>OX375835.1:6762616-8256991 GCA_947359405.1 Antitype chi | reverse complement strand
GCTCGGACGGATTTCTTCAAAAAGACTTTTTTTGTTGTTGGGCATCTCGCAGTTGACCTTGAGAGGCCGTGACTGCTCAACCGGCTAACTTAACGCCTCCAGCCAGGGCTTACAAACTAAAATAAATAAATTACAAACTAAGCAACTGCACGCTGAGGGCACCCCCTGTGGGGTACGGGCCTCGGCTCAGGGCGTCACTGATAGGGGAACAGCTATCGTTGGGGACAGGCTGGATCAAAATATTGGCATTATTATTGATCGGGGAATTTAAAGCTACTGGCTCAGCTGCGGCGCGGGCTGGCGCTTCTTCAACGAGCAAGGGTCGGTCGGGGGTCTCGACGTTTGGCGCCATTACTCGGGGTCTTCGCGGGGCGCGAGGACCTCAGCGGCGAGGTCGGAATGATCAAAAAGACCTGGTCCTTATAAGCTTTAAATAGAGGAAGTGGCCTTTGTGCAGCAGTGGGACATCGCAGGCTGTTAATAAATAATGATTCAATAGAAATGGAAAAAAAAAAAATAGAAATGGATAAATAAACACGAAAAACAAAAACATAGTTTTTTTTTTTGGGTCGTCGTCCGATAAACTTCATAATGGCAGGACCAACTCTTGTATTTGAAAGATTCGTGTACGTTTTAATGGCGCAGCCACGAAGATGTTAAAAAAAAAACTACCAAAGATCATGGTAGTTCATTTTTGCGCCATTGAAACGCACACGAATATTTCAATTACAAGTCACTTTCCTGGCAATTTTGATGTACGTTACTCCAGCAGGAACGTGACTCCTAGAGTGATGTTAGTGGAACATATAATAGTGAATATATTTTAATGAAATTTGGAATGAAGAAGATATGTAGCTTATACCTTGAAATGCACTTGCATTGCATGCATTAAAAATTCTGTGCGTATTAAAATATATCGTCGGGTTATTCCGTTTTTCGAATTTATAGGTTTAGGGTGGATTCTTGGACATGCATTTGAGCGGGGAAAGGCTTATAAGGCTATAGGGCTTCTATCGCCGCGTCGCGTGGCGTACAAGGGATGTCTTCCAAAATAAAGACCAAGTTCTCGATTAAAAATGCACTCTACAAGTCCCTATGTGATGTCCATTAAAATATATAATAAACTACTTGCTCCAATAAAAAAAGGAGGGAGAATTAATGTATTTTTAAAAAAACTAACACAATTTTTGCTAAATAAAAGCTATTACTCTGTTAACGAATATTTAAGTGATAGACTCATAAAGTCATAATATGTACTCGCAGCTTTAAATTTTAATTTTAATTTGACCTATTAATTATTATTGCATCTCATATTATTACCTGTTTTATATTATATTTTATTTTATATTCATTGATTGTATTTTAGATTTAATAAACCAGTAAATACTTACATTAATTTAATAATATAGTAGTTTTGCTAAATGTTTAATATTTGACAATTAATGCTTCCTCTCTAACTTACTTATTTTGCTGTGCCCGACAGGGTCCATATGATCTAATATAAGTTTACCACCTAAGAATACCTACATGTGGAATGCAATAAAGTTTTGAGTATTGAGTATTGAAAGAATAAATAAAAAAACACATTCACAGAACAATTATCATTTATTTATAGTAAAATTATAGAAATATTAGGAATACTTTCTAATCAGTACTATAGTATATTTAGGCAGCAGCGTCACCCGTAGCTGCCTCAGGTGCAGCGTTGGCCTTAGCGGCCTCAGGTGCAGCGTTGGCCTCAGCGGCCTCTGGTGCAGCGTTGGCCTCAGCTGCCTCAGGTGCAGCGTTGGCCTCAGGTGCCTCACCTGACGGTCGCAGGCCTCTAATACTAATATCGTACACCACTTCTTCAATCTTCTTCACGTCGTATTTGAGAACGTCGAAGCGTTTGCGCAGGTGATCGTTCTTGAGATTCAGTAACCTGGAAATAGAGAAAAATATACATTTTTATCAAAAAACACACACACACACGCGCATTTAAATAGACCCCTGCGGTGGCTCATAATCTGATTAAATAAAATAAAAACTAAGTAACTTGTGACTTGTATCGTCGAGCTATTAGATCATTATTTTTCTCGTTTTGACACTCCTATATCTATGTAAACTGAATTTAAATGAACGATTAAGTGCCCTTGTTTTGTTGGTAACAACCTTTGTTATTTCTACTTTGAACTCCATATTTAAGTTTTGACCCTGTTCACCCCGTTTGTAGGTAGATCATCTTTGACTGTTCAAGAACCGAAAAAACTCAATATTATTTACCTGAATCCTGCATTTAGCTCCATGACGAACTTGGATATCTGCATAGGTTTTTCATAGTCGCCCTGCGTCACCGCGTTTACTGCCAGACGAGCCTGGAAACGAAAAAATGACAGGTTAAAGTTACTCAAACACGCAGTAACGGCTCAACAGATTTGGATGAAATTTGGCATACATGTAGTTTATAACCTGGATTAACACATAGGGTACTTTTAATCCCGGTTGTACGTTCCCGTGGGATAATTTTCGACATCTTTTCGGGCGAAGCCGCTGGCGAAAGCTAGTTAATTAATATCATCAGTGTGGAAGAACACTTTCGTATGGCCGTAATGATCAGGGACCGAAAACCTTAACCTCACGTAGTTCTATTCATTATTAAGTTGAAAACCGCCAAAAACATTGTAAAATTGATGACTCACTTTTATTACTACTGTAGCGGTACTAGAGAAAATACTTCACAACAATATCTAAAAATACAAAAAGAGAAGTGGCGCCCTCTATAATGCCACAGGCGAACTACGCAAGACGCACGTCATAGAAATCTTAGATCGCGCAGTTAAAGTTTACCGCGCGATTTGGGCAGTTGCCCACCAGACACAACACCCGTCTGGTCGGAGGATCCTCCCTTTTCCATAGAGTATCAGTGGACTCTGTGGACTTTACACCCTGTTCCTCATACCTCTATACTACAAAAAAATCTCAAATTCAAAGTAGCTAAATTCAAACTAGACCGAGTAGCTACCAAATTTAAGATAAAGAAAGACGTCCAGTGCTGGACATAGGCTTCCCCCAAGCACCGCCGCTTCGACCGGTTCTGTGCTTCTCGCATCCAGCGAACTCCTGCGCCTTCACAAAGTCATCATCCATCTTGTGAACTATCACTCCAGAACCTTTCGGCCCCATCGGCCATCTGTTCTGCGAGCAATGTACCCTGCCCACTGCCACTTAAGTTTGGGAATTCTTCAATTAGATTAAATACAGCATTAAAAAGTTAACTTACCAACTCTGAGCACATCTGCAGCAGTCCATTGAGGTAGTCGTCTATATCTAGATGGAAACCATCCTTTTCAACCACGTTAACTGAAATTCAAACAAATGTTACTATTAGCCAAAGTAGTTTGAAAATCTTAAAAAACACAATTTAAAAAACTAAATTTAAAAAGTAGAAAATAATTCTAAAAATAATTTACAAAATTAAAAAAACCCGACTGCCTAAAAAGTGAACTTTAATTATAAAAGATGGAAACAAGCTACTTGTTTTAAAGGGATGACTATTAGACTGAATACTCAATCTCATGCAGTCGGAGGCAATAAAAGTCTCTATTGTTAAATTTAAGAAGACACAATATGGCGCCAAAAATCGACCATTTTTTTTTTTAATTTTTATATTCCCAGTGTCACTCTCTCTAACGGCACCTCTCAAGCTGAAATCGATCAAGCCGTTTAGGCTACAGAGCGTGCCTAAGAAATATACATACATACATACTGTAACGTAGTGAAAAGAATGTACAGAGAGCTTGTCAATGTAAAATGTGTAAGCATTGTGTGTTCTCCTATTACAAGAATGCAAATAAAACAATAAAAGAATTTCGGGCGCCTTGGAGATGAACACTGTATGTTTTAAATAAACAAAACTTGCGAACATTTCGGGGAGCCAGACTTTTAATCTGCCGGAGGTAGGTGAAAACTACGATAATAAAACAATAGAAATGCCCTTGCTAATACCTCGTTTATTAGCCAGTAGCTTATGATTAATAATTGTAAACATTTTAAGGATTATTGTTACTATTACTATAAAAAGTTGATATTATTGGATTAAATGATTATTATTATTATTGCAAGTTTGGTTATAAAGAAAAAAAGAGAATAGCTTAAATTAAACCTCCAGGATTGTGGCGTCGAAGGTTGAAAAAGACTCCTGGAAAAGGAATCCTGGAAAAAAAATCCTTGGAAAAAGATTCCTAGAAAAAGATCCTTGGAAAAAGATCCCTTGAAAAAGACGCCTGTCCAGCTGCAACAAAATTTTAAGAGAGTAAATATACGAGTCGTTTGGGATTCCCACACGTGGGGCGCGTGGCGTTCCACGAGGAGTAACTTACCGCCTTTTCCAATGAATGGTAATTTTTCTTAAGTGCGCCACGAAAATCTGGCGGACGATCAATCACTTAAGGCAATGGGATTCCACATGGAAGCCTGAAACAATAATTTAGAATCGTAACGCACACGCGGCACGCTGACCAATTATCTGTCCGAAAGAATTAAATCTTACCAAAGAAATTAAGGATTATTCCGTAGTCACCTCGTCCTTGGAGCCTCCTTTTTGGAGTTTATGGCATCAATAGGCCAACACCAGCCGGGATTTATCCGGATAAAAAAAATAGAGCGCATGTCTCCAGGAAAAATTGAGATCTCAAAGTGCAAACGTCAAATTGATAGCCGCAGACCGAAACGTCACAGACAACCAATGACAGGAAAAAAACGTTTCGAAATCGACTAACTGGCGAGAAGCAATGTAGTGATGTTTTAAACTCGTTACAATACATACATACACTCGAAAAACATAACCCTCCTTCTGGCGCAGTCGGGTAAAAATTCAAAATAAGTATAGAGTGATTAATAAATGAATTCGCATAAAATTCGTTGTCACTGAGAAACTAACTGCTGCTGTACAAATGCATGCTGTAACCAATCTGGACTTACGGAGTTCTCTGGGGCACACCCTATGACTCAAACCAAAGTCCAATATGCTGAGGATATTGTAATACCAACTTCTTTTGAACAAGGAATTAATTAACATCTTTAACTTTGAAGCACTTCTTGTCCAACCGAGTTGTAATAGCATGGAATAGGCTCCCAGAAAATGTTGTGATGGCTCCCACACTGAACTGCTTCAAGTATCAAATAGACTGATAAAATATCTCCAAGCTTTTGATACACACATCAGCTAATTAGCTGCTAGTGTCAATTAAATAATAATAATGCCTCCTAATTATTTAAAATTGTTTAGGGGGCTTTTACGAGTTGGCTTCGGCTCGTACGCCTGCCAAAGGTACGGACCTCAGGGTCCCAAGGTAAGTCAAAGACAATGTAATAACAATAATAACTTACTGCCTAACACATCAGCGACAGTTTTATGAGTAGCAAGAGTCCCAGATTCCAGCCATATAGTGAGTGCAATCATAAAACAGAACCTCTGTGTCATGGTACGCCAATGTTCCTGGTATCTGAAGAAATCAAAATAATGATAAGATATACATATAATAATTATGTATTAGACAAACATGTGTAACGCAAGAATAAAAACATTCATGCAGGATAAAATACAAATAGTATATATAGGTCAGAACATCAAACGTAAAATCCGTTTATTCAAATTATAAGAACATATTTAACATACATAAGACATCCCCTAAAATACCCTGTATGAAAAATTATATGTATTTCTGTAAATATTTTTCTATAAAAGCTAAATTTTAAAATGATAATTATATGTACAAGTCAAATAAAAGAACATCATCATCAAAAGAATTCGCCTGCAACATTGTCAACGGGAAAGTGCCCACAAATCTTTGGCCATTTACAGCTTTGCTATGTTGTATGAGACCTCACATGACTACAGGGTATGTGAAGAGGCGACCAATCACTTGGCAATGTCTTGAAAAACTAAGTGGGCACTTGGACCCCATGGCCCTAGAGTTGCAACATGTTTCTGTAAATTGCTTAAAAAAAACATGACCACATTCAAATTAGACTATGTTTTTAAACTACATTGAGTTCAGTGATTCCTAACTCACTACTCCGAGAAGAAAGACCGAAACAAACTCAGGGGTCAGATTCTTTTAAAGTCCAGACATAATCTTGGTCAGGGTAATATGAGGACCATGCAGATTGAGGAAACCAACATCATCTGCCTAGCCTTTTCCCAACTATATTGGGGTCGGCTTCCAGTCTAACCGGATGCAGCTGAATACCAGTATTTTACATGGAGCGACTGCCTATCTGACCTCCACAACCCACAGTGGACGGAG
The DNA here is from genome assembly GCA_947359405.1 of Antitype chi. Taxonomy (NCBI): domain Eukaryota; kingdom Metazoa; phylum Arthropoda; class Insecta; order Lepidoptera; family Noctuidae; genus Antitype; species Antitype chi. Next base: position 8,250,704 of record OX375835.1, on the reverse strand, counting down.
CTCCGGCGGGATCTCATGGCGACATGGAGAGTGCGATTGTCGCAACCCAGTGCTGGGCACGCCACGATTGCGGCGGTAAGTCCCTTCTTTGAGAAATGGATTGAGATGCGCCACGGCGTCCTCGCCTTCTGCCTGACGCAGGTCCTCACCGGACACGGTTGTTTCGGGAGGTTTTTGTTTCGTATAAGGGGGAGGAAACGCTCGGGTGTTTCCACTGCGTAGATCGCCCTGAGGACACGGTGGAGGTCTGCCATGAGGCAATCTCTCGCGTCCGGCCCTGGGGGCCTACTCTCTAAGCACGAAATCCGTAATCTCGGTCGAAGTTATGGGCGTTTCCTACTCCGTATCACTTACGGACCTATGATTAGTTTGGGGCCCAAACTAAGAATGAATTACTACACGATTTGACTGCTGTCCCTATTCCCTATATGGTTTTACCCGTCCATAAAAGTTAATTAATCAGCTATAGGGGTCACTTTGAAGTTTCGAACTGTTACCGGACGGGCCCGTATTTTCGTTGACGGAGTTAGAGAGTAGCCCCCTTGGTCCAGGCCATGGTACGGAGCGAGAAAGTATGGGTAGCCGTCACCTCCTTCTGCGAAGCAATAATGCTCGTGAAGAGGGAGGCGGCGCGGTGAGGGAGAGGCAGTATATGCGCCCTCACGGCCTTAGTCGCCGCAGGAGACGCCCTGAGCGTCGAGAATCCTAGGCTGATTCCCGGCCACCGTAGGCGTGGGCTTGCGGACGGCGAGTAATGGGTAGCTCGCTGTCCTTTAAGGACCAAGCCCGGGTCGACGCACTATGGGCCAGAACCGTGCGTACCGTCTCAAAAATAGGTTTTCGTAATGGTCTATATTGTATATTTTGTTAATGCACATGTCTAACTGAATGTCCAATGCATATTAAATAGCAGTTAAAATATACTTTTTCTCATTTTTACTATGAGACTAAGGCTTGCAAGTTGAGGCTCAAAATTATGTCAATTATGTAGAACACAATTCCACCAGTTTACATGGTCATATTTTCATTATTTTCAAAGCAAATTTGTGAGTGTGATATATGGTTAGAATGGTTATGAAGTACTCTATTTAAAAAATATTTAAATGGACCATTATGTGAAAACTGGGGAGGTATAGAATTTTTATTTCAGGACCCAATATTCTATCCATATTAGAAACTTCACATAGACTTTTGACATTTAGCAGTGTCTGCCCATGTCGTAATTTTGATAGCATCACATAGAGCAGCTAATATAGAAGTCAGGGCAAAAAAAAAATATTGCCCGAATCTGCCCCCCTTCAAATGTGACGAAAAATGTCTGATGGGGGGAAAATACAAAATATACCAAAAATTATTTTAGTTGTGATTGATGAGATTTTTAGATATTTAGATTACTTTTGACCTTTTTATCTTAAATAATATTATCTATTTACTTAATCTTTAGGTAAGGTGGGGGTAGTGGGTAATTTTTTTTTTATCGTTCGGTCAGATGTGGTGAATGTTTTGTAGTTTACTACATGAGAAAAATGTATCGACAGTGTATTTCTCTATCGCAGTGAAGGAAAAGGGAGGATATGGTAGTTAAAGTCGTTATTATACGTTATATCAGTATTACTAACCACCTTCATAGATAGTAGTTAGGAACGTGATAATGACACTAGATAATAATATTTTTTCACACGAAATTTCGGTATTTATTATAAAAGTTATTGATTTACGTTGTCATTTACTAGTACTTAAAAAAAAGACCCCCGAGAAAACCCGATCAGTGGTTGGTGATTTTCGGGGTTCAATTAATAATTTGCAAACTTCTAAGATACACAAGGAGGAGCAGCTAATTGAAATAAGTGGCGACCTATTTCTAACTATGGTGGATGGAAAACTTACACAAGTTCTGGAGCTGTGTGTACAGTGTGTGGGGCTAAAACAAGCGAAATGAATAATTTGGAAAATTAAATCAAAGCCAGATAATATAAATGCTTACGAATACGGTTTGTCTACGTTGCACGTGTGGATCAGGTGCATGGAGTTAATTTTACATATTTCACCTTCATTTATACCTTTAATTTTTTAAATGGGCTGCGAGAACTCCGGAAGATAAAAAAAGTAAAGAAGACAAGAAAAAGTTTGTTTCGAAGCCGCATGGGATTGCACGTTGATAAGCCCGACAAGGAAGTAGAAACAGCAAAGACGACAATACAGCTTGGTGTTTTTTTGAGAACTACTATTGCGCTTCAGAAATTACAATTACAGGAATTGACGAGTAACTTATTAAAAGGTTCTATGATAACATAGACCTTTTAATAAGTTTAGTTAAGTTAAGTGGATTTTAGCAATACCGGATGCCAAAGTTTAAAGAATAATCTTCAAACTTTGGCATCCGGTATTGCTAAAATCCAGAAAAAAATTGGTGAATATTATATTCACCAATTTTTTCGCGCAACCGCACAACTGCACGTAACAAAATATATGTGGTATAACATGCCTTCTTCAGTACATAAAATCTTAATACATGGGGAAAGTATAATAAGACATTTTGCTGTTCTGCCCATTGATAATTTATCTGAGGATGCCGAAGAATCTCGTAATTAAGATTACAAAAAATTTTGATTGCATCTCGCTAGTAAATGCTCTAGGTCCGCAACGAATCAAGACGTATTTCATGGTCTTCTATTTACGTCAGATCCTTATATACCAAGTATCAGAAAACCATCAGTCACTATTTCCAAGGAATTGTTAGACGAAGCTAAGAACCTCTTAGACATTTAAATTGAAGTAATTACGTACATTCATTGTAAAATATATATTTTGGAGTAGATTATTATATCATATTCGTCATTTATTTAAATGTAAGATGTAGATTTAATATTAAATAATATAAAATAGGTTTAATATCATAAAACTGTAAAATTATAATTCCTTGTTAAACAAACTATGGTTTAATATTATAAAAAAATACATTTTTATTTTTGTTTTATTTTTTTAAATATTATAAATTAAATATTTGACAATAAATGTGCCATTATTGGATTGTATATACTCTGGATATACTACCTGCCAAATTTAAGCTATTTACTTCAACCAACAACAAAGTTACAGATTTTTGAGACGGTACGCACAGTTCTGTCCCAAAGTGCGACGGCGCGTTGTGTTCCACGCGCGCCTCAAAGAGATGTCAGCACCAACAGGTGGGGTCCGCAAGGGCCGATGCTTGCCAGGGGTTGTTCGAAAGACATACCGTGGCCCCTGGCACACAGGCAACTCAGGGAACACGTGTGGGTTTTAGTCAGTAAAAGTCTGTCACGCCCTCCTGCTCCGCCCAGAGCGGGGGAAGTTATTTGATGATTTTCCAACCTAAAAAAAAAAACCTCCACAACCCAGTTACTGGGCAACACGATGGTAAGACTGGTTGTTAGACTTTCAGATTGAGGAAACCACCATACAGATTTAAGTGGACCTGTCCAGTCAGAGCAGTTTAGGGGATGTCACTAATAACAAAATTAACAGCGACAAATCTTTTTGTAAATACAGGTATAGGGGAATAAATTAGACTACAAGCCATGCGTTGCCTGTATATTTACAACTTTTGTAACATAGACTCACATGTTATCTTCGTAGTAGTAGGTACTTATGGACTGCCAAATGTATGGAACATAGATCTACACGAGACAAAAAACACAAAGGAGGTTGTATTTTGTCTATGATTGTGATATTCAGTACATGTACCAACTCATCATTGGTGTAATTATCTGCCTATCATACATGCAAGCCAGTCTGTTGCAAAATAACTGATGAAAGTGTTAATAAACCCTTTTCAAATTAAATTCTAATGCATTAACTCAGTTAGTCGATGTTCACAATGGACCTAATAATGCTGTGGCGGGATTTTGAACTCTCGGTGTTCAACCGAGCATTGAGAATCTAACAGAGAGCAGCGTGAGGGAGTCTCAGCCAAGAAGCTTATAGATAAAAGTGGAGGCCACACTCCAAATAAAAAAGTAAAGAGAACCTGTGGGCTAACACTTTCTTTCTAAATACATACATAAGAATGAGACAGTGATATGTGTTTTCTCTCTCTTATGTATGTATTTAGAACGAGAGTGTTAGCCCACAGTCGTCTTCACTTAGGTATTTGAAGTGTTGCCTCCACTTTAATTTATAAGCTTCTTGGTCACAACGTGTCGAAAAAACACAGTGTTGTTCGATTTTCAACTCTCGGCAATAGGCAGTACGTTGAAGATTCAGCGCGCGATAAAATCCCGCCGCATTTTATTACGTCGATAGGAACGTGGGTAAGAAAATTAAACAATATTTATACGAACTTGTAGTAGTCAGTGGGAGGCAGAGCCTCCTTCAGTTTGGCGTAACCTTCCCGTGCTTGATCGAACAATTTCCTGGCTTTGCTACAGGCTATTATCGCTGTAAAAACATGTAAAATTTTAAGTAAAAAATGGAATACTTGGTCCTGGTTTTTGTTTAATTATCGTCTATGCTTACGGGCATCTTCATCGTGGTGAATAACTTGGAGGATTGTGGTCGCTTCGCGCGATATTTGACCAACATCTTTGCAGATGTTCCGAATAACCTACATCATAGAGCGTGTTAAAATTAATTAATTCTTGCAGTTATTCCGATCGCAATAGCGATAAAAACACTTTAGGTAGACAAGAACATTTTATTAACCAAAACTGTTGTTTATTTCGATGAGTTTCACGACAAAACGAAACAGAAAATACAAAATAATGCGGTAAAGGCAGACAAAAAGTTTTTGCATAATTATAATATTTACAACCTACTGAACCCACCTCTCGTAGTTCTTGATCCGCATCCATATGTCGTTGGAATTCCGTGAAAAGGGCGTTTATTACGATATTTCCACTCATTTTCGCAATTACTTATTGTAGTACTAACAAAAAAAACAGCGGTTTATAAACAATCTACTTGACAGAAAATTATACAATAGACGAAATCAAAATGATTTGTTTTTTCGTCTACTTTATTTTTCAATCTCAGACACTAGCTTTTTAAGGACAAAAACAAAATATCAACTCTATGATCGTGATGAAGAACGCATACAGAGTGACAAGTATATTTTTGCAATGGCAAACAACTTTGAGAAAATTGATCATCCAAGCTACGAAAGGAAAATAAAAATAATCATAGATCTTTTGCAATCGTACCAATGTAACTGAGCCTAAAATATAATTATTGAATATGTCGAAGAAAATCCAACTTGAAATACACAAAGGCCAACAGAGCCAGTGACGGAGTGCCGCTGTCATTTCAGCCTACAGCAGTCCACTGCTGGACATAGGCCTCTCCAATTGCACGCCATTCAGCTCGATTCTCGGCAACTCTCATCCAGATGCTACCCTGCGAAGATCATCACTCTACCTAGCCTGAGAGCGTCCTACCTTACGTTTGCTGATTCGCAGTCTCCACTCAAGAACACGTCTACCCCAACGGTCATCGGTTCTACGGATAATGTGGCCGGCCCATTGCCACTTCAGCTTTCTAATTCTGTGAGCTATGTCGACAACTTTGGTTCTCTGCCGGATCACCTCATTCCGGATTCTATCTTTCAGAGATACTCCGAGCATAGCTCGTTCGATAGCTCGCTGAGCGACTTTGAATTGATAGACCAGCCGTACCTTGAGTGTCCACGTTTCGGCTCCGTAGGTCATAACAGGTAGGACACACTCGTAGAAGACTTTAGTCTTCAGGCTCTGCGGAATACGCGACGAGAACAATGAATGGTCTCATTAAAATTAAATTTGACTTCAGTTATACTTTTATAGGGAGTCAGTAATTAAATATATTGCAGTTAGAAGTTCTAAAGGTTATGTCTTGTCAATAACAGACCCTTATCGAAAAATAAATACCTTTAGAAATACCTACTCACCAACTAAAATATAATTGATATAAATTAATTTGTATCAAATGAGAGATTAGGGTGGCTTGATGCACTGGCGTCTGTACTAAGTCCAGCTTCTTCACTGCCAGAAGCTTCTCTTTGTTAATTAGTACTAACTGCCGATATTGCGAAATCTCTGCATGCCTTGCAAACGTAGTAATCTTCCAAAATCTAAAAACGAAAATAATAATACTCATAATACATTAAAATTATGATTTAATATTTCTTGGCCAATGTTACAAACATAGGTAAATAAGTACTGAAACTTGTCAATTGTAATTCTCGATATATTTATGGTAGAAGCGCAATATGTTGCATGATGTCACAGTACGCCGCCGTGCTCGCCCCGCTGGTAAGCACATGGCTGCAAACCCGCGTGACATGAAGGCCTAGGCCTTCTTAAAGCTTTTATTATTGGGCTAATATAATCAAATTTAAACAATAACTCCTCGAAAGCATATTTTCATCATTGATATCATCGCATTTAAAATTAAAAGGCATCATCAATTAAATGCAAAAAAAAAGACAACCAAAGAAGAGAAAAGCCAATTTTATTCATAGACAATTTTAATAATGCTGGTTCCAAACTTAGCCAGGAGGCCAGTGCATCTGGCGACCTCCTAGAATGTGTACATGAAGGTGGTAGACACTCTGTGCCCCATTCTTGCCATCGTTGATGACCAGCCGGAAGCCAGCCTTGTCCAGACCCTCTGAGTGCGCAACTTTGCGGGCAACAATCAGCAAATGACCTGGAATGAAGAACATATAATGATGGGAGAGAGACCAGTACCCTAATTGCGTATATAACTCATGATTAATCACAATCTGTTTAGTTTTGAAATAGAGTGCTAAACCATTGCTTCATATGTTCGAAAAATGTGTCTGCTCAACAACGTTAATAACGCAATGAATATTGCTGAACAGTCAAAATGAAACAGATTATGATTAATCGTATGTTACGCAATTAGGGTGCTGAGCAGTGATTTTCGCATGATGTTTATTTCACAGTTACAATAAAATCATCATTATCTGCCTAGCCTTTTCCCAACCATGTTACTGTCGGCTTCCAGTTTAATCGGATGCAGCTGAACACCAGTATTTTACATGGAGCGACTGTCTATCAGACCTCCACAACCCAGTTATTGGGTAATACGATACCCATTGGTAGTTGACCCGTAGCGACTGTCAAAGATCTACGAATGACAGCCTGGACAGTATTTTAACTGTAAAATTGCGTATATAAAATCACGTAAATTAGCGAAATCGGAAAAATTTCGTATACGTCATGAGTGTGATGACAAAGCTCAAAGTGATGCGATAAGGTGACCCAATTCATAATTTTACTGACCTGCAAATTGCAAAAGAACGTCAGCGAATTCATGATTTTACTGACCTGCGAATTGCAAAAGAACGTCAGAAAATTCATAATTTTACTGACCTGCCAATTGCAAAAGAACGTCAGAGAATTCATAATTTTACTGACCTGCGAATTGCAAAAGAACGTCAGAAAATTCATAATTTTACTGACCTGGGAATTGCAAAAGAACGTCAGAAAATTCATAATTTTACTGACCTGCGAATTGCAAAAGAACGTCAGAAAATTCATAATTTTACTGACCTGCGTATTGCCAAGAACGTAAGAAAACTTGAACTTCGCGGGCTACTCAAGCGCTTCTCCTTCAATTCACAATACTAAAGCAGCAACTACATAGTTTTAAAATGAGATGGTAACTTCAACGGTTCAACGTATCTACTAGTTTTTTTTTTTTTTTGGGTGGGAAATCATCAAATAACTTCTCCCGCTCTAGGTGGAGCAGGAGGGCGTGTCGGACTTTTACTGATTAAAACCCACCCGTGTTTCCCCAGTTTGCCTATGTGCCAGGGGCCGCGGTAATCTTTCGAACAACCCGCACCCCTGGCAGACGTATCTACTATACTCCATTTACAATAGCATTAGACAGAAGTTAAAAAAGGTTCTATTTAATGGCCTTTTCATTAGTGTTGTTGTACTGGGATCGGTCTATAATTACTGACAGGACTATTGTAGCCAATAAGCCTGATATAGTGGTGATAGATCAGTTAGAGTTGAGATAGTCAATGTTCCCATTCCGCATGACGGGAACCTCGTGAAAGCTGAGAAAGAGAAGCAAATTAAATATCTTGACTTAGCACACGAGGTTGTTGACATGTGGAATGTGAACTCGGCTGTCATTGTGCCGATTGTCGTATCAGCCAATGGACTGGTGGCCGAAAGCCTCGAACAACATCTCGCGAGGATCTCGTTAGGCGGTTGGATCAAAGGCCTGATTCAGGAGGCAGTCCTTTCTCCAGTTCCTGTCTCTGGCGGCCTGTTACCGGCGGACCAATATTTTTTATATTTTTAAATGGTTTTTGTAATGTAACTTTTAAACAAATTTTTAAAAATGTATTTATTAAAGATAAAGCCTAAAATAAAGGACATAATAATTTATTAATTTTCACCACAATATCCATAGAAAATCATTGCATCAAATCATAGCAATATTGTCCAGTTATGGGCTCATAGAACTACTAGATTATGGTAGACTGGTGCCTAAGCTAAGCTGAAGCCTGTTTCTCAGGCCACCAGGTCTTCACCCCAAGTACACAATTATGGTATCCCGTAAACTAAAACTAGACAATAATAAATTTACATTTGACATATAGGAGTGGTCGTGTGGTGATTATTTTAATGAAAAGGAATTTGAAATCAATGTTAAGTATATTAGATTTTTACCTCTTTAAGCAGAAAGCTTAACTGACTCGAAGTGCTTGGTTGAAATGCATATCCTTTATGGTATAGTTGTCACAGGTAGCAGTGGCGTAACTATACCGTTCGAGGCCCGTGGCAAATTCATCGGATGCCCCCCCCCCCCCCCCGCCCCTCCAATATAAAGAAGCAGAACCAACAATAACAGTATTTTTTATTTTATAAGACTTAATACATTTTTACTTGAAAGAGTTTAATAATAAATGTTGGGAGTTGGCATTCTCCACTGACCGGGGGCCCTTCCAGCTGGGGGCCCGTGGCATTTTGCCGACTTGCCACCCTGTAGTTACGCCACTGACAGGTGGTCATATTTATTACAAGTTTGAATACCATTACTACACATATGATGGTAAGAACTTTTTCGTTCTTCAAGCCACATACATTATAGTATTATATAAACTGGTGCATAGTATTCTATTATTTATTAACATTTAGTAGCAATATTAGTTCACTATACTATGAACTACATACATTGTTTATTTACTTTCTTCACTCATATCAGATGACCTGAATATTTCCTCTAAAACGGCAGCAGGAGGATGTAATGCTTTGTGTTTTTATTACTTACATAGATTCTCTCTTTCAAAGTCCTACCACGGTAAATACTTAATAATAATATTTCAATGTGATTACATAACTGAAGTAATAATCATAATTGTAACACTTTATTCATCATTTGACGAAGTGGTGTTCAGTGTTAATTTATGTTTTCAATATAATGAGATGAAAATATTTGGGCTCATTAACCTGTCCTACGTCTAATTAGCAGACACAATAGAAATTAGATTGTTATCGGAACACATGGTGTACACTTGACATGCAAGGGGTTAAAGCTATCTTTATTTGGGCTCATTAAAGCTATCTCTAACACTATCTTGATAATGTGACACGTTAAGATATGTTCTCCGTCTATATACATAGGTAATATTGTGCATAGCCATTAAAAAATAATAAAAATGGCGGTACAAGGTGAGGCCAATAGCTCTTTGGGAAACAGAAAGTTTATAATGTGGATTAAAACATAGAATTTTTCTTTTTATCCAGGTAGTATGTTCCGGAATAATTAAGAACTCTGCATGGGCGAAGCCACTGGCAAAAGCTAGTAATATGAATCAATTTAAAAATGTATTAGAAGCTGGATTTGATATTTTCTTACCAAGAATTTGTTCATCACTATCTTCGGCCTTCGACAGTTGGGAGATTGGCTTCCTCGGTATCACCAAGATATGAGTCGGGGCTTGTGGGTTCACATCGTGGAACGCCACACACTAGAAAGAAAATAATATTTTTATTCATAGCATACCTAACCTCTAACAAAAAACTTTATTTGGTTAGATTATAAATACTGAATATTTTTTTAACTATTTTATAATTTCGAATGAAAAATCGTAAAACCTTGCAATAAATATGGCATTGAGGTAACTCAATGAAATATGCGAATATTTTCAACAGCTGAATAAGTCAGCCGGCCGGTTTTGTAAAATGAAACTACGACTAGGACAAACTTACCTGTTCGTCTTCGTAGACGAACTTCGCAGGTATTTCCTTCCTTAATATCTTTCCAAATATCGTATCGCCGGCCGCATTGGCGGTCTGCGCCTTTTCAACCTCACCACCAGCCATATTTGAGAAAATTATCACGAAGCTTACAATAAATAATCGAGATAATGTCAATGTCATTTTTTTACGTAGGCTTGGGAAATAAATATCGATATATTAAAATATTGATATAATTATATCATTGATATTTTGAATCGCAAGATATCGATATTTATTTTAGAGTATCGAATTCGTCTCAATTTCAATATATTTTTTAGCGGAAATCTGAGGAGCAATTCTCGTAATTTTAAGAACGTTCACAGTCTGATCTCAGTGTCAATCTGTCATTTTTGACATTTGCTTGTCGCTGAGATGAGACTGCAATAGTTTTGGACGTTTTTAATTACAAGAATTGGCCTTCAGATTTCGTGTAATGTTACGAGAACTCCTTGCATGCTACGCGCGCATCGGTAACTTTTTAAAATCTCACCACAATATTTATGAAATGCAATAGTCTTAGCGGCTTTTAATGTCGGGCCAACAATAGAAGCCGCTTGACAGGCGAGCACACCAAACAGAGGGTGTTTCTGATGACTACTGGTTTGATTAAATTGTATAGACTTAATTGTTTAGGCTCGAACAATTCTATTTTCTTCATGTCTATCCTTTTTTACGAATTTTGAATGCTTTAGGAATATGTATGAATAATCATGTGAAACCTGACGATATATTTCACTCGAAAATTATCAACGCTGTTTAAAAATGTCGATCCGATAAATTTCGATATTTTTTTCACTTGCGCATCCTTATTTTGACGTTTAACTTTGGTTCATCCGTTGATCGGTCCTTTTTAAGCAGAATAGAATAATAAAACAACATGAAAATTAAATTACTTTTTAGTCATAAATTACAGTAAAATATTTTTATGACTTAATATAAACTATTGTAAATCTACACGTATATTTCAGTTTCATTCTAAGTAAGACCATTATTTCCCAAGCTGTCCTGTCTACAGTCTACATCCTGGTCCAACAGGCCACAACATATGATGCAGCGCCCTCCCGAAGACATGAAAAGACTTGAGACTTTTAGTTTGATGCTCTTCATCAACCATCACATGATAACCAGTTCTGTCTAGACCCCTTTCCAAAGCAATCTGTTTCGCTATCAAAAGCATGTGGCCTGAAACAGATAAAATAAAGTCCTGATAATTTTAATCGTATTGTCCACAGCTGAATACCTACCACCACCTTCGTACTATTATTGATCGAAGACCACTACCTACTTATTTTCTAGAGTCAAAGAGAGTCTTGCAATTCGGTCCCGTTGATTAGATAAAATAAACTGTATGGTGGTGTTCAATTCAAACTGGAGCGAATAGGCGTGAGACTTCCAACTCATTAAAAAAATCTACGCACGCAAAGTCGTTCTGCGTCACAGGCAAGATTCGCCATTCTTTTACCATCGTCTCAACCCTTTTATTATCTGCAGCAGATATGTTATCAAAAATAAATGAAAAATCGAACACCAAAATGATAAATTGAACTTTATTTACTAAGAAAATGGCCACGACATCGACATCTGCCTTCCAGCAAGAATTTAAACATAAAATTGGTTTACAGCCTGACAAGAATGAAGACCTTCATTAATTACAGCTGAATCCAGGTTTCTCTTATTAGTCAATGCGGCGCGCGATGATCAGTAGAATAACCTGCGTGTTATTTCTCTATTCAATATTTTTAGCAATGCTAATTTTACAAGAGAACATGCAGGTCGCTCTTAAAATTCTTGGTGTTAGTCAAGTAAGCGAAGGATGAAGGAAAGAAGCACTATTTCATAAATGAGACGTTATTCCACAGACTTTAAAGTATAGTGTGAAATAAACACACATTTTTCAGTATAAATATTTTTGCAATTCATGTTCAATTGCGTTCAATTGAGAAAATTTGACAGTTCGATGTGCTGGCGTTGTACTATCTTGATACTATACTACTACTCACTGGTCACGATACTCACTTGTCACTAAGATCTAAAATACTAGCCAAAAAAGTTTAATATAACTGTCAGACAAGACGTCATACGCCTACCAGGGCTACACAAGAAGCTCACAGATAAAAGTAGAGGCAGCACTCTAACTCTAAATACCTAAGTGAAGACGATTGTGGTATAACGTCTAACGCTCTCTTTCTAAATACACACATATGAACCAGACACGTGTGTTTTCTCACTCTTTATGTATTCAGGAAGAGAGTGTCCGACCACAGCCGTCTTCACTTAGGTATTTAGAGTGTTGCCTTCACTTTTATCAATAAGCTTCTTGGCACTATAGTTCTTTTGACGTGTGGCCAAATTCGGAACTACCGCCGCCGTCTTGTTTTATCATCATCCCTTTTTCACTGAGCCTGTAGATTACAAAGTCACACCCCGTCACAGCGCAGCGGTCATATTTCATAAAGTTGTCGGAGTTGAAGTTCACGCGAACGTAATAAAATGGCGGCGGTATTTTTTTGCGCACTGGAGCGCACGCAAGTACGCTACGCAACGCACTAGGTAATTAGCGCCGAGAGTTGAAAATCGAACAGTAAAACACACTGTTCGATTTGTAACGCGCTGAAATGCACTCTGTTAGATTCTTATTTCTCAGTTCGACACCGACAGTTAAAAATCCAAAACGCGAAAAAAGCGATTTTATTACGTCCGTGTGTACGCCAACGAAAGAGTTTCATAATTTTTTAAGTAATTACCATATTGTTTTGTTTGTAATTTAAATATATAATCTTTATTTGTTTTTAATTAATTTGACAATTTTATATTATACATTTTATTTTTATATAATTCTGACATTTTTATGAGTTTTTTACAATTTTTATTGTAATTTTTTTTGGTGAATATTTTAAATATAGTGAATCAAAAATGTATTTTTATTTTTATCTGTTCTATATTTAAAAAAAAAATGTTTATGATTGAATGTGTATACTTATGTTTTAAAACTATGGACTAATTTTATGTCTGAAATAAATAAATAAATTATTTTATTATAACAAAGTGTTGAACGGTCACAGAATAACGGCTGCGGCTTTCCCACTGAGGGCTATCCAAATACACAGTGTTTTATGACAACTAAATGTCAAATACCGGTGCAAAATGATAGATTTTCATGACGGCCGAGTACCCACGACGCGCGACGTCGTAATCGTAACCGCTTTCCTGGGAAACCGTAACTCTATTGACTTGGTAGAATAGAATAGTTCTTTATTTGCACAGAAAATAGCAATGTTCAGTTCCATACACTAACTACCTTGATGAGATAGTAGGTACCTACCTAATATTTTTAACTGTATGACATAATATCTACTCTTAGACAAAGTTCTGCCTCTGATTACGATAATTAAATATACTATAGATTTTACGACCGTCATTATTTCTAATAAATAAAAACTATGACGTCAACTGAAACGTCACGACCGGCGCGTCGACTGAAACGGAATATTGCGCGACATTGAAACACAAGGCTATGACCGTGCTCAAGACCTCCACACAAGGCCAAGGTTAGAACCATGAGGACGACCTCGACCTTGTGCGAGTACTAAATGATTCACCTCGACTTTGTACGCTTACGAGGTCACCCGCGTTACCTTGTGAATTCGCGCGTCCTTTGATAACGGAAATTAATTTTAATATTTTTATCTTTGGAATTGGAACAAAATAATAGTCACTATGATTATTATTTTTATGCTCTGATGTATATATTATGATTTCATTGAGCTTATCTTTGTTAAAAATTGCAACTAATTTATGACGCAGTTTCTGTCGCTTTTTTGATGTCGCAAGATAGGTGTGTTGCATGCAGCTGTTATGAGGAATGTATTTGTGTGGTGTTACACGAATGGATTGAATAAGAAATGAGTACATAAGAGGAATTCTGAAAGTAGCACCGAAAACTGAAAAGTTGTGTAGCAATCGGTGGTCATGGTATAGGCATGTGTGATACGGAGGAATGAGGAAAATATCGTTAGGAAAGTTTTGAGTATGAATGTCGATGGCTATAAGAGCAGGGAGAGACCATAGAAACGATGGATGGACTGTGTGAATGATGATATGGATAGAAAAGGTGTGACTACAGAGATCTCAGATTATAAAACAAAGGCAGATAGACCGCGCACAACAACAAGAGTGAGGCCAAAAAACCAAATACTGATTCAAAAATCGAGTTAGTAGCCACGAAGCGACGACGCGTTGTGTTCCACGCGCGCCTCAAAGAGATGTCAGCACCAACTGGTGGGGTCCGCAAGGGCCGATGCCTACCAGGGATGCGGGTTGTTCGAAAGAGATACCGCGGTCCCTGGCATACAGGCAACTGAGGGGACACGGGTGGGTTTTAGTCAGTAAAAGTCTGACACGCCCGCCCTCCTGCTCCATCCAGAGTGGGAGAAGTTATTAAATAATTTCCCACCCAAAAAAAAACCCCGGACTATACCTATCTCGTGTTAAATTAGTATGTGATGGATTTCATCAAGAATATACTGACCTAGTAATAATTCATCAGGCACCGACGTTTCTATTAGAGAAGGAATACTTTTTTTGGGAACCACCAGGAAATGTACTGGCGCCTGTTTATTTCTTGTTTCGTCGTATACAACGCACTGAAACAAAACAAAAACACTGTAAAAATTATTCGAAACTTGTTTCTTTGAAAAAAACTTGATACATATTGTTAATAAAGTTAGCACAGATAAATATAAAACCAGTTTGAATAGGGAAAACATACCTTGGTTTAAAAAATAAAACAGTCTTAGAAAGTATCACGTCATATTATTATTATGTTTCGGAAAGAAAATAAACACTTCTTCCTGTCGAATGTGTAATTTGTAAATATTCATTTGTACAGACGCCAGTAGGTAGCTACATCAAAATAGCCCAATCTGTCAAATTTTCCCAATTGAACATGAACCTTATGGTTTTGATATAAAGTTGAAAATCTATCAAAGAAATTTGACAGATTGGGGTAGCTTGATGTGCTGGCGTCTCTACATAGTCCACAGGAAGCGCCAGTTTAGCCCGTGAAATTCAAATTTTGTTACTCGACTTTTTCATGAAATGGTCATTCAATGGGATTAAATGAGCAATGAGGATTTATTGACGATTTTAACGTTTATAATAATATTTAATCTGTAAATACACATCTGTTACGGTCGCGAATCGTATTTTAATCAACATTATTGTAATGTGACACTGCTGGCCTGCAAATTGCAAAATACCTAAAATAAATTGAATTTGGCGGGCTACACCTGGCGTAATACAGTTGAATTTTAGTTTCATCAAAACGTAATTTACATTATTCTCTAATAAAAATTAAAAAAATAATACCTGCTCATCTTCGAATAAAAACTGTTTTGGTTCTGTCCCGCCGTTAAAATCAGCAAAACTTGGTCTCTTCTGTGTCGTTGAGGACGCCATTTTTTTATTAATTTAATTGAATACGTTTCACAATTGTTGAATCGATTTATATCAATTAGTAATATCCGATAAGTGTATATCTTCGACCTCGTTTGTTTAAAGGTACGTCGGAATGATAAAACGGTAAATTAATATAGATTGGATTCCTCAGTCAGTATAATTTGCGATCTCTTTCTGACGCATTCCTTTTACGCTATAAAAGAATGAGATAGAAATAACAAGGACAGTCATTGGACGTGGAAAACAAATGACGAAATTAATTGAAATCAGAAATTTATCAAAATAATAAGTTGTATGAAAATGTGTTGCTTTACGTTCCATTTTACGAAAACCGTAATATCCGTCTTTTTCGTTTGTTTGTTAGGCAGACAAAAAAAAAACGCAAAATAAACAAAACCATTTAATATATTAAGTTATAAATACATAACTTGGGCTATATACATGCACAATAATATAATACAATGCAGATCACAGTCTTATATGGTATTCAGTATGTTTACATGTTGGTTGATGAGTAACAAATGGCGAACTGGATACAAATAATTTAAAATTATGTCAAAATTAATAATTAGGCCACGTTCACACGGCGATGAAAAGTACGATATTTTACGGTAAACCATTGGGATCGCACTTTTGTTTTTCCTTCTTTGGCAACTGACGCGATGTCCACTATTCTGCCAGCATCAAGTGGTAAGATTTTGACATTTTTACAAGCACTTTTGAATTGTCAAGCAGTCAGTCAGTTAGACATAAAGCAGAAGCTAGGTGCACGGTTCTAATTGGTTGTTTCCAACGAAGAAGAGTTGGTAGGAAACTCGACTTGCTGGCTGTAAAAACACTTGGCTTCCACAATGTTTTAAATTACGTATAGTGACTGGTAATTAGTGACTGATATTTAAACACATGATTGTACTCATCATAACAAACAACTTTCACAAAGAAACGATTTATTTAACTAGCGCATGTCCCCAATCACCCCAATAGAATATTGAGCACCTAACAAGAATAATACAACATCAGCTGTAATTTAATTTAGTTACCTACAAACAAAAAAAAATATCCACTTTTACCATGCATTATTCTTTTGTCATTATTAAAATTTGTTGTTAAATTAATGAAAAAAGAATAATGCATGGTAAGTTATTTTGTTTTTTTGTAGGTAACTAAATTAAATTACAGCTGATGGTGTATTATTCTTGTTAGGTACTCAATATTCTATTGGGGTAATAAAATTGGGGACAATAAGATAGATAAAAAAAAATAGTTTCTTTGGGAAAGTTGTTTGGAGTACAATCATGTTTTTAAATATCGGTCACTAATTACCAGTCACGCTGTAAACAAGGTGTAACTTAAATAACGCACAACCTCTGAAGTGGTTATTGTACTCATCATTATCAACAACTTTTACTATGGGGCCAAACCTGAAATCGCGAAAAAAAAATCAGCTGTTCCATACACTTGTTTTCACATAACTCGTCAAAATGTAGGGAACAGCTGATTTTTTTTTGCGATTTCAGTTTTGGTCCCATAGTAAAAGTTGTTGATAATGATGAGTACAATAACCACTTCAGAGGTTGTGCGTTATTTAAGTTACACCTTGTATACTATAATTTGAAAACATTGTGGTTGGGTAGGACATTGAAATATCTGTCAGCAACAGCAAGAAAGGACATTATTTTAAATCAAGATATTACAAAATCTCTAATTGTAGATGGCGTGATCATAGCTAGATCCCTTCAGCCTACAAAAAAAATAATTTGACATTTCGTTCATTCATTCCATTTCATGTTCATTCATGAGCACAGACTACATAGAGATACTACTTCATGAGTTGGGTTTTATTTCACTATTTCGTCATTTTCTGCGATTTTGAGAAGTATTTGAAATGGAAAGCATCAGAATTGAAAACCTTAAATATTCCTTCGTAATCTGTTTCGTCGAAATGTCCACGCCTTGTATTATTAGCTTGTGTTTGGAACTAGCTACAACAGCGCCATTTTGACAGTTGCCTTCCCCATTCTGAGTAACCTTCATTCTGTTAAAAACAATGCAGTATTAACCTGCCATGTGCTTGACAAAATTATAAAGCAAAATATCGGACTCAAAATCGCCGAGTTACGGGGCCTTAACATACAATCCTTAATTTATTATTACATGGAATGGAAATATTTTATTATATAGTGAAGATTTATGGCTGATATTTTTTTACCTAAAACGAAAATAATATTTTATTTTTTATATCCGATCATATTAGATACAGACAGACAGACAGTTTCTAAAGCTGTTAATTTAAGAAATAAAATAGTATACACTGTTTATTTGATATGACACATACTCATCATCTACCTTAGCCATTTCCCAACTATGTTGGGCTCAGCTTCAAATCAATATAACCAGGTGCAGCTGAATACCAGTATTATACATGGAGCGACTGCCTATCTGACCTCCACAACCCAGTTACTGGGTAATACGAAACCATTTGGCAATACTGGTTGTTACACTTTCGTGCTTCTGACCTCCATAAACCAGTTTAGTAACTTTAAAAATAAGCTTTAAGAGTGTGTCATATTAGTCATTAGAAAATGATACTGTGCTTGTACAGTCGATTACACGTCTTGGTTACACTTTGACCTTTGCTGGCCTAGCATAGTATGGAGTTTCAATGGAATTAAAGGTCAGCTTGTACAGCACCCTAAATGTGTTACATACTTTCAATCTTAATCCGAAAGATTTTGAAGGAAGTTGCTAATCCATTGCTTCACATGTTAGAAAAATGCGTCATCTCAAAAACGTAAATGACGCAATGAATGATGTTGAGCTGTCAAAATTACCATTGTAACTCCAAGTTTGCAGTGGCGTACAGATATCGCAGCGGGATTTTTTCGCGCACTTGATCTTGCTTAGGGGGCGTCCATTAATTACGTGAGGCAATTTTGGCGATTCTTCGACCCCCACACCCGCTCTGGTGAGATGTCGTGCTCGTGAGATCTGGCTCGACCCATAATCCCACGTGAGATATTGCTGGCCGGTGGTGGTGGTTTAACCATCGAGGCGCTACTGTGCTACTTTGTGGCGTTCGCATAACCGCGATAATATTATTTTGTAGGATTTAGCCATATTGGCGGAAAAACATGTTTTACATAATTTAACCCGGTTTTGTAAGGTTTCTTTGCGGAAAAAAATATAAAATACGTGATATTTGCCGAGACTCTCCCCCCTCTGCCGCACGTGAGATTGGGTGAGATTCGACTCGACCCCCTCCCTCCCCTAAACGCCTCACGTAATTAATGGACGCCTCTTTAGTGCCGAGAGTTAAAAATCGAAGTGTTTTTTCGACGCACTGGGATGCACTCTGTTGTATTCTCAACGCTCGGTTCTACACAGAGAGTTGAATTTCCAATGCGCGATAAAACCCCGCCAATTGCTCCGCTGCTTTTATGACCAATGACGTGCGTCCTGCTAGACACGTGGCCTATTGGTCTGACCAGACAATATTACTTTGTAATATAAACAAAATTTATTCGAGTTTGTGACTATACGATAATTATTAATGTATAATAAAAATAAATATTGATATTGCACAATGGCGTGCTAAAAAATAATAAAAGATGAGCGAAAACCTCTTCGCGCTAGAAATAATAATAATAGATAAAACTAAATTGCGACCTAAAATACGAAAATTATGGTAGTTTATGTAAAAGAAATGTGATCATAACATTACACCTATTTTCTCCGAAGGGTTAGGTAAAAATGTACCTATAGTAAAGCCAGTTAAGTTTAAGTAATCGGGGCGACCCTATTGGCATCAACCGGGCACAAATTCAGACTCCAGGCTGGTACTGAGCACGGCCGTTTCCATTACTCCATATCACCAACGGACATAAGATTGGTTCGGGGACCGAAATAAGAATGAATGACAACACGATTTGACAGCTGTCATACTCTCATTGTGTTTTTGTCTGTCCGAAAAAGTAAATAAATCGGGAGTAGGATTCATGTCGAAGTATTTTAACTATTTTCGGACGATCCCGTATCTTTGTTGACGGACAGTAGGCGCGTAGGATCGGGTCGCTATTTATGAATATACTAGGTGCTGCCCGCGCCCGCGTCAATATTGAAAACTATCCAAAGGGAACCATCTCCCGGGATGAAAATTTTCATACAAATTTCCATCCCCTATTTCACCCATTTATGGAGGGAGTTTCCTAAAATACTTTCTTAGCTGACGTCTCGTACTCATAATCTACCTCTGTGCCAAATTTCATCTTCATAGGTCCAGTAGTTTTTGAGATTTCGTGATTAATCATTGAGTGAATGAATGTACGAATGAGTGACCTTTCACTTTTAATATATAGATGAATGAATAATCACATTCCTTTTACATATGTACCTAAAAACATAAAGAACAAATTAAATTAATGGAAGATCTTTCGTTCAAATTGAAAAGGAACTTAGCCTATGTTTGTGACGTCATATGTCAGTAAATATTAAATGTACTTTCTTTGGTAATGCACTATATTAATATTAGAAAGCGTATTTTTTATTGATGGAAGGATAATGGATCAGATTACAATTAAAATAGAGTTCAAAATAGCCAGTTAGCAACATTGGTAGTGAGATTGACTGCCCAGGTTGCACCAAACGTACTTGTGTATATCGTGGAGTTATTTTTTATATGTAAGTACTAAGGTATAGCTGACGTAACTTGGGTGGGAAATTGTTATACCGCTGTCTTACCCGTCGAAGAATACAGGCGTGATGTTACGCTATACGAATCCTAATTTTTGTAAATCTGTGACCTCTTGACATTGTTTCGGAATTTCTTCACAGAGCAGTCGTGTCAGATAGCTAAACACCGACATCATTTAGTTTTAAAATAAATTTATTTTGAACGTGAACATGTGTTTTTTTTAAACAAATTTATAGAAATAATTGTCATTTATCAATATTAAATAAAATATAGTGCATCACCAAAGCATCTTAAAACTAAATTACATAATATTTACAAAATTATCTAGAATCACTTCAATTAGTAACTGTCATAGTTTAGTTACTAAAAATAACTTACTAAATACCTTAGTTTAGTCGACTCGACTTATATTAATGTTGGCATTATCATATTGTTTTAATAGCATTCGCTGAAGCCGCCATTTTGACTTAATACGAACTTTAAAAGTTAGACAAAAGTATTCGTCACAATGGCTAATCAAATATACATGTTACTTTGTCTGCCTGAGTTTGACCGTCAATGGGGTACAATATTATCCCGAAGTTGAATGCAGGGTGGCGATAAAGTCACCTGCATCCGTCAAGGTGGCGATTAAATCACCTGCATCCGTCGAGGTGGCGATTAAGTCACCTACATCCGTCGAAGTGAAGATTAAGTCACTTGCATCCGTCGAGGTGGCGATTAAGTCACCTACATCCATCAAAGTGGCGATTAAGCCACCTGCATCAGTCGAGATGGCGAATAAGTTACCGGCGTCCGTCAAGGGGTGATTCTACACGTTATTCTAAACTTTTTTTTACAATTCGGGTATGAGTTTTATAGCACAACCAGAATCACTCCTTTGATGGATGGAGGTGACTAAATCGCCTTTCCGTATATACCCCATGATCATATAAATATCTTCAGAATAATGTAGGACACTGAACAAAAAATGTGGCTTCAGTGAAATGCTATGTAGTATGAGCAGAAAGCTTAATTTCATTATACGAGCTAGATTTTTCAAACCCATTCAGTTAAATTCTAAAATTTACAATATGGCCGACGAATCATGGCCGGTCAGAATATAGCTCTCGAAACTTCCGCGCATGTTCTGTCACTCGCCTCATGCATGGGCGCCGGCAAGTTTATTTTCAGGTGGGGTCCGCAAGCGCCGATGCCTGCCAGGGGCGCGGATTGTTCGAAAGAGATACCGCGGCCCCTGGCACACAGGCAACGAGGGAACACGGGTGGGTTTTAGTCAGTAAAAGTCTAACACGCGCTCCTGCTCCACCCAGAGCGGGAGAAGTTATTTGAAGATTTCCCACCCAAAACAAAAAATAAAAAGGGGCTGCACCTTCAGCTCCATTAAGCGAGCTTGATCATTATTGCACTTCCGTTATCGTTTGTCCATTCAAACAATGATATTTTTTGTTTGCAGAAAAGCTTAACAGTTAAGAGAATGTAGGATTACGAGGATAGGTTCTATCTCGCCTCGAATGGGATAGGTTTTATTTTGTCCATGCAGAGGAGGCAAACTGCGTCGATCTATATAAACAAGCTTAAGGGTATAATCAGGAGAAGCGCCGCGGACACGCGACCCAGCCGCTGTACTGTGAGATTACACGAGACCATATGCATCGAATAATTTAAATAGCGGCTCGGCCGCCGGCCGCTTCACCTGTTTAGGCCCTAAAGATGTGCAAGAGCAAGAGAAGCAAGCTCTATAATATTAATGCCTAGGTTAGATTAGATTTTCAGAAATGGGAATTTGAAACTTTGTTGTCTACAATAGCTAAACCAAGAGACAAGCGAGCTCGAAAATTTTCGGATCTCGCCTCGAATATGTTGAGTTCTATATTAGGCATTTACGGATATTCTTTTAGTTCTTAATGTTTTAATTTTTTTTTAAGCCACGGGCGTGCAAGTGTTCCCCGCTCCCGGCGCCCTTGGTCTCATTTCACCATTTGGTTTCTAAAAAAATAATTGCGGAATCTTCTGCGCGAACTCCGGACAAATAGATTAGATGGTTCATCGGCCGTGTTGTAGTCAATTTTGCAAGAACAAACCGCTCGTACAATGTAAGTTAACCTTTCATAACTGAACTAAAAACTTCTAGTACAGTCCGCTCGTCAATTTATAACTAGTATAGTGTAAATATTCGAAAAGACTCGAGAAACAACTCGAATTTATTTACAATAATTATTTAATCTAGCACTATAGTGACAAGACAGCCATTCAAACCATGTCTTAATTTAAACAATTTTTCGAACATCGACCTCTGAAAGCCCATTCAATAATTATTTTCTCGTTTTGCAAAAACTGACGTTAAACCTCAGTCTAAGTTGCTTTTGTATTTACGACTTTACGCAGGTCGGAATAGAGCAGTCATAGGTACGAACCCAGATATGCGCTTTACTTTCTGTAAATTATTTTATCACCACTGCCCTCAAAACGTGAAGAAAAACATCGTGATGATACACGTGACATCTACCAACCCGTACTGCGCCCGCGTGGTACATTACTGATCAGAGACTCTTTGATCAGGCATTCAGAAATCGTGGTTTTACATTAATTCGTTAACGAGATATTTTTCGTGTATTCTTTTGTCAATTAGAAAATGTTCAGGGGTCTTTCAGAAACCGAAGGTAATTTTTAATTAATTCGTTATCGAGATAATTTTCGTTTTACTCCAATTAGAAAATATTATGACTGACTTTAAAAGTCGGTTCAATCAACTGTGTGTGTGGGTGGAGCCTTATTGCTTGACTATGAATTCTACAATTTTCCAGCGTGGGGTCCCACTAGACCCCACGCGGGGTAATAGAAGAATTTGGTTTTGACTCGTGAGATAAATGCAGTGATCTTTTTTGACTGTAGATTTGAACTTGAATACAAATGCACTGCTTGTACAGTGGGGTGTAGTAACACCCGAAGTGGGATATTACGGTACCCCAGGGGGGGAACTCTGTCACCATAATTATTAGTTTGTCTAAAAATCTGGACTCCAATATAAAATGCTAGTACTCATACTGTGGGGTCATGTCTCACCCCAGATGGGGGTCCGACAGTACCCCAAGTGTCACTATAGTTTCTCAGTTGGCTACAAATCTGGACTTCAATATAAAATGCTAGTATTGTGGGGTTCTATACAACGTGTATCAGCAATATTAAGTCATATTTAAAGAGTGTGGTTAAGACCATCAAAATGAACTATTTTCTCCATTGGATCCGGACATCTTAATCACGAAAAAATAATCAACTGTCCCATACATTTGAAGTTTTGTACGTGACAGGTGATGTCGGTCCCATGGAAAGCATTGCTCAGTTTGTTGGCCTATACAACGCCAATAACAGTCTCAACAGTACGACCACACATTCCTGATACACGCCGCATAACCCCAGATGGGGTACAATGGTACCTCAAGTGTCACTACAGTTAGTCTGTTGGCTACATATTTGGACTGGTGTACAAAAGGCGGGTACTTCGCTAGCCCCACGTGGGATAGTACTTGGTCCACTTGAAGTCGGGCGCGAGGTACACGCGCCGGCCGTGCACGTAGCACGTCACGATGCCGCGGTAGGCCGTGCGGGGTACGCCGCTCTGGGGAAAGACACACATTCAAATGAATTCAATATAATTAACATAGGTCAGACGTCACTTATGCGAAAAAGTGAATTTTGCATGGCTCCAAAAATGTATAATACACAGAGATCGGATATTCGGATGCATATTCACCTAAAGTTGAGATGTTGGCTAACATGGAATGCGCTTTTTTATCGAAAAAGTCTTAATTTAGGGAAGTAATTTGTTTATTTTTTGTTTTAACTAATACAAACCATCCCTCCTCCAGTACGTATACATATTGTATCGGGTTAAACATTAATTTTAAATTATGTAAATACACATCTGAATAGTTATGCAATTAAGAATCCCGGGGTTTTTAATTAATATTACAAATAATTTATAAAGCCGCTTACATACTTTCATAGCTAAAAATTATCTTTAGGTAAATATGCATCCGAATATCCGATCTCTGATGATAAACTACCTAAAAGCTGGAAGCAGTTAACTGATGTACAATTCAAAAGAAAGTTATTAATTTTCTAGCACATAAAGCTTATTATAACTTGAATGATTTTCTAAATGAGAGATTATGATCATCAGTAATAGGAATAGGTAGTGCCTATTAGCCTAAACTTCGAAGAACAGAGACAAGAAACGGAGAATTCCTTAGGACTAAATTATTTCCGGCACATCTGTCTCGAAATTTCGAGACAACACTTAAATACATTTAAAAAAATGTGTTATTTGGAATAAGTAATTCGTCTATATTTATCTAAAGTTTGTCTATAAATGTGATAGTTTGTATGGATGTCCATTACTCAATTCCACTGAAAATGCTGATTTTGGTAGTGATATAGATTAAGGTGTGGAATAGCACATATGCTACTTCCTATTAAAAAAAAGTATAGTTCCCATGGGATACAAAAACAATAGTACACGCGGGATAAGCCGCGGGCATTAACTAGTTAAAAAAAAAAAACGTAAGGGTCCTTTCACACCACCGATATTGTCTGGCGATTTTTAGGAGATTTCTATGCAAAAAAAAAACGAAAGAAAAAATGCTCAAAAATCGCCGGTCGATATCGCTCTAGGTTCATTAAAAATTAATGGGCTCTAAAGGAAAACTTGTGATTCATTGTGTATTACGATCAACAAGTCATTTACAAAATGTTCTCCAAAAAAAAATTCAGAAAATTTTATGGTTGTAACGACTGTGTATGTTATTATTTTATTATGATATTTCTAGTCGCAAACTTTAGGTAAATATAGACGAATTACTTATTCCAAATAACATTTTTTTTAAATGTATTTATGTGTTGTCTCGAAATTTCGGGACAGATGTCTCGGAAAAAATTTAGTCCTAAGGAAGTCTCCGTTTCTTGTCTCTGTTCTTCGAAGTTTAGGCAAATAGGCACTACCTATTCCTATCACTGATGATCATGTATCACCAATTTATGATTTTTTTATCATTGTTTTTTAATGTTCTATTATTATTATTAAATTTTTAAATAGTTTCACTAGAAGTGACATTATAAATTTTATACTTGTATTCATATTTGCATGCAATTGTTAAAGGTAAACGTGATGATTTGTTTTGTTTACTATTAACATCTCTTGCATGCTGACAATTTGTGTTGTATGTCTTGTACTCATGTTTGGGCAAATAAATTATTATCTTATCTTTATGCTTAATTAACGGCACAAGCTAACTTAACCAAGAGCATTTCCATAATGAAATATTCGGAGCGAGTATACATTATCTCGGATTATAAATGCAAACGTTTAGAGGGATTGAACAAGCCAGGGCCGATGCCTGCCAGGGGTGCGGGTTGTTCAAAAGAGATACCGCGACCCTTGGCACACAGGCAACGGAGGGAACACGGGTGAGTTTTAGTCAGTAAAAGTCTGACACGCCTTCCTGCTCCACCCAGAGCGGAAGAAGTTATTTGATGATTTCCCAACCAAAAAAAAAAATGGTCCCTCGTTCTCTTTTTGTTGTTGTTAGCCTATACTGTCTCCCACTGCTAGGCAAAGCCCTCCCGTTTTTCCTTCCAAACCTCCCTGTCTTGTGCGATGTTATGTTTCCAACTGCACAACTCAAGATGCTGGATGTTGAAAAAAAACCAGCCAGGCTGACGTGGGAGTGAGCTGGACACATCGCGCGAATGCACCCGGAGAGATGCGCAAAGATCGTTACTCAGGAAGCCTGAGGAAGGACTTCGCCGTCAAGGTAGGCCACGACGAAGGTGGTGTGACGATCAGATAACGTTTGCAGGGTCTACATGGCCAGAGAATGAAAATGGTGGTGGTGGTGTGAATTGTGACTAATATTATTTCCCTAAAAACTTTATACATTATGGTACGCAATAAAGAATTGAGAATTGAATTGAGAACAGACAAGACTCGTTATTTAATTTTAAAATATGAATAAGAATCACTTAAGTCGACCCAATAGTCACGGAGAAATCGGTGTGCACAGATGAAAAAAAAAACCCACGGAAAGCATGAACTCTTCCTTTTTTGAAATAAATAAAATAAAGAAAGACAACATGATGTCCGTGCAGTTGTTCGAAATATTCTCTGTATTATCTCAGAGCCGTTGCACGACCGATCCTTCATAATGAGAGGACAATAAAATTATGAATTGGGTAATTATTGCTTTAGGTTCAGTTACCCTGAAGTCATCTTTGGCGTTGCAGTACATTTCGCCGACGGCTGTCTTGCTGTCAACACTTCTTAGGGTAATTACCCGACACTTACCCAGTACCCTAAAGTCGTCCATGAGTCCTAGTTTCTTGGCAGCGCGCTGGTAACTCTTGGCGTTGCTGTACATGACGTAGACAACTGTCTTACTGTCAACACTACTTAGGGTAACTACCCGAAACTTACCCTAAAGTCGTCCATGAGTCCTAGCTTCTTGGCAGCGCGCTGGTAACTCTTGGCGTTGCTGTACATGACGCGGACGGCTGTCTTATCTTCGCTACTGAAGACCTGTTCCGCTGTCATCTCTGGAAGGCCCTCTACTGTTTGAATTAGGTTTTCGTCGTAATGATCCTAGAAGAGAAAAAACAATGATTTTTAATATGACTGTGATAACATGATTTTTATTTTATAACAATTTGCAGACCAGTGTCAGGTTTTATTTTGATCAGCGTCCTAATTGCGTAACACGCGATTAATCATAATCGGTTTCATTTTGACAGTTCAACAATAATCATTGCGTTATTTACGTTGTTTAGCAGACACAATTTTCGAACATATGAAGCAATGGTTTAGCCATCTGTTTCAAAACGAAACAGATTATGATTAATCGTGAGTTACGCAATTAGGGTACTGAATATGATTCGGGACAGCACCAAATAAATACCTATGTATTCACAGAATTATAAATCATTTGAATTATAAATACAACTCTCTAACTCAATTAGAATGTATTTATTTATCGGTTTGTGCACAATTTGTTACCTTAAGATACTGCTGACATTGCAATATTTACAAAAAGCCGGCAGTAACAGTCACAATGCCTCTCGTACTAGTTGATAATTTTGTTGTTGTTATTGTTGACCTTAATATCATAATTTTCATGAAATAGTCATTCAATAGGGTAATTTTAACTATTATAATTCTTTAAATACATACATGTAAACAGTCGCGAATTATAGTTTAATCGACAAAAAACAAAGAAAATTTTAATTTCGCGGGATTTCGCTTTCGCCTGAAAAGAAACGGCAGATTTTTTTAAAGAACTGTTACGGCCCGCCGCCGCCAGATGGCGCACGACAGGACTTACCATCGCCGTGCCTGCGTGTAGCCATGCCGCAGCGCCGGCGTTTTCTCTTCGCGCGACCAGGGGCGCCGGGGGTGGTTGGAAAATCATGGATTGACATAGCTGACATACATAGCACAAAACAAACCAGAACCTTTCATAAATAAATAATTACTCAGAATAGATATTTTAAGCCAGCATTACGGTCCATTATTTATTCGAAGCAGCCTTATAACAGCGGCAGCAGCCGGAACAAGAACAGATGTTTTTTTTTTATCTGTGGTTTATAGAAATATGTGATGAATTCGTTGTAACAGTTTGCGAGTTGATGTCCGTGTACATAGAGAAACCTTACCTTGAGTAAATACGTGTGATTCAACTTGGTGAACTCCACATACTCCATATTGAGTTGTATGTTGCGCAGATGCATGTCGAAGAACAGCCCTTTACTGACGCCGATCTGTTGACGAAAATTATAATCTTATTTATACTTCGTATTTTTTTATCCCAGTGATTAATCTGATATTTCAAGTTTTTTAGGTTTGCTTTTTTAACATAGGAGTTTGACATTATACCTGTCAAATTAGTAACTAGGTTAAGAAAAAAAATACAACCCCCGAAAAAACAAACCTCTACAAAGTAAAAAAACAAATTGTATTGGTCCTCTAAGTTTAATAGGCAGTAGTAGGTAATATTATGATCAAAGCATCGTCGGGTCGGGCGACGGCTAATGAAAATGTTACCCTTTCTATAAGAGCATACTATTATTAATAATATAAATATTAAAGGTAATATTTAAGCTACTCATATGTCGTCTCAACTGCTGCTTACTGTAGTAAGCATAGATAGATTAACAACAGGTAATACATTACCCGGACAATACATGCTTTTCTATTTCTATTTCTATACATTCATTATTCCTGGGTCTCGCCTGTTTGGCGTTTCCATTGACTGTCCCGCTCTTTTTCCGTCGGGGGTTAAAAAACTTAGTTTAGTATTATTATTTATACTAAAACTAGGTATTTCCAGCGGCTTCGCCCGCGCGGAACTTTCATCCCCTATTTAATTAACTTAGGGGTTGAATTTCGAAAAATCCTTCCTTATTCCTTGTCTACATTTTAAAGGGAACCTTTGTGCAAGATTTCAGCTTTGTAGGTCCAAGGGTTTGGGCTGGGCGTTGATGAGACAGTCAGTCAGTCAGGAGTTTTCTTTTTATTTATATACGAGTATATATACATGGAATATTTATTTATCTAAGTAACAACACAGACACAGAAGAAATTGTCGTTTATTTTATCAATTAAAAAAAGATAGTCTATGGTTGCAAAATCAATTGCTGGTACCCTGATACCCTGGTTTTTTCCATAAATAAATTCTTTGTAAAAGGAAGGCTAAGTTCGCCTTCTATTGCATGGAAGTTAACAGTAGCAAAACGTGATGGTGGTGATGTGGTGTTCTAAACAAAGTTTGCCTTCTCGTCTGTGAAAAACAGACGTGGTGTGCTGCGCTAAATAAATGTATTTTCTTTCTTTATTTTAATGTTATGTTTATAAAATACGTCCAGTTCATTAGTAAATAGATAAGCGACCAGAGAAACACTAACCACCTGTTAGATTTTTGTTATGTAAAATTACCTTCCCAAACGAATATGTCCTAGATATTTCAGGCCGTATACACGCCTTGCCGTCAATGTTGACTGGGTTCCGTAGCCAGTCGTCGAAGAAACTGTAACAGAAAATAACATTTATAAGATACATTAAAAAAAGCAAAAAAAACTACATAGTACCTCGGAAAGCAACCTTATCACAGCGAGAATAAAGATCACTAGCTGTGATACAAAATCGGACATAAAATTACTATGAAAAGGCTGTAAGCCAATGCTGGCGTATATAACAAATAATTATTATCAAACTGTATAATATATTTCTTTATTTTCTTTCTTTCTTTAGAAATAGGTACACAGCAATGACAGAGACAACGATAACTTGATGTGTCGTATTTCAATAGAGGTAATACAGTAAGTCTCTTTGTGACGGAAATTGACTGGCGAATTACTATTGCCTGACCCATACCGCTGTACCGCACCTTAGGTAAGTGCGCGGCGCGACGAGGCGGGGGAGCAGTGCAAGTCGCTCATTCGTCACCACTCACAGGGTCCCCTGCCCCGCCTCGCCGCACATAGGTACCTAAGACGCGGCGGTACTACACAGCACAGTGACGTCACGCAAAATCCTGCATCGCGCAAACAGAGTTTACCGCGCAACCAACATATTTACAACCTCCTGACATCAAACGTCGGGCAGTTGCCCACCAGACACAACCACCGTCTGGTGGAGGATCCTGCCTTTTCTATGGATGTAGAGTGATTTTTACACCTTGTTCCTCACAAATCATTCAGAAAAGGCGAGGCAGATGATAGTACTCACGCGACTGGCCACTTTGGCGCCAGTTTGGTCCAGGTCTCCTTCCTCAGAACCCAGCCTAGTCCTGGGAAGAAGTCAGTTCGATGTAGTAGCTCAGGTCGGGACATGTCTATGACCCCCATCTTGCCGTTGTCATTCCATGCTGATATGCACCTGCAAAGGTTTTTAGTTTTAAGTTTAGTACATTCCTCGTTAACACGAGGAATCTTAAAGGTGGAGTTTAGATTTTCTCCTAAATAAAATAAAAGAAAAATCTATATTGGACTATTCTGTAAAAAGTTATGCGGGGTATTTTTAAATTTTCTTCTTTTTTTAGGGTGGGTAATCATCAAATAACTTCTCCCGCTCTGGGTGGAGCAGGGGGGCGTGTCAGACTTTCACTGACTAAAACCCACCCGTGTTCCCTCAGTTGCCTTTGTGCCAGGGGCCAGGGTACCTCTTTCGAACAACCCGCACGCGGCAGGCATCGCACCTTGCGGATCCCACCAGTTGGTGCTGACATCTCTTTGAGGCGCGCGTGGAAAACAACGCGCCGTCGGCCCGGGCTTGGTCCTTACCGGACAGCGAGCTACTCATTACTCGCCGTCCGCAAGCCCGCGACTACGGAGGCCGGGAATCAGCCTGGGATATCCGATCCCCAGGGCGTCTGCTGCGGCGGCTAGGGCCGTGAGGGCGCATATACTGCCTCTTCTTTACGTGCGCCGCTTCCCTCTTCGCGAGCATTACTGCTTCGCTGAAGGAAGTTATGGGTGGTATACCATTTAAAAAAAAAATACACGTCGTCTTATGAACCTCCTATTTTTTTACATAATCAGCCTATAATGTTCCCACTGCTGGGACACCGTCTTCCTCTCCATGAGAGGGAGTGGGCCGTAATCCAACGCGCGGGCCCAGTGCGGGTTGGTAGATGACACATGTGTTCGACCTGGTTCTAGGACATGCCGGTTTCCTCACGATGTTTTCCTTCACTGTTTTGAGAGCAGTGGTGATGAAATAATTTACTCAAAGAAAAGCGCCTGTCTAGGTTTGAACCTAGCGTAGGTAGCGACCAATAACTCGTAAGTTGCAGCCGTTACCACTGCACAACTGCTCTACAAAAATGCATAACAAGAAAAAAAAATACTACAAAACATACATTGGGCGGCCTTATCGATTTCTGCGATCACTTCCAGGCAACCTTGGAATGGCAGTGATTTGCCTGGACATAAAATGGAGCTGTCGTTTGTGCAACAAAAGCAAAATATCTTCTATAACTTACCACAGCGTGCTATCCTTAAGTAGCAACGGATATGTTCCGAGGAAGTACTCGAAGAAATCCGGGGATATGTCCAGGTCATCTGGAAATATTATAAAGAATACATTTGAATAAGTACTGTTACGCGCTAAAGCTAAAGTAATTAGTTACCACTAGCGCCATCTAGTATCGAGTAGCAGAATAAATTGAGTTAAGATCTATCTAGCAATTTCGATACCTTCTGGTATCTTCTAGAATTATCAATATCTGTTCAGTCGGGGCCGGTATATACTCGAAGATTCTAGATGCTTCGATTCCCGAATGTTCTATGGCCCTATAAAAGGCGGGAGCGGATCGGGACCGGGCAGTATTGGTCAAGCGATACAAGCGTTAACATCTGAAGCGATCTTCAAGTGCGATTTAGAGTGATCAATAGTGAAATTGTGTTTTGTAATTTGTGTGTTTAATTAAAGTGTCAACTTTGGTAATTTTTATTGGCAGTTTTTAATTGTCACGAACCCGAAGCTCGTAACAGTACTATCATCATTAGTCCACATTCACACGGACGTAAAAATAACGCGGCGGGATATTTTTGCGCACTAGATCTCCAACATGCGACAGTTGAAAATCGAATAGTGTATTTTTCGACGCGCTGATATGCACCCTGTTGTTCTATTTTATTTCTCACCGAGCATTGAGAATACAACCACGGAAGAGAAAAAACATGGAACTGCAAAGTAGGCGTGGCACGCGTGCCACAAATAAGCGCTGTTACGCGTAGTTGGTCCCAGTCGTGTTCTGACATCGCGTCGAGTCACTAGTCTCACGACAAATTTAATTTTCCGTAGCTATGCCGTATTGTTCCATTTTGGAGTGCAAAAATGATAGTAGGAGAATAAATCTTAAAAATTGAGGTGTTTCGTACCATCGATATGTACGGTTTTATTTGTTTTCTAATAAAATCTTAGTTATTTTCAATTTACTAATAATTTAATATAACGTCTGGTTAAAATCAACCTTACAGGATTAAAATAAAGTTTATTTTAGATTGAT
This sequence comes from Antitype chi, assembly GCA_947359405.1. NCBI lineage: Eukaryota > Metazoa > Arthropoda > Insecta > Lepidoptera > Noctuidae > Antitype > Antitype chi. The sequence continues at coordinate 8,218,257 of OX375835.1, read as the reverse complement.
TGTATTCTCTATTTCATTCTGGAAAGTACTTCGCTACTCAATTAGTGATGCAGTCGGGTCGGATGTTGGTTTTATCGATGGATATCGATAAAAGAAAATTAGTCATTTAATATTTATTGCAAAATAACATTACAATACCACTATAGGTCGCTTAACATTCATACACGAAATTTATTTTAAGAAGTGTATTATGTTGCATAGATGCTTTATAGCAAAAATGTAATCAAACTTTTACCTAATAACGTAATTATTATAATTTTAATGATGCCTGAGACGTTGCATTGCATTGACTAATCGGTCATTTCGGTGTGTAAGATCATTCAGTCATCAAACCGCCTCAATGACAGTACAACAAATATTTCAACGCCACTCCAGTGCCACTGAACAGTTCACCGTTTTCGAAAATCATTAAGTTTTTTAATCAAGTCAGTTATCATGTTTTATTATTATCACTTAAAAATATGGATTGAATTGAAATTAAATTAAACACAGTAATATTTTTTTCTCCTGTTCATTGTTTTATTGGTATTGTTTTCAATAGTATTATTTTTATTTCAGTTATTTATTTTATTTTCAAATAACACTACGTTATTCTTCCTACAGTTTTATTACTGAACTCTCAACAAGACACCCAATTTTTAGTTTAATTTGAAAAAAGTATCTATCGATATCGATAACCTAATTAAAAATGCAATGCATCTGCACTGGTGCGGCCCTAATCGAGTAGCAATAGATATCGACCTATGACGCAAATGTCGACCTTATATTTATCACATTTAAGTTTAAAATTGGGACCACTGAAAATACTGCCATCTATGGTCGAGTAGCGGAATTTACTCGGCAATCGAATCTAGTTTGACTTTAGATTACAAAACGTTGTAAATACTTTCTGAGCTAAAGCAAAATAAATCCTATCTATAGAGCCTGAAGGTTTATTTCCAGATGAAGGATCTGTGGCTTATGTTAGTTTTGACTAAAACTAAAACAACAAATCAAACGAATTGTTTATTTGTAGTGCATTATATGATTATCGGTTTATGTGTGTGAGTTTGGCGACAACGGTTCCTATAGTAATTTTGTTGCATTGCAGTTCCACCTGTTTTTTTTCTTCCGTGAATACAACAGACTGCATCTCAGCGCGTCGAAAAAACAGACTGTTCGATTTTCAACTATTGGCGCTAAGCAGTGCATTGGGTTTTTTCGCGCACTCGATTTTTGACTCTCCGTGTTAAGGGCCTACGTCCCATTTGGTAGCGTAACACGGTCACTTTATGAACCCTACTGCTCATTAATGGCTTGTCTTGAAGATTTGAAAAATATATGATTTTGCTATAGATTCATATAGATCATTTTTCCCGAAGTACTTTTTTTGTATGGTTAATACTTTTGCTGTAAAAAAATATTTCCCAACACGCAATATTTTGGCTTCTATTCCATACTCCTACTAAACGGCTTCGTTATTTGGAAAAAAAATACACTGAAAAATAGATAGTTAGAGGTACCACAGAATCGCCGAAGCACAATTGTAAATTAATCAAAGGAATATCCTCATTTTGAGATAAAGGCTCAGAGGTGACCTGCGCGGGCGCGGGCGGCAGTCGTGCTTTAGCATACAAACGGGAGATGAGGATACTATGGGCCTTAAACCGAGCATTGAGAATCCAACAGACTGCATCTCAGCGCGTCGAAAAAACAGACAGTTCGATTTTCAAAATTTTTGCGCGAAAAAACCCGCCGCGATTTTATTACGTCTTTACGTCGACAAATAGGTTTTACCCAGCCAGGCTAGTATTATTTTCCTTAAGACCAGTATCAGCTGTGTGCCATTTCGAGTAGGTTACCGATAAAGTATTCAACAAGTTAGCAATTCCCCTTATCGTTTGACTGTTAATGCCAAGTAAACGGGTAATGTTTTTACATTAATATACTCCAATCGAACTCTATAGTAATAAGTTGTTTACATATTTATTGTATTGACTGCTTCTTTAGTCTCGTGGTCGTAAGCGCTGAATGTGGTTAGACTTGACTAGATTTGTGCCAAATAATGGTATAGGCTCGTCCTATTACTTGGGACTTACACATAAGTCGCAAAGTACCTACTATGGGTACACCTGTACCTAATCCTTCAAAGGTAGAAGCCGTGATGTTATGTCATACAAAAATAATGCGGCCCGCGCGCGAGCCACAAAGGAACAAACACATACATATAAGCTGATTAACACATTACCTTCCCTAGCGTCGCGCAATCGGGTAAAAAGATATCGGTCGTACTTCTGTACAATCTGTTGTGTGTGCTAACACTCACAATACTTCATGATTGGCCAACTAGGTCGTTATGAACTATACAGACGAGTCCACCATTGTATGTTACCATTCAAACGAAGCCATTGGAATGGACTAAATTCTATTTGACGTACACTTATGATTACCGTGTAATTTTGTCAGTTAGTAATAAGATTATTATAGTAATACATAGTTACTACGGACGGTACGGTAGGCCTCGTCGGTCTACCGGCCGCAAGCGCTAATGCTGAGCGGTCCTGGGTTCGATTCCCAGGTCAGGCAAAATGTTATTGGGTTTTCTTTCTCGGAGTGTGGATTAATTAATTTGTGCCCGGTTGATGGCAATATGCTCATACTCTATCATGGAATCTAAACATAACTAGCGAAATGTGGGTGTAGGTACTATAGGTACACTCAGCGTCAATAATATCGAGATGAACAGACTATTAAAAATGATCTAAACAACTATGGAAGTTAAATATTAACTCAATGACACAAGAAATGTTTCAGAATGAAGACAGTACACGACCATAAATTACTGTCATTCTATCGTTCATTCATATAATATTTTTTTTACTATTTGATATTTTGGTTTTTTGCCACATATTGCCACTAAAAAAATTGGGGATGTTCGATCTACCGTTTTGAATTTTGAATTTCTATTTGACTGTTTATTTTTGATTCTAGTAATAATTTTAATTCTTTATTCTTATTTCGATTATGATTTTGTTTTTTGTGTGTTTAATTTTTTACTCTCATTTCGATAATGATTTCACTTTCTGGTGTTTAATTTTGATTCTAGTAATAACTTAAATTTATTTGTTGAAGTGAAAACTTCTTTAGGCGCGTTGACCACTTTTGTGTGAACGAAAATCATGGAACTCGCGTCATCGACACCGAACGCTTGAGCACACGGATGAGTCGCCCGTTAATGTCTTTTGGAAAAGTCCCTTTCTTTCATTAGGAAATTCTAATTCTTTTATCCCTTTCTTTTCCTTTGTATTTTATCGTAAAAATCTGTGCTGTTACCTTTAATGGCTAAAGTCGATCGCTCGTTTATAATTTTTTACCGAGAGCAATCAAGACCCAAAGATCCAATGTGAATCCTGTATTGAGGATAAAAAATACACACGTAATTGTTCAAGTTTTCACTTCTGTCGATACTCCCGGAGTGCCACTGTTTTTTTTAATTCATAATTCGATTACGATTTTGTTTTTTACTAAATGTTTTGTCTTTTGTTTCTAATTAATTTCTCTATCCTCATTACAAGTAAAAAATCTTGTTAAAACGTATATTTAAGAAGCTATTTTATAAGTAAGTGCTGTGTACGCCTGTAAGTGACAAATTCACCATAACTCAATGCAAATGTTATTTTTATTATGTCAATGTTTCTAGTGAATAAGTAGTTGATGTACCTTTTAAATAAATAAATAAATTCTTACAAGAACTTTTTTCCAATTGAGATAAAGTTTAATTTTCTTAGTTGTTGAGATCATTTTGAACAGTCTGTTCGATTCGTCTCGATATTTTGACGCTGACTGTACACGTCTGTCCAACACTTCGCAAGGCATGATAATTATTATGTTAAGTACGTATTAATTTGCCTAACTCGACTACTCGATTACGAAGATAAGGAGAGGTACAACGTAAACGCGGGTTACAGTAAGATTGTTATGTAAATAGGTTCGCTTCGCTATTCGTTTCGGTCTATTTGTTTAACCTATTAGTAATCTATAACCGTCTTATTACAAAACACGATCTAACGTTAGTTTAGACTAAAACTCAGTTTTGGCATTACCAACTTTTTTTCTATTTGGGTAATGGTAACTTCAGATATTGTCGTTATGAGCGATAATAGTTCTTATTGCAACCCGATACGGGTTAAAATCTGTTGTAATAAAATCGAATAATAAATGAACAAGCATTGTCGTAGAAATGCAAATAAAATCGTATAAAATTAGATATTAACTGTTTAATAATAAATAATCCATCACTGAATGCAGTTTGGCTTTTGGAATTTTATGGTATATTTTTAATTATAATTATAATTGTTATTGAAGGGATAAATTGCTTTAAAGATAATTAAGAGGTGACTTTGATGATTTTTTTGATGCATTAAAGTATGTTTAATTATGTTTTGCGTTCCGTCACTCTATGCAAAAAAGACTTGAAAATATCATATATTTTTTTGCTTTCAAAATGACTTACGGTTAAAGAGATACACTGGTTTAAAAAACCACCTTTTTGAGCGTTTTCATGAAATCAGCGCCTTAATACAAAAATTACAATTTAACACTGGACTAACGGCAGCAGGGTGTGAATCTGGAGCTGAGTCACAAACTATGCTTCACCTCCTATCCTGCAGTCTGTGTCTAAAAACATGCAGCAAGTGACCTCTGTGCTGCCATCGATGACGCCGTGTTTTGGGCGAACAAAGAACAACAGACTGTCATGCTAGCGATATAGAAGAAGTTCAAGAAGGATGCTAATAAAAAACTAGACCTTAAACAGTCCCGTGGTATGTCTTGACAAGGTACTGATTGAATACAAAGGCAATATCTAAATAGCCTGTATTGTCTTTGTTCCAATATGCAGGGCAACGGTCATCCTGAAGTTCCCTATTCTACACACTTCCCATGAGCAGAGTTCAAAGATTCGCAGATGACTCCGCGCTGGAGTGTAAATGTGGTGCTGTCCCACAGACAATGGGGCACTTAATATCGTGTCCAGCGTGATATGTTGTCTGCACGCTACAGGAGTTGATGGACGCTACTGAAAGTGCCAAGCTTCTAGCCAAATTTTGGGCTGACTGTATCTAGATTGCTATCGACACGCTAAGTAGAAGAATCTCGAAATGGATCTAACTGCATTTATAGCAGAAGATTCAACTACCATAAATGTGGCCTTTTGGTGGCGATTCAAGGACGGACCGACGTCTGTCCACAGTCAGGCCCAATGGTGTATGTCACCAGATAATAATTTATAGAAGCAATTTTAATAACTTTGACCTTGAGATAATACTGCCCTTCAACAACAATAACGGGTTTACGTCCTAGCGTTTCAAACACATAGTTGAGCGCGAATTTATAGTACCTAGCGATGTTGTAGTACCCCCTCGGAACGTGACACATTATTATAATGACCTTGACCATGAAAATAGACTGAAAAAAAAAAAACCCTCATCTCATCAATAACGACGGCTTTATGTTCCAACATCTCAAAAACATGGTAAAGCGAGAAGTTGTAGTGTCTGGCGATCTTGTAGTACGTTCTAAATTTGATACTTTTTTAAATGACCTTGACCTTGAATTTAAACTTACCTTGAATAATAATGACGGCGTCATGTCTCAGCATCTCAAACACATGATTGAGCGCAAACTTGTCGGACCTGGCATCTTATAGTACCCTCTCTGAACGTGAAACATTATTATAATGACCTTGACCTTAAAATTATACTGACCTTCAACAATAATGACGGCTTCGTGTCCAAGCGTCTCAAATACATGGTTGAGTGCAAACTTGTAGTGCCTGGCGATCTTGTAGTACCCTCGGAACTTGACCTTGACCCTGGGCAGCACTATTTCTGTCAGGTCTGGCTGTCTGACCACGGATATGGTCGGATCCGAAACCGTGTACGATCTAATTACTTCATATGTGGCATTGTGGCCGCAATCCTGGTGGAAAAATGGAAAGTTAAAAATTTATATATTTACAGAGAAATTGCTCGAGCATCAACCGTTCTACATAGTTGTTCCCTCACTGGTGAGGATCGTGACCCACAAGCCTTGCAGGCCCCATCAGTTGATGCTGACATCTCTTTGAGGCGCGAGTGGAACACAACGCGCCATCGACCCGGGCTTGGTCCTTACCGGACAGCGAGCTACTCATTACTCGCCGTCCGTAAGCCCGCACCTACGGTGGCCGCGAATCAGCCGGGATTCCCGACGCCCAGGGCGTCTCCTGCGGCGGCTAGGGCCGTGAGGGCGCATATACTGCCTCTCCCACAAGCGACAGGTCACTCGTTCGAGTGACCTGTCGCTTTAATCCAAATAAAGACCATATTCGAAAGTAGGTACTAAAACAGTTAATATTGATAATACAACAGTTAGCTGTATCACGCAAACTATTTCAATGACATCAATAATGCAGGCACTTGTGAATTATTAAGTACCTTTAATGCGACCATTATCGATTAGTTGAAAACTTGAAATAAAACATACTAAGTACTTTCTTTGAATCAAGCCAAGATCGAAAGGGTCTTCCATCGGCATAAATGACAAACAATTGCTTTTAAAACTTTCATAACATCACGCCTTGTTTCCTCGAAGTTTTGATCAGAAGTGTACGTACTTTTAGTAAACCAGCCCTGGTAACTTTAAATATATTATCCCTATTGTATGGGACAAGGCGGTAACTTTAAATATATTATCCCTATTGTATGGGACAAGGCGGTAACTTTAAATATATTATCCCTATTGTATGGGACAAGGCGGTAACTTTAAATATATTATCCCTATTGTATGGGACAAGGCGGTAACTTTAAATATATTATCCCTATTGTATGGGACAAGGCGGTAACTTTAAATATATTATCCCTATTGTATGGGACAAGGCGGTAACTTTAAATATATTATCCCTATTGTATGGGACATTGGGACTTAAGGCGGTGATTTCTTGAAAACGCTCAAAAAGGTGTTTTTTTAAACCAGTGTATCTCTTTGACCGTAAGTAATTTTGAAAGCAAAAAAATTTATGATATTTTCAAGTCTTTTTAACCGACTTCAAAAAGGAGGAGGTTATCAATTCGTCGGAATGTTCCCCGATTACTCGAAGATGGCTGGACCGATTTGGATTTTGTTTTTTTTGTTTGAAAGGGTATACTTCCCAGGTGGTCCCATGATCACCAAGTCAGGATCTGATAATGGGATCCTGGAGAAATAGAGAGAACTCTTCAAATTTTATAGGCACACGAAGCGATTTAGGTATTTTTTGGAAGAATACTTTCTCGTAGTGGTCTCATTTCAATTTGGTGAAGATCTGATGAAGAACTTTGGAGATAGGCAACGGAACTCCTCAATAAATGATAGCAAATGGACTGGGATTGCTGAAATCTCATGTCTGTCTATTGCTTACACCAGTTCATAACATAACATCACGCCGGTATGCTGTGAAGGGGTAAGCACATGTGAACCACTAAAAAGTGAAAAATAAAAACTTTTTCCAAAAAAAAAACAACCGACTTCCAAAAAACCACTAAAAAGTGAAAAATAACTTTAATTTCGGAAGGCGGTGACAAAAAATTCAAATACAGCTCCAAAGACACCGACTTCCGAAATTAAAGTTATTTTTCACTTTGTAGTGGTTTTTTGGAAGTCGGTTGTTTTTTTTTTGGAAAAAGTTTTTTTTTGGATACAATGATCGAACTCAAAACATAAATAAACATACTTTAATGCATCAAAAAAATCATCAAAGTCACCTCTTAAATATCTTGAAAACCGTTTATCCCTTCAATAACAATTTTAATTATAATTAAAGATATGCCATAAAATTCCAAATGATAAACTGCATCCTGTGAAGCATTATTTATTATTAAATAGTTAATATCTAATTTTATACGATTTTATTTGCATTTTTACGACAATGCTTGCTCATTTATTATTCGATTTCATTACAACAGATTTTAACCCGTATCGGATTGCAATAAGAACTATTATCGCTCATAACGACAATATTTAAAGTTACCAGGGCCTTAAGTTAAACTATGCTTGCCGCGGTTGGTCCGTGGATAGGTGACCATCTTTACATATCAAGACTATTACTACAGTACTACTACTTCGTGCCTCGGAGAGTACGTTAAACCGTTGGTCTTGGCTGTCTTTCGTGGATCTTTAACAGTCGTTACATGTCGTCAGAAGTCTGTCCTTACCAAGGGGCATCGTGTTACCCAGTAACTGGATTGTGGAGGTCATATAGGCAGTCGCTTTCAAAAATCAAAAGTCATTTATTCAAATTAGGCTGAGAATCAGCACTTTTTGAATGTTAAAATTACATAAGACAGTCCCTCAAAACGCCCGCCCTTCACCACTTCCTAGTGCTTTAGCTGGGAAGAAGAAGTGGCGCAACAAACTCCCCAGCAGCACAGCTGTCTGTTTAGTTAGATAGACTGGATTCTATACATAGGTAGGCAAAGTAATCAACATTACGAGACACAGAACTTAAATAATTTGTCATATGGCAGCTAGCCATGCCAATATACCAACAAATAAAATGAAAACTTAACTCAAGCACAAAAAATAAAAAAATAAACAAAGCATAATTAGCTTACATATTATAATGCAATTCTGGATTATGTTCACATAGCTGTTACGACCCGAGTTACAACTCGAGCCCATAAATGATAACCTAGCTTTATGATAAATTCTGGTATTCAGCTGCATCCGGGATTCCGGGTAGAGTGGAAGCCGCGCCAACATAGTTGGAAAACGGCTAGGCAGCTGATGATGAAGGTGATTTTTTTTTTGGGTGGCAAATCATCAAATAACTTCTCCCGCTCTGGGTGGAGCGGGAGGGCGTGTCAGACTTTTACTGACTAAAACCCACCCGTGTTCCCGCAGTTGCCTGTGTGCCAGGGGCCGCGGTATCTCTTTCGAACATCCCGCACCCCTGGCAGGCATCGGCACTTGCGGACCCCACCATTTGCTGCTGACATCTCTTTGAGGCGCGCTTGGAACACAACGCGCCGTGCGTCGACCCGGGCTTGGTCCTTACCGGACAGCGAGCTACCCATTACTCGCCGTCCGCAAGCCCACGCCTACGGTGGCCGGGAATCAGCCTGGGATTCCCGACGCCCAGGGCGTCTCCCGCGGCGACTACGGCCGTGAGGGCGCATATACTGCCTTGATATTTATGGTAGAAGCGCCATATGTTGCTCGTTTAAAAAAAACATTCCTTTGACTTATTTATTACAAGCCTAGAGTTAACGATAGGTACTTTTTAAACAGTTTTATGCAATGAAGGCAATCACTATCTTGTCATTTGACTGGTCGGCTGGTCGGTAGTCGGCTAGCCGGTTTCTGTACTACAATTTGACGGTTGATTAAACCAGTGACTTTCGAGTCAAGTATAGACGCACTCCCATCTCTTCTATATCATTCCTCACACACTCCATTCATCTTTTCTTTGATCTTTCTTTCCCCCTCCATACATCAAGTATTACGTAAAAGAAAATAAGTTTTTTTTAAATTGATTTTACTCTTCAAATACCTGTGATATAGCAATAAAAAAGACTTCATCAAAAACTGCATTACTTCTTATCATCGCATTGCGTAAGTAATAAACCGTTAATAATTTCCATCTGATTATAATTGTACTTTTGCAAGGACATGCAGATGAGAATGTGAACAGATTTTCATTTTTGCAACTATTTTATGCTATTTGGCAAGTCTGAAAACCATTCTTAAGGTGAACCTAGTCCACATTTTGAGTATTTTACTCCACTGTTCGTGACATGGCACATCCAAAGTAAAATATGAAATCGGTTTGTCTCATTACTAATATTGTCGGTACGGAAACAGAATATTAAAATAAAAACTCATTAAAAGGTTAGGAGCCAACAAAGATTCGTTTTTCTTGATAATTTTACTTAACTTTGGGCGTGTTTACGTAATAAAAGAAGTGTAAAATCTCCAAAGCTAAGTCGGTACCGACAAAGTTCAATTATCCAAAAGTACAATAAACTTTATTGGTAATTGATTTATGCATTTGCTTTTTCATAAAACCCGATATTCCAAAGGACTTTTCTTAATGTTTTCGCGATTTTTTTACTATAAATGATCCTGCATCTCACTCAATAATGTTGTGCGTGTAGACTGGCGTCTGACTGCTTATCACTGATACTATCTCTGTCGGACACGAAGCCTGGTGAGATAGCGTGATTTTTAGGGGAACCTAGACGCGGGCTCAAGCCCGCGACTAGGTTCCCCTTAACAAGGGGGATAGCCAGTCGCTCCATGTGAAATACGGGTATTTATCTGCATCCTCAGTTGGGATTTTATGGGAAGGCGGCAGGCGGCCCTGCAGCAAGATAGCAGTGACCACTTACCGCCAGGGAGACAGCCAATACTTATCAAACCAAAATCTGTCAAATAATTACAATGGAGAGGCCATTGCAACGTTTGTGAATGAGTAGACTTTGGCCCCAGGTGTAAGTGGTCACCACTACCTATGGATACCTGCAAAAACAGAGGCATAGCAGTTGCGTTGCCATTTCATATCGAATCTAATCTAACTAGCCTGTATTGTCCTATTGCAAAGGCCTCAATCTCCATTTTCCACACAATTCTGTCTTCTGCTAGTGCTAGCCAGTCGTTTCTTCGGCAGGAGTCAAGGTCTTCCCGCCATCTTTGTCTCGGTCAGCCGCGACAGCATCGTGCGCTTATTGGAACCCAATCAGTGATTCTCTTAGCCCATTTGTCATATGACTTGCGGCAAACACGTCCAGCCCAGTCCCACTTAAGCTGAGCAGCTTTCTGGGTAATGCCATTCTAGATCCTCATCATTCTCCTGCCAATAGTCCAATTTATTTGTGGTCTACGCAATATGTCTTTTGTTTTTCTTTCCACAATTCCCTATTAGTCGTCATCTCCGTAGTCACACCCTTTCTAACCATATCATCATTCGCACAGTCCATCCATCTTTTCTTTGGTCTCCCCCTACTCTTATAGCCATTGACATACATACTCTAAACTGTCCTCACGATATTTTCCTCATTCCTCCGTATCACAGGCCCATACCATAACAACTGATTCTCACACAACTTTTCAGTTATCGGTGCCACTTTCAGACTTCCTCTTATGTACTCATTTCTTATTAACGCCATCCTAGATACAAAGCTAACATCCTATGTGTCCGTAACATCACCTGCTCCTTCAGTCCAGAACACAGCGATACTGTTTGGCGCAGGATTTATAATATCAACGAAACCAAACCCAAACTTAGTTATAGAAGACCTACGAAAGCAGTGAAAATCCTCACTAATAAGATTTTACTAAGAAGTAGGCATTAATTGTTGTAATTACGAAAGTGATTTTGCCTGACTGAAGTATTTTCACGTCAACTGTCGAAGCCCAACTAAGTTGGAAAACGGCTAGGCAGCTGATGATGATGATTAAGTAGAGCATTATCATCTTCTGCCCGTGTTCCATATTAGTTGTGGTCGGGGCAATACGTTTTCTTCTTCCATTCCTCCATGTCAACCGTCACGCTATCATTCACTCTCTTCTCTTCCATATCATTCCTCACACACTCCATTCATCTTTTCTTTGATCTTTCTGTCCCTCTCCATACATCAAGTATTACGTAAAAGAAAATAAGTTTTTTTTTAAATTGATTTTACTCTTCAAATACCTGTGATATAGCAATAAAAAAGACTTCATCAAAAACTGCATTACTTCTATTAGTCGTCATCTCCGTAGTCACACCCTTTCTAACCATATCATCATTCACACAGTCCATCCATCTTTTCTTTGGTCTCCCCCTACTCTTATAGCCATTGACATACATACTCTAAACTGTCCTCACGATATTTTCCTCATTCCTCCGTATCACAGGCCCATACCATAACAACTGATTCTCACACAACTTTTCAGTTATCGGTGCCACTTTCAGACTTCCTCTTATGTACTCATTTCTTATTAACGCCATCCTAGATACAAATCTAACATCCTATGTGTCCGTAACATCACCTGCTCCTTCAGTCCAGAACACAGCGATACTGTTTGGCACAGGATTTATAATATCAACGAAACCAAACCCAAACTTAGTTATAGAAGACCTACGAAAGCAGTGAAAATCCTCACTAATAAGATTTTACTAAGAAGTAGGCATTAATTGTTGTAATTACGAAAGTGATTTTGCCTGACTAAGTATTTTCACGTTAACTGTCGAAGCCATTTCTATGAGAGGTAACTCTGTACCTATTTTAAGACATCAGGTACATTCTCATGTCAGAAATTAAAATCTTGGGCAGAAAAGTGGCGACTCCTTGATGCGAAAAGCATAATGATCGTGAAAGATGGCTTGCTATGAGGAGGCTTATGGTCAGCGTCAGCAGTGGAATGATGTAGTCTGAAGAGGTACCTTTAAACCTTATAAAGGACATGATGTTCTTTTATCATCCGAAATAAAAATCTTATAACACGGGCGGAAAAGTGGCGAACTCCTTGATGCGAATAGCACATGATCGTCATAAATGGCATGTTATAACTCCTCATAACAAGCCATTTATGACATGGTTATGATCAGCGTTAGCACTGGAATGATTATGGACCGATTATTTAAGCAGGGAGTGAACTAAGTTACTTTTTATCACGGAATTTGAATTATTTGAATTTTTGCCCGATTCTTGTGAAATTCTCGATGCGGATCACCAAGACTGACACCGAGCCGAGGAGCGTACTATATGTAAAAACTATAAAGACAATCTAGTTAGGATTGTGACACACTGGCTGAATCACCAACGCCTAGCCCAAAGGCTTGAGCTAGAAATCTGATAATTACAAATGATTATATTCCTGTAAGTAGTTTTGTCCAAACACTTTTACACGTCAATCATATTTTAAACGCTAGATCAGGTTTCCTATCTGACTATCCTGAGTAAAAAAGGCCGAAAAAAACTCAGATTTCAGTCTCTTTCAAAGTCCAGACTTAATCTTGGGCAGATCATGTGAAGATCATGTAGAATGGTCATTTGAGGAAAGAACCACACAAATTCATTGGGCCTGTCCAGTTCTTCCAAATTTTGCACAGATGTTCATTTTATGGTGTAGCCAATGAATAAGGTAGTAAGACACTTACCTGACTAACTATAATAGGGAAGATCTCCTTGCTAGGTCTAAACTTGACTAAGTTGTCCAGACATCTTTTGACTGTGACCCTGTCGCATGCTATCACTAATACAGGCAGGATCGTTTGAGCGGCATCTGCAAAAGAACAAGAGATTATGTTTTTTTTTGGATTGACATCTCGAAGGCAACCTAGGAGGTTCTCGGCTGCTTAACCGGACTTGCCTGTGACTGCCTCAATAAATTAAGGTCTCCAGCCAGGGCTTCTAAATTTAAAACTAAGCGACTACACGCTAAGGGCAACCCCTGTGGGGTACCGACCTCGGCTTAGGGCGTCGCTCGAAAAGGGCAGTAAGGGACGGGATGCATCAGAGTGAAAGAGATGTCTGGGCCATCTGTATTTTATAGTTATTCCTTCAATGAACTAACTATACTGGGAAGCAGGGACGACGACGCATAACCTGCTATCATGGATATGTCTTGGCCATATCGCAGATTTGCTCACTTCATAAAATGCTCGAGAATTAATTCTCGAGAAGACGGTCGACTTCAGGTGCACCCCGAGGTTCGGTTTGCTCAGGTTCCTTTAAACCCTGCAGACAGATATAGGAGCCCCACGCAGTGGGGCTCCGTCAACCTGATGTCGACCGTCTTTTTCTGTAATATAAGAACCAGAAGAAGACGAGAATTTCGTGAAATGCGACCATTTCATGAAATTCTTGAGCATTTCATGTAGTGAGCAAATCTGTGATATGGCCATTTCATGAAGTGAGCAAATCTACGATATGGCCACGACAGATACACTACATGATTCTGGATCCCGCTGTGTCGAAATAGCGGTTATTAAAACAAAATAGGCAGTTATAATAATATAATAATATTTATTTCGGAAAAAGAATCAAGCACCAACTGCTTTACAATAAATGGGAGAACCTAAACTCTCCGCTACAGTTCTCAGGATGAGGTTGCGACTGTCTCTCACTCGACTCAGTAGCGAAGCGGTATTCTTGCGCATAATCGCGTGACAACCGTCGGTACGAGCTTGCACAAACATTTACGGCGCGCTGCTATAGCGAGGAAGTCTCAACAACGTCCTACACATTATATTATTATACTGGACGCGCAGGACATCTAGCGATCTTTTGGTGTAATTGTGGTGTAGTGGGGGCTGCCGTTAAAAGCGAAAGCTAGCATGTCGGTGACACGGTCACATTAGCATGCCGGTGACGCGAACCCATAAGTTTTGCCCCTACCAAAAATCGCTCAACGCCGCTAAAGAAGTTTTCACTTCAATAATCTGCTGTCTCCTACAAAAGTGCAATACATACGCAGCCAAAATGTATGGAAAAACTAACTTTTTTTTAATAACCGACGATAAATTTGAGTATCAGGCACTGCATACATATTAACGGGTGCACGTCGATGTCCCTGCCACCGTGTTTATAGTATTCCACAAATAAAGGTAGCTTTTACCACGACATCAACATGATCATTGTGGACTCTGTCGGGCACAGTAACTAAAGTAGGAAAGAGGAAGACAAAACCGCGAAATGCAAAATTTCTTACGGTTTTTTGCAAATTGCACTTACATTTATTGCATCTCTCTTGAGGCTCAATTATTAAAAAAAAAAACTGTGCATCATTATCAGCACAAAAAGTTTTTAGAAGTTTATACCTATCATTAGAAGGTCAATGAGTTTTTGGCTTTAATGTTCCGAATGCTGGGACACAGGCCTCCTCCCTGTGCGAGGGAGTGGGCCATAAATCCATTATCCGCCACGCGGGCCCAGTGGGTGTCCAAAAATCCGAAGACATGTGACATCAGCCAATGTCACATGTCTTTGTATTTTTGGTTCTAGGACATGGCGGTTTCCTCACTAAGTTTTACCTCACCGTTTTGTGAGCAGTGGTGATGGAATAATTTACTCATTGGACCACCACTGCTCTCAGTGCTCCTAGTTCTTAGAGGATCAAATTAATATTAATGTTAGTTATTTATTATTAATTTGAACGTTCTACATAACATCTAATACCTTTAAACGAGTAATTTTTGTATACGAGTATATGCATGTATATACCTATACAGGAAAAGGTTTTATCCAGTGCGCAAACTGTAACCATGAATTCAGCATATTATTCTAGAGCCCCCAGCGCAGAAATTTTTCGTCGGTTATACAAAAAAAAAACAGCTGTTCCATACATTTGGACCGCGTAGGTATTGCACTTTTCTATGAAACAGCAGATTTTTTTTGTAAAACCGACGTAAATTTCTTCGCTGGGGGGTCTAGAATGGTATGCTTCATGGTTAAAGTTTGCGCACTGAATATAAACTTTTCCTGCAATACGAGTAGGTATAATCTGAATCCCGGAAACGGCTAGAACGATTTTCATGAAATTTAGTACGCAGGGGGTTTCGGGGGCGATAAATCGATCTAGCTAGGTTTCATTTTTAGAAAACGTCAAACAAAAAAAAAACATCCAGATATTTAGTATTAAGTAAGTATTGTCAGTGACGGAAATTGAAATTGTACTGACATTGAGAGAGATAGATAAGTACGACCAATAGCGTCACAAATTGAGAATAATTTCCAACGATTATTATCAGTAATTTCAGTAAATCTTTTACATTATTTATTTACGTATTCATAAACATTTTTATTACTAATATTCAAGTATGTATCTATTTTATTTGCCTGCGTCCGTGTGTCACTGCGGGGTGCCAACTGAAAACCAGCGCTGGGTGTCTGACGCCCAGCAAATGCTGAGATGGTAACCCTTTCGGTATGGGCACGCTCAGCACAATTTTACTGCAATTTTATTGTTATGTTTATTGTTATGTTTGTTGTTCTCTTTCTTTTTATATATGTTTGTTGCTGCTGTGTTGTGTCTGTGTCGAATAAATGTTTTCTATTCTATTCTATTCTACATTTGTCTTCTCAAGGACTGCTGTAATTCGCTGATTTTGTATAGAAGATAGTTTGAATGAAGTTACTATTTGTGATGGAGCTCATTAAGGACATGAAAATAATTAAAACACACGCCTAACATCACGCCTGTATACCCCAAAGGTTAGGCAGAGGTGTACGTTTGCTAGTTATGTTTAATTCCCATGAATTAGGGGGCGAGGCTGTTGCCATCAACCGGGCACTTATCTGAACTCCAGGCTGCTACTGAGCAATTCCAGATGAGATAACCCAATAGCGTTTTGCTCTACCCGGGAATCAAACCCAAGATCCCATGCTCAACAATAGCGTTTACGACCACTGCACAAAAGAGGCAGACAAAAAAAAAACAATCTGAATTCAGTCAAAAAATATTCAGTTCTAACTAAATATGACAGTAGGTAATAAACTACGAACAATCACCTAATTATAATAATTAAAACACTATTTAACAAAAAATAAACTCTACTCCATTCACATAAGGTAGAAACTCCCCTATCCATCGATTACACTGTAGGCCAGCAAAAGGCAGGTCACACAGGAGATAAAAACTTCATCTATCCACATCTGGCAGGCATGTGGAGATAAGAGTGAATTGGTGTTAATACTTTTACTGATAAAATTGATACAAGTGTAGTTGTTTTATTATCTCTGAGTTGTAATGAAATTGCTTTCACTTAAAATCATTGATATTCTATGATTTGTGGGGCTTGTGGCTAAGTAATAAAAGCCGCAAGGGTCGATCGGTCAGGTTAAGCTACGCTTGCCGCGGTTGGCCAGTGGATGGGTGACCATCTTTACACAACAAGACCCCTTCGTGCCTCGGAAAGCACGTTAAGCCGTTGGTCCCGGTTGTCATTTGTGGTTTTTGACAGTTTCAATGCTGTGAATATACTATGAGCGATGATTCCGCGCAGGCTGACAACGTCGCATTTATATTGGTTTTTCGTGATTATTTAATTAAATACAAGTCAAATTACTATTTTTTGTCAGCCAAGCACTAGATCGTTTGTATGTATAATTATTTTTATAATTTACTCATTTCTAATCGTAATAAGTAGGTACTGCAAATAGAAAATAATTGACGGAATGTCGATTTTTTTAATGCAAATACAAAAATAACTGTGAAAAAAAATAGCATACAAACGTATAAATACCCTGCCAGGGGTGCGGGTTGCTCGAAAGAAATACCGCGGCCCCTGGCACACAGGCAACTGAGGGAACACGGGTGGGTTTTAGTCAGTAAAAGTGTGACACGCCCTCCCGCTCCACCCAGAGCGGGAGAAGTTATTTGATGATTTCCCACCCAAAAAAAAAACTTATAAATACCAAGGATCTAGTGCTTGGCTGAAAAATAGTACTTTGATTCAAACTTAATTAGGTAATCACGAAAAACCACTTGATATACGACGTTGCCAGCCCGCGCCGGATGAAAGCTCTTAAGTTGGTCAGCATTTTTTATTATTATTATTAAAAGCCAGTGATGTCCCACAGCAGGGCAAAAGCCTCTCTACCCTCCTTCCACTTCTCTCTGTTTAATCCTGCTAGTGACCAGTTCTTGTTGAAGAAGTCCAGCTCATTCCGCCATCTCCATCTGGGCCTACCGCGATGTCGCTTGCCATTAGGAGGGACCCATTTTTTTTGCGTTGGAAATCGTCGAATAACTTCTCCCGCTCTGGGTGGAGCAGTCAGACTTTTACTGACTAAAACCCACCCGTGTGCCAGGGGCGACGGTATCTCTTTCGAACAACCCGCACCCCTGGCAGGCATCGGCCCTTGCGGGCCCCATCAGTTGATGCTGACATCTCTTTGAGGGCGCGTAGAACACAACGCGCCGTCGACCCGGGCTCGGTCCTTACCGAACAGCGAGCTACCGGCATAAGTATCGGCATTTATAAAAATAAATAAATCTTTCTGGGAGAAGCGCAAGGGTAGCTCAAAAATCAATTTTTAACCGACTTCAAAAAGGAGGTTATCAATTCGACATGTTTATATATTTTTTTTATGTATGTTCGGGCATAAATCCGTTAAATAGTATTTGCAAAATTCTGTTTTTGTTTATTCCGAAATGGGCCCATTAAAATTTCATATGGATCTGTTGAAGAGTTTCGGAGACAGACAACAGCACTCTTCAAAATGACAGCAAATCAACCGCGATTGCTGCTATCGCATAAATATGCATTGTTTTGACCCCAAGGATGATGAAATTCGATTTGGTGTGGGGTAGGTACTAAAACTAAAAAGTGAAAAATAAAAACTTTTTTCAACAAAAATAAAAGCAACCAACTTCCAAAAAAACACTACAAAGTGAAAAATAACTTTTTCACCTCACAGGCTCGGAAACATTTTGTTTGTCATTCGAAATCTGCGTACAAAAGTGCATTTTACCGCTAGGGTGCAGGGGGTATCAACTTTGTATTGGCCAATGTAGGACAGGTACCCGGGGCAGAAATATGACATTGCCAACATTAAAAATATTGTGAAGGCCCCAAAAAATTAGGTCCCTAATAATACTTTATTTTTAAGTTGTAACACGGCTGCATTGTGTTTGTCGCGTTTTTTTTTCCTTTCTAAATAGTAGTTTTTAGACAGAAAATTTGCCAACGAAATATAAATATTTATTAGATAGTAAAAAAGTGAATGACTGTTTGAAGTAATGCAAATTTTTTGTTAGTCCAAATTACGTAATATCATAGTAATATTGTCCTAAATTTAATGAAACCGAAAATATAGTAGTTATTTTTGATAATTCATAGTGGCAACTCAATGTCATGTCAGTCAGACGATAAATGTCCTTGAAATTGTGGTTTGTTATTGTTATATTATTACATTCTTAGTAAAATCTAATCTACCATGTATCTTCAGGACTCGTTATATGTATAATAAAACTACTTAAGTACTGTACGTATCGTAAATTGCTGATTAACTTCGTCACTATTTCTACTGATCTGTGTGTTGTGAAGTGCTGTGTACGCCTGTAAGTGAGAAATCCACCATAACTCAATGCATATGTTATTTTTATTATCTTAATGTTTCTAGTGAATAAGTCGTTGGTGTACCTTTTAATTAATATTAGTACCTTATAAATAAATAAAATCTACTGTCGATTCTGTTTGAGTACATTTTGAAAATTGGGTTTTGTCAACTTTTGTCTAACCTTGTTGTATGATCTATGTAAATGTAGTTAAAACAAACTTATGGTTTAGTCTATACTCTGAGGCTACTGCAAACAGATGGTAATTAAACTTTTTGAATGTATTAATATGAACACAATAATAATAAATTGTAATGAAACTGTTGAAATAAATATGAAATTATTTATTTACACACTATTGTTTTATTTTGCCATATCCACTCTGTAGGTTTTTTGGTAGGTACATTCTCTTGTAAGAAACTCACATTTGAGTTTTCTTACAAGAGAATGGACCTACCAAAAACCATGTTCAATAGGCTGGGGATGCTAAGCAAACGTTTGAATTTACCGCCATACGAGGTTTTTTCCTAGGGGCGAATATAGATGGCGCTCACACAATCGTTCTACTAAATATTGTATGGAGTTGGCATTCTTCTCCGTTAGGAGTATATGTGTTCTGTGCTAGGGTGGAAAGAGTTTTTGAAATTCGAATTTTTCTATTCAATAATTTTTCTGTACAGCCAGCCAGTCCACTGAAAATGCATTAATACTTATATCATGTCAGTGCGCCAACCCCATTTTTGCCAGCATGACGGTTGCATGAAAAAAAAAAACTTAAATTTTCTGTCTCTATTCAATTCACGTTCCTTATTCAGTTATCTAATGGAAAACTCGCGCGAAAAGTACATAAAAGCGTACAATAATTTGTTCAATGCATCCATGCATTCTAAAGGCGTGGAAACGTTTTCGATGACGATGCAATGCTATCATACTTTATTGAACTACACTAATTTAATAGGTACATTATTTAGGCTGTCTTTCTTGTACCTAGCATTTTCGTCGCTGAAAAATTGTGTGTTTCGCTCGGCAGTAAAGGTATTCTGCGTCTCGTACCTTTGAAAGCCTCGCTACGCTCAGGATTCTATATTTGAACCACTCGCTTCGCTCATGGTTCAATCCTACAATTCTTCGCTTGCTCAGCTTTCAATGCAAGTACTCGCGCCAAAAAACAACTTTGCAGCCTTGCATAACATATACCTAACTATAATTTCGGAAGCCGGTGACAAATAATTAAAATATACAAATATCCAAAGTCACCGACTTTCGAAATTAAAGTTATTTTTCACATTGTAGTGTTTTTTTGGAAGTCGGTTTTTTTTTTTTTTTGGAAAAGTATTTATTCCATTTTATTTTATTAAAATTAAAAATAATCTTTAATAAAATTAAGATGAAGTCAAATAATTTAGACATTTAATGGTGATTTTAACATGTGACGTCACAAAGCTTTTGATCCCCCTGGCCCTTGTCACACAATCACAGACACAATGTCACATTTCGTTAACCCCCTACCAACCCCTCAACGTGTGACGTAATTTATTAATGGCCCCTAATTACTTCTCAACATTTCAAATTAATAGATTCGACCCAAGGGCTGGTTTTTACCGTGGCCAGAGGCTGAGCATTGCTGTACAACATGGCAATGCCGCCAGTCTCTTGGGTACATTACCAGTCAACAGCGATGCGGATGAATTTTTCAATGCTTTGTTTAAGTTTATTTGTTTTAGTTAATTCAGGATATAGGAAATTTGTAATTTTTTAAGTTACTTTGAATGTCATTGAATGTATTTAATGTCCTTATGACTAAAAAAAATTAAAAATAGATCCCTTTCTCCCCGCTGAAATAGAAACATCACAATCCCTTTCAAAAGTCTACCTATGTCTATAATTTCACGGTGTATAACAGTCACAATTGCATAATATTAATACAAAAAATGATCAAGCTAACACCTGCATCAACAAAGGTACATTGACATTACATGTTTGCAATCCATTTAGAATTCCTTATTTGTGTTTCAGAGTTCAATGTAATTATTATGATGGGACCGTTTTGGTGATAACTGTTTTATTTAGATTTTTTCTCGAGTTGGACTCATTGACTAGGTAAATGATGACACCCGCATGGGTCATTTGAAAGGTTATGCTATGCTAGTCGCAGTCGGTTCCTGGATAGTTTATCATCCATTACGTTTAGACTCCGTCTGTGCCTCTGGATACACTTTAAGCCATTAGGACCGGCTGTCATTCGTAGATCTTTGACAGTTGTAACGAGTAGTCAAAAGTCCCAAATTCTGACAACTATTTATCAAGGGGCATTGTGTGACCCAGTAACTGTCTTGTGGAGGTCAGATAATATGGAGCAGTTCTATGTAAGCTATTCAACCCTAGATTTACATCTAGATTTACCTGCCCGACGACTGGTGGGTGGAGCTGAATAATATATGCGGGTGAAACCCTCGGTAAGTGGGACGTCTTAGGGTCATTTGTCTAGAATATTGTAGACACATACGGCTTGTATATTGATAAAACTACTTTAAAGTCATTACATTGGATGAAACTTGGTTTAAGTAACTCTAGAGTCTCAAATGAGTTTCTATAATATGGGTCATCATCAGAGATCGGATATTCGGATGCATATTTACCTAAAGATAATCTTTAGCTATGAAAGTATGGAAGCGGCTTTATAAATTATTTGTAATATTTATTAAAAACCCCGGGATTCTTGAATTGCATAACTATTCAGATGCGTATTAATTTAAAATTCATGTTTTACCCGATACAAATATGTGTATGTACTGGAGGGGTGGTTTGTATTAGTTAAAACAAAAAATAAACAAAATACTTACCTAACTTAAGACTTTTTCGATACAAAAGCGCATTCTATGTTAGCCAACATCTCAACTTTAGGTGAATATGCATCCGAATATCCGATCTCTGGTCATAATATTTACTATGACGAAGGAGGTAGCTTTGAAAACAGCTGAAGATCAGCATAATATTGTATACTATCATAAAGGCGTTCTTGTTTGTATTTTAATATTAAATAAAAATGTATCTGAAAACATTCAGTCAGAGGGACTCTTTAATTTCCTAAGAAAAACATAAAACTTACTCTGCAAGACCTCCAAGTCTTTAGCACTTTCATCTTCTTCTCTCTCAATTTTTACAACTGTCTTCTTCAATTGCTTCTTAACTTTCTCTAGAAGTTTATTGCTGTCAGCAATCTGTTCATCCATTTGTTTTTGGAGTCTTGTTATCCTATTTTCTATTTCTACGGCTGCATTTCTCTTGCTAGCAGACCTTGGCACTTCTATTACGGACCCGTAAGTTATCATAAGCCATAAAAACAACACGAAACCAACCACAATAGTTACTTTTTTTACATTTAAACGCATTTTGGATGACAATATTTTACGAACGTTTAAGTGAGAGAATGAGTGTCATGAACCATTCATCGCGTCCATAGTCCCATAAGGTATGTTTTCGCTATCCGGTGGACGTAAAAGTAAACAAGAAACATCACTAATAATAATCCGATCAGAAATATTCGGGTTCAAAATTGTTGCACTACATTCACTCAGCTAGTCACGTCTCAAACATCGTTATAACGAAATAAACTTTATAACACCCGTTAATTAACACTTCTACTGTAGATAAAGCGTATAAATTGTAATTTGATCATTGAAAAATTACGATGTTTTCATTCTAAAAACCACAACAAACACCGTTCGAACGTGTGTACACGTCAAAAAACAAATGACGGATTGACGGCTGACAGGCGACAGCGCTGTGTGGCCAGTTCTCGAAATATTTTCGTACTACAACAAAAATGGAAACAGGGTGGTAATAAAACGTAGGTACCAATTTTCCCCAACAGATGAAGAAAAACTGAAAAGCAAAAAATTATAAACCTTTTTTGTTTAACCTTTATGAATAAGTACTTAAATTAATGCAAGTATACCTCCAAATAAATTTTTGTAATTATTATTTTGAGTTTTCAATCACGATAGCGGCGGTAAGTCCCCTCTTTGAGGAGTGGCTTGAGAGGCAGCATGGTGTCCTCACCTTCCACCTGACGCAGGTCCTCACCGGACACGGTTGTTTCGTGTTTCGGATAACGCGGGAGAAAACGCCCGGGTGTTTCCACTGCGAAGATCGCCCTGAGGACACGGTGGAGCATACGGTGGAGGTCTGCCCGGCTTAGGCGGAGCACCGCCATGTCATCGTGGAGATGATCGGTGGCGGTGATCTCTCGCGTCAGGCCTTGGTCCAGGCCATGGTACGGAGCGAGAATGCATTCGTAGCCGACACCTCCTTCTGCGAAGCAGTAATGCTTGCAAAGAGGGAGGCGGCGCACGTGAGGGAGAGGCAGTGTATGCGCCCTCACGGCCTTAGCCGCCGCAGGAGACGCCCTGGGCGTCGGGAATCCCAGGCTGATTCCCGGCCACCGTAGGCGCGGGTTTGTGGACGGCGAGTTATGGGTAGCTCGCTGTTCGGTAAGGACCAAGCCCGGGTCGATGGCACGTTGTGTTCCACATGCGCCTTAAAGAGATGACAGCATCAACTGATGGGGCCCGCAAGGGCCGATTCCTGCCAGGGGCGCGGTTTGTTCGAAAGAGATACCGCGGCCCCTGGTACACGGGTGGGTTTTAGTCAGTCAGTAAACGTCTGACACGCCCTCCTGCTACACCCAGAGTGGGAGAAGTTATTTGATGATAACCAGAGATCGGATATTCGCATGCATATTTACCTAAAGATAATTTTTAGCTACGAAAGTATGGAAGCGGTTTTATAAATTATTTGTATTATTTATTAAAAACCCCGGGATTCTTGGTTGCAAAACTATTCAGATGTGTATTAATTTTAAATTAATGTTTAACCCAATACAAATATGTGTATGTACTGGAGCCTTGTATTAGTTAAAACAAAAAATAAAAAAAATGCTTAAATAATAAATGATTTTATTTCTGTAAGTAGGTTTGTACAAACACTTTTACACGTCAATCATATTTTTTTAAACTAGATGAGGTCCGCGTTTCCTATCTGACTACTCTGAGAAGAAAGGCCGAAACAAACTCAGAGGTCACAGTCTCTTTTAAAGTCCAGTCATAATCTTGGTCAGATCATGTCAAGACAGGTGGAACCACACAGATTGAGTGGACCTGTCCAATCAGTGCACGCATTTATCAGTAATCATGCAGCTCAACTCAGAACTTGAGGACCTCAAAGATTTGACGAACAATACCAAAGAAAGGACATTTGGGTAGGACGCATAAATTACTCAAACTGCCAGATTATAAAATTAAAACTAACTGAGAAAGAGATGAAACACAAAAC
Source organism: Antitype chi (assembly GCA_947359405.1). Lineage (NCBI taxonomy): Eukaryota > Metazoa > Arthropoda > Insecta > Lepidoptera > Noctuidae > Antitype > Antitype chi. Next base: position 8,193,882 of record OX375835.1, on the reverse strand, counting down.
AAAAAAAAAAAACAAAACATGACCCACACAGTCCTCACATTCACAAAAATTAAAACAATAATAATACTATACTTCTCAAAGTAAATATTCATGTCAAAGTGTATACCTACATACATATAATAATAATCAAATGTCGATGAGTATAAGTTTGCAAAAAAACAACATTCAGTAGGTATGCAAAAATTGGAGCAGGTCAAATGGAGATTTTTTGTCCTCAATGTAATCCTTAACCGTATAAAAGGCTTTCAGGCACAACTTACGTTTACGTTACGCATAAGTCCGCCTTTGTACAGTATTTTTTACTTGTGCATTGTTTTACTAAAATAAATAAATGATAATTGTTAGAATCACGTTCCTATTGTTAGTATGTTACGTAATTACCCCGCAGAGTGAGGAACTATAGTATTAAGAACTGAAAACGTTCCACTGCTGTGACCAAAGAGGAGGCTATAATAGTAATTGGCTGCGACGCAGGCCTCCTGTCCCGACCGACCCTTGCTCGTTGAAGCGCCAGCCCGCGCCGCAGCTGAGCCAGTAGAGTTAAATTCCCCTTCTATTAGTAATAATGCCAATATTTTGATCCAGCCTGTCCCCACTCGCGGCACTCGCTGTCCCCCTATCAGTGACGCCCTGAGCCGAGGCCCGTACCCCGCAGGGGGTGTCCTCAGCGTGTAGTCGCCTAGTATTTAAGTAATTTTTAAGCCCTGGCTGGAGGCGTTAAGTTAATTCTTAATGGCAGCCCCAAGAAAGCCCGGTTAAGTAGTCACGGCCAATTCAATTCAATTTATTCATTAACAATTTACATTGTGTTTGAAATATTACTACATAATACAAATTAAAATAAACACTCATAAAAACACAACAACATTAAAAACATAAGTCACATACAATAATATTATTTGATGTCAACTCACTAAAATTTAAAACAGTAAATAATTAAAAAATTAAAAAAAGTAGGTACCATTATAATAGTTTGATGTCAACGTCACTATATAAAAGGAATAATAATAGAGTAGTCACAAAAAAAAAAAAAAAACAGACAGTTACTTAAGTTGACAGGAAAAAAAATAAAAATAGTCCTCTCAAGGTCAACTACGAGATGCCCGACAAAAAAAAAGCAGGCCTCCTGTCTGTCTGTGAGAGGGAGTGGCTCGTAATACACAAGCAGGCCCAGTACGGATTGGTAGATGTAAAATACATTCGAAATTTGATTTAAAATGCCGGTTTCCTCAAAATGTGATTCCTTCACCGTTTTGAGAGTAGTGATGATAAAATAAATTACACAATGTAAAGAGCCTGTGTTCAAACCCACGACCTACAACTCGTAAGTCGGGGCCAGTACCACTGAGCTACCATGGCAGTCACCAGTAGTCACGACTGAACGCCGACAGACTAAACACCGACAAGACTTTACTTCGACGGGACTCTTCGCCGACATTGCGCCCAACAGCGTGTGAGCGGTGCCGCGGCAGCGGCCGGCGAGCGCTACTTCCATGTTAGTGGCAGTTACTTGACTATCTAGTAATAGCGCAAGGGGTGAGCCCTGTCGGCGAAGTGTCCTGTCGGCGAAGAGTCCCGTCGAAGTAAAGTCTTGTCGGTGTTCAGTCTGTCGGCGTAGTGTCTGTCGGCGTTTAGTCGTACACTCGTAATCACCACTGCTCTCAACTAAAGAACTATAACTATTGATGAACTTATTCATACTTACTACGAGTCCTCATAATATTTTCTGCAGCATTTGAAGTCATTTCAAAGGTCAGCGCATCAATATCATTATAATCATTTCCATCATTTTTCTTTCTAGCGATTAGCAATAAGTACACCGAAAATAGACAGATCATCAAACACGATACTCGAAGTGAGCAGCACCCACCAGTCCATCTTCTGCAAGTGCTATACCACCTCATTGGTTTTGATGTGAAAAATTCTTTAGGCGTACACTCAGAATCGGCTCCAGTCAATCGGTGACGCTGAATGGCGAATACTCGGCTACAGTCGTTAGTTTTCACTTGTTTCGTAGGTATGTTCAGAAGCACACACTTTCAAGGACGCTTCAAGTTCAGGTACATTTTGTTAAATTTGAAATAAGAAATATAACTCTATCACCCAAACTCCCTCACTATCTTTTTTTTAATGGTTCACTTCTGTCACTTGTGCGGTGCTGAACGCGCAATTTTTTTAACACAATTTTTTTAAACTCTTATACGACGGCCGGTTTTTCACTCACTGTAGGGTATGTACCACCAGAATCTTAAATAATAAAGTGCTATACGTATACGTGTAGCTATATAGTATCAGGTAAGTACTCAAATTCGATTTAGAAAACACATTAAATTGAATTACAATAAATTTTATAGAGAGTGTTTGAGTTTTGGAACGATACTGGTTATGAAAATTAAAAATAAAAACTGTTTATTAAGTTAACACTTTTTGGAACACAAAACGCCCCCAGACTTAGATAATAACGATCTCAATAAACCTTAAATTTGTGTCTCGTGCTTGAAAAACAACAGTATAATTACAACTCGTTTATATTCTTCCACTATACAGTGTTCCGACTCGACTTCTGAACGTCCCGGTCCTTATAATACTGAAGTAGGTATGTAAAGTAGGTATCTGTAGCTACGAGCAGTGGCGTATGTTATCACGGTTACCAATAAACAAAGCAATCGAAGTAGTAACATTCTTATCGTAAATGGTTTAAAGCTACCTACTTTCAACAAGAAGTCTTGTACATTAAAAATCAAAAGTCATTTATTCAATCTAGGCTGAGTCACTTTTTTAACGTCAAATTTAAATAAGACCGAAATTCCAAATACCTGGCCCTTCATCTTTTTGTGTTTATTTTTTCAAATTTTTAGGGCAAGGCAACCGTTCTCCTAAGACCGATTCGCCATTGGACTGTTCGTCGACAGGATGATTTCGTCGACAGGATGATTCATTTATTTCCGTTTCCCCAGCAGGGTCTTTCACCTATGGACATTTCGCCGACAGAACCTTTCATATGCGTCACTTTCGACGACAGCCCTTTCCAGCTACTAAATGTTTCACCGACACGACGATACACCTATAACTCTTTTAATTAACTACAGACCTTTCCATCTACGACGAAGAATTCGCCGTCAATCTTAAGATAAACAATATTACAAAAAATGCACATATCTATCTACAGCTTAGTTACCGTCCAAGCCCGATTTCAGGCCAAACTAGTTTGTCCTAAACCAGTGGGCACCCCGATTAAATGGGTTAGGTTAGGTTAGAACTGTGACCAAAAGGGCGCGAGCCAAGCGAGGGCAGCGAGCGGTGCCGCGGCAGCGGCCGGCGAGCGTTACTTCCAAAGGCTGCTGCGACATATCACGCGTAGGATTAAGTCTGTTTGGCCTGAAATTGGGTTTGGCCGGTAACACTCGGCTCGCGCCCTTTTGGTCACAGTTCTAACCTAACCTAACCCATTTAATCGGGGTGCCCCGGCTTAATAAACCAGTTTGGCCTAGGACAAACTAGTTTGGCCTGAAATCGGGTTTGGCCGGTAACTAAGCTGTAGATAGATATTATGTGCATTTTTTGTAATATTGTTTATGGCGAATTCTTCGTCGTAGATGGAAAGGTCTGTAGTTAAAAGAGTTATAGGTGTATCGTCGTGTCGGTGAAACATTTAGTAGCTGGAAAGGGCTGTCGTCGAAAGTGACGCATATGAAAGGTTCTGTCGGCGAAATGTCCATAGGTGAAAGACCCTGCTGGGGAAACGGAAATAAATGAATCCTGTCGACGAAATCATCCTGTCGACGAACAGTCCAATGGCGAATCGGTCTTAGGAGAACGGTTGCTGAATCAATTTTTAGCATCTTCGATTCCCGGTTTAGGTAAGCTTGTCGAGAAATCTGTAAAAGCGGTTTTGTTTCGTTTAAAAAATAAAGGAATAATTCCTAATCTATCGCAAGGATTTTAAGTGGTTTCCCTTCAGAGCCCATTGTTTTTTTCCACCCTGTACTTATTTCCTTGCGTACGTGGAAATCTGTCCGGCTTGAATTTTTCCTGTCACTTTCCCTGCCCACAAGCCATTAAAATACCTATGAAGCAGTAAAACTAAATTTAAAATAACTGAGCTAAATATCTCTCGCTCCGGTTTGCTGCCAAATGTTTATTGATCAATGAAGATCGATTACGCGTGCCACTGTCAATGCAGCGATTGTCATGAGTCGGCGTGTTGACAAAACACGCCTAATTGCGTGATTGTAACATATGGGTGATAGATTTATGTGATTAATTTAAATATTTTGAGTTTTGTAGCTGTACCAGATAGAGAGGTTAAGCATAGCATAGCATAATCAGCCTACAATATTCCCACTGCTGGGATGCAGGCCTCCGCTTTCTGGAAGTGGGTTATAATCCACCACGCGAGCCAGTGCTGTTTGTTAGGTGGCACATGTCTTCGAAATATTTGGTTCTAGAACATGCCGGTTTCCTCATGTTTTCCTTCACCCTTTTGAGATCAGTGGTGATGAAATAACCTTGAGTTCATAACGTACCTCTACCTACAACTCGTATGTTGCGGCGGTTCCCATTGGGCCACTGCTCTTTTGAAGTATTTTGTAGCTGTAAGTAGCTAGTGGGAACTTGGAACTCCTTTGAACTTCGAAAGGGTTCTCAAATATCAGAGTTCTGTACGTGAGTAGCTAATATTGTCTGTACGGAAACAGAATACTAAAATAAAAACCCATTAAAAAGTTAGGAGCCAACAAAGATTCGTTTTTCTTGCTAATTTTACTTAACTTTGGGCGTGTTAAAGTAATAAAAGAAGTGTAAAATCTCCAAAACCAAGTCGGTACCGACAAAGTTCGATTATCGGAAAGTTTAATAAACTTTATTGGTCATTGATTTATGCAATGGCATTTTCATAAAACCCGATCTTCCAAAGGACTTTTCTTAATTTTTTCCCGATTTTTTTTAGTATAAATGATCCTGCTTCTCACTCAATAACGTTGTGCGTGTAGACTAGCGTCTAACTGCTCATCACTGATACTATCTCTGTCAGACACGAAGCCTGGTGAGACAGCGTGATTTTTAGCTAGGCCCACCAGTGAGTTCGAGCCCGCGACTAGGGTCCCCTTAAAGGGACAATAGATAATTAATTGTGTCTCATTAGCTGGTAGTTGACCAGTTAATTACTTACCTATTATTGTACAGAATCAAGTTCTTCTAACTTAACAGACAGCTGTGCTGCTGGGGAGTTTGTTGCGCCACTTCTTCGAAGTGGTGAAGGGCGGGCGTTTTGGACTGTCTTATGTAATTTTGACGTTCAAAAAGTGCTGAGTCTCAGCCTAGTTTGAACAAATGACTTTTGATTTCTATTTAAAGTTTGACAAGAAATTATTTTTTTACCGCGGGAAAATATATTTTCTAGGGTGGGCAGAGAAGTTTCTGGGGTAGGTATTGCTCATCCTTGCCCCAATCTAACCCAGGTTCTTTCTATCACGATCTTCAGACAATACAGGTATATAACGAAAGCATGCATTCCATAGTGTGAAGTCGTTTGTCTTTTTGTGTTAAATATTTTGTGTGCCGTTATGAGATTCCATAAATTCTTCGTTTCGCACAAAAACTGTCTTTACAGGTTCCGCACAGTTCCGCGTCATAAATATTTGACAGTTAGGTTTTTTCTGGAGGAAGTTAATTGCTGTTGCCATAAACAAAAATTCGGATGATTTAAGTAGAAATATGCCACGCTTTTTGTCTCCACAGGATGTAAGCAGCTCAATTTCAAATTGTTCTATTTACCTACTTAAAAACATGAGGAGTAGCGGTGTCAATTGAATCATTCAAATCACACCACCTCATTACAAAACACAGCGAGCGAAGGTATACGGATTTATCTGGGGTAGGTTCCACAATTAAAACAGCGTTTTTTTTTTCATAAAAGAAAACAACCTACTTCCATAAAAACAATAGGTACAAACTGAAAAATTACTTTTATTTCGGAAGTCGGTGTCAAAATACCGAAAATACAAAACCAAAGGAACCGACTTCCGAAGTTAAACTTCCAAACTTGTTTTTCAGTTTGTAGGTATTGTGTTTTTTGGAAGTAGGTAGGTTGTTTTTGTGTTTAACCGACTTCAAAAAAGGAGGAGGTTCTCAATTCGACTGTATTTTTTTTTATATATATGTTTGTTAGCTCAGAACTTTCGACTGGGTGAACTGATTTTGATAAATTTTTTTTTTAAATTTCATAGAGATCTGATGATGCGTTTCGGAGACAGACAACTGAACTCTTCAAAAAATTACAGCAAATCAACCGCAATTGCTGCGATTGCATAAATATGCATTTGTTGTGACCCCAAGGAAGATGAAATTTCGAATTGGTGTGGGGTAGGTAGCTACTATAACTAAAAAGTGAAAAATAAAAACTTTTTCCAAAAAAAAAAACAACCGACATATGATTTTAATTTCGGAAGTCGGTCACTTTGGATATTAAAAAGGTGGCTGGAAGGCGGAGGATAGAGTGTTATGGGGCAGCCTGGGAGTGGCCTATGTCCAGCAGTGGACTGCGATAGGCTGAGTTGATTGATAGCTTCTTCCTGGACAATTCTACAGAGCTCAAATTCTCAGGATAGTAAGATTGCAGATTTAAAAAACACACAGAGTTTTATTTGTTTAGCTTTCGTACTCTGGATTTGTAAAAACGTCGATTTCGTCACTAACTGACTCACTCATAAAAACCTGTAGGGCCTTCTCACGGACAATTAATAGGTCAATACAATATCACCGGTAAAATTAAAAGAAATAGATCACCCTACAAAAATACTTAAATAAAATCCCACCAAAAACATTTCATGTAAAAATGTCAAGACTTAAATAACGCTTTCACTGTTAAAAAGTTATCAATCTAATTTAGAGCCAAGCCCAACTTACAGCTTGGTCAAAATGGATGGCTTAGCCGTTCCGTTAAACTATTCCTTGACATTAAAGACTATGTTTCTATAAGCTCATAGGGAGGGACGGCGGCGGCGGCAGGGTCCAGCAGTCCCAAGGTGGTGTTGGGTTTATCGTCCGTAAGTCCCTTGTAAGCAACGTGGTGAAAATCAAGAAATATCCGCAAGGTATTCGTTGAAAGTCGTACAGGCTTACGCCTCAACCTCGTCACACCCCGGAGATGTGGTGGAGAAAATGTACGAGGGTATTTCCGGAGTCATGCATGGTTCTAAACTCACTTGTGATTGTGTAACTCACTTGTGTTTCATGTCATGGGGGACATCAACGTGAAAACACCGGGCAAACGACGCGATGATGAGTTGCAAGTAGGGCAATTTGGAGTTTGATGTCGAAACCACTGGGGTCACCTACTGGCTGGTTTTATGGAGCAGGAAAGCCTCTTTATGATGAAATCCTTTTTCTTAAAACGTGAGCATAGCAAGTGAACCTGGCAGAACCTTGATGGTGCAACCTACCTAAACTCTACTCTAGGGTCGAAGGTTGCACTCGTCGATTAGCAGGTTATTTAAATGGTAGATGTTTCCCGAAATCTATAATAGTACCTATAAAAGGTGAAAGAAATAAGAGTTTAAACAGAACAGCATATCTATTCACAACCATTCGACTGGGTTCTGATTCGACAATGACACATTTTCGGTTACCTAGCTGATTTGCTTAGTAAGTAGCAAATAGCTGTAGAAGGAATAGCGGTCGTCTATTTGATTTAAAATGTAAAAAAAAAATCAGCTGTTCCATACATATTGACCGCGTAGGTAGATATTGCATTTTTCTATGAAACAGCTGATTTTTTTTTGTATAACTGACGAAAAATTTCTGCGCTGGGGGTCTAGAATGATATGCTGAATTCATGGTTACAATTTGCGCACAAAATAAAAACTTTTCCTGTATAATAATAGGTCTTTACCTATGAAATTGCCGTTTTGTATGAAAAAATTTAAACGATTTTTTTTCATGTATTTTTTATTTGTATTAATCGAAGTAATCACCCATGCAATCAATGCATCTTTGCCATCGCAGTGGCAGTTTATTGATGCCCTTCTTAAAGAAATCAGCTGGACGGGAGGCAACAAATTCTTCAAAGGCATTTTGTACTGCCTCTCGGGTATTGAATTTTTTTCCCGCCAAGAAGTTATCCAAATTCTGGAAAAAGTAGTAGTCTGTAGGCGCAAGGTCTGGTGAGTAGGGCGGATGACGGAGAGCTTCCAACCCCAGTTCTTGCAACTTGGAGACCGTCTGCTGTGCAGTATGAGGTCGCGCGTTGTCGTGCAGGAGCAGCGGAGACGAGCGATTGACCAATGCTGGTTGGAGATGTGCCAGCTTCTCCATCATTGTGTTCAGTTCTTCACAGTACACATCTGCAGTAATGCTCACCCCGTTTGGTAAGAAGCTGTGATGAATCACACCGGCGCTAGACCACCAAACAGTGACCATCACTTTTCTAGGGGTAAGTTTTCGGTTAGGGCATTGTTTAGGTGCTGAACCAGGATCCAACCAACTTGCTGAGCGCTTGCGGTTATCAAACAGAATCCATTTTTCATCGCAGGTAACAATGCGGTTCAAAATTCCTTCATTTGTGTGTCTGTTGAGCAGTGCAAGGCACGTCTCGACGCGTACTTCGCGCTGACGATCATTGAGTTCGTGGGGCACCCATTTGTCAAGCTTTTTTACCTTGCCAATTTGACGCAAATGGACCAATATTGTTTTGACGCTAACGTCGAAAGCTGCTGCTAATTCAGCCGTAGATTGTGTATCATCAGCTTCCACAATCGCCTTTAATTCGTCATTGTCGACCAAAGTCTTCAGACGACCGCGAGGTTCATTTTTCAGGTCGAAATTTCCAGAACGGAAGCGAGCAAACCAATAACAGGTGGTGCGTTGGTTTGTAGTGTTAGCTCCGTAAACGTCGTTGATGTTGCGTGCCGCTTGTGCCGCGTTGCTGCCACGACGGTACTCATATTCCATAATTACTCGAATTTTTAACGTATCCATGATGACGAAAAAGATTGAAATGCGATGAAAATGACTAAATAATGACTAATCAATAAACAAATGACTACTTTTGGAAAAAAAAATCCATGTTTTTAAAATAAAATTAATTTGAAATTAGAATTCTTACCCAAACAAAAATTATTTTGATTTGAAATGGCCAGTACTGCAAAACGGCAATTTCATAGGTAAAGACCTAATATGTCTAACCTGTTAGGTACCTGCTTAAGAAGATCGCGGGTAAGACCTGAATAAGACATGCACAGACCAGGAAAGCAGGTCACATAAGGGAGGAGATCTACAGATATTCAGCAGTGGGCGGAATAAGGATGCCAATCATAATAAGCTTTATATTACCAGCTAACACCGCTAAACTGTAACCAAATCCAGATCAATTAAAAACAATACCCTTACCAATTACTCTAAACATTTTAGAAATAAACTAATTAAGCGGTAACCACGCTCATCCGTACACGTGTTTATTGATGAACGACGTCGGCTCCCGCGCATTACAGGATAAAAGGTTCAGAAGTCTCACTTCTAATGGAAGTCACAGTGGCAGACTAAAACTGAACAATCGAAAGCTACGTGCGCTGTACAAGATGGAGACAATCCTACAAAATCCATCATCAATCTAAATCCTGCTAACATTATAAATATGAAAGTTTGGATGTTTAGATGTTTGTAAGTTATTCAATCACTCAACGGATTTGGCACAGAAAATAAAATTATAACCGGCACCCTAATTGGGTATAACACACGATCACGATTTAATTTTGACAGTTCAACAATATTCATTGCGTTATTTAAGTACTAAGAGCAGACACATTTTTCGAACATATGAAGCAAGGGATTAGCAATCTGTTTCAAAATGATTCAGATTATGATTGATCGTGCGTTACGCAATTAGGGCGCTGGATTAGCTCATAGGATAATTTTTCGTCCTTTGACCTTCAAGCAGCCACTGGCAAAAGTTAGTCATCAATCATCAATCACCATCATATCAGCCGAAAGACGTCCACTGCTGGACATAAGCCTCCCCTAAAAGGGGGGGATTTGCCATAATCGCCACTCTTGGCAGGCGGGTTGGCGATAGCAGTATGGTGGTCAAATGCATAGAGAACGCTGCTGCCTATTCTCTAGTAAGTCCCTTAGTCGCCTTCTACGACACCCATGGGAAGAAATGGGATGGTGCTATTCTTTTACGTCCGGCACCACACGGAGCAGTAGTCATCAATAAATTGATTTAATTTCATTGAATGACTTTTTCATAAATAATCATTCAATTTATTTTATTTATTTTGCGATCATTTCCGTTCGAGATACTAGCAACTACAGAAATCTATAGAGCTTGCCTATCTTCGGCCACATAAACGACGAATGGAACTTCTGTCAATTATTATTGTGCATCAGCTATACTGCGCGAGCGCACACTGTAGCAATTTAGATCATTTAGATGTAGGGATCGCATACCGCAGTCAAATATGCGGAAACGTAACAGTGTGGAGTTGTTGAAAATTTATTCATGACTTAGAGTACTGTAAGGGGGATTAGAAAACCGACCCCAGTCCTACTATAATATTATAAATGTGAAAAATTTTATGTTTGGATATTTAGATGTTTGTATGTTTGTCACTCAGTCTCGCAGCATCGCCTTTGGGTTTTGTATGAAATTTGGCACAAGGTAGATCTGTCAGACAGATAAACCTAGATTAACACATAGAGCACTTTTTATCTCGATAGTAGGTACGGTCTACGTTCCCATGGTATAATTTTCGACCTCCACGCGCGCGAAGCCGCTGGCAGGAGCTAGTTATTAATAAAATATTTTGCTGTAAGTAGTTATTCAAATAGGACGCCAATTTTACAGGAAGTTTAAAAAGGTAAATAATCACCAGCCATTCTACAGCATTTGTATCATAAAGTGTGGTCATATAATCTAAAGGTTGACAGCACCCTAATTGCGTAACTCACGGTTAATCAAACTCTGTTTCGTTTTGAAACAGATGGCTAAACCATTGCTTCATATGTTCGAAAACTATTCCTGCTCAACAACGTAAATAACTCAATGAATATTGTTGAACTGTCAAAATGAAACCGATTATGATTAATCGCGTGTTACGCAATTAGGGTGCTGTTCATCAAACTGAACAACTTTCTCCATTGGACCAACATCGTAATCGCGAAAAATATCAGCCCACCCATACATTTGGGTCGAATAAGTAGGTATTTTTATTTTGCATACTTAAGACAGTTGGTCATTTTTTCGCTAAATAATTATGAATAATGATGTTGGTCCCATGGAGAAAGTTGTTTAGTTTGATGGCCTGTATCAGACTCTGAAATAGGTATAGGACCAAGCATTTCTGAATATACACGTTGTGTTAGGAGAAACGCTTGTATATCATATACGGACAAACGAATAACAACTTCTACCGCAAGCTGCGGTAACGCGCTTCGTTCCAAAAATTACAAGAAAATATGGCTTTACCGTTGCCATTTTTTTGTATATTTATAGTTTATGTCAATATAATAAAAATTAACCAACTTATAGCAATGAACAAAGTAAAATAAATCAAAATAAATGAATACTGTCACAAAATCTACGGAACCCTCCAGCGGCACGCTATAATTTTGAAGTGGGAACACCATACATTCATCATTTGGTAGAAAAAATTAAGAAAAAAATGTGAAGCGCCACCAAGCTCCCATTCAGCCTAATTATGACAATATACGTCGGAGGTTTGAAAAGACGACACGACCAATTTTTTTTGTTTATTTATTGCTTTTATTATGGTTTGCATTTGTTTTACGAATTGTTGTTTTTTTTTCTTTGGAATTTTCGAACGAGCAATATACTTTCAACCTAACTAAAGTTTTGTTGACTGTCCTATCTGACCGAACATTGTGAAGCATTGAGATATATATAACTATTGTATGTATATCAATGTTGTGAAGTATCTACGGGCAGATTTTTAAATACTTAGGTAGTCAGACATTTACGCACGGGCGTAGCCAGGGGTAGGGTTTTGGGGGTTCAAACCCCCCCGAAAAGTTCAGATATTAACATTCATAGAATTAAAATAAGAACAGTGTGGCATATCTCATTGATTACTAAACTATTACCTACATAATAAATATGGTGGTTTGGATTCCTCCGCCACCGTCGATTATTGGATCGCATTCGGTAATGGTTTATTTACTTTTAGTCGTTTTATTTTCTTGAACAACCATAGTAAAACCTGGCTATGCCCGTACTTTTACGTACCTACTTAGGACTTTTAAATAAAGAACATGGACGTTTAATAGATATAAAGAATATACCTATTTAAATTTAACAGCTTTTAATTTAGTAAACAGGCATGGAATTACTATGTACCTAAGTACTATTAAGCTCTTAGAAAAATGTCAAACACCTTACCTTTATCTGAAGATTGAAAGTCGGCTCTAACGCGCAATCTGGAACGAAAATCAACACAAATATAAACATTCAATGGAATAAAATGTACTTAGAGGGTTGTATTGTTAATTTTAATGATCACGATTCTGTAAATACCTACGTGTTACGGTCGTGAATTGCTGTATCATCAATTGTTGAGCTTTTCTGCATCAGTTTTCAAAGTTACTTCTTGTATGGATGGACAAGCGACGATAACCTAATTCGAAATGAAGTGAATAGGTACGCTTCGTGGAGCTGAAGATGCACCCCCTGAAAATAAACTTGCCGGCACTCATGGCATAGGTAGGTAGGCACTATCTAAGAAGAGCCTCCACCCGCAACAATGATCAAATTCATATTTAAAGGAAAATTAAATTACCCAAAACATTAATTTCCCAATTTCAAAACTCAAAAACAATTAACGAAAATATTAAGAAGTTATAATCAAAACCGAGTCGACAGCCATAACGGAGAACGGACAATAAATCAATGGAGTCGCTACTCTGTTCTATAAGCGGCCATCTGACTACTCCAATTAAATGAACTAACTAAATAATTATCAGAATTAATGACTCCACACATATATCAGCAGACTCCTTAAATAAATCTCCCGTTTGATGTACAAGGAGTGCGCGTGAGCACGCTTGAGACGCCGGCTACGCCCCTTCACAGTGATTGGTCCCACTCTAATTATAACTTTGTGGATTTTCATGAGCTATTTGCATCGTTTAAGCATCTACAACTAATTACATACTCTGTTTTGATAATATAGAGTTGATATTTGAATGTGTTTCGGTAAGGAATACTGTCATCCAGAAAGACGCCCATTAGTAAAGACTCTCAATCTTCATTCGGATCAGTCGCACCACTGCCAGATATAACTAATTCGATAATTAAACAATTTTCAACCTTAAATCTCTTATAATAAGGGAGATAGAAGCCAAAATATGTTGAGATACGATTATGTTTTTCAAAAGAGGTAGTTAACATTCCGTCCCCAGACGTTTCAGCGGACGAATTGACAAAAACGCATCGTGAAACTTTCTTATTAGTTTAAATTATGGCCCTGTGTGAGATACTACACTTTGAATAGTTCAGTGTTTAAATTGTGATTCAAAATGTCCCTCAAGCTGCGGCAGTGCACACGTTGATTAAATAATCAAATAAATTAACTAAAATACAAAATGGATCCATCAGATTCCACAATGGACGTTGAAGAAATAAAAACAGAAAAAAATGAAACAAAACTTCCGTTTTCCATAGAGAATTTATTGGCTGATAAATTCGAAAAACAAAGTTGTAATGATTTTACAAATGATGCGAATGCGTCTACTAGTGGTGTGACTTGTGATTTAAAAAGTAATTTCGTTAGTGATGTGACTGACACTATCGATTCCGACGATGATGATAGAGCCAGTAGCAACAGTTCGGAAAATGTCGACGTTGAAAGTTCGACCGTCGGCGATGCGCAAGAGTTCCTTGATTTAAAATCTACTGATTATGGACAATCAGGTAAGGTTATATTTTATTTTGTACCAGATATCAGACACAATTAAATCAATGGGGATGACAAAATTACCAAAACCATTTTCTATTTTATTACCTGGTACTTGTTGCTGAGTGGCAGTGGGCAAGGCACATTGCTCGCAGAACAGATGACCGATGGGGCTGAAAGGTTCTGGAGTGGCGACCGAGTACCGGAAGACTTAGAGTGGGAAGGCCTCCCACAAGATGGACCGATGACCTTGTAAAGGCCGCAGGAATCCGCTGGATGTGGGGAGCACAAGACCGGTCGAAATGGAGGAGCCTGGGGCAGATCTATGTCCAGTCTACGTCTTTCGCCTGAAATGATAATGATGACTTGTTGACAGGCCTACCAGGCTCCCATATCTAATAACACTTTTATTGAAAAACATTATAAAAGCCAATTATTTTTCAAAGAGTAAGTAACTGCGAAGTTTCTTGTTGGCTCTTTTCCTTAGGAAACGACCAATTGCAATCGTGCAACTAGCTTCTGACGTTTCTTTAGTGCTCATGTAGGTTTACGTGAAATCAAATATTTTGATTTTGACCTAATATGACCATGGCTCATGGAAAAAAACAGTGGCACTCCGGGAGTGCCGACAGAAGTGAAAACTTGAACAATTACTTACTTACGTGTATATGTTTTGAATTGTAAGATTAAACAACGTTCAACGTATACGTTCAACGTTGTTCGTTCGTTACGTTCGTGTTGTCAGTGGTGTCGGTGACGAGAGTTCAATTGTTTTTCCCATCTCAAAAAATGGCCAACGCGCCTAAAGAAGTTTTTACTTCAAAAATAAAAACTGCCATATTTTTTAAACTGCCCCGTTTTCTTTGCTACTATTGCTACGGTTGCTTACCGGACAGGCGTAGGATTTTATATTATTTTTAAATAGCTTTATATTAATTAATAATGTTATTGCTTTATGTGTAATTTAAGAGGGAGAATGAACATAGCTAGCAAAGTTTCTTTCGTACGTAACATTTTTCTGGTAAGACAAAAAAAAATAAAAAAAATATATGTTGAGGTACTAAAACGGTAATTTAGTTGTGTTGTCCCGAACTATGAAAAAAAAATGTTCCAGACATCCTGATGACAGAATGTCTAAACACTTTCTATACCCCTTTTTTGGCTGTCAGTCGAGGTACTAAATATTTGAAGATAGGTATCAAATAGTAGCAAAAAGGTAATGCATTTTGGTATTTTCTAAACATCAAATATCTCTATTGGTCCAGGGTAGGGTTGCCATCTTTAAAATTTGGCAACCAGGACAAGACGCCTGAAAACCCCGGATTTTAGAGCCCAGAACCCGGACTGTCAACTGGTTTTTTTAAACAGTCAGTGTAATAAAAACAATTGAAAATGTCATAAATCACCTTTTTAATTATTTTAAGACCTTAATTAAATTTAGTAATCTTTTATCATCAATTTAAATGTAGGTACCTAACAAAACATAATAAATTGTTTTAATAATCAGTTAGAATTTTTTTATTCTTAAAACAAACCCGGACTACAGATGAAGCCCCGCCCGGACGCTCCCCGGATGCCTTCTAAACTAGGACAAATCCGGGGAAACCCGGACGGATGGCAACCCTAGTCCAGGGGTTCTGACGCTTACGAATATTCGAATATCGTAATCTTTGCATTGGAATATTCGAAAAAAAATATATTCGAATAATTCGATTCAATTCAATTCAATTCAATTTATTCATTAACAATTTACATTGTGTTTGAAATATTACTACATAATAAAAATTAAAATAAACACTCATAAAAACACTTAACACAACAACATTAAAAACATAAGTCACATACAATAATATTATTTGATGTCAACTCACTAAAATTTAAAACAGTAAATAATTAAAAAATTAAAAAAAGTACCAATAAAATAGTTTGATGTCAACGTCACTATATAAAAGGAATAATAATAGAGTAGTCACAAAAAAAAAAAAAAAAACAGACAGTTAGGATTATTCGAATGCAAGCCATAACTGTTGGATGGAGGTAACTCCTGTCCTACCTACACTGTGAAGTGAGACCCCCAGTAGTTGGTTTTCTGCCGGCCCTGGGAGGCCGGCAAAAAACCCATTCTTAAGGCCCTCCAGAAGCTGTTTGATTTCGTCATACTTGAGGGTACAACGCCACAGGCATGGAACAGAGGTGTGGTGGTATTATCCTTTAACAAGGGTGACAATAGTAGTTCTTAAGAATTATGGGCCCATCTCACTTCTGAGCCAAGTCTACAAGCTGTTTTCAAGAGTCATTGTGAACCGTCTCGCGCGTAGGTTTGATGACTTCCAGCCTCCCGAACAAGCCGGATTCCGTAAAGTCTTTAGCACCGTAGACCACATACATATGCTGCGGCAGGTTATACAGAAGACCGAAGAGTATAACCTGCCTCTCCGCTTAGCGTTTGTGGACTACGAAAAAACCTTCGATTCGATCGAGACGGGCTGTACTACAGTCTCTTCAACGGTGCCAGATCGACTATTGGTACATCGAGGTGCTGAAATTTCTGTACAAAAACGCCACTATGTCAACTCAGTCCGACTCTTGGACCAGACATCGAAACCTATCCTTCTGCAGCGAGGTGTGAGACAAAGAGACGTTATCTGTCCGAAACTGCTCACCGCTGCAGTGGAGGATGTCTTCAAGTGTCTGGATTGGAAAGAGGCTGGCATCAATGGTAAGTACATCACTCACAGTTGGCATAGCTGAGACAATGGGGGTTCTCAGTACAATGCTCGACGACTTCAGTAGAGCTTCCGAAGAGTGGGCTTTAAAATGATTATGGATAAGACAAAGGTAATCTCAAATGCCTATGTACATAACGCACACTCTGATGAAGATCGGAGACGCTACACTCGAAGTTGTGGACGAGTACGTTTACCTAGGACAAACTGTCCAGTTAGGTATAGGTCCAACTTCGAGAAAGAGGTCAATCGTCGAATCCGTCGTTCGGGATGCAACGGAATATTTTCACGTCCCAAAACCGCAGTGTCTGTCTCAAGACTTTGACCAGTGCGTGTTGCCAGTGATGACCTACTATGGCACTGAAACGTGGTCGCTCACAATGGGCCTAAAAAGCTATGGAGGGGGCTATGCTTGGAGTTTCCCTACGTGATCCAATCAGGAATGAAGAGATCCGCAGGAGAACCAAGGCAACCGACATAGCCCGAAGAATGGCCAAACTTAAGTGGCAGTGGGCAGGGCACATTGTTCGCAGAACTTAACAGAACCCAGGGGTCTGTCCCAAAGGGTTTCATACACTGCTCCTACTCATTATGCCGTGGAATTTTTCGCCCCAAAATTCAGGTTATGAATTCTCTTTCTCTTTTTCTCTTTTTGTTTAAAAAAACGTTGCCCCACACTAGGAATTTCTCCTGCATTGTGGGTGCGTTTACAAACATTTAAACTCACATACACAAAGAGCCAGACCCGGAACAACTACTTGTAGGTCATACAAATATAATTGTTCCGTGCGGGAATCGAACCCGCGACACGCAGCGCAGCAGTCAATCGCTTAACCACTGCGCCAACTGTGCTGAAAGCGACGGAAGCGGTCGAAAGTGACTCTCTTTTTTTATTGAAGACTTATTTAGCATCTCATTCATGCACTTTGGGCTCTTATTGAAAGTAAACGAAACAAACTGGGTCGTTCTGCTCTGGTCGGTGATGCTGATTCGGGTATACTCGGCTCATATAAGTTTTTACTCTATTGTGTGGTGCAAATCCACTTTTGAACACGCTTTTTATGCTTCGCCTGTAGGCTGTATCTATCTATGTATGTACTTAACGGAATCTTTGAACGCGATTTTCACCCGCTTCAAAACGTCAGCTCAAAATTAAATTTAGCACACTTAACAAGGATCGATGACAATACAATAATTTAATCATTTCGTCCCATTATCCTGTCCAGGATCCTCAGGATTATTGGTTTTTTTTTTTTTCGGGAGAAAGAGCTTGAGAAACAGCTACCCATATCCAAGGAGAGCAGGCGCACAAATGACTCACTCCCGGCTATTTTAGCAAAAGATCACTCGAACTGAAAAGTTTCTAAAAATTAATAGTACCTACTTATAAAAAACTAAAAACACACAAACCAAACGAAACTAAACAATAGTAGAAAACAATCTTCAAAAAAGTTTAAAATAAGAATAGAGTGATAAAAATATAAAAAATCATCGTTAAAAAGCGTGGGGTCCTTGGGAAGCCTGCCATCTAAGGATGGCATAGTTTCCCTGGACTGCCTGTACTGCGGTGTTTAGATCCATCAGCCTGTGCACTAGCTCACTACAAGCTTACAAGCTTCACCCAAATTTTCACCGTGATTCGGCCTAACGACTTTTAGGTTTCTAGTACCTACACCGTCCCTTTTCCGTACCTATTTTTTCCTTTGCCAAGAGTTAATATAAAATAAACCAATGAAAGAAAGAAAACGTATTTATTGTGACTCACATAGGAAGATCACATAATAAACTAAACACCACAATCATAAAACAATGAAAAACAAAATTCCTTGAAAGTAAAAAAAAGTGCGAGTCGGACTCGCCCACTGGGGGTTCCGTACAAATTTGTAGGTACATAATATTATAAAGTGTGTAGGTACAGACGCCAGCACATCAAGCTACCCCAAGCTGTCAAATTTTTCCAATTGAATATGAACCTTATTCTTATGTGATAAAGTTGAAAATCTATCAAAGAAAGACAGATTGGGGTAGCTTGATGTGCTAGCGTCTGTACCTACCTACACACTTTATAATAACATACTACCTACAAATTTGTACGGAACCCTCGGAGGGCGAGTCCGACTCGCACTTTTTTTTACTTTCAAGGAATTTTGTTTTTCATTGTTATACAGGGTGATTGGAAGATGGGTGCAAAGCTTTAAGGCGAAGATAGTACAGACAATTTAGAACCATTTAAGCCATGGTTGTCTTAGACGAAGTCTTACCAAATATTTTTAACCAAATTTTTAAGTTTTTTTTCGGAAATTCTCAAAATTTAATGTAAACTGCATAATTTTGGCCAAATTGAATGATTGAATGACATTACTTTAATTAAATAAATAAAAAAATAATTCATTTATTTTTTATTTATGTAATTAAAGTAATGTGTAAGCAATCAAGCAAAACATGTTTTAGGCTTCTGTGTCATTAGACATTTTTTTTACAGACATTTAAAGCTCAGAAAAAATAAAAAAATTGTACAATACGTCTTTTAAACCTTATTAAAAAAAAAAAAAAAAAATTGGTAAGACTTCGTCTAAGACAACCATGGCTTAAATGGTTCTAAATTGTCTATACTATCTTCACCTTAAAGCTTTGCACCCATCTTCCAATCACCCTGTATGATTGTGGTGTTTAGTTTAGTATGTGATCTTCCTACCACCTACCACCACCACACCTATCACCTACTTATTGTGTTGCCGTGGACAACCACAACATCGTAACATTAGAAAGCGCACATCGCATATATTAGGTCTTTACCTATGAAATTGCCGTTTTGCAGTACTGGCCATTTCAAATCAAAATAATTTTTGTTTGGGTAAGAATTCTAATTTCAAATTAATTTTATTTTAAAAAAATGGATTTTTTTTCCAAAAGTAGTCATTTGTTTATTGATTAGTGTTACATTTTCATCGCATTTCAATCTTTTTCGTCATCATGGATACGTTAAAAATTCGAGTAATTATGGAATATGAGTACCGTCGCCGTCGTGGCAGCAACGCGGCACAAGCGGCACGCAACATCAACGACGTTTACGGAGCTAACACTACAGACCAACGCACCACCTGTTATTGGTTTGCTCGCTTCCGTTCTGGAAATTTCGACCTGAAAAATGAACCTCGCGGTCGTCCGAAGACTTTGGTCGACAATGACGAATTAAAGGCGATTGTGGAAGCTGATGATACACAATCTACGGCTGAATTAGCAGCAGCTTTCGACGTTAGCGTCAAAACAATATTGGTCCATTTGCGTCAAATTGGCAAGGTAAAAAAGCTTGACAAATGGGTGCCCCACGAACTCAATGATCGTCAGCGCGAAGTACGCGTCGAGACGTGCCTTGCACTGCTCAACAGACACACAAATGAAGGAATTTTGAACCGCATTGTTACCTGCGATGAAAAATGGATTCTGTTTGATAACCGCAAGCGCTCAGCAAGTTGGTTGGATCCTGGTTCAGCACCTAAACAATGCCCTAAACGAAAACTTACCCCTAGAAAAGTGATGGTCACTATTTGGTGGTCTAGCGCCGGTGTGATTCATCACAGCTTCTTACCAAACGGGGTGAGCATTACTGCAGATGTGTACTGTGAAGAACTGAACACAATGATGGAGAAGCTGGCACATCTCCAACCAGCATTGGTCAATCGCTCGTCTCCGCTGCTCCTGCACGACAACGCGCGACCTCATACTGCACAGCAGACGGTCTCCAAGTTGCAAGAACTGGGGTTGGAAGCTCTCCGTCATCCGCCCTACTCACCAGACCTTGCGCCTACAGACTACTACTTTTTCCAGAATTTGGATAACTTCTTGGCGGGAAAAAAATTCAATACCCGAGAGGCAGTACAAAATGCCTTTGAAGAATTTGTTGCCTCCCGTCCAGCTGATTTCTTTAAGAAGGGCATCAATAAACTGCCACTGCGATGGCAAAGATGCATTGATTGCATGGGTGATTACTTCGATTAATACAAATAAAAAATACATGAAAAAAATTCGTTTAAATTTTTTCATACAAAACGGCAATTTCATAGGTAAAGACCTATTATTAACTTGTCATTATAATAATCTATAGAAGCTCTCTGGCGGTTAAGTACCTACTTATTGCCAAAGGAACGAACCTTCAGCATAAAATACAATCGTTTGAGCATTGTTTCAAAAATGGACTATTTACCGTTTAGCCAAAGCTTACCAAAAATGTGACGACTTCAAAACTTTAACACAAATAATTACTCCTTCCGGCGACAAAATAAATAAAAAATATAGGTACAATTTCAAATGAATACCTATTTGAAACAAACAAATAAATCACAGAAACGCGAGCTTGTAATTTGAAACAACATAATTAATGAAAAAACTAAAAAGTAAAGCAATTGACGCCTTCCCGCGCCATTTGACTTCACGCAACGCTCCCGCGCTTCGTGTATTTTCGGCGCCAATTAATCTGTTGGTGCGTTCGGTATCTTTACTTTTTTGACATCACTGAAATTGAGAGGACACGAAATTATTCATTACAATAATTAATTAATTGTATAAACGCTTAACGTTATGTGGGCATGAAAAGTTTACAAGTCTAGATTTAGATTTGATTTTTAGTGATAGGATTAAAACCGAAAGTACTTAATTGTATTCAAGACATTTATTAGTAGTTACGCTTTGTGATTAAAAAATATGATAGTGCCAATTTATTCAAAACTTTCAAATTTTAGGTGAAGAGTAATAATTTCAGCATCAAAAGTAAAAAAAATATTTAAAAAGTAAAACTCTTTGAACTCAAAAATAAATTACCATGCATGAATAAAGTAAATGACAACACAACTAAAATCATTTTGCTGTCAATATTTTCCGTAGGACATCTCGTTTCTTTATAGGTACTGTTACAAACGCGAGAAGACAGCTGACACCGCCTGTTTTTCATCGATTCTGAACTGACTAAGAATATTTTGATTAATGATTTTCTTGTTTACAAAAAACATCAGTGAAAACTTTCTTCCCGTGTGGTCCAGTCCAAGGCCACATGATGGCCACATAATTTTTCCAGTAATCTTTGTAACACTTTTAAAAGCAAACTTCGGTATCGGTATGAATGAGCACTGACGATTATAAGCAGATAACCTTGTAGTCAGCCAAAATCTAAGTCTCTTTCGTATGATCAATAGCCTCTCATTTGACTGAACCGTTTCAAATCTTATGTGTCTCTGCATAATTGCGTATCCATCCAATAGGTCTGCTTGATATATTTTAATGAGTTTGATTCTTCAAACGAATCAGACGAACGTAAGTTTAATTTTTACATCCTCTTGGAAAAGTCCTTCTTAGGGTGAGTTTTATCTTTAGCCAGCTGTCAGTTCAACACCATGCTATGGCAACTAGGAGTAAAATCAGAATTCCGTTTTTTTATTGAAAACAGCGCCATCTATCATAACGTTAAGGGAAAAAAATATTCAATGATTGCGGTGTTGCTATGGCTAAATATATCTTTCCTATGCTGGGAGTTTCCTTTCCAATGAAACAATATAAATCAAGAAATAAAATTGTGATCACATGTTATTCTTGTAGTTAATCTTGAGAAATAACAGAATATATAAATTCGACCCTATAGAGGTTTTTATTAGCAGCACAATAATACAGAAGTTATGTTTTGGTATATAAAACGTGTAAAATTTTGTTTTTGTATGGGCACACTTAAATTGCAAATGGCTGGCTGCGTGTGAGTGTTTAATTGCTCGTGCGCATTTATTTTACTTTTGCAAATGCAATAAAGTTCTTGTTGTTTTGCAACTTATACATCTGCTATCCACGTTGAGGTCAGCTACCGTTCGTCCGTGTTGCTGTGCCACGTTACAAATCGTTCGTTCGCTCGTGTTGTGAACACCGTATTGTAAACAATATCCAGAATTTGTGAAGTTACTGTGGACTCTACGCGTATGCACTCTTTAGAGTTTGGACTTGTAATTATTGCGAATAGTGAACAGTGAACTTCAACCATATCACAAAATTCTTGCTGTGTACCCAAAGACTACAATAGTGTGTGTACCTGAATGTGCTGTGGTTAGGAGAGACAGTTAATCGACACTACCTAAAGCATAAAGGGAGAAAAAGGAGAACACAAAATCGTGTACTAAATGTAATAATAAATATAATTTTATACAACTATGTATTGTGTTTTAGAATTCCTTTAAAATTCTTCCCATAAGCGCCACATGACATATAAGTACGTACGTACCTAATATGCAACGTACAGTACAGTAGCTATATTACACAGCGACTTACCTATCTATACATACATATTTATATTCATTAGTTCCGTTAACGAAAAACTAGATGGCGCTACGTTTGACACTTCCTAATATTAAAAAAAGTTGCGAGCTGCCTGTCTATTGCCAGTATACTATTGTAGTCTTTGTTCAACACCTACCAGTCTCTCACAATCTGACACCATGATATTAATTTCATTATGGAACCGTATAATAGGTAAATTAAACGATTCATATCACAGAATAGATAACCACGGTTCATGTGTTTTGGTCACTATTCTATAATGCGCTCTCTGAGCATCGAGGTCGCTTTCGTACAGGAGTTAGGGCAATTTAGGTCTATTCCGCCGGGCCAGCGCACTCCCCACATGCAACAGATGTCAAGGCCGATGATCATATTCCCGTTTTGCCGGATTTTTTACTTATGTAGCTACATAGGCCCACCTAAATCCTATTCGGTATCGAGGACCCTCCAGTACAACCTAATTATCTGGCTGATGTTATAAAATTGTGTTAAGCGACGGACGGTGAGATGTGGTTTTCCTTGGATAGCTCCAAATGAGTATTGCTGGTATTAA
Organism: Antitype chi; assembly: GCA_947359405.1. NCBI lineage: Eukaryota > Metazoa > Arthropoda > Insecta > Lepidoptera > Noctuidae > Antitype > Antitype chi. The sequence goes on along the minus strand of OX375835.1, from coordinate 8,170,384 downwards.
CTAGTTCTAGCTCTTGTTTTGGATTATCATGTTTTAATATGTTTATTTCTTATAACAGAGACGTTTAGTGCGTGGTTTGTTTATTTCCTTGGATTTTTTTTCTTTCTTCTATTTTGATTAGGTACATGGATACCTAAATAAAATATCCATATCACACATTATATTGGGCAATAAAATACAAAAACATAAATCGTACTTTATAGTAAAAACATAATAAAAAATATATCACAGGATTTTTTCAGTGACAATTGCCAATAACTCGTTGTAACGAGTTTTACGCGAAAAAAACATCATAAAACACTAATTTATTTACGATCTGCCAACTATAAAGCGCCTCCGGACATTTTTGTTCGAGCAATTGCGGCTCGAATTAGCCATTTGAATTGGTTTCCCGCGTTCCACTCACACATGCAAATGGAACGATTTAAATTTACTCACACACGCATCGACAGGGACGACTCTCGTATTTGTCGGATAAAATAGAAATTTCGCGCGTTTCGCATAATTTTTAAACTAGCTGCCATGTCATCGGCTTTTTTACATAAATTGATGCCGATATCTCCTCTGCAATGGAGGATTTCAAGTTTTCAACGAGATTGTTTTTACCTGTCTTGTTTTTAAATTTTAATATGCTTTGAAACTATTTTCCTAATCCCAATTTGAAATCATATTTTTTCAAGCCTCAGATATGTGTAGAGTTTTTGAATGATTTATTACAAAACAAATTAACTCCAAGCCAGCCAGTTTATCACTGAGTTCATAAAATGTCAAATATTTTCACAAAACCGACAGCCCTACACTTATACACCCGTTAACCGCGCAGTGATGTCTCATTTTCTAAATTTGTTACGAAAAGATAAATCTCCACGCGTCCCGGCTCTCGTTAGCTAAATCTTTCTCCCTCGTAATTATTCACCCGTTAGAAAAAAAGGAAATAAACATGAAAAGAAACGTCTCACAACTGAAATTTAGTAAGTGGCCTGAGCTCATTAAAAAGCTGTAAAATTCTATTACCAGACAACGGATGGGTGTGTATCCGAACGAGCCAAACGTCACGGGACCAACAACTTTATTTTTATCGTTACAATGTCAACGTCATATGAAAAGAGTCTTTATGTCGACGATTTAGGAATGTCAATTAAATTATTTGTCGGAAAATAAAATAGTGTGGGGTTTACAATGGCGGGAAACAAAGACGTGAAGCGTTGACAAGCGAGGATAAATTGACATTAATTGCCTTACCACTGTCGGAGTGGTTTGCAAGCGTGTTACGTGGTCGTTTTTGACGGCAATAGGATTATTTTAGGCGCTAATTAATTTACTTTCTACATTATTGCGGGCGATTTGATGTATTGCGTCTGGAAGCCTGTTTGGTGTTGGAAATGTTTGATGTTAGAGGTTTAGATGCGTTCGGATACATTTATTAGTAAACAAAGGATATAACAACACATTTATCCTGAATTCCTGATCAAGCTTGAATGTAAGTATTTGAGATTCTTCGAAATAGGTTATCGTTGAAATGTTAGCGTTTATTTATTTACCTAAAGGTTAAATAATACAATAACACATACATATACATACAAATATTAAATCATACGGTTATATTCTAATAAAGGTATATGCCAATTACAGGTAAACACAACATTGAAAATAGAAGACGCCAGATTACCGCTTAGTTTCTAACTTAAATCTAGGTGTACAATTGCTTATGAAAATGAGAAAAATAAAATAAAAAACAAAAGTTATAAAATAAAATAAAAGACAGAGCAAGTAATTAGATTGGAATAGATTTACACTATTAATCTGAAATTTTGACTACGTTTCATTGGTGTGTAGAGAGGCCAAGATTCTTGATTTAAACTTCACCTTGGGGTTATTATACATATATCTGCTTCGGGTACGGACTTATTAAATTAATTAAGGTTGTCACTCATCTTAATGAGTGGTGAGTCTCAACTCAAACTACTAGCAGTAGGGCGCTGTAACATTGTGGTTATGGGAAAGAATAGGCTAAAGTTTAGGCTAGTACTACAGACGCCAGCACATCAAGCTACCCCAATCTGTCAAATTTCTTTGATAGATTTTCAACTTTATTACCTAAGCCTAAGGTTGATGTTCAATTGGGAAAATTTGACAGTTTGGGGTAGCTTGATGTGCTGGAGTCTGTACCTACACTGTCTCACTGCCTCGTTAGTCATTGGTCTAGTGGTAGCAAGTTCTACAGCTGAGCATGATACCTAAGTAATTGGGTTTTTTTTTATTTATTAATAGTGTGCTACGCAAAAAGTGTGCCTGAAGTCAATGGGTCAGGCACACTTTTTGCGTAACACACTATTAATCAGAATCTGAATCATTTTGCTAATCCATTGCTTCATATGTTCGAAAAAATTACGCGCAAAATATGAAAATGTAAAATTGAAATACATTTTTAATTAAGGCACTAATCGATTCAATACAAACGAGTTTTTTTTCTGTGGTTTATTAGCATTTTAGAATCTAATTAAGACACTTTTCAAAAGTTGGTGTAATAGGGCAATAGGGGGTAATAGGCTGGAGTCGATTCCTGGTGATTGAGTTTTTACATCTGGAATTTCTCAGTAGCAGGTGGTTGCCTAGATTCGTGCCCGGTAGATAGCAATAGGTTCGTCCCCTATCACATGAGACTTCAATATCGGTGACTTTGGATATGTATTTTAGTTTTTTGTCACCGCCTTCCGAAATTAAAATAATTTTTCACTTTGTAGTGCTTTTCCAGAAGTCGGTTGTTTTTTTTAACTTTTTATTATTCACTTTTTACACGCTTTATATTAGCTTCACTTGTATGTTTGTTTGTATGTAACTGACTCCTTTGAGCGCGATTTTGACCCACTTTATACGGTCAGATTTCATTGAAACTTTGTAAACTTGTCAAGGACCGACGACAATTCAATAATTTAAAAAAAAAATGAGAAAAAAAAGCACGGTTTTGTAGTTAGCAGAACTACAAAATAGAAAATAAATAATAGTGTAAAAAACTAAAAAACACACTTTAAAAACCAAACTAAAAAAGGAGAAAATAATTTAATTCAATTAAAAAGCGTGGGGTGTTTGACATTAATTGATTATAAAAATACCTCAAAAAGCACCCCACGCTTTTTAATTGAATTAAATTATTTTCTCCTTTTTTAGTTTGGTTTTTAAAGCGTGTATTTTAGTTTTTTTAACTATTAATTACTTATTTTTTCACTTTGTAGGTAGTGCTTTTCCAGAAGTCGGTTGTTTTTTTTTTACTTTTTATTTCTCATGTTTTAGTTACAGTACCTACCCCAGACCAATTCGAAATTTCATCATCCTTGGGGTCAAAACAATTCATATTATGCGTGAGCAGCAATCGCGGTTGATTTGCTGTAATTTTTTGAAGAGTTCCGTTGTCAGTCTCCAAAACGCATTATCAGATCTATATGACATTTAAATGGGACCTTTTCGGAATAAACCGCTTTCGAACATAAAAAGAATTTTACAAATCCGTCTATATATGACGGAACATAGATAAAAAAAATAAGCATGCCGAATTGATAACCTCCTTCTTTTTGAAGTCGGTTAAAAACCTGTTAACGTGGCTTCAATATATTTTCCAGAACCGCTAGCTGTTCCATACATTTTGACCGCGTAGGTATTGTCCTTCTCTATGAAACAGCTAGGACTGTGTCTAGAACCATGTGCTACTAATTCATGGTTTCAGCTTGCGCATCGATGTCCTCGTTACCGCCATATAAGTAACGGTACGGTATTTGGATATACAACTTGTTAGGTAGGTAATTAATTATTGTACCATGCGAATAACGTTGAAAAATGGCTGATGAAGATCAAAAAGAATGATAAAAAATTTAAACTGTTCCAAATATTACCAGGAATAACATTTTTAAACATGAAATCATTTGAAAGATCACGACGCAACTTATCAAATCGTTCTGGAGATTTATTTTATCATCACTGATCATATCCGACTCGTTATTTCTGCAATAAAATTGAATTACTTACTTATATTTTATTTCTGTAAAATTGGTTGACGATGTAGCTACTATGACCAATTTATTTGATTCTATGAAGTCATCGGCGTTCTGTGCTCCACTAATAGCCAACATATTCTATGAAAATCTCACCGTGAGAACTTAGGTGAAGTGATTTTGAAGTGAGCTTTCCATCTTTCCATCTGACAGTCACCCAATTGATCACGGTGAGATTTTTACAGAATAGCGCTATTGAAAACAGTGGTGAAGTGAACTGTAAAATGGTGTCAATCCCTAGCATGGTTTAATAACCGGTACTTAATTCATTGAACTATATATTACTTACGTAGTAGTAGTACCTCAGTGACTTAATTAGATTAAAAACCTTTTCTAATCTAATTTTTAGGATTTCTACAGAATAGACTGGGAGGACCTGTGGGGAGGACCAATATAGGTAGGTAATATTAACAGGGTACCGCACCTCTGTCAAAACTAAAGCCATTGCTACTGTTAGTGTGTACGCAATTACCCTGCTGCTGGCCCACTGGCTATATTCACAGTTCCGAATAAATAAGGTATTTTTTTTTTACAGACATCCAGATTTTTTTAAATATGACTTGTCGTATTTATTTATAACATAACCACTTAATTGGCTGCGCCGTTTATGAAGTCACAAATCCCGAGTAAAATAAATTAAAAATAAAATGACATTTATTTTGGCGCGCTAATTACCGCGTTCGGATAGTCAGTCAGTGTGGCGCTCAGTCAGTTCCAAGATGGCGGCCTGACTGGCTTGACATGTTGATATATTACCACTAATTACTCAAAGCGGGGAGGTGTTTATTGAAAATAGCTGTGAAGGTGACGACGAGTCGTGTCTGCTACGATTTCATGTCCGTTGAGAATGACTTCCGTAATAAATTAAGTAGCTACCATCGTTTTACGAAACTAATTATAAAATTAATGAAGAGACGGATAATTGTCGTCATTATGGACGATGGACACTAGATTTTAAATGGTTAAATTAGTTGACTGAGCTCAGAGAAGTCTTAAAACATGTATCTTGCCAAAGACCGAATATTTGGCTTGTAACAGCAATCGTAATCGATCAAGACATTCACAAGTGTCAGTCTTCTTTCATTATGACTACTAACTTATTTAGATCGTAACTAGTGTGCTGAGTGAGAAGCCATTCACAAGAGATCTAGTTCATTGAAGAGCCGCTAAACTGTTGATTTCTTTGATCAACTTTTGTTGGAGGAACAATCGTCCTTCCGACCTCGCCGCCGAGGTCCTCGCGCCCCGCGAAGACCCCTAGTAGTATCAGCGCCTAACGTCGAGACCCCCGACCGACCCTTGCTCGTTGAAGCGCCAGCCCGCGCCGCAGCTGAGCCAGTAGCTTTAAATTCCCCTAATAATAATAATGCCAATTTTTCGATCCAGCCTGTCCCCAATAGTGATAGCTGTCCCCCTATCAGTGACGCCCTGAGCCGAGGTCCGTACCCCACAGGGGGTGCCCTCAGCGTGCAGTCGCTTAGTTTTTAAAATTTTAGTTTGTAAGCCCTGGCTGGAGGCGTTAAGATTAATTTCTTAATGGCAGCCCCAGGAAAGCCCGGTTGAGCAGTCACGGCCTCTCAAGGCCAACTGCGAGATGCCCAACAAAAAAAAAAAAAACGCGCGCCGCTGTCCCGACCGACCCTTGCTCGTTGAAGCGCCAGCCCGCGCCGCAGCTGAGCCAGTAGCTTTAAATTCCCCGTCTAATAGTAATGATGCCAATTTGATCCAGCCTGTCCCCAATAGTGATAGCTGTCCCCCTATCAGTGACGCCCTGAGCCGAGGTCCGTACCCCACAGATCTAATCTAGTTTGATTTATTATACCTATGTTTTACCTTTTTTTGTATGTCAAATAGAAATATCCTAAAAAAAATCCGCAGAATCTGATCTCGGACCAACAAATTATTAAATGTGTTACTAACCTCACAAAGGCATACCACCTTTGCTCACAGATGGCGTTATAACAAATAAAACTAAGAAAAATCCCCGGAGTATAATCCATAATTTGACTAGTTTAAGCATAATTTGACTCCTGAAACGTATTTTTAGATAAATTATAAAGTACGACGATTATAATATTGTAACAACCATTATTGAACATTGGCTTTGACTACCTAGACAACCGCCCAATGCACCACCAGACATGTCCTTTAAATACCATTTCAGACACTAATCTACATGATCTGACCAATATTATGTCCAGACTTTAAAATAAGTACCTACCTAGACTGACTCCTCAGTTTGTTTCGGTCTTTCTTCTCAGAGAATAGTCGGTTTGGGAGCACCAAACTGACCTAGTTTTAAAACATAATTTATTTTGACAAGTAACAAGTGTTTATACAAACCTATATAAAGAATTAAATTATTTGTTCCTATCCTGTACAAAGATGCTGTGGCCGTAGATAATTTTGACCACAGCATTTATAAATAATAAAAAAAAACGCTTATAATAATGCCACTCGTCGCAACATCACAATTATTCCTACAGGATTTTTGTTATGGTCACTGAAGAATCTACTAAATGAACCAACTTTCTTCACAGGATCATGCTCATCTCGAGGCAAGCGAGCTCGCACCGCGTTCAGCGCGCAACAGATCAAGAGCCTGGAGGCTGAGTTTGAAAAGAACCGCTATCTATCCGTGGCGGCACGAGGTAGACTCGCCAAGCAACTTCGACTTACAGAGACACAGGTTACAATGAGTACCTTTATTAGAGTTTGTATTCCTTACTACCTATGGTTCCTTTTTTAATCTCAAATAGTAATCTGACTTTTCAAGTCTATTGTGTTTGTTTTTTTGGGGGGTTTTGGCTTCGCACGGTTTGTGCATTTAGCCAGTGTCAAGTAATTTATTTTTCGATCAAGTAGGTAAATGGCCCGAAATCGGGCACGAAGTTACGAAACAGTCATAGTCGACTTTAGTTAGTCAAATCAAAGTTCAATAAAGCGGTAGTGACTTTACAACAACCTAGTAGGAGTTTTTGGGGGGAACACGAAAAGTCCACGTTAGTCACTTATTTTCACCTTCACTACACTTGTGCACTCACACGTAACTAAATTGAATAATTCACTACTAAAATTATACAATTTAATTCACTATTTCACTAAATTTCATGAAAATGAAAATTCGTGCCACATGTCCCAACGCGATCCCGCCAAAAACTCCGTATAATGTGTTTAGGAGTTCGAAATGAGTTTGACATTACACCTGTCAAATTAGTCATTTGGGTTTAAAAAACGAACTAAAACGAATATTATGACTGTATTTGAGTTATATAAACGGACGGTGTGTGGCAGTGTATCTCTAGGTCGATACGGTCGATACGTTGCTTCCACCAGACCTAATTGCCAAATAATTAATACCTATCTATTACAATTTATTTCCTATTAAACATAGGTATCTAATAGGTCTTTACCTATGAAATTGCCGTTTTGTATGAAAAAATTTAAACTGGTCTGGTGAGTAGGGCGGATGACGGAGAGCTTCCAACCCCAGTTCTTGCAACTTGGAGACCGTCTGCTGTGCAGTATGAGGTCGCGCGTTGTCGTGCAGGAGCAGCGGAGACGAGCGATTGACCAATGCTGGTTGGAGATGTGCCAGCTTCTCCATCATTGTGTTCAGTTCTTCACAGTACACATCTGCAGTAATGCTCACCCCGTTTGGTAAGAAGCTGTGATGAATCACACCGGCGCTAGACCACCAAACAGTGACCATCACTTTTCTAGGGGTAAGTTTTCGTTTAGGGCATTGTTTAGGTGCTGAACCAGGATCCAACCAACTTGTTGAGCGCTTGCGGTTATCAAACAGAATCCATTTTTCATCGCAGGTAACAATGCGGTTCAAAATTCCTTCATTTGTGTGTCTGTTGAGCAGTGCAAGGCACGTCTCGACGCGTACTTCGCGCTGACGATCATTGAGTTCGTGGGGCACCCATTTGTCAAGCTTTTTTACCTTGCCAATTTGTCGCAAATGGACCAATATTGTTTTGACGCTAACGTCGAAAGCTGCTGCTAATTCAGCCGTAGATTGTGTATCATCAGCTTCCACAATCGCCTTTAATTCGTCATTGTCGACCAAAGTCTTCGGACGACCGCGAGGTTCATTTTTCAGGTCGAAATTTCCAGAACGGAAGCGAGCAAACCAATAACAGGTGGTGCGTTGGTTTGTAGTGTTAGCTCCGTAAACGTCGTTGATGTTGCGTGCCGCTTGTGCCGCGTTGCTGCCACGACGGTACTCATATTCCATAATTACTCGAATTTTTAACGTATCCATGATGACGAAAAAGATTGAAATGCGATGAAAATGTAACACTAATCAATAAACAAATGACTACTTTTGGAAAAAAAAATCCATGTTTTTAAAATAAAATTAATTTGAAATTAGAATTCTTACCCAAACAAAAATTATTTTGATTTGAAATGGCCAGTACTGCAAAACGGCAATTTCATAGGTAAAGACCTAATATTTGTTTAAGTGTTTTAATCTAAATTTTAGTCTTCATAATGTGCACATAATATTTAAGAGAAAAGCGCCAGGATAGCACGTGAAATATATTTTTTTCATGAAATTTGCACTATATGGGTTTATATGAACTTATTGGGCTGTTTTGATGATTTTAATTGTTAAAATTCTGTACGGTCGCTATTCATATTTCGTTTATCATACGCACAGCCAAACATTGACCTGTAAATTGCAAAAAACGTAAGAAAATTTGAATTTCGCAGGCTATTCTGGCGCTTCCTCCTTAATTATTTTCATTTGCTTATTCTTTATCGCAGTGCGGTATGCTGGTAAATTACCGAATTATCAGATAAGCTCGCCATTCTAAATAAGATGTCCAAAGTCTGAGTAATATTGTAACAACGTCTCTGCAATTTATGAGCACAAAAAATAATAGAACTATGTTAAACGTTCAGAAGTTTAATAATGTAGGTACCTACTATTTGCCAAGCAGTGGGGCGTCGCGTCGTGTGTGATAGATTTTACTGGGATAAATGATCATTACATTCATAAGAATCTTGATCACTGCAGCTACGTTTGCAGCATTGGTCAAAAGCTTAGCACGAAGACCAGTATCTACAATATTTTGTTTCCTTTTTCAGATAAAGATATGGTTCCAAAATCGTCGAACGAAATGGAAAAGAAAATACACAAACGACATCGAACTTCTGGCACAACAGTATTACAGCAGCCTTGGCATCGTAAGTCCTCGACCAATGTTCGTCGGAGATCGTCTATGGATCTTCAACTACCCAAACAGAGTCCCACCCACACAACAACAACAATGGATGAAGTCCCTAAACACAATGAACGCACAAAATCAAATTATAGACAGAACAAACATGTTTCGAAATCTACCAAAACCTGACGTTCCATTTTTGAACCCTACTGTGTATCCAAACGAAAGAGTTTTCATGGACCGCGGTTTAAACATGGCGGGAAATGTCAATGTCAAAATTCCCGCCCAAAATCGCATTTTGCCAAGAGAAGTTTACAATAATATGGCGCAAAGGAGTATGGATGTGTATAAAAATAATATTTTAAGCCACAGTAGCCCACCGCAAGAGTCTAATGTCGATCATTTGAGGAGATTGGAGGAAAATTTCAGTATTTAAGACGTTTGTATTTGTCAGTAGATTTATATTGTTTGTAAATAAAGCTTTGATCATGATTATTTTTGGATATTATTTGTGGTGGTACCCTTTCTGTCATCGTCGCGTAGGTGTTGCCGAAACAGGTTCCGAGAAAACGCTGGCGAGATAGTGAAAAGTTTCATGGGAAGCCATCTAGAATAGTGATAGCCGTGGTAACACAAGCATTACATAACATACATATAAGCAGCCTATTATGTTCCCACTGAGTGAGACACAGGCCTCCTCTCTGTGAGAGGGAGCGGGCTTGAATCCACCACGCGGGCCCAGTGCGGGTTGGTAGATGTCACATGTCTTCGAATGCTTGGTTCTAGGACATGCCGGTGCCGGTTTCCTCGCGATGTTTTCCTTCACCGTTTTGAAAGCAGTGGTGATGAAATAATTTACACAAAGTAAAACGCCTGTCTGGGTTCGAACCTGCGACCTAAATCTCGTAAGTCGCTACCACTGGGCCACCACTGCTTTCTTAAACAAGCATTATTAAAGGCATAGATATATCCGTGATTAAAGGGCTCGTTTTTCAATAGTCAGATAAATCTGAAGAAGAAATCTGACAATTTGGCATATTTTCTACATAAAACCTATCAAACAGACATATTTATTCCTCAGATAAAAGTTATATGACTATTGAAAAATCAGCCCTTCAAGCACTTAGCGTGTATTTCCTTACTCAACACTTACTTACAAATAAACAGTCCTAGGTTCAATTCCCAAGTCAGAGATTACTTTATATTGAAGAATATTCTTGTACAAAAAAGAAACTCCAACACGTCCAGTTACGTCAGTACCTACTCAGTACCTAACTGCACCGACTGTACGTCCAATTTGACTCAAAACATAACAAAATAAATGCGTGCTGGGCTGGAGGTGTTCATAAATTGGGTAGGTAGCGTAGGTACTTTACTTATCACAAAATATATACCTGAGTAAGTAATAATAAATACCTGCATAAGTTGGGGTAAGTTCTCACCTATTCTGGATTAGTGGGTTACAGTACGTAGATACCTATCCACTTGCTGACAGAGGCTGGCACAGGAGCGAGCCGCAACCGCAGAGATTTGCACAAGCAAATAGAACCATAATAAGCCATCAGTAGGTAATGGGTGATGATGGCGGGCTGTGGATGATGAAGTAATTCTCAAGTTTTCTCCGACTTTAGAAATGGATGACAATCAAATGCACTTTACAATACTTCGATACAAAAATAATAATCATTTTGTGTGAAGAGATGCATAAAAAAATCCTTACTATTATATTTTACTGTCTAAATATAACCGAAATCGTCAAAAAATGTGGAACGCTTCACGATTTTGCGTGTCATCCTTGCGCAGGGGCCATGCTAATCTTCTCTGTATCGTTCCAATTTTAGTATATGTACTGCCGAAGCAAGTACACTTACTACGCACGAAATCTTGTATATTTGGTGAATAGAACAGAAAACTTTAATAGTGCAATCTAGTACATATTGAAATATTTTCTATATTGTTAACATTATCCGGACGAAACTCACTTTTAGTCGTAACACTTATTATTCAAATTATTTCAATGATAAAAAATGTTAGTATAATCACAGTCAATATTGATTATTTCACAAAATTCATCTTTTTGACATAATTAGTTACATCAACGCCATCTATGTTTTACGCCGGAACTAAAACAGGCAACAGGTCGTGACTTGTTTGACTCTCTTCAAATTTCGGACGATTGAGTGAATATAGATGGCGCTGATCATGACATTTTCGTTTTAACTTTTCACTAATAGATGTCTCTACTCAACCTTCATACTTGAACAGTATTTTTTAAGGCGAGCAGAAATATGAATCACCCGGATTCACCCGTAGTTTTTTATGACGATGGTTATATTGGTACTGGATTCGACTACATACCCCGCGTATCTAGGTAGTATTACGAGTAACTTCTTGAGGATAGAATGCAGTCACCAAAAGAAGTAAACAGGATCATCGGATCCATTGTTTGTCTCATTGGTTTTTTTATTTATATTTATAGTTTAAATGGTTTTATGCACTTATATTAATATTCCTCTAATTTATTGCACCTACCACTGTTTGTTTCTACATCAGTACCTACATCACCCAAAGGTCAACTGGTAGAAAATGCCTATGGCATTAAGTCCACCTCTGTACATGTGTGTGCGTAGTAATCAAATAAATTAATTGTGTTTTTTTCTATTAATTCAATGAAATTTTAAGCGAAAACATCCATCCAAACGACCCTAGTTAACTTATCTCTTTTTATGATCGTACCTATTCGACACAATGCCACTATGTATCACTACTTTTAGTATGTGCTACTGGTACTACAATCCACTTTCACAATTATTTCACCTCCGATTGTACAGACGCCAGCACATCAAGCTACCCCAATCTGTCAAATTTCTTTGATAGATTTTCAACTTTATTACGTAAGTATAAGGTTCATGTTCAATTGACTATATTTGACAGTTTGGGGTAGCTTAATGTGCTGGCGTCTGTACACCACTGTCAAAATCGCTGAACTTTATTTACGTTGCAATAAGGTTCTTATTGGGTCGCTGCTGTCAGAGATAAAATATCTGTGAAAAGACTACCTACTATCTGTGCTATAGTGTGGCCATTAGTGCTGTGCACTCCCTGAGGTATGCGCGGCGAGGTGGGAGGCGAAGAAAAAAGTGCATGAGTTCACATGAGATCGATACATGTCGGACAGATCTTGCGATATCAGTTTGCATTTCTAAGGCAAGACTTGTGGCGGGACGATGGTCGGAGGCTATCTATCTGTAATATATTATACTTACTTAGTTGATTAAAATGTTACCTAAATATACTCATATTTTATTAAAAATATGCAGGTGATAAATAAGAACTAAACTTATAATTCAAAGCAGGACTTGTTTTATTGAACATTTTTTATATTTACAAACAATTATATATTCTAACGAAAGTTATTCTGACATAGATTCTGTTTCAACTTCATCTTCAATTTCGTCATCATCTTCATCTTCCACTTCGCCACCGGAACTTGAATCAGAGTCTTGCAAATTTATTATGAATGAATCGATAATATTATCGAACCTACCATCGCGACTCCAGTAATCATTTTCATTTTTCTGGACATGATCGTCGCATCTCTGCCATTTTTCCGCCGTGAATTCCGAAAACAATTTATCCAATAAGATTATCTTTTCGTCTAGAGATGAATTAATATAGTTTTGGGCTATGTTGTTTTTAATATCAGCCCAGACCAACTCTATTGGATTTAAATCTGGATGGTACGGAGGTAAACGCAGAACAGTGTATCCACTGGCTTTCAGGAGTTCGTCAATTCTATACACGGGTTCTTTTTGTGTATTTTTGATAAGAAGTAGCAGTTGAGCCTTTGTCATGGTTCCTGAAAATTCTACATTATGGCGTAGCAACCAGTTCTGCATTTCACTTTTGAGGCTTGATATGGTTGGTTTCTTCTCAACCTGAACGCTGTGGTAAGACGCGTTGTCCATTACAACCACAGAATTCGGCAGCAACTTATCTTTTAATTTTTCATCTACCCACTTATAAAAAGTAGGTCCGCTCATATCTCCATGATAGTCACCGGTTCTAGCATCTGATTTGAATATAGTCAATGCATCATCCACTAAGCCATTTCGACACCCAGCGTGGAGAATTACCAATCGCCGTCCTTTCCCAATATCAGCATGAATTCCGGGTTCTGACGATGATTGCCAACATTTGCTGGCATGGTGACTGGCGTTGATGTATGTTTCATCAAGAAAATATATGTTGCGGTTTTGCGTTCTGTAATTTCTGATTTGTGTAAGATATTTTTTCCGCCACACTGTAATAATAGGTCTTTACCTATGAAATTGCCGTTTTGTATGAAAAAATTTAAACGAATTTTTTTCATGTATTTTTTATTTGTATTAATCGAAGTAATCACCCATGCAATCAATGCATCTTTGCCATCGCAGTGGCAGTTTATTGATGCCCTTCTTAAAGAAATCAGCTGGACGGGAGGCAACAAATTCTTCAAAGGCATTTTGTACTGCCTCTCGGGTATTGAATTTTTTTCCCGCCAAGAAGTTATCCAAATTCTGGAAAAAGTAGTAGTCTGTAGGCGCAAGGTCTGGTGAGTAGGGCGGATGACGGAGAGCTTCCAACCCCAGTTCTTGCAACTTGGAGACCGTCTGCTGTGCAGTATGAGGTCGCGCGTTGTCGTGCAGGAGCAGCGGAGACGAGCGATTGACCAATGCTGGTTGGAGATGTGCCAGCTTCTCCATCATTGTGTTCAGTTCTTCACAGTACACATCTGCAGTAATGCTCACCCCGTTTGGTAAGAAGCTGTGATGAATCACACCGGCGCTAGACCACCAAACAGTGACCATCACTTTTCTAGGGGTAAGTTTTCGTTTAGGGCATTGTTTAGGTGCTGAACCAGGATCCAACCAACTTGCTGAGCGCTTGCGGTTATCAAACAGAATCCATTTTTCATCGCAGGTAACAATGCGGTTCAAAATTCCTTCATTTGTGTGTCTGTTGAGCAGTGCAAGGCACGTCTCGACGCGTACTTCGCGCTGACGATCATTGAGTTCGTGGGGCACCCATTTGTCAAGCTTTTTTACCTTGCCAATTTGACGCAAATGGACCAATATTGTTTTGACGCTAACGTCGAAAGCTGCTGCTAATTCAGCCGTAGATTGTGTATCATCAGCTTCCACAATCGCCTTTAATTCGTCATTGTCGACCAAAGTCTTCGGACGACCGCGAGGTTCATTTTTCAGGTCGAAATTTCCAGAACAGAAGCGAGCAAACCAATAACAGGTGGTGCGTTGGTTTGTAGTGTTAGCTCCGTAAACGTCGTTGATGTTGCGTGCCGCTTGTGCCGCGTTGCTGCCACGACGGTACTCATATTCCATAATTACTCGAATTTTTAACGTATCCATGATGACGAAAAAGATTGAAATGCGATGAAAATGTAACACTAATCAATAAACAAATGACTACTTTTGGAAAAAAAAAACCATGTTTTTAAAATAAAATTAATTTGAAATTAGAATTCTTACCCAAACAAAAATTATTTTGATTTGAAATGGCCAGTACTGCAAAACGGCAATTTCATAGGTAAAGACCTAATATTAGGCTGCTCTATAAGGAGATGTCTCTTTGATTTGCATTTTTTGAAACGGTAGCCCATTTTGTGTAAAAGCTGTCTTAAATATTCCCGTCCACAATTCAATATGCCATCCTTTCTCAAACTTGATAGTAACTTACGGACACTTGGTATTTTTTTTTCAACTTCGTAAAACTGATGAATTTTTCTTCTGATTACTCCAAGGTCAAAATCATCCACAACGTGTTTTTGCTTTAGAACTTTTGGTTTTTTTGGCGATTGAAATTTTAATTGGCTTGAATTTTCAATTGATAAATAACCCGCAGAAATAACATTATGCACGGTTCTTTTGCTGTACCCCGTAGCTTCCGCAACGATTTTGGCAATATTCACATCATTTTTAAATTCAAAGCTTTCTTTGTCTGCTTTTCTTTTCTTAAAATATTCAGCCACCTTAAAAATGACAGTCTTCATATCACGAGATAACGCACGACCCATCTTTGAATATTTATCCCATGTGCGTCTGACATAGACAGTCCGATACAGATAACACTACCTGCCGCCACGAGCGTTGACGGCGCACTGACAGAGCGCAGCAGCCGATTCTCCCCCCCGTCTCGCCGCGCGCATACCTCAGGGAGTGCACAGCACTAATGGTCACACTATACTACTTACGTCGATTGCTATCAATGAGGGTGTTCTGAAATGACGTTCACTAGGTGGCAGCACTGAGACGTCAGGTGCGAGCACCTGTCAAAAGTGTCAAACCGCCTACGGACTGAATGGTGAACGAAACAATGAAACGAATGACATCAAATATTTTTGTTCATGGTCGAACTGGAAGACCTCTTGTCAAAGTGGCGCCAACTAGTGGCTTGAATATTCATGCTTGAAGATTCTTGAATATTCATTTGCTGCTTATCTCGAATTATACCTAAACAGACGCTCATACAAAACTGCGCCAGACTGCTGAATCTGTCTTGAGGAAAAGGTAGTAAGTACTAAGTCGGGGTCAGTTCAAACAGAACGGAAATATCCTCGCACAGGCTCCAGCCTTCTCTGGTCACAAGATCAACAGAGTCGCGAGTATGCGTGAGCCGACTGTGTCGATATTCAAACAATTTTCTACTTTAGGTTATGGTTATACGGTACTATTTTCTATGGAGTCAGTAAATTGCTCGAGCATTTTTCCGTTCTGTCTGAACTGACCCTAAGACGTCCTTTGTGTAGAGCTGCACTGATGTCAAAATTTCCAGCTGCCACTCCCAGGATCTATCGGAGTTTTCTAAATTGAAAAGGAACACGACACGACAAATAATTTGGAACATTGTTCAGACAGTAAATTATGAATTTCTTGAGCTACATTAAAGGAATCAAAACGTGAGTTTGACAAGTATACAAATACTCAATTCAGAAACCAGTCAAGTGTTTATTTATAAACACGAGCGGCACGCGTCAACTGCATACGGTCAGTTCAGTCAGAACGGAAAAATGCCAGAGCAATTTACTGGCTCCATTGAAAACAGGACCGTATTTTTAAAGCTTTAAGTAAAAACAAAAAAGAGCAACAGAGTCGCGAGTATGCGCGAGCCTTGTGACGATATTCATACTATTTTCTTAGACTATGGTAATAAGGCCCTGTTTTCAATGGAACCAGTAAATGGCTCGGGCCGTTTTCTGAACTGACCCAGCAACTGCAGCGTGGATAACGTGCTGTTCGTGTGTATAAACACTTATATAAAAATATTAAAATAACCATACTAAGTTTAATTTATTTCGCCTTAAAAATACTGATATGAACTCATGACTTATGAACAGAGAACGGATATTCAGATGCATATTTTTTTTTTTAACGTTGCCCCACACTAGGAATTTCTCCTGTATTGTGGGCGCGTTTACAAACATTTAAACTCACATACACAAACAGCCAGACCCGGAACAACTACTTGTAGGTCATACAAATATTTGTTCCGTGCGGGGATCGAACCCGCGACACGCAGCGCAGCAGTCAATCGCTTAACCACTGCGCCAACCGTGCTGTTACCGTATTCACCTAAAGTTGAGATGTTGGCTAACATGGAATGCGCTTTTGTATCGAAAAAGTCTTAATTTAGGTAAGTAATTTGTTTATTTTTCGTTTTAACTAATACAAACACCTCCTCCAGTACATACACATATTTGTATCAGGTTAAACATTCATTTTAAATTAATACACATCTGAATAGTTATGCAATCAAGAATCCCAGGGTTTTTAATAAATATTACAAATAATTTATAAAGCCGCTTCCATACTTTCATAGCTAAAAATTATCTTTAGGTAAATATGCATCCGAATATCCAATCTCTGCTTATGAATGACACTTAAATAAAATAAACGTTAGTTTTAAATACATAATTTATTTCTATGGTACAAGATATTTCCAATGATTTGCCGTTACAGAATTTATAATTGCAATATCAAAACAAAATGTACAATGTTGTTTACCGGAGCGCTTTGCGTTGTTTGACCAATGTTTCTTAATTTTTATAACAATTTCGTTTAAATACAAAAATCTATACTCCACGCTTGGTTTATTGATTATTAACACTTTTAAATCATCGGTTCTGTATATAAATAATTCCACCAATTTTTTTTCCCTAAATGTCCATTTCCACGCATACGAGACACATTTTTTTAATATTTATTTATCAATATAAACATAAAAAATAACAAGTCGCACATTCATTTCTTGCTTTTACACTTTTTTTAAAGACAGTTGCCATGATGTGTTGTAAAAAGTATTCCTAAAATGAGTGTTTCTTCCCTAATGTTCCGAAAGCACTTTAGGCATTAATTTTATTGTCTACAATTCATACGAAACGGACGTCGTTGAAACGAATCGATTACGGGCAAATCGATTAAAATTACTGGCTTAGAAAATAACAGCACTGAAGAAAAAAAATAAGTAATTCAAACTTGGAACAGCGTTGGTGTAGCAACTGTCTCGCCACCATAAAGTGGGGTTGGTATGGGGCTACATATGAAATGTATGTTGTTCTTTCTGTTTGAGTGTGTTGTATAGGTAATATATTGTATATGCTATGCGCCAGGCTTCGCTTACAAGTCCATATTGACACTTCACTTTACTGCAGCGTATCACGTTGTGGGTTTGTGTTACCTGGAAGCAAAATATATTTTGTGAGATGTTGTGATACAATTACATATTACAAAAAAGGTTCCTCCGATGTAGTTATTTGAAATTATGAGTTGTAGTTATAACATTATTTTGTAAAGCAACATTGTATATGCTGTATATACCGTTAACTACATCTTTACTTTACATGAGCCACTGTAGCCATGAGTAAAATATCTAGAGATTTTAATCTATGCTCTGAAGGTAAAATTTGATCATGAATCTATCTCTCCGATTACTAAAAATAGTAGAGTTTTCGACTTATGTATTGCTTTGATATTAAATCGCAGCAACAGATATTTATTCATTCATTACTAAATGCACCGATCCCAGCGTGGCTTAACCAGACTTGATTAATCTAATTAACCTCAAGATTTCAGAAATATTATTTGAAGTGCAGTAGTCACGAGTAAAGTTGCTCATAGGAAAGTAAAGATTTCATCTGTACTTAGGTTTCTACGATATCTCACCACTTTTTCTATTAAGAGGGGACGGGGCCTGCGAGGAATTTTAATAATAGGTATTTGAAGAAACTATTGCCGTCGCTAGGTTCCGTGTGGTGCCGGATGTAAAAGAATAGCACCATCCCATTTCTTCCCGTGGGTGTCGTAGAAGGCGACTAAGGTACTAGAGAATGAATGGGCAGCAGTGTTCTCTATGCATTTGACTACCATACTGCGATCGCCAACCCGCCTGCCAAGCGTGGCGATTATGGCAAATCCCTTCCTTTTTGGGGAGGCTTATGTCCAGCAGTGGACATCTTTCGGCTGATATGATTGCCGTCGCGCTGTCAGTAAGTCTGCCCCCGTAGTGTGTGATAGGGACAGCTGCAGCTCAGAACGAAATTTTCACAAAAAATTTGACGAGATCGGCGTTTCTTATTCCCCTTTTTTCTCCTCGAAAACTGAGCCGATTTAATTGTTTAACATTAAAATTAGTAAGAGTATGTTTAGGTTCCTATCCTTTTTTTTATTTTAAAAACTTTTCTAATTTATCTGGTAGTCCTCTAATCACTAATCAAAGCACTTGTGGTACTACAAATTGCATCATTAACTGCATCCGCAAGTACGTTTTTTATCCATTTGTTTACTTTTTCTCCAACTGCGGCGAATCAAAAAGGAGGGGGGGGGGGGCTCCCTACAATGATAGCTTGACACTTAGTTGGGTTAATCGCCACCCCAAATCGAACAGAACAGTTTTGAACCACTCTTATATCCCACATCAGATATGTTCTCAACACTTACCTGGCAGTACAGCTGCAAATCGTCAGCATAACGATGATACGCAGTCCGAAGCTCGGTTGTAATGAGATTAATAAAAATGGAGAACAAAAAAACTTTTTCCAAAAAAAAAAACAACCGACTTCCAAAAAACCACTACAAAGTGAAAAATAACTTTAATTTCGGAAGTCGGTGTCTTTGGAGCTGTATTTGAATTTTTTGTCACCGCCTTCCGAAATTAAAGTTATTTTTCACTTTGTAGTGGTTTTTTGGAAGTCGGTTGTTTTTTTTTTTGGAAAAAGTTTTTATTTTTCACTTTTTAGTGGTTCACATGTGCTTACCCCTTCACAGCATACCGGCGTGATGTTATGTTATGAACTGGTGTAAGCAATAGACAGACATGAGATTTCAGCAATCCCAGTCCATTTGCTATCATTTATTGAGGAGTTCCGTTGCCTATCTCCAAAGTTCTTCATCAGATCTTCACCAAATTGAAATGAGACCACTACGAGAAAGTATTCTTCCAAAAAATACCTAAATCGCTTCGTGTGCCTATAAAATTTGAAGAGTTCTCTCTATTTCTCCAGGATCCCATCATCAGATCCTGACTTGATGATCATGGGACCACCTGGGAAGTATACCCTTTCAAACAAAAAAAACAAAATCCAAATCGGTCCAGCCATCTTCGAGTAATCGGGGAACATACATAAAAAAAAATAAAAAAGGTTCCGACGAATTGATAACCTCCTCCTTTTTGAAGTCGGTTAAAAAGGAGATAATATACCGTCTTGAGGGACGCCAGCTGCAAGATCACACAAACTCAGAGTCTCCAGCACGAACAGACTGCTGCTGACGCCCCTGAAGATAAATGGCAAACCTTTCCAATACCTCCGGAGAGACCATAAGATGGAAATAACGGATAAAAGGACTTCGTGACTGACGGTATTAAAAGCATTGGAGAAGTCAATGAACACTAAGACTAACTTTAATGTCTTCCATTTCACGCTTTATATCTTCTGTCACTTCAAAGAGAGCAGAAATGGTACTGCAATGGACTGACGAGGCAGTTGCAATGAATAAAGTGGGAGAATTGTTTATGCACACTGGCCTCGAGCACTTTGGATAGAAAGGGAAGGATGGAAATTGGGCGAAAGTGACTAGGACGATTGGGTATCTTAGGCAGGGGCCGAACAAGAGCCTTACGCCACAGGGATGGGAAACACCGGTGTAAAGGGAGAAGTTAATAATGTGGGATATTGCAGGAAGGTGTTGATTGGAAGCCGCTACAATTATGATTGTGGCGGCTGATATCATCTCAGCATTTAATGGAAAAATAATATTTTTCATCTCTCTCTGGTCGACTGGGGTATAGATAAAGGGGTTAATATTGGGACGCGTCAGACCAGCAAAACGAGTGTTTGAAATTTGGTCAGACTATCCAGAGTGAGAACGCGGGTAAATGGTGGTTCAGATCGTCTGAGCCCATTGTATGCTCGCAGGCGCCCCCCGCGCCGGCCGTGCTGCAGCCGCTTGTACTAATGCTATACCTGGCTAGCTGTCGTCCTGCAGCGACGTGAAGCGGTTCCCGAGCGCCAGAGGCTGGCGCGGCGCGCTGGGCTCGCGCGCGCCCCCCGCGCCGGCCGTGCTGCAGCCGCTTGTACTAATGCTATACCTGGCTAGCTGTCGTCCTGCAGCGACGTGAAGCGGTTCCCGAGCGCCAGAGGCTGGCGCGGCGCGCTGGGCTCGCGCGCGCCCCCCGCGCCGGCCGTGCTGCAGCCGCTTGTACTAATGCTATACCTGGCTAGCTGTCGTCCTGCAGCGACGTGAAGCGGTTCCCGAGCGCCAGTGGTTGACGCGGCGCGCTGGGCTCGCGCGCGCCCCCCGCGCCGGCCGTGCTGCAGCCGCTTGTACTAATGCTATACCTGGCTAGCTGTCGTCCTGCAGCGACGTGAAGCGGTTCCCGAGCGCCAGAGGCTGGCGCGGCGCGCTGGGCTCGCGCGCGCCCCCCGCGCCGGCCGTGCTGCAGCCGCTTGTACTAATGCTATACCTGGCTAGCTGTCGTCCTGCAGCGACGTGAAGCGGTTCCCGAGCGCCAGTGGTTGACGCGGCGCGCTGGGCTCGCGCGC
The DNA here is from genome assembly GCA_947359405.1 of Antitype chi. Classification (NCBI taxonomy): domain Eukaryota; kingdom Metazoa; phylum Arthropoda; class Insecta; order Lepidoptera; family Noctuidae; genus Antitype; species Antitype chi. Next base: position 8,149,067 of record OX375835.1, on the reverse strand, counting down.
GCCCCCCGCGCCGGCCGTGCTGCAGCCGCTTGTACTAATGCTATACCTGGCTAGCTGTCGTCCTGCAGCGACGTGAAGCGGTTCCCGAGCGCCAGAGGCTGGCGCGGCGCGCTGGGCTCGCGCGCGCCCCCCGCGCCGGCCGTGCTGCAGCCGCTTGTACTAATGCTATACCTGGCTAGCTGTCGTCCTGCAGCGACGTGAAGCGGTTCCCGAGCGCCAGAGGCTGGCGCGGCGCGCTGGGCTCGCGCGCGCCCCCCGCGCCGGCCGTGCTGCAGCCGCTTGTACTAATGCTATACCTGGCTAGCTGTCGTCCTGCAGCGACGTGAAGCGGTTCCCGAGCGCCAGTGGTTGACGCGGCGCGCTGGGCTCGCGCGCGCCCCCCGCGCCGGCCGTGCTGCAGCCGCTTGTACTAATGCTATACCTGGCTAGCTGTCGTCCTGCAGCGACGTGAAGCGGTTCCCGAGCGCCAGTGGTTGACGCGGCGCGCTGGGCTCGCGCGCGCCCCCCGCGCCGGCCGTGCTGCAGCCGCTTGTACTAATGCTATACCTGGCTAGCTGTCGTCCTGCAGCGACGTGAAGCGGTTCCCGAGCGCCAGTGGTTGACGCGGCGCGCTGGGCTCGCGCGCGCCCCCCGCGCCGGCCGTGCTGCAGCCGCTTGTACTAATGCTATACCTGGCTAGCTGTCGTCCTGCAGCGACGTGAAGCGGTTCCCGAGCGCCAGTGGTTGACGCGGCGCGCTGGGCTCGCGCGCGCCCCCCGCGCCGGCCGTGCTGCAGCCGCTTGTACTAATGCTATACCTGGCTAGCTGTCGTCCTGCAGCGACGTGAAGCGGTTCCCGAGCGCCAGTGGTTGACGCGGCGCGCTGGGCTCGCGCGCGCCCCCCGCGCCGGCCGTGCTGCAGCCGCTTGTACTAATGCTATACCTGGCTAGCTGTCGTCCTGCAGCGACGTGAAGCGGTTCCCGAGCGCCAGAGGCTGGCGCGGCGCGCTGGGCTCGCGCGCGCCCCCCGCGCCGGCCGTGCTGCAGCCGCTTGTACTAATGCTATACCTGGCTAGCTGTCGTCCTGCAGCGACGTGAAGCGGTTCCCGAGCGCCAGAGGCTGGCGCGGCGCGCTGGGCTCGCGCGCGCCCCCCGCGCCGGCCGTGCTGCAGCCGCTTGTACTAATGCTATACCTGGCTAGCTGTCGTCCTGCAGCGACGTGAAGCGGTTCCCGAGCGCCAGTGGTTGACGCGGCGCGCTGGGCTCGCGCGCGCCCCCCGCGCCGGCCGTGCTGCAGCCGCTTGTACTAATGCTATACCTGGCTAGCTGTCGTCCTGCAGCGACGTGAAGCGGTTCCCGAGCGCCAGAGGCTGGCGCGGCGCGCTGGGCTCGCGCGCGCCTCCCGCGCCGGCCGTGCTCCAACCGCCGCCGCCGCGCTTGGCGCTAGCGCCCAGCACCGGGAAGTAGTCATCGTTGTGGATGTCGGGCGCGTGCTTCTACAATTAAGAAAGGATCTATGTCAAAAGGTTTCCAAAACTGGATAATTCGCTCGCAAGAAGCCGTGCGGGATTTCTTATCGGCAAAAATGGTTAACAAAAGGAGAATGCCCATAAACGGTACTCGTGAAAAATGTCGCGTGTCTCAAAAAGTTAAACAGTATGATAAAAACTTAAATTATATTTATAATGGGATAGTTTTTTGAACAATAATCAGTACTTTTACGTTTCCGACTGTAAAGTCCGCCATTTTTTACATTATTTTTTACTATAAATGATCCTGTCATTTATAGTAAAAAATTAGCGGAAAAATTAAGAAAAGTCCATTGGAAGATCGGGTTTTATGAAAAACCCAATGCATAAATCAATGACCAATAAAGTTTCTTGAACTTTTCGGTAATTGAACTTTGTCGGTACCGACTTGGTTTTGGAGATTTTACACTTCTTTTATTACTTAAACACGCCCAAAGTTAAGTAAAAATAGCAAGAAAAACGAATCTTTGTTGGCCCTTAACTTTTTATTAGGTTTTCATTTTAGTAGGTATTCTGTATACAGTGAGACAAAACGATATCATATTTTACTTTGGATGTGCCATGTCAGACAGTGGAGTAAAATACTCCCGAAGTTTGTATGCAAAAAATATGGACTAGGTTCACCTTAAATGCTAAAACCCCCCACAACCGCGAGATTTGCAGTCTCAGGGAATATTTTCTTCACGCTGACGGGGGGCTGCATCGAGATGTGATCGCAGTGGACAAGGGTCTCACCCCGCTCTCCTTAGCGAAAGAGGACTGGCGCAAACCTGCAGTACTGGATACTAACGATCGTAAGGAAGCATGGCAAGGCAAAGAGCTTCACAGACGATTTTTCCGGGCTCTTCATGGGCCTGATGTAGACTTTATGGCGTCTGTATTCTGGCTGCGTTTCGGTGACCTCTTCGGGGAAACCGAAGGTTTTGTCTGTGCGATTATGGATGAAGTTATCATGACGAACAACTATCGTAAATACATTGTCAAGGGTAGTACGGTTGACATCTGTCGGGCATGCCACCGTCCCGGTGAATCAATCCGACATATCGTTTCCGGTCGTTCTCGTCTTGCTAATGGCGAGTATTTGCACAGACACAATCTAGTAGCTAGGATTATCCAACAGCAACTTGCTTTGCAGTACAACCTTGTGGAGTCTGATGTACCATACTACAGGTATGTGCCCGACCCAGTACTCGAGAATGGTCACGCCACATTGTACTAGGATCGATCTATCATCACTAACAGGACTATTGTAGCCAATAAGCCTGATATTGTGGTGATAGATCGAGGAGAACGTCCTGCAATGATTGTTGATATTGCTGTCCTTCATGACGAGAATCTCGTGAAAGCTGAGCAAGATAAGAAAATCAAGTATCTTGACTTAGCTCATGAGGTTGTCGACGTGTGGGACGTGGACTCAGCAATCATTGTACAGATAATCGTAACAGTAAATGGCCTAATAGCGAAGAGCCTAGACCAACACCTCAGGAGGCCCTCATTACGCGGCTGGATCAAAGGCTTGATTCAGAAAGCAGTACTCCTAGACACGGCACGCATAGTCAGGACAATTTTTCATCGGTTATTTTTAAAAAAACTTTGCTCTGCCATACATTTTGTTCTCGTAGTTATTGCACATTTCTACGAAACAGTATTTTTTTTTTTCAAAGGACGGCGACGCCACGTTCAGTTTACTTTTGCGCGGCTAAGACTCTTCAACCAGCAGCTTCAACATTTATTTTTTAAATGTCTCTGCACCATGCTAAGATAGCAACACATCACTTAACGTACTCCTGGTACCATGTTTTCTAGTACCGGCTGTAGACGTCAGATAGGCAGTCATAATCACTACTGGGACGGGCCTATACTCTGTGAGAGGGAGAGGGCCGTAATCCACCACGCGGGCCCAGTGTGGGTTGGTAGATGTCTTCGAATTTTTGGCTCTAGGTCATGCCGGTTTTTTCGATCTGAGGCTCTTCGACTCCGAATAACACCGATGCGACATTTATTTTTAAATATCGTTGCATAATGCTGAGATATCAACACATCGCTTACCGTAAACACCAGAAGGCGAATTCTCGTAATTAAAAACGTTCAAAATCTAGTCGCAGTCTCATCTCAGCGACAATCAAATGTCAAAAATGTATGGAAACTGGAGGTAATTTTGACAGATTGAGACTGAGATCAGACTGTGAACGTTCTTAAAATTACGAGAATTGCCCCTCTGGTTTACGGTAAGTGATACCATGGCCCTGTTACCTTACCGGTTGTGGAGCCCAGATAGGTACTCGCTCCATGTATTTTGAAAACATTGTAAAAGCCAATTATTTTTAAAAGAGTAACCCATTTAGTTTATTGCTGGCTGTTCTCCATAGGAAATTACCCATTGGAACCGTACACCTAGCTTGTGACGTTTCATCAGTGCCCATTGTAGGTTTATCCTACTCATGTTATAAGTTTGTTACTCAATCACTCAAATACGACTGCATGGATTTGGATGAAATTTGACACAGATTGTTTTTAATTATAACCCGATAGTAAATGCCTGTGGGATAATTTCGAAATCCAAGCGGATAAAGCTGCGGGCAAACGCTAGTGTGAAATAAACCATTTTGATTTTGAAAATTACTGGTATACAGCTGCATCTGGTTATACTAGAAGCCGAGCTAAGGCAGGTAGATCGACTTACCGTACTCCTGCGCACATTCTCAACAGGCCGCTGACGAGAAGAAGGCGGCACGTAGGTCGCCGGCTTAGTTTCGCGCGGTTTCGGCTCCTCAACCGGTGGCGGTGCTGGGTTTTCCGCTTCGGGTTGATGCTGCAATTAAAAATGGCAACGTTTCAATCGTTAATCTATTTAAATCTATACCAATAATAAAGCAGCGTAATGCACACACCCCTTCAGGCGACTTTCTCTCTCTTTCTATTACATACGAGTATGTGTGTGTGTGTGTGCGCAATTGTGCATGTATCGCGTAAGAAACCTTGTTCCTGACGGGGTTCCCCGACGGCAAACATGTTTATTTTTAATTTGTTATAAACCCTACACTATTCCCAACCAATGGAACTTCTGTCAGCCACCACAATCAGTAATATCGATCATCCAGTAATATACTGAGACAATGAAGCTCAGCGAGACTTTTTCTCCAAATAATGCAGCCGACAATTAGTCTCATAACCTAGGCATTCATAATATAGGCGCCACAGACAGCCCGCTTTGCAGAGGCTGCCTTGACGCCGAGGAATCAGCCGCCCACGTCATCCTGGAATGCGAGGCCGTGGCTTCTCAACGTGAAGAAATCCTCGGAACAGTGAGGTCGCTCCGCGAAGCCTGTGAAGCTCCCAGGAAGCTTCTGTGCTTTTGGGCGGAGCTAGGCTGGCTTTGTTAGCCAGAATCCCCACGCACAACGGACCGAATGGGAGTCTACGTGCGGAAAAGGGAGTCCCATCATCATCATATTAGTCTCATAACCAGACAAACCCTACCCCTACCCTACCCTAGTGGCATTTAATAGCAATAAGGCAGGGATTAAGGATCTTTCCACTTTAATAATGGAACACTTTTCTCAACCACTTTGAAACTCTTGTCAACCAAAATCTAATAATGACAACAACCAGAAAAGGTAACTTTTTTCTTTTTCTGCATATTCCAAAGATACTCACAGGCTTATTCCAGGGCCCCTTGACCTTCCCGCCCTCAGGACCCGCAGTATCCTCGGAAGCGGAGTCGCGGCCCGAGTCCGACTGTTGGTTGCCTCCTTGCAGCACCTGGATCTTGAGGCCAGTGTAGTCCTTCACCGGCTCCTCGTACTCCTTCCATTCTTCTTCTTCCTGAAAAGATTGGAGAGGATTTATGTTTAGTGACGTTTTTATCATACAAATTATGATCTTTAAGTTGTATACCGGATGGCAGGGACGTGGACGCGCAACCGGTTAGGGGGCAATTTTGGCGACTTTTCGACCCCCACCCTCGCTCTGGTGAGATGTCGTGATATTTGGCTCGACCCTCTCCCCCTCCCCATAATCTCACGTGAGATATTTCAAATACGTGGCTTTAGTGTAAAAACGTTAATCTGTGCTTATTTGCGTTGGATTTATGCGTTGCATTTGGCTGACTTGGCCGGTGGCAGTTTAACCGTCGAGGAGCTACTGTGCTACTTTGTAGCGTTCGCGTAACCGCGATAAATATTATTTTGTAGGATTTAGCCATGTTGGCGGAAAAACATGTTCGACATCATTTAGCCCGATTTTCTCGTCATGTTACATTGTTTCTTTGCGGAAAAAAATATAAATTACGTGATATTTGCCGAGCCCCTCCCTCCCCCAACGTGAGTTTGGGTGAGATTCGATTCGACCCCCTCCCCCCCCTAAACGCCTCACGTAGTTAATGGACGCCCCCTTACCAGGATGAATCCTATCCTGTGTGTGTCCAGGATGAGTACTGAAGTACATGATTCTGAACCGTGCATTGAAAATTATTGTGGGTTACAAAAAAATAGAATTAGCTGTTCCATACGACCGCGTAGGTTTTGCACTTTTCTATGAAACAGCTGATTAAATTTGTGGTTTACAACTAATCTTTAAAACTTGTTTTAGGTTTAAATGGCCTATTCTATTGAATAATAGAATAGGCCATTTACACTCTTTCACTGGTGAATAACAGTAGCCGTGGGTGACGGCAAGTCTGACGGGTAATTTTTTCGCGGAAGCTCTAAGATCCTCTTCACGTTATCTTATCTTTTAAGAACAGCCCAGCGTTCGTAATTTAATTACAAATGTTCAACCAAACAAATGTACATATTTTTATATTTTTTGTAACTTTACACATAATATGTTATTTTTATTCTATTTATTAATTTTATTTCTATATCTGTCCGCAACATCACAGCGGGCCCTATCAGAATACCAGCGCGGAGTTACTTATTTTTAAATGTCGCAGCATCATGCTGACTGCTGAGATAGGGGGGCATTTTGGCCTCGTACAGGACTTTTTCACTTTTATTTTATTAAGCTTTAGCCAGAGGCTTCGGCCGCGTAGGGGTCAAAAATTATTCCACGGGAACGTACACCCGGGATAAAGTGTCCTATGTGTTAATCCAGGTTATAAACTATGTGTGTCAAATTTCATCCAAATCCGTTCAGCCGTATTTGCGTGATTGAGTAACAAAAATCTATACATCCAAACATACAAACTTTCACAATTATAATATAAAGTAGGATTATGTTTTTTTTTAGTCTTTGCTAGTCACAATAAATACTTTTTCTTTCTTTTCAGAATACATTGATACTCCCAAAACAGCGTAAAATAAAATAACATACAATTTCCGACAACTCGTTAAAACTTCAGAACAGTTTAGCGTTACATAATTTCGTTTAAAATTGAAACCGTGTTCTCAGTACCTCACCTACATTTATTATGGACAGTTAAATCGTTCTGCCAAGTCGAGGGATTCCCCGAACCGCAAGGGTCGACGTGAAACAAGTATCGCACGCGTTGATTTAAATTAGGGGGAATTACTGAACCGTCAATAAAATGCCTATTTAACTGGTCAGAGAAATAACGTAACATCATGCCGGTATTTCCGGAGGGTTAGGCAGAGGTTCACTTATAATCAGAGATCGGATATTCGGATGCATATTCACCTAAAGTTGAGATGTTGGCTAACATGGAATAAATAAAAAAATAAAATAAAATAACTTTATTGACACCATAAACCTTTGTAAACAATACCACAATACATTTCACTTAGGTAGGTAACATTAGTTTTTGAGAAAAGGCTGCACAAATAGTGAAAAACCCTGTCTCCTAAACTAGGGGAACCCTGTGACCTAGGAGTCAGTGTTCTACTCAGTAGCTACGTGTACCAAAGAAACCTTAAATTTATATGTGTTATTGACAATAAACCCATAGTGACCTGATTTAACTAATTATGAATATGAATGTGTGACCATGTGTGTGGGGTAGATGGCTGTGTGAGTGGGATTGGGTGTTATGTGGTGAGGTGTATGAGAGGGGAGTGTTTTGTGGTAGTGTGTGTAGTCGTGTATGGTGTATTACGGTGTAAGATGTGTTTAAGTATCTGTTTATACAAATTATTTGTCACAATTTCTGTTTATTATTAAGAATGAATATTATTACGTGCCTACACTATTTTTGAAATAAGGTCTTCTGTACCGGAATAGTCCTGATTAAATAGCCAGTTTTGTAATTTGGTTTTGACGGCGTGTTTGTTTAAATTAATAATTTGGATATGTTTGTTGACCCTTCTGTAAATGAGTGAGCTAATTACATAAAGTTGGTGGCTAGCAAGAGCTGTTTTGTGAGAAACAGATGGGCATGCAGATTTGGCTTTACGAGTGGTTGGATCTAATGGAGGAACCTGCATGCGCCTGAATGCGCTTTTGTATCGAAAAATTCTTAATTTAGTAAAGTAATTTGTTTATTTTTTGTTTTAACTAATACAAACCACCCCTCCTCCAGTACATATACATATTTGTATCGGGTGAAACATTAATTTTAAATTAATACACATCTGAATAGTTATGTAATCCAAGAATCCCGGGGTTTTTAATAAATATTACAAATAATTTATAAAGCCGCTTACATACTTTCATAGCTAAAAATTATCTTTAGGTAAATATGCATCCGAATATCCGATATCTGGTTATAATACACACACATAATAGTGGGCGAGCCTATTGCCACCATCGGTCAGAAAATTATGCTGAGAATGTTATGTTGGAGTAGCTCAGTAGCAGTCTGGGGTCTGAATTTGTGACCTTTTGATGGCAATAGCCTCACCAGTGAACATCATATGCCTAGCCTTTGCTCAAGTAGGTTACCGGGGTCGGCTTCCAGTCTAACCGGATGCAGCTGAATGCCAGTATTTTACATGGAGCATTTAGCCGTTCTGACCTCCACAATTTCTACAACCCATTTACCGGGTAATATGGGTCGTGGAGTGGAGACCTTGTATCAGCAACATAGTGTGTGACGCCTTTCAGCTAAATAGACCGAAGACTTGTAGAAGGTGGTTCGGACTGACTGGATGCGGAAGGCGAAGAACAGATTGTTGTGGCCCAGTGGTTCCGTGTGGTGCCGGACGTAAATAATAGCACCATCCCATCTCTTCCCGTGGGTGTCGTAGGAAACGACTAAGGGAGTTACTAGAGAATGGGCAGCAGCGTTCTCTATGCATTTTACTACCATACTGCGATCACCAACCCGCCTGCTGCCAAGCGTGGCGATTATGGCAAGCCTATTATTATTGGGAGAGGCCTATTTCCAGCTGCGGACTGCGATAGGTTGAGATGATTGATTGACAATAAGTATCTCTTAGTAAGACTGGACGTAATACTTTCGGGGCTTCTGGCTCTTGTGACACGAACATAACTGATGAACAGTAGGCGTACTGTTTACCCATTCGAGTAATACAGGCGTGATATTATGCTATTATTCGTTCGAGTTCGTAACTAGTCGGAACATTCCCGAAACAAATACGACGGTAAACAACAATCATGCATGGCTGTTCTGCATGCGCTGAACAGTCACACAGTTGACTCTGGGCTGATATACGAGTGCCACCAGCGCCTAAACCAGGTAGGTAGCCTCAACAATATTATCATTCAATGGATCAAAGGACATAGCGCAGCGGTTCGCTAGGTACCCATGCAGCCGATAAACTTGCCAGGAGGGGGGTCGAGTATGGCACCAGTGGGACCAGAACCCATCGCGCCTCTCCCCTTCGGGTATCTACGCACTCTGGTAAGAAAACGAACCAGGGACCAACATGACAAGATATGGTTGGATCTAGGTGAGTGCAGGCAGGCTAAGGAAGCAATTCCTGTGATCGATCCCCGCCTCACGAAACAGGTTCTCCGTTAACCACAGCTGCATACAGTTACAGCAGCTGGCCATGGGTCATTTAACAAATATCTCTTTGCCATAGGAGTAACAGACAGTCCGCTGTGCAGGGCCTGCATGGAGGACGACGAGACAGCAGCGCACGTGCAATTAAACTGACCGGTGGTCGCCAATTACAGGGCTAAATACTTCGGTAACCCAGGTAGCCTATGTGAGATTGTCAGCAATACCAAGGCGTTGCTGGCCTTTCTCGAGGAGCTGGGGTGGATCGAATGACTGATTCTTCCACCCGTACGTAAAATAGGCGCTTTGACGTGGAGTTGCGGACAACAGCCCGTATTACCTAAACAATAATCAATACAGAGACGTTAAATAGTTAACAATTCAAATTATTGCAACCTAATGAACAGTGAACAAGGAAAGATATCTAGTTTATCAGCAAAAAACTTATCTAAAAAATATTTGTTTGTTTCATTTTATTTTTCATAACTTCAGCAAAATTTTGCTGACTTATCGGCAGAAAAACTGATGAAACTAGACAAACTTACTCGTTTTCTTAGGGCTGATTTTTCAATAGTCAGATAACTCTCATGTGAAAAATAATGTCAATTTGACATATTTTCTATACAAAACCTGTTAAACTGCAATATTTATTCCTCAGATATAAATTATATTACTATTGAAAAATCAGCCCTTACACAACTAAAAACACCTTTTTTCACCTCTTATTTAAGGCAATCTGTCCTGGGACATTCAGTCATAGGTAGCTTTTTTCACCTCTTATTTAAGGCAATCTGTCCTGGGACATTCAGTCATAGGTAGATTATGGTTCGTGATCTTGCACGGTATGAAGCCACTGCCCCACCAATTGATACTACAGCTCATTCATGCTGGTTGTTAGTTTCGGGATGTTATTCTATTCAGTCTATTGAAGGTAACTGGGTTGAAACCTACCTTTATGTTTTGTTCATAAATATTTAAATTTTTATCCAGAACCACAACCTATGAAACATAAATAAAACTACTGGGCTCAATATATTTTTATTTTTTTACATGTACGGGTACCATTGATACGATATGAGACGAAGAAGAAGAGTAAAACTAGACATAATATTTGATATGTTTAACACTTTGTGACTTTTATGATGATATTATTGTGAAGTAGTGAACGAAGCAGTGTTGCAAAGTTGTTTCGTTCATTCTTTACAGAGTAGTCCGTCAGAAAACGAAAAACTCTCAAGTAAAACATAACTTATTTATTCCATGTCAAATTGTTTTTTAACCAATTTACAGAAATAAATATAATTTATCACAATTACCGTACCGTAGCCAGTTTTTTAGTATTTCAATCCATTTCAGCATGTTTGTTATAAATTACAATTTAACCGGTCAACTACCGCTAATGAGACACAATTAATTATCTATTGTAATGGCCCCTATAGAGGGCTACGCCGTTCTGTGCCGGTTAAAAGTAAAGATATTATAACAAGTAACATGTTATTATCAGACGTTATTGTTTTCCTTAAACACTATATAAATAAGACTGTCCGAATTGTTACAATTGTCAATATACCTACATACATAAATTATAATTGTTTAAGTTGTTTACATTTTCTTGTTTATTATTGTACCTTGTGAAGTTAAGATTATGAGAATTTATGAAAACAAAGTATGAAGGTTCAAAATCATTTGGCTGTATTCTATTAACCTTGACATTAACAGAAATCATCAAATTAAAAATGTATGTGTCTATGGACTGCCCATGAAAAATTTCAAGGGGATTGTTGTTTCATTTCTTAGTTGTTTTATTTGAAGAATGATGACAATGCATGGATACAATTTTTGCAAATTTAAGCAATTCAGATTTGGATACATTACAATGATTTGGTACAAATCTTCAAGTAAAACACAACTTTCTTTTATGAAATATTAAACATAACCTATCTTGTTTCTTACCATGAATGACATTGCATTACAAGTATCATCTGTGGAGACACGTCTGCGGCTAGAGATACGTATTACAAGGAAAGAACCCTTGACAATCCTGTTGATTGCGCGGAATTAGGGTAAAAGATTGACGACCTACAAAAAAAAATTGCTAGATTTTCATACGAAACCAGGTCATAGACAACGCTAAACAACCGCGCAAAGTGATCATTAGTCACCGTGAAATAAAACAGGGCTTTACTAATCGTCAAGAATGCCCACGAATCGCCCCGACACAAAGATTGTCATGCTGTTGTCTTGAAATTTTAATGTTTATTAGCAGAACTCACCCCTGCTCGACCTCCTTCTTCTCCTTCCTGAACCGGCCGCTCCTTCTTCGGCCTTACATCTGATTTCTGTTTTGGGTCGTCCAATTTTTTGGTCAACTCATCGGCTGTAGCGAACTTTTTCACTGCCTTCGACTTTTTGCGATCTTTTTTCGCGAAGAAATCGTCTAAGTCGGCCATATCTAATTTTTACTTACGATTTAAAGTTTTGCTCTGGTAATGAAGTAATTACAGCAATATTGGAACTAAACGTAAAGGGGGAAAATAGGCCCCTGAAAAGTGAAATGATTTCTGTAGCAAGCGTGGCCGACTGTTTCTTTTTTTTAAAATGGCAGATCCTATGTTGCCATTTTCGGACGCAAAAACGTCATTTGCAGATTGCCATTGCATTAAATGAAAAAGCTACTATTTTCTCGACTTGTGTTCTCGTTTGATGAGGAAATCCCATGATGATTTATTTAAAACTTTAGCCTATATAGAAAGTTATCAATATATATTGTTTGATTGTTTTGAAATATCGCAAAATCTACTTACAGTTCCTATTTTAAGGGTTCCGTACATAAATAATCACCTCGTTATCCGTCTGTCTATCCGTCTGTTAAGACCCTTTTTCTCAGGAACTGCTAGAGTTATCAACTTGAAATTAATATCAAACACGTTGGTGTCTTGGATCTCTAAAAACATTGAGCTTCTTAGTCAACGTAATACAAATTTAAGGCCATTTATGCGTGGGCACGCCACGATAGCGGCGGTAAGTCCCCTCTTTGAGGAGTGGCTTGAGAGGCGGCATGGCGTCCTCATCTTCCGCCTGACGCAGGTCCTCACCGGACACGGTTGTTTCGGGAGGTTCCTGTTTCGTATAAGGCGGGAGGAAACGCCCGGGTGCTTCCATTGCGAAGATCGCCCTGAGGACACGGTGGAGCATACGGTGGCGGTCTGCTCGGCTTGGGCGGAGCACCGCCGTGTCCTCGTGGAGGCGATCGGCGGCGGCGATCTCTCGCGTCCGGCCCTGGTGCAGGCCATGGTACGGAGCGAGAGTGAATGGTTAGCCGTCACCTCCTTCTGCGAAGCAGTAATGCTCGCGAAGAGGGAGGCGGCGCACGTGAGGGAGAGGCAGTATATGCGCCCTCACGGCCGTAGTCGCCGCGGGAGAAGCCCTGGGCGTCGGGAATCCCAGGCTGATTCCCGGCCACCGTAGGCGCGGGCTTGCGGACGGTGAGTAATGGGTAGCTCGCTGTCCGGTAAGGACCAAGCCCGGGTCGACGGCGCGTTGTGTTCCACGCGCGCCTCAAAGAGATGTCAGCACCAAAGGGTGGGGTCCGCAAGGGCCGATGCCTGCCAGGTGTGCGGGTTGTTCGAAAGAGATACCGTCGCCCCTAGCACACAGGCAACTGAGGGAACACGGGTGGGTTTTAGTCAGTAAAAGTCTGACACGCCCTCCTGCTCCACCCAGAGCGGGAGAAGTTATTTGATGATTTCCCATCCTCAAAAAAAAAAAAAAAAGGCCATTTATGCGACATATTTTAATACTAGCAAATAAATCAAAACCTATATACTTAGGATGAGTATTTCCCGTTGATCTAGAATCATAAAATTTGGCAAGAAGCAATATTTCACAGCACAAGTAAAGGAAAAATCTCGAAAATCCTCACATAAAAAAAAATTTTTTTCGACAACAAACGTACATTTGCAGTTTTACCGAGGCCAGCACATCAAGCTGCCCCCATCTATAAAATTTCTATGGTAGATTTTCAACTTTATAACAAAAGCTTAAGGTTCACGTTCATTGGGAAAATTGGACAGTTTGGGATAGCTCGATGTGCAATGACTGTACAATGACCATAACGTATTTCAATGTATGGAAGAACATGTTGTCATTGTCAAGTAGGTATTTAGGCATGGGTAATATCGCTTTTACACTATATCAAATCGTATATACATGTATATCTAACGGTTTAGAATATCGGATATCACATCTATATATTGCAATATCTATAATTGGCTGAATCAGTGTGGAACTCGAAATCAGTGCATGTAGTTTTTGGTAGTCTTGATAAATTATGGCACTGAAATGAAACTAGTACAGTAGTTTCGGTTTTTTAGATTTCTATTTTTATCAATTATTTTATCAGTGAATTGAACTTTCCTTCGTACTTTTCTCAAGCTTAGGACTGACTGCATTACAAATAAGCGAATAAAGAAATTTGAATATCCGAATACTATAGATCATGCGATACGATATCGGTATAGTGTGTTGTTCTTCGATTCATCGCGCTATATTCGCTATAGATACGCGGATACCTGTTATAGAGATTCAGTGCCGTCCGATATAATAGGCATTGGATATTGTGCCGATACATAGATATTGTACTTATATACGATTTGTATCGCCCACTCCTACAAGTATGTACAATTGTACATTGCTAAGAGGGAACAGGGCGTGCGATTCTCCATACAAATATATTCCCCTTTTTCTTCCTGAATAATGCCTCTAGAGCAAAATTTTTTTCTTCATAAAATCAAGGTCGGCTGTAAACACGTCCCTGTCATTTTCTTTTTTTCAGCAACTAATTAGTAAAGAAAATAAGACCATCTAAAAATTACAAAAAATGCCCTATTTTTACTGCCGTGATTAGAGGACTACCAGAAAAATTAGAAAAGTTTTTAACATAAAACAAAAATATAGGAGCCTAAACATACTCTTTCTTAAAATGTTGATGTAAGAAGTAATTGAATCGGCTCAGTTTTCTAGGAGAAAAAAGGGGAATACGAAACGTCGATCTCCTCAAAATTTTTATGATAATTTCAGTCTGAGCTGCAGCTGTCCCTATCACACGCTACGGGGCAGACTTACTGACAGCGCGACGGCAAAAGTTTCTTCAAATAGGTACCTATTTTTCAAATTCCTCGCAAGCCCCGTCCACTCTTAAGTTCGTCTTCGGGATAAATTCATCTCAAAGGAATCCTCTTTGATTTTTAATTCAAATGTTTTTGGTGAAGATTGCTGCGTTATGGTCAAAATATTCAATAATATCTTGCAATATTCAAGCTTATAAAGCTAAAACTATAACAAAATTCAAGGAAAAGTTTCAAAAAAATAAGTCTCAGTTAATTGTTACAACTACGCGCATATTTTACGCAGTTTATCCTTCCTTAAATGAGCAACAGAGTGTGTTGTAAAACATTATTTATTTTAGACTTTTGTTAAAAACCTGACAAGAAATTAAAACATCTACTCAAAAACTTAATAGCAACAACTTTGCTCGTTGACAAAATATTCTTAGCAAAGCAACCACCTTAAAGTTGTAGGAAATAGGTTGTATTCTCTTGATCACTTCTAGATAAAAGATGGAAAGAAGAGTTGTCGCATTATCTCAGAAACACGAGAAGAAAAATACACACGAATGGTAGGTATTATGGGTAGAACCCACCATTCCGCAAAATACGCCAAATTTAATGAAAAAGGAGTGTTTTCTATACTTTTTGTACCAAGACCTGTATTAAAATATGGCAAAAGAGGACTACCTATCAGCACCCTAATTGCGTAACACGCGATTAATCGGTTTCATTTTGACAGTTCAACAATATTCATTGCGTTATTTACGTTGCTGAGCAGACACATTTTTCGAACGTATGAAGCAATGGTTTAGCCATCGATTGATTAATCGTGAGTTACGCAATTGGGGTGCTGGATCATGAAAACACAGTGATCGCAATACATGCTTACATCCTCAAGGCCTCTTAGCTACTACATTATCTTGGAACTCTTGGAAGTAAATAGGTATGGTATGTAATATTTAACACTACTGCCAATTTCCAGTGTCTCAAATTTGAAATTATCTTTCATATAAATCAGCAAAATACAGTCATTTCATTAAACACCCGTTTTCCACAACACTCACAACATTACAACCCAAACAGTTTTAAAACGTTCTCGTTCACACTAGAATACAATACTCACTGTATCAATATCATATCGACGGGTAATACCGACGTATAAGTTTGCTCAGAACACTTCAGTTCAAGCTTATCAGCCCGCCGTTTGGTCAGTATCCACCGATAACCAATACGATTATCTTATCTATTTTCATACCTGGCCATTTTGTTGAGTTTAGTCTGTATAGAAAAAGAGAAGTAAAAATGTTGGGTCCTCTGGCAAGAATTTCAAACCAGTCTGGAAGAAATGTGATGAGAAGTTTCATTAGGAATGGATCACATGGAGGTGTCCCTGGAGAGGTAAGTCCAGACTTTTTATAATTTTGTTTATTACGTAATTAGGTTTCTTTTTAGATTATAGCACGTTTTGCCCCTATAAAGGCGTGTTTAGTTCAGACATTGTTAATGCGTGGCTAATCACTGAATTAAGCCTAGAAAATGGGCCCTTGTTTGCGAATATATGTAGTATTTTATAAGGTAAAACGTAGAGCATGTGTTTGTCTTTGCATATAAGTACTGATTCATGAACTCATAACTTGAACTGAGTTAGTTCAGTTGGATGAAAATCGTTTCGTTCCTTTCGTTGTTCTTGTTTCCCAATCGTCAGTAGGTAAGGTAGGTGGATTCCCAAATTATATACAGTTATGCTTTTGGTATTGCAGTTGGTAGTTTGGCCGTTTCTTATAAGAATCGATGTGAAAAAATTCAAGAAACTACGTTCTAATAAAGCCGTTTACGCCTTTTTATAATACACTAGCTGGGTCCCGCGGTTTCACCGGCATCAGTCTCGATCCTGAGAGAATACCGAGATAAAAAATATTCTATGTCCTAATCCAGGTCATGGTCTACCCATGTGCCAAAGTTTCATCAAAATGTGTTGAGCCGTTTTAGTGTGAAAGCGTAGTAAACACACACAATAAAACAAATGCGTTCTCTTTATAATATTAAACTTTGTATTATATGCCATGTACTCTATCTATGAGTAGATACCTAAATATTTTTCCAATTACTCGCATAAACGTACCACAAGAAGATGCAGTCAGAAGATAGGTACCTACTTTTGCATTTTATGTGATGAGCACAACCGGTCTCTATGTCCACATAAGTCATAACTCATAACATCGACGACGGCTCAATGCATGTTTACAAAAGCCATGATTGTTTGTAAAACTACACTTAACCTACTCGCAAAATATTATTTATGCTACTAGTGAGTCGTAAGACCGTATGAAGTCTGTAAACTTGTCAAAATATCAAGATTAATTTATTTCAAACTAGCTTTTGCCCGTGGCTCCACCCGCGTAGATGTCGGTTATCGCATAAAAAGAAGCCTATGTCTTTCTCCATATCCCAGGCTTCGCCATATCCACTGCCAAATTTCATGATGATTGGTTCAGCGGCTTAGGCGTGCGTTTCGCATTTATAATGTTAGTGGGGATAACTAAGTTTAAAATTAATGTATTGTACACATACACACACTTTCCTGAAAAAAAAAAGATCATGAAAACATGATCAAAATCCGTAGCGTAGGTACCTAATTTAAGGCCCTGGTAACTTTAGATATTGTTGTTATGAGCGATATAGTTCTTATTGCAATTCGATACTGGTTAGAATCTGTTGTAATAAATTCGAATAATAAATGAGCAAGCATTGTCGTAAAAATGCAAATAAAATCGTATAAAATGAGATATTAACTATTTAATAATATATAATTTACCACCACTGGATGCAGTTTGGCATTTGGAATTTTATGGTATATTTTTGAGTATAATAATAATTGATAATGAAGGGATAAACTTGTTTCGAAGATAATTTAGAGAGGACTTTGATGATTTTTATGATGCATTAAAGTTTATTTAATTATGTTTTGAGTTCCATCACTTAATGCAAAAAAGACTTGAAATTATCATATATTTTTTTTACTTTCAACATTATTTACGGTTAAAGAGATACACTTGTTTAAAAACCAAATTTTTGAGCGTTTTCAAGAAATCTCGTCAACACAGAAAGACAGATATATAAGTGACTTGAATTTATAATGAATAACTACATAAACACAACATGCGTTCACACATTCAATTACTTTGCGAAACGCGTATATCTCTTGTTATACCAATAGCTGTAAAAATGTAATCCACTCAAGAGGGCATCGAATTACATTGGTTTTTACTATTTTGGGATAAGGAAAATACACAAGAATAATTCGGCTCTAGTACATGAAATCTGCGAAACATGTTTTTTAACTGCCAAATTAGGTAAACCAGTGTTTTAAATGCATAAATCGCACTGTGTTACCGAGCGAGGGATACCTCTTCTGGCTCATCATCATGGTGCAAAATTTTCTAGCAATATACTGCTGTGCCCTATACATACATTTTTAATCTTACCATGACCTTCTCTGATATGAACTCGTTGGATGCGAGAAGCACATGACTTATGATTAGTGACGCTTATAGGAGGCCTATATGTTCAGCAGTGGACATCTTTCGGCTGAAATGACGATGATTATGAGGTTTCATAGAAACGTTTTTAATGCACCTCATACTTCTGACCATTCAAGAGATTAAAACAAAATGTATTCCAATTCCAGAACCTTCCATTCAACATCAACAGCCGCACTCGTGTGACCCTAAACTTCTTCTGGTTCGTTGGCACTGGCATCGCGGCGCCCTTCGTCGTGCTGTGGCACCAGATGAACAAGAACTAAACCTGGTAAGTTTTGAAAGCGCTTAATGTCGACGTTTAAAGGATTGCCCCCAGCAAACCTGTTATCGGTTACCCTGTAGTATTCAAATCCAGTTAAGCTGACAAACTCCTAGGTAGACTTGCGAGATGTCATTTATAAAAATAAACCTGTGGTAGTAACTGCAGAGTCTCCTATAAGGAGCTGAGCGCCCAAAAAGCAGGACGAATTTCTATATTTGAAGCAAGATGCTACTTGCTAGAACGGTCTCGAATTTAATTTTGAACGTCAAAGCTTTCTTTTATGGGGAAGGTAGTCGGTATATCAGTAGTCGGTACATGTTTACATCGCGTAAAATTTAACTTTAATTTAAGTTTAAAATTAGAAAAAAAACGAACATTTAACAGTATTGTTTTCCAAAACACCCGCACCATCCACTCTACGTAGAAGCTTTCTCCTGTTTCCATTATTTATCTATTATTGAGGTTGCTAACGAACAAATTGTATGACGACCTACTTTAAATAATGAACCCTAAGCCTAATTAAAGTGTCGTTCCGTCGTTCTATTAACAGAAAACAATGTTATTTTAAGCAAGTTAAGTTACATTCAATTAGTGCTAATTGATTGGTACTGATATATCATGCAAGTCAGATTAAAATAATGAATTAGGAAGTAACTCTTAGCAACCAGCTGCACACCAATCGTCTGTCTTCAAAAGACATAAAAACGTTTCAAATTAATTCTTCCTCAACCCGATGAAACAAGGTTATTAGCGAAATTGGTATGTTTTGCCCCTTTGCTCTTCAGTAGGTACACCGAGGTATTGGGTGTGTTAACTAGGGTGGCCAGGAACTACTAATAAGTGTCATCTCATGATACAATTGTTTGAACAGACTGCGTGTTCTTGCAGTTTTGTTCTCTTGCATGTATTTGTTTATCTTATTTGCACATCTATTCACTGGTTAAAATACCTCCTCAAGTTTTAAAAGCATCATAATAAGTTCAATAAATATTTCCTACGTCGTATGTTCTTGAGACATCGCCATTAAACTTGACTCCAAATTGCCCATAATAAACCACAGGCATGTAAGTAGGTGTTATAATCTAATTGCTCATTGTGCTGAAAACGGTGGGAGAAGTGTCTGCTAAACCTTGTCGTGAGTTAAATATAAATATATTCCCTTTCATGGTAGGTACCCATCGCGTAGATAATCTACGCATCCTCAGAAGGGGTTGGCAAGCTTAAACAACCATCCATTTACCAGTCCCAACTGGTAAATTTAATTACATTTAAATTTTGGTTGATTATAAGATGCATGTTAAAAATATAGGTAAATCCGGTACGAGGCCTGAATGGGTAGGATAGGAGGATAGTCAGCAGCGTACACTTAGGCTACCGAGTATGAATGAAACTAGGCGTTGTGTTATTGGATCAAGCGGTTGTTACTAACTGTCGAACGAATTGAAATAATATCGTATATAATTTTGTTGCAGGTACTTTCCAGCGGATGAAAGTTAAACCAAATTATTTACGAAATAATTTTGTTACTAGCTATGTAGATAAATCTCAAATATAACTCATAGAAAATACAAGATGCAGTTTCAATTACCTAAATTAATTTCCGAAGTTACAGATGCGTTCATTTCAAAAACTACCATGAATTAAAAACGATGGGAACGCAGTGGTAGTTTTCGCAAAAACTTCACTACCTTTCGTGAAGGAAATCGAATTTTCTGTTATTCGCGATAATTGCCAAGGAAAACTTGAAATAACAAAATGTTTGCTCCCTTAGCTCGTGTTTCTAACAAACTGGGCAGGAATGTGATGACCACCATGGTGAGGAACCACTCACACGGTGGTGTCCCTGGCGAGGTGAGTTCTTCATTCAAAATTTTACGTCATTACATAATCTAATGCGTCAGTCAATTGTTTTTATTACAGAAAAATTAATATTTCATTAATCTCGCTCCTGTTTTTCCAGTTTAAATAGCTGTAAAGAATCCTGTTAAATATTTACCAAATTAAATTTTGCCTTACCATAGTGTCATAGGTTATGTTCTATCTGAGTCAAAAACTATTGATTGATTTGCATTTTCTTTTTTCAAATTAACAGCACTAAATAAATTGAGTGAACAAACTTTTGTGAGACTGAATACTGTATACAATCATGATTTGTCATAATGCGGATTTTATTCAATCAAAAAAAACATTCAATCAATACAATTATAGGTAGCCTCTATAATTCTACAGCATTCTAATCAAACTGTTTCAGAACCTGCCTTTCGACATCAACAACCGTTACAAGCTCACGGTCTACTTCATTGGATTCTTTGGCTCCGGTCTGGCTGCCCCCTACCTGATCTGCCGTCATCAACTCCTCAAGAAGTAAATATTTTATTATATTTACGCTATGGTTTTTAGAAGGAGGTTATGCAGATATTATCCTTGATTGAGAACTCGTTGTCTATGTGACTCAAATCTGATTATTATGTACTCTAGTCCAGTCCCTAAACTTGTACCTTACCTGTTACACAAGTAAATATTAGCCATTTAGATACTTTCTGTGTTAATTTATTGACTAGCAGAGACTATCACATTGCAAATACCCATTGTGGTGTGTTTCATGAATGTAAGCAAAATCCTTCAGTGCAGCATAACAGAATGTTAAGGTGTACATCCAAATAATAAACTGTTGAAGTGTATTGGTGCAACACATTTTCTCCTACCATTCTTCCCTGTCAACCATCACGCTATCATTCACTCCCTTTTTTTTATATAATTCCTCGAACAATCTCTTTGCTCTGGCTTGATGAAGTGTGAATCAATGACCACAAGACTACCTGTGCCAACCAATATGGTGGTAAGACTTCTGCAAAACAACTTGAATGTCTATGGTTGATGCTTTGAGAATGTCAATGTCTATTGAGTAATTTTAGACATACTTAGCACAGTCACCAATCACAAGCAGGTTGCACCGAATCATATTGACTATGTACTGTGTATAAAAATAACTCAAAACTCAAAGCATTTATTCCAATTAAACTAATTACTGGCACTTTTGAATTGTCGAGGGCTAAACCCTGACAGTTTAAAAGTGCCTGTCAGAAAGATGAAGCTTGTTGCCCAACCTGAAGCGGTTACTATAGAAAAGAATGAGCAAGAAATATTTTCCCCTACACTTATACCCAGTTATAAAAAAAAAGAATTCAACCTTAGGGGATCTTTATTTGTTAACTTTGTTGTTTATTCCTGTTTGAGTATTTATTCCTTTTTTTACAGGTAAGCTTCAAGTGTCTGTGGTACCGCCTCAAAATGGGTTAGGATTAAGCTAGCAAACTGTACATTTTTTCATAAATTATGATTTAATAAATTCCGATTAGATTTATCTGCAAGTTTGTTTTTGTTCAATATTCCCTTTTTTTTTGTATTTTTGCTGTGAACTTGTAGTGTTTACTGCAAATAACTGCGACATGCTGGAAATGACATGAATCAAGACAGTTTCGGGACCCCAAGTACAAACAGCAGTGCTATTGTGTAAAATTCTCACAGTGAGAACATAGGTGAAGAGAGCTTTTAAGTGAACTGTCATGCTATGACACAAAGGATTGACTGCTCACTTCAAACTCACTACAGCCGCGTTTTCAAGGTAATATTTTTTTTACAGAATATCACTTCTGGTCTCACTCTGCTCTGTAACAGATTGATTGCGCCTAGAGCATCATAGAAGATGAGCGTGTAGTAGTAGTTTTTTATTTAAACGTTGCCCCCCACTAGGAATTTCTCCTATACTGTGGGTGTTACAAACATTTAAATTCACATACACAAACAGCCAGACCCGGAACAACTACTTATAGGTCATACAAATATTTGTTCCGTGCGGGAATCGAACCCGCGACACGCAGCGCAGCAGTCAATCGCTTAACTATTGCGCCAACCGTGTTGTCGTGTCGTGTGTCGTGTATGATATCATCAAATAACTTCTCCCGCTCTGGGTGGAGCAGGAGGGCGTGTCAGACTTTTACTGACTAAAAAACCCAACCGTGTTCCCTCAGTTTCAGTTGCCTGTGTGCCAGGGGCGACGGTATCTCTCGAACAACCCGCACCGATGCGATGGCAGGCTCGCACGAACCAGATGTTTATGTACAAAGTACGCCCATTGTTGATCGAAGGGTTACCCGAAAGGGTGAATGCGATTTTCGATTATCTCACCGTCACGCGAAAATCTCATGTATACTAACACATGGACTTAGTATGTACAGGAGTCATCACAGCAAGATACCCCATTCTGTCAAATTTCTTTGATAGTTTTTTAACTTTATTACAAAAGCATAAGGTTCATGTTCAAGTTCATGTAAAGAAAAAATCTACATCTTTTTAATAAAATAAGTGATAGACATAATTTTAATACTAGAAACAAAGACAAAATAGATCAACCATTTTTCAGATTAGCTAAAGTACATACATCTTTTATGGGGTACTGTGTTAAATGTTACAACAAAATACCTTGTGATATATTGCAATTAAATGAAAGGAAATTTAAAGCTCACATTAAAAGTAAACTTTGTAAACTAGCGTATTACAAATTAGAGGATTATATCCAAGATAAGAATGCTTGGAAACATGCTGGTCCTGCTCCATAGGACAATCTAGAGTCTAGACAAAATCAAACTGGTTGCTAATTGAATTGTACATATAATTAATTATATTTATGACATTGATTTACACTCAGTAATTATTTTAACTCACACACTGACTCATTACTTGTTAATATTGTAGGAAAATCATACCTATACTTAATTTTACAATGTTTGTAAATGTGTGAACACCATGTATCTATCACAGAATTAATTTATCTGTATTGTTTCAATTTGATCCTTTTTACCCATTTTGGTATGGTAATTTTATTCTGGGTGCATCGTTTTCACACATAATCATATAATGAATGTAAATATTGTACTTGAAACATTTTAAAAGAGTAACGGTGGAGTTTCTTGCCCATTCTTCTCCATACGAAACTACATTTTGGAAGGGGCGACTAGAATCAATTCTATTTTAATGTAAATGTTGACGTTCAAAAGTGCCTTTTAAGTGCCTATTTGAAATAAATGCTTTGACTTTGACTTTGACTTTGAATTGGGAAAATTTGACAGTTTGGGATAGCTTGATGTGCTGGTGTCTGTAATGTAGTTCGAATTTTAATATTGTAATAAACTTAGTAGTAGTAACTTGACAGTTCAAAGAAATATAATGTTACCTTACAGCAGGCCTGTGTTAGGTTGTATGTACAGACGCCAGCAGGTCAAACTATCCCAAACTGTCAAATTTTCCCAATTGAACATGAACCTTATCACATAGTGGTAAAGTTGAAAATCTATCAAAGAAATTTGACAGATTGCAGTAGCTTGATGTGCTGGCGTATGTACACAAAGCTACACATCAAGCTATAAATTTCCAGTTTACGCTGATCTCGTACTGTACGGACATCCTATACAATGCGAGATCAGCTTATATTGGAAATGTATAGTTTGATATGTAGCTGTCTGTACACATCCACACAGATTTGTTGCTAGCAATTTATAAAATCTACATGGATGATGGACGTGAGATTTTCAAATCACTGGCGATTATAGTTGATGCGCGTTTACCTAGCATTGGTCCGTCTATTCACATATTTTTTTTGTTTCGATACTTTCTCACAGCATGAACACTAATGATCAACATCTTTTGCTCTTCCTTTTCATACAATGTTAGTTGCTAGTGTAAAATTCTCCTTACTGAATGTTCTAAATAATTATAGCATCAAATTCAGATTTAATTAAAAAAAGTAAAACGTCAAATTGACATTTGTTTTGTTTTGGAGCGTAGGTCACGTAGCTTGTGATGTCGATTTACTCCATAAAAAAATATAATTTCGAAGAGTTATTCGTGTAAATTGATTTCAGTTAGCAAAAATGAGTGTTAAAAAGTATTTGTCAACGTAACTAAACTTTCCGGTTAGCTACTTTCCACCGGTAACCTAAAACAGAAATGAGCGAAACATCATGTTATATCCTGGACAATGGGGGCTACTCAGCAAAGGTGGGGTTCTCCACCAAGGAGCCAAAAGTGGTCCCCAACTGCATCATGAAAGCGAAGTCAGAAAGACGACGTGCATTCATCGGCTCACAGATAGATGATTGTCGAGACGCGTCTGGTCTATTTTACATCCTACCTTTCCAAAAAGGCTTCTTAATCAACTGGGATACTCAAAAAACTGTTTGGGATTACATGTTTAGTAAGGAATGCTGTCCTGTCAACTTTAGCGACACACCTCTGATAATAACTGAGCCATTATTTAATTTTGCGTCCATTCAGGAAGCGATAACAGAAATATTCTTTGAAGAATACGAATGTACTTCCTTACTACGTATAAATGCTACAGATTTAGCTGAATACAAGTACCGTAAAGATCATAAGAATAAATGTACACTTGTAGTAGACACCGGTTATAGTTTTACTAACATTGTTCCGTATATTAATGGAAAGAAGTACCGGGATGCTATAAGAAGGATAGATGTAGGTGGTAAAGTACTGACTAATCATTTGAAGGAGGTCACGTCGTATAGACAGCTGAATGTTATGGATGAGACGTATGTTATTAATCAAGCGAAGGAGGATTCATGTTTTGTATCGCAAGACTTTCTGAAAGATATGGAGATTGCTAGGAAAAAAGGTGAGATTTTGTATTTTTGATTATGTTGCTTAATTCATAATTTTTTAGTCAAAATAGAGGGTAAACAGATGATGATGAGTTAGTGAGTAAGCAGATAAGATTGGGTAGTAAAATTCCAGCTACAATGAAGTGCAGCTGCATTGTAAAAACAAATGCTACACATTCAATCTTTCCGTGCTTTAGTGCTTAGTTCGGAAGTGCCCTCGAAAGGACCTGAGCACGTGGACCTCCGCCGGCTCGGTAATGGGTCCCAAAGGACCCAGGAATCACGACGTATGATACTCTCTATTGATCATGTGAATAATGCTACTAATATATGCTATAATAATGCTACCCATCAAATCTTATGAATGTGCGTTATTTAAGAGAGTTGAATAAAAACTCATAAGTGAACGCCCTTAAATCTTTCATATTTACCGCAAACATTTATTAATTTACTTTATTAAAATCTAAGTCTGTAAATGCGATAATCGCCATTGTGATGACGGTGGTGTTCGAGGCTAAAATACATAAAAATTGGGGATTTCAAACATCCAAACTCCACTACGGGTCAGTGGCAGCATACATCATTTAATTACTCAATGAATTAATCTATTGTTCAAGTTACTTATGTAGTGGTAATGAAGTTTTTTGATATCCAAAGTCGAAGTTTCGCGCCAAACATGCGTGTTTACATTTTACTATTCACAATAATAATTATCACACACACATGTAAATGCGATTTAAAATGTGACAAATTAGATTTAAAATATTATAAACAATGAGAAAATGCATATACAAAAACGAGTCCAATAACATAATATTTCATTACCACTACACAATTTGCTTACGAAATCGCCGAGTATTTTTTTTTAAAGGGGTTCTATGTGTCCGAATATGATTATGCCAAACTTTTTTATTTATTTCAATAGATTGTTTATCAATATTTGCAAATAAATGATTTTGAATTTGAAAGATTTGATCAATCGATACTTACTTGGAAATTGAAATTAAACTGCCTTATTTTTCTTACCGCGTAAGCAGCTATGCTTAATTTACTTGAAAGAGCTCTAATGTGGGACTCCATTGCAATTTTGAATCTAAAGTAATTCCTAGAAATGCAGTTTCCGAAATAGCATTTAGTTTCTTGCCATCAAGTTTTAAATTCCAACCAAGACCAAATAAACAATGAATGAACCCCAAGTAGGTCTACTACTTGGGGTTCATTCATCGTTTATTTGGTCTTCCCATACTCTTATAGCAATTGACATTTAAACTCAATGTGGAATGACTTCTCATCGTTAAATACTTTCATCTTATTACAGGTTCAGAAAACACGATAGTCAAAGACTATGTTTTACCAGACTACACGTCCATCCGTCGCGGTTACCTTCGGGACATCGTGAAACCTGACGAAGACTTGGAACAGCAAACTCTTCGACTTAGCAACGAAAGATTCGCCATTCCAGAGTTGCTTTTCCATCCATCAGACGTGGGAATCCCACAGATGGGTATACCAGAAGCCATAATGCATTCAATTAGCTGTTGTCCTCAAGAAAATACTGAAAGTTTGTTAGAAAATATTGTTTTGTACGGCGGTAATGCCATGTTTCCTGGTTTTCGAGACAGAGTGTACAACGAAGTTCGATCCTTTGCCCTAGACCATTTCGAGGTCAACGTTACCAAACCAGGCAATCCTTTAACATACGCTTGGGAAGGTGGGAAACAAATATTCAGGGATCCGGATTTCTATTCCTTCTGTGTTACGAAAGAAGAATATGAAGAAGAAGGGAAGTCTTTAGCGTTCGAAAGATTCGATATTTAACGGCGAAAACGAGCGCGGAAGTCTTCAGAATAAGATTCCTCGCTCGGTAAAAGTTACGCATCGATCGGACAGTGTGGACATTAAGAAAAGTGAAATTGTGAGGGCTAGCACTTTAAGATCCATGTTTTATTAATAATGATAGCAATACAATCATATTATTGTGCATTCTGCAGTTCTTATTTACGTTTTTTTAGGCTAGCTTGGCTTAGCAAACTCGCCGTTAAGGGCACCCCTCTACGAATACTAACAAGCCCTAAGAGGTCTTGCCAAGTGAGCAATAGACAAAACTGTTCTTAGGATTTTTGTGTGTTACCAACAGTGGCTACTGGCTACCAATGTATCTGAAAATGTCAGCACACGTTACGGTCAGCACTTCTATTCACAATCACGACAAGCTGTCGAATCGGAAATGGCACGTTTTCAATTACTAATTTGCCTTGCCGACAGCAAATAGTTTCGGAAGAATGGGGGTCGTCTATCTTATTGCAACAGATTTATTTGGAAACAGCGTATTAAGGACTCTTGATAACATTTATTCGGCAAGGAAGCCTATCGAACGGTTGTAAATAGCTATGCTGCTCTTACAACAATCGAAATAAAACCATCCACAAGCCTCAGAACCACAAGAACATATCGCATCTATAAAGACAAACCGTTACTAAACGAAATTTTCCGAGAATTGAGTTACAAATGCCATCTTTCTTAAAATTACGTAAACTATACGACGAATTTGACAGATTCATAAAAAAACTACTTTAAGAGGTAGATGGCTTTAATTTTGACCGTTACAGAACTAAATAAGATTTGGTTGCTAAATGCAAAACGTGTTTAAACTAATTGTGAATTATTCGTTGAAGACTGATGACGGAAGTTCGACGGAAAAGTGTGACTATTATTTGTATAACCACGGCTGAATGCTTTATCGCACCACCAGTGCGTTGCTCGAGCGCACTTTGTATGTAGGTTGACTTCTGTACTCTGTATTTTGTGCCACAGCTTTCTTGCCACAAAAGTAAGTACCTGCCTATTGATTCAATTTTTAGTAACTGAAATAGCTACATACTTACGGCCTTATTCATAAAAAGTTATCGAACATTTACATCTAAACAGTTGCTAAAGTCTGGTGTCTCTTTGAAAACCAGACTTTAGCAACGGTTTAGATGTTCGATAACTTTTTATGAATAAGGCCGTTACTATATAGGTAAGTATAGGTAAGTACTAGCTACCCTTTCATGGATCGATCACTTGTGTGCGATCTACTGATGTGATGTTCAACTCTAAGTTATACAGGGTGATTGGAAGATGGGTGCAAAGCTTTAAGGTGAAGATAGTATAAACAATTTAGAACCATTTAAGCCATGGTTGTCTTAGACGAAGTCTTACCAATTTTTTTTTTTTATAAGGTTTAAAAGACGTATTGTACAATTTTTTAATTTTTTCTGAGCTTTAAATGTCTGTAAAAAAAATGTCTAATCACACAGAAGCCTAAAACATGTTTTGCTTGATTGCTTACACATTACTTTAATTAAATAAATAAAAAATGAATTCATTTATCATTCAATTTGGCCATAATTATGCAGTTTACATTAAATTTTGAGAATTTCCGAAAAAAAACTAAAAAATTTGGTTAAGAATATTTGGTAAGACTTCGTCTGAGACAACCATGGCTTAATTGGTTCTAAATTGTCTGTACTATCTTCGCCTTAAAGCTTTGCACCCATCTTCCAATCACCCTGTATAATAGGTAATTATTATTGTAAACCTTCGTAAGGTTTGGGCACGCCACGGTAGCGGCGGTAAGTCACCTCTTTGAGGAGTGGCTTGAGAGGCGGCATGGTGTCCTCACCTTCCGCCTGACGCAGGTCCTCACCGGACACGGTTGTTTCGGGAGGTTCCTGTTTCGAATAAGGCGGGAGGAAACGCCCGGGTGTTTCCACTGCGAAGATCGCCCTGAGGACACGGTGAAGCATACGGTGGAGGGCTGCCCGGCTTGGGCGGAGCACCGCCGTGTCCTCGTGGAGGCGATCGGCGGCAGCAATCTCTCGCGTCCGGCCCTGGTTCAGGCCAAGATACGGAGCGAGAGTGCATGGGTAGCCGTCACCTCCTTCTGAGAAGCAGTAATGCTCGCGAAGAAGGAGGCGGCGCACGTGAGGGAGAGGCAATGTATGCGCCCTCACGGCCGTAGCCGCCGCGAGGGACGCCCTGGGCGTCGGGAATCCCGGCCACCATAGGCGCGGGCTTGCGGACGGCGAGTAATGGGTAGCTCGCGGTCCGGTAAGGACCAAGCCCGGGTCGACGGTGCATTGTGTTCCACGCGCGCCTCAAAGAGATGTCAGCACCAACTGGTGGGGTCCGCAAGGGCCGATGCCTGCCAGGGGTGCGGGTTGTTCGAAAGAGATACCGCGGCCCCTGGCACACAGGCAACTGAGGGAAAACGGGTGCGTTTTAGTTAGTAAAAGTCTGACACGCCCTCCTGCTCCACCCAGAGCGGGAGAAGTTATTTGACGACCTCCCATCCAAAAAAAAAACCTTCGTAAGGTTTATATGTTATTATTAAAAATAGTAGACTATTAGATTTGACTGACACACACATGAGTGTGTCAGTCAAATCAAGGAAAGTTTATATCATGTAATACATAAAAAATCATATATTACGTAAGTTACCTTCCCACTTAAATACTAACCTACCTACCTTTTTTTGTTACAGGTGGCATTGATTTTTGGAGTGAATGACGCTTGTCGTGGAAATGAACTCGTAAACATTAAAATCGAAGATATCGAAAAACATTCAGATTTCTTGCTGGTAAATTTGCCAGATACAAAATCAAAGAAAGAACGGTAATTCGTAGCCCGTGGAGAATACGTAAGAATTACGAAGATTACCAAGCTCTACGCTCCTCTAATATGTATAAACACTAACAGATTTTTTGTAGCTTATAATAATGGTAGGTGCATCAAGCTCCGCAGCAGGCCGAAAGAAATTGCGAAATATCTGAAATTGACAGATGCCGAGTTCTACACGGGTCATTATTCCAGGAGAACATCGGCTACTCTATTGCCGGATTTAGGAGCAGACATGACCCAGAATAAAAGACACGGTGGCTGGAAATCTAATGTAGTAGCAGAAAGCTACATTGAAAATTCTATACAAAATAAGGATAAAATAAGCTGCCGCATTGGTGACAAGATGAAACTAAAAACACCGTTGATAACTGATCCTCGCACCACAACCTTCCGCATCAAAACACTATTAATTTAGCCCGCTGCTTTAAGCACCACCTTCACCAACTTTCACGATCCAAAATGGTCCTCAGCAGACCCAAGTTGAAACTTTACTACTCAAATACTTATGTTATTATTTATAGCCAGAGGCCGATAAAATAAAACATAATGTATGTTTTATAACGTTTATATTTGCGCGTCACACGCCTTTTTCACAAAAGTAAAATTGGAGGCAAAATTTACATTAGTCTGACATTATTGAGACCTGGCTGCGTTCAGAAATCAAAAGGTTTTAACAAAATAAACTCAACCTCAACTTCAATAAATGTAGTTACCGAATAAAAACAGAACTTTGTCATTCCACAAACTGCACCCTAATTGCGTAAATCACGATTAATCATAATCTGTTTCGTTTTGAAACGGATTGCTAAACCATTGCTTCATATGTTCGAAAAATGTGTCTGTTCAAAAACGTTAATAACGCAATGAATATTGTTGAACTGTCAAAATGAAACAGATTAGGTTCGATCGTGTGTTACGCATTTAGGGTGCAGGTCTAATGTGTCAAACATTACCTTAACATTAAATTGTTTTAAATAGGTCTACTAACTGTAATTTTAATAAATACTTTGATTCTAGTACTAAATTGCTTTTTATTTGTCTCGTAGATGTTGTGAAAAGTAGAGTATTCTCCTCGGAGATAAAGGTGCCTTCGTCTTGGGCGACCTTGAATCCCACGTTGCACTCAGGATGCGCTCCCTCGCTTTGCTCGGGAGTTAACTCAAAACTCCCTCGCTCCGCTCGGGAGTTAACGCCAGAATCCTTCGTTTTGCTCGGGATTCAATACGGCGCCCGCTACATAAGACACTACTTTATCCCCTTAGTGCATAATCTAGGTACTATAAATGCTAAAAACTCGCAAACTCACACTCTGTGGCTTACATAGATCTTGATCTTAAAGCATCTGAGCATAGGTTAAATACTTAAGAGCATTTAACTTAATACGAGTAAGATCTTGATTGATTGGCTTTCTATTTCACCATAGAGCTAGGTTAAATGATCTAAGTATGAGTATTTCACGCTTTGGCTTTGGCTTTTACTAATAAGGTGCTAATGTGGCAAGTTTCAATAAAAAAAAAAGCAATAGGCCACTCAGAATTTTAACAGTTCGAAAAAAGAACAACCGTCTAAAAGTCAAATGTCTATCAAAGTCATTCGAATCAAGAGACTAATTCCAAACGGATCAACTTATTATTATGTTACTCAGAATTATTGCAAAATATATACGGCAGGGCCGAGCCATTTCAACAACCCCGGCTTTGCTTCAAAAGAGAAGCTTAATTAAATTGAAGAAATTACAGCAAGATTTTCAAAGCGCTGATGGACGCCCTGTGTTTTTGAAAGGAGGATTTTGTGATAGAATTTTGTATGTTATTACTCTTGTATTGTGCTTCACTGGTTTATTGTTAGTTTTTGCTGCTATCTATGAAAATGCTAAACCACCTTCTTGGAGAACCGTATGTCGCTAAATATTCAACGAAATAATAATTATGCTGTTATTTTAAAATAAATGATATTATATGTTAATTTTTTTTCAATTAAGAAGTGTTCTCCTAGCCTTACGCCGAACTACTTGTCTGGCAGTCGGTCTCGAATGCTCAGCCCACAATCTTTGTCAGGCTGCTACAGCAGTGCAATCCAGTGTAATGAAAAGCGATTGCCTCCAGTCATTAGTTCCATGTTTGGGGGTTATTTCCAAGCCCACAGGGTACCTAATTGCGTAATATATCAGTAGGAATCGCTTTCATTTTGATAGTTCCACAACATGTTTATGTAGCCTTGCTTAGCAGACCATTTTTTCGAACATGTGAAAGAATGGATTAGCAATAACCATCTCAAATATATTCAGATTATGATACATAAGTGTGTAGGTGCCTACGTCATTTTGCAAACTCAGAAAATGAGAAAAATCAGAGCCGTATTCGAGCAACTCGAATTAGTTGAGACCATATGTTTCCCTAGGACCAAGTTCCGAATAAGAGAAGCAGCTAATTCTATCCTCAGTCCTCAGTGTTTTGAGATAGGTACAAGCTTTGAGACAAACTCGTACTGAAAGGGCATAGACATGAATATGAATATCGTGCATCATTAAGTGTTTATCAGTGTAAACTTGTAAATGGCCTTCAGCTTCATATTGTTTAATAACATTGTTTATGTTAGCTGTAAGTTTCCCAAATAAAATAAAATACAAATAAAATCACGCTTTGTGCATCTGGATTGAGGGTCCATTTTTTTCCCTTGCGAAACGAAATAAGCCCTATAGGGAAATTAGTAAAAAATATTTAAAACTTAAAGCAAAGGGCTATAAATTTGAAATAAAACTGTTATGATTAAATAACTTCGGCCCTCAATCCAGACCACAGACGCATGCATAAAGTGGCATAGCCTAAATCTCAGAAAGTATTTTTATAGAACTAGCTGTGCCCGCGACTTCGTTCGCGTGCATGTCGGAAAACAATATTGTGTCGCTCAGATGGTGTAGGTACCACTTCTCCGTTAAAAGAAATAATCTTCCGATCTTGCCTGGTAGGAACCTACCACAGCTTTCGAATGCAGTCACTGCGTCTTCAGGGTCTATAATGTTAATCTCGGGGTCTCTAGTTAGGATGGGCGTGCCTCAAGGTTCAATTCTTGGTCCTTTTTTATTTCTAGTTTATATTAATGACCTTCCCTATCTGATGGCTAACTTCTCGGATATAATTTTATTCGCTGATGACACTTCTCTTATTTTTAGAATAGATAGAAAAGATACGGATGTCTTACATGTCAACGAAAGCCTAGCTGTTCTATCGAAATGGTTTGCTGCTAATAATCTTTTACTCAATGCGAACAAAACTAAATGTCTTAAGTTCTCGCTACCAAATGTACCCCAAGTAGGTCTAAATTTAAAACTTGATGGCAAGAAACTAGATGCTATTTCGGAAACTGTATTTTTGGGAATTACTTTAGATTCAAAATTGCAATGGGGTGCCCACATTAGAGCGCTTTCAAGCAGATTAAGCTCAGCTGCTTACGCAGTAAGAAAAATAAAGCAGTTGACTGATGTAGCCACAGCTAGATTAATATACTTTGCTTATTTTCACAGTATTATGTCTTATGGCGTTCTGCTGTGGGGATCGGCAGCGGACGTAGATTCAATTTTTATTCTACAAAAGAGGGCAATCCGCGCAATCTATAAAATGGGGCCTCGCGAGTCTCTTAGAAACAAATTCAACGAAATTGATATACTTACTCTGCCTTCTCTTTATATTCTAGAAAATATATTGTATGTTCGCAAAAACTTAGGTCTTTTCAAAAAAAGATGCGAATTCCATAATCTAAATACACGTAGTAAAGATGAAATTGTGATTCCAAAATTTAGATTAACTAAAACTAGCAAGTCATTTCTTATAAACAGTATCCGCTTCTATAACAAGTTGCCAAAGTCGGTTACAGAACTTAGCGATGGAAAGTTTAAAACTCACATCAAACGTGTCCTTATCAAAAAAGCATATTATAAGATAAAAGACTACGTTGAAGACAGGGAAGTTTGGCATTAATTCCTTCTGCACATGTGGCTTCCCTGGTACCTCATTAACAGCAAAACCGTGTGAAAGTCTATTAACTGCTCCCAAATTGCAATGTTAATTTTTATTCTTTTTATTATTATTTTTTTTTTTTTTACAATGTCTGACATATTCTCGTCATTATTTGACATTATACATCAATTTTACTACCTACTATTTATTTTCAGTGATTGTCATCGAAATCATGTCACTTGGTTCAAATAGATTCATTTTATATAGGTAGATTCTTTTACATATTGTGAATGAGAGAACGTTGTAGGCCTTAGAGACTAGATTTGTAGACGTTTTTCTATTCTGTATTTTCATTCCTCTAAGTACCTGGTACTTATTGACTGGCCTGCACTGTCCTCCCATACCTATTATCACTGTAATTTGAAAACATTGTAAAAGCCAATTATTTTTAAAAGAGTAACCGTGGAGTTTCTTGCCGGCTCTTCTCCATAGGAAACGACAAATTGGAACCGTGCACCTAGCTTCTGACGTTTCATAAGTGCCCATGCAGGCTTATGTGAAATAAAATATTTTGATTTTGATTTTGAATGCGACGAAGTCTCACTCAGATTTTTGGGGGTAAATAATAAATCAAAGCGCCTGGTCGAGGCTCATTTTATAATATATGTGCACCTGCCGTAGATACTCAATAAATCGACTGCGCGTTTGGTTGAGTGTGCTGAAGCGGTATTCCGTTCCCACGGCCCGCTTTCTCACAGGCCAAACCGCGCCAAGCCAGGCCGACAGGTGCTTCTCCCATTGGCAACTATACGTTAGCCTGTCTCGCGTGGATCTCCGGAAAATCAATTTATTTTGCTTCGAACGAATAGCACATCAAATATAGTTTAAAACGAAGCCTTGCAATGATTCTTTATAATATGTGTTTTTTTTTAATTTATTTTTTGGGTGGGAAATCATCAAATAACTTCTCGCGCTCTGGGTGGAGCGGGAGGGCGTGTCAGACTTTTACTGACTAAAACCCACCCGTGTTCCCTCAGTTGCCTGTGTATTTCATTCATTTCTAAATTTCTACCCGACTGCGGAATGGTTATATTCTATTTATTTATATTTTCCATTTTTATTTCCTCCATTCAATATTGTATAAGCAAATGAAATATTAGAGCTGAATGGCGCGCAATTGGAGAGGCCTATGTTTAGAAGTGGACTGCTGTAGGCCGATGACGACGATGAAATGAAATATTAGCTGTAAAATATTGTATTACTGTGTCTCCATTAATCAAATCCTACTCTAATTGTGAAAGTTTATGTTAGTAAGTATGTATACCGTCAACTGTGGCATCTTTACTATCCATGAGCAACTTTACCAATAAGAACTTTAAAAGATATCTCTCGATTACTAAAAATTTATTACAAATAGTAGATTATTCTTCGACTGTATCGGTTGGATATTAAATGGCGACAACAGATTTTCATTTATCGAGAGTTTAATACAGTTCTCATTGGTAAAGTTGCTCATGGAAAGTAAAGATGCCAGAGTTGACCGCACATAATATGTTTCTTACTTCTTCACGCAAAAATTAACTGACCGATTCCCGACCGACCCTTGCTCGTTGAAGCGCCCGCCAGCCCGCGCTGCAGCTGAGGCAGTAGTTTTAAATTCCCCGATCAATAATAATGCCAATATTTTGATCCAGCCTGTCCCCAATGATAGCTATCCCCCTATCAGTGACGCCCGAGCCGAGGCCCGTACCCCACAGGGGGTGCCCTCAGCGTGCAGTCGCTTAATTTGTAATTTATTTTAGTTTGTAAGCCCTGGCTGGAGGCGTTAAGTTAACTCTTAATGGCAGCCCCAGGAAAGCCCGGTTGAGCAGTCACGGCCTCTCAAGGCCAACTGCGAGATGCCCAACAAAAAAAAAAAAACTGACCGATTGCAAACTTGATAGGAACTTAGCTGTTCCGTATAGCAGTTATTTTTATCCCGATATTCCCACGGAATCGAAACCTACGCTGGTGAAACCACGGGCCGCAGCTAGTAGTGTATATAGGCAATCAACTACTATAACTCCAGAGCACATGAGTAGATAAACTATCTACTCACTCTGGATACATGAGTAGATGAACTATCTACTCATGTGTTCAGAGTACGTATCTAGCTCATACCGGGCTTCCACAAGCCGCGGTATATGGAATTTCGTCCCAAAAACATGCTTATGAACTTCTAACTTACCTACCGCAGGTTTGATTTTGATAAGACTACTGCTTGAAACAGTTGAAACAGAATATTCCGCAATAATCTGTGGGTGTCTGTGGGTCTGTGGGCGCTGTGGTGAATTGTCAAATTCAATATAAAGAACTGTCATTTGATTTTTGTTTCGGTTTTGGTGGAATCTATGAAACTAAATCTGCTTTCATCTTGAGTTTGTGAAGTGATATTATAATAAAAAATGGCTCTGTTCCCCGGAGCGGTAGCCTTCGACGAGTATGGTCGTCCATTTATCATTTTAAGGGACCAAGATAGGCAGAAACGGCTTACCGGTATCGATGCCTTGAAGGTAATTTATTTAGATTTTTCTACTTTTCCTATTATAATAACAACTAGCAAAGTCTAGTTTAGGGTCTCGCTGACTTCTCCTAGTAGACTCATAACAACAGATAACTAAATTACTGCAGAAATAATGTCTAATAAGTGCATAACCTAAACTTGTCAATACAACTTCGAATAGTCGAGAATGATTAATAAAAATGCGATTTATAAATAAAACTTGCATTAAAATTGTAATTCATCCCTGCCTTAATCGGGTTACACTCATAAGTTTATGATTTAATGCAATTTTATAAAGTTAAATGCATTTTTAGAATCAGGTGTTGTGAATCACATGATTCGAAATCGGGCAACCTGTACGATTTTTATCAAGATATTATCTCCCTATCATCTTCAAATGCCTCTAAGTCCCAATATAAACCACTATTATGGTGAAAAATAGAAGTTTTAAGTTAAATTCTCTTCAAATAGTAACATAATTTTATTTTTCCATTGTCAGTTAGTCCATTGTAAGATAACCTGTCAATTCTTTGTTTAGAGTAATTTGATCATCCCATAAACAAGTTCTATACAGTTGTGGTCATCTAATTAAGAATGATTTGATGTTCTAGATTTTTTTATCTAAATCATGTCATGTGTAGTTAAGGTGAATGCGCAGTCGTAGAGCGCGAAATTCAAATTTTGTTACGTTTTTTGCAATAAACAGGTGAGTGTCAGCTTGTTACTTGATCAAAATATGATTTGCGACTATAACATGTACGTATTTACAGATTTATAATCATTAGAATCAATAATACATTTTTCTAAGTTAGATTTCTTCCACAAGCACTTTTTCATAAGAAATTTGTTCTTATGGAACAAATCTAACTTAGAAAGATGTATTATTGATTCTAATGATTATAAATCTGTAAATACGTACATGTTATAGTCGCAAATCATATTTGGTCAAGTAACAAGCTGACACTCACCTGAAAATTGCAAAAAACTTGACAAAATTTGAATTTCGCGCTCTACCACTGCGCATTGACCTTAAGTGTTTCTTCTTAGAAGTAACTAGTTAAGTTATGAAATAACCACATGAATAGAGTAAACGGCATTAGGAATGTAGAATGAAAATAATTAAGAATGATTTGATAGTTTTTTGTTCTAGTACGCAAAATACGCGCTTAGACGTGGAGTTGCGGACAACAGCCCGTATTACCTACCTACCTAGTTTTTTGTTCCACTTAGTCTATGAAGCATAATGTTCCCACTTCTGGAACACAGACCTCCCTGTAAGAGAAACTGAATGGGGTTGGGTTTGTTATAAGATCTGAATTACAACCATGACAAGGAATCTACAAAACATTAACTTATCCTGCTGTAATAATACAGTATCAATATATTAGCATTGTCAGAAAATGACTCATCGTTACACTCACAAAATGTTGTATTACAAAATCTGGACTTTAATTAAAAGACACCTCTTGAGTTCTCATGCTGAGATGGAGCCTTTTGCCGGCAGAAACTTTCTGTATTTTTTTTTTCTATGTTTTTTTAGTTCTGTTTGTGATCTTTGTGCTTTGTGTCACTTGGTAGCTAGTCTGAACAAATATTTACTCATAAGTGTCTTTAAAAATATAAAATAACTAGCTGTTGCCCGCGTGTAGGTTGAAAATTATCCCATGGGAACATGCTACCGGCCACCGGGATGAAAACTGTCCTATGTGTTAATCTAGATTATAAACTATCTGTGTGCCAAATCCGTTCAGCCGTTTTTGCGTGATTGAGTAAAATATCCAAACATCTTCACAACTTTTCACATATATAACATTAGTATATTTAATATCCAAGTTATTACAGTCTTAAAATAAATAATTAGACAGCACGTACAAGTATATAAAGTAAAAAAAAGGATAAAATAATATTAGTAGGATAGGATTAGTTTTCCACATGAAATAGATAATGTTGCCACTACTCAGCAACAACCTGTTCCTGTGAATGCGATATGGCAATTTTATAATTTTTGTAAAATTGATTTAAGTAAAACCTACAAAATGTATGATATGAATGAACTTAAATTATTATCTCTTCCACAGTCACACATCTCAGCCGCTCGCCAAATCGCAGGGATCCTCCGCACTTCCCTCGGTCCCCGTGGACTCGATAAGCTCATGGTCTCCCCTGACGGAGATGTAACAGTCACCAACGATGGAGCCACCATCCTGAAGTTGATGGATGTGGAACATCAGATTGGCAAGCTGCTGGTGCAGCTGGCACAGAGTCAGGACGATGAGATTGGTGATGGAACTACTGGAGTTGTGGTGTTGGCTGGTAAGTTGAGATACTGATATTTATTTATTTTATATTAATTGGCCTTTTCATCCTAAAACTCGTTTATATATCTCGAGAGTTTATTTTGCCTCTTGGCAACAGCATCCTCTAACAACTTACATCGCTTTTTGTTTTTTTTTGCAACTTTTCTCTAATTTGGACCTGCTGTGAGATTGCTTGTTTTTGTATGAAATAGCCAATTTCTAAAATATTTAGTAATGCCCTTTGTTTTCCCACAAATCTATTAAAATAGTCAGTTTTGTTTCTAGACGACTTGTGGTAGTTTCGAAACAACCAACTTACCAAGGGATTGAGTTAAGAAGATTGGAAGTAAATGTACTGTTCCACTGTGTGGTTTGTGATAAGTCTTTAATGAAATTGTCATTTCCAGTAATTACACGAAACTGTTATAACTAGAGATCGTAACTAACTAAAAATTAACTTTAGGTAAATATACAACTGATTATCCGATCCCTATAACATGGTGATTATGGCAGTTCCATTTATCAAGTCATTACAACCACATTCAGCAGAAATTTTGGCCCCCGACCCGCCGCGTCGCATCGCATCGCCCGCGCTATTACTTCATATTCACTTAGCGTTATTTCCGTATTCACTTAAGCTAAGCGTCCACTGCGTCGGAATCGGAACGTACGGGATCACGGGATCTGTTGCGACTTGCGCGGTCACCGGCCGGCACTGGCCCGCGTTTGCGGGCCACCTCGAGTTAGGGGGGGGAAGTGAGGTGTTAAACTGTCCTCTTACATCATAGAGAGGCCCGCGTGGATCACTATGTGCCGTCATCTCGGGTCCTAAGGAATGGGGGGGCTGGAAGAGGGCGTTTTCCGCCCTCCGCCGACGCCCGGTGCGTCTGCTGCGGATCGGGTTAGCGGAAGCAATCACCCGCTCCCTTTCCGCAGCCTCCTTCTGCAAAATTACTGTTTCGCAAAAGGATACCACCGCATCCCAGGACTGCCCCCAAGCCCCCCAGCATTGCCACTGACCGGTTCTGTGCTTCTCGCATTCAGCGGATTCCTGCAGCCTTCATCAGGTCATCGGTCCATCTTGTGGGAGGCCTGCCAGAAAATCGTCAAAGTAACTAATCACAATATTTTGTCCTTCACAGGTGCCCTGTTGGAACAGGCCTCCATCCTCTTGGACAAGGGTATCCACCCCATCCGTGTGGCTGACGGGTTCGAGCTGGCCTCAGCTACCGCACTCGCTCACTTGGACAGCATCAGTGAAGCATTCCCTGTGAACAGAGACACTAGGGAGCACCTGATCAAGGTTG
This sequence comes from Antitype chi, assembly GCA_947359405.1. Lineage (NCBI taxonomy): Eukaryota > Metazoa > Arthropoda > Insecta > Lepidoptera > Noctuidae > Antitype > Antitype chi. The sequence goes on along the minus strand of OX375835.1, from coordinate 8,109,346 downwards.
CCATGACAACGCTGGGCAGTAAGGTGGTTGTCAAGTGCCATCGGTTGATGGCTGAGATTGCTGTTGATGTAAGTTTTATTTTTGTTATAATGTTTCTAGGTGTAATTTTTTCGCTAAAACGAAGGTTGTGTTTGTAAACTTGTACATACCATTGCTGCAATTACATGTGATTTGTTGACACAAAATTGAAGTTTCATTAGGGTCAGTTCACACCGAGACGCGACGCTGCGCGCACAGTTTTAAGATCATGATACAAAATGGATCTTATTCATTTCATAATAAGGTACACGGGCTGCACAACACGGTGCATCTCAGCGTTCTTCGACACGCTTTCTCGCTCGTAGTGAAATTATACCTTTTAGTGTTGTGAATAAGTTAGATATTCTATCTTAAAAAGTGCGCGTCGCGTCGCGTCTCGGTGAGAATTGGCCCTTATTTTGAAGAATTTCCAAAATTCTTCATCAGATCTTTACTAAATTTACCTGATTTGAATGACACACCTATATCTATACAAACGAATACGAAGTGTCTGTATGTAATGCCATTCCAAAATAACAACTTTTTACTTAATTCTTAAGAAATTATTTAAGTACTTAAAACAAAAAAATATTTTTCCGACTAATCTGTTGGCTTTTGGCTAATGTCAGAAACCGCGGGACCGACTTTGACGGGACTTTCAGTGGCAGCTGATGTCAAACATAAGGCGTCAGATAGGCTACTTTTAGTCTCGGTAGCGCATTTCCGTGTGATAATATCCAACATATATGTGGGCGAAGTCCCGCTGGCAACAGCTAGTCTATCATAAAACGTTCAAACTCTGATACCTACATATTTTCATATATGCTATGGACATTGTAAGACCAAAAAAAAAAACTTGAGAGGTGTCAAGGGACACCCGGATGGTATAATAATAAATAATATAAAAGACGAAATGAAAATATCTGGCTTGCTTTCTATAAGAGAGAGAGACAGACAAACAGAGAAACGTGCGCACGCCGCACGGCTTACAATAGCTTACTATAGCAAAAAGTGTCGATGCAACTTTTCGTATGATTTTTTTCCGTCTAGCCCCCTTTCACAACGCGCGATAAGGAACTTCGTTAAAAAAAAAAGTAACCGTATCCCTGAAAAAAAATCCTAATCTTACTATCTTTAATTCCCAGGCTGTCCTATCAGTCGCTGACCTAGAGAAACGCGACGTGAACTTCGAGCTGATCAAAGTAGAAGGCAAGGTCGGCGGCCGTATGGAAGACTCCATGCTGGTGAAGGGAGTGGTCATCGACAAGACCATGAGCCACCCGCAGATGCCCAAGAAGCTGAGGGTGAGTTTATTCAATATTAAAATAGGAAGGAAAGTGTCACATGCAGCAATTTTTTTGAACAAAATATATAAAATAAATAATAGTTAAAAAAAAAACTAAAAAACACGCTTTAAAAACCAAACTAAAAAAGGAGAAAATAATTTAATTCAATTAAAAAGCGTGGGGTGCTTTTTGAGGTATTTTTATAATCAATTAATTTCAAGCACCCCACGCTTTTTAATTGAATTAAATTATTTTCTCCTTTTTTAGTTTGGTTTTTAAAGCGTGTTTTTTAGTTTTTTCAACTATTTTTTTTTTCTATTTTTTTGTTCTGCTAACTACAAAAACGTGTTTTTTTTTCTCATTTTTTTTTAAATTATTGAATTGTCATCGGTCCTCGACAAGTTTACAAAGTTTCAATGAAATCTGACCGTTTAAAGTGGGTCAAAATCGCGCTCAAAGGAGTCGGTTACATATAAACATACAAACAAACAAAGATACAAGTGAAGCTAATATAAAGCGTGTAAAAACAGTAGCAATCCGGGAGTGGCGACAAAAGTGAAAACTTGAACAATTACGTGTGTAGTTTTTGAATCGTCAGGAAATATTTTTTGAATTGTCACATTAAACAACGTTCAACGTTGTTCGTGTTGTCAGTGGTGTCAGTAACAGTGTCGCGAGTTCAATTGTTTTTTCCCATTTCAAAAAATACCCAACGCGCCTAAACTTCAATAACTTTAATTTCGGAAGTCCGTGTCACCAACTCGTATGCCACTACTTGCTAAGTAAACAACGGTGAATGCAATATTAGAACATTATCTAGAGAGACAATGTTGATTGAAAACGTATTATAAAACTATCCAAGCAAACTTAATAAAACTTGTAGACACCGTGAAATTGAAATGGTTGTTTTCTCGCGGCAGATCAACTTGCCATAAAGAGTACTTTCGAAGCATAGAGTCAAAGTAGTCCCCCCTTTAATATTTGTTTTATTTTTATTTAACTATTTATTTTTACATCATCATCATGTGATGATGATGATGATGATGAGCGTCTACCTGTTGCCGTTATCAATATCGAGCAAAAAAATCACGTTTGTTGTATGGGAGCCCCCTTAAATATTTATTTTATTGTTTTTTAGTATTTGTTGTTATAGCGGCAACAAAAATACATCTGTGAAAATTTCAGCTGTCTAAATATCACGGTTCATTAGATACAGCCTAGTGACAGACAGACAGACAGACGAACAGCGGAGAGTAATAGGGCCCCGTTTTACCCTTTGGGTACGGAACCCTAAAAAGCAGACCAACAAATTGAGAACCTTCTCCTTTTTGAAGTAGGTTAAAAATCAATTTAGTATCTTTACGACAAAATGATTTACTAATGTCATTATCTTTTACCCAGGATGTGAAACTCGCCATCCTCACCTGCCCGTTCGAGCCCCCGAAGCCCAAGACCAAGCATAAGCTGCACGTTGGCTCCGCCGACGAGTACCGCGAGCTGCGCGCCTACGAGCATGACAAGTTCTTGGAGATGGTCCGCAGAGTCAAGGTGAGAAATTCTTCTTCTTAGTGTCTATGGCAAAGAGTTCAAACGTATCTGTAGCCCAAAATTCAGCTGCGCGATCTCCACTCACATAAGGTCATCAATTGTACAGGTGACAGAGCATGCTGCGCAGGATGGGAGGTGAGACATCGTACGTGGGGAGGTGCCGCATACGTACTTGTGATCTGTATAGTAGTGCTATTCTATAAAATTACACTGAAAACTTAGGTGAAGTGAGCTGTCATTAGTGACATACCTAGCATCATTTTATGGAATAACAGCTCACTCGTAGGTCACTTCACCTAAGTTCTCATAGTGAGATTTTAACAGAATAGCTCGACTGAGCTCTCCGTGAACCCGCACCTGTGGGGATAGTCTGCACCGACCGACTTGGGTTCGAAGTCTATTTAGAGATTTCTATGTCGGCCATGGTAACGCATGCGCAGGTGGAAAGCTCTGATGGTTCGATAAAATTGTCTGGGGGTTTATTCAGCTCCCGCCATCTTGCTGTGGAGGCGGTACTATTGGGTAATACCCACGACACCAGGGTTGGAATGGGGTAGACTTTTTCTGTACGAAGCTCCTTCCCCTGGATAATCCCTACTTACTAATAATAAAGCCACATGTTTATATAATTTTGATATTAACATAAATGCAGTTGATCTAGCTACATTCAGACCCCTTTTTTAGAAATTGTATGCGATTATTGTGGTATTGAAAACGGTTTTATTGGAAAACGTATAAGGCTATACAATTTTCATGGTGTCATGGTGGAGATGAATATATAATAATTATCTTTAATTTTAGACCACCAATGCCTTACAGGTGCTCTCTTCATTTAATTGGTTCCAGAAAAACAGCAGTATTTGGAAGATTAGATTTAAAAAAAATGTTTTATTGTTGTTTTCAATTGTTCAATTCATTCTCCTAGGACGCCGGTGCAACTCTCGCCATCTGTCAATGGGGCTTCGACGACGAGGCGAACCACCTTCTCCTGTCCCAGGGTCTGCCAGCCGTACGGTGGGTAGGAGGTCCTGAGATGGAGCTGATTGCCATCGCTACTGGAGGCCGCATCGTGCCTCGGTTTGAGGAGCTGACTCCTGACAAGTTGGGCTCTTGTGGACTTGTGCGGGAGCTTAGTAAGTTGATGTTTTATATTAAAGAAAGAAAAATTCTTGATTATGCCCAAACAAAACACACATTACGAAAAGAAAGATACATAAAATGCACACATAAAAAGTAGCCAAAGGCCTCCTAGTCAATTAAAAAAAAAAATCACACAAAGGTTTCGGGAATACAAAGTGTGATTTTATGTATGCCTTTACTTATTTGTGGAGCTAATAGGCATAAACATTTTTTTTTAAACATAATTAAATATTCGGCCTTAGTTCTTGCTACCAGACACTACAGACACAATACATGTCCAGTGTTTTAACATCACTGTGCAGATAGAAAAAAAACTAACATTTTTATTGTATCTTCTCCACAGCATTCGGCACATCCAAGGAAGAGATGCTGGTGATCGAGGAGTGCTCCAACAGCCGCGCAGTGACCGTGCTGATGCGCGGCGGGAACCGCATGATCGTGGACGAGGCCAAGCGCTCCGTGCACGACGCGCTGTGCATCGTACGCAGTCTCGTGCAGGTCAGCATGGCTTACAGCTCCATACTTTCATTTCCACAGCATTCTGCACATCTGTGGTGGCAACTGTCAAGCTCAAGGCTTTTATTTCAAACAAAGCAATGACAGGCTCTTTTGAGGGTCGGTCAGTCAGAAAGATGAAGATTGAAAGATGTTGATGATACTTATTGACAGGCCTGCACTGTCCTCCCATATCTATTATCACTGTAATTTGAAAACCTTGTAAAAGCCAATTATTTTTCAAAGAGTAACCGTGGATTTTTTTGCCGGCTCTTCTGCTTAGGAAGCGACAAATTGGAACTTTTAGCTTCTGACGTTTCATAAGTGCCCGTGAAATAAAATATTTTGATTTTGAAGCTAGTTCTCCATTCCAAAGGGAAGAAGGTACCTAAAGAAAATAATGGACAAGAAACTCCGTGGACTGTGAACCTCATGACATCTGACGTCTCACAAATCCTATCGCATCATGCATAGTCAGCCTTTAATGTCCCCATTGCTGGGACACTGGCTTCCTCTTGGTGAGATCAGTGTGAGCTGTAATCTACCACGGGGGCCCAGTGCGGATTGGTGGATGTTACATGTCTTAGAATTTTTGGTTCTAAAGTCATGCCGGTTTCGTCACGATGTTTTCTCACCATCTTGAAATCATTTACACAAAGTAAACCGCCTGTCTGGAGTTCGAACCTAGGACCTGTAACTCGGAAGTTGTGGCCGTTACTACTGGGACACCACTGATGTCAGATGTTGATGAGCACAACAATTTTTTGTATTTTTATCAAAGTCAAAGTCAAAGCATTTATTTCAAATAGGCACTTAAAAGGCACTTTTGAACGTCAACATTTACATTAAAATAGAATTGATTCTAGTCGCCCCTTCCAAAATGTAGTTTCGTATGGAGAAGAATGGGCAAGAAACTCCACTGTTACTCTTATAAAATGTTTCAAATACAATATTTAACATAGTACATTCACTATATGATTATGTGTGAAAACGATGCACCCAGAATAAAATTACCATACCAAAATAGGTAAACAGAATCAAATTGAAGCAATACAGATAAATTAATTCTGTGATAGATACATGGTGTTCACACATTTACAAACATTGTAAAAGTAAGTATAGGTACGATTTTCCTACATTTATTTATTTATTTATTTAATACTTCACGCACAGAAATGTACAGAGGCGGACTTAATGCCAAAGGCATTTTCTACCAGTCGACCTTTGGGTGATGCAGAGCAGAGACAAACAGTGGCAGTGGCTACATTATGACACCAAAAGACGGTTTCGTAAACCGCAATTTAGAAAATTCGAGCAAACTTGTTGAAACTGCAATATTAAATATCCTTTCCCTCCCACAGGACTCCCGCGTGGTGTACGGCGGCGGCGCGGCCGAGATCTCGTGCTCCGTGGCCGTGGCCCGCGCGGCCGACAAGCTGTCGTCCCTGGACCAGTACGCCTACCGCGCCTTCGCCGACGCGCTCGAGGCTATCCCCCTTGCGCTGGCTGAGAACAGGTCAATATGACACGCTGTATAAGAAAGAGATAGGCTCGCCTACAATAGAACAAAGGACGAATTCTAGAGCTTTCAACAGCTGATGCTGCAGCAACAGTGATGATACAGAGCTCTTTAATTTCATTGATTAAATTCGCCCTTAAATTAAACATAACAAGCAAAATTGTTCTAATATTTCTAATCCAAAAGTAATTAAATTAAGTTCCGTAGCAAATAATGCCTCCTTCGACCCACATTCCCACCACATAAATCTAACATAAAATCACGCCTGTAATCTTCGAAGGATTAGGCAGAGATGTGTCTAGTACCACCCGCTCGTCACTTTAATCTTATAATTCGATGGAGCCGGCTGCACGCACGAAAAAACATGACTCATGCGGCGTTACCTCGCTCTGAGGCGTTTCATTTAAGGCTTGAAGTGCAAGCGAGAGCGCGGAACGAGCGACAAAGAGGCACAATCGGCCTCCGCGTTCGGCAGCGTTCGACATCTGTCTCTCTCCTACTTGAGTGAGCGATGCGTCCGCGTGGACAGCTGCTATACAATAATACATTTACATGTTTTCGTCAAGTATGAAGTGCAGTGAAAAGTGAATGTGGTGTCAAATTAAAATTTTCTTTTGAAAAATGCAACCATTCCATCAGTATTTTCTTATGACGTCACGTTCAAGTATCGTCAGTAAACCGACTTTACAGACAACCGATTTTTTTGTAATGGTTTACTTCTAGTATATTTATATTTGTTGTTTAATTTCCACAGCGGTCTGTCCCCCATCGATACTCTGTCTGAGGTAAAGTCGCGGCAGGTGGCCGAAAACAACTACAACCTGGGCATCGACTGCATGGGCAATGGTAAATATTAGTTTCATACTAAACCCAGTTTGGTGCTGGGCTTGTGGATATGTAATAATAGCTGTACGGTTGGTCCGTGGATGGGTGACCATCTTTACATACCAATACTCTGAAAGCATGTTAAGCCGGTCGGCTGTCATTTGTAAATGTTTGACCGTACGGGTCGTCAGAAGCCCGAAAGTCTGACAATTAGTCGTATGAAAGGGGTATCGTATTACCCAGTAACTGGGTTTTGGAGGTCGAATAGAAAGCTTCATGTAAAATACTGGTATTCAGCTGCATCTGGTTAGACTGAAAGCCGTTTCCAACAGTGGGAAAGTTTTCGAAATTTTCGGCATGGGTGTCGTTTTCATAGTTTTTGAGGGTGCCAAAGCCGATAGCAAAGTCAAAATTAAAATCCAAGATGGCGACAACTTCATTAGAGCTTCTAAAAATGTATAATAGAGGGCTCTGTATAAAATAATGTAATAAAGCATTTTAAATTCACACTATTTCTCTCGTGTCTCTTTCGATTATATACGTGTGTGTGCGTGCGAGTATCGTGAACTTTTTAAAATAATAATAAACACAACCGAGCACGGCTTTTTTTGCATTTCAACATACATTGATTTATAAACACAATAAGTACACAAATAAGTTTCTACTTATAAAATTATAATATCTAAGTTGAATATTAGACTGGCAGACCCTGTGGTCTGCAAAGCAAATCAAACACACTGCACTGCACTGTGCACTTCAAATGGCTCGTTGGCCGTTTCTGTAAATGTCCAATGAGGCTTTTGAATTGTGCATCGATAGGTGTACAGATTTAAACTGTATAACTCATACAATAAAGACTTTTGTTAAACGTCAAGAGAAGACCGGTACCAGCCACCTTTTAACACCGTTGTCTCCATTCCCAGGTTCCAATGACATGAAGACGATGAACGTTATAGAATCCCTTCACTCCAAGAAGCAACAGATATCTCTCGCCACTCAACTAGTGAAGATGATTCTCAAGATTGACGACGTCCGCTCCCCAGCCGACTCTATCGATTAAAAGTATTAAATTGTAACTCTTATGTACTACTTTATATCTATGATCTTTTGTAATAAAACACGCCTAACTTACGTCTTTTTGCATATGCACAATGATAAACGAAAACTACTATACAAAATGTAACTTAATTAACGCAAGACCTCCTACACCCCAATTAGAGTATTGCTCGCGCTCTTCGCATGTCAAGTGTACACCATGTGTTCCGATAACAATAGAATTTCTATTGTGTCTGCTAATTAGACGCGCGAGGGGTTAAAAGCATAATACAATGACCAAAACTATTATAAAATAGCGTTGACCCCAGCATTACTTTATGCATTTAAAATTGAGTCTAATAATGAGGCTTAAAATATGATTTTAAAAAAAATTGGCTCAATCGGCGATCAGTGTGACAAAATACGTATTTGTACAAGTCACTGAAATCGATTCAGTCAATTATGATCAAACTACTTTCAGGACTTGCGCTTCTGTCACATTTTGTATAAATATACTAGTTTAAGTCGATGTTTGTGGCAGTCGCGGTCATGTAACGCGGGAGCGAGACGGCACGAGGTTGTCTTACTCGCACTGTGTATGACCGCGATTGTCAAGAGTCTTGGCTTTTAGCATAGTTAAGTATAGTACTAATGCGTGCATATCTTTGTGCATATGTGAGGGACTATTAAAATAGATATTATCTATTTAAATGTGGAGGTTAAGAATGTTGCTGGGTTTTGCTTGATAATATTAAAAACCTAGTACACAAGCAGATACAAACTTATTGAATTGAAATCATAAATGTACGTACATATTTTATAATATGTGCTACAGAACCACATTATTAGAATTTACTTGTTTTATTATTTTAACCTTTCAATGATAGACGGATTCGCTAGATATCCTGAGAAGAGCTTACTTACTTTAAAATCTGTCTCAAAAATGTCAAAACCAACCCGTTTTATGTAAATGGCGTGATTGTGCGTTTTAACGTGAGTTAGAACTTTGAATGCTAATAACTGTATTTTCTTTCACAAGGTTTATATTAAGTCCAACTGTATCATCGAAGAATTTTATCGTTCTAATTTATTTAATTTATAATAACGCACACTTCCTTTTCCAATTCACTTTAAACATTGGCAGAATGGTCGACATCGGGTTTGCTTGCCACAATAAAAAAATTGAATAGAACGGTATTCTTTCATGACTAATATCCACAAAGCGACGCAGGCCCTCCGGAAGTCTTGGAACAATAGAAATTAACAGTCGTCATGGATAATCAGAAGCCCGAAAGTCGGACAGCCAGTTACCAAGGGTATATATGTTACCCAGTTACTGGGTTATGGAGGTCAGATAGGCAGCCGCTCCATGTAAAATACTGGTGTTCATCTGCATTCTGTTAGACTGGAAGCTCACTTTAACATAGTTGAGAAAAGGCTGATCTTTTAATCCTACTAATATTATAAATGCAAAAGTATGTTTAGATGTTACTTACTCAATCACGCAAAAACGGCTGCAGGGATTTGGATGAAATTTAGCACACATATAACACATAAGATACTTTTTATCCCGTTAGTACGTTCCCGTAAGATAGCTTTTGACCTCCACGCGGGCGCAGACAAAATAAAAAATATCACTATTAGCATTCAAAGTAAAAATAATTCTATGTCACACGCTTAGCTGCGCTAAGCCTCTCGGACTTGGCAGTAATAATAATGTTATTATTTTAATTACATATTAAGTCGATGCATTTCACTTTATGCGAGCGGTTATACCAAACGTAATGGATGCCTTATTGCACTAATAAAATAATAAGCTAATTTACTTGTTGGAGTTTTATTTCTTTGTAGGTTTTTCATTTTACACCTTGCGGCGATAGTATTCGTTTATTCCCGTTGTCCCCGTATGCCATATCCCCGTCACGGGGACAGCGGGACGTGATTAAATTTATTTCCAGTTGTCCCCGAACACTGTCCCCGTCCTACGGGGACAGCGGTACTTCAATTAAATATTTAAAAATACTTCCCGTTGTCCCCGTTAATATAGTTTCATTTTATCTAATTTCTTATGATATAATAAACATTTCCTATAATGCACATTTGACATAATATTCATGTAGTATATTATTCATTTACTATAATATTCATAATCTCTAATAACTTTTTACTGTTTTTTTTTTCTTCGCTTTATACCCTATACACCTACCACCCTCAACTATTGTAACCAGTAGAAATTGGATGCAATCTGGACTTTAGGGCACCCCGACTCGGACAGGTTAGGTTAGAAGGGGATGGCGGGGTCGTGTGAGCGAGCGAAACGAGCGAATAGACCCCGCCATCCCCTTCGTGGTTATTTTTTTATAAACCATCCAGAAGTAGGAGCCCCGCCAAGCGGGGCTCCGTCGACCAAGCCCACCCTCGACCATACATTGAATATTTTAAGATTTGGTTAGGTGCCATTTGAGTTAGGTTAGAACTGTGACCATTAAACATGAAAATTAGGTCAAATATGCAGATTTAAGAGGACAACGACTCGTGAAAAGTTTACTTCCCGTTGTCCCCGTTAGCCGAATGTACGTTACGGGGACAACTGGAAATAAATTTAATCACGTCCCGCTGTCCCCGTGACGGGGATATGGCATACGGGGACAACGGGAATAAACGAACTTTTCACGAGTCGTTGTCCTCTTAAATCTGCATTGTTTAAGCTTAGTTTTTTAGCATGGGAAAAAGAAAAGGGGAATAAAACAAAATTTATTTATCGAGTTGAGTTGAGGGTGGGCTTGGTCGACGGAGCCCCGCTTCGCGAGGCTCCTACTTCTGGATGGTTTATAAGAAAATAACCACGAAGGGGATGGCGGTGTCTATTCGCTCGCTCACACGACCCCGCCATCCCCTTCTAACCTAACCTGTCCGAGTCGGGGTGCCCTAAAGTCCAGATTGTTGGGTAAAAGATGCCAACGCACACATTTATAATACTACAGAAAAATGAAAAAACGGGGACTGTGGGCAATAATTTTTACTTATTTTATTCAACTATATTAACGGGGACAACGGGAAGTATTTTTAAATATTTAATTGAAGTACCTCTGTCCCCGTAGGACGGGGACAGTGTACGGGGACAACGGGAAGTATTTTTAAATATTTAATTGAAGTACCGCTGTCCCCGTAGGACGGGGACACGGTGTACGGGGACAACGGGAATAAACTATAGTATTAAGCCCCCAAAATGGTTTACGTATGTTTTTTTTTTGCAATTCACAGCACCCTATTTGCGTAACGCACGATTAATCATAATGTTTTCATACCCATTCTATGTATGTGTGCTATTAGAAATTGATTTATTGTAGCTGCTTTCTTAGTGTGCGTGTTCAAATTTTAAGTGTCTGTCGTAAATACACTATTTGTTATTGTTGTAATTATTTGGGTGGGACATAAGCGGCAACACTAGGATTCCTTACTATTCCATGAAGGCATATCTCTGGATATCTACGATCGCGACGGACGAAAGGTCAGGATGACCAGTCCCCTTCTTTTCCTGTGTACCCTTGGCTGATCCCATGATGGTACAATGGAATCGGCGATCAACTATTAGTTTATCTCTTTTTCTTACACAGACCTACAATCTTTTGTTCGTTTCTTGGCTACAATTCGTCCACAGTTATTTTACCTCTGACACCAGCAACCTTATTGTAACAACATTAAAGATTAATTGACTTTGATAATGACGCAAAAATAGTGTACGTTCTCCAGCAGGCAAAATATTATTATTCCTCGTCGGTGGTGGGTCAGGTACCTAGAGGCTAACACAAATTATGGCGGATCGCAACGCAACGCATTGCAGCACTCCGCGCACTTTTATACAAAACTGCTTGAGATGCAGCCCGCGCGCATAGGCGCATAGGCATGAGCAGGCCCTTCTACATAACGCAAAATAAGCTATTGACCGGCCGGTCAGAATAATACGAAAAATTCCATGCAAATTTGTTCAGCCGATTTTGCGCAAATTTAATAAAAAAATAATAACTATATTTTCGGCATCAGACTCGTTCGGACACTTCGTAGCTATCACTTTTAGTTGAGTTCGTTACTATTTTATTGTAATGTATTAATACAGGTTTTGTTGGTCTGAGGATACAGGTATAGATAATTTGTCCATGAACTTTTATTTTTTAAAGATTCGACGGCAATATACCAAGTCTTAATTAATATAGCCCACTCTTCTCACCTTTTTTTTTTCTTTCCGGGGTGGAAAATCCACATGGATGTCCTCCGCCGTGCGACGGGGGCAGGGGTATGTCACTTTTACTGGATAAAAACCGGTGTTCCGTCCCACACGTGGACCGAGGATCATGTCAACTGGTGCGCCTTCCACGATCCCCTCAGGCTGGCGGGGGGAGGAGGGTGTGCGCTTCCCCCCGCCCCGCCGCCCTCAGGACCTGTTCAGGGGGATGGAAGAGGGCACTGTCATCACCTACGGACATAAGTTTAGGGCCCGACCTAAGAATTAATGACAACGCGATTTGACAGTTGCCCTTACTCCCGATGTGTTTTTACCTGTCTGACAAAGTTAATTAATCAGGTGTAGTGTTCATTCCAAAGATTTAAACTAATTTCGGACAGACCCGTTTCATCGTCGACGGACTTAGTCTACGTTCACACAGACGTAAATAAAAGACAAAAGTAGTATTACCATAATTTTATTGTAGTTGAAGTACTTAAGTTTATATACATTCCCGTACCATACAAAACATTTCGTTGAACTCGGCCTTTGGATACTGCAGCTTCTGAGTGTGCGAGCGAAAGGCAACTACATCTATCTCACTCCCGCTCGCGTAGAGACTGTCATCGGAGACTTAAAACTAGAAGTTAACATACTCTTGACTGTGGACCTTTACATTGTCAGCTCCTGTAAAAAAGAAATATGGAATTAGTAATCGATTAAAACATTACCACAGGGGAACCAAGGCAACCGACAGCCCGAAGAATTGACAAACAGGCAGGGCACATTGCTCGCAGAAGATATGGCCGATGGGGCCGAAAAGTTCTGGAGTGGCGACCGCGTAACTGAAGACGTTGAGTGGGAAGGCCTCCCACAAGATGGACCGATGACCTTGTGAAGGCCACGGGAATCCGCTGGATGTGGGAAGCACAAGACCGGTCGAAGTGGAGGAGCCTGGGGGAGGCATATGTCCAGCAGTGGACGTCTTTCGAAATGATGATGATGATTACCACCCTTTTGAGTGGGATTTAATCGCGCACTGTATCTTCCATGTAGGTACTGCGTAGCGCCGAGAGTTGAAAGTCGAAGTATATTGTATCGACGCGCTGGGATTCCAAAAGAGTACATTATAACATTCTCAATGCTCGGTTCCACACCAAAAGTTGAAAGTCCAGCACCCTAATTGCGTAAAACGCGATTAATCATAATCGGTTTCATTTTGACAGTTCAACAATATTCATTGCGTTAGTTATATTGTTGAGCAGACACATTTTCCGAACATATGAAGCAATGGTTTAGCCATCTGTTTCAAAACGAAACAGATTATGATTAATCGTGAGTTACGCAATTAGGGTGCTGCATGCGATAACGGGCTATTCAAGTATCACGTAAGCAGGTATCAGTAAGGATGGGCAGTCTGGTCGGTGATTACGTCAGCAGTATTTTTTTTTTAATTTCGTCGATTTCGGTTTGAACACATATGGCAACCCTATTTGTCTATGAATGGCTCGAAGGAAACGATGTCGATATTCCAAAATCACACGAAAGTGAGCAGACACAACATTGAGCAGCAAATATCCAATGTCATCGAATACTTACGAGTCATGGATTCGTGTGTCATGGACTGAAGACTGTTAATTTGAATGAATATACCAACATTTTAAAAGAAGTTTGTTTTGTTCGTTATTATATATAATATAAAGATCATAATAATTGAATACCACCTCAATAAAATTTGCTTAAGTAAATATTTTATGCATTAAAGTCCTCTATTCCAAGCCTATTCGTTATTTCTAGACTTTATAACTGCTGCTAAATCAATAAATAAACCAAAACACATTGAATAATGCATGTACCAATGTTTACGTGAGCATGGGAGGGAGGAGGGGGGTGGGGTAAGAGCATAGCTTACTTGCTGACGAGAGGGGGGGGGGGGGGGGGTTAAAAATTGCAATAAATCTGCTTACGCAATACTTGAATGACCCCTAAAATCACACCGCGATATTTTTTCATACAGCGAAAGCACGAGCATGGACACCACGTTTGCTCAAGATGGGTAATGAACGGAGAATGCTTTCTCAATGTTTAGCCTTCCGATGTCAATAATGTGCCAAGATAAACTCAGTTAAATCGCAATCAGGAGATCGCGGCCTTTGCATAATGTATAATCACAATCAGCCTATAATGTTCCCACTGCTGAGACACAGGCCTCCTCTCTGTTTGTGGGGTGGGCTGCAACACACCATGCAGGCCCAGTGCGGGTTGGTAGATGTCACATGTCTTCGAATTTTTGGTTCTAGAGCATGCTGGTTTCCCCAAGATGTTTTCCTTCACCGTTTCTAGAGCATTGGAGATTAAATAATTTACACAACTTACGACTTACAATTTGCAAGTCACAGCCATTACCAGTGAGCCAACATATTGTGTACATACCATGATAGCATTGACGATATCCGATTGGTTGTTCCGGAGCGCGCGCACAGCCCGCGCTCGCGAGACGTTCGCTTGGGACATCACTATCTCCACATCCTTCTCGTCCACACCGGTCTCGTCAACGCCTTCCTCATCTTCTTCCTCCGCTATGGGGGCCACCGTCTGGAAAATGTGGAGAAAATTGGGATAAGTATAAGGATTGTTGAAAATGTTTTTGACTACTTTTATGATGTATTGGATTGTTTGGACACTTCAGACACAGCCAAGGTAGATTTCATAATAAATCAAAAGTATTATTTTTGTAACATCATTAGTGTCCAAACAACGAAATAGGAATCAATACATGTTACATTTGATTTTTATTTCTATGACACATTCTGCAATGACTCTTATTCAATAATAGTTACTTTTGCACATCATTTATGACAAACATTTTTCATGTATAATGCCAATCATCATAAAAAAGGATAAAAAATAATCATAGTTTTCTTTCGAACAGTCTATCCATTTGTATAAAAAATAGTTGCTAATTACTTAAAACATATTTTTATAATTTTTTTGTGGCTTCATTGCACACGGGGTGATCTAAAAATATTGAACACATCTAGAACATACCGTGCCCGCAGCAGCAGCATCATTGCCAGCGGCAGCGCTCTCCGGTGCCTTGAACCTCTCAGCAGCGGCCATGGTAGCCTGTTGGGACAGGTCCTCAATCTTAGCCTCTCCGAAGACGATGTAAGTGTCCGAGTGAGGGTTCTTGTATACATCTGGGGAGTTGATCACGAAGAGGATGTTTTTGGACTTCCTGATTGTGACTCTGTTTACGCCTTGGACCTGGAATTAGGAAGATAAATTTATTTATAACCTGTTCAAATTACATGTTTTCTGATCAAGGGAACGGAAATATGAAGCCACATCCATCGTTTCTACAGAAGACAGAAGCTAGTGTATTGAGTTGAGCTGCATTTTTTCTGACAAATACGTGCTCTGACTGGACAGGACCACTCAATCTGTGTGGTGCTTACTGCAAAAGACCATTTCAGACACCAATCTACATGGTCTTTACATGATCTGACCAAGATTATGTCTGGACTTCCTCTAAGTTTGTTTCGGCCTTTGTTGTCAGAGTAGTCAGATAGAAAATGCCGAGACCGCATCTAGTTTTAAAAATATGATCAATCATATTTTTACACGTCAACGTGTAAAAGTATTTGTACAAACCTACTTGCAGAAATAAAATAATTTCTCATTTACTGTAAATTAGGCTGGCGTCCACAACTCCTCATTCAAGAGCGTATTTTGCGTAAGGCAGACAGTAGCTAATGAAATGACTGATAAGTTAACCACAAAATAATGTGGTTGTACTCAGATCATTAAATTGTGGTCAGATAATATAAACAAGTGAATGTGACTGTGGGCTGTGGACAAATTCTATAGATTATAAAATATTTTTTATTTTAATATTTTTTTCAAGCTTTGTGGAACAAAATATTTGGAACTGATTTAAATAGCTTTTATTTGATATCAATATTGTTATAGTTACCGGCACGTAAGTTGGCAAGAGATTTTGTAGTGGGGGAAGTTCGCGCAGGCACCATTTCATACATTTTTACATGCGCGAATTTCCCCCACTACAAAATCTCTTGCCAACTTACGTGCCGGTAACTATATTAATTTGTTTTTTAAAACCCTCCCCATTTTTAGGGTTCCGTAACCAAAGGTTAAAACGGGACCCTATTACGACTCCGCTGTCCGTCCATCAGTCACCAAGATGTATCTCATGAACCATGATAGAACTTAGAAAGTTTAAATTTACACAGATGATATATTTCTGTTGCCGTTATAACAAATACTAAAAAACAGAATAAAATAAATATTTAAGGGGCCTCCCGTACAACATACGTGATTTTTTTGCCGTTTTTTGTACTCGCACTTGGCCGGTTTTTTTTTGTATTTGCAGCATCAATATGTAAATATTATATAGTCTATGTCACTCACAACATTAAGACAAATATAACAACACCTCATGTGTGGCAAAATCTACCAAGCCGTCTAGGCTACAGAGCGTTCCAAATAAATAGACACATAAAATCCAAATTTTCCCTAGCCTCTTAATTTTTATAAAGAAGGAACAGTAAAAGAATAAAAAACAAGAAAGCAGGTATAGAAATCCAGAGCGTATTTCGGCCATGGCGGATGGCCTTTGCCGCGGGAAATATTATAATGCACAAGTGTGTGCACTCTCTTCCCTCGATCTCATAGTCCGATGGGACATCAATCCAACACGACTGGAGAGGGATCGTACATTACCGAGTTACTGAAGATAGGCTCTAAAATTGTCTGTCCACAAGATAGGTACTCACAGGTTTAAGTCCAAGTTTGCTCATGATCTTGCGCGCCTTTTTCTCACCGCGCGACTGTTTTGCCTTCGACACGATGTCGATGCCAGCGATGGGGTTAGCGATGCCTCCAGTACCTGGTGCACCTGTTACATAAACATATTTTTTTTAGTTCAATTTAGATTTTTTTAAATTGTATTGACCAAAATAGAATTGTATTAGGTGTATAAAAAATAAAATAAGGACCTAATTCAACCGACGTACACAAAACTAGATTGTGAATTCAAGTATGTACAGCACATAATTATATTGTGTTCTGGCTAATAGTGTGCTGACTATACTATTATAAAAGAAGATTGTATTAAGTATTTCGCGTTTATCCCAAAGACTGACATGGAATTCTTCAATTATTCTTAAAATCTAGTTATTATAGTATTATGATGTTTTAGACACTTCTCGACACATCCAAGGTAGATTTAATTAAATATTAAAAGTATCATTAGTGTCCAAACTCAAACTATAAAGCATTTATCCCTACATCCCTACTAATATATTATGTATTATAAATGCGGTGCGAGACAGACAGACTTACTTTCGCATTTATATTATTAGCAGGGACATTATAAATGCGAAAGGAACTCTTTTTGTCTGTTACGCTTTCACGCCTAAACCGCTGAACAGATGGTCAAGAAATTTGGCACAGATATAGCCTGGGATATGGAGAAGGACATAGGCTATTTTTTTTAAGCGGTAACTGACATTAACGCGGGCGATGCCGCGGGCAAAAGCTAATATGTATTATAAAGAGGTAGTTTGTAATTTTGTTTGTAAGAAGAATCTCTGGAACTACCAGGGGATTTGAAAAATGATTTTTACTTATGCTTAGAAGCCGAGCAAAATTAAAAAGTCGGAAGAAATGCTAAGTGTAAAGGAAGTAATAGGGCCGGCCGGCAATGGGATACGACTGACCGACGGGTCGGGGGCCAACATTTCACGCGAACCAAGGCATCGTTACTTTCTGATGAACCAGTTTTACAGGCATTGACCTGTTGAAGGGGTCAGTCAGACAGAAAGATAAAGTTTTTGCTCATTGCAAGGCATAGGAAACCTCCTTCTTAATCAAAATCTTGGGTCTGCTTTTTTGCCTATCCCTAGCAACTGCTAGAGATAGGCTAAAAAGTAGACCCAAGATTGCAGTTAAGTTAACTCATTTGTAATGATTGGGTTTTATGGTCATTAATATTATCAATAAATTACGATTACATTATTGTTCATATGAGACTAGTGATGTCTTTTAAGTGTTAAGTCACTGATTCAAAGTAAATCCACAAACAAATTATTGTTTTTCCTTTACAAACAGCACTGACACTAAAACACAGGTATGAGCTTCATAGTTTATCTTACCAGCATCTTCCAATTCTGGGATAGTGTCATCTGAGTCGCTGTCTGAGGAAGCAGTCTCCTCCTTGCGCTTCTCTGTCATGGAGGCGGTGGCCTTGTCCAGCTCGGTCAGTTCTGGCATCTTGGTATCTTTGCTAGTTGATATCTTGCGTTAAGTAAGAATTCCTGTGAGAAAAATAGAAAAGTATGGTTTAAATAAATTAGCAGTTTATTCTTGAGTTACACTTTGGGTCAGATTGGCAGTTGCTCCATGTTAAATACGGTTAGGCCTCTGCCTCGAATTTTGCGGGCAGCGGGGCGGCGGCGGCGCGGGAGCGGCAGGATCTTATACGTAAAATCAAATGGACCGGTTCTCGAAAACAGCGGCGTGGCAGCGGGCAACGAGCGGTGCATTCCAGTCAAGCTGCGCCGCCGCCGCCGCCGCCCCGCTGCCCGCAAAATTCGAGGCAGAGGCCTAAGACTGGTAAATGACCTCAAAATAGTTGAAAAACGCTAGGCAGATGGTGATTCTTGTATTACACCATATCTATTTTGTAATCTTATGGTAACTTTTACGATTATGTAGTTGCTAGTATTTTAGTAAACCTATTAAAATAATACTAAGTGTTTTTTGTATGGCACCAATCATATTCAACCACATACCTAACTAGGTTTTTTGTATTTATAAGTTTATGTTAAACTTATTTAAGAAAAGGTTTAAATTTTTAATGTTGCATTTATAAAGCATATTACAGCATTTCAGAATTTTTAATGTTGCATTTATAAAGCATATTACAGCATTTCAGAATTTTTGACAGATAAAAAGTAATGACTATTTTTGACCTTAGTTTGAACTCATTGATCTGATATGTTATTAAGTTCAAGTCCATTTAAAATGGCACGTGACATTTTTATATTATTTTAATGATTAAATTACTTTTTTTCTCATTTTTTTTTTTTAAATGATTTGAATATTGACATAGAAAACTAAACTTATGTTACTTATATATTTTTGTTTTGTCATTTATATTTTCTTATATTTTGTTTGTGAAAATCAATTGATTTTGTAGTGGGGGAAATTCGCGCATGTAAAAATGTATGAAATGGTGCCTGTACGAACTTCCCCCACTACAAAATCTCTTGCCAACTTACGTGCCGGTAACTATACTATGAGTTTGATTGATGTAATAATGTTATAAATTTTAGTATCAATGACATCCATGAATATTTGTGCGCCTTCTGGCATAATATAGCGTGCTTGTAATTTCTTATAACAACTATTTATTGTACCTATGTTAACAAATGATTAAATGAATTATGAATACTACATGAAAGGCCCAGAAAGAGATGGCAAGATGAGCTGTGCTCCTTCTTAAATGATTGGTCTACAGACGCAGTAGACCGGGAAAGCTGGAAAGAGGGAACGGGAGCCTTTGCCTTGCAGTGGGACGACAAAACAGGCTTATAATAATAATAAATACTATGGACGAGGTGCTAGCTCAGCAGTGAACCTTTTAGAGCTAAAGCTGATATGAATCAAGACATATCAAATACTTATTATTTATTTATTTTTGAAATATTTATTGAATTGCTTCCAGTTCAATTCAGATGACCACTTATAGCCACTCTAAGGCTTCCAAAAAGGTAAAACACATATTGTATTCTACTAATTACACATAATCTAAGCCGGCAGACTATCAGATTACTCACTGAATTACTACACAAATAATTTGTGTATTATTGCCTTGCACCTTGAAGTAAAATTTGGCACATTTTATACTATGGCAAAGTTCTAATAAATGATACAAAGGTTTCAAGTTCCACATTCCAGAATTACTGTGTATGCACTAAAAAATCAATGTCTCTATGGAAAGTCTCCAGCGCGCAAATGCATAGCTTAACTTTATGTATGTGTTATCTGGAGATTAAAGCACTTCCAACCATCAATTTTAGCGGTGAAAGAGCACAGCAGCGACTGAACTACTCAAGAAGTTATAATCACGAAGTATCAGGCAATCGCCGGAATAACCAAGCAAATGTACTAAAATGGCATGAATACATGACAGAGAGCTGCATTATCAACATTACTCAACAAAGACCTCCGATTTCCAACGTTCACACTTTCAATGTATGGTAAAGTGAAACACGAGTCCTTTATACACTTATTATCACTAAAAACGATGAATATTTGAAAACTTGTGCGAAAATAATACGGGCGCGGGTTGCGCTAGTACGCCGAACTAAAATATTGAAATAACAACGCAGGTTTGTCGCGATTACACCTCAGTACACTGTAACATTTTAAGAATTCACATAAACACTAAGATTCGTTTAAAAACTATGGATTAATTACCTTTATTTAGGAAAATCGGTACCAAAGAATCACCCGAGATTCGCTTCAATTTGACAAGAGCGGAAAGGAAATTTTGTCAACAGATAAAATATAGTGAAAATGCCCTTAAAATTTTGTGTGTATCCGATCAGAATGTTGGGTTGGGCCACAAAACTTGACAAACGGGGATGAATGCAGCTGAGACTGTTATTGAGATTTTGAGAATGCGAATGCCAAAAGGAATAATTATGGATTATGTAGAGGAATAATTATTTGTTTATTTGTTTATTTATTTATCCTCACGCTGGAACGCCACACAGCAATTACACCAACGGAGCAAAAAATTACTTCATGTGCTGCATTCGTGCGCGGTGGACATCGAACGGGCGACGATGGATCACGCACGCTTACGCAGCGTCAAGACACACCACTATACTTCCATAACTCTATTCCACCTATAACGCGCACATTATGCTATTTATTGACATTCAATGACTCTTTGAAAAAATAAATATTAAAATTGAAAAAAACGGAAAATTTTGATGTGACAGATTGTCAATGTCAATTGAGATGGGATTACGAGTAAATGAAATGAAAGTAAATTATGATATGAATAGATTAAGAAATGAATATTTTCGTCGCCATTGTGTATCCTGCGAAGGCACAACACAAAGAAGACAGGAAAAGTATGGGGGAACAGCAGGGAGACCTTTGCCCACAACATAAAATATTTATGAAGGATATAAAAAAAATGACGTCAGAAAGTGGCACGGTGACTAAAAAGTGGTGTGAAAATCGGTGGTTATGGTAAGGGCATGTGATGCGGAGGAATGAAAAAAATGTCGCGAGGAAACTGAGTATGAATATAGGTAAAAGAGGGCTATATGGAAGTAGGGGAAGACCAAAGTAACGATGGATGGACTGTATGAAGATGATATGGCTAGAAAAGGAGTGAGTACCGAGATGACGAATTATGGAAGAAAAAGACAAGCTGCGCCGACCCTAAATAAAGAGCGAAAACAATGGGCAAGAGAATGAAGATGATTCTGTGTGTATCCGAACGTTTTCATAATTTAATCATTTTTCTTTTGGCAACGTTTTATGATATGTCAACTATCAGTAGTGATGGGGCATTAAAATTAAATCGAAATCGACAAATTACTACCGTACTATTCAACAGAGTAAAAATAAATAGATAGATACATATTTGTACATTTTGAACATTGCAAAGAATGTAACATTTGACAACTTTTCAATTTTGCCATAAAAGATTAGAAATCCAGTTCACAATTATTAACTTAATGCAATGGATGTTGTTGTATTGCGTCTGTTAAAATAAAGTGATTGCCTTGTCATGTCCAAAAGAAATATACTGCTAATCAGCAGAAGTCAAAATTAGTAACTGAGTAATATTTCTTGACATTACTTTGAGTTTGTCAACTTTACACAGAAAAATTCGATATCGAAGGTTGTTCGAGTAGAATTCACACACCCTTATCTTCATAAATTAAATGTCAATAAAATAAATATTGTCAAATCACTCGCGTTCATTTCATTCCGCTCGAAGGCGGTGCTCTTCATTCTTTGCAGTTTTAGCCAGTTTTTGTTCGTTTCCATCGCTTTTCATCAAAAATACTGTTCCTGTTAATACGTCACGTAGTGTTGATTACAAATAAATATTCATTGCGAGTGATTGTGTTGAAAACATGTCGTTAATCGTGCAGTGATTCGGTGTTTTTATTCAGTCACTAATTATCAAGTCCAAAGTGCGTATTGTTATAAATTAATATTTTGTGTTTGTGATCACAACTGATACGTGCCAAAGCCCAAATATGTCTTTGGAAGAGAAATTCAACGCTGCAGTAAATGTGATCCGGAGTTTGCCGAAGAGCGGTGAGTTGTTTTTTTTTTTTTAATGGCACTTGAAATTGTTTATCGATTGCTCCGTTACGTCTGCAGTAAGCTATTACATAAATTTAGCGCGGTTAATCTCTTAGTAATGAGACCAGAAACGAGATGTGTTGCAAACGGCTATTAGTTTGCGTGTCGTACATTGTATGGTAATGTAAACATGACAAACAAATTAGTTGTTGCTATGGACATCGTCTTATAAAGCACATTATATTGCATTTAATTGGGTCATGTTCCTGTTAACTTAAAGATTGGTAGACTACACTGTATACCAACTGTATTTGTTTTGCATTTGAGCGTAATAATAGACGTAATAATTTTTGGGTTGAAGATAGTATGAATTTTCTAGATGAAGACTTGTGCTTTATCTGAACCACTGTATAAAATTGATGGCAGTGTTTGAAGTCACAGCACATTTATTAAAATAATCTATCTTCGATCCACTTAGCCTATCGTAACCATGTTAGAGTTGACTTCCAGTCTAACTGGATGTAGTTGAATACGAGTATTGTACATCGAGCAGCTGCCTATCTGACCTTGACAACCCAGTTACTGGGTAACACAATAGTCCTTGGTAAGACTGGACTGGACTGTCAGACGGGCTTCTGACTACTCGTAACAACTATCAAAGATCTACGAATAAAAGCCAGGACCTATGGCAAAAAAAAAATTCCAAGGCGCTCAATAAAAAGATATAAACATGGCATCCTTATCTTCAGTCTTAACAGCTGTTGTCTGTATTGTCAGTCTTCAATATCTGTGTTCAAACTTTATTCCTGACAAACTTTTGCCACTGGCTTTGCCTGCGTGGAAGGCGAATATTGTCATTGTGTGTATTGTTGTTGTTGTTGTGTATTGTAGGCGAACATACTACCGGGATAAAAAGTATCCTACCGTTTTGTGTTATCGAGTAACAAACCTGTAAACATACACACTTTCACATTTATAATATTAGTAGGATTCTATCTGGATGATGCGCTAAGCTATCCAAAAAATATAAGGAAATTCGAATTTCTACGGGCTACTCTGGCACTGCCCTCGTAAGTGTCTCATATCAACAAAATTACTCCATATGTCTTCTGATAAGATAGGTATTCCAATTCTATAATAATAAAATTTCATTATTTTAAATTGATTAACAAACTTACTTAAGTATTATCTTTTTTATTTATTTTATTTATTTATTTATTAATAACCAACTTATACTAACAGTTTGCACCACACATACAAGTTATCGGTCAATACAGGTTATTACACACACAATCATAGAAACATAGAACATGCAAATTAAATTACATTATAAAACTAGACAAAATTAGAAGACATTATAAGATTGAACAGCTACTGTTTATTTGATAAAGCACATTTTGATATGCCTTTGACACACACACATACACACACCACACACACACATTTAAAGTATTTTTAGGTATGTTTTCAATTAACTAAAGAGATTCTCTATTTTCCCTATAGATTTCTTTGTCTTCCAACTTCATGCATATAAATATATATAAAGAATACCAATTTATGTAAATGTTGTGTCCCTAAAAATATTTAGGGCCTTTTTATTATTGGTAGTTTGCCTTAATTAACTAACGTGTACCATCAACATGAAAGGAAGCAAATGAAGAACTAACAACAAATGTAATGAAATTGTTTATTCTGTAAATGTGACAACCTGAACACCTGAAAAAAAAATAAGGCTAAATGGAATCAACATTTCCTATTTGACTATCCCTCGTTTGTCTTTGTAATGTGTTTGCAATAATTAACTAGCAACACAAAGTGAGCAAACATGCAACTCTTATGCCTTCTTGGTATGACAAGAAGCAATTAAACGCTAGCATTCAATTACTGCCATACCTAAACATGTGTTTATTGCCGTTATATGTCAAGAGAGTCCAACACAGCATCATTTTGTAATATTTAAAATAAACAAACGCATTGAAGTAACCATTTGAAAGTAAAACCTTTTCAAATGCAACCTCAGCAAATACATTAACTTTGTTTTCATAGTCTATGGTTCTGTGTTTATGCTCACAATATTATGAAACCAAGGAGTTCCTGACCAGTATAGCAACACAGCTTAATATAACATATTGCCTGTATTACCTAGGGTTAAGGCAGAATAGTACTGTACACACATTTCGCCAGTTATGTTTAAGTCCTATGTAATATGGGACCAGTTTAGTAAAATATACTCATATTAATATTTTAGTTAGTACTTAGTATTTTAACAGATACGTGATAATCAGGTTTTAAGAAGGAAGGGCAGCATTGAAGCAGTAAGGGCACGGGAAACATTAATGAATAATGCTTGTTATTTATAAAAAAAATATGTAAAATCACTTGATTTACTACCTGCTGATAAGTACTGGTGAACTGTGGCAAAGAAATTGTTTACCTATACATTTTAGCGCAATTATGTTTCCCTTTGAATGAGTAGAATATGCTCCAGCTGCTAATTTAATACATTTCTTATTTTGACATTGTCAACAGCATTTTTATTTCCAAAATGCTGTTGGGTCCTTCGAGCCGGATATAAACCAGCCACCTATGGATATCTACAAGATTACCAATAACTAACGATAGTTAAAACCTTGGACACAAATGTCCGTTTCACAATACATAGGTACTTTATAATCGTAAGCCATGCGGTCAACGGTATTGACGATGACGACTAAATTAGGCTTTTATGTTTCCACTGCTATGGCACAGGCCTCCTCTTTGTGAGAGGAAGTGGGCCCAATATATGCGGGCCCAGTGCGGTTTGGTAGATGTCACATGTCTTCGAATGTTTGCTTCTAGAACATACCAGTTTCCTCACAATGTTGGTTATTGATGATTTCAATTCCAACAGAAAGAAAACAATATCGTGTCTCATCCTGGAGGCGTTCGTTTTCTGCCACAATCATTGAGACTTGAGACCATTGAGACCAAACATTGAGACTGCTCAACAATAATACAGGAAAGTCGTTAAAAAAACACAAAAACCGTGACTAATTCTTCATAGCCATCACTCACCTAACGCCTTTCTTTAACCATAGCATTTCTCCATAAACCAACGCATCGAAAACAATTAATTCTAATTATCCAGCGCTACGTAAAAGCAAGTTAGTAATTACCTCTACAGCGGCTATTATACAAGAAAGGAAAGTGTTCACGTAATAACTTTTCCCTATATACATGACCATACAAAATGTATGGGTTTAACGAGTATGGAAAACGTTAGAGCGTTTTGTTTGGTCGAAAGAAACGGTAGTGTTTTTCGTAGAGGGAAGTATAGAATCCTTGCGAGGAATGGGATATTTTTGTAGCTTTGGGTGTCGCAAAAGGAGAGGGTGTCAGAGACATCGATCAGGTTAAGCTGCGCTTGCTACGGTTGGTTTGTGAATAGCTGAGCATCTTTACGTACCCAGACCGCTTCGTGCCTCGGAAAGCACGTAAAGCGGTTGGTCCCGGCTGTCATTCGTGACTCTTTGACTGTCGATACGGATTGTCAGAAACCGGAAAATCTGACAACCCGTCTTATCAAGAGTTATTTATTGGAGCGAGATTGTATTCAGCTGTATCCGGGTAGTTTGGAAGCCGACCTTAACATAGTTGGTAAAAGGCGAAACTACCATAAGGAGATTCCGTAGTATCATCACATTTTTCGCCACACCTCATCTTAATTGCCAAGTAATTCTATTTGTTCTACACGCTCTACAAATCTTAAAACCTATCTACAAATATGTCAATCAGATGAACGGGACATACCAGATTACGCATCCAAGTATGAAAACTCACAATAACACTTGAGTTAAATACTGTAATTGTGATACAGTGATAAAAGATTACACTAAGCGGCTAACGATGTAGATAATGAATTAATGACTTATCTTAGACAGCTAATTCCTTGGTATCTGTTAATGTTGGACACTTGTTGATGTGGTTCGAGTGTGTTACATAATGCAGTTTGAAGGTATTTTTAGGTCGTTCACCTGTTAGTAATTTCAGAGCTGACTTCGCTCGCGGAAACGTGGGGTTGGGATCGTACTACTAGTACAAAAAGTATGTCCTAACCTAGGTCTACCTGTGTGCCAAATTTCATTAAAATCCGTTGAGCCGTTAAGGCTTGAAAAAGTAACAGACAGACAGAGTTATCTTCGAGTTCATAATAGGTATTATATGTTTTTATACGGTTAACAGTACTATGAGAAGTACACCCGTCAAGCTATTGAAAATAGAAGTAATCGCCTTGTAAGCGCTTAAAAGTTTTGATGATTATATTTCTTATCTTTTCGACTGCATTTTTTTTATGCTATTCTACTCTATGCCGTAAAGTTGGAAGGCCTCGCAAAAGGTGGACCGATGACCTTGTGAGGGCCGCAGGAGTCTGCTGGACGCGGGGAGCACATAACCGGTCGAAATGGCGGAGCTTGGGGGAGGCCTATGTCCAGCAGTGGACGTCTTTCTGCTGAAATTATGATGATTCTACGCTAAGATGTATGTCTGGTACGGCTGGCAATCCTTTCCTATCCTAAGAGCACGTCTTCCATACCATTACGGCGCCCCCAGGTCTACTCCTTGATACGCAATGTTCTCTGTACCACCATGAAACATGAAGCTTCAAGGGCTAGTGCAAATCTTGGCGTTCATTCGATTAATCGAGTCTAGTCAAACCACGCTGGGGTCGGTGCATTTCATTCATTTTTTATTCTTCGAGTGCAATTTTCTTATGCACAACCCATGACATGCAAGGGCAACCAAATAGCCGACATTTTATCAAGTTCGAAAAACAATACACCATCGACTTAAGTAGGATAATTTTTCTTGACAACCAACGCACTGAGAAACTGGAGCTAAATATCTAGAGCTTGAACACTACTGAACTGCTCATCCTCTCTCACCCACGTTTGCAAATCATTTCTATTGTGTGAGGCGTGGGATAGAACCACAATGGAGTTATGTAAAGCATTGTCGAGGAAGCATTGTGAAAGAAAAACTTGTTCGTATGAAATGCTTTGATTTTGACATTGAGCGGGTCGTGTTTTGTCATCAACTCTTGTGGAATCATTTGTACTCTGTTTTGATTGGAATATCAACGTTCTTCTGACACAATGCTAGCTTTCTGCCGACATAACATCAGGCCTGTTGCTTGAAGTTCCTTGAAGGCTATGGCAGAAGCAGTGGCCTAACTAAGGTGGGGCAGGCAGGGCAAAAGCCCTGGGCGCCTTTTGAAGGGCGCAAAAAGTCGCTGATTATTAAAAACAAATAACATCAATGAACCATTTCATACCTATATCTAAGAAATCTGAAGAGCTACTTGATTATATTGTGCAGTACGGGGATGAAAGCGTATTCTCTTAAAATTTCAGCATTGCAAGCAATTTTTTAGCAAGTTGAAATGAATACCTTCGTTATTGAAGCCTATAATTGGTCAAGAAAGGTTATGCGACCTGGCTTTGCTCAGTGTAGACTGAGAAGATAATTTACGACTGGGCGCAAATGTGATGCGTGCCCTAGGCGCCATTTTCTATCGGTACGCCTTTTTTTTTTTTTGATTACGGGGGGAAATCCTCATGGATGTCCTCCACCCTGGGGAGGGCGGAGGGGTCTGTCAGACTCTTACTGACTAAAACCACCCCGGTGTTCCGTCTCACACTTGCACCGGGGATCACGGGAACAAGAACGACTTCCGCGATCCCCGGATCGGTACGCCCCTAGGCTAAGTGCACCACCATATTTTGCACGATGTATAAGTCTTATATAACAAAGGGCGAGCCTATTGGCATCAACCGGGCACGAATGCAGACTCCGGGGTGTTACTGGGAAATTACACTTAGATAAACCCAATATCACTTTGCCCGACCATGGAATTGCATCTAGGACCTCATGCACTTGCGACCACTAGACTATCCACCAACTGCGTAATTCCGTCAAAATCTGTTCAGAATTCATGCAACTCTTTTTAATTTGACGGATTAATGGATTCTTCTTCTGATGCTGCTCCAATTAGGTACTGGAGGATGAATTTTGGCCCTGAATATCTAAATATTACCGTAAAGTTCTTTGGCTGTAGACCAAGACCGGGACCCTTCGGAACTATTTCTGGACAGGTCCACTGTGTGTTTTTTCCTCAAAAGACCATTTAAGACTGTGTCAATACTTCGGTCATCAATCTTTCGGTCTTCACATGATCTAACCAAGATTATGTCTTAGTCTGTACTTTAAAAGAGACTGACCTCTAAGTTTGTTTCGGCCTTTTTTCTCAGAGTAGTCAGATAGGAAACGCCGACCTCATCTAGTTTTAAAAATATGATTGATGTGTAAAAGTGTTTGTACAAACGTACTTTGAGAAATAAAATAATTTATCTGGAATTACCAGTCGAATTAGAAAAATATTTTTGTGTTTCATTGTCCAATTCTTGGAGGAGGCTATTTGACATCCCGCTACGACTTAAGGAGCCTAGTATTTTTACTTTTTTTTTATTTTTAACTATTTGTTTCTTTTGAAACAAATAGTTAGAAAGTACACTAAGAGAAAAATAGCTAATCTCTATGCCGGCGATGCGATGCTATAGGATATATTTTTGTTTTAAGAGTTAGAAGCTAACTATTTTGGGGTATATTCATAAACGATGATTAAAATTAAGAGATGTTTAAATGTCAAAAAAGTATGATTAAAAAGTCGCTATTCACTACTTAACTTTAAGCAACGTTTATAAATAAGGGGGATAATGTTAGAGTTAGAAGTTAACTACTTATCTCGTAAAAATGATCAAGCGCCGCGCGCCGGTCTGCAATTTAGAATTATGTAATTTTATTGCACAACGGATCTTCGTTTTTTGTTCATTTTACAACGTTACGTGTTTGCATAATAAATACAATAATATACAGCTACTTAAGGGGAATCTAGTCGCGGCTATTCACTGGTGGGCCTGACTAAAATGCACGCTGTCTCACCAGGCATTATGTCCGACAAAGGTAGTACCCGACTACCCGTGATGAGCAGTTAGACGCTAGTCTACACGCAAAACATTATTGAGTGAGATGCAGGATCAGTTTATAGTAAAACAGGTGCGTAAAAAATTAAGAAAGGTCCTTCGGAAGATCGGGTTTTATGAAAAAACCACTGCATAAATCGATGAAGTTGATTGAACTTTTCGATATTTCAGCTTTGTCGGTACCGACTTGGTTTTGGAGATTTTACAATAACGAATCTTTGTTGGCTCATAACTTTTTAATGGCTTTTTATTTTAGTATTCTGTTTCCGTACAGGCAATATTAATAATGAGACAAAACCATACCATGTTTATTTTTTGATGTACATTGTCTAACAGTGGAGTAATACACTCCCGAAGTTTGTATGGAAAAAATGTTGACAAGATTCACCTTAACTGGTTTCGACGTAGAACTACCAACGGTTTTTATTTTACATCTTAGCTAATCTGGACCATAAAAATAGTACCTATTCCACATTTGAATTACATTTGAAACAATTTGTTTTTACTTGTTTCAAAAATAGAATGTTAGAGTGTACAATTAATTGTACATGCGAAATGTGCAACAATAACTTAGGACATTCACGATGGACGTAAATAATAATAATAATAATAAAATCATTTATTTGCATAAAACATGGTATAAAATGTTCTTAAATATAATGGTATAGCACAAACATGTTCAGCTATGATGAAACATAGCATGCAAAATCTCAGGGTTTTTTTTTTTTTTTCGAAATGTTACAACTTACAGGGCGTCAACATTTTGTATCCATAAATTCTTTTAAGCTATAGAAACTACACTCATTCAACCACTTGTACAACTTTATCTTAAATATTTTTTGATGTAATGTTTTGAAATGGCTTGGTATCTTATTATAGATACGCACGCACATTGCTAGGCAGTTTTTGTTATACTTGGTAAGTCTTGGCAAATCATTTATTACTAATTTGTAAGGATCTCGTCTGTTCCGAGGATTTACATCATTTGCTGTTTTAAACAGCTCTTTATTCGAAACTACAAACACACATATTTCGTAAATGTATAGAGATGGTAAAACTATTAGGGTGGTAAGTCATTGCAATTTAAGACTTATCTCGGTAACGTAAGGTATACATTAGAGTGATTGCCGTAGTTTAAACAAATTCATGGCAATCATTCAAATTTGTCCTTTATTAGAATTAGATAAGATTTACATTCTAATGAATTACAAATGGTTTTAAGTATAATTCAAGTTTGACCATGAATGGGTATCTTTGTGTCTGTCATTTTCGAATAAAGAATGGAAGGGAACTCTCAGGGTAGCCTGTGAAATTAAAATTTTCTTACGTTTTTGCAATTTGCAGGTCAGTGCAAGGTTGTATGTTGATAAAAAGATAATTCGCGACCGTAATAAATATGGCTTGATATAATTTTAATCTAAATTATCAATACAACGCTCTTAGTTCATTTAATCCCATTGAATTATTTTTTTATGAAATAGTTATATATTTTGCGCCACTGTCAGAATCGCAAGTAATCTTTGTTCTCGTTAAAATAAGGTTGTTTTTGGCTTGCTGCCACTAACAAGCCTGTCAACATCACAGTGATCTTTATTCTGGTTATGATAAGGTTGCTGCTGTCAGAGGTAAAATAACTGTGAACGCACTGTAGTTGGGTTGTCAACCAATCGGTGTACTATGCCAAATCGAATGCCAAATAATCGAATATCAAATTGATCGACCAGTATAAATCGAACGTCTAAATATTCGAGTTATTTATAAGGACAAATGATATCCTAAAATGTTAAGATATGTAGATTTTATCCCAAGATATGGTATAAAAATGTTTTGAAGCATGTTAGGTGAGGTTATTGATTGATATCGATGTATTTAGACGTTCGATTTATAGTGGTCGATCAATAATTGATATTCGATTATTTGGCATTCGATTTGGCATAGTACACCCTTAACCAATGGTCCACAGAATAAAAAAAAAACACATCCAGAAGATGAAATATTGTGTCCATATTTGGCAAGAAATACCAAAATTAATTTATCAGGTTTACATTGAGGTCAAGGCGAGCTTGCAGCTAATTTATTATGACTGAATCCGAAGGTGACACACGTTAATAACTGCAAAATATTTCTATGTGGATTATTTTATTACTAATTTATGATCATATTATTACGTTTTGACAGAATATTTAGGCAGCGTTTCAAGAAAAATACCATCGTTTTCTGCAGCGTCGATTTGATTATTTGGTCATATTTTCATCTCTGCATAAGAACTCTTTTATTCTTTCCAATTCAATGGGAAAAGTTTAGACCATTGTCATCGTCATCATCATCAGTTACCTAGCCTTTTTCCGGTCAGAGTGTCGTCTTGGGGCACTATGAAAAAAATACTTAGAAAAATTTCGCGACCAATTTCGAGGTCACAGTTCTAACCTAACCTAACCTATGGATATCTTTGCAGGTACACACCGCTATAAATAAAATTAAAGAAGACGCTTTAATTAATAAAAACAAAAAACCAATTCATATAATTAGTGACTGCGAAGCAAGCACTCCCTCAAGTAAGGTACAATGACACTCTGACCAAAAAACCAAATTTTTCTAAGTCCTCGCTCCAGTGCCTCTAAGGCTACACTCCAACCCTTTTTCCATCTATGTTGAGGTCGGCTTCCAGATGCAGCTGAATATCAGTTTTTATTCGCGGGCCCAGTGCGGGTTGGTAGATGTCACATGTCTTCGAATTTTTGGTTTTAGTATATGCCGGTTTCCTCACAATGTTTTCTTTCACCGTTTTGGGAACAGTGGTGATGAGGAGGAATTAGATACGAACCCACCACCTATTAAACTCGTAGGTCGAGCCCGTTATCATGGGGCCAACACTGCTCTCTTTTATTGCATAGATCTTGACCAAAACAAAAAACCATATTAAAACTATTAAAAACGTCCACTACTGGACATAAACCACAATAACCACTACAACAGTCACAGCAGAATTGGGCATGGTAGGGTAAAGAAAAAATCTTTGACAGTCGTTACGGGTAGTCAGAAGCTGGAGTCAGAGTACAACTAGTCTTACCAAGGGGACACCCCTTGGTAAGACTAGTTGTCAGACTAGTTTATACCTACCTAGAGACTGGGATCTGGTGGTCATAAGGCGTAATAATATCACGGTGGGATTTTTTCGCGCACTGAATCTTTAATGCACTGTTTAGCGCCGAGAGTTGAAAATCGAAGTGTGTTTTTTGAACACGCTGAGATGCACTCTGTTAGATTCTCAATGCTCGGTTCAACACCGAGAGTTGAAAATCGCAGTGTGTTTCTTCAACGCGCTGAGATGCACTCTGTTAGATTCTCAATGCTCGGTTCAACACCGAGAGTCGAAAATCGAAGTGTGTTTTTTGAACACGCTGAGATGCACTCTGTTGGATTCTCAATGCTCGGTTCAACACCGAGAGTTGAAAATCGCAGTGTGTTTTTTGAACACTCTGAGATGGACTCTGTTAGATTCTCAATGCTCGGTTCAACACCGAGAGTTGAAAATCGCAGTGTGTTTTTTGTACACGCTGAGATGCACTCAATTCTCAATGCTCGGTTCAACACCGAGAGTCGAAAATCGAAGTGTGTTTTTTGTACACGCTGAGATGCACTCAATTCTTAATGCTCGGTTCAACACCGAGAGTCGAAAATCGAAGTGTGTTTTTTGTACACGCTGAGATGCACTCAATTCTCAATGCTCGGTTCAACACCGAGAGTTGAAAATCGCAGTGTCTTTTTTCAACGCGCTGAGATGCACTCAATTCTCAATGCTCGTTTCAACACCGACAGTTGAAGATCTAGTGCGCGATAAAATCCTGCCGCATTATTTTTCCGGCCGTGTGAACGTCGACCGATTCTGTAATTAACGAATCTTTACTGCTGATATCATGATGTAAAAACACAGAGTAACGAAGTTCTTTGGCCTAATTAGTTTTAAAATTAAGTCTTAAATGTAAATAATATGCATGTCCGTAATCAGAGCGAGACTGATCGAAGAATTGTTTGATTGTGTTTTATTATTAATTTACTGATGCCAGTGGCGAAATGATAACAGCCGCAAGGGTAGATCGGAGGTTAACCTACGCTTCCCGCTGTCCATTCGTGGATTGGAGACCATCCATTGTATTAAGCCTATAAACCGGATCCAAGTCCAGGAGCCCACGAATACCATGGTAGGGACGCCCTAAGCGTGCAAACGATAGAACTCCATGCAGTTTTTGCTGAAACATCCTTTCCCTTTATTTCATGAAATAAGTTCACAAATATATATATAAAATATATTTTAAAATATTAGAGTATTAAACATTAAAAAATGCATAAAAAATACCATCCCACCGCCCCGGTATCGGGAACAGGGTCCACGCTACCGGCGCTCAATGGAGAGGAACCTCTTAACAATGCGAGCCGTGTCCAGAGTACCGCTTTGTGAAACACCCCTGCTCCATCTGCCCAACGGGAAAAAATGCCAAAATGAGCTCATTTTAATCAATATTTATAAGATCAGGATTCAGAATTCAGGATCAGGATTATAAGATCAGGAGCTCCTGATCTTATATTAACGTAGAATAAGCATGTTTAGAGTCCTACAATTCTTGTAAAATCAATAAAAAAAAATCTGTTTCGCAAAAAGTGCTGGAAAGTGCATAAAGATAAATTTATCATTGGTACTCTATTTTAGTGATCTGTACTCTTAATTTACTCTCTCTGAAATTAGAAATACTCTAAGTACTTCTTCTAGGAAAAGATCGGCAACCCTAGCCCCAAGTAAATTGCGACAACGGCATCGGCAGGAAGGTGATGACTAGCCCATAATCTCCAGCATTCATTAATTCCGTGCATCGGTCTGTGCTTCTTCTTTCCCATTACAATAATTCTATAACAGTCAAAGATACAAAACCTACTCGATAAAGGGCTTAAAACAACATCTCTAATTAATGACGTCAGAACAAAGCAGTTCGATGCTAATAAGAGTGGAATTTTACTCGTTTATGTCGGTAACCTCGGAAACAAGTTCGTTGTATCTAGGTGAATGCTTCGGGCCTTCATTTTGTATCATTCAATTTTGATGCACCTGCATGTATGAGCAGGGGCGACTAACGTGGTTAAGTAATACTAACGGCCGCATGGGTCGATCCATCAGGTTAAGCTACGCTTGCCGGGGTAGGTCTGTGGATCGGTGCCCATCTTTTTAAAGAAACGTTACGAAGTTGACGTTACGTGTGGTCACGAGATAAAAAAGTCATCGTAAGGAGTGTTTAGGCGGTAAACTCAAAACAACGAAGAATAAATTTGATTTTAATCGTCCTAATTGAGAAAATGGATATAAATACATTTATTTTAAGTTTTCTGTTCAATATTTCGTCCCAATCTTCAAATTAAAATAGTTTAGTACCCTATTGCCGGAGATATCGCGGGGAATACATACGCGACGAATTGAGAACCTTCTCCTTTTTGAAGTCGGTTAATTAAATATTTCAAGTCAATTGGGACGAGAGTAGGAAGATGTTTATTTTTGACTAGTTTATGTGTTTTTCTCTGCGAGGAAATTGCTGATAACGCCCATCCCCATAAAACTATGTAATCGATATTGCTATCATTCAACGCGTCAAAGTCAAAGCGTTTATTTCAAATAGGCACATAAAAGGCACTTTGGAACGTCAACATTTACATTAAAATACAATTGATTGTAGTCCCTTCCAATAGGTATATTCGTATGGATAAGAATGAGCAAGAAACTCCATCGTTACTGTTTTACAATATTTTGTATCCGTCCTACTAATATTATAAACGTGAAAGTTTGTAAGTATGGATGGATGTTTGTTACTCTTTCACGTAAAATGGCTGAACGGATTTGGATGAAATTTGGCACACAGATAGATTATTACCTAGATTAACGCATAGGATACTTTTTATCCCGGTAGTACGTTCCCGCGGGATAATTTTCGACTTCTACGCGGGCGGAAACTAGTTATTTATACAGGCTGATTTTTTAGTCACCGTCCAAATTTTTCAGGGTGATAGTACCCGTGAAATTGAACAACTTTCTCCAAGGAACATGGGTCGAAATATGAAAAAAAAATCGACCTCCCATGCAAAATCAATAGTTAGCTGGTCGATTTTGTATGGGAGGTCCGATTTTTTTTTTCATATTTCGACCCATGTTCCTTAGAGAAAGTTGTTCAATTTCACGGGTACTATCACCCTGAAAAATTTGGACGGTGACTAAAAAATAATTCTGTATGTGAAGACGATGCACCTGGAATAAAATTACCTACCACAATAGGTTTAATAAGAATTAAAAATGAAGCAATGGCAGATAAATTAATTATGTGATAGATACAGGATGCTCACATATTTATAAACATAAGATTTTAACAAGTAAGTAATAAGTCAGTGTGTGAGTTAAAGTAATCACACTAATCACAGAATGTAAATCAATGTCATAAAAATAATAAATTGTCCAATTAATTAGCAACCAGTTTGTTTTTGTCTAGAATCTAGATCGTCCTATGGAGCAGGACCAGCATGTTTCCAAGCATTATTATCTAGGATATAATCCTCTAATTTACTAATTTGTAATATGCTCATTTACAAAGCAGTAAAATGAAAACTCATTAAAAGTATACTTTTAAGTTTTCATGTTTTTGCTTTCGTCAGACGTAAATTTAAGTAACAGCACTCGTGAAAGCTAATGTCATGTAAATCATCGAAAAAATCCCATTAAAAATTCGTGATTGAAATACAAATAGTGAAAACTTAGACCTCTGACATCTGAACCTACCAATAGAACAGACGTCATTGACACATACAACTAAGTAATGTACATGTACTTAATTACAACATGTATCTTAAATCTGTGGTTATATTTAAGGAGAATGCGCTATGTATACAACTAAGTAAGTCATCATCATCATTTCAACCGAAAGACGTCCACTGCTGGACATAGGCCTCCCCCAAGCTCCGCCACTTTGACCGGTTCTGTGCTTCCCGCATCCAGCGGACTCCTGCGCATGTGCATGTATCTTAAATGTGTGGTTATATTTAAGGAGAATGCACTAGGGTAGTCCACGAAATTAAGCTAAGTCTATTTAATTTAATCCCATTGAAGGTCTATTTCCTGAAAAAGTCATACAATGGGATTATAATAAACTTAGAGGGTTGAATTGATGATTTTAATCTTTTATATTTATACGTGATGCAAAAAGTTTATAAGTACCTACTTACTCATTTTTACGAAAATTATACAGACAGAGGAGTACGAAATTTGGCACGTTAATATCGAGAAGGACAGCAAGCTAATATTGTTTAATTATGGTCGAATTTCGACCACTAGTATTATTCTGTAAATACATACGTGTTACGGTCGCGAAACATATTTTGTTCAATATATTACACCCCTAATAAAGTAAAGGCCTGTTTAAAAAATATCAACTTTTGGGAAAACGAGTTAAAAGATTCAGGGAAGTCTTTACCCGAGCCCTTGACTGTGCGTGGTTCGACACGCACTTACCGTATCGATATTTTGGTAATGTACTGAACAAAGAATACATAATTATGTCCCATCACTACAAGCTGTATATTTGTAGGTGCCGTTCGGACACTGAAATCAATATGGATAAACTGTTCCACTGAACGGCACGTTACGAAATTTTGTTTCAGTGCCGTTAGTGAAGGGCTCACGAGCCGTTCAAGCGCGTGCCGTTCAAATCTGTGCCCTGAGTGGAATACCTCGAAGTTTTTACATAATAAATTATACCATCATAATTTAAAGTGCGCTTTAATATTGTCTATTTTTTTTTTCTGTGAAAGCCAAGTGGCTATTGAGTCCATCTGACACTAAATCACTCAATATTTCTAGTTGTGCCCTTACATTACTAAGGGTGCGATATGTTCAGCCTACCATTGACCTGCAAATTGCAAAAAGCGTAAGTAGATTTGAATTTTGCGGGCTTTTTAGCGGTTCCTCCTTAAGGGTGTGGTAGAGATCATCACACTGAACAACCATGTCCATGGGACCAACACCGTAATCGCGAAAAACTGTTAACTGTCGTATAAAAAATATAAAAAAATCACATAAAACCACATGGGCACTTATGAAACGTCAGAATCTACACGGATCCAATTGGTTGTTTTATGGAAGAGCCGCCAAGAAACTACAAGGTTACCTACTCTTTAAAAAAAAAAAATGGATTTTACAATGTTTGCAAATTACAGTGTTATTACTTATTAGTAGAGATCGGATCTTCGGATGCATATTTACCTAAAGATAATTATTAGCTATCAAAGTATGGAAGCGGCTTTATAAATTATTTGTAATATTTATTAAAAACCCCGGGATTCTTGGATTGCATAACTATTCAGACGTGTATTAGTTTAAAATTAATGTTTAACCCGATACAAATATGTGTGGAGGAGGGGTGGTTTGTCTTAGTTAAAACAAAAAATAAACAAATTACTTAAGTACCTAAATTAAGATTTTTTCGATACAAAAGCGCATTCCATGTTAGCCAACATCTCAACTTTAGGTGAATATGCATCCGAATATCCGATCTCTGCTTATTAGGTACGGGAGGGCAGTGTAGGCCGGTCAACATTTACCAGGTACTTAATAAAATAGAAAATGGTCTACACACATCTAAAAGGCCAACGTTCTCACATTCACAAAGCAAAACTTAGCTTTATATACAAAACTTCATTGCCTATACTCGACCCAGAACTATAGGAGGACTGATTATTTTTTTGGGATTTCGATATGGGTCCCATCGAGAAAGATGACCGGTTGGATGGTCTGTGCCAGACCCTTAAATATGCCACTCCTTTTTTATACATGCTGCATGTATTTAATTATCACAAAGACTACAAGTCATTGAACTGTATTGCATACAATACGACGAG
Source organism: Antitype chi (assembly GCA_947359405.1). Lineage (NCBI taxonomy): Eukaryota > Metazoa > Arthropoda > Insecta > Lepidoptera > Noctuidae > Antitype > Antitype chi. Next base: position 8,070,949 of record OX375835.1, on the reverse strand, counting down.
TAATTAGATTATGCAGTGGCCAGTCGTGTTACTATGCTACTTTTTAGGGTTCCGTACCCGAAGCGTAACCCAACGGGACCCTATTACTAAGCCTCCGCTGTCTGTCCGTCTGTCCGCCTGTCTGTCAGTGGGCTGTATCTTGTGATCCGTAATAGGTAGACAGTTGGAATTTTCACAGAATGTGTATTTCTGTTGCCGCTTTATCAACATAATGTTAATAAATAATATTTAAAAAAACTGAAAAACACGCTTTAAAAACCAAATTAAAAAAGGAGAAAATAATTTAATTCAGTTAAAAAGTGTAGGGTGCTTTTTGAGGTATTTTTATAATCAATTAATGTCAAGCACCCTACGCTTTTTAATTGAATTAAATTATTTTCTCCTTTTTTAGTTTGGTTTTTAAAGCGTATTTTTAAACTATTATTTATTTTCTATTTTTTAGTACTGCTAACTACAAAAGCGTGATTTTTTCAGTTCTTTTTTTCTATTTTTCTCATTTTTTTTTTAAATTATTGAATTGTCATCGTTACTCAATAAGTTTACAATGTTTAAATGAAATTTGACCGTTTAAAGTGGGTCAAAATCGTGCCCTAAGGAGTCGGTTACAAACATACAAACAAACAAACATACAAGTGAAGCTAATATAATATAAAGCGTGTAAAAATGAAAGAGGTCTCCATACAAGAAACGTGTTTTTTCGGCGATTTTTCCCTTGTGGTACGGAACCCTTCGCGTGTGAGTACGACTAAGTGCAAGTCGGACTCGTACACTCGCTCACACGTTCGCCATCACTTCGGCCCGTTTTCATAGAGTTGTACTTGTATGATAAAGGGTGTGTGTCCAGAGTTCAACGTCCTACAGTAGTCTAGATAGACGCAATCAATAGTCAGATTGATATAGGTCAAAGCGTAACATTCGCCACACCTCGTCCGGGGTTTGCTTGTAACACACTAACAGTAGCAATGGCTTACATTTTGACAGTTCAACAACATTCCTTTTAGAGAAAAAAGCTTGGGATTGACCTGCTTGAATGTTTCCATACTGAATGTTGTTTTTTGTTTTGTTAGTTATTTTAAACCATTTGACATGAATATTTACTTGAAAAAGTATAATATTATTATTGTTTCAATTATCGTGGATGTGTGAGGACTATGTGGATCATGTTTTCTTTTTTGTTTTTCATCACTTTCTCTGTTAATTTTTAATGTTAATCTGGCAGTTTGAGTACTTTTTGTGGCCTACCAAGATGTCCTTTCTTTGGTATTGTTCGTCGTATCGTTGTGCTCCATGTTTTAAGTTGAGCTGCATGATTACTGACAAATTCGTGCACTGACAGGACAGGTCCACTCAATCTGTGTGGTTCTTTCCTCAAAAGGCCATATTAGACACCAATCTGCATTCAAATGATCTGACCACGATTATATCTGGACTTTAAAAGAGACTGTGACCTCCGAGTTTGTTTCAGCCTTTCTTCTCAGAGTAGTCAGATAGGAAACGCCGACCTCATCTAGTTTAAAAAATATGATTGACGTGCAAGTGTTTGTACAAACCTACTTACAGAAATAAAATCATTAATAATTTATTGCGTTATTATTTACGCTGTCGAGCAGATAGTTTTTTCGAACATAATATCATCATCATCATTTTAGCCGAAAGAGGTCCACTGCTGGACATAGGACTCCCCCAAGGTGCGCCACTTCGACCAACTGTGCTTATCGCATCCAGCGTATTCCTGCAGCCTTCACCAGGTCATCGGTCTACCATGTGGGAGGTGTTCCTTCGAACATATGAAGCTCGGATTAACAATATCCTCAAAACGGTTCAGATTCTGGATGATAGTGTGATATGCAATTAGGGTTGCTGTCAGCCCCGGATAGAATCTACGATTTTTTCGAACTGGGGCAAAAACTTCATAATGGCGCCCCTCTCTCCAGCGTTAAAGATAAATTAATTAGGTGTGGGCTTGTGTGGCGCCTTTTTCTTACAAGTCGACGGTGAGCCAACCGGTTTCCGTATGCTAGGCGCTTTATGGAGCAAGTTTTTTTATTTTTGAATCATACTATATTATGATTTTGGCGCCCCCTGAAACTGCCCGCTTTGCCCCCCCCCCCCCCCCCCTAGATGCGGGGCTGGTTGCTGGTCCATGATATGGTAAAAACAACTTATAGCATACTCAGCCTATAATATTCCCACTGTTGGGACGCAGGCCTCCTCTCGGTGAGAGGAAGTGGGCCGTAATCTACCACGCGGGCCCAGAGCAGGTTGGTAGATGTCACATGACTTTGAATTGTTGGTTCTAAGACATGCCAGTTTCCTCACGATGTTGTCCTTCACCGTTTTGAGAGCAGTGGTGATGAAATAATCCACAAAAATAAAGCGTCTGTCAGGGTTTGAACCTACGACGTACCACTCTTAAGTCGCGGTGGCTACCACTGCGCCACCACTGCTCTCAAAATCACTTATACTCCATTTGAAATAAGATTAGACATTCAACTCAACCCTTTTTACAGTCCGATCAACCGATTTTGATTTCTATTGCGTTAGTGGCAGAACAAATGGCAGCTGCAGTAAACAGTTGGTATTGTAACTAGTATTTTGCTTTTAATGCCATCCTTATGCCTACGGTATAGAAGTCAGAAACGGTTGAACTGACTGTAAAAAAGGTTTGTTTAAATGTCTTATCTTATTTCAAATGGAGTATAGTTCTTAAAATAAACTATAGAATAATATATAGCCTCCAGACAAACATTGCAACAACAATACGTATAGTTACAAACTACTAAACAATGCCGCAATCAGTGCATTGAGTGCCGCAGTATAAATATTCTGTGAGCGACATGTACACACGTAACACACGGCTACACATCAAGCTATGTATTTCCAGTTTACGCTGATCTCGCACTGTACGGAAATCCTAAACAATGCGAGATCAGCTTATACTGGAAATGTAGCCGTGTGTGTACGTGTATTGTGCAAGCATACAAATTTAGCTCTTGTTTGTTCTACGTTTCATGGTTTAAAACCATTTGTGATGCATTCAGGCTTCATCTTCTCTATCTCGAGACCAATTTCACAAGAGTAGTTCGGCCGATAATGTTCCCCCCGCTTAAAACACAGGCCTTCTCTCGGTGAGAGGTAGTGGGCCGTTATCCACCACGCGGGCCAAGTGCTGGGTGGTAGATGTCACATGTCTTTGAATTTTTGATTCTAAGACATGCGGTTTCCTCACTATGTTTTCCTGCACCGTTTTGAGAGCAGTGGTGCTCTTACGTACAATTATGTATCGCCCCTTGTGGTGTCTTAAGTCAGACTGTGGATATGTGACCAATCTTCGAATCAACATCAGCTTAATTTGGACGCCATACATCTCAATCTTCGGCAACTCACATCCAGCTGCTATCAGCCACTCGCAATCCTCGCTAATGTTTCGTAAATCACGTCAATGGATCAGTTCCAGATGATATGCCTGCGGTAATTATTTCGGTTATTCAATGGGTTGGAAATGTAATCTAAGCTTGGGATATCGGTATTTCCAAGTCATTGGGTTGCAGAAACTAAATCGCTTTCCTGGTATTGAGGATACAGACGTAAGATCTTGCTTGCATGCATAGTAATGGAACTAGGTTTGGTTTGCTTAAAGTGCATTTGTAAATACGAGCTCGACGCATTGCTTGAAGCTATACGGGCTTTGCCAATAGGCCAGTAAAGATTAGGAAAATTTGCAGTCTAAGTATTTACCATAAACTGGATTACGATAGTATGTTGGTAGTAAACAATTTTTTTTTAAAACAAAGTACAAAACTCTGTTTTGATATCTTCAGCTTTAAAACATAGATGAAAATGTTTATTGTGTCACTTGGCAGGCCTAGGAAGAAATGGCGGGATGTGTTGGACTTCTTAAAGGATTGGTTCAAAATTTCAGTAGAACTGGAAATGTGGAAAGACGGTTGGACAAAATGGGCTTATAATAATATTGCGTCTCAAATTAATGAATACACTAACATGTGAAATTGCTTTTATTGAGCTCTACCGAAGACTTTGTTTTTTTGATGTTATAACCAGAGATCGGATATTCGGATGCAAATTTAGCTAAAGATAATTTTAGCTATGAAAGTATGGAAGCGGCTTTATAAATTATATGTAATATTTATTAAAAACCCCGGGATTCTTGGATTGCATAACTATTCAGGTGTATATTAATTTAAAATTAATGTTTAACCCGATACAAATATGTGTATGTACTGGAGGAGGGGTGGTTTGTATTAGTTAAAACAAAAAATAAACAAATTACTTACCTAAATTAAGACTTTTTCGATACAAAAGCGCATTCCATGTTAGCCAACATCTCAACTTTAGGTGAATATGCATCCGAATATCCGATCTCTGATTAAAGTGATCGTTCGATACCATAATTTTGACACTGTTATACCTAATATCTAGAAACCAATCCTATTGACACCTCTTTATCCAACTATGTTTAATGATTTAATAACATCTTCCAATTACCTTCGGCGATCTTCGAAAGCCTTTGGGGGCCCTTGGAATTCAGCAGCAAAGTGTTGCACGATCATCTGATTCGGTTCAAGTTAAAAATATGTAAAATCGAAAGTGGTCGCAACCAGTTTGAGTATAGTCCGTTCAGGTCAGACTGGTTTGTTTTGAGAAGCAAGATTTGTATTTAAATTTAACTTGGGTTTTAATTTCTGTTTATATTGTTGGATAAATTGCCATGCTCACGATTCACTTGAAGACTGTCTTTCAATTAGTAAATACTTCTTACTTTTTCTTGTTCACAATAGTTGTTTATAGTTGCTATATACGTACTTCAAATGTTGAAGTTCCCGGTCATTGCCATGCTAAAGTAGGTATTAGTACGATGAAAAAAATGGAAATCGATTCGCTTTGTTATAGAACAGCTCTGAATCGGGTTGCTGCCTTTTGGCTTGTAACTAAGAAAGTCAGCATATTGTTGTAGTTTATAATTGTATAACTTCACTAGCTTTTGCACGCAGCTTCGCTCGCGTTAATTTTGAATTTGACAATCAATTCGGGTTGTACTCTGCTTGTAATAATATAATTCAATCATGATTCGTATGAAACGTGGCGTCATCTATTATCATAAGAAAGTTATTGTTGATTTCCTCGGAAACAGTAAATTTTTTCCGAAAATTTTTGGGATGAAAGGTACTTTATGTCTGTTTCTGTACACCTGACAACGTATATGAATTTCAGGTTGATAGGTTCAGCGGTTTAGGTGTGAAGAAAGTAACAAACAAATTTACTTTCGCATCTATAATATTAGTTAGGAATAATTCTTTAAAAAGGATTAAATTCTTTCGTAAGCTTTGCTTTGTTCTCCAAAGCAACAATGGTTATTGATTGGACAGTGGTTTGATGATATCCAGTTCCGTAATCTATATATTTAGAGGATTTACCATTTCTTCTCGTCGTGTACCTATGTGAGCACGTGGCGTTCTGAAGTTCCCGTCCTGTTAAAATGGTATAAGGTATCTTACATATACATAAGCTCACGCGTTTTTATACGCTTTATATTAGCTTCACTTGTATGTTTGTTTGTATGTTAACCGACTTCTTAGAGCGCGATTTTGACCCACTTTAAACGGTCAGATTTAATTGAAACTTTGTAAACTTATCGAGGACCGATGACAATTCAATAATTTAAAAAAAATTGAGAAAAATGACAAAAAAAAAATAAAAAAACACGTTTTTGTAGTTAGCAGAACTAAAAAATAGAAAATAAAAAATAGTTTAAAAAACTAAAAAACGCTTTAAAAACCAAACTAAAAAAGAAGAAAATAATTTAATTCAATTAAAAAGCGTGGGGTGCTTGACATTAATTGATTATAAAAATACCTCAAAAAGCACCCCACGCTTTTTAATTGAATTAAATTATTTTCTCCTTTTTTAGTTTGGTTTATAAAGCGTGTTTTTTAGTTTTTTAAACTATTATTAATTTTTTCTTATGGGGGTAGGCAGTAACAACAGAACGCCACCTGCAAAGATCCTAACAAACTTCTTTTGCCTCGTTTATGTTCATATATATCTGGTCACACACGCACGCCGGTTCACCGGTTGTAACTACTACGCATTTGACTTTTCTGAAGAATTTCACCAATAAGGTCACTAAATGTCAAAGTCAAAGCATTTATTTCAAATAGGCACTTAAATTAAAAGGCACTTTTGAACGTCAACATTTACATTAAATAAAATAGAATTGATTCTAGTCAACCCTTTCAAAATGTAGTTCGTATGGAGAAGAATGGGCAAGAAACTCCACCGTTACTCTTTTAAAATGTTTTAAGTACAATATTCATTATATAATTATGTGTGAAAACGATGCACGCAAAATAAAATTACCATACCAAAATAGGTAAAAAGAATGATATTGAAGCAATTACAGATAAATTAATTTTATGATAGATACATGATGCTCACATATGTACAAACATTGTAAAAGTAAGTATAATTTTCATTGAATATTAGCAAGTAATAAGTCAGTGTGTGAGTTAAGTAATGAGAGTACCTACTGAGTGTAAATCAATGTCATGAATACCTACCTATAATTAATTAGGTATACAATTCAATTAGCAACCAGTTTGATTTTGTCTAGACTCTAGATTGTCCTATGGAGCAGGACCAGCATGTTTCCAAGCATTCTTATCTTGGATATAATCCTCTAATTTGTAAAAGGAGTTTTAAATTTCCTTTCATTTAATTGCAATATAATATCACAAGGTATTTTGTTATAACATTTAACACAGTACCCCGTAAAAGATGTATGTACTTTAGCTAATCTGAAAAATGGTTGATCTATTTTGTACACCTATGATAAATGATCTCCTATGGCGTACCCCTTCCTTCGTTTCCATTCATATCGGCCTTGTAAATACTTTTTGTTATCTGTTCTTCATTCCTCGTCTCAATAAGACCAAACAAAATCAAAAATAAAAAGTCATTTATTGAAACTAAGCTGAGAGTCAGCTCTTTTTGAACGTCAAAATGACATAAGACAGTCCCCCCAAAACGCCCGCCCTTCACCACTTCCTAGTGCTTTAGCTGGGAAGAAGAAGTAGCGCAACAAACTCCCCAGCAGCACAGCTGTCTGTTAAGTTAGAAGAACTTGAGTCTATACAATAGTAGGTACTTCATAAAAATTACAAATCACAAAAAAATAAAAACATAAAATTTGTAAATTTGCCATAAATGTCAGCTAGCACACGCCAATATACTAAAACGTAAACAGAACTTACAATTTAAATAAAACCCTCCAGGCATAAAGGGCATGCCCGCTTACATATGCAATTCTGTATTATGTAAATATAGCTGTAACTTGAAGTAACAAACCATCTAAGCATACTCCTTTACTCTCGAGTTTATCTTGCATATTTCAAATAAGTTTAGAGATTACTTAGTCGGTTCTCTAAATAACTTTGATGACTAAGAGACGGGTGAATAAATAATACAGGTTTTATTACCGTTGATGTGTGTGTAGTGTTTATAAATAAAATACTTTGTTCTTTATTCGGTGGTTAATTCTAACCGTTAATGTGTGTGATGGAACGAATGAGCAATTGTGGCTTATTTAATGTCTTTTTTTACTTATTTATGTTCTTTAATTAACTTCCAAGTCATTGGGCTGAGCTTTCTAATTGCATGACCTCTTCAATCTTGTCTGTATCGTTCGTTTTTGCTTGAATACCTATTTGTAGTAGGTACTAGACTGTTGAATTATTTTTGAACACAACCAGTCGTGTCTATGTAAGCTTGGCCTAAGCTTGTAGCTAAGTAATAACAGCAGCACAGATCGATCGATTAGGTTAAGCTACGCTTATCGCGGTTGGCCGTGGATGAGTGACCATCATTACATACCAAGACCCTGCCGTGCCTCAGAAGCCGTTGATCCCGGCTGTTATTTGTAGATCTTTGACAGTCGAAACCCAAAAGCATGACAACCAGTGTTGCCAAGGGTATTGTGTTACCCAGTAACAGGGTTGTGGAGGTCAGATAGGCAGTCGGTCCATGTGGTATTCAGCTGAATCCGGTAAAACGTGAAGCGAATCAACATAGTCGGGATAAGGTTTAGGCAGACAGATATCGTAATAAAAAACCTCTTAAGAAAGAGTATGAGACGTTCTTAGACTCTGTTATTTCGGAGGAAGAGCACTATCCCTGAGGTTAAAAACTCTTCCGTATTATAAAGCTACTTCTTTTTTTTTTCTCATATCGACACGTCAAATACAACGGCATGCAAAAAAAAAATGGTGCCGACTTATTCTATGTTATAATCTGGTTAATTAACCATCGAGAGGTCGTACGGAGTCGTCAAAACATTAAAGCTACGTACAGGTTTGTATCTATAGATAATACTGTCGGAGTATCACACGGGAGTGCCACAAAGACGTTCATAGTAGCAAAACTAAAAAATGAAGTTTCTAACCTGTTGATTAATTTAATAAAATGTTTTTAATTGGAAGAATAATTTAATAAAATGGTTTAAAATCGTTTATTTTCGTTTTACATTACAACTGATTTCTCGGAAACTACATGTCAGTGTATCGAATATACTTAAAATTTGCGTTAGTTCTAGCGGCACCAAAACCATTGTAGGCACAGACCTACAATGGTTTACAGGTAATACATATGAAAATAGTTTATACAACATAATCAGTGTAAACTGCCCCCATTGCTAAGACACAGGCCTCCTCTCTTCTCTCGATGAGAAGTGAGGAACGTGTGAGGAAACCGGCATGTTCTAGGACCAAAAAATCGGAGACATGTGACATCTACCAACCCGCATTGGGCCCGCGTGGTGGATGACGGCCCACTCCTCCCTCTCACCAACAGTGAGCACATTATAGGCTAATTACATTGATAAAATATGATCAAACGAGTAAAATAAATTATCAACCAGCAGCATAGAAAGGGCGTCCCATTCACTCAAATGATTGTCCTTGGGAGTAAGCTGTAATCAACTGCGGTTTTTACAGCCTAAATTACAGTAATTTGTGGTTTTGAGAGCACTGCCCTGCAAACGATATAATTACAGTCATGCTTTGGACTTCAAAATGTATAATTTTGGTTTTAGAACTGATTTTCTTTCCAAAAGTGTTTGACTGGGGAACGACTAGACGAAAATTGTGACAGTTTGGTTTCAATGGAATATTCTCCCGATTGACTAATATCTGATGTAAGCGATGAGGCGTTCTAAGATAGTCAAAAGAGAAAAGGTATTTATTGGGATGCGCACAGGAAAATAATAACGCAAATCTAATATGTATTATGATTATGTATGACACAAACTGATTTTTTTATCAATAGTATATAATAAAAAGTAGTCTTGTACAGGTCAAAATGCGTGTCAGCATGGTGCAGTTGAAAATAAATGATTGCCAAAGAAATCAAGATGTTATTGCATTTACTGGAGATGCACTTCACACGCTTGACACAATACAATTTATTTTGTTATTCATGTATTAACAATAACATACATAAAAACTGCGTAACAGACCCGGCAGTTGTTCTCGTCTAACTATGAATTACAAATTTTGACATTTTGAAGATTTATGTGCTAGTATAACTTAACCAAGGCAACCGAAATAGCCCGAAGAATGGCCAAACTTAAGTGGCAGTGGGCAGGGCACATTGCTCGCAGAACAGATGGCCGATGGGGCCGAAAGGTTCTGGAGTGGCGACCGCGTACCGGAAGACGTAGAGTTGGAAGGTCCGCTGGATGCGGGTACCACAGAACCTTTTGAAGTGGAGGAGCTTGGGGGAGGCCTATGTCTAGCATTGGACGTCTTGCGGTCGAAATGATGATAACTTAACGAGCTTCTGCCCGCGATTTCATTCGCTTGGAAGACTCACAGACACCACAATATACTAATATAACAACCACATTTTTATAAAACTTCCCTGTATATTACTACGTTTGTGTACGGTCGCCGCAGCACCCAGCCACCGACCCACCGCTTCGCATCGCAATCATCGCATGGCCTGCCCGCACTATTACTTCTTTTCCGCTTACCGTTCTTTCTGTTTTTTTTTTCCTTTTTGCTCAGCTCCTTATGGTCGTAGCGTGATGTTGAATAGCCTATAACCTTCTTCAAGAATTGGGCTATTAAATACATAAAAAATATTTCAAATCTGCCTGGTATTTTCAGAAATTAGCGCGTTCAAACGAAAAACAAAATCTTCAGCTTTAAATAATAAGCATAAGCCAAGTAAACTAAAATAAATGTACTTACATCCGAGACCAAAAATCGCAAATTTTACTAAAAGATATTTTGCAAACATGAGGTTTGTTAACATGATGGATGACTAATGTCTGCTTTGAAAGTCTATGCATTTATTAACACTTGATATTTAACATTCTTGACACTGCATAATGACGTCAAATATAATATCAAGGTTCATCATCTGCCTAGGATTTTACCATCTTTGTTGAAGTCGGCTTCAGATCTCTAATCGGACGCACCTCAGTACCAGTATTTTACTTCATGGAGCGACTGCCTATCTGACCTCCGTATCCGGTTATACGATACCCTGTGGTAAGACTGGTTGTCAAACTTTCGGGCTTTTGGTTCGTAACCACGACGTCAAAGATCTATGAATGAAAACCGGGACTAACAGCTTAATGTGCGTTCCGAGGCATGGAAGGGTCTGGATTTGTAATATATAACCCATTCATGATCCGACCACGGCAAACGAAGCTTGCGGATTTTTTCAAGGTCTTCAATTTTGAAGTGAATATCTTCGTTTAGTTCTATGTATATATAATGTGAGAATATTTCGTGTGTATCCGCATTTTATGTAAATATTGTGGCACATCGTCAGTTGTGTAAAGACTTGGACTTTAAAGTTGAGGAAAATGTCTTTGAATGACGTTTCAAGCACTGAACTAACACAAGCTATTAAATGTTTAAATATAATGTTAGTTATCGGTGTCATCGTCTATGCAGGAAAATACTTTGATAACTCGTGGTCTCACACCAGGTTAAGTACAGAATGCAACTACAGTTAGCTAAGTCCCGGTCGTGTTCGTAACTGCAGCTGTCGATACTCGTGGGGGGCAGCAATAGACCCGTCGACAGCTGCAGTTGCTACTGCCGCTGGCTACGACGCATCACTAAGTGCTCGTGTATTTGAGCACTTAGTGATGACCACAACATTACCGTCGATTTGAACATCGCCCAAGTTTGGACAGCCCTGTACTTTGCTATTGTGCGGTGAAACCATACATTATCGACGACTTAGCTTTTATACTACTGTTTTATTTGATTCATTCATATTAATTAAGCAATCAGTACAGGATTAGCGGTCATCGCGTGTGCTTCCTCCCTCCTTTATTAACCGACTTCAAAAAGGAGGAGGTTATCAATTCGTCGGAACCTTTTTTTTTTTTTTGTTTTTTTTTTTATTTTTTTTTATGTATGTTCCCCGATTACTCGAAGATGGCTGGACCGATTTGGATTTTGTTTTTTTTGTTTGAAAGGGTATATTTCCCAGGTGGCCCCATGATCATCAAGTCAGGATCTGATGATGGGATCCTGGAGAAATAGAGAGAACTCTTCAAATTTTATAGGCACTCAAAGCGATTTAGGTATTTTTTGGAAGAGTACTTTCTCGGAGTGGTTCCATTTCAATTTGGTGAAGATCTGATGAAGAACTTTGGAGATAGGCAACGGAACTCCTCAATAAATGATAGCAAATGGACTGGGATTGCTGAAATCTCATCTCTGTCTATTGCTTACACCAGTTCATAACATAACATCACGCCGGTATGCTGTGAAGGGGTAAGCACATGTGAACCACTAAAAAGTGAAAAATAAAAACTTTTTCCAAAAAAAAACAACCGACTTCCAAAAAAACACTACAAAGTGAAAAATAACTTTAATTTCGGAAGGCGGTGACAAAAAATTCAAATACAGCTCCAAAGACACCGACTTCCGAAATTAAAGTTATTTTTCACTTTGTAGTGTTTTTTTGGAAGTCGGTTGTTTTTTTTTGGAAAAAGTTTTTTATCATAATCTTTGGTCCGTTTAATATATTTATTTTCAGTATCATCGAACTATCTTCCAACCTTCTACACCTATACTATCTTGCACCCTTGCCTGATGCCTCCACATACGTTGTTAATTCTACTGTAATGTTGCTTTCTACTGCTCTGTTTTCAAAATTGGTCCATGTTATAGAAACGAGTCGTGAAGAGTATACTTGAATATCCATGTCATCCTTCTGATTCCCGTCTTTTCCTATGGCTACATACTTTGAAGAGCTATCGTAATTTCCTTACATACAGGGAAAGTTTTTATTCAGTGCGAAATCTTTAACCATGAATTCAGCATACCATTCTAGACCCCCCAGCGAAGCAATTTTTCGTCGGTTTTACAAAAAAAAAATCTGCTGTTTCATAGAAAAGTGCAATACTTACGCGGTCAAAATGTATGGAACAGCAGTTTTTTTTTTTTTTTTTTTGTGTAACCCACGAAAAATTTCTGCACTGGGGGCTCTAGAATGATATGCTGAATTCATGGTTACAGTTTGCGCACTGGATAAAAACTTTTCCTGTATATTCCAGCTGTTTCATAGAAAAGTGCAATACCTACGCGGTCAAAATGTATGGAACAGCTGATTTTTTTTTTGTATAACCCACGAAAAATTTCTGCGCTGGGAGGTCTAGAATGATATGCTGAATTCATGGTTACAGTTTGCGCACTGGATAAAAACTTTTCCTGTATATTCCAAGTAAACACTTCAAAAACTACTCATAACTTACAATAAACGTATCTACTTAGTCACTAAACTAAATCGGTCCTCTATCACTTCCGACACACCGAAGGAACAGGTTACTGTAAACGTGAAAGTTACGTAAGAAAGCAATCTTAAGATAATTTACGTAATCGTTTCTCGGTCACGGGTGCACTGAGTCGTTGCGAGTGATTGTATCCATATTTTTTTTTATATAAGAATTTTGGTTGGCTTAGTTGTAAAGATCTGACTGCAATTCGCAATGTTTTTTATTTTTATTTTATTTTCGGAAGGCTTACAGACTAATTACATCCTAAAAAACAATAATATAAAACTAAATTGCTAATTACAAGCCCCCACAGATAAATACAAAGTTATTATTCCGTCGTAGTAAAAATTACATAATCACAGGCAAATACATGATTTCTATTATTTTAGTTAATCCCTGACCAGAAACAATTCAAATGCCGGCAGGTGCATCTTGTACAAAAAATGGCTTTGCCAAGATCTTCCTGAGTGTACTTCCATTGGTGCAGAAAAGGTCAATGCCTTCTTCACAACAAATTTCGTTAAAACTGCGACTGGCTCTATGAAAGTATGCATTACGCCTATAATTAGTGTTTGCATAAGGTACTTGAAGAAGTGGTCGCTGTCGCAGCCCCATTTGATTAGACTTTCATGTGATGTTCATCTTACTGATATTATAAATGTGAAAGCTTGTATATTTGGATGTTTTTTACACAATCATGCAAAAACAGCTGAACGGATTTCTATGCCAACTGTACACAAACTGTAAATAAATACATAAAATATGACAGACACTCACGAGTCACGATCAACAATTTAAATGTATAGGTACAGAGTATTGATACTAACTTCCAAACTAGGCCTAGGTCTGTATTTTAGGAGTCAGTGTTCGGCCATGGGATCGGCTAACAGACGACAGCATAATATTTTATTATAGAGGAGTGTCGCCATATAGTTGGCATACTATTTATCAAGGCTATAATAAGTAATACGTGGAGTGGTGCATACGATAAGATCATGCAGTAACTAAAATATTTAAAAGAGAAAGGAAAAGAAAAAAAAGTTTTTATTTTACACTTTTTAGCTATAGTATCTACTCCACACCAATTCGAAATTTCATCATCCTTGGGGTCAAAAAAATGCATATTTATGCGATAGCGGCAATCGCGGTTGATTTGCTGTAATTATTTGAAGAGTTCCGTTGTCTGTCTCCGAAACGTGTGTATGTGCGGGTATTGAAGATGGATACGTGATTGTGGAAATATTTAGGTGCGCACCTTTTGTATTTAGGGCGGGGATAATAGGTAGGTGTTGTTATTGAAACCTATGTTATGAACTTGAGTAATTCCTCTGCCTCATGATAATCCAGGCCTAGAAGCCACTCAGTGACCTTATTTTTTACTGCGGGTCGGAAACTGTATGCCAAATTTCATCCAAATCCGTGTAGCCAATTTTGCTTGATTGAGTAACAAACATCTAGACATCTACACATCCAAACATGCAAACTTTTACATTAATAATATTAGTAAGATAGGATATTATTAGTAGCATTGGGTTTTGATGTTTTAGGTTAAATCTAATCTTTACCTTTAACTGTAATTGGTTTTAAACCGTTTTAATTAATTAAATGAATTTTATGACCAGCACCCTAATTGCGTAATTCACGATTAATCATAATCTGTTTCGTTTTGAAACAGAGTGCTAAACCATTGCTTCATATGTTTGAAAAATGTGTCTGCTCAACAACGTAAATAACGCAATGAATATTGTTGAACTGTCAAAATGAAACCGATTATGATTAATCGTGAGTTACGCGAGTTGAGTACGCAATCAAGGTGCAGATCTGTTACTGCTTTAAATTAATGTGACTTTTTAGATAGATGTTGTGTTTATTTCACGACTATTCATAATAATGGGATGATCTATCGTTTTTTTTTTTTGGGTGGGAAATCATCAAATAACTTCTCCCGCTCTGGGTGGAGCGAGAGGGCGTGTCAGACTTTTACTGACTAAAACCCACCCGTGTTCCCTCAGTTGCCTGTGTGCCAGGGGCCGCGGTATCTCTTTCGAACAACCCGCACCCCTGGCAGATCTATCGTCATTATCTTTGCCCAGAACGAGGTCGATACAAATTAAGTAAGAAATACTTTCTTACTTAGTTCAGGGTTTTTATCAGATGCAAATAACTGCTGTCTTAGAATATTTTGTGTTTCAAACTCAGTTCTCTGTCATATCTAACATGAATATAATCCAATCATTAATTAATTCTTTCTCCTGTCCTTATTCCAATTAATTTGCATCGGGACCACGTCTTTTTAACCGACTTCAAAAAGAAGGAGGTTATCAATTCGACATGTTTATATAATAGGTCTTTACCTATGAAATTGCCGTTTTGTATGAAAAAATTTAAACGAATTTTTTTCATGTATTTTTTATTTGTATTAATCGAAGTAATCACCCATGCAATCAATGCATCTTTGCCATCGCAGTGGCAGTTTATTGATGCCCTTCTTAAAGAAATCAGCTGGACGGGAGGCAACAAATTCTTCAAAGGCATTTTGTACTGCCTCTCGGGTATTGAATTTTTTTCCCGCCAAGAAGTTATCCAAATTCTGGAAAAAGTAGTAGTCTGTAGGCGCAAGGTCTGGTGAGTAGGGCGGATGACGGAGAGCTTCCAACCCCAGTTCTTGCAACTTGGAGACCGTCTGCTGTGCAGTATGAGGTCGCGCGTTGTCGTGCAGGAGCAGCGGAGACGAGCGATTGACCAATGCTGGTTGGAGATGTGCCAGCTTCTCCATCATTGTGTTCAGTTCTTCACAGTACACATCTGCAGTAATGCTCACCCCGTTTGGTAAGAAGCTGTGATGAATCACACCGGCGCTAGACCACCAAACAGTGACCATCACTTTTCTAGGGGTAAGTTTTCGTTTAGGGCATTGTTTAGGTGCTGAACCAGGATCCAACCAACTTGCTGAGCGCTTGCGGTTATCAAACAGAATCCATTTTTCATCGCAGGTAACAATGCGGTTCAAAATTCCTTCATTTGTGTGTCTGTTGAGCAGTGCAAGGCACGTCTCGACGCGTACTTCGCGCTGACGATCATTGAGTTCGTGGGGCACCCATTTGTCAAGCTTTTTTACCTTGCCAATTTGACGCAAATGGACCAATATTGTTTTGACGCTAACGTCGAAAGCTGCTGCTAATTCAGCCGTAGATTGTGTATCATCAGCTTCCACAATCGCCTTTAATTCGTCATTGTCGACCAAAGTCTTCGGACGACCGCGAGGTTCATTTTTCAGGTCGAAATTTCCAGAACGGAAGCAAGAAAACCAATAACAGGTGGTGCGTTGGTTTGTAGTGTTAGCTCCGTAAACGTCGTTGATGTTGCGTGCCGCTTGTGCCGCGTTGCTGCCACGACGGTACTCATATTCCATAATTACTCGAATTTTTAACGTATCCATGATGACGAAAAAGATTGAAATGCGATGAAAATGTAACACTAATCAATAAACAAATGACTACTTTTGGAAAAAAAAATCCATGTTTTTAAAATAAAATTAATTTGAAATTAGAATTCTTACCCAAACAAAAATTATTTTGATTTGAAATGGCCAGTACTGCAAAACGGCAATTTCATAGGTAAAGACCTAATATACTATTATCTGTGGAGTGTGAACCATCTTCATTGCGAAAATGTTGAGAGTTTTAGTTCCATAGTTTTTCCGCAAAGAAGGTGGCGCCAAGTGTTTTAAATTGTTAATCTGTGACTAGTTTAGAAGAAAAAACTGACCGCGAAAATTTCAGAATTTTTGTCGAGTGTAAATTTGTTCGGTTTTAAATAAATTTATTAAGAATGTCCAGTGACAGTGAAGAGTTTGACGTCGAGCAAAGACCAAAAGACATAATAGATATTGTGTTTTTTTTTATTAAGTAAAATTTATTAAATGTTCTTGTACTGATTTGACTATTTTTGTCGAACTCAAAGTGAAAAGTATAGTTTGCACCTCGAGACTAAACGCTAACTTAATATACCCTCGGTTTCATTGACTCCCTCACACGCTCGGGAGTCAAACCACCTCTGGTATATTATGGCTTCGTCTGTCCCTCGATATAAAATATACTATTACCTAATAATGTTTGCGCGAGAAAAACCTCAAATCATCACGATCGCGCCGGCTAGCGAACTCAACTGGCAATCACGTTCACTCACTCACTCGAAGTTAGCCGAATGATGCGCGACAATTCACGAACACCTAGTTTCGGCGGGGCCGAAGGTTCGGCCAATTATTGGCCGAAACCGAAACTGTGGCCGAAACTAGGTTTTTTGGCCGTAACTAGCCGAAACCGAAACCGAACCTTCGGTCGGTCCTTAGAAAAAACACTAGAAACTGAAAAATAACTTTTATTTCGGATGTCGGTGACTTTGGAACTATTTTAATTTTTTGTCACCACCTTCCGAAATTTAAGTTATTTTTCACTTTGCAGTGTTTTTTTGGAAGGCGATTGTTGTTTTTTTTACACTTTTTACTCCCCCCCCCCCAATTTTATCATCCTTGGGGTCAGAACAATGCATATTTATGCGATAGCAGCAATCGCAGTTTCGTTTGTTGTCATTTTTTGAAGAGTTCCGTTGTTTGTGTCTGAAACGCATCATCAGATATATATGAATTTAAATGGGAACATTTCGGAATAAACCAAGGGGTTTATTCCGAAATGTTCCCATGTTTTGTTCGAAAGATCGAACAAAAAAAAACTTTTTGCAAATCCGTCTTAAGACGGAGTTATGCCCGAACATAAATAAAATAAAAATATATAAATATATATCATCATCATCACTTCAACCGAAAGACGTCCACTGCAGGACATAGGCCTCCCCCAAAAGGGGGGTTTTGCCATAATCGCCACGCTTGGCAGGCGGGTTGGCGATCGCAGTATGGTGGTAAAATGCATAGAGAACGCTGCTACCCATTCTCTAGTAAGTTCCTTAGTCACCTTCTACGACACCCACGGGAAGAAATGGGATGGTGGTATACTTTTACGTCCGGCACCACACGGAACGTGTAAATATATTAGGTCTTTACCTATGAAATTGCCGTTTTGCAGTACTGGCCATTTCAAATCAAAATAATTTTTGTTTGGGTAAGAATTCTAATTTCAAATTAATTTTATTTTAAAAACATGGATTTTCTTTTCCAAAAGTAGTCATTTGTTTATTGATTAGTGTTACATTTTCATCGCATTTCAATCTTTTTCGTCATCATGGATACGTTAAAAATTCGAGTAATTATGGAATATGAGTACCGTCGTGGCAGCAACGCGGCACAAGCGGCACGCAACATCAACGACGTTTACGGAGCTAACACTACAAACCAACGCACCACCTGTTATTGGTTTTCTTGCTTCCGTTCTGGAAATTTCGACCTGAAAAATGAACCTCGCGGTCGTCCGAAGACTTTGGTCGACAATGACGAATTAAAGGCGATTGTGGAAGCTGATGATACACAATCTACGGCTGAATTAGCAGCAGCTTTCGACGTTAGCGTCAAAACAATATTGGTCCATTTGCGTCAAATTGGCAAGGTAAAAAAGCTTGACAAATGGGTGCCCCACGAACTCAATGATCGTCAGCGCGAAGTACGCGTCGAGACGTGCCTTGCACTGCTCAACAGACACACAAATGAAGGAATTTTGAACCGCATTGTTACCTGCGATGAAAAATGGATTCTGTTTGATAACCGCAAGCGCTCAGCAAGTTGGTTGGATCCTGGTTCAGCACCTAAACAATGCCCTAAACGAAAACTTACCCCTAGAAAAGTGATGGTCACTGTTTGGTGGTCTAGCGCCGGTGTGATTCATCACAGCTTCTTACCAAACGGGGTGAGCATTACTGCAGATGTGTACTGTGAAGAACTGAACACAATGATGGAGAAGCTGGCACATCTCCAACCAGCATTGGTCAATCGCTCGTCTCCGCTGCTCCTGCACGACAACGCGCGACCTCATACTGCACAGCAGACGGTCTCCAAGTTGCAAGAACTGGGGTTGGAAGCTCTCCGTCATCCGCCCTACTCACCAGACCTTGCGCCTACAGACTACTACTTTTTCCAGAATTTGGATAACTTCTTGGCGGGAAAAAAATTCAATACCCGAGAGGCAGTGAAAATGCCTTTGAAGAATTTGTTGCCTCCCGTCCAGCTGATTTCTTTAAGAAGGGCATCAATAAACTGCCACTGCGATGGCAAAGATGCATTGATTGCATGGGTGATTACTTCGATTAATACAAATAAAAAATACATGAAAAAAATTCGTTTAAATTTTTTCATACAAAACGGCAATTTCATAGGTAAAGACCTATTATTTACTGGCTGTTTGAGTTTGTCTATGTCACATCAAGGAAATTAAAAAACCTAATTACTTTTCACTCCCTAGAGACTAAAGTGGTCACTTTAGTCCCGCTTCGTAAGGCCATATTGGCGTACTTTTAGAGCATGAGAAGTGAAAAAGTACTTGATTGTCGTACAAAATATAGTCATCTTTTTTGAGACTGGTAAATATTAATTATCACTGATAAATTAATTATAATGGTAAGACAATTCTGTAAATACTAAATTAAATACTAGATCTCAGTAGAAAATATCAACACAAGTTATCTAATTATTAAGACTATTGTAAACATAAGTCAACATTAATTAATGTTGATTTTTGAAAAAGTTTGACAAATATGTTTTATTTTCTTCTATAAATGCGTAAAAATACAATAGCTTTAACATGCTTTAAAATTCAAATAAGTTTCGGTTTCGGTTTCGGTTTCGGCCGAAACTGGGACCAAGACCGAAGGTTCGGTTTCGGTTTCGGTTTCGGCTGAAAATCCTGTTTCGGTCGGACACTAGTTTTTTCGTCTTCCTACTTCTCTATTAGTCGTCATCTCGGTAGTCACCCCCTTTAACCATATCATCTTTCACACAGTCCATCGATCGTTTCTTTAGTCTTATTCTACTCTTAAAGCCATCGACATTCAAATTCAAAATACTCCACACGTCATTTTCCTCATTCCCCCGTATCACATGATACTCAAAACTTTCGTCACGAATATAATCCAAATATACAGAATTATTTTTTAGTCACCGTCCAAATTTTTCAGGGTGATGGTACCCGTGAAATTGAACAACTTTCTCCAAGGAACATGGGTCGAAATATGAAAAAAAAAATCGGACCTCCCATACAAAATCGACCAGCTAACTATTGATTTTGCATGGGAGGTCGATTTTTTTTTTCATATTTCGACCCATGTTCCTTGGAGAAAGTTGTTCAATTTCACGGGTACTATCACCCTGAAAAATTTGGACGGTGACTAAAAAATCAGCCTGTATAAAAATTAAAATAAACAAATTCATGTTCAAAACATGCCAACTTCACTTCTACACCCAGGTACGTCCTGGGCTCCTGGCACATCATATCATCCAAATTATTATATTCGTTACCCGTTAACTTTCGTTTTACGTTCATTTTAATAACAGTTTTATAGCACGATGACATGAACGTCGTCTTACAAATCGATACGTGCCCTATTTGTGATAATGGGTCGGCGACGCGACGTAATGAAATGATACCTATCAACGATTGTACCTTCATTATTTTGTACTCCAAGCAATTGGGATTGTTATCATGATAAATTCATTACCTTTGTGACTACTTTTTTGGCCAAATATGGCATCAATTAGTGCTTAGTCGTTGGAAGCACGTTTTGTCGTATAGTTTGCCAAAAGTTAGTTATGTCGTGGTCATTATGACATCTTAGATATTGCTTAAGAGCAGTGGTGTGGTGACCCCATAGTAACAGACAGGTGCTTTATTTGTGTTAATTATTTCATCAGTACTGCTCTCAAAACGATGAAAAAACCAGCATGTCTTAGAACCAAAAAAGCCAAGACATGTGGCCCGCGTGGTAGATCACGGCCCACTCTCCCTCTCACAGGGAGGAGGCCTGTGTCCCAGCAGTGGGAACAGTATAGGTTGATTATGAGAAATTGTCTAATCCTTTGGCTAGTCTTTGCTGGTTCTGTTATACGATTCTGATGGAAATTATTCAGCTATCCTTGTGAAAGGCAAGTATTGTAGAAGCCTTGCACTGAAAGAAAAGAAAGAAAAGTAATCATGTTACTAGCCAGTAAGCATTTCTTGATGTAAAACTACAATATCATCACGTGAGGGAGAGGCAGTATATGCGCCCTCACGGCTGTAGTCGCCGCAGGAGACGCCCTGGGCGTCGGGAATCCCAGGCTGATTCCCGGCCATCGTAGGCGCGGGCTTGCGGACGGCTAGTAATGGGTAGCTCGCTGTCCGGTAAGGACCAAGCCCGGGTCGACGCCGACGGCGCGTTGTGTTCCACGCGCGCCTCAAAGAGATGTCAGCACCAACTGGTGGGGTCCGCATGGGCCGATGCCTGCCAGGGGTGCGGGTTGCTCGAAAGAGATACCGCGGCCCCTGGCACACAGGCAACTGAGGGAACACGGGTGGGTTTTAGTCAGTAAAAGTCTGACACGCCCTCCCGCTCCACCCAGAGCGGGAGAAGTTATTTGATGATTTCCCACCCAAAAAAAAAACAAACACTACAATATCATCGAGAAAGATAGTCCTAATCATTATGCTTGACACATAATACACTTTGTTGGTATGTGGATTGTTGACCGTAATAATTTTGCCAGCGTTATTGTTGTTGCTTGGATCTAACTAAAGGATATACTAAGTAGTTTCTTACCGGATTTTTCTGTAGCGTCTATTACGTGGTGGTCCATTCAGGTTTTCTCTAACCGTTTGTCCACCGCCTCCGTCAACGGGATGTCAACGAGGAACAAGACTATATTCGAATCGACCATGACGTCCCAGTGACTTCAATTGTTTATCCACCGTACTTTTCACAACACCAATAATAATTATTCGCGTATTGGTCTCACTTGCTCGACGTCCGTAGGTCACTGCAGGGATCCATTAGAATATTAGCGTCAGGCACATGCTGAGCTGCTCTCATTTGGTGCAACTTTGAGACGCACACCACACTTTGTATTCCACCGCACGTTATTTCATTTGAATTGTGTGTAATTAGTTATTATTTCATCGTACTTTGTATGTAGTGTTATGTCTTTTGTGTGCACCAAACAAACGATTTATCTATCTATCTATACCCCATTTATTATAGCTTTAGAAAAAAGAAAGATGCTCGTAGAAGCAGGAGTGCAAAACATTTTATTTCAAAGTTAAGTTCTAACTTTTTTAGGTAGATTTAAAACAGTACTAAATACTGAGATAAACGAAGTAAAAGTAAATTTTATTTTAAATAATGTTTTATTTATAATAATATCTTCATCACACATTACAAACCTACAACAAAACGAATGAATGAAACAAACGATCACATGATGATTTAAATCTAATTAAGATTAAAAGGATTTTTTTTTTGCAATACTTTATTTTCAACTTACGACCCACAATACGTTGGTAAAACTTCGTCGTCATCAGCTAATTTAATTACATACTTACTCGGTGTTGTTTACTCCTGCTTCTTTTAGGTTTTTACCATTGACACTTTACTTTTTTTGGCATTAATCGTAACTGTAACACGTTTAATGTAATTTTGTTACGAAGTGTACATTAAAACGAACCTTTTTTAACTTCTGTCTAATGCTATTGTAAATGGAGTATAGTATGTTATGAAATTTTGGTAGACATAATTAAAGCCGAGCGAACGGCGCTGTGCATCGGCAGTGTGTGGAAACGAACAAGCTTGTTTTGTATTGTCGGCACATCGCCCCGTCACAATCTCGGGCCGAATTGTAGCGTTCGCATGGAATTACTCGAAAATCGGGTGACGAACGTACGGTGGACACGCTGCTATAGTAAATATATCCATCGCTACTTTGGCTCCGTCATCTCGACCTCGTCACGTTGCAGTATTTGTATTAAAGCTGATTTACATCCGTCACCTCACACGTCAGGTCCAGTTGAAAACCAGCGTCAGGAACTAGTTGTCTGGCATTTATGCTGAACTCGGCCTTTTTAGCGCAGCCGTGAAGCACACTTTGACGCACTTTACACTTTTTGTTGATTTGTATAATTTTATTATTTTGCTGTATATTGTGTGCCTTTTTTAATCTGTGCTAAATAAATGTATTTTCTTTCTTTCTTTCGCGTTGACGTTCCGTTGACGTCCTGTCTACGGTGGTGGACAGACGCCGTTATGATATTGTCCTTCACCGACAAAAGACTTTTTCTTTCTTTTTCCTTTGTGGTTTCCTTAATGTATGTGCAAGTCCCCATTACTCAAGACCTATTTGAAATTCAGTACGTATTCTATGATCACTTATTAACCACTCGTGGTAAGAATGACAATGGGCTATACAAGGTCTGCATCGATCCGTTGTTAAGTACGGTAGGTACTGTTGATTTCTATTTCTGGTACTTGTATATCGATCAGCTTTTAACATCGTAGTTTAAGGCCCTGGTAACTTTAAATATTGTCGTTTTATGAGCGATAATAGTGCTTATTGCAATCCGATACGGGTTAAAATCTGTTGTAATAAATTCGAATAATAAATGAACAAGCATTGTCGTAAATGCAAATAATAAATAATTTTATTCATCACTGGATGCAGTTTGGCATTTGGAATTTGATGGTATATTTTTAATTATAATTGTTATTGAAGGGATAAACTAGTTTTAAAGATAATTAAGAGGTGACATTAATGATCTTTTTTGATGCATTAAAGTATGATTAATGATGTTTTGAGTTCCAACACTGTATGCAAAAAAGACTTGAAAATTGGAAGTAAAGGAACAGTGAATTTTCTGTATCCTTTATCCTGATCCCTGTTAGTCCTATGAACTTTTTCTTTCGTTTATATCTTTATTGCAGAAATAGCAAGGTTCTGCAGGGTGATTGCGTAACACACTAACAATAGCAATGGATTTCATTTTGACAGTTCAACAACATACAACAGACAATTTTTTTCGAGCATTTGAAGCAATATTCTTCAAAATTATTCACATTGTGATTGAAAATATTTTACGTATTTAGGGTTCCGGTTTTTTTTTTGTGTGGGAAATCATCAATTTACTGACTAAAATCCACCCGTGTTCCCTCAGTTGCCTGTGTGCCAGGGGCGACGGTATCTCTTTCGAACAACCCGCACCCCTGGCAGGCATCGGCCCTTGCGGACCCCACCAGTTGGTGCTGACATCTCTTTGAGGCGCGCTTCAGCTTCCGGGCTGGTTGGCGCCTCAATGTAGGCGCCCACACTGGCGCCCCGTATAGGGCCATGGACCGCACGACCCCTGCGTAGAGCCTCCGGCAGGAGGCGTTTGGCCCCCCTAGATTGGGCAGGAGCCGCTTCAAGGCAGCCCCGGCCCGCTCCAGTCTGGGAGCCAAACGTCGGAAATGCTCCGCGAAGTTCCACCGGCTGTCGAGGACGAGTCCCAAGTACTTTATCGTCGACTCGACGCCGATGTGAACCCCTCCTGCCGTTATCTGGGAACCCGCCGGTGGCGCATTCCGAGGACCGTGAAAACACATGGCCTCGGATTTGTGCAAGGCCACCTCGAGTCCCAGTTGCCGGATCCTATCGACGATTGTCGCAACCCCGTGTGTCGCTAAGTCGGCCGCCGCCTGGTCCGACCTCCCTTGCGCCAGGACCAGCGTGTCGTCAGCGTAGCATCTAGTAAGTATGTTGAACCAGGAATACGCCCTAATTGGATCGGACAGGGTTTTAGTTACAAATTGTATATGTTACCGGCCAAACCCAATTTCAGGCCAAACTAGTTTGTCCTAGGCCAAACAGACTTAATCCTTTAGCCGTTTCGTTAACAGCCTTTGGAAGTAACGCTCGCCGGCCGCTGCCGCGGCACCGCTCGCTGCGCTCGCTCGGCTCGCGCCCTTTTGGTCACAGTTCTAACTTAACCTAACTCATTTAATCGGGGTGCCCAGTTTGGCCTAGGACAAACTAGTTTGGCCTGAAATCGGGTTTGGCTGGTAACATATACACTACATAATAGTCCAGAGAACATTTCCACTAAAATGGTAGATATAACTGAGTGGTGATATTTCAGCCAGCCCGCATGGTGGTGGTGGGGTTTTCTGCTCTGCCCCGACTATAGCTACTCGTACAAGCTATTTTGAATTAAGGGTACTGGAAAATATTAAGCATTCAACAGACGGTAAAAAAAGTTTGTTTACCAACTATTAAGAAAGTAAGTTCGCGTATATCCAAACATCTACGATGTATCACGAACTTTCTCTTTATGGCGGACGCTGTCCATATTATGGTTCGCAATTGTTGTTATTATTATTGAATGTTCATGTGGTAAGCAAATCGCTGGCTGATAGTTATTTTGGATACCAATAGATATATTAAACACCAGATAACTCCTAAGATATTCATTTAAATTGTGTGCTGTAGCTGCAATTTTGGTCTACATTAAATGCACAAGCACAACATATCTAACGTATTTAATAGGATAAAGAATAATACTGTTCTTTTTTTTCAATGGTTACTGTGGTTTTCCTTAGGATATAGACATAATTATACTATCACGGACTTTTTTGTAGATCTTTTTAAGATATACAATACCGTAGTACATTATTTTGACCTATCTCGTAAGATTTAACCTGCGTTTGTAATTTTAGCGCGCAGTCACTCAGTCTGAACGGAAATTAGCGGGGTTTAGAATAAAAATGCAGCGGGCACAAGTTAGGTGTATGACTTTTGATTTATAATGAGAACCATGGCAATTTTTGTGCAAAAAGTTTACCACGGATATAATAGGTCTTTACCTATGAAATTGCCGTTTTGTATGAAAAAATTTAAACGAATTTTTTTCATGTATTTTTTATTTGTATTAATCGAAGTAATCACCCATGCAATCAATGCATCTTTGCCATCGCAGTGGCAGTTTATTGATGCCCTTCTTAAAGAAATCAGCTGGACGGGAGGCAACAAATTCTTCAAAGGCATTTTGTACTGCCTCTCGGGTATTAAATTTTTTCCCGCCAAGAAGTTATCCAAATTCTGGAAAAAGTAGTAGTCTGTAGGCGCAAGGTCTGGTGAGTAGGGCGGATGACGGAGAGCTTCCAACCCCAGTTCTTGCAACTTGGAGACCGTCTGCTGTGCAGTATGAGGTCGCGCGTTGTCGTGCAGGAGCAGCGGAGACGAGCGATTGACCAATGCTGGTTGGAGATGTGCCAGCTTCTCCATCATTGTGTTCAGTTCTTCACAGTACACATCTGCAGTAATGCTCACCCCGTTTGGTAAGAAGCTGTGATGAATCACACCGGCGCTAGACCACCAAACAGTGACCATCACTTTTCTAGGGGTAAGTTTTCGTTTAGGGCATTGTTTAGGTGCTGAACCAGGATCCAACCAACTTGCTGAGCGCTTGCGGTTATCAAACAGAATCCATTTTTCATCGCAGGTAACAATGCGGTTCAAAATTCCTTCATTTGTGTGTCTGTTGAGCAGTGCAAGGCACGTCTCGACGCGTACTTCGCGCTGACGATCATTGAGTTCGTGGGGCACCCATTTGTCAAGCTTTTTTACCTTGCCAATTTGACGCAAATGGACCAATATTGTTTTGACGCTAACGTCGAAAGCTGCTGCTAATTCAGCCGTAGATTGTGTATCATCAGCTTCCACAATCGCCTTTAATTCGTCATTGTCGACCAAAGTCTTCGGACGACCGCGAGGTTCATTTTTCAGGTCGAAATTTCCAGAACGGAAGCGAGCAAACCAATAACAGGTGGTGCGTTGGTTTGTAGTGTTAGCTCCGTAAACGTCGTTGATGTTGCGTGCCGCTTGTGCCGCGTTGCTGCCACGACGGTACTCATATTCCATAATTACTCGAATTTTTAACGTATCCATGATGACGAAAAAGATTGAAATGCGATGAAAATGTAACACTAATCAATAAACAAATGACTACTTTTGGAAAAAAAAAGCCATGTTTTTAAAATAAAATTAATTTGAAATTAGAATTCTTACCCAAACAAAAATTATTTTGATTTGAAATGGCCAGTACTGCAAAACGGCAATTTCATAGGTAAAGACCTAATATTATTTATTGCTAAAACAATTGCGCAGGCGCTCCAACAAAATCAAAAGTCATTTATTCAAACTAGGCTGCTGTCAGCACTTTTTGAACGTCAAAATGACATAAGACAGTCCCCCAAAACACCCGGCCCTTCAATACTTCCTAGTGCTTTAGCTGGCAAGAAGAAGTGGCGCAACAAACTCCCCAGCAGCACAGAGAACTTGATTCTATACAATGGTAGGTACGTAACGAAACACAAAACGTAAAATTAAAATATTTGATTATGTCAGCTAGCACACGCCAATTTAACAAACAATAATCATAAAAAAAATTACTCAAGCGGAAATAAATTGAATAGAATAGAAAACATTTATACGACACAGACACAACACAACAGCAACAAACACATAAAAAAAATAGAAAAGAGAACAATAAACATTTAACAATAAAATTGCAGTAACAAAAACACTATCTATTGATGCAAACCGTGGCAAAAGATCTAAGCGTACAGATACGAATAGCTGCAATTGCTTGCAATGTATACAGTAACAATGTTTGTTCGGGTGGAATCTTGCAAGTCAATTTTGAAGCTGATATCTTTAACCGATTGAGCTAAAATTTTTGAAACACGTTTAGTTTTGATGACAATGCATGGTTAGCTGTGTGACGTCATTCTAAATCCAAGATGGCGGAATACCTAAGATAGCGGACTATCATTTTTTAATGCACACCTACAATATAATAAAACGACACAACCCCATCGAGTTTGGGACGAGTACTTTGATCCTATATGGTTACCAGGGTCTGATGCTGGAGCTGGAAGGTTGCCAGAGGAAATCCACAATAAAACGACACAACCCTATCGAGTTTAGGCTCGTTTGATTCGTATTGACGAGTTCTTTGATCCTATATGGTCTGATGCTGGAGCTGGAAGGTGGCCATAGATACATAACACTTTAAGTGCTCAAAACAACGCATATGTGTGGGTTCTACGAATGATTAAGAGCTACATAATGGAAAAACGCTGCTACGAACTACACCGTAATAAATCCCGCATTATAAATACTAAAAAGCAAAAAAAAAAAATAAACGAAAAAATAAAAACAAAAAATTATTTTATTATTACTTGTTAATAAAACCAACTAAAAAGTTAAAACTATTTTGATCTCAATTATTTAAATAAAAGCGTGTTCAATATTGACAAATATTGACGGTTAGAAATAGGTGTAACATGCTAAAAAAAAATCCTTTATTTCTCCTGCCATCAAAAAAGTTTTTTTTTAGAGATAGTTATTGTGTACACACACAATAACTATCTCTAAAAATAAACTTTTTACACAGTAAACACACAGTGTATACAGTTGTTCTGCCGCGGGAAAACAACCATTTAGATTTCACGGTTATGTTGCTATGTGAGTGACATCCGTAAATCTTTGACAGTCGTTGCCGTTTGACAACCAGTGATACTCAGTAGGTTGTAGAGGCGGTCGCTCCATGAAATATACTGATATTTACTTGTTTGTGTGCTGGTGGAAGCCGATCACAACCTAGCTGGGATGAGTAGGCAGATTGAAGTGGACATAGTCAGTTCAAATGAGTCCCCGTCGTCAGCTAGAGTCAAGAGGTCTATCAGTATAAATGTATATTTTGCACATACTCATACTCTAAAGCTGGAACACAGCAATGCTGCTTGACGACAGAAATGGTTCCAGGTCTTCGGCAAGAAGCACTACTACCACTAGCTATACAGGGTAAATGTTTTACCAGTGCGCAAACGGTGTAACCATGAATTCTTCAGCTTATCATTCTAGACCCGTAGCGTAGGAATTTTTCGTCGGTTATACAAAAAAGAATCAGCTGTTTCATTAAAAGTGTAATACCTAAACGGTCAAAATGTATGGAGCAGCTGATTTCTACGCTAGAGGGGGGGGGGGTCTTCCACTGGTTAAAAAATTATCATGCGTTGTTTTAGAATTATTGGTTAATTGCCAGAGGTTCTTTTCAATTCTTTTTGTTTGTCTACCGCCTACCGATCATGTGTCATTGTATCAATGAACTTGACATTCACAAGGTCCTTTTTTTAAAGTCGTAATCCGAAGCTGCACATTTTTGTTTTCCAGCTACTGTGTGATTATTATTGACTGACACGGACACAGAGGTGTAATTGCGTAACAAATTATCAGTTGGGTGGAAAATTATCAAATAACTTCTCCCGCTTTGGGTGGAGCAGGAGGGCGTGTCAGACTTTTACTGACTAAAACCCACCCGTGTTCCCTCAGTTGCTTGTGTGCCAGGGACCGCGGTATCTCTTTCGAACAACCCGCACTCCTGGCAGGCATCGGCCCTTGCGGACCCCACCAGTTGGTGCTGACATCTCGTTGAGGCGCGCGTGGAACACAACACGCCGTCGACCCGGGCTTGGTCCTTACAGGACAGCGAGCTACCCATTACTCGCCGTCCGCAAGCCCGCGCCTGCGGTGGCCGGGAATCAGCCTGGGATTCCCGACGATCAGGAGGAATGACGAAAGTCATTCCTCCTGATCGATTTTGACAGTTCAACAACATTCATTGCGTTATTTACGTTGTTGAACTGACAAAATTTTGGATCAAATGAAGCAATAGATTGGCAATATCCTTCAAAATGATTCAGATTCTGATTGATGGTGTTTATGCAATAACGGTGCTGTTGTCTTCCAAACTATCCCCTTGATTAGATTTGTAAACATATTGGTAGATCTAAATCTAAACAATTTTAGTTCTGCTGCAGCATACCCATTACTGGAAGCCATACTCTTTCTTCATCCAAAACTCTTTAAGATTTTTGCGATTATGCAATTCAAAAATTGTCCCATTTGTTATTTTTGCGTACAATAACCATGGCTGTAGCTGGCAGCATACAAAAAAAAGAAAAAAAAAAACTATGACATGAATTATACTTTCTCTTTTCTATGGTCGTTACCTAAAACGGACCGTTATTAAGTTTATGTAGCGTTAGTTTTGGTGTTCCGTAGATTTATTTGAAAAACGGAAGCTTCCCCGAGATTGATATTCCATAAGTTGTTCCTATTTTGTGCTCCTCTTGGGCTGAGCTTTAGGTACTTTGTTTAGGCGACTTCACACTAATTGTGAATGGATCAAAATTAAATTCCTTGCATAATTATATCATTGAAATTCCTGCTTGCGCGCACAGTATAACTGTTCTGCCTATAATTCGAAGATGTATGAGGTGCACGTATGGGTGGATTAAAACGAAGCGTCTTACTTGGCACATTCAAATAAAATTTTGACAATAGCTCAGGGTTATCAATTTACTTTTCAAAATAAACGTTGCAACATGTCTGTTATGAATTTATGATATTGTGTAGCTAGAAATAATACAATAATCTTGTATCATAATATTATGGACATACACATTATTGACATAAACAGACTGGGGTCAAGAGTTCAACTTAGTTGAAACAAAGATTAGTTAGCACAACGTAAAATATACTTTATCACTTTTTCATAAAGTTGATATTATAACTGTTGGTTTTATCTATGTGGACAGTATGCCGTTTGTGACAAAGCAAGTATGTACCACGTTTATCATATTCACAAAGTATATTGCATTGCGAGAATTGTTAAAGGACTAATCCATAGAAATGTAAAACCTTCTTTCTTATATCTATCTACTAGCTTCCGCCCGCGGCTTCGCTCGCGTGGAAGTCGGAAATTATCCCGCGGGAACTTACTACCGGGATAAAAAATAACCTGTGTTAATCTAGGGATCTATCTGTGTAGGTGTGCCAAATTTCATCCAAATCCATTCAGTAGTTTTTGTGTGAAAGAGTAACAAACATCCATACATCCAAACTTTCGCGTTTATAACATTAAGTGAATACTCCAATTGAAATAAGATTAGACATCTAAATAAACCTTTTTTACAGTCTGTTCAACTGATTGGTACTTCTATTGCGTTGGTGGCATGATAAATGGCATCTGCAGTATACAGATGTTATTATAACCACTTTTTTTTCTTTTAATGCCATCCTTTTGCTTACGCAATAGAAGTCAACACCGGTTGAACGGACTGTAATAATGGTTTGTTTAAATGTCTAATCTTATTTCAAATGGAGTATATTAATTATGGACGAATCCATCGAATCACCATCTTCTCGTGCTCTTATTCCAATTAGTCCAAATGTTGTGATGGCTCAGTGGTTAAGGCCTCGAATCTCTTGCACGAGGTTGTGGGTCCAAATCTGGGAAAATACCAACATGACTTTTTCAATTCGTATGTACTTTCTGAGTTTCTCTTGGACATAACTAACATTGGTGAAGGAAAACATCGTGAGGAAACCGGTATGTCCTAGAACCAAAAATTCGAAGACATGTGACATCTACCAACCCACACTTGGGCCTGCGTGGTGGATAACGGTTACGGTTCACTTCTTTCAGGCCTGTGCCAGCCCAGCAGTGGGAACATTACAAGTTGATTATAATAGCCTTTTCCTAGTTATCAACATTTACATAACTGGGAAAAGGCTTCCAGTATAACCGGATTTAGCTGAATTACAAATATTTTTAATAATATTAAATTATGTAATTATTTTTAATTTATTTAAAATTAATTTATCTTATACAACGTGTAACGGAAAGGGTATATACATACCAAGGGCACGGCTTCTTTGGATGATATCAAACGATATTGGAAGGGTTTTTTAATCCTATCTCTACATGTTCGGAAGTTATGAGAATTTTTAATATTTATATTGATACCAGAAACTGAACTTTTGAAATTGAAACAAACACATCACTCGGAACAGATTTATCGTCATATTGGCAAGTAACTTAGAAAGTTATTGACCTTCGTAGTGCGGTGACACGGTTGTTATGATTTGAATTTAAGAAACATATGAAACCGAAAATTTGGTATCAATTCTTAGAGTTTTTTGTTTTGAGCTGAAACTATGTATAGTGATTCTATACCAGCTGTTATCTTTAGTACGTAAGGACAGCAATAGGGTTTCTCTTTCGCCCTGTATATAAATAAGTTCTAGATTATTCTCTAAAAAAATGCAATGCTAATAGTCAGTTTAAATGAAACCATGGCACACGAATCTAATTTCAGTGAACCGGATAATTATTAATTTATGTATTTAATAATTAAGTGTGTATACTGCAGTTATGTATGTAACCTTGTACTTATTGGAGCCAGTTATGCGTATACAAGTGGTTAAACCTCGTTAAACTGTGCATTGATTAGCTGATTTGGTGATTGTAGTCGAAACAGTGTTTCGTGAACAAGGTGTTTAATGAACAAGGTGTATAGTTCACTCAAATTCTATGGAAAAGGGAGGATCCTCCGACCAGACGGGTGTTGTGTCTGGTAGGCTACTGCCTGACAGTAGTTTTTTTTTGGGACTGTCTTCTCGTAGATCAACCTGCTGATGAGGTCTGCTTATCCGGACTTGCCTGTGTTAATCTTAATAAATTAAGACTGCCAGCTAGGGCTTAAAAACTTAAAACTAAAGCGACTGCTCGCTTAAGGCACCCCCTGTGCGGTACGGACCTCGGCTTAGGGCATCGCTGGTAGAAGGCAACAACGGACGAACTGAATCGGATTGAGCCCGACGATTGAAGTCGGGACGTTTGTATACAGGGTGTCCCAAAAGGTTACGTAGCTGGGAAGGGGGGTGATAGGGGTGGTCACAAGGGTCACCAGAAAAATAAAAAAATAAATCCCCTCTGGGTATTTAAAAAAAATAATATTGCTGTATTAAAAAAAAAATGCTGTTATGTAATCGTCAATAACCCTTTATCAAATTGAAAAAAAAAAAAACAATACATCTAACCAAGATTTTAAAGAAAATTAAGTTCTTGTTTTTCTTTTTTTTTTAGTTTAGTTCTTGTTAGTTTAAAAAAAAATAGTTAAAAAAAAAGCCATTAATTTTTTGAAATACCCAGAGGGGGTTTATTTTTTTATTTTTCTGGTGACTCTTGTGACCACCCCTATCACCCCCTTCCCAGCTACGTAACCTTTTGGGACATCCTGTATACATACCAGTTGCGCGGTAAACTCTGATTGCGCGATGCAGGATCTGTGTGACGTCAGGTCATTGATGCGTAGTTCACAGGTGGCGTTGTAGATGCGGCCACAGGCTGTTCTGTTTGTTCATTGTTTTGGTATTTAGTAGCCGACCAAGAGAACCCTTATGCAATACATTTGATTTTTTCCCATACTTACAGTGAACGAGCGAAATTTGTAGAATGCTCAATACTTTTGACTAAGGCTGTATGTAAAAATGAATCCCTATTTCCCTTGGTCACGGCATCACACGTGAACGCCCGGACCAATTTTGCTAATTATTTTTTTTATTGTGTTTGTAATGTCAGGAGAAGGTTCTTATGAAAGAAAAAAAGAAAAAAGTTGCGCGTAACATACATATATAAAATGCGAAATCAGTATGTCATAGTTAAGACAGGACGTCTGTCGGGGTAGCTAGTAAATTATAACCAACAGTTTTAATGAGAATTATGTAGGTAATATCTGAAGTGGTATTATTATGGTTGATTAGAAAGCGTTTTTATTTTTATTACACGCTTTATATTAGCTTCACTTGTATGTTTGTTTGTATGTAACCGACTCCTTTGAGCGCGAGTTTTCATTGAAACTTTGTAAACTTGTCGAGAACCGATGACAATTTAATAATTTAAAAAAAAAATGAGAAAAAAAAGACGTTTTTGTAGTTAGCAGAACTAAAAAATAGAAAATAAATAATAGTTAAAAAACTAAAAAACACGCTTTAAAAACCAAACTAAAAAAGGAGAAAATAATTTAATTCAATTAAAAAGCGTGGGGCGCTTGACATTTTTTTTTTTTTTTTTTTTTTTTTTTTTTTAACGTTTGATGAACGAATTGATTATAAAAATACCTCAAAAAGCACCCCACGCTTTTAAATTGAATTAAATTATTTTCTCCTTTTTTAGTTTGGTTTTTAAAGCGTGTTTTTTAGTTTTTTAAACTATTATTTTTATCGGAAAGTGCTAACATGCCATTTACGAGGGTGCTTCTATGTTCTAATTCGATTTTAAAACATGCGATGTTGCGAAACTTAACCACCTCATTGTCCTTGACTTACAGAGTTATGACGTGTAAACATGTTTTTAATTCATCTCTGCTATTGAGACACGCGATTATGAACCCTTTTAGAGTCGACGCAGAGATCGGAATGTTTCGTTTGCAATCACTTTAACCAATGGCTGAACTTCCATCTTGCGCCGCATGCCCTGTACCTGCACACGTGCTGACCTAAGCTGCGTCAGAGTACGGTATTCGAGTTGCTGAATTTTGGGCCAAACAAATTTAAAAACAATAATTATACTGACAGGATAATTTATTATAGTAGGGGTAATATAACCCCGTAATTATATATATAATTAATACATATAATATTGTATACAAGGTGTAACAGAAAGGACGCAAGACCTGAAAGTAGTTTGTTCCTAATTGACCACTGAATCGATTTCAGTAATTTTTTATAAAAGTATATTATTTTTAATTATGTATTTTGCCATACCTACCACTGATTGAGCCAAAGAAAATTCAATCTTATACCAAAAGAAATAAGACTCAATTTTAAATGCACAAAGTAATGCTTGGGTCGACACGTTTTTCTTAATAATATCAGTTAGCTTTAAAAAAAAATAGTTTGAAAAACTAAAATGCTTACTGCAACAAATATTCATAAAGTTATTCTCCTTCTTCCTCAGGATCATACCAGCCGAGCAATGAGTTGATGCTGCGTTTCTACAGCTACTTCAAGCAAGCGTCAGAGGGCCCCTGCGATAAGCCAAAGCCTGGATTCTGGGATGTAGTCAACAGGTGAGATATTTTGATGGAATTGTTTTCCCGCACTATATCTTCAATTCCTGAGAATTTGAAAATCGAACAGTGTGTTGTTTCGACGCGTTGGGATGTACCCTGTTGGATTCTCAATGCTCGGTGGAACACCGAGAGTTCAAAATCCAGTCTGCGATAAAATACCGCCGCGATATTTTTACATCAGCTCGAACGTGGTCTAGGACAAGATACTGCCACAAGCTAGGATGAGCGACGTTATTTGCAGGGTTGCTGGTAGCAGTTGGATGAGAGTTGCCGATAATCAAGCTGAATGGCATGTAATTGGAGAGATGTACAGCTGTTGACTGTTCTAGGCTGATGATGATGAAGAAGACAACGGTTAGGGACCAGACACAGAAGTCATAAATAATAGTCGGATCAACATTAACAATTTATTTAAAAACACATAGATTCAGATTAGCTAAAGTACATACATCTTTTATGGGGTACTGTGTTAAATGTTACAACAAAATACCTTGTGATATATTGCAATTAAATGAAAGGAAATTTAAAGCTCACATTAAAAGTAAACTTTGTAAACTAGCGTATTACAAATTAGAGGATTATATCCAAGATAAGAATGCTTGGAAACATGCTGGTCCTGCTCCATAGGACAATCTAGAGTCTAGACAAAATCAAACTGGTTGCTAATTGAATTGTACATATAATTAATTATATTTATGACATTGATTTACACTCAGTAATTATTTTAACTCACACACTGACTCATTACTTGTTAATATTGTAGTAAAATCATACCTATACTTACTTTTACAATGTTTGTAAATGTGTGAACACCATGTATCTATCACAGAATTAATTTATCTGTATTGTTTCAATTTGATTCTTTTTACCCATTTTGGTATGGTAATTTTATTCTGGGTGCATCGTTTTCACACATAATCATATAATGAATGTAAATACTCGTATTTTACTTGAAACATTTTAAAAGAGTAACGGTGGAGTTTCTTGCCCATTCTTCTCCATACGAAACTACATTTTGGAAGGGGCGACTAGAATCAATTCTATTTTAATGTAAATGTTGACTTTCAAAAGTGCCTTTTAAGTGCCTATTTGAAATAAATGCTTTGACTTTGACTTTGACATACATAAACTCACGTTTTCTTCTAATGGGGGTAGGCAGGAATTTCAGAACGCCACCTGCTACGATCCTTACATACTCTTTTTGCCTCATTTACGTTCATACATCTAGTCACACACGCACGCCAGTTGCGGTCAATAAGGTCACTACTACTCACATGAACTCACATCTGCCAGTCACACTCACATTTGCTAGTCGCCTTTCATTCATCCTTTAAACATGAACAAACTGTCAGCGACACAAATTCACCGTGAACCAAATATGGCTTAGTCACAGGAATAAGCAATATTTGATTAAAAGTCATTATAGGCTGAGAATTGAGAATCAACACTTTTTGAATGTCACCAAAGTCCCCAGCAGCACAGTTATCTGGTAAAATATATTCATCACATCTGCAGGCTTAGTATGACGCTTTATATTTCTACTCTTCAGTAGAATAGAAATCGCTTGTCTACATTTCTCGGTACAAAACTGTCAACTGTCTATACGGAAACGTCATTTTTGTCTACTA
This sequence comes from Antitype chi, assembly GCA_947359405.1. Classification (NCBI taxonomy): domain Eukaryota; kingdom Metazoa; phylum Arthropoda; class Insecta; order Lepidoptera; family Noctuidae; genus Antitype; species Antitype chi. Next base: position 8,034,583 of record OX375835.1, on the reverse strand, counting down.
TTCCGACGAAAAACCGTTTGACTACGGTTCTCGTGCTAAGCCTACTGCAGAGTTCCGCTAGCTGATTTAATTCGACCCTGCGTATGTAGCTCTTATACGAGTAGGTAAAGTAAAAATAGTATTGATTCGACACCAAAAATATATGTTTACTTGCCACACATTTAAATACCACTCTTATCTAATTTCAGAGCAAAATGGGAGGCCTGGAACAAATTGGGGAACATGACGAAGGAAGAAGCAATGCAGGCATACGTCGCCGAATTACACAAGGTAAACTAAACGATAGCCTCCCAAAGAATTGACGAAAGTGCCTACGTGTGATGATGACGGTGTGATGACAGGCGTCAACAGTAGAGGCAACTGCAGCCATCGACACCCGACGACGCCCGCCTTCGATGCGTCGGCGGCTGCCGTTGACAACGTGCCGCTCGTGTATTTGAGTACGGTGGTCAAATATATGAGCGGCATGTTGTCGCTGGCTGCAGTTGCCCCTGCCGTTGACATGATTCGCTCGTGTTTACACACTTATGCATTCTCGCCTGCTCCTACTGGCGGCGTGGCACAGTAAGGGATTTTTATGCAACGAATATGATTAACAATAGCTACGATTGAAATTTCAATGATAATTATTGTAGACAAAAACTAAAGCCGCGGTGTGCTTAGGCCTCCCGTATCGGCAGCGTACGGAATGCCTTGGCATCCCTCGAGGTGCTTCGGCATCCTTCGACGTTGCGGCATGCTTAAGGACCCCACGAAATCGTGGCCGTCAGTATGGCGCTTGCATGTGTTTGCTTACTTGTTTGCTTGTGTGTATGCCGAAGGTTCCCCTGCCGTGCCGTGCCGCCAGTGGGCGTAGGCCCTTAGATGGGTTCCTGTAGAATTGGCGAGACAAAACACAATATCAAGAGAAAGGCATGAACGGAATGAAGAATGAATGTTGAGAGGCCTTTGTGGCCTTTGTCTAGGTGTAGGATACAGGTTTATTAATAAATAAAAAAATTATCTACATAGTGCCATTGAAAAAAAAATTGGCAGTCATAGGGACTGCCGACAGAAGTAAAAACTAGAAACACTAAAAAAAGGCACGTCGCAATAGCATGTCAGTGTCGCAGTCACAGTAGCATGTCGGCGACGCTGTGACATTAGCATGTCGGTGACGAGAACCCATACCAAAAATCGCTCGCCGCTGCAAAACACGTTTTCACTTCAAAAAGGAGAAAGGGAAGCTGTGACAAACGATGAAAGTTTTCAAAGGCGACTCCTTAAAATTTACCTATGCATGCTTCCAATAAAGTTAGATCATTACCTATAATCCTTATTTTTGTTTGCTTTTAATTAAGTTTATAATTACTTAGTTAATTTAACTTTTATCTATATTCAAGAGTGCTAATAATAATAGCTAGAATTTCACGTGTGTGTCATAATCAGAGATCGGATATTCGGATGCATATTTACCTAAAGATCATTTTTAGCTATGAAAGTATGGAAGCGGCTTTATAAATTATTTGTAATATTTATTAAAAACCCCGGGATTCTTGGATTGCATAACTATTCAAATGTGTATTAATTTTAAATTAATGTTTAACCCGATACAAATATGTGTATGTACTAGAGGAGGGGTAGTTTGTATTCGTTAAAACAAAAAAATAAACAAATTACTTACCTAAATTAAGACTTTTTCGATACAAAAGCGCATTCCATGTTAGCCAACATCTCAACTTTAGGTGAATATGCATCCGAATATCCGATCTCTGGTCATAATAGTAAACAATACACAGGGCCGCACAACACCAATTAGAGTTATTCGCACTTTTGAACAAAGTAGGTGAGGTGTCCTAGGTTGTGGAGGTGTTAACTTGAGAAGTGTTGCGGAAAATACCATGGTGTCATGTTTTATAATTCTTATGACTTATTGACTTTCTGATACCATAAACAATGTCCCGCAGTGGCAGAGCAGTGGTGGCCCTGAGGCGGCCGCAACTTACGTGTTGTAGATGTACGTTCGAACCCAAACAGTAAATTATTTCATCGCCACTGCTCTCAAAACGGTGAAAGAAAACATCGTGCGGAAATCGGCATGTCCTAGATCCAAAAATTAAAAGACATGTGACATCTAGTAACCCGCACCGGGTCTGCATGGTGGATTATGGCCGACTCCCTCTCACAGAGAGAAGGCCTGTGTCCCAGCAGTGGGAACATTATATTAAGATTATGCTAAACTATGTCCCAAAGCCAGGTAAACCAAAGAACGTATAATTCTGTTTTTGAGAATTATATCTCATGACAAGACCCCTCCATGCCTCGGAAAGCGGGTTAAGCCGTTGGTCCCGGCTGTTATGTTATTTTTTGGAAGTCGGTTGTTTGTTTTTTTTTTGTATAGTTGAACAGACTGTTTAACACATTGCCTGCAAGCAAACATGGTTTTAGTCCGTGGAGTTAGTGCAACTATGTCAGTCCTTTTTTTCCCCAACAAGTCTGTCTCATACGGCAGGGTTTTTTTGTTGTTTGGTTATTGTTTTTTTTACGGACTGTAGGTTATTCATTTCTCTCAGTAGAATATCTTTTATTTTTAAAGTACATCTTTAACAGAGCTCTTTGAACTCGCTTCACCTCTATAAAATAAGTTGCCGCTGCTTGTAGTTAGTCGCTGTACCTCTCCTAATAGGGATGCAGTGTAACTAGAAAAACTGCACGAAAGCCATGTTGATCTCATTAAGAACAATATCTGGATGACCTGTCTGTATTTTTTATTTTTCGTTTTCTAAAAATGAAACCTAGCTAGATCGATTTATTGCCCTCGAAACCAAACTACTAAATTTCATAAAAATCGTTGGAGCCGTTTCCGAGATTCAGATTATACAGGGTGTCCCAAAAGGTTACGTAGCTGGGAAGAGGGGTGATAGGGGTGGTCACAAGGATCACCAGAAAAATAAAAAATAAATCCCCTCTGGGTATTTAAAAAAATAAATGGCATTTTTAAAAAGGAGCAATAATGTGAAGTGTTTGAAAGATCCAGCTTAATCTCCTAAACCTATTTCAATCCTGTCCAAGATATGTATATATGAGGATAGCCGTTGATCGATCGCAAATACTAATATTGAGTTTGTGTTACTTGTTTAATGCATGAACTTATTACAGTATCAGTTATTAGTATCTCCACATTTGTGTGTTCTTAGATTGAGATCCTCGCTTGGTTGACTACTTTTATATACTGAATCATATGTATCTGGTTATTGATGTATTTAAAGTGAACTGGTTATTCGTTAGCCAATTGGCTACTGTGCCATACCCTGCTGAGCTTTGAATTTCACATCTTACCTTCGAAAACAGTGGTATTATCGGCGTAAAAGAAATCTTTACATTTTGTTTAATTATATTACAACCTATTCACAATAACATCGGCTGTAATGATAACGAGGGTGGGCCTTGATATAAAAAAAAAAACAAGATACGAAGGTATCTTAAGTTATTTGCTGCGACTCTAACGTACAACTTTACTTACCTTTAGGTAAGTCAAGTAAGTCAAGTAAGGCCTTTAGGCCAATATTATAAACCATTTTTTTTTACTTTAAGGTGCAATTATTATTTAAGTAATTTATTTTATTTATTTTGCATTACTGATATGCATGTTGCTTAGATCATTTAAATATATCAGGAATAGTGTAGGGCCTAGTACGCTGCCCTTAGAAACGCCGTATGTGACCCCAGCATCACAACTGGTCAGTTCACCGCAGCTTAGCCCTTTGCTTTGTAGTCGTGAGATAGTCTTTGAGCTACTTCAGCGAGGTTTCTCTTCTTCCAGCTTTTTTAGTTTACGCACAAGGATAGGGACAGAGACGGTGTCAAACTCTTTTTTAAGGTCCACGAAAACAGTCAGGCATTTGTTGCCAGTGTCAAGTTGTTCATTTACTAGAGAACTCACTACTGTGACTGCATCTTCAGTCGACAAGCCTTGTCTAAACCCAATTTGGAAGAGGTATAGTGAATTAAATTGTGAAAGATATTTTATTGGAACGAAGTTCATTCGTAGAAAAAGTGGGAAAATCGTCATGCAACTTTCTCTCCCTCTCTGTCTCTTTCTATTATATACGGGTGTGTGTACGAGTATCGCGTAAGGAACTTGGTTCCTGACGGGGGTTCCTCGACCGCACTCCTTTTTTAGTTTCATCAAACATATTTTTTTTCCAGTATATTAGAAATGGATGGCAAAATCGATGTAGGCTTGTAGTTGTTGACTTCATATCCCTCTTTTATAAACGGGAGTAATAATGGAATGTTTCAATAGGTCAGGGCAGATGCCGCTTTGGAAGCAGAGGTTTGCAAGGTGAGTTAATACTGGAACGACTTCCCTGCGTATGTGTTTTAGGATTTTTGTCGTGACGTTATCCCAACCGCCAAGATTCGATCAACTTAATTCGCCAACACTCGCGCGGGGTTCACCTCAGTGATTTTAGATATTATGAATAAATGTCGATATGAATGTCGATGGCTATCATCATTTCAGCCGAAAGACGTCCACTGCTGGACATACGCCTCCCCCAGGCTCCTCCACTTCGACCGGTTCTGTGCTTCCCACATCCAACGGATTCCCGCAGCCTTCACAAGGTCATTGGTCCATCTTGTGGAAGGCCTTCCCACTCTACGTCTTCCCTTACGCGGTCGTCACTCCAGAACCTTTCGGCCCCATCGGCCATCTGTTCTGCGAGTAATGTGCCCTGCCCACTGCCACTTAAGTTTGGCAATTCTTCGGGCTATGTCGGTTACCTTGGTTCTCCTGCGGATCTCTTCATTCCTGATTCGATCGCGTAGGGAAACTCCGAGCATAGTCCTCTCCATTGCCCTTTGGGTGACTTTAAGCCTTCTGATAAGGCCCATGATGATATCTCTCGTGGTCGCTCACAATGGGCCTTACCAGAAGGCTTAAAGTCGATGGCTATAAGAGTAGGGAATTTCAGACTTATTTTAATTATAAGACCAGGTTTCCTTGCGATATTTTCCTTCACCAATCAATTTATGTAGTTACTATTTCTTGCTTATTACTAATGAATAAACCCACTAACACTTTCCGACCCTGGGGGTCTACTCCTAAACCTAGCAATCTGTAGTTTCGGGCGAAGTTACGGGCGTTTCCTACTCCGTAGCGCCTACGGACATATATACTCGTATAGTCCTCCAGACCGTATTTCGGTCATGGCGGCCAATCTCAACGGCGTGGTAGATATCATAGTGCATAAATGTGTGCGCAGACACAGGGGCACTCACTCGTCCCTCACTTTCATAAGCCAATGGGACGGTAATTTGACAAGACCGGAGAGAGATCAGCCGATCTATTCTGTAAATGTCTCACTGTGTTAACTTAGGTGAAGTGAGCGTGAAGTGAGTTATTAACGGTGGCAATCCCTAGCATGAGGTGCAATGACAGTTCGCTTTACTTCAGTTTTCACGGTGAGAGTTTTACAGAATCGCCCGACAGGTGCAGGACCAACGGCTTAGCGTGCTTTCCGAGGCATATCACACCGCCAATTTCCCAACTCCGGGCTGTTACTAAGAAATTCCTATTGGGAAACTCCAATATCACTTACCTAACATAAGGACAACGGATATAAGATTAATTCAGAGCCCAAACAATAATGGATGACAACACGATTTGACAGTTGTTCTCGCGATGCGTTTATACCCAACCGTAAAAATTACATCTTTCGGACGGGCCCGTAGCTTCGTTGACGGACTTATGCTCGGTTCCTATAAACAAAAGCGAATCGTTTTGCTTACCAATGGTAGCATTTTTTATGCCAAACCGGGCATATAAATACACTCGAAAGCGAATTTTACCTATGGTAGTGTTACGAGCTTCGGGTTCGTGACAATTAAAAATTGCCAATATAAATTACCAAAGATGACATTTTAATTAAACACACTATTACAAAATACAATTTCACTACTGATCACACTTGAAGATCTCTTACGATTTTGTTGCCTGTATCGCTTCAACAATACTGCTCGGTCTTGATCCATTCCTGCCTTTTATAGGGCCCTAAGAACATTCGAGAAAGGAAGCATTTAGAATCTTCGAGTACATACCGGCCCCGACTGAACAGATGTTGATAATTCTAGAAGATTCTGGTATCGAAATTGCTAGATAGATCTTGACTCAATTAATTCTGCTACTCGATACAAGATGGCGCTAGTGGTAACTAATTACTTTAGCTTTAGCGCGTATAAGTAACTACTTCCATATGGGAGGGTCTACTATGCAAAGTTATGAGATCTTTGCTTCATTATTGGTAAATATAGAAGAGTCTTAATTTTAACCAATAACGGTCCGTAAATTATAGGAATCGGCCATTAGTGATTTTTGTCTAATATACCTTCTATTGTCAACAGATAGTAGAAACGATGTCATACAACCAAGACGTTGCGTCATTCCTGTCAATGGACGAGGACGACCAAGGTTTCCCGAACAACGACCTGGAGCTGGTCGCAGGTGACGTGCTGCAGAGGATGAGGTCTGGACAGAATAGTCCCGTGTGTGAGTACGGCATTATAATCCTCATCATCATCCCCATTTCAGCGAGGAATCACCCACCGCTGTATATGCGCCTCGTTTTTTTTCTGCCATTCTTCAAATCTTCGTCCAGGTGTTTCCAGCAACTTTGACTATGTCGTTAATCCAACGCGCTTTCTGGCGTCCTGGTCTTCTTTGACTTGACCTTGACCAACATTGTATCAAAATCGTCAAGTCTTCGAAATATTTTGAGACACGTTTTAACAACGTGCTGCGGAGGATGAGGTCTAGACAGAACAGTCCCGTGTGTGAGTAGTTCCTTATAATCATCATCAGCATTCCAACCAGGAATCATCCAATACTGGATAGAGGCCTCGCTTTTTCTGCCATTCTCCAAATCATCGTTCATGGTCCAGGTGTTTCCTGCAATTTTTAATATGTCGTCAACCCTTACGTCTTTGGCTTCTTTGACTTCATCTTGGAAGGTCTTCAAATAATTTTTAACGGGGTAAATTTAAATGAGAATAGTATGTCAAAGAGGTAGCGTCATTCCTGTCATTTTACGAGGACAACCAAGATTTCCCGAGTAACGACTTGGAGCTGGTCGTAAATGACATGCTGCGGAGACTCAGGTCTGGACAAAACGGACCTAAAAAGCTGAAATTTTGCCAAGAGGTTCCCTTTATAATGTAGACAAGGAATAAGGAAGGATTTTTCGAAATTCAACCTCTAAGTGAGTTAAATAGGGGATGAAAGTACCGCGCGGGCAAAGCCGCTGGCAAAATCTAGTTACAGTAGTATGACTTCAAATGGTATTTTTAATAGAGTTTAGTGTTGCTTTGTTTTTTTCCAACTAGCCACTGTTTAGATGCTCGATAACTTTTTATGAATAAGACCGTTCAAGTTTTGAGTTTTATTAGTCGTAAGTTGATTTTTCAATTTATTTGTTGCAAACCACTATTGTATATGTATTGGGTCATCCTGTAAAGATAGTCTGTGTAAGTTTAATAATAAATAAATAAATCTCAATGCTCGTTTCCAGACCGAGAGTTGAAAATGTGCGCGATTAAATCCCGTCGCTATATTTTAACGTCCGTGAATTGCAACAACTATTTGTATTTCATAGAAAACAGTTTTAATTCTACTAATGTTGGCATGGATAATAGTATCTTAGCTGCTCCTTTGTCTAGGACAGCCTAAAAATTATACAAAATAGTACACCTAGGTATTAAGCGTAGATAGACATAGAAACCCCCATGAGGGTGATATGGTGAAACTGATCAAACCCTCTATGAACTAAAAAAGAAAAAAAGTGCGTGGAGTCCCTCCGCGCGGAAGAAGTGAAACCGACTTACTCTGTTGTGTCGGTTGCGTTAAACGTTTAACGCAACCTTGTTGGAAGTCGCATAAGAAGTTTTACTTCAAAAAAAAAGAAAAAGCGTGTGGTGTCCCTCCGCGCGGAAGAAGTGAAACCGACTCACTCTCTTTCTCTCTCCTACTTTCTACTTTTGTGTATCTTTCTTTCTCTCTCCCTCGGTAGCGTTAAACGTTTAACGCAACCTTGTCGGAAGTCGCTTAAGAAGTTTCACTTAAAAAAAAAAAAAAATGATGGATATTAGCCCCTAAGACAGATAGCACTAAGTACCGCTATCCCAAAAGCCCTAATTCCACACTCACCCTTCATTCTCGCTCAGTGTCCGGCGCGTCTTCACCGGTGCGAGGCCAGTCGCCGCCGCCGCGCCAGCGACACGACTCCGAGGACGAGTACATAGACACGGTCGATGTTAGTGTAGTACGTATGCCTTGACTAATACCTTGGCTTTGGGTACTAACTTGTTTTTGTGTGTTAAAGCCGTGTACAGGTATCCAAAGAAAAGTTTGCGCTTCGGAAACGATCGTCCATCTTCGGAAGTGCGAATGCCGCAATGAAAGTCTGACAATCAGTAACTAGGTTGTGGAGGTCAGATAGGCAGTCGATCCATGAAAAATATTGGTACTCTGCTGCATCCGGTTATACTGGAAGCCGGCCCCAACTTAGTTGGGAAAATGCTAACCAGAGGATGATGACTTGTTGTTGCCGTGATGTTCGTGATACACGAACATTACCGAAGCGCATATTTTTTGTGCTATACCTGTATGTGTGGTAAGTCCCATATACATCGGAAACAGAGATGCGCAACAATGTTTCCGCATCATATATATGTGTTGCAACAAAGTTGCTGACCACCTGACCACATAGAACGTTCCAGTGTTGCTAGCAACATGCTAATGTTCCGTAATAATGGTAAATAAAAGAACATTAAATGTTTCGCGATTGTTGCTTAAATATTGTTTCCGGTGTATATGAGGCTTGTATACGGATTATGAGGTTTGTTAAAAGTATTATACGTATTTACTCTGAGACAAATATCTGATGAAAGGAAAAATGAATTATTTTTATTTTCTAAAGATCGAGACAAAATGCGATGTCTCTAAGATAAACTTTTCCTCTTTCATTTGTTCCTTAGTGAATACATGGCGTTATAAGTACTGAATAGGTCTGATATATATGAAACAAAAAAAAACATTATGGCGCTACCCAAAGGCGTTAATGCTAAATTCTGACAGTTTGAGGTAATATATTCCAAAAAGTTATACTTATTAGAGAAATTCAAATTATTATCTGTCTCCTTTTCATAATAAGTCTTTTTGGCCTTTGTGATACTATTTAAAACATTTTGCCACAACTATATCTGTAATTCTGATCATACAAATATATTAAAAATAAATAAAATTGATGTGTCTGTTGTAATAACAAAATAACAGCTTTGTTACTTTACTTTCATATGCACTTAACATATTTGCAGGGACGTCGACGCGAAAACTAAATTCAGTATCTACATGATTCTGAAAATCTGAACCCCGCTGCGTTGAAATTTTTGTCAGTTATTAAAAAAAAAAACATTGGCAACGTTATAAATGTTATTCTGTGTTTCAATACCTACAGAGCGAGCCAGAGGTACCTCCACAGCGCAGGGACTCGGCGCAGCAGAGGCAGACCGGACAGAGGCTTAGCAATGGTCACGCGCATCAAATAACCTCACAGCTCACACGTACGTTGAAAGCATTATAATATAGCTTGTATTCCACGAAAGGGTGGGCAATGATATACCTATCATCATTAGCATCATCATTTCAGCCGAAAGATGTCCACTGCTGGACAAAGGCGTCCCCCAAGCACCGCCACTACGACCGGTTCTGTGCTTCTCACAACTCGATATACCTATAGTACTCGCTCATTCACAGTAAAGATCTAGAATTAAAGAATCTTGATAGTCAAACATGCGAGGGCAACAAACTTGCGTCTCAATACGGAAGAGGGTGCGGGGCGCGTGGACCACGCCGCGTGGCCCGACTCCGACGCACGGGTCGCGCTCGCGACCCCGACCAGTCAGCTGTCAGTCTCGCTAGCGAGCGCACGTAACGCCGCCGTGTCGTAGCGTCGCTCATTGCTCGCGCTTATTTTTTTTTTAACTCGCTCGTTTCTTTTTATATTTAATTCAACTACTCATGGTTTAAGTGACAACGGTATTTACCCTTACATCCCGTATTAATTATTTCGACTGTACAAGTCCCTTGTAATAGGATGAATCTCTTACCTTCAATCGGGCACAAATTCTGACTCCGGGCTGAGAAATTGCTATTGGCTTTGCACTGGTGACTATCTACGATTTTCAAAGCATGGCGAAATCGACTGTCTTAAGTGGCAATTCGGCTAGGCCGCCGGCGACTAAAATCGTAACTTTCAAAGTAGAGTACGTTTCGATTTCAATTCACTCACCCTTACTTGTCACAATTTACTGAGGGTCTGTAGCATGTCTTCGTCCACACATCCCTATTCGTGTCATGATCTTATTATTTATTCCATTGGTTACTATCATGTCTGCCTTGAATGAAAAGATGATGGGTTGATGACACATGATCTGACCAAGATTATAACCTCGTGAGTTTTCGGCCTTTCTTAGTATTCATATAGGAAACGCCGACTTCTTTTAGTTCTTAAATATGATTGACGTAAAAAGACTAAGTCCGTTAGTGACATGATTTTTCAGACATTTATTTTTGCAGGTGTTCTGGTAGTATCAGATCGCCTTCTTAATACTTATGCTAACGTTCCAGATCTGAAGGTACTGGAGCAGTTGCCTGGCACTCTGGCGCGGCTGGAGGCAGACGTGGCGGCTCTCAGGAAAGCCGTCGAGGGAGACCGCAGGATACTCGATGTGAGTCACAGCTACTTAGATGGCCGTGTTGAATTTGTCGTATGTTCTTAAGACTCTTAGAAGCCATCCATAAATTACGTCACACGTTAAGGAGGGGGAGGGGGGGGGGCACGAAATGTGACATTGTGTGACAAGGGACAGTGGGGGGGTCAAAAGCTTTGTGACGCCACATGTTAAAATCACCATTATCTAAAATATTTGACTTTATGTTAATTTTATTAAAGATATATTTTTTTTATGGAAAACCTGCTGTTTTAATTTAATTATGTAGGTACTGGTGACCTGAAACACAGGTTTTTTTTCCAAAAACCTATATCAGGCACCAGTCTCTCACAAGGATGGCATACAGCTGGGACATTCTTTGTTCAATTTTAATTTAAGTCAGCTTTGTGAAGAGAGAATAAATGATAAATTATTATTATTATTCTAAACTAGCTTTTGCCCGCGACTTCATACGCGTGGACTTTAGAATCAAGTAGATAATCATTTTTTTTTGATAAAAAAATAATATTATTATTTTTTTTAAGTTAGACCTCTCGGAATACATAATTGAAAACTGCATTCAATTCCATGCAGTGGTTTTTGCGTGATGCGGTAACAAACATACAGACAGACAAAAATTCTAAAAACCGTTGTTTTGGCTTCTGTTGCTCTAATAAAGACCCCCCAAACTATTTTTTCTTCAATATCTTTAATGTACAGACATTGGCCTGTTACAATTTTATTATATGTATGTATAGATTAGCTTTTTGCACTCCTTTTCCATATAAACTTTAATTGTGCTAAATTTCATACTCCGTTCGCGTAATTTTCGTAAAAAGGGGTACAAACTTTTCGCTTCACGTAGGTATTAATATGTATAAATTAAAAATCTGAAATGCAACCCCCGTAAGTTTACAAAATCTTTCCAAAAAATACATTCATATAATTGAATTACTATTTTTCGATTCCTTTCAATTTGGAAAAAACGTAATCTGGCGCTTCCGCCTTAGATGGATTGTGGAGCTGGTTTCTTTAAGGCGGTGCTTTCTTGAAAACGCTCAAAAAGGTGTTTTTTTTAAACAAGTGTATCTCTTTAACCGTAAATAATTTTGAAAAGTTATTTTTGCATAAAGTGATGGAACTCAAAACATAATTAAACATACATACTTTAATGCATCAAAAATATCATCAAAGTCACCTCTAAATTCTCTTTAAAATTAGTTTATCCCTTCAATAACAATTGTAATTATAATATACCATAAAATTTCAATGCCAAACTGCATCCAGTGATGGATTATTTATTATGAAATAGTTAATATCTAATTTTATACAATTATATTTGCATTTTTACGACAATGATTGCTCATTTATTATTCGAATTTATTACAACAGATTTTAACCCGTATCGGATTGCAATAAGAACTATTATCGCTCATAACGACAATATCTAAAGTTACCAGGGCCTTAAAGTATGTTTATGAAAGTGATATTCGTGTCCACTCCAGCAAGTGTCCCGCGGCTGGCGCTGGCCGTGGCAGGAGCTGAGCGCGCCCACGCTGGCGCTGCTCATCATCTGGCCCTTCCTCGCCTTCAGGATCGCCGCGCGCTCGCAGCGCAGACATACGTAAAGTGAGTACTGATCATGTATTAGGAACACTTATCTTCGGTGACTCTTCTTATTTTACGTGGACACTTACAGTCAGGATGGTCCACAAGTTCAAGATCGCTCAACGTGCTATAAAGCGGGCTATGCTCGGAGTATCAAAGTCAAAGCATTTATTTCAAATAGGCACTTAAAAGGCACTTTTGAACGTCAACATTTACATTAAAATAGGATTGATTCTAGTCGCCCCTTCCAAAATGTAGTTTCGTATGGAGAAGAATGGGCAAGAAACTCCACCGTTACTCTTTTAAAATGTGTCAAGTACAATATTTACATTCATTATATGATTATGTGTGAAAACGATGCACCCAGAATAAAATTACCATACCAAAATAGGTAAACAGAATCAAATTGAAGCAATACAGATAAATTAATTCTGTGATAGATACATGGTGTTCACACATTTACAAACATTGTAAAAGTAAGTATAGGTACGATTTCGGGGATGAAGTTATTCAGAAACGAACAGGAGTTTTCGAGGTTTGCAGAGTAAGCAATCTGAAGTGGCAGTGGGCTGGCCATGTTAGTCCTGGAGTGAAGACCGCGTATAGGCAAGCGTAGTGTGGGACGCCCCCCAGCTAGATGGACCGACGACCTGGGGAACCTTGTCGCGGGCTCGAACTCACTGGTGGGCCTGGCTAAAAATCACGCTGTCTAACCAGGCTTCTTGTCTGACAGAGATAGTATCAGTGATGAGCAGTTAGACGCTAGTCTACACGCATAACGTTATTGAGTGAGATGCAGGATCATTTATAGTAAAAAATTCAGAAAAGTCTTTTGGAAGATCAGGTTTGAAAAAGTCAATGCATAAATCAATGACCAATAAAGTTTATTGAACTTTTCGATAATTGAACTTTGTCGGTACCGACTTGGTTTTGGATATTTTATACTTCTTTTATTACTTAAACACGCCCAAAGTTAAGTCAAATTAGCAAGAAAAACGAGTATTTGTTGGCTCCTAACTTTTTAATGGGTTTTTAATTTAGTATTCTGTTTCCTTACAGACAATACTAATAATGAGACAAAACGATATCATATTTTACTTTGGATGTGCCATGTCAGACAGTGGAGTAAAACATTCCCGAAGTTTGTATGCAAAAAATGTGGACTACGTTCACCGTAAGACAGTAGCTTGACAGACTAGATGCAGAAGGCGGAGGTCTTCTGGCGCAGCCTATGTTCAGCAGTGGACTGCGATAGGCAGAATTGATTCTTATTTTAGGATAACGGCCCCGAAAAGTCAAAGGTTCGGACCCAGACATACACTTAACTTAGTGTAAATTATTTCATCACCACTGCTCTCAAAACGGTGAAGGAAAACATTGTGAGGAATCAAACCGGCATGTCCTAGAACCAAAAATTCGTAGATATGTGACATTTACTAAACCGCACTGGGCCCGCGTAGTGGATTATGACCTACTCGGTCTCACCAAGTGGAGGCTATGCTAATCTTCCATAACTTGCTGTTCTATACATTTTCGTAGGTATTGCACTTTTCTTTATAACAGTCGATGTGTGGAGGCCCTGGGAGGGGTAGTGGGTCATAATCAGAGATCGGATATTCGGATGCATATTCACCTAAAGTTGAGATGTTGGCTAACATGGAATGCGCTTTTGTATCGAAAAAGTCTTAATTTAAGTAAGTAATTTGTTTATTTTTGTTTTAACTAATACAAACCACACCTCCTCCAGTACATACACATATTTGTATCGGGTTAAACATTAATTTTAAATTAATACACATCTGAATAGTTGTGCAATCCAAGAATCCCGGGGTTTTTAATAAATATTACAAATAATTTATAAAGCCGCTTCCATACTTTCATAGCTAAAAATTATCTTTAGATAAATATGCATCCGAATGTCCGATCTCTGGTCATAATCCACCACGTGGGCCCAGTGCGGGTTGGCAGATGTCACATGTCTTCGAATAATTTACACAAAGTTACGCGCCTGTCTGAGGTCGAACCTTCGACCAACAATTCGTAAGTTACGGCCGGTACCACTGTCTCACCACTGCTCAGGGCATATAAGCGTAATATTAAAAGCTAATTTCTCTGTTACAGGTAACAAAGCTGAAAACCTAGCTGATAAGTGATCACTCGATGTCAACACCGACCGCTCACGACCCGGTCATTGTCAATAATAACCGTGTTCGTGGCTGAAGTAGATATTTTGGTGTGTTTTATTATAACTAATTTAACTTGTATCATTGTGTATTTTATTGTGAAAATTGTTCTCAAAATCTTTGAACTATCGACCTTGTTGCTGCTGTAATAAAGTATAATATAACGTTCCGTAGTTTCTGCCAACCCTCATTTGAAAAAGGCTACACAAATATACATACATAAAGTCATGCCTTCTTCAGGCAGGAAATACAGAACGCAAAATAATACGATCACTACATATTCCTTTAGTCTCGTTTACGTTCATACAACTGGCCATATACAGGTTGTCCGGTAATTAATGGATAACCTTGAAATGGTTCATGGTAGAACTAATGGCCGTTCATAAAAAAAAAACATTTATTATTATTATTTTTTTTCAGGAAAAAAAATCCAAAAAAAAACAACCGACTTCCGAAAAAACACTACAAAGTGAAAAATAACTTTAATGTGTCTTTGGATATGTATTTTAATTTTTTGTCACCGCCATCTGAAATTAAAGTTATTTTATACTTTGTAGTGTTCATTCGAAAGTCGGTTGTAATTTTTTTTCTTTTTTATTTACCGATTAAATACAAATAAAAATGTTTTTTTCTGAATGGCCATTAGTTCTACCATGAACCATTTCAAGGTTATCCATTAATTACCGGACACCCTGTATATGAAGTTTGAATTTACAGGGTTTTGTTTACCAAACGTGGTCAGTTAAATAATTTATTGTTACCCGACTGCGGTGAAGCCCAAAATGAAAATAACGCTTTTTCCCTGTATTTTCTTTAGTATTTTTCTTTCATTTTCTCCACAGTCTGAAAACAGTTTGCTTTTTTCTGTAAGTTCATAGTAAAATACACTATGGTATTTATTGTCTATGCATGTGTATGGGTTGGTCGATTTATATCATAGTCCATGATTTATTTGTAATATTATTGTGCAATTCATGTTTCAAAGGTGTACTCTCGTTCGTAAACGCTGCTGTTTCGAGCTCGAAAATTTTCGGTCCGAAACTAAACGGAGTTGTTTTCGTGTTTGAAACAGTAGATTTGTAAAACGAAAACTAATTTTATTTACATGTTAGTATATAATTATGTATTCTTAAAATGAGTTTTTTAAAAATATCACAAATATTGCATTTGCAAGAGGCTGAGCGATTTTTTATGGGAATATGGTCTAGGTATTTTAATATTTTTTTTAAAACAATTCATGTTTAAACATACTAAAATGAATTTTAAAACGTTATGCCTTGACCAAAGTTGAGACCTCGTATATCTTTGACAAATTAGTAAAAGACAAATAATTATTAATTTTGAGGTGAGGTGTTATGCCTGGATTACTAAGAACGAGGCATTCGAGAATGTGTCAAACGAATGATGTGGGTGTATTATATTATGTATAACTTTTAATATTCTTATTATAAGAGTATAAATAAGACAAGCTTAAATGAATTTATGTCAATTTACGCCTCAACGAGAAGCGATACTCAACTATACCCTCAGAGTTTCTTGGGCTCTAAGCCACGCAACCACTTTGCTGATTTGCTCAATATTTATGCCAGGGCATGAGCTTTTTATGAAGCTAATGCCGCGCTCATACATAATAGACATTTGACTCTTAATACATAATGATAGGCGAGAGTAAGCGGGTCGTAATCCTTCAGCCGGGCTCAGTGAGGGTTGGTAGATGACACATGTCTTCGAGGTTTTGGTTCTAGGACATAGGGGCCATTCAAGTATTACGTAAGCACTACAGGGGGCGGGGGGGGGTCTTTGCTTTGCTTATTTTTGATAACATGGGGGATGGGGGGGTCTGGATGGTGATTACGTCAGCAGAATTTATTTATTAACTTTTGGATTTTCTACAAAATTTAGTCGATTTTTGTTTAACACATATGGCAACCCTACTTGTCTATGAATGGCTCGAAGAAAACGATGACAATACAGAATTATTTTCTAGTCACCGTCCAATGTTTTCAGGGTGATAGTACCCGTGAAATTGAACAACTTTCTCCAAGGAACATGGGTCGAAATATGAAAAAAAAAATCGGACCTCCCATACAAAATCGACCAGCTAACTATTGATTTTGCATGGGAGGTCGATTTTTTTTTTCATATTTCGGCCCATGTTCCTTGGAGAAAGTTGTTCAATTTCACGGGTACTATCACCCTGAAAAATTTGGACGGTGACTAAAAAATCAGCCTGTATACCAAAATCACAAGAAAGTGAGCAGACACGTTAGGTGTCTGCTACCAATGTTTACGTGAGCATGGGAGGGGGGAGTAAGAGCTTTGCTTACTTTTGCTGACGAGGGGGAGCGGGGGGGGTCAATAATTGCTAAAAAACTGTTTACGTAAAACTTGAATGGCCACATACCCGTTTCCTCACGATGTTGTCCTTCACAGTTTTGACTATAGCTTGTATCATTTATACTCTCAACCGTTATACCACACTTATATAAACGTGATATCTAATACAATGTTAGTCTGTCGGGTTTACCCCGAGTTATGTTAGTTTTTTTTTACCACTTTTAACGTTTAGGGGAGGCTTAGCTTTACTTAGAATTGATGAAGGAAAAATGGAGTTGCCAGAGTGTAAATTACTATAATGTTCCCACTGCTGGGATACAAGCTTCCTCTCTGTGAGAGGCAGCGGGCCGTAATCCACCACGCGGGCCCAGTGCGGGTAATATTTTACTCTGTTTTACTGACAGACAGTCTCTATTGTGAAGAACGAAGCGAGTGTCTTTGGTTTTTAAACAAATGTATATATATTGGAATAGCCTCAATAATTGAATCAATGAATTACATTTGAAAATAAAAATTGACGAGGCATTCATGTAATATTGTTTCTGGAAACGATTTTGTTTTTTTTTTTAAATTTGCTCAAATGAAATTCTCGATATACTTATAACAGAAGCACCATTTAAAAAAAACTCAAAACTGACTTCATGTAGTTGTTGCAAAAATAAGGAGTTGCCTTTTTTCGAGGCACACAAAATGGTGGTCAGCTCGCTTTTATGCAAAGAATTTAAACACATTGTTACCTATATTTTTAGTTTATATTGAAATAAAGGTTTTTAATTTCATATTTTAATATAAAATTTTGTTTTAAGTTAAGTTTATTTTTAAGTGGTAATTTAGTTAACACTGTTGGTAATTTTTATGTGATATGTAGAATAGAGTTATATGCGTAGACATCATTGTTAAATGTATTTATAAGTTATTTCTTAACTGAATTATTAGAATAGTTAATTCAAATGATTATTTCTACTAAAATAAAGGTCATAGGCAAAAAAGGCGGGAGTACGAGACAAAAAAAGTTGAATTGTAAACTTTTTTCTTTTGGTCGGTAATATATGTATTTAGTTCTCCAAACAACGAATTTCTTCTATCATCACATTATATTTCATATGTACATTATTATTATTTACATTGCACTGCTGACTGCGCATATATTATTAATAATTATTAATTTCTTACAGATATTCCACCTTACGGGCTAAGTCAGATTCATAATTACTGTTAGATTTAATAAATCGGTGTTTAGACCCCATACAGAAATAATCTCGGTTTTTAAAAGCCAAATCAATGTCAAATCTCACCTTAAATGACAGCCGCGTCGGCCAATACTTTTTTTTAAAGACAAAAATGTAAGGTCAAAATCAAAATCAAACGTCATTTATTCAAACTAGGCTGAGAGTCAGCTCTTTTTGAACGTCAAAATTACATAAGACAGTCCCCCCACGCTTCTATCGGTTATCTATAACAGCGCACGGCCGGATATGCAAGATTAAACAATGCTTGTCGAGGTCGGTCCGTAGATCCCTCCGTGCCGTTATTCGTCTTAATCTAGGTCATGGTCAGGTGCCAAAATTCATCAAAGTCCGTTAAGCCAAACAAACACAGAAAATCGAGTCAGTTGAACATAATATAAGGGCTTAAATAGCTGTCCGCCTGTAGTTTGTGAAGGCTTATACAAAATGTACGAATGCGATATAGAAGCATTTTTGGATTGCGGTCCGACCCTCCCAAAACCTGAGATTTGACAGCAGATTTACTGATTAGGCTTTTAGAAATTGGGGCTTACTATCTCACTATAGGGATTATATCGCTCTGGTTTATCACAAATGATAAATGGATAAGTAATTGTAGCAGCCAAATACCCTGCAAACTGTAATGCCTGCTTCAAATCTATGCGACGATCTTTTGACGCGGTAGGGCGAATCTAACTGATGAAATCTTTGGCCTTCTTATACAGGTTGAAATTGAAAACATGCGACAAACCGTAATGGGAGATTGTACTCATCATTATGAACAACTTTTACTAAGGGACCAAAGATGCAATCGCAAAAAAAAAACAGCTGTTCCCTACATTTTGACGAGTCATGCGAACATATAAATGTAGGGAACAGATGTTTTTTTTTCGCGATTGCATCTTTGGTCCCTTAGTAAAAGTTGTTCATAATGATGAGTACAATCTCCCATTTCGGTTTGTCGCATGTTTTCAATTTCAACCTGTATATAGACTATGACAAATAATATAAGTCGAATCAATAAGGTAGTTTGCCATTTCCCGGAGCGATATCCTCACTAAAGTATCATAGCATAATAACTACTATAATATAACCCAATCAAATAATAAATGTTGTAGAAGAATACTTAATCAATCAATGTATAACATATAAAAAGGTTTCGGAGCAACGGCGATTTATACAAATACCTAATGTAAAATGGTATTTTTTTTCTACTGGTAGGAATTCATGGTAGTATTAGTAGGAACATCCCTCAAACTCAAAGCATTTATTTCAAATAAACCAATTACAGGTACTTTTGAATGGTCAAGGTTGGTGAGGTAGAAAGATGAAGCTAGTTGCCCATTCCAAAGCGTAGGTACCTATGGAGAAGAACGGGCAAGAAAGTCCATGGACACTCTTTTAAAATCATGATATTGTTACAATAAGTTGGTTACATCATTATGTTGAAATTATTAATGTGAGAACGATGTAAAAAGACGTGCACATTAAAAGCGTCTGTAATTAAAACAAAAATAAAATACCAATTCAGAAATTAAAATAAGCCGTGGGAGCGAAGAGATGACCAGTCCCTACTGGCGGCACCCGCACCCTAAAATGGTACACCAGAAAACCACAACTAGGTACCATATTAACAAAAAAATTGTTTGCTTTGAGAACGCAGCCCGTCTTTTATGCGGGATCTGCAAATTATCAGCTATTTGTAATAAAATATAATTCTCTTCATGCATTGCCGTTTCTTTCGTCATTTCAAGGACAGTCTTCGTTCCTCCGAAATCTTATAAACTTATAATTGATGTCTAAAATATTGGAACTTTCGTCGGATCATGTCATGAACATTTATTTGTTATTGTAATTATGAAATAAAGGGGATTTTTACTGATGTTCTGTATTTTATTTGTTCTTGAGCTTATAGTTCCTAGTTCAAGAAATCTATTACCTGACCGCAATAGATTTCTTTTTTTTTTCAGGTGGAACCTTCTCTGGCCGTAAGTCGCGAGCATGCGCGAGTCGACTGTCAATGTTCATTCAATTTGCTACTTTACGAGATGGTCAATAGTCAGTAAATTGCTCGGACATTTTTCCGTTCTGTCTGAACTGACCCATGTGAAGTATTATCTTTTGACATTACACAAAAACCTTAGTTACTGGTGATCAATCGTCAAGGTAGCCCACAAGTGCATGGGAAGCCATCACCTCCTGCGAAGCAATGCTCGCGAAGGAGGAGGCGGAGAGAGCGTGAGGGAGAGGCAAGGATTGCGCCCTCGTGCCCCTAGCCACCACAGGAGACGCCCTGGGCGTCGAAACGTATTGCGATACCGTACTACAGCTCCTGAAATAATAGGTCTTTACCTATGAAATTGCCGTTTTGTATGAAAAAATTTAAACGAATTTTTTTCATGTATTTTTTATTTGTATTAATCGAAGTAATCACCCATGCAATCAATGCATCTTTGCCATCGCAGTGGCAGTTTATTGATGCCCTTCTTAAAGAAATCAGCTGGACGGGAGGCAACAAATTCTTCAAAGGCATTTTGTACTGCCTCTCGGGTATTGAATTTTTTTCCCGCCAAGAAGTTATCCAAATTCTGGAAAAAGTAGTAGTCTGTAGGCGCAAGGTCTGGTGAGTAGGGCGGATGACGGAGAGCTTCCAACCCCAGTTCTTGCAACTTGGAGACCGTCTGCTGTGCAGTATGAGGTCGCGCGTTGTCGTGCAGGAGCAGCGGAGACGAGCGATTGACCAATGCTGGTTGGAGATGTGCCAGCTTCTCCATCATTGTGTTCAGTTCTTCACAGTACACATCTGCAGTAATGCTCACCCCGTTTGGTAAGAAGCTGTGATGAATCACACCGGCGCTAGACCACCAAACAGTGACCATCACTTTTCTAGGGGTAAGTTTTCGTTTAGGGCATTGTTTAGGTGCTGAACCAGGATCCAACCAACTTGCTGAGCGCTTGCGGTTATCAAACAGAATCCATTTTTCATCGCAGGTAACAATGCGGTTCAAAATTCCTTCATTTGTGTGTCTGTTGAGCAGTGCAAGGCACGTCTCGACGCGTACTTCGCGCTGACGATCATTGAGTTCGTGGGGCACCCATTTGTCAAGCTTTTTTACCTTGCCAATTTGACGCAAATGGACCAATATTGTTTTGACGCTAACGTCGAAAGCTGCTGCTAATTCAGCCGTAGATTGTGTATCATCAGCTTCCACAATCGCCTTTAATTCGTCATTGTCGACCAAAGTCTTCGGACGACCGCGAGGTTCATTTTTCAGGTCGAAATTTCCAGAACGGAAGCGAGCAAACCAATAACAGGTGGTGCGTTGGTTTGTAGTGTTAGCTCCGTAAACGTCGTTGATGTTGCGTGCCGCTTGTGCCGCGTTGCTGCCACGACGGCGACGGTACTCATATTCCATAATTACTCGAATTTTTAACGTATCCATGATGACGAAAAAGATTGAAATGCGATGAAAATGTAACACTAATCAATAAACAAATGACTACTTTTGGAAAAAAAAAATCCATGTTTTTAAAATAAAATTAATTTGAAATTAGAATTCTTACCCAAACAAAAATTATTTTGATTTGAAATGGCCAGTACTGCAAAACGGCAATTTCATAGGTAAAGACCTAATATAAACCTAGGATGTTTTTCTGTATTTAGTTTGACAAATTCAAATCTGGGTTTTACAAAAACTTCAGTCGCCTGCGATGCTTTTTCAGTGAGATATCGACGATAACGTGTTTTTCACCGTTTCAATGGCGCCGCCATGTGGTTATAGTCTTACAGCAGCTCCTAAAATATAAACCTAGGACTTTTTTCTATATTTTTACAAATTCAATCTATCATTTATCTAAATTTCAGGTCTCTGCAACGCTTTGTTTTAAAGATCTCCTTAGCCGCGCAGTTTTACGCGTTTTCAATGGGTCGGTAATCATAACTTTGACAAAATGGTTTTGGGAATGAACTTTTAGGTACAATTTTTATAAAATCTTGGTATTTTTTTTTAAATATAGCCCTGGTCGCGCCATTGAAACGGACACACCAGGCCCGGGTCGACGACGCGTTGTGTTCCAAGCGCGCCTCAAAGAGATGTCAGCAAAATTCAAGGGTCCATGCCTGCCAGGGTCGCGGATTTGTTCAAAAGAGTTACCGTGGCCCTGGCACAAACAACTGAAGGAACACGGGTGGGTTTTAGTCAGTAAAAGTCTGACAAGCCCTCCCGCTCCGCTCAAAGCGGGAGAAGTCATTTGATGTATTCCCATCCAAAAAAAAAGGTAAAATGAGTGGCGTATTTTGCATTCAACAAAATGAGTCGCGCATAATGAGTAGCGTCACATTCGTTTTGAGTATGGATCGTAATTTTCACGACTGATTCTGAGCGGGGATTATCCTGGGTTTCTAAGTCGACGTTCACACGTACCTTATAATATCGCGGCGATATTTTTTCGCTACCCGCTTAGCACCGAGACTTGAAAGACCAGTGCGCGATAAAATACTGTAACGATATTTTTACGTCCGTGTGAATGTCGCCTAAAAGGTGTGTCAAGGTAGGTAGCAAAATAAAACAGCACATTTATAAAAACATATTCGTTATATTCGGTGTCCGACGTGGTCAGTTACAATAATATCAACAAAGCTAAGTGAAAGCCGCGACATCGCCTTTGTACACTCACATAAGGCACTTTACGTCATGGAATAATGCATTTTTAGGGTTCGGTAGACACATAAGAAACCCTTATAGTTTCCGTCCGTCTGTCCGCAACTTAGTTCAGAAACTCTTAGTACTAGAAAGCTAATTCAGCATGAACATTAGTCTGCCAGGGGTGCGGGTTGTTCGAAAGAGATACCGCGGCCCCTGGCACACAGGCAACTGAGGGAACACGGGTGGGTTTTAGTCAGTAAAAGTCTGACACGCCCTCCCGCTCCACCCAGAGCGGGAGAAGTTATTTGATGATTTCCCACCCAAAAAAAAAAGCATGGACATTAGTGACGCCGATGATAAAATAAAATACAGAAAATAATAATATTTAGGGGTAACTTCACTTAAATTAGTGATGTTTTTTTTGGCAGTCGTTGCGGGTACCTAGTCAGAAGCCCAAAAAGTCTGATAACCAGTCCTAAGAAGGGGTAGGCCCCCCTAGGGGAGTGGCGAAGGGCGGGCGTTTTTTGGGGACTTTCTTATGTAATTTTGACGTTTAAAAAGTGCTGACTCTCAGCCTAGTTTGAATAAATTACTTTTGATTTTGATCGCGTTACCCGGTGACTGGGTTGAGGGGATCACAGGAGGAAGATGCTCCATGTAAAATACTGGTATTCAGCTATTAATACATGGAGGACTTGAAATAAAACTGGCGCAATCGGTGTACTATAGGTACAACAGCCCTTGGGGGAATAAAGGCGTGGTGTTATTTTATGTAATTTTCTTTGTGGTACTGCCAATATTTTTCCAACTAATTAGAACATGGTATACAAGGGGCAAGGACATCCTCGCGCAACTTGTCACTATGTATTCAGTACATGATTCTGAACACCGTAGAAATAATTCGTCAAATACTGAAAAACAATATGCTCTTCCATACATTTTGTCCGCGTAAGTAGTAAACCCGATTTTTTTTTTTCAATAACTGACGAAAAATTTGGAGGAGTCCAGAATTATGTAGAAATGCCCTTGACACCTTGTATTGTTTCTTTCTTAGCTTCATCTTTCTTCAAAATGCATTATTCCACCACGTATACCGCCCGCAAAACTCGCAACATTCTATAATATCGCTCTATCATCTATTGGTATACATTTAAACGTTTATTGGTGCGGCCCGCACACGTATTGACGCAAAAAGATATCATTAAAACCACTAATTTCTCACATTACTTAACTAAGTTTTTCTTTAGGTATGGTTTAAACAATCGAGCCTGTTTAAAAAAAAAAGAACCGAACAGAAATCGAAATCCAGTTCTTTTTACAAAACTGACAACTCAGTTCAATACTAAGTTTTCATTTTTGTATTAAGAACTTCGTCTCGTACATATTCAAGGTTCTTAGAGGGAAGGTACATAATGCGGACATTTTAGGGCATACAGCTTTGTGTGTTCCGGACAGGTACGTGTGGCGACGACGACAGCCACGGCTGCTGGCGGAGCCGCGCGCTCGGACCAATCTTTTGAGTGAGGCGCCACTGACGCGTGCACTCCGCACTCTCAGCCTCATAGCTAGTGACTCGGACCTATTCGGTTGTTCTCTGAGTGAGTTCACAAAAAATGCATTATTTGTAATATGTTAGAAAATTTAAATATTATAAAAATAATGAGTTAGTAATAAGTTAAGATAAGAACTTAGATGTACACTACCACATTAGGTGCAACCCTGTAATGATAGTTGTAAGTTGGAAAATAAAGAAATAAATAAACTTTACCCAAATCGAAATAAAGTTAGAAATGCAAAAACTGTCAAAGAGCTAGAATTAAAGTTTGATGGCGTTTTGTAATCAGACGGATAGTTTTTAAAACTACAAAGTTATTTAATTCCTTCATGATGTAGCTGAGTTATAGCTGTACACTTTTTGGGTGGCCTAAGTCCGTACTATTGCTGCCATTTTGTTTTCTTGACCCACTGGCATTTGTTATTGCGCACTAGAGATTTTCAACGCTGAAGCGCTGAAAGATGAAAATCTAAGTGTTTTTTGATGCACTGGAATGCACTCTGATAAATCGACGGTAGGTACGTACCTGGGGTAATCATTTAAAAAATGTAGTCAAGTTAATATTTTTTTGCGTCAATACGTATACGGTATGTATAATTTAAAGATACACTTTATTTTAAATATATTTCTCATTAACATGTTTATAGTTTGTTTTATATGAAGTCGTGATTTTAAAAACACTTCACTAATAAAACTTTTTCCTACAACACCGAGAAACATTATTTACTTTTTTAACAATTACCCTACCTTTTAAAATCACGACCATTTTAATTGTAAAACAGTTTAACGTGATTTGCTTATGACAATGTATTTTTAAGATTCTGCATAGGTACTTTGTAATACATATCTTCTTTGCAAATATAATGGAATGAATAAATATATTTCTAAGATTAACCGGTTAAAGTCCGAAAAAGTAGTGCAGACATAGTTTGGGGTAGCTTGATGTGCTGGCGTCTGTACCAATGCTATCATACCCAAAGAGACCCTATGACTAAGGTTCCGCTGTCCGTCCGAACGTCTGTCACAGGGCTGTATTTTTACAACCGTAATAGATAGACACTTGAAATTTCCACAGAGTGTGAACTATTTTGGCCGCTATGACAACAATTACTAAAAAAAAAAAAAATTAAAGGCACCCCCTTTAATTTCATAAGAAACGTTTTTCGTTCGGCGTTTTTCGCTCGATTTTCGTTAAATATTGTATGATGGTACGGAACCCTCCGACTGAGAGTCCGAATCGCAGTTGGCCGCCTTTTTATAAATGTTAACTTTATAATAATGACAAGCATTTCTTACATTAACCGGTTAATACAAGAAACAACTGCGCACACTAACCGTAATATCTTAATAAACACACCACAAATATAAAATGTTATAATAAAATCGAATTCACGAAGAATACGGAATATTTACAAAAATATTAAAGCTAGGAGTAAAATATCTAGAAACTATGTGTTTTTAATAAAAAATAATAATAAACGTTATTTAAAACAAAAACATAATGTTTGTCAATGTAGTGTAAGTTAAACTTAACAAGTTAAAAAAATAAAACATAAAAAAACATGGCTTCCGATTATTAATAGGAACTTAAAAACTATGTACAAATATATGTAAACAATAATAATTTACGCGTTCTTCTAATAAATAATACTTGGGCCAACTTGAAAAGAGTATGCTAAGATAGTTTGGTCACGTTGGGGGGATGAATGAAAGGAACCTAACAATAGTTTAAAAAACTAAAAAACGCGCTTTAAAAACCAAACTAAAAAAGGAGAAAATAATTTAATTAAATTCAATTAATAAGCGTGGGGTGCTTGATATTAAGTGATTATAAAAATAACTGAAAAAGCACCCCACGCTTTTTAATTGAATTAAATTATTTTCTCCTTTTTTAGTTTTTTAAACTATTATTTATTTTCTATTTTTTTGTTCTGCTAACTACAAAAACGTGATTTTTTTCCTTTTTTTTCATTTTTCTCATTTTTTTTTAAATTATTGAATAGTCATCGGTCCTCAATAAGTTTACAAAGTTTCAATGAAATCTGACCGTTTAAAGTGGATCAAAATAGCGTCCAAAGGAGTCGGTTACAAACAAACATACAAGTGAAGCTAATATAAAGCGTGTAAAAAAGGCAGATGTGAATGGTACGCCGAGAGGGACACCATAGGAGTAAATAAGTCACCTTATTGGTGAAGCTCTTCAGAAAGGTCGGGTGCGTAGTACTAGCAACGCAACCGGCCTAAGGGTATGACCAGAAGTTTGAACGTAAACGGAGCAAAAGGAGTATGTTTATACTCCATTTACAATAGCATTAGACAGAAGTTAAAAAAGGTTCTTTTTAATGTACACTTCGTAACAAAATTATATTAAAGGTGTTGCAGTTACGATTTATGCCAAAAAAATTAGTGTCAATGCTAAAAACCTAAAAGAAGCAGGAGTGAAAAACACCGAGTAACTAAATTAGTTTATGACGACGAAGTTTTACCAAACGTATTGTGGGTCGTAAGTTGTTATTTAAAATAAAGTATTGTAAAAAATATATATTTTATTTTCTTATAACCTTAATTAGATTTAAATCATCATGTGATTGTTTGTTTCATTCATTCGTTTTGTTTTAGGTTTGTAATGTGTGATGAAGATGTTATTGTAAATAGAACATTATCTAAAATAAACATTACTTTTACTTCGTTTATCTCAGTTTTTAGTACTGTCTTAAATCTACCTAAAAAAGTTAGATATTAACTTTGAAATAAAATGTTTTGCACTCCTGCTTCTACGAGCCTCTTTTTTCTAAAGCTATTACAAATGGGGTATAGGTTCGTAACAGGTGGCTTTCTGTAGTTTCCGCAGAACGCCACTTGCTACGATTCTGACATACTCCTTTCGCGCTCTAAGCGCTCCGATTGGACCTTCACCAATCCAGGGGGGCTACTCTCTAACTCCGTCAACGAAAATACGGCCTGTCCGAAACTTCAAAGTGACTCCTACAGCTGATTAATTAACTTTTTTGGACGGGTAAAACCATATAGGGAGTAGGAATAGCTGTCAAATCGTGTAATAATTCATTCTTAGTTTGGGCCCCAAACTAATCATAGGTCCATAAGTGATACGGAATAGGAAACGCCCGTAACTTCGATCGAGATTACGGATTTTGTGCTTAGAGAGTAGGCCTCCAGGCCGATCGGAGCGCCGAACGCACTCGATGCGTTTGATCGAGATGGCTAAATGAAACTCACACTACGGCCTCTGTTGATTCAAACATCTATTGGGTAATTGCGTAACACACTTACAGTAGCGAATGTAGAAATGGCGACCTTTGTATTCTATGAGTTCGTAAGAAATTGTCTTGAAAAGGAAAGACATAGACAATTGTGGAAGACTATGGAAGACATTTTGTCCAGCTGTGGATCGGTAATGGTTTAAAAATTAACACAGAATTGTGAAAGTATCGATATGAGAATCTTTTAAATCTCGTAAAGGTTTCTGGCCTGTGATGGCAGAGGACAGACTTATGTTTCATAAATTCAGGTCATAACAAACTTGTCACCGTACTACGTAGGTCAATAAATTTCCACGTTACTTGCCATTATCACGATAAATCTCTTCAGAGTGATGTGTTTATTTCAATTTGTAAAGTTCGGTTTCTGGTAGTTATCAATGTATAAAAAATTCTCATAACTTCCGAAGATGTAGAGATAGGATTAAAAAACCCTTCCAATATCGCTTGTTATCATCCATAGAAGCCGTGCCCAGAACCGGTCGAAGTGGCGGAGCTTGGGGGAGGCCTATGTCCAGGAGTGGACGTATTTCAGCTGAGGTGATGATGATGATGATTAATCTATAGATATATATTTATTATTGTCGCGAAACATTATGAATTTACCGAGCTACCTTGGCCAGATATTTTTTCAAATGGACACCAGAGATTATCAAAACCGTCATCAGTTTTTTTTTTCTATCCGCGCAAATTATTACCATCAACATATAAAATAAATAAACCTAAAACATAATTACTGCAATGATAAAATTTACCCTTAAAATTACCTTATTTAAAATGCGTTAAAAATATACAGATATTATATGGAATAGCCGGGTAAACTGGAAAGTTCGTTATAGGAATAATTATTATCATGCAAATTGTAGTAAATTTTCAATTCAATAACTCGTAGAAATTATTAATAAAATGCGAATAATTATATTCAGAAAATTGTTCGTTCGACGTA
Source organism: Antitype chi (assembly GCA_947359405.1). Classification (NCBI taxonomy): domain Eukaryota; kingdom Metazoa; phylum Arthropoda; class Insecta; order Lepidoptera; family Noctuidae; genus Antitype; species Antitype chi. The sequence goes on along the minus strand of OX375835.1, from coordinate 8,006,058 downwards.
ATAATTCAATTATTAATACTTAATGTTTTTAAAAAGCCACAAATGTTATAATTAGATTAATTTTTATACTTCTTAGTTTCAACGTGAGGTAACGATTTCTATAAAAGCAACTTGCTTTATTTATAGTGAATGTTTTTGCTGATTATACTTATTTAAATGCATTAGGAAATGACACGTTTTTAATAGTTTTTGTAGCAATTGTAATATTTAATACATACTTTATTGCTGTCTTCTCGACCTCGTAATTGCTTTATCACCCTAAAGGGAAACTCGCACTCTTATCGGAGCTGATAGAGAAGTGATAGATTTAGCCTTCGTTTTTTTTTTAATTTATTTAATTTGTTTATTATTGCATAGCTTTTGCCTGCGACTTCGGCGCGGGAGCATATCTTCAGCTCGCGCTTTTCCTGTTTTTTTCTTCTTCTTGCACGACACTTAGGGTTGTAGAGCGATCAGCGTAGGGCTATCAAATGTAAAAATATTTTTTCAAATCCGTCAGGTTGTTCCAGAGATTAGCGCGATCAAATAAAGAAACTCTTCAGTTTTATTATGATTACATATAGATTATTCTTTTAATATGTACAATAATCAACCAAAAGTTTTCGTGGTAATCGTTGTCGAAAGTGGTAACGCAATTACGAGGTCGACTGTACTTTAACAAAAGTATAAACATATGAATCTACGTTAGTAATCGCAACGCATTTTTCAATATTAAGTTTTCAAATACCACATCACTTTAACGCCTACACACTCATATTTTTGCACACTTAAGCATTTTAGATATAAAATAACATTAAAATAATCTATCGAATCCTTGTGATGACGTCACCATAAGAGTGACGTTTGGTTGCTATAATAATAATTATAACAGTTTTGTAAATTTACCAAGTTACATTAAAAATGATGTATTGGATTGTATCTAGCATAAATCTAATCAGGTATCTTAAATAACTCAATGAATAATAATTTTGCCCGTTTGCACTAAAGTCACACTGGGCAAGTCTTAATGGTTAATTAAAGCAAGCGTGGTGTATTATGGCCCACTCCATCTCATAGACACGCCTGTGCCCCAGTGGTGGGAACAATATAAGCTGATTATGTAAATGAAACCAAGACACATTACCTTGATTTGCTCGGTAATAGGCGGTTCGGCGATAAAAACTGGATTTATGTGTCAATGAGGGCTGGAGAGCACTGGTGGACCAGTGGTACCAACCGCGACTAACGTATCGTAGGTCGATCCCTGGCAGGCACATTACTTTATGGAATTTACATCATCACCATTGCTCTCAAATCGGCGAAGAAAACATCGACAGAAAACTGGCATGTCCTGGAACCAATAATTCTAAGACACGTGCAGTTTACCAACTCGCACAAGGCCCGCGTGGTGGATTACGGCCCATTCCTTCTCACATGAGGCCTGTGTCCCAAAAGTGGGAACATTAGATGTTTATTATGCGGGGGTTTTTGAAATGACGTTCACTAGGTGGCAGCAGTGAGACGGCAGGTCCGGGCACCTGTCAGAAGTGTTAAAGAGCATTTTTATTATCTTGAATGAATGGAACGAATGATAAACATCATCATATATTTTATATACAATGTCGAAATGGAAGACTTTTTGTTAACGCCAACTAGTAGCCTGAATTTACATGAAAATCCTCATTCGGGCGCAGTCTCAAATGACTTGACTATATTTAGTGCAAACGAACATTAAATGTAGTATTGAAATAAATACGTGTGCCAAATACTTGAGCATGGTCGAATATACTGCACAGGGAATTATCTCTTACACGCTATTTTCAACTCTATTTTATTTGAGATAAAGTTCATAATCATTATATCAATGAAAAATGCGCTGACACTGGGCATTTTGTATAAAATAAAGTGTAGTTTTTTCATGGATATCTACCATACCCTTGAAAACATTTTGAATTACATTAACCCATAATCAATTCACCGTAATATCAACACGAACATAGGTCATAACTCTTCTAATTTACAGCCGAGTTTTCAAACGCTACTCAATTTTACGTCACCTTTAAGCCTCCCACTGTCTCTTTAAAGTTTAAGGTGCATTGATGAGACAGAAGACTTTAACGAACATCTTATGCGCGGAATCACTGGAAATCAAAGTTGCCAAAATTGTTTCAGCATTTTGTAAAGCAAAGCGCGTAAAAACATGGCTTAGCTTTATTTTGTGGCGCAACGTTTGAACCAATTCGCAAACTTTATCTGGTTTAAATATACCGTATTCATGATAAACAAAAGTTGCCCTTGGGCAACTCTGTTTCCAATGCATTCGCGGACTAAAGTGTAGTTTGAAAATTCAGTGGTAAATGTCAAGTACCATTTTAGCAAATCTACAAACTATTACCAAACATCATTCTATCATCATACAGACTCAATCTGTTACTTTCACTCGCCCGTCCCTTCTGTAGCGCCCTATCTCTTCTTGCCCTTCTGATGGCTACAGGAAGATCTCCAGGCGTTTTGACCCTTCCTGCCGGGTTCAGAAGATTAATGTCACCGGCAGAAGAGAATATCTCACTGACTTGTTCCAAAGAATGCTGTCTTTTTATAGCTAAGTTTTTTAAAGTCGGTTTTGGGGATCGATTTCCAGGGTACTTTAGTTCTGCTGTATCTATTTCGCCGTTGAAAGCAGCTAAGTATACAGGATTATCACCACTGTAACCGTTCACTAAATTCTCTTTATCATTCGGATCGCTAAATTCGTTATCAAAATTAGTATATTTATTCTGGAATTTATTAAACGTGAAATCCGTCACTTGACTCGATTCTTTCAAAACTTCATTTTGGTATATTTTTTTCTTTTCCGCGTCTGTTTTTGGTATGGCTTGCATTGTGATTTTTGAGCCTCCATTCTCCGATAAAAGCATTAAATGCTCATCTTCACTGCTTGAGCAGTCCGAGTTAATGTCAAAAGGGCTTATGTTACCATTGTAACTGTCTTGTGTGTCTATATATTGAAGTTCTAAATTAATACTCGCTCTAGACGAACTACCACTGTTTGTAATTCTATTGTCGCAACTGAGTCGCTTTTTAACAGTCGAGTCTTCCGATTCAGAATTCGATTTTAAAATACTTTGTGAAGAAAGTGATGTTTTAACAGATCTTTTATTTAAACTCTCCGAACTACCTCTTTTACTTTTCATTTCGATATAATCTGGTGGTTTCGCTTTTGGGACTATAACAGCGAAGATTTGATTCGGCGTTCGTGCTTCGTTTTCTCGGTTCGGCAACTCTTTGAATCCAAAGACTTTGTTATCAGATTCCATCATCATAGTCGGTGATAGGGTTCTGTTCGGAGGTGATAGGGTGCAGGGGCCTTCGAAGTTATAAGGGGACCTATCTTGGTTTATAGTCAGATTTGAAGGTCGATCCCTATCAGTGATATTAGAAGGCTTATCAACAATGGAAGTCAGTGTTCGTTGAGAATTCTCCGCTAACTTCACCTCAGTCTCCTTTCTGTTTAATTTTTCAAAGAATTTCTTAATGCCCCATTTAGGCTTTTCCACTTTCACGTCTTGTAGTAAATTGGTTTGTTTCGGAGCCCTATCAACGTCATGGGCTGTCACATCGTTCTGTACGTAATCTAACGGTCTTTGGTAGGACCTGATTTCTGTAAGACCTGAGTTTTCATGTAGGGGTATTCTTGAATGGCTTGAAATTCGAGCTACAGATAGACAATTCTCTTCGATATTTGGTACTCGAAGAGTTTCTATAGGAGCTGTAATGTCTTTAAGGGATTTGTGTATAAGTTCAACGGTGGCTTGTTGTGTGTTTGTATGTGTGTTGCGTTCTATGCACGCGTTGCGACCTATGTGTGGTTGAGGGTACAGCAGAGGAGTGTAAACGTCACAATTCTGGGTTGTGGTACAATTTGAGTTTTTGTCAGATTCCGGAGGCGGGTGTACGTTGGGGTCCGCTGAAAAAAAGAAATATTAATATTACTGTGTGAAATCATGATATTGTTAAGCCAGCCACACTATTCCTGCCGTTCATTATTATTAAAAGCTATTTTAATTTGAAGATTGGGACGAGATATGTAACAGAAAAATAACAATAAATTGATTTATATCCATTTTCTCAAATAAAACGATTTTAATCAAATTTGTTTTTCGTTGTCTTGAATTTACCACCAAAACGCTCCCTACGAAGACTTTTTACACGCTTTATATTAGCTTCACTTGTAAGTTTGTTTGTTTGTAACCGATTCCTTAGGGCGCGATTTTGACCCACTTTAAACGGTCAGATTTCATTGAAACTTTGTAAACTTATCGAGGACCGATGACAATTCAATAATTAAAAAAAATAATAACGAAAAATGAAAAAAAAAACATGAAAAAAAAATGAAAAAATCACGCTTTCGTAGTTAGCAGAACTAAAAAATAGAAAATAAATAATAGTTTAAAAAACTAAAAAACACGCTTTTAAAACCAAACTAAAAAAGTAGAAAATAATTTAATTGAATTAAAAAGCGTGGGGTGCTTGACATTAAATTATTAAAAAAATACCTCATAAAGCACCCCACGCTTTTTAATTGAATTTAATTATTTTCTACTTTTTTAGTTTGGTTTTATAAGCGTGTTTTTTAGTTTTTTAAACTATTATTTTTAAATATGGCGCCCTTTACGAACTAGCTGATCCTTTTTATTTAAAACTAGAGGCCCGTCCCGGCGTCACACGTGTAGGATCACTATTTTTTTTTCTAGTAATAAATATAGCCTATGTTGACTCAGGGATAATGTAGCATTCTAATGAAGAATTTTTGAAATCGGTCCAGCAGTTTTTGGATTTATTCGTTACAAACATACAAATCTTTCCTCTTTATAATATTATTACATTATATTATATTTAAAATATGCCCCCCCCCCCTTTACAAACTGGCAGCATTTTTATCTTTTTATAAGGTTTGGTTGGTTATACGAGTAACATAATTAACGCAAGACCTCATACACCCATTAGAGTATTGAGTTAAAAGCATAATACGATGACCAAAACTATTATTTTTTAAAGCTAACTGATATTATTAAGAAAAACGTTTCGACCCAAGCATAACTTTATGCATTTAAAATTGAGTCTTATTTCTTCTGAATTAAGATTGAATTTTCTTTGGCTCAATCAGTGGTAGGTATGGCAAAATACATAATTTAATTAAAAAATACTTATATTAAAAGTTACTGAAATCGATTCAGTAGTCAATTAGGAACAAACTACTTTCGGGTCTTGCGTCTATTCTGTTACACCTTGTATAAGTCTTCGCTTCGTTTAGCCACTAAAAGAACTCAATAAATTAGCTAATTAAGTGTTTGGAACTTACCACCAGGTTGGTGTGGATGCAAGTTGTTGTCGTGTATGAGAGGCCCTTGCGCAAGTAACATCTGTTTCAGCTCTGCCATGCGTTCCTCCACGCATACCGCAGTCAATCTAGAGAGAACATACAAATTATATTATACTAGATATTGACCGCGGTTCCGCCCGCGCGGAGGTCGAAATTTATCCCACGGGGACTTAATACCGGGATGGAAAGAATCCTATATGTTAATCTGGGTTATAAACTATCTGTGTGCCAAGTTTCATCGAAATCCGTTCAGCCGTTTTTGCGTCATTGAGTAACAAATACTAGGTTCAGATTGAATGTATAAAGTTTATCTATTAATTTTTTAGCCAATCATGTGTATCAACGAATGTACCGCTAGCATCGAAAGTTTTGTGATATCGAGAGAAATACAAAAAAATACATACAATTAGTTATACTTGTTAGTTTGAAAAAAAAAAACTTCCCTTTACTTTGAATAAGCGTTCTTAATTATATGACCACCACAGGTACCAAACATAAATAATTTTATTGACATTTTACCCAGGGTTGGAAAAATCATGATAAAAAAAAAATCGAATAAAGTAGGTTTTTTTTTAAATCCCAATTAATCACGATTTTTTTTATTTTTTATATATTTTCTCGCAAAACGGAACGCGCCCTTAAGGGATTGCGTGGACACAGCGCGGGGATTTCCCTTTTGTCTGACATAGGTGTCCACTTAAAAAATATATCGATATTTATATTCGATGTAAAACATCGGGTCCCAGCATCGATGTTCATCGATATATCGCTTGAAAACAGATATTTTTTCAATATCGAATACTTTCCACAAAAGTTTAATATTAGATTTCTGCGAAAGAAAGTGCAATTAAACATTTTTGATTAAATCAGTGATTTTTATTGAAAACATCATTTGATTTAAATCAAAATTATTTTTTCATGCCAACCCTGATTTTACCTGGCTTCAGCATCATGGTCCCAGCATTCATCGCAGGTGTCGGCAGCTATCTTCAGAGCACGGGACTGTTGCACCGGTCCCTTAGGAAGCGGTGGCCGTGCTTTGTTGCGCGATACTAAGCTCTGTTGGGTGAGAAATAGAGTTTAAAATATAATATTATACAGCTTCTTTGAAACATGACCTTGATTTTATTGAAATTTTAACTAAATGACATTTCGTATAGTTTTATTGTATGCGTTTAACTGCTATCTCATCTGATACTGGTGGTCGTTTGTTTAGAAGTAACCTATGTATTCGCGACTTGAAGATTTGTATGTTGTAAGGCATAGATATAGAAATAATACTTCATATAGAAATAAAACTGCAATGGGCGTATTATACGTCCCAAAGCTTTTCTTATTTCTGTCACGAAAAAGTGTTACGGCCACACGGACGGGGCAAACAAAAAGCCGGGTCATGCCGGGACCCACGAGGGCACCAGCCCCGGTGGCCAGATGGTCGCCGCCGCCACCCCCACCTCCGAAATCTCCTCCGGCCGACGCCAAATGGCAAGTACGTCCCACACTGCAATGGGCGTATCATACGTCCCAACGCCGTATGTATAATCAAACCTACCAAGAAGTTGACAGATATTTTCAATAATAGTGTGGCTAAATTAGAGAAGGCTCTTTGCAATCACTTCTTCGACAAAATAACATAGCCCTTGCATTATATATTATTCGAATATACTGTATGCGAATGTAACACTGTCTGCTAGCTACATAGTTAATTGTTATTCTATGTGTGATAACTTGTAATTGGCCATTATCATGTTAGAGACTTAGCAACTGGTGGCGCTGTGGCCAATTTAGTGGACTGTATTTTTTGCGGTGCGGTATAAACGATTGACAGACGCTTGAAGACAGGTAATTCGAGTTGCTAGGAGTTCTGGACGATGGAATACAACCCGAGTAATAAGGGAGGGATGCACAAACCTTTACGGGAGACACGTGCTTTCGCCGTCTTCGCCGGTGCACCAGCTCATCCAGGTTCAGGCGCAGCTGAACTTCCAGTTACTGTCCTCACACGTTACACAAACACAAATAATTGTCGTTTATAAGTCTTATTACACAGTTTTCAATAATTTTAGCGGAGCTGGCTATCCGCCATGCGTTAGCGGAGCGGTTCAATCCGGAAGTAACGTTCTTCGCGAAAAAATGGCGGAGTGAATGCCCTCATTCACTCCTTCATACACACGAGGTATGTGCGGGAAAAGGGAGTGAAGGGTCTAGGAACGAATGTCAATCATATTAGAATGTTGGCGCAACCAGCAACTATTGTGTCTATTTAGTTTTCCAAAAATAATAAAATAAAATAAAGCTGTGTTTTCAAAATCTCGTTTCTCTATGGTCTTCCGATAGTGCAGGATCCAGAAGCAAGGAACCAAAACGATGCGTATCATGCCCTTCTAGGCTACAATAACAACCTATTAGGCACCAAAAAACGATTTTTCCGCTATTCATTATAATTTTCTTTCATCTTCTATAAAAAAATCACAATCGACCAGAACACCACACGCATCATGGCCAGGTTGGGCCACGACGGCAAGCTTATGATATAGTATTCTTAGCTCACGAAGCGACGCGGCGATGTACGCTTTACTCGTGGTGACCAAGTATACAAACACATTGTGAAAGTGTGAGTGAATACGAGTATCATCAACACAGCTCACATAATTACACTTCCGACTTTGCCCTTGTCTCGGACGGTACCAAGAACTTCTGCATTTACTAACACACATTCACAGCTTGTTTGTACGCTTGGTAACCACAAGTAAAGCGCGAATCGCTTCGTGAGATAAAATACTATTTATTATCTTTGGAAAACACAGAAACCAGGAGTAACAGGAAGCCGAATGGGGTGTATCATATGTCCTTAAGAAAAACTCGAGTAGTGATACTTTAGTAGTGATTTTGGATACCTCCGTAGCGGCATTTTTATAGTAATTTTACGAAGATATGCGTCTTTTCCTATAAAAAGCAGAATCTAGTAGATTTAGTTGTGTTTGTTTATTTTCCAGTTTACCTGCATCATGGCCAGAGTGGGGCGCGGCGGCAGGCTGTGGTGCTGGTAGGGCGGCGCGTAGGGCGGCGCGGGCCCGGCGTGCGCGCCGCGCGTGCGCCACAGCGCCTCCCACAGCACCAGGCCCAGCGCGAACACGTCCACTGCGCACAGCGCCGCGCGCGCGCCGCTCAGGTCCAGCGCGCCCTCCAGCGCCTCGGGCGACAGGTAGCGGAGGGTGCCGGCCTGGCCGACAATGGGTTTTGTTAGTGATTCAGTAAGGTTCATTTTTCTTTGAAGGTACGGTCGAGGAATAAAAAGGTTAACCAATGATAGCATAAGCATAATAATAAACCTGTTATTGTTACTGCTGTGACGCCGGCTTTCTTTCCGTGAGGAAGTAACTAATTTTGTTTTAATTTCAACCTAATTTTTTATATGAGCACCCCCAAAAACCACAAAAATATTATTTGAATTACTCATCAGTGGCGAAAGCAAAAGAACACAATTCCTACCAGCTTCCCTTCTGAGGAATCGAAGTTTAAATCTCTAAAAGATAAGCTGGCACGCACAATCAAAAACACAAAGGACAATTAATATTTTTATAGAAAATTTACGAAGTGTACAAGGAAGCCCAAAAAGACGTGGAAGTTAATCAATACCCTATCAAATAACAAAATTGTAACTAATGGTACTCCCACAAAACTTGAATCTGAAAATGGAACTATAATTACAGACCATAGAAGTGTGCAAAATTTTTAACCATTTCTTTGCAAATATAGGAACACAATTAGCAAATAAAATCCGACCACCTTTTACCAGAATAACCCATACACGTTACCTAACCATAGCCAAAATACGGAAATACATGAACTGTCTCAATTTTCTCCATGCACTATTAATGAGGTATCCCAAATTATAGGTAAATGATTAGACCCTAACACGAGTACAGGTCTTGATGGCATCAGCACTAAAGCTCTAAAATGTATAAAAAACCTATTATTAAAAAAATACTGGTTGCTTAAACAAACTATTGGCTGGTGGAATTTTTCCCGATAGTTAAAAAATTGCTAAAGTCACTCCGATTTACAAGGCCGGTACAAAATCGAATCCTGGTAACTACCGACCGGTTTCAGTATTGCCAGTACTATCCAAGATATTAGAAAACTCATACACAAGAGGTTAGACAATTACTTAACGGAGATGAACTTTATATATGATCGACAATATGGTTTTCGACCTAAATCGAACACGAATAGAGTTTATTTTTTGTTGTTGTAATTCAAAGCTAGAAATACACGTAAAACCGTTTATATGCGAATTATGACGGGTTTTTCAAACTTTATTGATAAGGAAGTGAAACCCGGCTTTGCTTCGGCTTCTTTCTTACAAAAAATAATATCTCGCCGCTGCTACACATGCGTATATACCTCAGCAGTGACGAAAGCACTATATAACACGATTCCTACCGGCTTCCCTTCGGAGATTCGCATCGGCAACTCTATCACTATTAAAAATGGCACGTCAATAGTGGCTAGAATTGTCAAAAAATATAGTTACACTACGGGTATTTAATTCATCATAACATTAAAACAACTAAAACGGTTATTTTGAGCTTTGTATTACAACAACAAAAAGATGTTCTAAATTAATCCGGTGCCAAAACGTCATAATCGGGAAGTAAAAATTCATAAAACAGCGATCCCGTAATGATGTCACTTTAGGTCACGTAGCACCACTTGATATGGACGAGAGCAAGCCGCTGTACAACGGGTTATGACAGAGACAGATATAGAAAAATGCGTCGGCGAGAACGAGATAGAGGAATATTGCACATTTTATTTGGTTTTCAGCTGTTCAATTTTATTGTATTTAATTCTTTACATTCCTATATTGGTTTTAGAATGATAGTAAGTATTCTTTATTGATAAATCAATAAGTTTAAGCCGACTTCGCTTCGGCTTCTCTCTTAGAAAAATTGACTCCTCGCCGCTGTACCTCAGTGATCCTGGTGGGCGTGCCGCGGTCCCTGGCTGCGTGCAACAACTGCGCCAGCCCCAAGTCCGCCAGGCGTGCCTCACCGTTGGCCGTCACCAGTACATTACTACTGTTCACATCGCGATGAACCACGCATGGTTTACTGCCAGCTGCGGACAAACATTTACAATATAATTCAAATTTCTACTCAAAAACACATTAAACTTATTATTATTTTTTTATCGTTACTTGCAACACTATCATTATCTGCTCTGCCTTTTCCCAACTATGTCGGGATCGGCTTCCAGTTTAACCGGAAGCAGCTGAACACCAGTATTTTACAGGAAGCGACTGCCTATCTGACCTCCACAACCCAGTTACTGGGTAACACGATACCACTTGGTAAGACTGGTTGTCAGACTTTCGCGGTTCTGACGACTTTACGTGCTTTCCGAAGCACGGAGGGGTCTTGGTATGTAAAGATGGTCACCCATCCACGGATCAACCGCGTCAAGCGTAGTTTAATCTGATCGACCAACCCGTGCGGCTATTATTACTTAACAATAAGTAACTTGCACCACTATATCGCTGGGTGTTTTAATAAAGAGGCAGCACTTTTTTTTATAACATTTTTGTTTCTATCATTTGAAATATACCAAGTTCTTATTATTTTTAAATCGAGTGCAAGCTACTTTGAATGATGTCTCATTAAAAACAAACCGGTCAAGTGCGAGTCGAAATCGTGCACCGAGGGTTCCGTACCTATCCATTATATAAACCGCCATAATAAAAAGATATGGACAAATTTAGATTTTCGCGAAAACTTGTAAGTACCACAATTTACCTTAATTTTAATTTTGTTTTATTTTTTTGGAATTTTTCCTTAATTTGTGCTGTAAGACCTTGCTTTTTGGCAAAATTTCGTGATTCTAGGTTAACGGGAACTACCATACACACTGCCGGCCAAAAGTATGAGACCACCTTCATCAAAGAAGAAAAATGAAATAAACTCAAAATACAAAGCAAGAGGTTTAATTATTATTTAAAATATTTATTTACTAACACACATACATCAAGAAGAAAACAACAAAAAAACAAAAAATATCAACCATTTACATTAAGATGCCGTTTATATTTTAAACAGATTTTTCGTAAAAAACCCCTCCCTTGCATTTTATTATTTTTTTCACTAGTCTTAGCATACGAGCAATCAATTTGTTGATTGTATCTTGTGAAATATTGTTCCAGCGTTCTTGTAAAGCTTTCCACATGTCTTCTTGCGAGGAAGGACAACAACTGCGCACATTTCTATCAAGCTCTTCCCACAAATGCATATGTCTATCTCTTAAGGATAACATATTGTTACGAGCTTGGGGTTCGTGACAATTAAAAACTGCCAATATAAATTACCAAAAATGACACTTTAATTAAACACACAAATTACAAAACACAATTGCACTACTGATCACTCTAAGTCACACTTGAAGATCGCTTCAGATGTTCTCGCCTGTATCGCTTGTTCAATACTAGGTCTTGATATGTTCCGGCCTTTTATAGGGCCCTAGGAACATTCGAGAATCTTCTACTGTAGAAGCATCTAGAATGTTCGAGTACATACCGGCCCCGACTGAACAGATGTTGATAGTTCTAGAAGATTCTGGTATCGAAATTTTTAGAGAGATCTTGACTCAATTAATTCTGCTACTCGATACTAGATGGCGTTAGTGGTAACTAATTACTTTAGCTTTAGCGCGTAACAATATTATATCCATATTAATAATTAAAAAAATGGGCAGTTATAAAGCGGTAATTGGAAAGAAGTTTACACAAATACGGTATTAATCCTTATCATATTAAATAAGTTAGAGGCTTTATTTCCGACTTCCACGCGGGCGAAGCCGCGGGCGGAATCTAGTTTTATATAATAATGCATTAAAATACATTGAGTTACAAATGAATTATGGTTAAATTTTGACTACATGGACTACTAGTTAATAAAATAAATTATACACCTACCTATTTGAATTTAATCAAGTTCTTGTTAATTTATTTTTTCTCCAAACCCAAAAAAAACCTCTTTACAAGAAACATTTTTACCCTGTGCGCACATGAATTCAGCATATCATTCTAGACCCCCTAGCGTAGAAAGTTTTCTTCGGTTTAAAAAAATAATAATCAGCTGTTCCATACTTTTTGATCGCATAGGTATTGCACTTTTCTATGAAACAGCAGATTTTTTTTTGAATAACCGGCGAAAAATTTCTACATTAGGGCGTCTAGAATGATATGCTGAATTTATGGTTACAGTTTGCGCACTGGTTAAAAATTTACCCTGTATAGCATCCCAAGCCTGTATCGCGGTCTTATACCTAACCCATTGCTATTGCAAAATTAACTTTATTTGAATAAACATATAGTTTTTTTTTCAATTGCCCAAATACCGGGAATATTTAAAAAATTAGGCCAAGTTAGGAGCTAGTTATCAGAACTTACTGGGAGTATGCAGGTGAGCGAGCGCGGAGGCCAGCCCGTGAGCGATGTGAGCGAACTCGAGCCAGGCCAGCGGAGCACTTTGCAGGCGCGTGCGCAGCGTGCTGCTGCACAGCTCTACTACTATGAGGTGCTCGCGCCCGCCCTCCGTCAGGGTGGCGCGACTGTCGCTGCCTGGGAGAGAAAAAAAAGATAAGTTTAATAAAATCTCAATTATTTGTTAATTTTCATTGCCTCATCTCTGATTGAGGGGCTCGTGAATAATTATTATATTCTTTATTATCGGACAACAATGATCCAGCGTGTTAGTAAACAATATTATAACTTATTACTAGTGTTCGTTTATAAATGTATTGCATAGTAGTCTGAAAAGGACAACCTCCAAATTAATGTTTAGTGATTGTCCTTCTCACAAAACTTTTAATAATTGGAGAGTCAATACTCTCGGCCATAGTTTTTAGAATGCTGTTGCTACTCGCCCGCAACTTTGACAACAGCGACGCGGTTTTCTTGCGAATGACGACGTGAAAGCTGTCAGTTCTATTTTGCGCAAACATAGTAGACGCGCTGCACCACCGTGGCAGTCCCAACAGCATCCTAAAAATATTATTATACTGTACGCGTAGGTCATCCAGCATTCTTTTTGCATAGTTGACCCAAAGATTCCCCGTGTAAAAACACCGGCAATATGCTTTAATTTTTTAATTAATTTATTTATTTCAGACATAACATTAGTCCATAGTTTCAAAACTAATACACTTAAATCAAAAACTATTTTAAAATACAGAACAGATAAAAATAAAATTGTGATTAACTAAATTTAAAATAAACACCAATTCGAAAAATTCTAATAAAAATTGTCAAAAACTTATAAAAATGTAAGAATTGTATAAAAATAAAAATTGTTATCTGCTGTTGTATGCTTTAAAAAGTGTTATCTTTACTTGATTGCTACACCTCGCGAATCTTCATAATATTAACAGTCACACGGGTTTACATAGCATTTCCCGAACTATGTTGGAGTCAGCTTAGTCTAACCAACCGGTAAGACTGGAAGCTGATTTTCGCAGTAGCAGCCGGTTCCATGCCCGTTGATGGCAATAGGCTCGCACCTTACTTCAATCGGTCAGCTTTTTCCCAACTATATTGGGGACGGCTTCCAGTCTAACCGGACGCAGCTCAATACAAGTATTTTTCATCGAGCGACTGCCTATCTGACCTCTACAACCCAGTAACTGGGTAACACGATACCCCTCGATAAGACTGGTTGTCAAACTTTCGGGCTTTTCACGACCCATAACAACTGTCAAAGTTCCACGAAGACTAAGGGCTTAACGTGGTTACCGAGGCATGGAGGGGTTTTGGTATGTGAAGATGGTCACCCATCCACGGAAAAACCGCGGCAAGCGTAGCTTAACCTGATCGAACGACCCGTATGGTTATTATTACTTAGCCAGAAGCCTCTCCGAAAACTCAGAAAGTACATAAATTAATTGAAATAATCACAGTACCAGCGGCGAGGTGTAAATTTTTCCAAGAGAAGCCGAAGCGAAGTGCGCATTAACTTACTGACTTTTCAATAAAGAATACTTACTATCATTCTAAAATTAATATATCATCATCATCATCATAATTTCAGCCGAAAGACGTCCACAGCTGGACATAGGCCTCCCCCAGATTCCTCCACTTCGACCGGTCTTGTGCTTCCCACATTAATATATGAATGTAAATGATTAAATATAGTAAAATTTAACAGCTGAAAATCAAATAAAATATTCTTTCATCTCGTTCTCGCTGATGCATTTTTCTATATCTGTCTCTGTCATAACATAACTTGTTGTAAAGCGGTTTGCTCTGGTCCATATCATGCTGTGCCATGTCACTTAAAGTGACATAATTACGGGATCGCTGTTGTATGAATTTTAGTTCCCGATTATGACGTTTTGAGGCCGGGTTATTTTAGATTTTTTTTTTGTTGTAATGCACAGCTAAAAATAACTGTTTTTGGTGTTTGAATGTTATGGTGAATTAAATACCCGTAGTGTAACTATATTTTTTGACAATAGTAGCCACTATTGACGTGCCATTTTTTAAAAGCGGTAGAGTTGCCAATGCAAATCCCCGAAGGGAAGCCGGTCGGAATCGTGTTATATAGTGCTTTCGCCACTGGTACTCACCATAATATCTCAGTATATTGGGGTGTGCCAGATGTGGCAGAGCATACACACAGGCCTCCCTCTGCCACGTGCTGCAGTTGGAGTATAATTTGACAGCTACGGGAGTGGTTCCCAGGCTTCCTCGCCAGACTGAGCCGAATTTGCCTTGACCTGGGTGAGAAATAAACATTTAGTACACGTAAACCAGAAAAGGTGTGCGCTTCGGTAATGTTCGTGTTTCCTAACGTCGCATCAAGAAACAAAGCTTCTAAGTTTTGTACTGCCGCGCTTTGCCATTGCTTAATGCACCTATCATTGAGCTGCATCATCATCATCATTACAGCCGAAAGACGTCCACTGCTGGACATAGGCGTCCCCCGAGGACCGGTTCCGTGCTTCCTGCATCCAACGGATTCCTGCGGGCTTCACAAGGTCGTCGGTCCACCTTGTGGGAGGCCTTCCAACTCTACGTTTTCCGGTACGCGGTCGCCTCTCCAGAAACTTTCAGCCTTATCGGCTATCTGTTCTGCGAGCAATGTGCCCTGCCCACAGCCACTTAAGTTTGGCAATTCTTCAGTTGAGCTGCATGATTAGTCATAAATGCGTGCACTGACTGGACAGGTCCTGAGTGGATATGTCTCTGTTTCTATGTGATTCTTTCCTCAAAAGACCATTTCAGGCACGAATTTACATTGTCTTCACATGATCTGACCAAGATTATGTCAGGAATTTAAGGTGAACCTAGTCCACATTTTTTGCATACAAACTTCGTGAGTGTTTTACTCCACTGTCTGACATGGCACATCCAAAGTAAAATATGATATCGTTTTGTCTCATTATTAAGTACGGTATCAGAATACTAAAATAAAAACCGATTAAAAAGTTAGGAGCCAACAAAGATTAGTTTTTCTTGCTAATTTTACTTAAATTTGGGCGTTTTTAAGTAATAAAAGAAGTGTAAAATCTCCAAAACCAAGTCGGTACCGACAAAGTTCAATTATGTAAAAGTTCAATAAACTTTATTGGTCACTGATTTATGCATTGGCTTTTTCATAAAACCCGATCTTCCAAAGGACTTTTCTTATTTTTTTACTATAAATGATCCTGCATCTCACTCAATAACGTTGTGCGTGTAGACTAGCGTCTAACTGCTCATCACTGAAACTATCTCTGTCGGACAGGAAGCCTGGTGAGACAGCGTGATTTTTAGCCAGGCCCACCAGTGAGTTCGAGCCCGCGACTAGGTTAAAACACTCCCGAAGTTTGTATGCAAAAAATGTGGACTAGGTTCACCTCAACGATTCCTTACTCGTGACCACGTCAATCACACACGAAATCGGCTAATATCGTATTAATAATATCTACAAGTTGTCTTGGAACATACAGAATATGACATTTCGATTCCTTAACGTTACATTGGTTTCTAAAAAACACGATATTGACGTAGTTTGAACATAGTAAGATTCCGGGGGGAAGCATTATAACCAGTGATCGGAATAGGCTGACTATATTTGCCTAAACTTCGGAGAACAGAGACAGAAAGTGGAGACTTCCTTACGACTATATTTTTTTCCCGGGATTCGGGAAAATTTTTCAGTAAGTTGAAAATAAGCTTTATTTAAGATGTGTAAAGGCTATTTTTAACTAAACTTGCAATTACCAAATTTTCTGGATTTTCACGTAAAATCCCGAAATAAATAATCTAACTTTAATTCATGTATTCGAATTATATTTACGATCCAACTAACCGTTGTATCAAATCATTGAATACATTACGTTTTGTCAATAAGTATTTAATTTACTTTTTTTATGCAACATGCACAATTTTTTAATAAAAAATAAAATATGTAGTCGTAAGGAAGTCTCCACTTTCTGTCTCTGTTCTCCGAAGTTTAGGCAAATATAGTCAGCCTATTCCGATCACTGATTATAACCATACAGAATTGGGGCCCTGGCGAAATGTGGGTGTATTATAAGTACACCTCTGCCCCTACCCTTCGGCAATTCCTAGCGTGATGTTATATTCTCTTCAAAATAGGCAAACATACTTGGACAGTTCTAAAGAATAAACAGTTAAGGTTACAATATAATGCCAGCACTTACCAATATGTTCAATCAGTGTAAGATTATCGACACAAGACAGTCCAGTCGCCAAAGCATCCGGTCCGCTACCCATTACATCTCCTGTGAAATAATATAATATAACTAGTTGTTCCGACAGACGTTGTCCTGTCTAAACTATGAATATTAAATTCGCATTCAACACGTGGTGGTTATTCCATTAAATTTTAGCTTACGTGAAACGTTGGTAGTTTTAAAACAGCGCCATCTATTGAATACCAATATTTGACCACGCATTACTTTTTACAGGGTAGTCCAATTTTGATAATTATTTTTTTATTAGAAAGAGTATACCCTTACCCTACCCCGAAGTTGGTCCCATAAACATTTAATAAAAAACATACCCTAAGGGTAGGAAAACAGGGGATGATTGATTGTTCACTCACAGATTTTTTAATGCCGAGTTGTGTATTACCAAAAGTAATCAAAAATGAAGCATGTAGTAATTAGTCGATTATAGCCACATAAAATCATAAAATAAAAACTTTTTAACAAAAGAAAATAACCAACGAAAAAACTGAAAAGCAAAAAATAATAAAACCTTTTTTGTTTAACCTTAATAACTAAGTTCGGAAGTCGGTGACATAATATTAAAATACATATCCAAAGTCACCGACTTCCGAATTTAGTCAATAAGGTTAAACGAAAAAGGTTTATTATTTTTTGGTTTTCAGTTTTTTCGTTGCTTAATTTTTTTGTTAAAAAGTTTTTATTTTATTATTCTATGTGGCTATAATCTACTGATTACTACATGCTTCATTTTTTATTACTTTTTGTATTTTCGGTGATTTACAAAAAATGCTCTTAATTTTCCTTACCTTTCTCAATATGTAACGTGTCAGTATCACTGTGGTGGTGTCTGTTACTGCGACAGTACAGCTTGGTCAGTAGCAGCGCCATGACCAGTACAGCTACTAGCGCGAGTACGGATGAGGCGAGTATATTTGATGCGGCTACCATGTTCTGGGCACCACTGTCCATTGTAGATTCGGCTTTCACTGTTACTGTTTCTTCTTTGAGAGTTACTGTGGAGATACATTTGAAATTAGTATGATTGAAGGAAGAATGAATCTGATATACTGGGTGATTTTTTTCATATTCATATCTTTATTTGCACTGCATAATGTTGAAAGGTCTTACAATTGGCTTAAAGCTAAGGTAGGTACAATTACGGACCCTGTAGGGCACAGCAAAAAGTAAATTCTAAAATAATAATAATAAGAAACAAATTACAATCAACAATTTTTAAATAATCATATCATTAACGTTAATTAAGTAAATTTATTTTATTGAGATCAGTTATAATGTTGTGGTACATCATAAATAATTATTTGGGTCAACATACTATTTATTATATCGTATTATAATATTTAACTATGCATATAACAATGTATCTATCTGTGTGGTATGGTGTCTGTTTGTGTCAAATCATTTTTTTTTCTACAACGCCACATTCGAACAACACGTCAAAGACTGACGTCATACAAATCCTGCATCGCGCAATTCGATTTTACCGGGTGACTGATATATAAGGCATTGTACTCATCTTTTCAAGTTCTTGTACAAGTTTTACTATGGGACCAAACCTGAAATAGCGAAAAAAAAACAGCTGTTCCCTACATTTATGTTCCCATAACTCGTCAAAATGTAGGGAACAGCTGTTTTTTTCGCGATTTCAGGTTTGGCCCCACAGTAAAAGTTGTTCATAATGATGAGTACAATGACCCCTTCAGATATTTCGTGTATGAATAGATAGACCTTATATGTCACCGTAAAATTGTAAATACCGTTAGATTGTGGTGACTGGTCGTCTTGCTGACCATGGTTTTGTTATTGTTAATTGTATTAAGTTTTTATTAATTTTAGTCCAGAGGTCCTAGTTTAACTTTTGTTACTTTAAGTTGCAGCTATATTTGCATAATGCAGAATTGCATATGTAAGCGGGCATGCCCTTTATGCCTGAAGGCTATTATTTAGATTGGAAGTTCTGTTTACGTTTTATTTTAATTTTCTATTATTTTTAGTTTTCAATTTTTGATGGTATATTGGCGTGTGCTAGCTAACATATGACAAATTTTATGTTTTTTTTTTATGTTTCGTAATTTTTATTACCTATTATTGTATAGAATCAAGTTCTTCTAACTTAACAGACAGCTGTGCTGCTGGGGAGTTTGTTCCGCTACTTCTTCTTCCCAGCTAAAGCACTAGGAAGTGGTGAAGGGCGGGCGTTTTGGGGGGACTGTCTTATGTAAATTTATTTTGACGTTGTAAAAGAGCTGACTCTCAGCCTAGTTTGAATAAATGACTTTTGTTTTTTTTTATTTTAATTTAGATTATAATCTATCTCGCGAGATTGTGAACTGTCGAAAGATTGTGAACCGCCACAACTGCTTACAATTTAACGCATAATTTTTCAGTAGATTATAATCTATCGAAGTGAAACCGTCAAATTGTGAACTGGTATCAAGACGGATAATACTTGAGCTATTACTAAATAGTCAAGTAACTGCCACTAACTTGGAAATAGCTCGCTCGGCTCGCGCGCGGTTGCAATTCTAACCTAACCTATTCGGTCGGTAAGCAGTATGGAGCAGTTCACAATTTTTCGACGGTTTATAATCTCGCGAGACAGATTGTAAACTAACGGTGTTCACAATCATACGGTGACATATACTGTACTGTACTGTACCCATGAATTCAGCATACCATTCTAGAACCCCCAGCGAAGAAATTTTTCGTCGGTTTTCCAAAAAAACCCAGTTGTTTCATAGAAAAGTGCAATACCTACGCGGTCAAAATGTATGGAAAAGCTGTTTTTTTTTGTATAACTGACGAAAATTTCTGCTTTAAAGTTTGCGCACTGAATAAAAACTTTTCCTGTATACAACATCCCGACATCAATCGTCGGGTAGTTGCCCACCAGACACAACACCCGTCTGGTCGGAGGATCCTCCCTTTTCTACTAGAGTATGAGTGGACTTTACACCCCTGTTCCTCATACCTCTATAGGGTCTTCAAACGAATATCGAATCTATGATAGACTACCCGTTGTCCGTGTCTTCGGCTGCTTCTCTTATGGTCTACCTATGTGCCATATTTCATCAAAATACGTTCAGCCGTTTAAGCGTAAAAAACAAACAAACTTACTTTCGCGTTTATAATATTAGTTAGGTTAGAGAAATATGGTCTACAGTTCAGAAATCATGGGCTTAATTTTGCGAAAAATCTAAAATGTTTGATACGACAAACTATATTTTATTTTTACACTCTTATAATATTACGCAGTGTTGCCTTTCAAGGAATTATTCATGTAACTTATAATTTAAACGCGAAAACGTGTTTGTTTGTCAGTCTTTCCAAATCCATGGTTCTTGTGCTGATAGACCATGGGAGTAAAGCCTGAGGTAAAAGATAGGAAATATTATAAATGTGAAAGTTTGTGAAGATGTCTGGATGTTTGATAATCAATCATGCAAAAACGGCTGAACGGATTTGGATGAAATTTAGCACACAGATAGTTTATAACCTGGATTAACACATAGGATAGTTTTCATCCCTGTAGTACGTACCCGTGGGATAATTTTCGACCTCCACGCGGGCGAAGCCGCGGGCAACAGCTATTAGAGAATAACTTACAGAAATCAGCATTGCAGTATGTATTGGTGCAGCAACAGAACTTAGTTCCGGGCAGTCTTGGCGCTGAAACTCGGGTGCACCTGTCACAGGAGCTGCGCCCTTCTGCCTGGGATGAGCGCCAGCATCCTGCAAACAAATTTAACATAAAACATAACATCACGCCTTATTTCCCCGAAGAGTTGGGCAAAGTGTATCTATAGTAAACTCACATTTCGCGTCCTATTTAATAGGTGGGCTAGCCTATTGCCATCAACCGCTGCTACTGAATAATTCCAGATCGAAAAACTCAATAACACTTTGGCCGACTTGGGAATTAAATCCAGGACCTCATATTCAGCAGTAGCGCTTGCGAGCACTAGTAAAAAATTACTATGGCAAAAGAACCAATAAGTATTTCACCCCTACGCTGTCTGCCAGGGGTGCGGGTGGTTCGAAAGAGATACCGCGGCCCTTGGCACACAGGCAACTGAGGGAACACGGGTGGGTTTTAGTCAGTAGAAGTCTGACACGCCCGCCCGCTCCCTCCAGAGCGGGAGAAGATATTTGATGATTTGGCGAAAAAAAAAAAAAGTCCCCTACGCTGTTCAATAATGTCGCCTGGCTAAGGAAAGATGAGGGTGTAATTAGCAAGCGGACCCTAAAAAGTAAATAAAAAACTCAACTACTTAATGCATTGACCGCGACATGTGACAATAATTAACAATAAAAAGCATGAGCGGTGTTAGCCGTCGTCGGTGTGTGTGCCGGCGCACGGTGGTCTGAGAATCGGCTTTAAAAGACTTAGGGATTTCAATTTGCAATTGCCGGATTTTTTGCCGGATAAGGCTTCTATTAGTTATTACTATATACAAAAATGACACCCAAGTTAATTCTGCTTAAAAACGAAGGAATTATATTTTTTTTACGAAAAATTTGTATGAAACTAGTATGATAAATCTAATTATCTCTTAAACGGAAAGTTAAACACGGATATCCTTACAGACGATTATAGTGCTAATTATTTATAATTTTTTTGGCGCCGATTTGCCGAAAAATATTATGCCGTTTTTTTTTTTAAAATCATCAAAATATTTTTATTTAATTTTACATATGAAACGATTCCTTTTAGTGTTTATGTTGAATAACACAGACTTTTAACAACACGTAACATAAAATAGCATCACCCCTATATCTCCGAAGGAGTAGGCAGAGGTTAACACGTAGACAACTATGTTTGAGCTACGTCAAAATATTTTTATTTATTTTTACATATGAAACGGTTCCTTTTAGTGTCTAAGTTAAGAAAATCGATATGATATTGACCCAAATATTAAGAATACATAAAACAAGAAAAATATTTATAAAATTGTTGTTATGAATCCCTATTCTTTTTTGTAGGAAAAAAGAATAGCTCCGAATTTGTGGCTTGGCGTGGGAGGGACGCCCCGATGCGTTTACGCTCTGGCGGTTAAAAGGTTAAATAATAACAGCCGCAAACCCGAAAGTCTAACAACCAGTCTTACAAAGGGGTATCGCATTACCCAGTAACTGGGTTGTGGAGGTCAGATAGGCAGCTCCATGTAAAATACTGGTATTCAGATTACTGGTATTATTAGACTGCAAACCAAGCCCAACATAGTTGGGAAAAGGCTAAGCTGATGACATTTCAAGAACAGATAAAAAATACCCTAAGGGATGATTCTGATTAGACCGGGCTGTGCCGTGTCCGTGGCCCGGACGGGGCACGGATTTGAAACGTTACATACATTTTGTATGAAGCTGTTTATATTTCACAGTGCATGATCCGTGTCCCGTCCGGGCCCGAACGACGCTCGTCTACACCACGGTTGTTGCACGGACACGCCCCGTCCCCTCCACGGCTTATAACCCGGTGCAATATAAACGTGCAGCACGGACGGGTTCCGCTTCGGCCCCGGCCCGGACACGGCACGGTGTAATGCGAATCATCCCTAATAATTAATGCTTTTTCTCCTCACCTTGTCCAAGTACAGTAATGTTTGCATCCTGGTCCTGATGCCACAGAGTATAACATGAAGCCCTGGTGTCCGTGCAATGTTCAACCTGTGCCACCTCACCGTTGGGCAGCGTGGTCTCCGATATGGGGCCTGTTTCTGAAACAATAGCTGCGGTCAATAGGATTAGAAGGGAAACTAAGTGTTTGGAAAATAGTGCAATTGGATTAAATGATGTATTAGAAAAATTTATCGCACGCTTGCCGGGGTGCTGTGGGTTCTACTCTCCAGCCCATCAACGAAGATACGGGCCTGTCCGTCCAAACAAGTGAAAATTTCATTGTTTCGTATGGGCCAAAACACATCGCGGGAATAACTGTCAAATCGTGTGGTCATTCATTGTTAGTTTGGGTTCCAAAGTAATATTATGTCCATAGGTATTACGGAGTAGGAAATGCCCATAACTTCGGATTTCATGGACTCCGTAGACTCCATGAGCTGAACATTCAGAATCCAACAGTGCGTTTGTTAAACACAAAAAGGTAGATACGGTCAGTTGGATTCTCAACGCTCACTCAACACCACAAGTTGAAAAATGAGTATGCATTCAAAAGCGTTGCGAACATGGACTATCTAAGTATACTGTAGTACGTCAGGGATGTTTGCAGAGTATATTAAGGGTTTTGCTGCTATTAGTAGGAACAGGTTACATCCCTGATGACGTGTGTTCGAGCAGCACCAACAGCATTCTCAGCTCGTTGGAATTCCCCAATTGCTCTTTGCTAAATTTTCAATTAAATTGTTACTAACTCCAAACTGAAATATATTTTTTCTATTCCGTTCTATTCTAAGTGTCTTATACAATAATAAAATTGGGCTGTGGGCTTTCTTATCTGATCTTAACCTATTGAGGTTCTGACTGATTAAGACCAGCAGTCTAGACTAAGTGCGGAAACCCTCGTTTCCGCACTTAGTCTAGACTGCTGGTCTATTAGCATAAGCATAGCATGATCACTCTATAATGTTCCCACTGCAGGGACACAGGACTTCTCTCAGAGGGCGGGGTGTCTATTATTGAGATCAAAACTTTTTCATATCTCCAAGAAACACGCTGTATTCATAGAAGCAGGTCAATGAACACTATGCAGCTAAACATTTTTCTGTTACAAAAAACATGTAATCTTAATTAATTCATTTTAAAGTTACTAGCAAGTTATACCTACCAAAACTATCATTTTCCACCATCAGTTGAGCGTTCCTCTCATCGGCATACGAAGGAGTGACACTCATTGCCACACTATCATGAATTTTATACAAACAAGAGATTGTAGGTCCCATTGTTGTAGTCTTCTCAGTCGGTATTATAGCTGCCTTTACTTTATAGGTCTTTATATCATTGGCCAAACCATTCTTTCCTTTATTTTCTTTACCAGAACTTATAACCTTTTTCTCAAAAGGGCTAACAATGTTATCTCTTGCGGTGTCAGAGGTGAACTGTCTCGGTATCTCATGAGAGTTGCCCACAAACTCATTTGAATTTGTAATCTCTAGGCTTCTTTTTCTAATTTTTGTGTGCTCTACTGGCCAGTATTTATGCTTAGTGTCCTTAGCAACTCTTTTGAGAATGTAATCCGGTATGCTTCGTTTTTTCAATAATTTTGCATGTTGATACACTTTGGAAACACCTCTGGCTTCTACATAGTTTGGAATAGGATCAGCATTTCTTTTTCCTATAACTCTTGGCTGGTCATTAATAACTGGCCATTCATTATTCAAATCCTGCTGGTTATTCCATTGTATTGTCCTTCTATGGTGGTATTTGGTGAAAGTTCTTACATAGTGTGAAGGCTTTAATTGTTGAATGTCATTCCTTAGGTCCTGAGATTCTTGAGGCCGAGAAGTGAGTACCTTTGCCGTAAAAATAAAGAGGAACAACACTATGCATTTCAGCAGTGGTGTCACTCTGTTTGATATTATTCCTTCCATCATGTTTAAAACGGAATTTTGTAACAAAATCTTTGTTACTCACATTATATTAAAGAAACCTTTATTCATATGCGCTTATGTTGCACTGCATACGGTAACTCACGGCCTAGCAACGGAGACACTGCAGAAATATCGATTATTCTGCCTTCACTATCGTAAGGCCCGATGTAATCTAACACGAGAAACACCAGATTGTTTAATTATTTATTTGATTATACACATTTCACGCCATGTTCTAAGTATTTTAAATTAGAAATAGAGCAAGAGTTAAACAGTAATGATTATTTTTATGTCGCAGTAAGCGAGCTTTTGTGAAAGTATCAATGTTTACATGTTTCTACGTCTACTTGCACTTTGTTAGAAACACGGAAGTGGTTAATTAAATTAATAACGAATTGTCATTGATTTTTATGTACTGTTGATTACTTAACTTGATTTTTTCAATATAACAAGAAAAATCAATAGAATGTTGACAAACACATTTTGCCCGACATATTGCGGGACGTTTCGTTTCCTCGTTGTCTTGTCTCACATCGGAAATTCGGAAATATGTTACGTTTTGTTTCGTCAGTGAATAAAAAAAATAAACAATACTTTTCAGTTCAAAAAATTGAATAGTTTTATTTCTCTGTAGCTCTGTATGTTCAATGTGTTACTATCTAGTACTTAGTTAGGTACATTATGGGTGATAGCTATCACGGATGGAACATCAGACCATCAACTTGTACAAGATGTTCAAATTCATTAGTATTCCTTTTATGAAGCAGTTTCATAATTAAGTTCTTTTATTATACAACCGAAGGACGAAAATAATTTGAATAAAATCGATTGAGCAATCGAGTCTTTACGGAATCTGATTCAACTTTCTTGTATGCAGAATCAGATGCAAAGTAGCAACCTGCAACTGGAACGTCACTAACATCTGTCG
Source organism: Antitype chi (assembly GCA_947359405.1). Classification (NCBI taxonomy): domain Eukaryota; kingdom Metazoa; phylum Arthropoda; class Insecta; order Lepidoptera; family Noctuidae; genus Antitype; species Antitype chi. The sequence continues at coordinate 7,980,473 of OX375835.1, read as the reverse complement.
ATCTTCCGTCATTTGTGAGGCTTGGTCGCTCGCTAAATTTGTAAAAAAAATATATGAATTCTCCAGATTCCTAACGAATTTGTGCTTCCATTTTATACTATCCATTAATTTAAGACTTAGTGTGTGCAAAATAAACTCCCAGAAATGTCTTCGATAAAAGCAGGGGACGAAATTGATGAAGCAAAAGAGCGAGAACACTTTCGCGCCGTTGTCACCGCTTTCAAATATTATAAGTAAGTAATTATTCAATTTATACGCGTATAATACGCCTTTTTAGTCCTTGGAAATGGTTTGTGGTGGATCTATAAATAGTTTGAGGCGAGAAACAAAGTTAAAATTCTGGGTAGCAACAAGTTCTTTGTTTGAGCAAATCGTACGATCTAATTAACCTATTTAGATAGAAACCAAAACTCCTTTGTTTTGTTTATATCCTCTTTGCCGTAGTGTAGTCTCTATGGTGCTGGGCTTTAAGGGCGGGATTTTCGCGGAATCACTTTTGGAATATTTATTGAGTTATCGTAATGTTATTTTAGATATATAAGCTAGAAATAAGATTGCTTACAGTCTAAAATAAAGATATATACTTTTATTGGTTTGCTTACACCTATTCACACTAATTCAGAACAGCATAAAAAAAAGAATGAGCAATTTTTTATATTCTATGATCCGTGTTAAGATGGGTACTTGATTTAAGTGTAGGTTGTGACTGTTATGATGAAAATATGTTGGTACGCCAGTTGTATAACCATAAAGAAGTATGTATAACCATTTAGAAATGCAGATATACTAATGTGACTATTTCCCCTTTTGTATATGGGCATAGGGAGGCTAAAAATATCAAAATAATAATATAAAGGGTACTCATGTTTGGATTTTAAAACTTACCCTCAAAATTAATGTTTTAAATTATCTAGTCTACATTTTATAAATTTACTTTATTTTAAAACTATTTTTTACAAGCCGCTTTGCACGGGAACAGACTGCCGGGATAAAAAGTATCCTACGTGTTAATCCACGTTATAATCAATCTGTGTGCCAATCCTTGAACTTACACATTTATATTATTAGTAGGATTAAATCTGAAACTGTTTCCAAAAACTTACATACTCACTATAAAATGATTATTTATACAGGAAATCATCTTACAAACATTCAATTTACAAATACGTACTAAAATGGGTGCTAATCACATTTGGTTATCATACATTTTAACAGTATTTTCTAGCTTGTTTCTATAAGTTATTTTAAAAGGGTCTTTGATATATGATTTTATTTCTGTAAGGTTTGTACAAACAAACACATCAATTATATTTTAACCGGTCAACAACCGCTAATGAGACACAATTAGTGATTTATTGTAATGGCCCCTATAGCGGGCCGTGCCGTACTGTACCGGTTAAAAACTAGATGGGGTCGTAGTTTCCTATCTGACTACTCTGAGAAGAAACACTAAAAACAAACTCAGAGGTTAGTCTCTTTTAAAGTCCAGATATAATCTTGGTTGAATCATGTGATGAACATGTAGATTGGTGAAATGGTCTTTTGATTGCATAGACTTATCCAGTCATTTGTCAGTTATCTACTCGGTCACTCAATAAGTTAGTCATTAGAATTCAACTGCATGTATTTAAGATCTGTAATGTAAAAATAATAGATTGTGCCTCTAGGAATGAAATAGATCAGCCAGGCAACATTTTAAATGGATTTCTCTAAAAACGTAACTTGTCCATGGGAAGTATCATTGACCCATTCTACACTAGATTTAAATAATGTTATGTGGTGTACAATAAAGTCTTTAATAAACTGGAACATAGTGGTTCTGCCTACAGATAGTCATGTCCTCATATCCCTGCCAACTCCTATTAATAAAAGATAGATGGCAGAATTGTCACGCAATCTTAATTTCCGCACCTTTGTTGACTGGTTCTCAGCATAAATCTTCAACTCAGCAGCAAATCTATATATGCTGACATAAATGAAATAAATAGTAATGTAATGTAAAACTATTGAAGACCATGAGGTCCTTCCGGTCCTGGGTTTGGATTAAAGTGAGTAAAGTGTTCCATCAAAAAAATATCAGTAGCACCACAGCCTGGTTTTATTCCCGTTGATGTCAATAAGCTCACACCTTCAAACTGTCAGCCTTTTCCCAACTGTATTGGGGTCGGCTTCCAGTATTACTGGATGCTGCTGGATAGGGATACAAGTATTTTACATGGAGCAACTGCCTATCAGATCTCCACAACCCAGTTACTGGGTAATATGATACCCTTTGGTAAGACCGGTTTCTCAGACTTTTGGGCTTCTCACGACCCGTAATGACAGGACTTACATATAACTGGCGAAATATGAGTGTAGGTAGTATTGCCTAAACGTTCGGGGAAAAAAAATAGACTCATGTAGATTTAAGTTTAGTATGTAAGCTTAAGGCCCATAGTATCCTCATCTCCCGTTTGTATGCTAAAGCACGACTGCCGCCCGCGCCCGCGCAGGGCACCTCTGAGCCTTTATCTCAAAATGGGGATATTCCTTTGATTAATTTACAATTGTGCTTCGGCGATTCTGTGGTACCTCTAACTATCTATTTTTCAGTGTATTTTTTTTCCAAATAACGAAGCCGTTTAGTAGGAGTATGGAATAGAAGCCAAAATATTGCGTGTTGGAAAATATTTTTTTACAGCAAAAGTATTAACCATACAAAAAAGTACTTCCGGCATAATGATCTATATGAATCTATAGCAAAATCATATATTTTTCAAATCTTCAAGACAAGCCGTTAATGAGCAGTACGGTTCATAAAGTGACCGTGTTACGCTACCAAACGGGACGTAGGCCCTTAAGAAATATGTCTGATGTAGAAGCACTGTAATTGTAATGTAAAATAATAAAACCTATACATAAATAAACCACGTAAACAAGGGCGCGGACCAGCATGTCTGCGGTAGTAGTACAAATAAAAACCCTTTGGGGAAAATAGATATAATGTTATGTTTGCAAAAGCAAAAGATATTACTTTAGCTCCATTGTCATATTACCATTATTTACCAATACATTATCTAAATTGAACAACTAATAAATATTTGTACAATCGAATATTAGATGATGCAACTTCTTACCTATTATCATTTACATTGTATTGGAGTAAAAGTTATATTTTTGTTAGATGCTTTTACCTTATGACGTGATTTGGCATGTGCAGAGGATTCGTCATCGAGGAATTTATTGTGGGTGAATGGTTATTGAGGAAATAATGGACATTGATGTATTGATGAATCTGCTCGCGATTTCCGTCTCAGTGGAAGTCAAGTATACCTACCACGGGCGTAGCCAGGTTTTAGTATCAGGGGGGGTTCAAGAAAATAAAACGACTAAAAGTACATAAACCATTACCGAATGCGATCCGATAATCGATCGTGGCGGAAGAATCCAAACCACCGTATATTTTAATGTAGGTAATAGTTAAAGTAATCAATGAGATATGCCGCACGCCTGTTCTTTTTTAATTCTATGAATGTTAAGGCCCATAGTATCCTCATCTCCCGTTTGTATGCTAAAGCACGACTGCCGCCCGCGCCCGCGCAGGGCACCTCTGAGCCTTTATCTCAAAATGGGGATATTCCTTTGATTAATTTACAATTGTGCTTCGGCGATTCTGTGGTACCTCTAACTATCTATTTTTCAGTGTATTTTTTTCCAAATAACGAAGCCGTTTAGTAGGAGTATGGAATAGAAGCCAAAATATTGCGTGTTGGAAAATATTTTTTTACAGCAAAAGTATTAACCATACAAAAAAAGTACTTCCGGCAAAATGATCTATATGAATCTATAGCAAAATCATATATTTTTCAAATCTTCAAGACAAGCCGTTAATGAGCAGTAGGGTTCATAAAGTGACCGTGTTACGCTACCAAACGGGACGTAGGCCCTTAAGGTGAATGCGCAGTGGTAGAGCGCGAAATTCAAACTTTGTTACGTTTTTTGCAATTTTCAAGTGAGTGTCAGCTTGTTAGTTGATCAAAATATGATTTGCGACTGTAACATGTACGTATTTACAGATTTATAATCATTAGAATCAATAATACATCTTTCTAAGTTAGATTTGTTCCATAAGAACAAATTTCTTATGGAAAAGTGCTTGTGGAAGAAATCTAACTTAAGAGATATATTAGACATTCTAATGACTATAATTCTGTAAACACGTACCTGTTATATTCGCAAATCACATTTTGATCAGGATACAACCTGATACTGACCTGAAAATTGCAAAAACGTAAGAAAATTTGAATTTCGCGGTCTACCACTGCGCATTCACCTGAACTTTTCGGGGTGGTTTCAACCCCCCAAAACTCTACCCCTGGCTACGCCCGTGATACCTACTCTTATGCTTATGAGTACGCTCGCATGGACGTAAAAATATCGCGCCAGGATTTTAGCGCGCAATGGATTTTCATCTTTCGGTGTTGAATCGAGCATTGAGAATCCAATAGAGTGCATATCAGTTGAAAAATAAATAATAGTATAAAAAATTAAAAAACACGCTTTAAAAACCAAACTAAAAAAGGAGAAAATAATTTAATTCAATTAAAAAGCGTGGGGTGCTTTTTGAGGTATTTTTATAATCAATTAATGTCAAGCACCCCACGCTTTTTAATTGAATTAAATTATTTTCTCCTTTTTTAGTTTGGTTTTTAAAGCGTATTTTTTAGTTTTTTAAACTATTATTTATTTTCTATTTTTTAGTTCTGCTAACTACAAAAACGTGATTTTTTAATTATTATTTTTCTCAATTTTTTTTTTTAAATTATTGAACTGTCATCGGTCCTCGACAAGTTTACAAAGTTTCAATGAAATCTGACCGTTTAAAGTGGGTCAAAATCGCGCTCAAAGAAGTCGGTTACATACAAACAAACAAACATACAAGTGAAGCTAATATAAAGCGTGTAAAAACACTTGATTTTCAACTGTCGTGTGTATACGTAGGCACCTTTATATTATTAGTTCATATACATGTCTTACAGTATAAAACATGTAACATTATTTTAATAAAGTCAGTATTTACTCATCAGGGGCCATCCATATATTACGTCACACGTTAAGGAGGGGGAGGGGGTCAACGATATGTGACATGGTGGACAAGGAACAGGGGGTGTCAAAAGCGTTGTGATGTCACATGTTAAAATCACCATTATCTAAAATATTTGACTTTGTGATAATTTTATGAAAGATTATTTTTCATTTAAGTAAAAGAAAAACGTAAAAACTGCTGTTTTCATTTAAATATGTACCTACTTCAAAATATAAAATTGAAAAATATGTGATGTCACACAAGGGAGAGGGGGTTTCACAAGTGTGATCACCTGTGACAAGGACGGGGTGGGGGTCAAAAAACCATAAAATTTGTGTGACGTAATTTATGGATGGCCCCTCATTCGCGTTGGTATCATTTCACTCCATGCCTCCCAACATCACATGGCGTTCGTGACGTAAGAGTCCCCTGGACTTTGTTTAGAATTCCTTTCTCCATATAAGGATACCGTTCCACGATGAACCTCAAGTGTAATCACAAACAAAGTCTTGTGAGAAACAGTGTTTTTTGTTTGTGTAATTAATAAATCTTATTTATAAAAATGAATCCCTATTTCCCTTGGTCACGGCATCACACGTGAACGGCTGGACCAATTTTGCTAATTCTTTTTTTGTTGTGATTGTTATTGTCAGGAGAAGGTTCTTATGAAAGAAAAAATGAAGAAAGTTGTTCAAAATTCATTATTCATAGTTAAGACAGGGCAACGTCTGTCGAGTCAGCTAGTTATCAATAAAATCATGGAGAAAAGTCAGAGTAAAGAAGAAGTCATTATAGCTCAAACAGCTTATGGCGGAAATAACAACGCAGATTTGGAGCAGTTAAATCATCATCATACCAGAACAACGACGCGCGACGCTCTCGACGCTTATGGCCCCGTTCCCACTATGTCGTGACGACAGATTATCGTGTCATTTGAAACGTCGTGGTTTGTGTATTTAAATGGAGGTGTTCACATATAGGACGATACAAGTAACTGTCGTCCACGACTTTTTTGCAGTGACGACAGATTGTCAAGTCAATGCGAACAGATAGCACGACAGTCTATAAAAAAAAACGTCACAACTTATCGTGACATCAAATCACGTGTCGTTATTGCGACTATCTGTCGTATGACATGTGTTGACTTCTCCCCTCACGCCCGTATAAAAATGTCGTCACGATCCAATGGGAACAGCTAGATACGACAGTCGTTCAACGATAAAATATTTCGACGACACAGTGATGATAAACAGTCGTTATTATGGAAACAGCTAGAGACGACAGTCGTCCAAGGACAAATTAATCGTTACGACATAGTGGGAACGCGCCCTATAGCAGTGCGAGAAAAAGTCCCGTTACGATATTTATACGTGCGTGCCTGCATGAACTAAAATATATATATAGGTACTAGCTTCCGCCCGCGGCTTCGAGCCCGGTTAAGGAGTCACGGCCTCTCAAGGTCAACTACGAGATGCCCAACAAAAAAAAGCCCGCGGCTTCGCCCGCGTGGAACTCGGAAATTATCCCGCGGGAACGTACTACCGGGATAAAGAGTATCCTATGTGTTAATCTAGGTTATAATCTATCTGTGTGCCAAATTTCATCCAAATCCGTTCAGCCGGTTTTGCGTGAAAGACTAACAAACATCCATACATACAAACTTTCGCGTTTATCTGGAAGATATTTTTTTGTTGTTTGACGTTTTCTAAAAATGAAACCTAGCTAGATTAGCGATTTATCGCCCCCGAAACCCCCTGATCTGAAAAAAAAATCATGAAAATCGTTTGAGCCGTTTCCGAGATTCAGATTATATACAAGAATTGCTCGTTTAAAGGTATTAGATTAGACATATACATATATAATAAGTAAGGATATATTTTACGGCACTCGACAATAGCTAGTTAGATTTTTGTAATTGAATCAGTGCTTCCAAAGACTATGGCTTACATACAATCAAATACCCCACCTCTCCCCACCACCACCTCCTCCACCCTCCCCCTCAGCTCTTTATAATTTTAGTTAGATATTCATTTTCCTTTTAACTTTAGAATTTTTTGCACAAAATCGCCCTTGAAAAGACAGGACGGTCAAATGGCGGACGGGAGATGAAAAAGCTGGATATTTCCAGAAAATCTGGACGGTTGGTAGCCCTAAATCGTTATTTGGAGAGAGCTTGTTGCCACCTTGCCCTAAATCCTAACAGGAAGCACCCCAGCCTTTTCTCATGCTTATTGAAGGCAAAAAGTTCAAATATCTAAATTCGGCTGCACGAACTCCGCTCACTGACGCAGTCAGGTCATCAAATGCATAGGTGACAACAGTTATTGACTTACATGAGGAAAATGTCGTGAGGAAAGTTTTGGGTAGGTATAAATTCTCATACTGATAAGCCCTATTTAAATCAAGCAACACAGCACACTAGCTCCAGACAAAGTGGAGTGGAGAGGAGAGAGGGAAGCATTTGCCCTCCCTTTCTCCATGTAACTCTGCAGATAAAGGGCTAAAAATAAAATAAACTAACACAGTATTATTCAAAGACTAAGTACAATAAGATTACTGAATCATATTTTTTCCTTGTATTCGTTTACACGTGTCGGCGTTAAGGCGAGATTTAATTATGTATCGCACGTCATTGTTGCGTCGTTCAAGGAGCTGAGTGGAGACACATTGTTGTAGTAGGTATGTACCTACTTACTAATTATATTGGTCTATAATGTAGAGGGCGTTTTTAGTGGTCCGTAGTCAAAGGGCAAAATGGGACCCTTATAATTTCGTCATGACCATCTGTCCATCCGGAATACCCCGGATGTTACACAGCCATTTTACTTGGAGATTATTTGCAGTATAGCGATGACATTTGGAAAGGTGTATTCAGTGCACCGCTAAACGTTTATTAAAATACGTTTATATGCAGTAAACATAACGCAAAGAAAGGACACGAACACAAAAAATTACAAGTTGGTGGAAAATTGCATCATATCCACACAAAACGGCCCTTGCTCAGTAAAATGCTGCGACCCTATGCGAGACAGAACCACTGGTTCTCTGCGAGAATGGTGACTCTCTCCATACCTACATGTAACCGAGGGATAAAAAGATATTGTGCAGGACGCCCACGCACGGAACAATAGATAGATAGCCTAATTGAATGTATATAATGATCATTGTACATAATATTCGTGTATAGCTATAAGTTTTGTTGATTTCCTTAAGTAGATACTAAGAACCTTGTTATGATCACGCTCAACTCTAGATCAAGTTCAGAGCAGGTTCGAACTTGTCGAAACCTGTCCGGTCTTAGCCACGCCTACACTCGTTTCTGATTGGTGGATCTAGAGTCGAGCACGAACACAACTTAATCTAGAAAAATATAATTGGCAAATTTAATTGCGAAAAGCGGCGCCAACACCGCTACTTGTACCTATGTGCCCAAGTATAAGTATAGGGCATTTTGAGCTGTTCGATCAGTTTGTGAAACCAGTGCTTACAGTGAACAATGAACAGTAAATAATAACCAGTAAATAAGTAAAAAGTGAACAGTAACAATGAACAGTGGACTATAAATAAGTGAGCTATAAATAAGTCTATAAATGTACAGTGATAAATAAATAGTCTTCAAGTTTTTTAAAGAGTTTTAATCAAGTGAACCACGTAGTAGTATCCTCCAATCCAGTGCATAAAGTGTGAGACCTAGAACCCTCACAGATATTCAATGCGCATAAACGTGTGGCGTATGACCATAATTGAAAAGATGATGTGTGATGTTTCTTTATTAGTGACTTTTATTTAAGACATAATCAGCCTATAATGTTCTGACTGCTAGGACACAGGCGTCGGTGTCGTTTTCATGGTCAACGAGGGTCATGAAGCCGATAGTCAATTGCTTTTCTTTTTATAATCTTAATCCTTATTTGTGACTAGCTTTTGCCCGCGACTTCATACGCGTGGACTTTAGAATCAAGTAGATAATATTTTTTTTTGATAATATATAGCCTATTTTTTAAGTTAGACCTCTCGGAATACATAATTGAAAACTGCATTCAATTCCATGCAGTGGTTTTTGCGTGATGCGGTAACAAACATACAGACAGACAAAAATTCTAAAAACCGTTGTTTTGGCTTCTGTTGCTCTAATAAAGACCCCCCATACTATTTTGTCTTCAATATCTTTAATGTACAGACATCGGCCTGTTACAATTTTATTATATGTATAGATATTATGGAACAATCCCAAATATTAGGTCTTTACCTATGAAATTGCCGTTTTGCAGTACTGGCCATTTCAAATCAAAATAATTTTTGTTTGGGTAAGAATTCTAATTTCAAATTAATTTTATTTTAAAAACATGGATTTTTTTTTCCAAAAGTAGTCATTTGTTTATTGATTAGTGTTACATTTTCATCGCATTTCAATCTTTTTCGTCATCATGGATACGTTAAAAATTCGAGTAATTATGGAATATGAGTACCGTCGTGGCAGCAACGCGGCACAAGCGGCACGCAACATCAACGACGTTTACGGAGCTAACACTACAAACCAACGCACCACCTGTTATTGGTTTGCTCGCTTCCGTTCTGGAAATTTCTACCTGAAAAATGAACCTCGCGGTCGTCCGAAGACTTTCGTCCACAATGACGAATTAAAGGCGATTGTGGAAGCTGATGATACACAATCTACGGCTGAATTAGCAGCAGCTTTCGACGTTAGCGTCAAAACAATATTGGTCCATTTGCGTCAAATTGGCAAGGTAAAAAAGCTTGACAAATGGGTGCCCCACGAACTCAATGATCGTCAGCGCGAAGTACGCGTCGAGACGTGCCTTGCACTGCTCAACAGACACACAAATGAAGGAATTTTGAACCGCATTGTTACCTGCGATGAAAAATGGATTCTGTTTGATAACCGCAAGCGCTCAGCAAGTTGGTTGGATCCTGGTTCAGCACCTAAACAATGCCTTAAACGAAAACTTACCCCTAGAAAAGTGATGGTCACTGTTTGGTGGTCTAGCGCCGGTGTGATTCATCACAGCTTCTTACCAAACGGGGTGAGCATTACTGCAGATGTGTACTGTGAAGAACTGAACACAATGATGGAGAAGCTGGCACATCTCCAACCAGCATTGGTCAATCGCTCGTCTCCGCTGCTCCTGCACGACAACGCGCGACCTCATACTGCACAGCAGACGGTCTCCAAGTTGCAAGAACTGGGGTTGGAAGCTCTCCGTCATCCGCCCTACTCACCAGACCTTGCGCCTACAGACTACTACTTTTTCCAGAATTTGGATAACTTCTTGGCGGGAAAAAAATTCAATACCCGAGAGGCAGTACAAAATGCCTTTGAAGAATTTGTTGCCTCCCGTCCAGCTGATTTCTTTAAGAAGGGCATCAATAAACTGCCACTGCGATGGCAAAGATGCATTGATTGCATGGGTGATTACTTCGATTAATACAAATAAAAAATACATGAAAAAAATTCGTTTAAATTTTTTCATACAAAACGGCAATTTCATAGGTAAAGACCTATTATATAATTTTGACCAAAAATTAATATGTATTAATGTTTTTTTTTCTTCCCTTTTGAAATACTTAATTAATGAATTGTACTGTATTTTAATCATGTATTTTAAAAATAATTTTGCTTACTTTTAAATAATATAATTATCTGAGTAATGATACTCTAGTGGCACTTTTTACCTAATTTTAATTTTGTTAACATGCGGATAATGTAGTGGGCTGCAATATTGTTAAAACTGTATTTATTATTGTTATTTGTAAACATTTTATATTGTAGCTGTTTATTGTCCCATAATAAATAAAATAGAATAAAAAGATAGTGGGGCGAAATAAAGTTTGAGTATTTTAAAGATAGAGTACCTAAACCACATTACATTCGGAGTTGCAGAAAAAGCGTAAGGAACCTTGTTCCTGATGGGGTCCCCCCGGCCGCACACTATTTTTATTATTATTTATCTAAATGTTTTATTAGATTGCCCAGTACGCATTTCAGAGTTCCGGCTCACCACAAATGAGCATAGTTTAGCTATTAATAATTTATTTATATTCCATCTTTGTTCCAGGCTATGCAGTTTAGATAGAATCCACAAATCAGAGAAAATAATATCGATACTACCTCAAAATCACCAACGTCGCCTGGAGAAATACAAGACTTACCTTGCGAAATTCAAGAAATGTCTCGATATAAACAATGGTGTGGTGCACCTAATTATAAAGGACGTTGACACTATGTTTGAAAACGTTGACCATACGGTCACGGACACTTCCGGGACAAATGGGACTGAAAGTTTTGGGTGCAATTATAATAATTGTGAAATTGCGTCGCAGAAGCAGCATAAAATGCAGCATGATGTTGAAAAGGTAATGTTTTTTTTTTTTTCTTGAGATGGTATACCCAATCTGAACCTACAGCCTCGCCACAGGAGACGCTCTGGGCGTCGGGAATCCCAGGCTGATTCCCAGCCACCGTAGGCGCGGGCTTGCGGGTGGCGAGTAATGGGTAGCTGGCTGTCCGGTAAGGACCAAGCCCGGGTCGACGGCGCGTTATGTTCCACGCGCGCCTCAAAGAGATGTCAGCATGAACTGGTGGGGTCCGCAAGGGCCGATGCCTACCAGGGGTGCGGGTTGTTCGAATGAGATACCATGGCCCCTGGCACACAGGCAACTGAAGAAACACGGGTGGGTTTTAGTCAGTAAAAGTCTGACACGCCCTCCCGCTTCCAGAGCAGGAGTTATTTGATGATTTCTCACCCAAAAAAAAACAAAAAACTACTGCCTCGGTAAACTTCTCTGTATGCGAAGACGCCTTTGTCCTGCAATGAGAAAATAAGGCGCCGGAATTAAATATTTTTTACCTAATGCGCAATTGAAGGCGGCAGGCATCCGCTGGATGCAAAAATCACAGGAGTCCTATGTCCAGTAGTGTACGTCTTTTAGCTGAAATAATGATGATGAATGCGCAAGTATATCGTTCAGGGGCGTACCAATAGAAAATGGCGCCTACGGCACGCAGGATATTTGCGCCCCTTCGTAAATTATCTTCTCGGTCTACACTGAGCAAAGCTACTCGCATTTAACCTTGACCAATAATGAAAGTATTAATTTCAACTTGCTAAAAAATCGCTCACAACTTGCAATGCTGAAATTTTAACCAGAATTTGAATAAAATAAATAAATAATCGTTTATTTCGGAAATCAGGTTCCATTTTGTTAGTATTACAGTCTTAAAAAATAATGTTAGTACGCAAAATACTTATTAAACTAAACGGGCATGAAAGGAGAACCACTCATCATAGATTTGGAAATACACTTTCATCCCCATACTGCTCAATAAATTCAAGTAGGTCTTCAGTTTTCTTGGATATTAGTATGAAATGGTTTATTGAAGTATTTTTATATTTTTAAATTTCGTAATTTTCGACATTTCGCGCCCCCCTTCGATAGGCGCCCAGGGCTTAAGTCCTGTCTGCCCGTTTAGTTGCTCCTCTGAAATCGTTACAAATGTGTGGCTTGCATTAGATACGACAAAAATTGTTTAATGCAAGTTAAAGAAGGTATATCATGGAATCTAATGGCTTGGATGGGAACGGTTAAGTAAGAGTTGGAGCTAATATAGTTCAGCTTTTATGATAAGACCTCCAGACGTCAATTCTCGTAATTTTAAGCACATTCACAGTCTGATCTCAGTGTCAATCTGTCAAAAATGCCTCGAGTTTCCTTTTTGACATTTGATTGTTGCTGAGTTGAGAGTGCGACTAGATTTTGAACGTTTTTTTAATTGCGATAATTGCTTTTAAGAGAGTTTGCTGACTGGTATAAGGCGATTAACACACGGCACCGCGCACTGCCGCGGTAGGCGGTGAAGCAAATCTCATGTCGCATTGGTCTCTAATAAATCCGTTGATGCCTAACACGTACGCCGCCCGACCGCGCGGACGAGTGCTCTACCACCGCGGCGGTGCGCGGTGCCGTGTGTTAATCGCCTTAGTTATTAGCAAGTGATTAAATTCAAGAGAAGAACAATTTTCCTACAAAATAGTAAAAACATTGTGATGGCTTTTCAAATACGGTAATGAAAAAATGTTAATTTCCAGGTACAATCAGTTTTAAAAAACATAGTCCGTGATTGGAGTGTTATGGGTACTGCAGAGAGAGAACAGTGTTACAAGCCTATACTGGACGAAATGGAGGAACGGTTCTCATTGGATGATTACAGGTAGGATGTGTTATCACTGCTGATTCATACAACAATGTAATACCCTATGAACACCTATGAAACAAATGCTTTTGTTTCTATACCACAGTTGGTCCCATCAATAGTTACACCCCCTTACAGATTGTCAATGAGCTTGAAAGTCGGCCTGTATATTTTGTAGCCCAAATTTTGTGGCCCATCCATGGGTATTGAAAACTTTTTCCATCAAAAAAAATCAACCGACTTCTGGAAAAACACTACAAAGGGAAAAATAACTTTAATTTTGGAAGGCTGTGACAAAAAATTCAAATTCATATCCAAAACCCTTCCAAAGATTTCCGAAATTAAAGTAATTTTTTTCACTTTTTAGTGAAATGAAAATGAAATTTAGAATTGGTGGTCTTTATTGTTAAATTTAAGAAGATGCCCCCGACTGCAATAGATTGCTAATAGTATTCAGTCTAATAGTCACCCTTTTAAAACAAATTTCTTGTTTCCATTTTTTAAAATTAAAGTTCACTTTTTAGGCAGTCGGGTTTTTCTTTTATTTCATTTTAATCTTGCTTTTTCGCTCTTTCTAGCGACCGCTCACAAGTCCGAGTGCTAGTCCCGGGCGCGGGACTGGGCCGCCTCGCCTGGGAGGTGGCTGCGCGCGGCTACACGTGTCAAGGCAACGAGTTCTCGCTGTTCATGTTGTTCGCGAGCAACTTCATACTCAACAGATGCACCGAGGTAGGTCCTCGGCATAAGAAAGAGAGCCTTTATGTATTACCGTAAAAAGACTCGTAAATAAACGTGCAAAAGGTTGAAAAAAGGTTTGGCAATGTACGCTGCTAATAGAATGAGTAAAGTGGCATTGTTGATGTTCTGCAGTTGTGATACTTAGATACTGTTGATGTCATATATGCTCTGCAAATAGGTGATGCCTAACGTTTATAAATAAATTTCTACTAAGTAAGGTCCTTTAAAAAATCTAACTCAAACTCAAAGCATTTATTTCAAATAAACCAATCACAGGCACTTTTGAAAAGATGAAGTTGCCCATTCCAAAACGTAGTAGGTACCTATGGAGAAGAACGGGCAAGAAACTCCATGGACACTCTTTTTACACGCTTTATATTAGCTTCACTTGTATGTTTGTTTGTTTGTTTGTATGTAACCGACTCCTTTGAGCGCGATTTTGACCCACTTTAAACGGTCAGATTTCATTGAAACTTTGTAAACTTGTCGAGGACCGATGACAATTCAAAAATTAAAAAAAAAAAATTAGAAAAAAAAAATGAGAAAAAAAAACACGTTTTTGTAGTTAGCAGAACTAAAAAATAGAAAATAAATAATAGTTTAAAAAACTAAAAAACACGCTTTAAAAACCAAACTAAAAAAGGAGAAAATAATTTAATTCAATTAAAAAGCGTGGGGTGCTTGACATTAATTGATTATAAAAATACCTCAAAAAGCACCCCACGCTTTTTAATTGAATTAAATTATTTTCTCCTTTTTTAGTTTGGTTTTTAAAGCGTGTTTTTTAGTTTTTTAAACTATTATTTATTAAATCATAAATGTGAGAACAATGTAAAAAGACGTGCAAATTAAAAGCGTCCGTAATGTTGCTTGCCTGTCGGTCTTCTACAGACTGTTCTTCGGAGAGTGTGCGCAGGAGCTCCACGACCTGATCCCACCATCGCCCTTTTACTACCGGACTACCAGACGCACTGCAGGTTACCAGCCGCACTTGGTTGATATTCCGACCAGTCGTACTCAGCGCTACTCCTCCACATTCATTATGCGCACAGCCAAAGTGTGGAACTCGCTGCCTGCGTCTGTGTTCCCTTCCACATTTAACCCGTCTATCTTCAAAATAAGAGTGAACAGGCATTTTCTGGGCACGCTGGATCCATCATAGACCTCATCAATCGCTTTCCATCAGGCGTGATCGAGGTCAAGAGCAGGCCCATTTAGTAATAAAAAAATAACAATTCAGAAAATAGGATAAGCCGTGGCAGCTAAGAGATGTTCAGTGCCTACTGGCGGCGCCCGTTCACGAACATGACGTATGGATCAGCACCATTTAGCTCAACCATTATGAAGGGAACTTAATAATCCAAAACACACAACAAATGTAGTTCCAATATACGTCGCATGATTGAAAGGATCACCCTTCTAATCGTAATAATTAATATTGTCTTAATAATGTCGTTTTTCATGTTACAGATAAACAAATACACAGTACATCCATGGGTTCATCAGTACGTGAACAACATAACCTGTGAACATCAGCTAATATCAGCAAATTTCCCCGACGTATGTCCGTCGGGGAACAGACCTAATCACAACTTCTCTATGACGGCCGGCGACTTTCTCAAAGTAAGTGCTTTGTTAGTCTCGTCATCATCATTTCAGCCGAAAGACGTCCACTGCTGGACATAGGCCTCCCCCAAGATCCGCAAGTGCATTATTTACCCTAATGTGAACATAATATTATCTCCTTTATTACTTAATCACATACAGGATAAGTTTTTAACCAGTGCGCAAACTGAAACCATGAATTCAGCATATCATTCTAGACCTCCCAGCGCAGAAATTTTTCGTCGGTTATACAAAAAAAATCAGCTGTTATAAGCCGCGCAGATAGAGAATAGATCTGAAAATGGCGTCCGGTCGCATGCGTTCTCGCTCACTCTCTATCGCTGTCTATACTCACACAGTGAAGTACGCGCTACAAAAAAATAGTCAGTCAGGATTCGCTTTCCACGCTACTTGACGCACTCCGAGTTATCGTTAAATTCGTTCCGTTAGTCGACGTGTGCGTCGGTCTAATATAGTTCCGCCTTTACTGTACTGGCCTAAGGGATAAGAACGTGACTTTATGTATGTATGTGAGGTGGTATTTTTGTAATATGATTCTGATATGTCACAATTAATAAAGACAAATTTTAAAATCCAGTGATATTAATGTACCCTTGCTTCTTATTTATTTAATTAATATTTTTGTCATTATTTCTACTATTATTAATTAATAATATTAAAAAAGAATAATATATAACAAAAAAAGTCAATAAAAATCGATGTTTGAGAACTTGTTTTGCCAACCGTACCATGCGTACCCGCCGCCATTTTCAGATCTATTCTCTATCTGCGCGGCTTATACATACATTTTGACCGCGTAGGTATTGCACTTTTCTATAAAACAGCTGATATTTTTTTTTTTGTATAACCGACGAAAATTTTCTACGCTAGAATGATATGCTGAATTCATGGTTACAGTTTGCGCACTAAATAAAAGCTTTTCCTGTATAAAACAGAACAGAACAACACAATGAACGCAAGTCCTGAAAGTGTTTGTTCATAATTGACTACTGAATCGATTTCAGTAACTATTGACAGAGGTCTTTTTCCAAAAATTATGTATTTTGCCATACCTGCCGCCGATCGAGCAAAAGAAAATTTAATCTTGTTTCAAGGCAATAAGACTCAATTTTAAAAGCATAAAGTAATGCTAGTGTCACAATTTTCTTGATAACCGGTTAGCTTTAAAAAAAATAGTTTTTGTCATTGTATTATGCTTTTAACGGAATATTCTAATATTTAAAAATGTAATTTACAATGTTTAACATAATAAAAGCAAGACCTCATACGGGGTGTATGTGGTTTTGCGTTAATTATGTTCCTTTTTTAAATATTAGAATATAAAATTATAAAAACATTAAAAAATATAAATAACAGTAGCCCACCGGTATCTGGAACAGTATCCAAGGTACCTGCGGTCAGGGTTCCAGAGAGAGGAACCTCCTAACGATTCGAGCCGTGTCCAGGAGTACCGCTTTCTGAATCAAGCTCTTGACCCAGCTGCCCAACGAGAGCCTCCTAAGGTGTTGGTCGACGGTTTTGGCTTTCAAACCCATTGGCTGTGACGACTATCGGTATAATGATCGCTGAGTCCACATCCCACATGTCGACAACCTAACGAACCAAGTCAAGATACTTGGATTTTTTTGTAAAGTATTGTAGTATATGTCATCACTGGCAACACTCACTGGTCAGATACTTTCGTCTTGAGACACTGCGGTAGTTTTTTTTTTTACATTGTTCTCACATATAGAAGCAACAAGAATAATGTTCCCAATATTTTGTAATACCTAACATGATTAAAAAGACTGTCCTTGGAGTTTCTTGCCCGTTCTTCTCCATAGAGATCTACGTTTTGGAATGGGCATCTAGCTTCAACTTTCCAACTGGTCGACTTTTTGACAGTTCAAAAGTGCCTGAAAATGGTTTAATTGAAATAAATGCTTTGAGTTTTGAGTTGAGTTTGAGGTATGTGGGACGAGAAGATATTGCGTAGCTTCCCAAACGCTGCCCAGCCGAGTCAGATTCCACGATGTGAGCAGAGCACATTGCTCGCAGAACAGATGGCCGATGGAGCTGAAAGGTTCTGGAGTGGCGACCGCGTACTAGAAGACGTAGCGTTGGAAGGCCTCCCACAAGGTGGACCGATGACCTTGTGAAGGCTGCAGCCATCAACTGGATGCGGGAAGCACAGAACCGGTCCAAGTGGCGGAGCTTGGGGGAGGCCTATGTCCAGCAGAGGACATCTTTCGGCTGAAATGATGATGATGATCGTAGTATAAACATAATATTATTATTACTTGTGAATATCAGCCAAGTTATCCGACGTGTGTCCGGACGGACAATGGACGGCAGGATCTGAACGTTGAATTTGCCCCTGATTTTATAAACACATCTATTTTTAACTCCAGGTATACACAGAGGCGGACGAATGGTCGTGCGTAGCAACATGCTTCTTCATCGACTGTGCACCCAATGTTATTGAGTTCATAGAGAGAATATACATGATATTACAACCTGGTGGCTACTGGATCAACCTGGGCCCTCTGCTGTATCATTATAGGTGAGATAAATATAATTAATAAAATTAATAATGTGGAGTTTGACTTTGAATTGTAAGTCAGCAGTTGCGGCTCCGACGAATTATAGGTCAAGCCCATTAAAACGCTTTACTTTGTGTAAATTTTCATCACCACTGCTTCCAAAACATCGTGAGGAAAACGGCATGTACTAGAACCAAAAATTCGAAAACATGTGACATTACCAATCTGCTCTGGCCCCGCGTGGTGCGGGCTCTCACAGAGAGGCCTGTGTCCAAGCTGCGGCGTCACAATATAGATATGGACAGTATAGAAACTACGTATAAACGTTCGAAACGGCCCACCCACAGAGACGCGTGCATCTACGAGTTTTGTTTATCTATTAACTAGGTTTTGCCAGTGACTTTGCCCGCGTGGAGGTTGTTGTATTATACCTACATATAAACCTTTCTCTTGAACCACTTTGTCTATTGATGAAAGCCGATTTAAAATCCGTTGCGTAGTTTAAAAGATCTAAGCGTACAGACACGTAAAGCGACGACTTTGTTTTATATTATGTAAATACTAGATTCCGCCCGCGGTTTCGCCCGCATGGAGGTCGGAAATTATCCCGCGGGAACGTACTACCGGGATAAAAAGTATCCTATGTGTTAATCTAGGTTATAATCTATCTGTGTGCCAAATTTCATCCAAATCCGTTCAGCCGTTTTTGCGTGAAAGAGTAACAAACATCCATCCATCCATACTAACAAACTTTCGCGTTTATAATATTAGTAAGGATATGTAGATAAACAAACATATTTATTTGTTTGCAGTGACATGCCAACAGAGAACAGTATCGAGCCGCCATACGACATACTACTGGAGATTATTAGAGATATAGGATTTGATATATTGGTGAGTTTATTTATTATAAAGCTTTTTAATAAACACCGGAGTTAAGTACGGTAGACCGTACTTAACTCCGGATTCTTTTACAGCCTATCCTTGCGCCAATTCATTTGGAATCGATGAACTAATTATTAAGTTCTGATGGCTCAGCCACCCGCTTCTCAAACTTTTCGTTACAAT
The DNA here is from genome assembly GCA_947359405.1 of Antitype chi. Classification (NCBI taxonomy): domain Eukaryota; kingdom Metazoa; phylum Arthropoda; class Insecta; order Lepidoptera; family Noctuidae; genus Antitype; species Antitype chi. Next base: position 7,961,242 of record OX375835.1, on the reverse strand, counting down.
AAAAGAAAAAAAAAACTTCCTAGGGAAATCTGGACTGAATTTTTCTAAAATAGCCGTCTTGCAGTGATTTTGTCACATTTCCAAGTCTAATCTGTACCATTCATTGTTCATGAAGAAACCATAGCAATTATTGTTAAATGTTTAAAGTTTGTTTTCAAGCTCGATAGATGGCGTTGGCGTCGAAATTGATCTCGCTACGTTTTAGTTACAACGATTTGGTTGGGTTCGTGTGATTTTTTTGCAAATATATTACCATCTATAGAACAGTATACATTACAGTTTAATTATTTTATTCAAACCTTAAACCTTACTAGTGTACATATAAGGTCAAAATTTAAGTACTAAGTACCACTCTCGGTGTTCACTTCTGCCTCTCCTATCAGGGAATATCAACGTGATGTGTGATGTATATGAAATTTATTTTTATCCACAGAAAGAACAAACAGGCGTAAAAACGAAATACGCCCAAAACCCGCACTCTATGATGCAGCACGAATACGACTCGGTGTTCTTCGTGTGTCGCAAACCTTACTGTATGTAGCCACGTAGGAAGTTATAAGTTATTTATTATATATGTAAAACATTTTATATGTAGACAACTTTAAGATTAGAATGTACAAAAAATTTGTCCATTTTTGTGGGCAACTGTTGAGCTACTGTTGCGCCACTATAGCGCCACTGTTGCGCTACTGTTTTATTGTACTCAAAAGTTGTGGAACATTGTTTTTGTGTTGCTTGAATCACGTAGCTAGTTATAATGTAATGTGTATAACGATACCCTGACATAAGCACCTTAAATGCTACATTCTGGACGATAATGGTCAAATATGTTGCTTCGGAAACATCAAGCAATTTTTTGCCATGATAATATTATTTAGCAATTGCGGCTAGAGATACCGCTACGTCTGCTACACCGTATTGTGCGTTATAAAGCAATTTAATAAACTAGTTCTCCAGCAATAATTTCTGAAAAGAAATCCGGTGTAAGCTTAAAACGTTTCTAAGCAACACAAAGTGATGTTTCTGCATCAATGTTGGGCAACTTTTGTGTGCAGTCACCAAAAGACATAAGTAACCAGAGTCGTCGGATATAGTTGGAAGTTTATTAAGAAACCGATTAACGTTTTCAAATGAAAATTAATTTGATAAATGAACCGTTTGTTTTCTATTAATGAGGGTGTTCATGAATATTCAAGCCACCAGTGGGCGCCACTTTGACAAGAGGTCGTCCAGTTCGACCATGAACTTAAAATATTTGATGTCATTCGTTTCATTCTTTCGTTCACCATTCAGTCCGTAGGCGCTTTGACACTTTTGACAGATGCCCGGACCTGACGTCTCAGTGCTGCCACCTAGTGAACGTCATTTCAGAAAACCCTAATTAATTTACATAACCATCCACCTGTTTCTTACTTAACTTAAATTATATCCGTCGAACCTGGTTACTTATACATTTTAGGGACTGTACCATATTACGAGAATTTAAGTAAGTAACTGTTGCATAAAAGTCGCGCCACAGTTGCGCCACTATCGAAATAAGCACAAAACCTTTATGAAGTAACATGGATACTACTTGTTAGTTATGTGTAGACATAGTACATATTGATATGTTATTTATTATTTTACCATGTGGGGACAGCAATACGACAATAAACGTAAACACTGGCAACATCCTAGGTTTTGTTTTAAAACGTCAATCATAAACAAATAATTAAAAAAAATCTGTAGGGCTGCGTAGGGGTTTTGCCAATCAGCCAACTGGCGAAAGTGACTATAAGGTGCGGCGCAGACGACAGACTATCCGCGACGTACTTTTTAGTCTGAAAATAGAACCTAAGCAATTATATGCAGTAACGCATACGACGCCCAAAAAGTCCGGCGCACAAAAAATCCGTGTCATTCTGGCAGATCGCGCCGCCCCGCGTCGCACAAAAAGTGCGCAAAAAAAAGTATAACGTTTGCTTCAACGCGCGCTAACCCAGACGGCGCACACTTTTAGTATGCAATCTGCACTCGTTAGTGAGGGACGTAATGTACGCGGTATAATACCATGGCGCTAGAGATCGATATATCGATGTTAATACAAGAAATACAAAACAGACCAGCAATTTTGTCTTACGAACTATCCTTTCAGTAATCTATCCGAAAGTATAAGATGTACCCAAAATTCTCTATTTCTTCTTCTTTTTCTGTATTTCAAATATAAAATAATAGATCGTAATCTCTGCATTTCCATAGCATCTACCTCCCTATAGTTCTGCCGACAGAATGATCGAAAATGTGCGTCGTGTGCGTTGAGTCTGCGTCAAATCTGCGACGATTTTGCATGCCATGCAGACATTTTGTGCGCCACAGACTCGCACAAAAACTGTGTCGTCTGCGCTGCACCTAAAATGTTGGGCAGGGCAGAAATCGACGCGCGAACTGTTGCCATTGATTCAGTACAATATCCTGAACACCACTGCGTTGCAATTTTCCGTCGGTTATTAAACTATTGACCGCTTAATTTTATATCGATTGACGTGCTCCCAGCGCCCAGCTCATAAAGCAAAAAGTTAATATACCCACAAGGAATAGGGTCGTGCATTTAAATAAAACTAAGAACGAACATAGGTTCTCAATCGTATAAATACGACTGAGGCGGCACGAACACGAAGATGTTTGTCGTATTAATCCGACTGAGGCGGTTAAAGGGTAAAACATTTTGACCATTTCGGTCACATAAGTCATTGAAAAAAAAAAATCTCTGAAACAATCTTCCTGTCTTTGATCCTCCTCCTCAAGTCGTGCTCCTCATTACTGAGGGTCGTAATCCTCCCTTGAAAACATTTTTTCCCTGACGATGTTTCGCCATCTCTGTCTATCCTTGGCCAAGTGAAGCGCATCATGAAATTTTGTTTCGAGAGAAGAGCTTATCTGGTCGGACCATCGCAAAGGGCTGCTTTTTTTTGATAATCTACTAAAAATGTCTACGCTATATGTTGTTTAGAATTATGTGCTGAATTCTTGGTTATAGTTTGCGCGTCGAACTCGACCTTCCTGTATATTTGATTGAAATTTTTCCGATTTACCATCACGTCCAGCCTCTGGCTCCAGGCCCCCTCTCTGTGAGAGGCAGTGGGCCGCAATCCACCACGCGGGCCCAGTGCGGGTTAGTAGATGGCACATGTCTCCGAATATTTGATTCAAGGTCATGTCGGTTTTAAGAACAGTGGTGATGAAATTAATGGCTGCGTACGATAGAACCTTAGTTCGATATACGAAGTTTAATTTCTTGTCGTATTGACGTCCTCATCCAGTTTAAAAATATTGAAGAATGAAAAAAATTGTAGTCATGATTTGGGAAAAAAATCTTTTTATTTTGATTTTGAAGACCCGTCGATGATCAAGTGCGCGAAATAAATTCGCTGCGCTATTTTTACGTTCAGATGAACGTGGAGCGTATAGAAACCGTGCTATGTACAGTCCCGGACTTTAATTGATGAGCCACTTTAAAACTTTCCATTTTTGCAGTTTTATACATTCACGAGATTACACGATTAAACACGAACTTAAACCGCATGCTCGTAAACAAGATGACAAATTACTTATAATCGGAAATAGTCATATCCATAGAGGTTGAAGGTTGACTAATAAATTGTCAATGATAAATCAATACACTGTTGCATAAGTTTATCCAACCTATTTGATACTGACCTCCTTTGAATTTTAATCTTATTAAATACTCGTTATTTCTGAAAACCTATCCGAAGACAGTGACAGTTGCAATGTCAGAGATGATAATTTCGAATTTTGATGAATCGTAGCCGTAGCTATATATGTTTATGTGCAACAGTTATCATAATTGTCATGAACGGTATCTTGGACGCTACGCGTTCGGATAAAATCGTAGGTACGAGTTTTTCCAATGTCGCAATGACTAATCATAACGTTACTATCGCTTCGCTAAAACAATTGTCGCTAGGTTACGGTTGCTAGCCCTGCAATTGGTTGACTTCGGGTCGTCACTCTGGACTATGTTCGAGTAAAACCGACTAAGACCGATTTGCATTACACGGCTAAAATAGGAACTGTGGCAAGTGGCTTATCAATTAAAGTCCGTGACTGTACAACGGGTCTAATTCTGGCCCTTTAGTTTTGACGTAAAAACCAAGACTGGTATTAAAGTAAATTTAGATAGTATTTAAAAACCAATGGCTTCCCGTTATAAAGACTTTCTTCAAATCATTATTTCAGAGATGTTTGTTTTAGGACAGCGATACTCAACCTTTTTGTCATTTGCCAGTATTTTTGACAAATCACCAGAGAGAAGCTATAACCTTAAAGTAAGTCTTCTGGGCACGCTCGTTCCATCATAGACCTCATCAATTGCTTTCCATCAGGCGTGATCGAGGTCGAGAGCAGACCCATTCAGAAATAAATAAATAACACTTTAAAACGTGTTCAGTGTCTAAATAAAGTTATCGAATAGGGTTTAAATACGTCATTATCGTTTCGATGAATTAGCTAAATAACGCTTGTTATGGCATGTCTCCAAATTACCGCAATGTCGTTTTTCGGCATCATTTGAGTCTCAATGAGCCTAAAAAGTGAACTTTTATATAAAACATTATTGAGCTGAAATACAGAGTCAAATTAAATTGGCTAGCTTAACTCCGTTACTCCCTTTCTAACCATATGCCCCTTTATTTATAATCGTTGCTTCAAGTTAAGAGCGTGGTAACATTTTACAAACGTAAATCGAGAACTTGGGAGATTTTGAAGTGATTTTGGCCATATAATTTATTGTTTTAGCTTTTTTTTACTTCAGTCATCGTAATTATCATACATTTTTATTTAAAGTCTATTAACAAAAACTCGTTCAAATTGTATTTTTGACTACGAAAACAGCGGATTTCGAAAGCGCGATTTCCAGATGACGTGCGAAGGCTCAACTTTCAAGTAATATTACAACAATTATTATTACTAAGTAAGAAAGTAAAAGGTATTCATTCGAATAGGCATATCCTGAAATTTAAAATGTATTCAGAAAAGTTCGATTTTTAATTAATTAACTTGCATTTTTATCACGTCTAAGAAAATCAAAAATCGAGAAATCGACTACAAGAAAACACGTCATATCTCATAATCTAAAAGTCATTTGGCAACATAAATAATTTTATACGTAAGAAGAAAGATAGTACTATTAATGTGTGAAAAAAGAAAAAATACCTGTCTTCAATAATCTATGAAAATAATTTTTCAAAGTAATTATAAAATAGGGTGCATCGAGCGACATAAATCAGTCGTGCTCTGGCACTCGTCGACGCAGGACCTATGTCGGTTGACCTCCCGCCGCCGCGCAACCGCCACGCGTAATATATACGTAAATTATAGTGCGACAAAATATTTTTGATCCGTAAGTATTTTTTATTTTATTTGTGAATCTGAATGAAGTTGTCCATTAAAAGTAATATTTTAATTAGGTAAAGTTGAATTATGTACTTAACTTGTAACTTCTTTCTCTACAAACTTGTCATTATTTTACTTACAGAATATGGGTAGAATCCATATGGATGGGTGGGTGGTTATGGTTAGGTCACGAAAAAGTAAAATGATTAATAATTTGCAGAAGGCAAGAGAAGCTGCGTAAGTACCTATTTAATTTTTTAACAGGCTGTCAAAACATTTGTGCAAGTTATTGTTTTTCTATCAACATAATACTCTTAGTCAGGTAAATGGCAAATCCACTAGCGGTCACCCATCAACCGTAACCGTTTCTTTTTTAGAATGCATTACTATTACTGATTAAATTTAAATATAACGGGTAGGTACCCCACAATGAAGTATTGGTTAATTTTTGTTCCGTCAATTCCCCAACTTCCTTAATAAATGTCTTTTCTTCTTCTTTCAGATCAAAATTAAGAGCATCTTTGATAAATACTCTAATCCCCAATGCATCCTCAACTGTAACTTCTGTCTCGCCTCCTACTGTGGTTTCACCAGTAAATTTAACTTCTGACTCATCCAAAAATGTAGCTTCCGACTCGCTCCCAACTTTTGACTCATCCACGGATATAGTAGAAGAACATGATGTCAGTTACACAAATGATAAAATATCGTAAGTTGAAAATAGTTGTTTTTATTCTAGTAGATGAACTTTTGTTTTATTTTCTTCAATATCGGCAATTTTATTTGCAGGACTGAAAACATGGACATTGGTTTTATTGAAGAACGAAACCCAAATGTGACTTTTGATTTACCCAGAGAAACAACAGAACATTGTTATTATTATTTCAGTTTGTGAACTTTTGGGTTTATGTTTATTCAGATCAATCATTAGGGCAGTGGTGGCCCAGTGGTAATGACCGCGACTTACGAATTGTAGGTCGTAGGTTCGAATCCAGACAGGTGCTTCACTTTGTGTAAATAATTTCATCACCACTGCTCTCAAAACGGTGAAGGAAAACACCATGAAGAAACCGGCATGTCCTAGAAGCAAACGTTCGAAGACATGTGACATCTACCAATCTGCACTGGGCCCGCGTGGTAGATTACAGCCCACTCCCTCTCACATAGAGGAGGCCTGTGTCCCAGCGTTATAGGCTGATTATGCTTATATCATTTTATTTTGTTGTACTGTAAATATGGACTTTGAAGCAAATGAAGACCTACCCATAAAGTAGGTCTTCATCCATAAAGTTAACGGAAATACCTAGTATCAAAATATATCGTGAGTCGAAATTGTTATGTATACTCCAGTTTTAATTTCTATTTTTGTAAATTTCATTATATCGATTATTTAATTTGTAGGACAAGAGACATGGATAGTGATTCAAATGACAACATCATGGATAATTTAATGATTAGTTACGTAAAGGTACGAATTAATTTCTTTTTACTTTACAACTATAATTTATAACCAGAGATCGGATATTCGGATGCATATTCACCTAAAGTTGAGATGTTGGCTAACATGGAATGCGCTTTTGTATCGAAAAAGTCTTAATTTAGGTAAGTAATTTGTTTATTTTTTTGTTTTAACTAATACAAATCACCCCTCCTCCAGTACACATATTTGTATCGGGTTAAACATTAATTTTAAATTAATACACATCTGAATAGTTATGCAATCCAAGAATCCCGGGGTTTTTAATTTATTAAAAACCCCGGGCCCCGGTTTTTAATATTTATATTACAAATAATTAACAAAGCGGCTTCCATACTTTCATAGCTAAAAATGTTCTTCATGTAAATATGCTTCCGAATATCCAATCTCTGTTTATAACTTAGAAAAATTCCATTAATTTAGTGTTTTTTTAGGTTACAGAAACAGAACCGGAATCTATAAATATCGAAGGAATTTTTCAAAAATTTGCAAAAGAATACCAAATTCTAATTCAGCGCCTCTTGCAAAAAGTATTTTGTATAGATACTCTTTAGATCATTTGGCATCAGTGAAACACGGGAAAGATAACGAGGTAAAAGCTGTTGAACAACTAAGTCGCCAAGAAAACAATCATATCCATCGAAAAATGTGGTTTGTTTATTGATGAATCCCTTTTTTTCCTGGGTGCGTCACCGGACGACATATATGAAGATAGCATCATCGAAATAAAGTGCCTTTTTTCTGTTTTTGGTATCGATCCAGATATTGCTATTCAGCAAAAAAAACTAAAATGTTTTAAACTATGTGGCGACGATGTGGTTATAAAAAAACCATGATTGGTTTTATCAAATCCAAGGCCAACTTCACATCGCTAATAAGAATGTGTGTTTGTTTGCTGTTTGGACTGGCTGTGAATTTAATATAAAAGTCGTCAAAGTTTTCAGAGATGATAATTTCTGGGAACAAAAGATGGCTCCGCGGTTAGCAAAATTTTATTTTGATTGTGTTCTCCCAGAAATTATAGATCCAAGGAAAAGTCGATCGATGCCCCTATAGTTTTATAAAACTTCAATTAAGTAGGTACTTATACAAATAAAATGAGTTTATTTTTATAAGTACCTACATAATATTATTTTCTTCATCCATATTTGTACAAGTTTATTTAAAATACACTAATAATCTAATGTGGACAGTATTTTTTATTTTCTCCGTAAACCTCTAGCTTTTTATTTCAAAAAAATATAGGTACGCCATAGTTACAGATCAAGATCGTTTAGTCGTCGCAGCGTTGCAACTGTGTGCCGTAAATGAGGAAAAATGCACACACGCGCACTCACTACGCGGCGTCGAGCAATAAAAACCTAAATCCCGAACGCCTAGATTTGGTACAACGCTCTTAAGAGAAGTTTAAACGACGAAAATGTATGGTTAATCAGTCGCTAATCATTAACTAACTGTAGCGGCAAAAATACTTCGCAACAATGTCTAAAAATACAAAAAGAGAAGTGGCGCCATCTACAATGCCACAGCCAAACTACGCAAGACGCACGTCATAGAAATCCTAGATCGCGCAGTTAAAGTTTACCGCGCGATTTGCATAGGTACAACATCCCGACATCAACCGTCGGGCAGTTGCCCACCAGACACAACACCCGTCTGGTCGGAGGATCCTCCCTTTTCCATAGAGTATGAGCGAACTTTACACCCTGTTCCTCATACCTCTACATAACTTAAAGCAACGCTTATAAATAAACCCCTTAAATGTTAGTATCGCTGTCTTAAACAAAAGGGCAGCTGGAAGCCATGTTTATAAACGAAAGATCTCTCCACCACAAGATATATTAATTAGTACATTATCGTAGAGACAGATCAGTACAGGGGGACAGTAATATTAGAGTTACAGTAAATAGCTCTCATTGTAATATGTTTTATAGCCAGTATGTTGGTGACGGATGGGCAGATTTATCTGAATAGAAATGGTTTTTTTGAAATTCTTTTGGGTAACTTGCTATAACGACGCCAAAAAAAACTTAAAAATAACGCAGCTGTTTTTGGACAGTCAGCAGCTGTTTCAAATTCTTATCATCTTACTAATAAACACGTAATAAAGTTATAACAGGAATAAGAAAGGAATAACAATAGATTTTTATTAGGTGTTTATTAGTAACAGGGTTTAAAGACTTACTTAGTTGCAGACCGTAAACGCAAGAGAATTTATAATATAAGGCTATTGCTTTTTTATTAATGTTTCTCTCAACGATATATAGGGTCAAATTAAATAAGCTGGCATACTTTACTCACGTGTTGGGTATCCATATCGAAAACGAATTAAACTAATAATTTAAAAAAAAAAAAACATGGGGAAGGGCCATAAACGGCGAGCAAACCACGTTGGCAGGGCGCGCACAGATCGCTCAGCTGTTTTAGTAATTTTTCATGGATCACATAACAGCCGTTTGGTCGTCGTTTTCTTTACATATCGCAGTGTCATTTTAAGTTCTGAACAAAGTACGAAACTGAAAAACTTTATTTTTGTTTCGTTAGTTTTATAAATCGATACCCAACACGTGGGTAAGTATTGCCAGCTAATAAAATTCAACTTTTAAAGTCAGAAAAGGTAGATTCTATGCGACAAAGAATCCAGTAATTACAAAACGAATTCTAAAATATATCAGTGTATCTGTCCGTCCGTGAATCAACAAACAATATAACTTTATATGTAAGTAAGATTTTTGTTTCCGAACGCTAGTACATAAGCTGTTATCACAAAGTATTTTTTGTTTTAATTCTTGTAAGTCACTAGAAAATGAGGAAAATTGTTCAACTTATTTCACAAAAAAAAAACAACTTGTTGATGTAGACAAGACATGACATTTGTCATGGCTGTGTGACTAAAATCGTCAATAGCAATTGTCTTATCTACTTTCAACTACAAACATTAAGGCGGAACCGTCAGCGCCCGCGAAATTCAAATTTACTTAAGGTTTTTGCAATTTGCATCTATGATTTATATTTCGAAATACCCATTCAATAGGGTTGTAAGAACTTAGTGTCGTGTGGATTTTAATTCTGTAAATACATACTTATATCATACATACTTGTCATGGTTGCGAATCCTATATTGTTCAATATACAGTCTGACACTGACATGCAAATTAGGCTATACAAATAACAATTATCGCAAAGTGAAAAGTTCTGACGGCTTATCTTGAAAAAGAAAAAACAATACACATTATTTCCGGATATAATACAGTAAAATAAGTGTGAACGTTCTGTAGGCAATTTGGTCGAGTCAACCTTGCTGACTGGGTAATATTTTGGTCTGAAAGGCACTAAAACACGGAAGCAAAAATAGAATATTCCTTTTCCATATCAATTTTTTTTTTGACATATTCCCAATTCGAATATTTTAGTGACTTGCAAGAATTATTTCATGATCGCCAACGCGATATCGACTGACACGTAAAAGTTTTTTTTTTTTCTAAGAAATAAGGAGGTATAGGGCCTAATATTGTGTGCACATCAATACATAGTTTTATTATTATTTTATCTTCTGATTATTTAAAGTATATCCTTTGTACAATAATGTCTATGAAAGCGTAAGGAGGTTCTACTCTATGGAACGCCAGCCAGCCAGCTTGGACCTTATTTCCGATGCTGGTGGGCAATATTTCTTACTTATTAAAAAAAAAACTGGATCATACACATCATCGACGTGCAATCTGTTACCATAGATTCAGTACTTACATGATACTGCAACGAGAAAGATAATATATAAAAAAAAATCTGCTGTTTCATAGAAAATTAATACCTACGCGGTCAAAATATATGGCAGAGCTAATAAAAAAATAACCAACGAAAATTTCTACGCAGTGGGTGCAGAATGATGTACGCACGGCTACACGTCAATCTATACATTTCCAGTATAAGTTGATCTCGCATTGTATAGGATTTCCGTACAGTGCGAGATCAGCGTAAACTGGAAATGTACAGCTTGATGTGTAGCCGTGTGTACTAAAGCTATAGTAACAGATTCTGCGTCGATATCCACCCTGTATATTATGATAATTGATGTGATTATGAAAGCCAAAATAAGAGCCGAAGCTGATATCTTTGTAATAATACGATCGTGTCAAGTTTTTGTTAATTCCATTCATAGATCAATTCCATAGACAAACAATGGACGTAGAAATAGTGCTGCGGGAGTTTTTCACGTACTGAACCTTCGACGTACTGAGAGCTAGCACGGAGAGCTGAAATTCGAACAGTATGTTTTTTCGATTCTCAATGCTCTGTTCAACATTGAGAGTTCAAAATCCGCTGCGCGATTAAATCCCACTGCTATATTTCTTCGACTCCAGTTGTGCGTCAGAGGTGACACATACACAAACTTTTTTTTACACTTGTATAAGTGCAAAGATAAAGCAGATGGGCGACACACGTCCGCATATAAGTGATACATAGTCATAATGTCTTGAATAAATAATAAATTAAATATAACGTAGTTTGTAACGTGCAAGGGGAATCTAAAATTGAAATAAAAGTTGTATTGTATTAATAGGGAAAAAAATTATTTGTCTAATTTTGTTTTTGGTGCGTTGGCTGGCTAGAAACATTACCTGTCTATGAGATAGTATTATACAAGGTGTAACAGAATAGACGCAAGACCTGAAAGTAGTTTGTTCTTAATTGACTACTGAATCGATTTCAGTAACTTTTAATATAAATATTTTTTTTAAATTATGTATTTTGCCATACCTACCACTGATTGAGCAAAAAAAAAAAACAATTTTATTTCAGAAGCAATAAGACTCAATTTTAAATGCATAAAATAATGCTTGGGTCGACACGTTTTTCTTAATAATATCAGTTAGCTTTTAAAAAAAATAGTTTTGGTCGTCGTATTATGCTTTTAAATCAAAACTCTAGTTGGGGTGTATCAGGTCTTGCGTTAATTATGTTACACGTTGTATAAACTTTTTGAAAGGAAAATCACAACATAACATTGCGCTTGTTTCCCCAATATGTTAGGCAGAGATGTACCAATAGTATACCCACACAATCATTTCTTATTATTTGTTAAATTGCTTCAATAATTTGTGTTAATTAATTCAAAATGGTCACATACATACATACATAATCAGCTTTTTAATGTTTTCACTGCTGGGACTCAGACCTACTCTCGGTGGGAGAGGAGTGGGCCGTAATCCACCACGCGGGCCCAGTGCGGGTTGGTAGATGTCATATGTCTTCGATTTTTTTTGGTTCTAGGACATGCTGGTTTCCTCACGATGTTTTCCTACACCGTTTTAAGAGCAGTGGTGATGAAATAATTTACGCAAAGTAAACCGCCTTTTTGGGTTCGATACTGCTACCTACAACTCGTAAGTCGCCGCCGATACCACTGGGCCATCACTGCTCTCAAAATGGTCACAATATTTTGAAATTTATTAAAAAGTCTATATTTTAACATACATAAATAAGCTCACGCCGTCTCCCCGTGTGGGTAGGCAAAAACTACAGAAAATCACCTGCTATACGATCCTTACATACTTATTTAACGAGTAATGGGTAGCTCGCTGTCCGGTAAGGACCAGGCCCGGGTCGACGGCGCGTTGTGTTCCACGCGCGCCTCAAAGAGATGTCAGTACCAACTGGTGGGGCCACAAGGGCCGATGCCTGCCAGGGGTGCGGGTTGTTCGAAAGAGATACCGCAGCCCCTGGCACACAGGCTACTGAGGGAACACTGGTGGGTTTTAGTCAGTAGAAGTCTGACACGCCCTCCTGCGCCACCCAGAGCGGGAGAAATTATTTGATGATTTCCCACCCAAAAAAAAAAACATACTTATTTTGCCTCGTTTACATTCATACATCTAATCAAACACGCACGCCGGTTGGGAGTACTACGCATCTGACTTTTCTCAAGAACATCACAATATGTATTTTAAACAGTAGAAAGATTTGTTTTTTGCATTTATGTCGCATCTTACATTTTCTAGCTACTGAACGATTATTTACATACATACATAAATTCACGTCTACCCGTTAGGATAGGTAGTAATTACAGAACGCCACCTCTTACGATCTTTACATACTCCTTGCAAACGGCTTGCGTGTATGACCAGAGCAGCAATTCTCGTATTTTTTTTTTTGGTTTTGGCTTCGCACGGTATGTGCATTTAGCCAGTGTCAAGTAATTTTTCTTTTCGAGCAAGTAAATGCCCCGACATCGGGCACGAAGTTACGAAACAGTCATGGTCGACTTTAGTTAGTGAAATCAAAGTTATTGTAAAGCGGTAGTAACTTTACAACAACCTAATAGGAGTTTTTGGGGGGAACACGAAAAGTCCACGTTAGTCACATATTTTCACCTTCACTACACTTGTGCACTCACACGTAACTAAATTGAATAATTCACTACCAAAATTATACAATTGAATTCGCTATTTCACTAAATTTAATGAAAATGAAAATCTCGTAATTTTAATAACGTTCACAGTCTGATCTCAGTCTCAATCTGTCAAGTTTTTGACATTTGATTGTCGCCGAGGAGAGACTGCGACTAGTTTTTGAACGGTTTTAATTACGAGAATTTATTGGTCTTCAGATGTATGATGTAAGCAAAAGTTTATTTATCCATAAATACGCTTTGCATTAGCTAGTACGCATGCGTATTTACAATATTTTATTATTCTAGCCAGTCAGTCGAAGAAAAAAAAATGTTAGTGTTAAAAATATGTATTACAGGTTCTAATCGAGCTAAAATGTTATTTGTAATTGCTCCAAACAATGCTTTATTATAGAAACTAATGTTTTTGACGTGTAGTGTACTATATTTTGTAATAATTATGCTTTTTTTATTTTATGATGATCACTGACGTCACGCAAAATCCTGCATAGCGCAAGGTGAGTTTCGAGAGATAGTCATACAATTTTCTACTTCAGGGTATGGTAATACGGTCCTATTTTCAATGGAGCCAGTAAATTGGCCGGTCAGTTTTCCGTTGGGTCATAACTGACCCTAAGGAAGCTTGTTTTTTTTAATCTGACACACAAGTCATCATAGTTTGAGCAGAGTATAAAATCCTTATGATCTTCACTTTGATCTATTTAAAATGTTATAAGTCAGATATAATCTGTGGAACCGAGATTTATGTCAGTCTGTTGACAGTGACGCGTTTATGCGTCAATTAATAGGAGTTTAGGTGAGATAAATGGAGTAAGCTAGAACTCACAATACATTGGAGTATTTTATAGTTATTTTTCTTTAATTCCTGCTATAGTGCCGATATCAATGTACTTTCAATATTATTTTTGTAAAACCAAAAAGCCCACAGTACTACTAAATCTATCAAGGCTCAAGTATACGTTTTGTATAGTTTCTTAGTCCAAAATTCCCAGATCGTCGTTTCTAAATTGCTTTAAAAAGAAAAGTCATCGTTTTATACGAATAAGAACCTTATACTTATGCCAATAATGTTTAAATTCGTTTGAGTAAATGCAAGTAAGAGTTTCATACTAATAAGAACCTTATTATAATTGATTTAAAGTTAATATTTGTATGAATCTCCTATTTAGCAAAATAAACTCAAAATGCGATTCGAGAATATTGCCCTACAAATTTGTGACTTGTTCATTGAAAACATCTTATTTAGTCATTAGTTGAGTGCTAGATTACAGTGTGAACAACTACTAAAAGATACACGTAAATCTATTTGTTTATGATTTTCATTAAATTCTTCAGAATACTACATTTTTATCGGCTTTACAGCACGAAAAGAGTAAAAATACAAACGAAAAGTATATTATACGTATTATATTAGTTTTTGCCCACAACTGGGATCACAAACAGCTGGGCTAAAGTATTATATAAGGTACTGATTTAAATTAAAATTAGTTATTGGTTGCATGTTGTAAACAGTTTTAATGTGAGACTTGTGTATAATAAGAACAGTAGGACAACTTGAAATAAATGATGAATTTTTATTCTTAGATATTATTTAATTGTTGCTGTAGTAGAAAAAAAATATTTTGATTTGTTGTCAAAACTTGTGTCATTTTATATACTTAATACGTTGTTGTTATGCCAACTTGCGTAATTGCAAATTTTTTATAGAAAATCAACTTTATCTGTATAAAAATAGGGTTTATTTTTAATCACTCTAATAACGCGAATATTTTGACAAGTACGCTGATACATTTGTTTGTAGATTTACTGCGTTTAGGCAAGGCAGGCAAAAAGTTAAGTCTTCAAGATATATTCTAAAGTATTATACAACCCGTGCGAATAAACTAGGCAACTCGCTGTAATACGTTCCTTCTCCCGCGTCCGCCTTCTGCGTTCATTAGCAATAGCAGATTTGTGATGTGACGTCACAGTGCCAGGTGCCTAGTTAACTTGCAAGGATTTTATTTGTTTCAAGTTGTTATACTGTTTAAAACGCACTGTTGTTAATTTGTTAAGCGAAGAGATTAAAACAATGATTTATTGGTTACTTTTTCTTTTATTCTTCCTTGGTCCATAAATATTTCCTGCCCTATTCTTTCGCCATATACAAAAAAAAAAAAAAATAGGTCGCTATAAGCTGTCAGAACATCTGATGGTGTCTGTAGATATGTGCAAAACCAGCTGTGTTACTATCTTAGAAATCTGCATTGTCACATGTCCCTGTGGCTTCAAATCAAACTCAGGATCTTTTGCTCAGCAGTCACACCGCCCACGACACGACTGAGGCAATCTTAAGACAAGAACACAATTAACGCAAGACCTGAAAGTACTTTGTTCCTAATTGACTACTTAATCGATTTCAGAACTTTTAATATGGGTTTAAAAAAAATGTGTTTTGCCATAGCTAACGCCGATGGAGCCGAAAAAAAATCAATCTTATTTCAAAGCAATAAGACTCAATTTTAAATGCATAAAGTAATGGTAGGACAAACACGTTTTTCTTCATAATAAGCTCAGAAAAAAGGTTTTGTTCATTGTATTATGCTTTTAACTCAAAACTTTATTAGGATATTTCAACAATTTTTTTAAAGTGTCTTAATTAGATACTAAAATGCTAATAAACGACAAAAAAACTAACATTTTTATTGAATCGATTAGTGCCATAAAAATGCGTTTATTTCGCGCGTAATTTTATGAAAACGCTGGACGCAGTGGCCGCCATATTGCTCTGTGGGTATGACGTCAGTTTGCTGTGTAAACAAATGCACTGATACTTTGTATGATAATTGTTTAAAAAATACTTTGGTGACGAAAATAATAAAAGCAAAAAGTTGTTCAGTTGATTAGTTAAACATCGGTATGACGTAATAAACATGGCGGCTACTAACTCATGGTGTTTAAAAACATAAAAAAACCGAAATCTTTGAATTGAATTTTAATATCGTTTGCGTGGTCGCAATATATTTCGAACATTAATTGGAAAGTTTGATTTCGCTTGGCTCTGTTAAAATATTGTTTGTTTTTTTTATCCCCTTTGCGGGGCCGGTCTTTTTACACGTCTATTACCCGTGTCCAAACTTCACGCTCTTTATTGTCCATTGTGACACGTGCTCTCCGCTCGGTTGTCGCCAATGAACTGCTAGCAGTATTATGTGTGTTGTGATGAACTGACTGGAATCGTCCCAATCGTACTACACATGCGGCAACCTAGCAGAGCGGTAGATACAACCTAGGAAGGTCTTGCGCCCCTGCCGCCCTGCCGCAGGCCCAATCTAAAAATTGCCCCTGGTTGCCTATACACATCACAATTAAGGAGGCAATTAAGGGTCCCAATTCCAATATTGCCCCTGCGGCAGATGTGTGGGTAGCCGACTATAAAACGCTTTTTGCTTTCGAAGAACCAGGTTGTCATAACTTAGTAGGAGCACACCTAGCATTGGTGTGTTAGCTAGAAAACTGTTTACGCTTTCGAAGTACCAAGTTGTCATAACTAGGTAGGAGCTCACCTAACTTAGGTATCAGCTAGAAAACGCTTTAGGCCTTCGAAGTATTAGGTTGTCATAACATGGTAGGAGATTATGCGCAACAAGTCAAGATGTTTTACTGATAGGTTAACACAACATTTATTAATTCTGAGGAGGCACGAAGTTCGCCGGGTCAGCTAGTATTAGTAGAATAAATTGAAGTCGCTTTTCGTGTTTGTCTGTGTGACTGCGTTGTTCTTCTAAATTACGCAATGGATTTTGATGCGGTGTTTACCATAATTTAGAAAATGTATTCCTAAAGTTTATGTGTTTAATACATGTTTATTAAATTTACATAAAATAACAATGAATGAGAAAAAGCTATCTGTTTGTTCAGACTAATCTCCGAAACGGCTGGACCGATTTTGATGAAATTTGGTACTTTGAATCCTGGGAAAGGACATAAGCTACCGTTCATCCACATATCGACATATAAAATCTAGTTAAAAATAAAACAAAAATATAATCCGTTATAGTTTTATTCAAATATTGTATATAATATCTCCCAATTTTATTGATATCTTCATTTGAATGGACCATCTTAGCATATGTTAGGAATTGCCGTCTCAGCTTCAATAGTTTCTGTGGGTTTATGAACTGTGTGTAGCCTGCATCTAGGATGCAACCGGGGTAGTCGGGGAATTTGACTTCGCCGTCCATATTGAGTTGTTTTGCTTCGAGAATCTGTTTTGATATTGATTGCGTGACTTTGTCTAGTTCGTAGAGGAAGTTTGTTGATGTTAGTGGTGCCTGAAAAACGAAAAAAATATGATGATTTAATGGGTGTGTGTATAAATCTATCTATATAAATAAAAAGAAAAGTCCTGACTGACTGACTGACTCATCAACGCCCAGCCCAAACCCTTGGACCTAGAAAGCTGAAATTTTGCACAGAGGTTCCCTTTATAATGTAGACAAGGAATAAGGAAGGATTTTTCGAAATTTAACCCCTAAGGGAGTTAAATAGGGGTTGAAAGTTCCGCTCGGGCGAAGTCAATGGCAAAAGCCAGTATATTATATACTCTACATAAATATATTGAAACTCATTGAAATTGATTCAGTAGTCAATTATGAAAAAACTAGTTTCAGGACTTGCGGTTATTCTGTTATTCCTTGTATATATCACCGTATGATCGTGAACACCGTTAGTTTATAATCTATCTCGCGAGATTATAAACTGTCGATAAATTTAGAACTGCACCATACTGCTTACCGACCGAATAGGTTAGGTTAGAATTGCGACCAACCGCGCGCAAGCCGAGCGAGCGAACCGAGCGGTGCCGCGGCAACGGCCGGCGAGCGCTACTTCCAAGTTAGTGGCAGTTACTTGACTATTTAGTAACAGCGCAAGGTACTATCCGTCTTGATACCACTTCACAATTTGACGGTTTCACTTCGATAGATTTATAATCTACCGAAAAATCATGCTAAATTGTAAGCAGTATGTTACGCTTACGGTTCACAATCTTTCGACAGTTCACAATCTCGCGAGATACATTTTAATCTAACAGTATTTACAATTTTACGGTGACATGTACAGTCCCGGACTTTAATTGATAAGCCACTTTTAAACTTTCCAATTTTGCAGTTTTATACATTCACGAGATTACACGATTAAACACGAACTTAAACCGCATGCTCGTAAACTAGATGGCAAATTACCTATAATCGGAAATAGTCTTATCCATAGAGGTTGAAGGTTGACTAATAAATTTTCAATATAAATCAATACACTGTTGCATAAGTTTATCCAATCTATTTGATACTGACCTCCTTTGAATTAGAGTTCATTAAATACTCGTTATTTCTGAAAACCTATCCGAAGACAGTGACAGTTGAAATGTCAGAGACGATAATTTCGAATTTTGGTGAATCGTAGCCATAGCTATTTATGTTTATGTGAAACAGTTATCATAATTATCATGAACGGTATCTTGGACGCTTCGCGTTCGGATAAAATCGTGGGTACGAGTTTTTCCGATGTCGAAATGACTAATCATAACGTTACTATCGCTACGCTAAAACAATTGTCGCTAGGTTACGGTTGCTAGCCCTGCAATTGGTTGACTTTGGGTCGTCACTCTCCCCCCCGGTGGGTTCCCGCATTGTCGTTGCGGGGGGGCTCAGTAGCCGTGGTTTTCCCCACCCACGGTGAAGCGAAGAGGAACCCGAGGAGGGGCCGCTCGTCAGGGCTTTGTCCGCTAAGCCGACGACGTAGCGGCCAACCAGTTGCGGTGCCGCGGGGTGGCATAGCAACTGGTGCTGGGGGTAGTGGGCCGCGGCGGGAGAGGAGTGGTGTATGGAGATCGCCACTTTCCTCACCTTCCGCGGTCTGGACGGAGCTGCCATCGTTGGATGGCGGACGCGGTGGGGCCGCAGGGGAGGAGGAGTGTCGGTATTGCGTAGGCCGCTCTCCCTATCCTCTGCGGCCGAAAAGTGGTTGGCGGCGGGGCCACTATCCCGACCCGCTGCAGGGGGACCAAGGGTGCCATACACGGGGTCGTTTGGCACCCATGCGCTGTCTGGTGCCCGGGGTGGTCCGGCGTGCCGTGTGTTCTGGTGCGCCGGTGATGGGGGTCATTCCCCTAAGAGGAGGGTCCGGTGACGGACAGCCGCGGCGGGTTCGCGGATGGCTTTCGCGTTCCCGTGTTCCCGCCATAAGCGGCACTGGAGGACACCGTGGAGTTTTAGTGGGTTAGAGTCCCACATAACTGCGCTATCTCCCCGTGGTAGCGCAGTATGCATGAGCATTTCTCCACGATAAAAAAAAAAAAAAAAAAAAATGGGTCGTCACTCTGGATTATGTACGAGTATAACCGACTAAGCCCGATTTGCATTACACGGCTAAAATAGGAACTATGGCAAGTGGCTTATCAATAAAAGTCAATATCAATTAAAGTCCGTGACTGTACAAGTTTAGGGCCATAAAGCAATACTTACATTCTGTGTACTCATATTAGGGGGCGGCGGTTTCTTCTCGAAAAGCACTTTGTATACATCTTCTAAGTTTAGCTTATCTGTAGGCTGCACTGTGAATAGAGGGCTGTCCCATCTATTGTTCGAGTTTGGCTCTTCAAACCTGTAATCATGTTAGTTGTGGTAAGCTTAAGGCAAGTAAGTGTTCAATATTGCAGGTTGGAAATAATTGGATTGTGTAGAGCAGATTTGTGTGCAGAAAAATATGGCGCCTGGAGTGTGGGGTAGTGGCGCGTGGAGCACTCATGATGGAACAGAAAATTCTTTAAAAATCAAGAATAAGACCGATCTAGTATGAGAGACAGAGAGAGTTAATCTTTCTTCTCTCTCATGTAACGAAATGTGCCTAAACGTGACGCGTCCTTGAACTGTCACTCAATTCTCGTCCAGTTAAAAAGCTTTTCAGTACTTTTTGAATGCTTTATGATAAGTCCAATACCAGACATGTATTGCCGGATGATAACCCTAAATGAATTTCTAAATTATTCATCAAAATCAAAGATCATATCATCATGATGATGAAGACGATATCATGTTATTTGGATGTGGTGCAGAGGATTGAGGAAAATTTTGTGAGCAAGTGCGAGGAAAGAAGTTTTTAGAATTAACGTATAACCTCTACTCCTACAGGAAAAGGTTTTATCCAGTGCGCATACCATTCTAGACTCCCCAGCGAAGAAATTTTTCGAGAAAAGTGCAATACCTACGAGGTCAAAATGTATGGAACAGCTGTTTTTTATTGTATAACCGACGAATTAATTATTGTATACCCTGCGCATGATGGAGGCGCATCGCTTGCGCATGATGGCGTGAAAGCCATCTATTCCCGCCTCAGCGAACATGCCGGAAGCACTGCAGTATCGCGGCAACCCCATCAAGCACCCTAAATGCATTATTGTATTGAACGCGCAGAGCGCTGTAAAAAGGAAAAGTAGGAAAAGTTTTTAATAAAAGTTATTTTAAATGTATGGATTTTTTTTTTTGTAAAACCGACGCAATTTTTTGCGCTGGGAGGTCTAGAATGGTATGCTGAATTCATGGTTCAAGTTTGCGCACTGAATAAAAACGGATAGCCATCTGGCTTCAGGGTAGGGGAAGACCAAAGAAAATATGGATTGACTGTGTGAAAGATAATATGGATAGAAACGGGGTATCAGTAGTTTCCACTACTAGAGAAGTACTGAAGAAAATGACATGTTGCGCCGATCTCAAGTAAAGGGATTAAACGATTGTGTGTGGTATTCTAAAATCTTGTGGCGCCATCTACAACGCCGCATGCGAACTACGCACCAAAAAATTTAAACACAAAAAGTGATGTGGCGCCATCTACAATGCCACATACGAACTATGCAAGACTTGACGTCACACAATTCCTACATCGCGCAATTAGAGTTTACCGCGCAACTGGCACATATGCAACGTCCCGACATCAACCGTCGGGCAGTTGCCCACCAGACACAACACCCGTCTGGTCGGAGGATCCTCCCTTTTTTAAAGAGTATGAGTGAACTTTACACCCTGTTCCTCATACTTCTATAATCTCCTACCTTAGCCTGGTTAAAGCATTGAAAACTTCTTCAGTATAAGGAACACAACCCCTCTGTGCCTCCGAATTATTTCCCTCTGTATTACTCTGCCTCTTCAGATTAGCTTCCCACGCTTCATCATGGTTCCTGATGGTGTATACAGTGCATTGTGTTGACTTTGATGCTTTTGAAGCACAGTATAATTCGTAGCGGTAGCCTGGAACACGAAATTCAATAATGTTAGCTACATTTTATTACTCACAAATTAAGAAACTCATTGATGAGAGCAGTGGGGACTCAGAGGTAACGGCCGCGAGTTAGAAAATCGAACTAAAAAAATCAAAATAAGGATCGAGTGATTAAAAATGAAATAATCTAATATCTTCATGAATTCAGCATATCATTCTAGACCCCCCAGCGCAAAAATTTGCGTCGGTTTTACAAAAAAAAAATCCATACATTTAAAATAACTTTTATTAAAAACTTTTCCTGCTTTTCCTTTTTACAGCGCTCTGCGCGTTCAATACAATAATGCATTTAGGGTGCTTGATGGGGTTGCCGCGATACTGCAGTGCTTCCGGCATGTTCGCTGAGGCGGGAATAGATGGCTTTCACGCCATCATGCGCAAGCGATGCGCCTCCATCATGCGCAGGGTACGCGCCAGCCCTATCAGCATCCTGAATGCTATAGCGGATAGGTGGGACAGCCCCAGACTTGGATACGCCTACATTCAACTGTGGCGTAATAATAAATATAGTTTTATTTTTATTTTTAGTCTCCAGTAGATGTAAGTAGTACTAGTCTTGTACTAGTTGCTAAGTCGTTTGTATACTAACCAAATGGACATTATGGTCTGAAATAAACGATTTTATTTTATTTTATTTATTTATAATCTGAATCTCGGAAACGGCTCCAACGATTTTCATGAAATTTAGTATGCAGGGGGTTTCGGGGTCGATCAATCGATCTAGCTAGGTTTCATTGTTAAAAAACGAAAAAAACAAATACCGAGCGAAGCTCGGTCATCCAGAAATTGATTGATAATGTAAAAAGCATGGGGTGCGGATATTGGATTATAAAAGTACGCGTGGTGGATTACGGCCTAGTCCCCAGCAGCAAGGTGTACATTTTTCTAAGAGAGAAGCCGAAGAGAAGTCAGCTTTAATTTACTGATTTATCAATAAAGAATACTTACTATCATTCTAAAATCAATATAGGAATGTAAACAATTAAATACAATAAAATTGAATATTTTGAACTTATTTTGAACTTGAACATTTTTCTATAGCTGTCTCTGTCATAACCCATTGTACAGCAGCTTGCTCTTGTCCATATCAAATGGTGCCACGTGACCTAAAGTGACATGATTACGGGATCGCTGTCGCATACATTTGAAGTTCCCGATTATGACGTATTAGCGCCAGGTTATTTTAGAACATTATTTTTTGTTGTAATGCAAAGCTAAAAATAACCGTTTTTGTTTTTTTGAATGTTATGGTGAATTAAATACCCGTAGTGTAACAATTTTTTGACAATAGTAGCCACTATTGACGTGCCATTTTTTTATAGCGATATAGTAGCCGATGCGAATCCCTGAAGGGAAGCCGGTAGGAATCGTGTTATATGGTGCTTTCGCCACTGCTAGTCCCTGTCAGAAAAGAAGCCTGAGACCCAGCATTGGGTACATTATAAGCTGGTTATGCTGAAAAACTCATTAACTCTCTTTCTGTCTTCCTTATGCTTGCTTGGTACAAGTACCTGAGTGATATCTATAGTTGACCCGTACGCGAAAAACGCGCTTTGACGTGGAGTTGCGGGCCACAGCCAGTATTACCTATATCTATAGTTGACGCGTTTTAGCATGGCAATAGCAGTAATTGACCTAGCTACATTTTCTAGCATTCTTTGTTTAAAAAACTGAAATAAGTCCATTAATGACGTTAATTAATATCTATTGTGATCTGTACCATGTTTTTTGTTAGGGTTCCTACGGAGAGACATTGGCTAGTGCCATGTTAAGGCGTGACAACTATAGAAGTGATCATCCTGAGCTTCAATTTTATATAAAGCAAACTCACTGAGCAATTATAAAGCTTTTGTGGAAGATGGCATGTTGAATACTTTGAAATGCTTCTGCTTGAATCAAGAATTCAACTGGGAAATTCCTTTGACACTAAGGATATTTATAGTAAACATCTTTAGAATATTTCTTGGACTTTCTGATGCTATTTAATGTCCTTCATCATAATCAGCTTATAATGTTCCCACTGCTGAGACACAGGCCTCCTCTCTGTGAGAGAGTGGGCCGTGATCCACGACGCGGGCCCAGTGCGGGTTAGTTTTCTACTTCTAGTTATTTAAACAAGTATTTGCATAAAAATACAGTACAACAGATTGTCAACTTTAGTCGTTTTTTTTACCTTTAATATAGTTACTTCCATCCAATATAACGACATTGTCCTTTCCAATGAGCTTCAATACCTCTGATTTAAGGTATCCTCTCACCCTTTTCTCTTTCTGCGAGTCCAAATATGTTGAGTTCTTGTCATAACCTAGCTTTACAATAGCTTCGTCTTCTGATACGATTTCCACCTTTTTTCCGTGTTTATTTACAAAGAAATCTTTTAGTTCTATCGCTCTTGATGTCTTGCCACTCACTGGTGTACCACAAATCAATATTAATGGCATTTTTAATGGTTTTAATGATTCAAAACTGTGTGAAAACAATGTCGTCTTGTCTTGTCAATGTCAACAAGTTTGTTAGGTTACTGTCAACATCAGTCAGCTGCTGTCATTCGCGTTTTGTTATACGTCGTGCGTAGCATTAAACTGTTTTCTTATTTTTGAGAGGCTGTATAGACCAAGGGCGTGATGTAAAATGAAGTGTTTTTAGGTTTGCTGTCGTTTTATAGTTTTAATAGTTTTATTAATCATTGTTCAAAAAATGCTATGTACGCCTGAGGATTTCGCACAACGTTTTTCTATTCATAAGCGTTCACATAGCGAACAAATTCACGTTGTGAAAGTTCAATAAAGTTTTACTTAAGGGACAAATAAAAATACAATAAATTTTTCAACATCTTTTTTTTTAAACAATTGCACATTACTTAACTTTAGTAAAATAAATAAATTAATTAAAAGGGAGATCAAATCAAGAGATTATGAATTTTACATCAGAATGGAAATGGCAAGTCAGGTATATTCACAGCGCGATCAGGGGGCTAAAATAATAATAACTCTATTTGCCAGGCAGTAAGACCGTTAGTTGTTACTACACGGTGACATGGGCCCTACGTATGCTCCATTCACTCCCTCATACAGAGTGGCCAAGGTCCAGCACTTGAAACATTAAAAACTGAATATGTATGCATGTATCACTCACTGATGTAGGGTTAACTAGGTACCTACTGCCTGGCAATAATGGTTCAGAGTCAGCCCCCAGGGTCGATTTGATCAAGCCTGATCGCTTACTAAAGATATAACACACAAGTTTTAAATATACAGTCAATTAAATAACATTTACAGTTTATACTAAGTACTTAATTAATTTACATTTTCAATAAGTATAGAATCTTCCTTTATTGGGGATATACCAGCAGGGCTTAAAGAGGAAGAGCTTTTTACTATGTCCCTACTAATGGTTGACTGCCCCGTTGTTCTCGTAGTTGTAAGCCCGCTACTGAGTCCTGGGTTTGATTCGCAGGTCGGGTAAAGTGTTGGGTATTGGGTTTTTACATTAGGAATTACTTAGTAACGCCTAGCCTAGCCTAGCCAGTACTTAGTAATAACCTTGGAAAACATGTTAAACTATTGGCAGGGCCAATGGTTTAACGTGCTTTCCGAAGCACTTAGCCTAATCTCTCTCCGGACGTGTCGGATTGCCGTCCCGTCGGACTATAATGTTGCGCCTGAGTCTGCTTGTATTATAAGTCCATGCTGCACACACACTTGTGCACTATAATATTTTCCGCGCCGAAGGCTAATTTCCGTTCGGCCGCTAAGGACTATTAATAATGGAATAACAACAGTTTACAGCCCGGTTTTCGATAAGTGCTGAATAAAACTATTAGCAAGAACTTCCATAGGTCTTCCAAACACTTTAAAAGGAAATTCAGTCACTTAAAATACTCTGAATTCACCACTACTATCGGTTTTGTACAATCAGTATCTCGTACCAAAAATTTCTCCATGGATTGCTTTCACTTTTGTAAGTACTGCATCTACTGTCAAAATCCCCCCACCCATAAGTGTGTCAAAATCAGCTGTTTTCATTCGCGTTTTGTTATGCGTAATGCTTAGATAGTAGTGGTAAACCCCCATTCATCCTGATACACTCTTTTAGCCCCTCTTAAAAGTCGATATAATTCATATGCTCAGACACGACTCCTCGTATCCAAGTGCTGGTGACCTTCACGTTGTGGTAGATGCCAGGCTGGTGGTCTACTCCGCAGCCGAAGCCTGCAGACGTGATGCCGACTAGGTAGTAGCGCCCGTTGTCTGACACTATTAGAGGGCCCCCGGAGTCACCTGTAAGATGAAAGGGAATGTCAATGATTGCTTGCAGGAGTGTTCGGTTTGCCACGTTTCTTCCGGGCCGTGCCAAAATCGTAGGTCATTTCGGAACCGTACTTATCCTTAATAGGTGAGTATGGACAAGGTAGGTATTATAGAAAAAGTTACCCGCTGCTAAAAGTGTCAGAAAAAATACTGCCTAAAATGACTTCACTGTAAGAATTTTTCCCTAGATGAATAACTAATCAGAATTAATTCATTCTTTTAGACCAAAAGGAGGATCAACAATATAGTATTAAGGCATTTGAGCCTGTTTTCATTATCTATGAACTTTCCTGTAATATTATAAATGTGAAAATTGGTATGTTTAGATGCCTGTTATTCAATCACGCAAAAAACGACTGATATAAACGGTCTGCGTGCCAAATTTCATGCTAATCTGTCAGGCCTGTGTTGGGTGATTGAGTAACAAACATCCAAAATTTCATCATCATTCATCATCATTGCAGCCAAAAGACGTCCACTGCTGGACATAGGCCTCCCCCAAGGGGCGGTTTTGCCATAATCGCCACGCTTGGCAGGCGGGTTGGCGATCGCAGTATGGTGGTAAAATGCATAGAGAACGCTGCTGCCCATTCTCTAGTAAGTCCCATTTCTTCCCGTGGGTGTCGTAAAATGTAACTAGACTAAGGGGACTTACTAGAGAATCCATTTTTTTTTAATCATAATATTAGTAGGATTTTAGATCAATAAAATCGTGAAGCAAAAGGGGGTTTAATAGATAAATAGATGATTACCCAAACAAGCATCCTGGTGTCCATCTGAATGACCAGCGCAGATCATCTCGGAGTGAATCTCGACTGCGATCTGTTTACTTCTGTGCCAGTTGATGCACTGCTCTTTACCTGAGTACAAAACACATTGTTAGTTCTTTTTAAACATATTGTAGTAGGGATTCAGTAGAACTTTTTTAAAGTCGTCGGTAAATCAGTCATCAGTAGTGATGTTCCGGATATCCGTATCCGTATCCGCGGGAGAAAACGATCCATATCCCTATCCGTTACATTTTTGACGGATCTTTAACGGATCTTTTACCTTATTAACAGTGATAGGAATAGGTAGTGCCTATTTGCCTAAACTTCGAAGAACAGAGACAAGAAACGGAGACTTCCTTAGGACTAAATTTTTTCCGAGACATCTGTCCCGAAATTTCGAGACAACACATAAATACATTTAAAAAAAATGTTATTTGGAATAAGTAATTCGTCTATATTTACCTAAAGTTTGCGACTAGATATATCATAATAAAATAATAACATACACAGTCGTTACAACCATAAAATTTTCTGAATTTTTTTTTCTATTGTTTTTGTATCACATGGGAACTATACTTTTTTTTAATAGGAAGTAGCATATGTGCTATTCCACACCTTAATCTATATCACTACCAAAATCAGCATTTTCAGTGGAATTGAGTAATGGACATCCATACAAACTATCACATTTATAGACAAACTTTAGATAAATATAGACGAATTACTTATTCCAAATAACACATTTTTTTAAATGTATTTAAGTGTTGTCTCGAAATTTCGAGACAGATGTGCCGGAAATAATTTAGTCCTAAGGAAGTCTCCGTTTCTTGTCTCTGTTCTTCGAAGTTTAGGCTAATAGGCACTACCTATTCCTATCACTGCTTATTAATAATATTGCACTACTAAACTTTATTGTAGACATTTTTTTAAAACTTACAACAAACACAAACGTCATCTATGCTGCCCAGTGTCACACTAAACTATGTATAAACAAAACAAAAGAAAGACCCGCGCAACGCAAGTCAAAACATGTTCTGTCACGCAAAGCGCCAAGTGGCGTCAACTATTGTTTCAAGGTCACGCGCACCGATTCCGATCGAGTAAGAAAGTTAAGATCCGTATCCGCCGATCTTGACGCCAATTATCCGTATCCGGATCCGTAACTGCGCATCTACATTTTTAATGTAGATGCGCACTAGTCATCAGATACCCCGTAATAAAATCGCGGTGGTAATTTTCGCGCACTGGATCTTAAACCAACTGCTGAGCCCCGAGAATTGAAAATCGATAACTTTGTTTTTTCGATGCACTGAGTGAGACTCGCTCGCGCTTCACTCTGTTTACTTCTCAATGCTCGGTTCAACAGCGAGGTTTAAAAAAATAGTGCGCGAAAAAATCTTGCCTCGATTTAATTACGTCCTTGTGAACGCCGACTTATAGCCATTGTGGCGTCACGTATTGTGCATTTGTGTACGTACCCTATTACGTGGCGTCGCCTGTACTATGCTTAGTTTGTATAAGTTTTTGTGTTAGTTTGGTAAGTGGCAACACTAAGCTACGATCCGGGACGCTACCTTTAGCGACCCTCTCTTGGTTGTCAACCGTCACGGGACACGGACTAGATTTTAAATCATTAGTTTATTCTGTCCCAACTAGTTTAATTAGTTGTATAACTGTGCCTATCTAATGATAAACTATAAGACGTGTGTGACAATATACAGGGTGATTGGAAGATGGGTGCAAAGCTTTAAGGTGAAGATAGTGTAGAAAATTTAGAACCATTTAAGCCATGGTTGTCTTAGACGAAGTCTTACCAAATTTTTTATTTTTTATAAGGTTTAAAAGACGTATTATACAAATTTTTTATTTTTCTGAGCTTTAAATGTCTTTAAGATTCCCTGCTAAAACAGAATTATAGTGATAATAATGTTAGTCATAAGAAAATTAAAAAATATGCAAAACTTAATCGAATAATTAAAAAATGTTATCAATTTAAGAAACAACACAAACAGTTTTCCAAAAATATTCCACTGAGGAAAGAACGTGTTGATCTAGTCAGAAAATTAAACAATTATCAAATCAAATTAGAAGACAGTAAAAAAATCTATGAAATTGATACACAGCGCTTACAGTCTGATATACAGGTACTTGAGGGCAGACTTAGTTCCCTTTACATTAAATATGTGGGTTCTCAGAACCAAATTAAAGAACATATTCTTGCTGCGAATGAGTTGGTATTGTGTCAGTGTACATGTCAAAAGGTTTCAAACTCTGATGCTGTCCAGCCTGAGGTAACGGAGGACCCGTCCCAGACTGAGAGTTTGTCTCAAGACTGTATTCTCAACCAAGATGCATCTGATTTATATTCAATCAACACAACATATGTTTTTTCTGACAAATTTGGTCAAGGTTTTGGTAGTATATTTAATCAGTGTTCGGAGCAATATGTTATTAATAATTGTTTACCCGGTGCCAGTATTAGCCAATTATTAAATAGTATTAAACTGTCAAAATTAAACCCCAGTTCTACTGTTATATTATTATATGGGGATAGTTTAGCTGTTACAAAAAAGGATATAATTAAATGTGTCCATTTGATGTTAGATCTCAAAGAGACCAATAATTGTAAATTCATTTTCTGTGCCTTGCCTTACTCACAATGCTTGTCTGCTGAGCAAAATAGGCACATTTATAATTTAAATATGTCAATTTATAATAGGACAAGTCGTCACAGTGACGCTATTTTATATTTTGATTGTAATCAATTTATTACTGATTACAAGCTGACAAATTATACTATGTATTTGCCACCTAGTTGTAGGAGACAAATTGCTAATCTTTTAGCATACAATTTACACCGTGACACTGGTACCTGTAGTGTACCATCGAATACTGTTAGTAGTGGTACTAACACTACTTTTGACACGCCTAGTAGTTTAAACTATTAGGTGCGACAACGGGTACGCTGCATATACTGAATGTTGTACATCAAAATATGCAGGGTCTGTCCGGCAAAGAGCTTGAGTTAAGTTTATTTATCGAGAATCACGATGTTCAGGTGTTATGTTTGACCGAACACTGGTTGAAAGAACATGAAATAGTGTGTTTCAACAATGATTTTTTTACTGTGCAAAGTGCATTTGTTAGGAAAAATGCTATTCGCGGTGGATCCTTAGTTCTTGTTTCCAACAAGTTGAAATGTAAACAACGTTTAGATCTAGTTAATCTTTCCATCGAGCGCACTATTGAGTTGTCTTGTGTTGAACTCGAGCGTTACGTGATAATTTGCGTTTATCGGCCCCCCTCTGGGGATTTTATTCGTTTCGAATCGGTAATGGAGGATTCACTCAATAAATTAAAATCAAGTAATAAATGTATAATTGTATGTGGAGATTTTAATGTTAATATTTTAGATGTTACTCCATTAAGTATTAGACTTCTCAGTCTGTTTAGGTCTTTTAATTTAAAAAACTTGTTTTTTGAACCTACTAGGATTACGGCATTTTCGTCGACTTGTCTTGATAATATATTTAGTGACTGTGATGCCAAAAATCAATTAGTGTTAAGTGACTTAACGTCAGACCACTGTGGATTATTAGCTAGCTTCCCTTTGCCCTTACATAAAAAGCCGCATAAAATAGAATGCAGGCCTTATACAGCTAGTCGTTGCAACAAATTTAAAAATAATATAGCTCGTAGAATTACCCCATCTTTAATAGAACATGAGAATCCTAATGAAATCTATGGAGCCCTTTTCGATGTAGTGCATAAAGAATACCAGTCTACTTTCAAGACCAAAGCCATTGACATTAATGGCACCTCCGTTGGCTTCAACCAATGGGCCACTCCAGGTATTTATAAAAGTAGAGCGAGACTATACGAGCTATATGGTTTGAAAAAGTATAGGTTTGATACTCCTTTCCTAAAGTATGTCAGAAATTATTCAATATTATTTAAAAAGATCTGTGCTTTTGCTAAATCTAAATTTTTAAGCGATACTATAAAAAAATCTAGTAATAAAGTAAAAACCACATGGAAAATTATTAACAATGAAACGGGTAAATCGGTTAATCACGAAAAACAATTAGAGATTATGGTCAACAACAAATTAGTTGATAAAGCTGCCGACGTAGCTGAGGCATTTAATGAGTTTTTTGCCAACATACCTATTACTACGACTCGCTCCTTAAATTCGTCCCCGTCTAAAGCTGAAAATCTTTTGCACAGTAGTGTGCCCAAATGTAGTCGCTTATTTAGTTTCGAACATGTAACGCCTCTTGATGTGGTTAACATTTTTAACACACTTAAGTCTAAAAACACTGGAGACTATTGGGGCATCTCCATTAAGCTTTTAAGTAATATAATCGACATCGTAGCCCCCTATCTAGCTGTTACTTTTAATAAATGTGTTGATCTAGGGTCTTTTCCTGACCTCATGAAGAGTAGTAAAGTCATACCATTATTTAAATCAGGAAATAAAAATAACGTTGGCAATTTTAGGCCTATTTCTATCTTACCGGCATTTAGTAAAATATTTGAAAAGTTAATACTCAAGCAGTTGCTAAGACATTTTAATTTAAATAGCCTCCTTCACGATGAACAATATGGCTTTACAAAAGGTCGTTCGACTACAGATGCGGGTGTTGCTCTGCTGAAACACATTTTTGACGCGTGGGAAAACTCGCAAAATGCTATTGGAGTTTTCTGTGATCTCTCCAAAGCCTTTGATTGCGTGCACCATGACACGCTTTTGCGTAAACTACGTCATTACGGTGTTCAAAACGAAGCTCTTAACGTAATAAGCTCTTATTTGCAAAATAGGCACCAATGTGTAGATGTTAATGGTGTGAAATCATCCGGGCGACCAGTTCAGTTAGGTGTACCTCAAGGCTCAATACTAGGTCCATTCTTATTCTTAGTGTATATTAATGACTTGCCATTCTATTTAAAGGATATCTGTAACGTTGTACTGTTTGCTGATGATACCTCTCTTATCTTTAAAGTAGTCAGGAACAGACAAGATTTTGACGACGTAAACAGTGCACTCTCAATGGTTACGGATTGGTTTACCGTAAATAACCTAGTTCTCAATGCCAAGAAAACGAAATGTATCAAGTTCGCCTTACCGAATGTTAGGAATTTAGGACCCAACATCGTCTTAGATAATGAGGTGCTTGAATCTGTAGACTCGGCAGTTTTTCTAGGCTTAACAGTAGATGCCAAACTTCAGTGGGGATTACATATATCAAGCCTAGCGGGAAGGCTCAGTTCGGCCGCCTACGCCGTCAGGAAAGTAAGACAATACACTGACGTTGATACAGCTCGGTTAGTTTATTTTAGTTATTTTCATAGCGTTATGTCCTACGGCATTCTGCTGTGGGGCAAAGCCGCTGACATTCAAAATATTTTTGTTCTTCAAAAACGAGCTGTTAGAGCAATTTACCAACTAGGTTCTAGAGTTTCTCTGAGAGATTTTTTAAAAGATGTTGGGATTCTCACGGTGGCATCGCAATTCATCTTCGCCAACATCTTATACATTAGGCAAAATATACACTTGTACACTAAAAACAGTGATATTCATAATATTAATACTAGAAATAAGGACAAACTACGTGTTCCCTTTCACCGGCTACATAAGGTTCATAACTCATTTGTAGGTCTGGGTATAACCTTCTATAATAAGCTACCCTCTTCCTTGCTAGATTTGCATTTTAGTGCGTTTAAAGCTAAAGTAAAATCCACCCTTTGTTCAAAGGCATACTATTCCATTAACGACTACTTAAATGATAAGAATTGTTGGTCGCTGTGATTAACTCAAGACAATGTTTGTGTTCTTTCACCAGAATTAGCTTACCCACTGACAGGTTATATCATTATGTTATTTCATATAATTGCTTTTTTTTATCTGACTGTATAATTCAGGTTTTCCTTTTTTTTATCATTTATTTATGACTTAATCTACTCATTACAATGTTTTTTTTTTAATGAGTAGTATTGCAATATGTAGTTAGCTAGCGACCTCGACAATTCATGATTATTCTTGCCAGTGCAACCGGCAGCAAGTTCGTCATGCTCCCTTAGATGTCACTGCTTGCGGTAGCGTCGGGGGTCGGGTTGCCTCCTTCCCTCAAATATGGCGAGGGGGGTAATGGCTGATCTTTGCGTTATGCTCGTGAACGGGTGCTGCTCGTGGTGACTGGTCGTCTTGCTGACCATGGTTTTGTTATTGTTAATTGTATTAAGTTTTTATTAATTTTAGTCCAGAGGTCCTAGTTTAACTTTTGTTACTTTAAGTTACTTATAGCTATATTTGCATAATGCAGAATTGCATATGTAAGCGGGCATGCCCTTTATGCCTAGAGGCTTTTATTTAGATTGGAAGTTCTGTTTACGTTTTATTTTAATTTTCTATTATTTTTAGTTTTCAATCTTTGATGGTATATTGGCGTGTGCTAGCTGACATATGGCAAATTTTATGTTTTTTTTTTTGTGTTTCGTAATTTTTATTACCTATTATTGTATAGAAACAAGTTCTTCTAACTTAACAGACAGCTGTGCTGCTGGGGAGTTTGTTCCGCTACTTCTTCTTCCCAGCTAAAGCACTAGGAAGTGGTGAAGGGCGGGCGTTTTTGGGGGGACTGTCTTATGTAATTTTATTTTGACGTTCAAAAAGTGCTGACTCTCAGCCTAGTTTGAATAAATGACTTTTGATTTTGATTTTGATTTTGAAAAAAAATGTCTAATGACACAGAAGCCTAAAACATGTTTTGCTTGATTGCTTACACATTACTTTAATTAAATAAATAAAAAATGAATTCATTTATCATTCAATTTGGCCATAATTATACAGTTTACATTAAATTTTGAGAATTTCCGAAAAAATACTTAAAAATTTGGTTAAAAATATTTGGTAAGACTTCGTCTAAGACAACCATGGCTTAAATGGTTCTAAATTGTCTGTACTATCTTCGCCTTAAAGCTTTGCACCCATCTTCCAATCACCCTGTATAATCATACCATCAACAAGTTGGAATTTCACTTTCGCTCTTCGACCACAACCTCACCTCCAAAGAACTTAAGAGGTCACAGGTAGAATAACTTTCACCTACGTCCTCAAACCATTTTTACTCAAAACTTTCCTGGTAGGTTAGAACCAGCGTAACACATTATTCATCAGAATTTGAATAATTTTGAAGGTTATAGTAATCCATTGCTTCATTATGTTTGAAAAATTTTACCACTTAAAAATAGTAACGTAAATAACGCAATGTATATTGTTGAACTGTCAAAATGGAAGCCATTGTGTTACGCAAAATAAAACGGCCACTTACTAAGTATAGGCACCGTCGCAGACCTCAGCATATTAGTCCCAGTATGTCCTGTGCTCGCATCGGTCTTGCCCCAGCCGGCGATCACACCAGCCCTGCCTCGTAGCTCCATGTCTCTCTCTGGCAGGCAGATCGGCAGGATATGGGTCGTATAGGTGATAGGTCGCGCCAGTTTGAGGAGCGCTATGTCGTAGCGGTCGGGTTGTGTCATACGGAATTGAAAGAGCGGGTGGAGGATTTTTTGGACGACGCTGGAAGGAGAGAAGTGGTTTTATCATACACCGTGAAATTTAAATGGTTGTTTTCCCGCGGCAGAACAACTTGCCATAAGGAGTACTTTCGAAGCATAGAGTAAAAGTAAATAATCTAAGATGTTTTTATGTATAAAAAAAAAAAAACGTAAACTCTAAAACGTGAGAATCAATAGTAACACTAGAGGTAACTTGTAGGTACTACTCGAATCGCACGCGCCGCCGACAAAGGAAACAGCGATCCATAAATGTTCAAAGCAAAATAAAATCTCGCACGTGGTGATTTTTCACAATTGTTAATCTGCCATTTTTTGTTTTAAATATTTTATTTGTTAAAAAAACGATCATATTACCAAAACAAATTCATTTCACTGCAGGAAAACAACCATTAAAATTTCTCGGTGTATTAATGTCTTTGGGTTTTGTATGCATTGTACTGTACTTCATCATTTTACTATAATTTCCCAACGATGTTGGGGTCAGGTTTCAGTCTAATCGGATGCATCTGATTACCAGTGTTTTACATGGAGCGACTGCCTATCTGACCTCTACAACCCAGTTACTGGGTAATACGATACTCCCTTGATAAGACTGGTTGTCAGAATTTTGGGCTTCTAACGACAAGTAACTGCTGTCAAAGATCTACAAATGACAGCCGGGACCAACCGCTTAACGTGGGTTCCGAGGAGAAAGGTTTTGTCAAAGCAGATATAGTGTAAAAACCAAAAAAGATCGCAAAACTCACCCAAGTTTCCTAGCAGTATGGGCACCAGCGCTGGTATCCAACGCACCCAGCCACACGGCGATGTCACGAGGTCGCGCTCGAGAAACGCAGTGCGCTGCTGTAGCGACGTACCAACGAGACACTGAAATAAAAATCCGACTAGAGAGAGTAAAATCGATACTGATGATTTCAATCAAACTATTGTAAATTCTCCGATCATTGATTAGTCCGCCGAAACACTTCCTCAGGCATTTCGTCATTTGCCGCTATTTTTCTATTCA
This sequence comes from Antitype chi, assembly GCA_947359405.1. Classification (NCBI taxonomy): domain Eukaryota; kingdom Metazoa; phylum Arthropoda; class Insecta; order Lepidoptera; family Noctuidae; genus Antitype; species Antitype chi. The sequence continues at coordinate 7,925,988 of OX375835.1, read as the reverse complement.
AAATAGTACTTCGATGATTTATTTAGATTTTATCATCGCGTATTCGTATTACTTTGGGAGATCTGGTATACCTACATGGTGATGTGTCTTTTACTTAATAATTTTCAAAATAAAGTCTTCAACATACCCAGCACCCCACCACACTGAAACTCAGAGATTCTGACATGCGCCTGCCAGGGGAACTCTGCAAACCTCGCCTCTCTGCCGCCAATGATTCTCTTCTGTATCATCTTCGTTGAAGAAAGGCCACAGTCTACCTGGAAACCAATAGTAGGAAGGTGTAAGTCCTTCGTTGTGAGAATAACAATGTTTGTTATGGCGATCTAGATGGACCGCGCGTAAGGTATTCTGTTGGGTTCGATTCCCAATGTGCTATCCGGCTCGAAGGACCAATGTTCGCGCAGGGAGCAATAAAAGAGTGGACTGTATATAAATAATAGGCAATGGTTTAATACCGTCGCCTTACAAATATAAACTTTCCCGGACAAACAGTCAATAATTAAGTTAGAGAGGAGAATCTTCGTTCTGGTGGAGTCCTTGGAAGCGAGTGGCCATCGGTCCGAGCAATGTCACCGCCGCGCCGTGTCTCAGGGTGCCGACGGTGACGCGTTGATCACGCCACCTGCGCATGCAGACCGCGACCAAGGTTTTGGGTGTTGTTTTCGGTTCGATTCGCAACAGACCGCCAGCTTAACAAATATTTCCAAGCAAAAATTACTGCTGATGGCTGTTGACAGACGCTGAAGTCTGACGGATGAATGACAGTGTTTACACCATCTTAGTTAAGATACCTGAGGACCTTAGAACCAATGTTAACCTACCCAAATAGGCAAAACTTTAATCGGACTTATTCACGAGTATTTCTGGGGATGGCTCCACTATTCAATATAGATGATGACGTTTAACTATTTTACGACGTATTTAAATCGAAGAACCAAGTTCTTTTAACTTTCCAAAAAAGTTTACCTGCGGCACATCATCATCAGCTCGTCTCCGGAACACGTTGGCTGGCACCACACTGCGCTGCGGCACATGACGCAGCTGCGGAGGCACCACCTTGTACTTCCAGTCTGACGCTGGGATACTGGAACGATGATGGGGTTTGTGTGAACATACATTAGAATACTTTATGCTTTTCAGAATGACCCGGAGGCCTATTGATTTGTTATGTAAGTCGGAAGCGCCAGGTTAGCCCAAATTCAAATTTTCTTATGTTTTATGGAATTTGTAGGGCAGTATCTGGTTATATCAAAATCAACAGTCATTTATTCAAACTAGGCTGAGAGTCAGCTCTTTTTGAACGCCAAAATTACATAAGACAGTCCCCCCAAAACGCCCGCCCAACCACTTCCTAATGCTTTAGCTGGGAAGAGGAAACTCCCCAGCAGCACAGCTGTCTGTTAAGTTAGAAGAACTTGATTCTATACAATACTAGGTTATTATTATAAACATTACGAAACACAAAAACATTAAATTTGCCATATGTCAGCTAGCACACACCAATATACTATCAAAGCATAGAAAACTGTAGGAACTCCAGTAGAAAAAAAAATGAATAAAAAAAACGTAAACAGAACTTACAATCTAAATGAAAGCCTCCAGGGCCTCAAGTCTGCTATTACAATAGTGTCAGAATGATCTATCATTGATTTCATAATTGTTGATTTTGACAAGTTTGGTAATCTACTAATAAAATGGCGTCATTATGACTTTCCAATGGTCAGCCACTGACGCTCCATTGAAAGAAATGGCATTTATTGGTAATCTCGTACATTATGACAAATAAATGACTGACTCAATTTACGAACTTCCTACTACTTTAGATTACTTATAACGCTAATAAATAATATGTAAAAATATATATAAATGAAATCTGGCATGAATAAGTGTTCAAATTTAGTAGTCGTTTTTCGAAAATCATTTCCACTAACGAGTTTTATAATAATGGCAATACGAAAATGCCATTATGACACAATTCTATTACGAGACCATTGACCGACCAATGATCGACCATTATGAATTTAGCAGATTACGAACTTTTAGCAAAATGGCAAATGAAATGAATGACAATGGGATGGTGTTGGACTGACGAATTTATAAAAATAGCAGACTTAGGCCCCAGGCATAAAGGGCGTGCCCGCTTACATATGCAATTCTGCATTATGTAAATATAGCTATAACTTAAAGTAACAAAAGTTAAACTAGGACCTTTGGACTAAAATTAGTAAAAAGTACTTTGTGGCCCGAACTAAGAATGAATGACAACACGATTTGACAGCTGTCACTACTCCCGTTAAGTTTTTGCCCGTCCAAAAAAGTTAGTTAATTGGCTGTCTTCTTCTTCTTCTTCGTCGTCACACTCTTGGCAGAGTGGTCGTGGTCGTCACATCAGGGGTGGTGGCAAGCTTCACAATCCGTCGCCATTCCTCCCGTACTGAGGCTTTTCTTGAACATTCGTGGAGTGGACCATTGAGTGCAGTTTTGACTTGGTCGGTCCACCGCACTGGAGACCTGCCGCGTGCTCTTGTACCTTCAACCTTTCCCTGTACTACAAGTCGTTCCACAGATGTGTCTTCTAGACGTGTGATATTTCCAAAGAAAGTTAGAATACGACATTGGACGATGGAAGAAAGACGCTGTTTGACACGAAATTTGGCTGTAGGAGTCACTAAGAAGTTTCGAACTACTTTCGGACGGGCCCGTATCTTCGTTGACGGAGTTAGAGAGTAGGCTCCCTGTAGTGGGAAAATTACTGGCTGATACTTTTTACGCGTTTTTGCAAAAATAATATGGTATCTAGTTACCTGTTATCCAGTACATCATTTCTACTTGGCTCATTGGACACGCAGCATGAGAACAGCCAGCTCCCGCCACAGCCCCTGACCCTGGTGCCTCCTCGAAGCCAACATGTCAGCGTCAGGGTACAGGGTCGCACTTCCGAGCCCAAGTTACAGGTACTAGGGTAGCCCAGGATCGAGGCTAGCATACGGCTTGTTAAGGCTGGAAGATAAGAAGATATATTTTGTAGCAGAAATCTTTAAATATTTGTCAGGCATGAAATAAATTTTAATAGTGTTTCATGGTGTAATTTGAGCATAGTGAGCCAGCCTTATCTAGAATATACCCTAATTGAGGTAATGTTATGGGTATTTGATTTCTTTTCTATGCAAAGAATATAAGTTTCTTTTTAACCGACTTTAAAAAGAAGGAGGTTATCAATTCGACACGTTTATATATTTTCTTTTTTATTTTCGGTTCGGGCATAACTCCGTCATATATAGACGGTTTTGCAAAATTCTTTTTTTGTTCGAAAGGCGCTTATTCCGAAATAGTCCTTTTTAAATTTCATATAGATCTGATGATGCGTTTCGGAGACAGACAATGGAACTCTTCAAAAAATTACAGCAAATCAACCGCGATTGCTGCAATCGCATAAATATGCATTGTTTTGAAGGATGATGAAATTTCGAATTGGTGTGGTAGGTACCTACTATAACTAAAAAGTGAAAAACAAAAATTAAAAAAAAAAAACAACCGACTCTCGGAAAAACACTACAAAGTGAAAAATAACTTTAACGTTCGGAAGTCGGGGACTTTGGATATTTATTTAAATTTTTTGTCATCGCCTTCCAAAATTAAAGTTATCTTTAGTCGGTTGTTTTTTTATGTATCGGTTCCTTTTCCGAGGTTACCAAAGTATGATAAAAATATTTTTTTTTACATACAGTCGTCACCCCGGTTGTGACCCCCTTTCTAACCTTATCATCATTCACACAGTCCATCCATCGTTGCTTTGGTCTCCCTCTACTCTTTTTTTTTTTTTTTGGTTTTGGCTTCGCATGGTTTGTGCATTTAGCCAGTGTCAAGTAATTTTTCTTTTCGATCAAGTAAATGCCCCGACATCGAGCACGAAGTTACGAGACAGTCATGGTCGACTTTAGTTAGTCAAATCAAAGTTATTGTAAAGCGGTAGTAATTTTACAACAACCTAGTAGGAGTTTTTGGGGGGAACACGAAAAGACCACGTTAGCCACTTATTTTCACCTTCACTACACTTGTGCACTCACACGTAACTAAATTGAATAATTCACTACCAAAATTATACAATTTAATTCGCTATTTCACTAAATTTCATGAAAATGAAAATTCGTGCGACATGTTCCAGCGCGATCCCGCCAAAAACTCTTCCTCTACTCTTATTCCCACCGACATTCATTCTCCATACGTTCCTCATGACAATGTCACTTCTTTTTTTAAAGACTGAAATATTTGGTGGGCTTAGAAATAAGCCAGTTATTCGCTTATACATCTCTATGTTATATATCTATCTTTTAATTTACCTTAAAATTCCTTGTCCCTTTTCTATCATATTAACAAGCAATTAAATAAATATAAACAGGGCTCTATCATAAGTAATATTTAAAACAATCAATAATACCTACATTCACCAGCAACAGGCCCCGTCACATTCAAAATAACGAGCGGTATCAACCATTTGCTGAGCCGCCATTTTGTTTCTGTCGCATTCTGCCTCCTTCGTGTGACATTGGACTGCCCTCTATATTTATGGTACGTTTGGCGCCATGGTACCTCATGTTTCACCGTTGACATGGCGCTATTGATTGGTAGTGGTGGGACATAGCGTGTGCTGTGGAGTAGCTTCGGTATAAGAGTTTATATCTGGAACAATGGGATCTTGGTTAAATATTGCATAATCAGCCCATAATGGTTTCACTGTTGGGGCTCAGGTCACCGGTTTGTCAGAAGGAGTTGTCTGTTACCGACCAATCGTATCGTCAGTCATCTTTCAGTCAGTCTTTTTGGACATTGCTTTGTAAAAACCACTTTAAGTCATGTGTGTGAGGTAGAATTTGCAAAAAAAAATGTGTTTTGTTATAACTATTGCCACTGACGTATAAATGGGGCCAGTTATGAGTGTTACCTTCGTTCGAGACTGTCCATCTTGGGTTTTTTGTATATCAATGTAATCAGTGCTATATTTTTTTATTAATACAATTAGAAACCAACTTTCATGTTCGCGTTGACAGTATAATGACAGCTGTAACAATTGCCTGCGTTTAGTTCAGACGGGTCGAGTCCTAAAAGACGAGCGATGCGTGTGATTTTCACTGCTAATTAACGCAGCGACGCTTGTAGGCTTAACTTATTAATTAGGCTTTTTATTGGTATTTAGATGTCGACTGCATTTGTCTAGGTATTAAAAAAAACAAAAAAAATATATAAGGTAAATAACGCACAACCTCTGAAGGGGTTATTGTACTCATCATTATCAACAACTTTTACTATGGGACCAAAACTGAAATCGCGAAAAAAAAATCAGCTGTTCCCTACATTTTGACGAGTTATGTGAATACAAGTGTATGGAACAGCTGATTTTTTTTTCGCGATTTCAGGTTTGGCCCCATAGTAAAAGTTGTTGATAATGAGGAATACAATAACCACTTCAGAGGTTGTGCGTTATTTAAGTTACACCTTGTATACAAGAGATCTGTGATTTTTGTAATTGTGAAGAAACTACGAGCAGTGGCCCAGTGGTCACGGTTGTGACTTACGAGTTGATGGTCGTAGGTTCGAACACAGACACGCGCATTACTTTGTGTAAATTATATCATCACCACTGCTCTCAAAACGGTTTTTTTTTTGGTTGGGAAATCATCAAATAACTTCTCTCGCTCTGGGTGGAGCGGGAGGGCATGTCAGACTTTTACTGACTAAAACCCACCCGTGTTCCCTCAGTTGCCTGTGTGCCAGTGGCAGCGGTATCTCTTTTTCGAACAACCCGCACCCCTGGCAGGTATCGGCCCTTGCGGACCCCACCAGTTGGTGTTGACATTTCTTTGAGGCGCGCGTGGACGATAAAGGAAAACATCGTGAGAAAACGTGAAATGTCTTAGAACCAAAACTTCTCTCCTACCTATTTGCTGTCAGGGTCATAATGATCTCAATTATATAGTTACCACCTAAGTACACATTATGGTAAAGCAATAAAGATATATAGAGTATTGAGTAGGCGCGGGCTTGCGGAGGGCGAGTAATGGGTAGCTCGCTGTCCGGTAACGACCAAGCCCGGGTCGACGGCGCGTTGTGTTCCACGCGCGCCTCAAAGAGATGTAAGCACCAACGGGTGGGGTCCGCAAGGGCCGATGCCTGTCAGGGGTGTGGGTTGTTCGAAAGAGATACCGCGGCCTCTGGCACACAGGCAACAGAGGGAACACGGGTGGATTTTAGCCATTAAAAGTCTGACACTCCCTCCTGCTCCACCCAGAGCGGGAGAAGTTATTTGATGATTTCCAAACCAAAAAAAAAAAACATACAAATTACACAAAACGTGCGCACGATGACTGTTTAGAATATAAAATTAAATAATTTGCAAGTTTTACGTGTGAGACATTTGACGCAGTGGTCGAGTGCCTGTCTCTCTAAACTGTACCTACAAATACGATAAAATTTAAAGGTTCAGTGACTCATCATTTCAGCCGAAAGACGTCCACTGCTGGACATAGGCCACCCCCAAAAGGGCGGTTTTGCCATAATCGCCCGGCTTGGCAGGCAGGTTGGCGATCGCAGTATGGTTGTAAAATGCATAGAGAACACTGCTGCCCATTCTCTAGTAAGTCCCTTAGTCGCCTTCTACGACACCCACGGGAAGAGATGGGATGGTGGTATTCTTTTACGTCCGGCACCGCACGGAACCGTCCGGCACCAGACGGAACTGTTCAGTGACTGTTACATAAAAATTATAAATTGCAATTTTCACAATGAAAATTCTTTAAAAAAAATCTAGTATTTATTTATTAGATTTATTTCAATTAAACTATATAACTACAGCGAATAAACTAAAACAAAGCGTCACAATCTCATCCGCATCGCTGTCGACTGGTAATGTACCCAAGCAAACCCAAGAGACTGGCGGCATTACCACGTTGTATAGCAATGCTCAGCCTCTGGCCAAAGTAAAAACCAGCCCTTGGGTCACGGGAAGTGTCAACCAGCCGTTTTGAGATTTATTTATTTTATTTTATTTTATTCAGGAAACTTACAGCTAACATAAACAATGTTATTAAATAATATGAAGCTGAAGGCCGTTTACAAGTTTCCACTAGTAGTTTCTGATCCTTTTAGAAGTGTCTACTTGAACGCAGAGGTGCACAGGTTTCTTAGTTGATATACCTTTAGTACAGAGGCCAGCCCATCAAGCTACCCCAATCTGTCAAATTTCTTTGATAGATTTTCAATTTTAAGGTGAACCTAGTCCACATTTTTTGCATTCAAACTTCGGGAGTGTTTTACTTCACTGTCTGACATGGCACATCCAAAGTAAAATATGATAATTATCGTTTTGTCTCTATATTAATATTGTCGGTACGGAAACAGAATACTAGAATAAAAACGCAGGAGCCAACAAAGATCCGTTTTTCTTGCTAATTTAACTTAACTTTGGGCGTGTTTTAATAATAAAAGACGTGTAAAATTTCCAAAACCAAGTAGGTACCGACAAAGTTCAATTAACGTTATTGGTCATTGATTTATGCATTGGCTTTTTCATAAAATCCGATCTTCCAAAGGGCTTTTCTTAATTTTTTCGCGAATTTTTTACTATAAATGATCCTGCATCTCACTCAATAACGTTGTGCGTGTAGACTAGCGTCTAACTGCTCATCACTGATACTATCTCTGCCGGACACGAAGCCTGGTGAGATAGCGTGATTTTTAGCCAGGCCCACCAGTGAGTTCGAGCCCGCGACTAGGTTCCCCTTAAGGCCCATAGTATCCTCATCTCCCGTCTGTATGCTAAAGCACGACTGCTGCCCGCGCCCGCGCAGGGCACCTCTGAGCCTTTATCTCAAAATGGGGATATTCCTTGGCAAATTTACAATTGAGCGATTCTGTGATACCTCTAACTACCTATTTTTCAGTGTCAAGTTCGTGAACGGGAGCCGTCGGTTCAGACTGGTCATCTCCTAACTTCCATGGCTAATTTTAAATCTTATATTTTATTGTTTTTTTTTACATTGTTCTCACTTTAAGAAGCAACAAGAATTATGTTCCCAAGTTTTTGTAATACTTAACATGGTTAAAAAGAGTGTCCATGGAGTTTCTTGCCCGTTCTTCTCCATAGAGATCTACGTTTTGGAATGGGCAACTAGCTTCAACTTTCCAACTGATCGACTTTTTGACAATTCAAAAGTGCCTGTAAATGATTTAATTGAAATAAATGCTTTGAGTTTGAGTTTGAGTGTATTTTTTTTCCAAATATCGAAGTCGTTTAGTAGGAGTATGGAATAGAAGCCAAAATATTGTGTGTTGGAAAAACTTTTTTTATAGCAAAAGTATTAACCATACAAAAAAAGTACCGTCGGCAAAATGATCTATATGAATCTTTAGCAAAATCATATATTTTTCAAATCTTCAAGACAAGGCGTTAATGAGCTGTACGGTTCATAAAGTGACCGTGTTACGCTACCAAACGGGACTTAGGCCCTTAATACAAAAGAATAAATAAGGTTCATGTTCAATTGGGAAAATTTGACAGTTTGGGATAACTTGATGTGCTGGCATGTACATCAACATTTTGCCAGTTTCAGTGTCCCTAATAGGGGGCAAGCCTATTATCATCAACCGGTCAAAAATCCAGACACCTACTACGAAATTTTTGATGAAATGAATAAGTCTATTAAAAATCGAAACAAAACTACTATCGACCATTTTACCATTAACTTCGTAAACAAAAATTCTCACCTATTGAAAGTAACTATTCAACAACTTTTCAAAACAGACAGACATGCAAATCAACTCATTTGTAATGTTAATTAGTTTTCACAAATCATCTTGAAGAAAAAAATAAAGAATATTCATAGACAAAAGGCAACGTCTTCTTACTTTTAAAAACTTTCTACACTGAATACAAAAGTGGATAATATTTTAATTATGTATTTTCTTAGCTAAAGATTTTTTTCGTTTGTTTGTTCGAACGCGCTAATATCTGGAAATACCGATTAAATTTGAAAAATTCTTTACGCATTTAATAGCCCAATTGTTGGGGAAGGAGTCGAGCAAATAGCAAAAAAGTTGGAACACGAAGTAACAGCGCGGGCGGGATAGAATGCGACCCAGTGGGCCGGGGGCCAAAACTGCACGTGGAGGAAGTCGCGAGCAAAAGCTTGTCATTAATAATAATTATTATTATTTACTAAAGCACTACACGAGCAACTGAAATTGCTCCATCTAGCCCAGCTATTCTGTAAAAAAACTTAAGTACCCTGAAAATATCGGTGAAGTGACCTTGAAGTGAGCTATTGATAGTGTCAGTCCAACCGCTCACTTCACCTTAGCTTTCACGGTGAGATTTTTTTACAGAATACACCTATTTTTTTGGGTGGGAATCAGCCTGGGATTCCCGACGCCCAGGGCGCCTCCCGCGGCGACTAAGGCCGTGAGGGCGCATATACTGCCTCACCCTCACGTGTGCCGCCTCCCTCATCGCGAGCATTACTGATTCGTAGAAGGAGGTGACGGCTACCAGTGCACTCTCGCTCCGTACCATGGCCTGAACCAGAGTCGGACGCGAGAGATCACCGCCGCTGAAGAATACACCTTTACTTTGACTTTAATAATAGCTATCGAAACTCCGCAGACTCCATATCAATATCTAAACATGATAAAACAAAAAAAAAACATTCTTTCTTCGGTCATCATCATCAACCTCATGAATGTAGTTGAAATATCAGATTAAAAAAAATAATGTGATATCGTGATGGATATCGATATCATAACACGATAAAACTTAAAAAAAAGAGTTTTCCCAACTCATACTTCGAGTAACAAGACCAACAGGAATTGTTGGCCCCGAAAAAAAAAATCTAATATTTTTTATTTTTATTTTGTCTTAATTAAATATCGAACTCCACTCCACCCATCACGTTTGCGGATTTACGCAAGCTTTTAATTTTTTTTTTTTTTTGGGAATGACATCTCGCAGGTCAACCTTTGAGGTTGTCGGCGGCTAACCGGACTTGTCTGTGGTTACTCTAAAAAGTTAAGGCCTCCAACCAGGGTTTGAAGACTTAAAACTAAAGCGACTGCTCGCGGGGTACGGACCTTGGCTTATGGCATCGCTGTTAGAGAACCGCAAGGGACCGGCCAGATAGAGATGAAAATTTTATTTTATCCGGTATTCATATGTATTTGGCAACAGGAATTGCATTGTCTATCAATCAACAATCTAATATTTTTAATTTCCACTTTCTAACTTAATCTTCAAGGAAATCTGGATTAGAATACTTTTAAAACTCAACACGCACGAGGAAGCGTCGTAATTAATGTGCATTCCAACTCATAAAATACTGATAATAATAAAACTGTTAATTACCGATTTCTATCGTTTTGGGATCAGGAAGAAATAAATAATAGTTTAAAAAACTAAAAAACACGCTTTAAAAACCAAACTAAAAAAGGAGAAAATAATTCAATTCAATTAAAAAGCGTGGGGTGCTTTTTGAGGTATTTTTATAATCAATTAATGTCAAGCACCCCACGCTTTTTAATTGAATTGAATTATTTTCTCCTTTTTTAGTTTGGTTTTTAAAGCGTGTTTTTTAGTTTTTTAAACTATTATTTATTTTCTATTTTTAAAAACGTGTTTTTTTTCTCATTTTTTTTTTTTAAATTATTGAATTGTCATCGGTCCTCGACAAGTTTACAAAGTTTCAATGAAATCTGACCGTTTAAAGTGGGTCAAAATCGCGCTCAAAGGAGTCGGTTACATACAAACATACAAACAAACAAACCAACAAACATACAAGTGAAGCTAATATAAAGCGTGTAAAAAATAAAGAAAATGCGTTTATACAGTTTATAAAACCTTAAAGAAAGATAAAGCCTATATATACACAGTAGCACTTTAATCGTCGACGGCAGCCCACTTCATGTATCCAATGACTACTAATCATTTATTTAAAAAAAAAATATTTATGAGCATATTATGAATAATTAAAAAAATGAAAATAATTATAATTTATTCAGACGCATGATTTAGTTTGAAACGCCCTGTTATGGAGATGGAATGTAATGGAGATGGAATGATGTGCTTGACTCGTGCGCTGGGTAGGTACAGACGCCAGGACATCAAACTGTCTAATTTTCCCAATTTAAACATGAACCTTGTGTTTATGTAAAAAGAAATTTGACAGATTGGGGGTAATTTGATGTGCTGGCGTCTGTATCTTCTACCGTTTAATTAAGTAAACGATTTAGCAGGGTGTTTCATAATTCTGGAGCATTATTTATTTTTCTTTCCAACTATTGGTAACATTTTTTTAAATCGGGCCAAGAGGTATGTTTGTCGGATACATTGAGTTGATTAACAGACAGCTGTGCTGCTGGGGAGTTTGTTGCGCTACTTCTTCTTCCCAGCTAAAGCACTAGGAAGTGGTGAAGGGCGGGCGTTTTTGGGGGGACTGTCTTATGTAGTTTTGACGTTCAAAAAGAGCTGACTCTCAGCCTAGTTTGAATAAATGACTTTTGATTTTTGTTTTTTTTTTGGACCACCTTTGTAAGACGACCAAAATGTCACGATTTTTTTTGTTGTTTTTTTTGAGGTTGGGAAATCATATAAAGGGTTTGACACACTTTCGGGCTTCCGACGACGGTGTAACGACTGTCAAAGATCTAGAAATGATAGCCGGGACCAACGGATTATCGTGCTTTCCGAGGCATGGACGAGTCTTGGCATGTAAAGATGGTCACCCATCCACGGACCAATCGCGGCAAGCGTGGCTTAACCTGATCGATCGACCCGTGTGGGTGTTATTACTTAGCCACAAGCCCCCTCCCAAATTAAAAAAAAATGAATAAATATTCATAAAATATGGCATGTCTAGTTTCAAGTATTACTTAGTAAAAACTTTCTACAGTAATCCTTTGTTATGTTAATTTGTGAAAAAGAAATTAGTTGCTGTCATCAGTCAGTATAATGAATCTGTTAGCGCCAATAACTCAACAGTTTAGACGTCAGAGTAAGCGAATGAGAGATCGTGCTTTCGACTCCTGCTGTTAGAAAATTATTTCGTGTCCAATGAAAGCAAACTATGGGTATAATCTTTGGTTTTTGGCTAGTTCGCTTAACTTACAGTTTGCTTTTGTAAAAGAAGTAAAGAGAATTATGATTTGTTAAAACTTGTTTTATTTCAATGCTAATTTCTGCTGTGGACAATGTGTTTTTCTTGAATGCATTAGGCTTCCGGAAGGTCTACAACACCTGCTAGTTGCATTTTTGACGTCAACCCACAGTATGTACAATTCGATTGACAATTCATTAAATTGCATATCAGAAGGCGAATTCTGGTAATTAAAAACGTTCAAAATCTAGTCACAGTCTCATCTCAGTGACAATCAAATGTCAAAAACTTGTCAATGATCTATGGAAACTCGAGGTATTGAGACTGATATCAGACTGTGAACGTACTTAAAATTACGAGAATTGCTGCTCTAATTGTGTTATGTGGAGAGCAGTTAACGATAGATGTATTCTTTATTTAAAAGTCATCGAATCAGTAATTGTCAATCTAAATGTAGTTTTTTTTGGCGGGATCGCGTTGGAACATGTCTCACGAAATTTAGTGAAATAGCGAATTAAACTGTATAATTTTGGTAGTGAATTATTTAATTTAGTTACGTGTAATGCACAAGTGTAGTGAAGGTGAAAATAAGTGACTAACGTGGACTTTTAGTGTTCGCCCCAAAAATTCCTATTAGGTTGTTGTAAAGTTACTACCGCTTTACAATAACTTTAATTTGACTAATTAAAGTCGACTATGACTGTTTTGTAACTTCGTGCCCGATATCGGGCCATTTATTTGATCGAAAATAAAAATTACTTGACACTGGCTAAATGCACAAACCGTGCGAAGCCAAAACCGAAAAAAAAAAACTAATTGTATGTTGTGTGGAAATATGCTTTATCACAAGGATGTTAAGCTGTACACGTAGTAATTTAATGGCTTCACAATTTATTCACTCATCGCTTCCTTGTTCTACGTCTGAGTACATTAAAGCTAAAGTATTTTTTTGGCCTTTTTGGCCTCTTATGCTCTCTGATGGAAAGCACTAAATATGACTAATTGTCTTTTAAATAATGCGATCAAACTATGGCAACGCTTTTCTTTTGCTAATCAGCCGTACTTTGGTGTACGTGAAAATCAGTCGCTTTGAATCTAGGGTTGTGTAAAATGAGATGTTCGCGTCAGCAAGGATAATAAGATAAATAAAGGTATGCATGTCTTTCTTTAAGAATATGATCAGTTGTCCGGCCTAAATTCACTGAAAAATAAACCTACTTTATTATAAATGCTAACACTGCTTGAGCAATGATAACTGCCGCGACTAACGAGCGCAGCGACACTTTTTAATTGTCGCAGCATCATGCTGAGGTAGGAGCCTTTTGGCCTCGTACAGGATTTTCTGTTCTATTTTTATTTAAAAAAAATACTTCCAAGTTTAAAAAGACGACCGAGACCTGTGCGAGTCACCATAAATACTTCCAAGTTTAAAAAGACGACCGAGACCTGTGCGAGTCACCATAAATACTTCCAAGTTTAAAAAGACGACCGAGACCTGTGCGAGTCACCATAAATACTTTTTCTTTCTTTCTTTGTAGGTCGAAAGTTCGAACCCAGATAGGCGCTTTACTTTACTTTACTTATTTCATCACCACTGCTCTCAAAACCGTGAAAGAAAACATTGAGAGGAAACTGGCATGTCCTAGGACCAAACATTCGAAGACATCTGCCCACGTGGTGGATTACGGCTCACTCCCTCACACAGAAAGCAGGCTGGATATGTATGTGACCTTAAGTATATTATTATATAGGGGGACCAAGGGTGCCAAGGGTGCCAGGGTAATATTAATACTAGAAATAAGGACAAACTACGTATTCCCTTTCACCGGCTACATAAGGTTCATAACTCATTTGTAGGTCTGGGTATAACCTTCTATAACAAGCTACCCTCTTCCTTGCTAGATCTGCATTTTAGTGCGTTTAAAGCTAAAGTAAAATCCACCCTTTGTTCAAAGGCATACTATTCTATTAACGACTACTTAAATGATAAGAATTGTTGGTCGCTGTGATTAACTCAAGACAATGTTTGTGTTCTTTCACCAGAATTAGCTTACCCACTGACAGGTTATATCATTATGTTATTTCATATAATTGCTTTTTTTTATCTGACTGTATAATTCAGGTTTTACTTTTTTTTATCATTTATTTATGACTTAATCTACTCATTACAATGTTTTTTTTTTTTAATGAGTAGTATTGCAATATATAGTTAGCTAGCGACCTCGACAATTCATGATTATTCTTGCCAGTGCAACCGGCAGCAAGTTCGTCATGCTCCCTTAGATGTCACTGCTTGCGGTAGCGTCGGGGGTCGGGTTGCCTCCTTCCCTCAAATATGGCGAGGGGGGCAATGGCTGATCTTTGCGTTATGCTCGTGAACGGGTGCTGCTCGTGGTGACTGGTCGTCTTGCTGACCATGGTTTTGTTATTGTTAATTGTATTAAGTTTTTAATAATTTTAGTCCAGAGGTCCTAGTTTAACTTTTGTTATAAGTTACTTATAGCTATATTTGCATAATGCAGAATTACATATGTAAGCTGGCATGCCCTTTATGCCTAGAGGCTTTTATTTAGATTGGAAGTTCTGTTTACGTTTTATTTTAATTTTCTATTATTTTTAGTTTTCAATTTTTGATGGTATATTGGCGTGTGCTAGCTGACATATGGCAAATTTTATGTTTTTTTTTTTTGTGTTTCGTAATTTTTATTACGTATTATTGTATAGAAACAAGTTCTTCTAACTTAACAGACAGCTGTGCTGCTGGGGAGTTTGTTCCGCTACTTCTTCTTCCCAGCTAAAGCACTAGGAAGTGGTGAAGGGCGGGCGTTTTTGGGGGGACTGTCTTATGTAATTTTATTTTGACGTTCAAAAAGAGCTGACTCTCAGCCTAGTTTGAATAAATGACTTTTGATTTTGATTTTGATTTTGGGTAGTCTGGGGCCTTTGTGCTACTTGGTTCCTGGGGTGGTCACGGCATGCCATGTGTCCTGGTGCGCCGGACTGGTGGGGTCCGCAAGGGCCGATGCCTCCCAGGGGTGCGGGTTGTTCGAAAGAGATACCGTCGCCCCTGGCACACAGGCAACTGAGGGAACACGGGTGGGTTTTAGTCAGTAAAAGTCTGACACGCCCACCTGCTCCACCCAAAGCGGGAGAAGTTATTTGATGATTTCCCACCCTCAAAAAAAAACAAGTATATTATTATATGGAGGTTTTCTTCTTGATTTTATTTAGTTTTGTCGCTCTATGTATTTTAGACTTGAATAGATAAATTCGCAAGTAACACAGTATAACATCATGCTTGTATTCTCCGAAGGCTTGGACAAGGGTGTTCTTATAGTCACCCACATTTTGATAGTGTAAGTCCTATGTCAGGCTCAGAGTCTACTACCATTATAACCAGAGATCGGATGCATATTCACCTAAAGTTGAGATGTTGGCTAACATGGAATGCGCTTTTGAATTGAAAAAGTCTTAATTTAGGTAAGTAATTTGTTTATTTTTTGTATTAACTAATACAAACCACCCCTCCTCCAGTACATATACATATTTGTATCGGGTTAAACATTAATTTTAAATTAACGCACATCTGAATAGATAAATATTACAAATAATTTATAAAGCCGCTTCCATACTTTCATAGCTAAAAAATATCGTTAGGTAAATATGCATCCGAATATCTGATCTCTGATTATAACTAGGCAGAAATCCAGACTCCGATATGCAGCTGAGAAAACCTTTAAGAAAACACGTTGATCTGTAGGCTGAGGAGACTCCTCACGTGTACGGAATACGCGTTTGGTCATGGGTTGTGATATACTGGGAAGAAAAGCCAATACATGGTTTTTTCAGCCTGTCCTTTGCTACTCTTTACTAGCGATGCCCTAAACCGAGGTCCGAACCCTACAGGGGGTGCCCTTAGCGAGCAGTCGCTTTATGTTTAAGTTTTGTAAGCCCTAGCTGGAATCTCTAATTTATTAAGGTTACCACAGGCAAGTCCGGTTAAGCAGCCGAAAACCTCATTGGACCTGTGATATGTCATTCCCAAAAATAATAAAAAAATAAATGGTTTATCAGACCATAGGTGTGTTGAGCCCTATGAACATACCGGCTGTTCAATCGATCTTGGTGGTGTTCCAATAGACCGAGTGGATAAATTAAAATATCTAGGGCATCTATTCACCGAGGACCTTACAGACCATGTTGACATGGAGCGTGAGCGGAGGGCACTGCCGGTGCGAGCCAACATGATAGCCCGCAGAATTTTCTTCTGGTGGTGTGAAGAAGCTTCACGCTCTGTATTTTATTTATTTTTAGATGGCCAGTAATGTGATTTAATTTAGGTTTATTTTTTCTGGTATATTTGGTAAGCGATATTATCTCCGTCAATTATGGATGGATTTCAAAAAAAAAAATTTTAATGTATAAATATAGGCCAATAATAAAAATGTATAAATATGGTCCCAAATAAATTTGATTAACTTTGCTTCGGTAGTTTTTGCGTTAGCCTCGATAATACATTTATAATCCACTTTTTCCAATATCTGTCTGTGTATTGTTATTGAAAGTGCCTAATAATGAGTCTATTGTTACTTAATTATGAATAAAAAAGTATATAAAACCCCAATTACTAATCGAATCCACGACGCCAAGCTCAAAAACCTCGCCACCACAACACCCACAAGGCATTTCCCAGTCTAATTAATATAATAGTCGGTCGCTTTCTATCTGAAATATGCGATCGCTATCAAGTAACAGCTAATTTATGACCGATATTCTTACGGTTCAAGGTCACGGTACTATTAGTTAAGGTCAATTCGACCTTACGGTTGTAATAAAATTATTTTAAGGTTTGACTTATTTGAAAGTTTTCTTCTTGATTTTAAACGGTTAAAGATTGCTTTTGTTTTGGGGCTCAAAAAATTTTATTCTTCAGAAAATAAAGTTGACATGTCATCAAAATAAATTGATAACTAATTCTTCTTCTTCTTTTCATGTCAACGTGGGCTATTCAAGAGTAGATGAATCAAGTGGTTTATGGACAGGAAAATAAGATTGGTGACGGGCTGAACATCCAGGGCGTGCCCTTATGCTGAATGGCCGCCATTCGAGGAGGCATTTTCCACCTCGCAATTTTTAAATGTTATTTGCGAGTTAAAGTAATCTGTAAATACTAAACTCATGAAACAAGATCTACTTTTTGGTCTTTTTAAGGAGTTTTTGGAATTTATAATAAAAAATTTAAAAAGGTTTTGTTTACATTTTTTTCCCAACCAATTAATCATCAAAAATGCTTCAACAAAGTCTCAAACCCCGTCCAAAGCGTGTAAGCACTCAATAACTCAAACTAGGCCACTGGATACGGTCAAAGCATCTTCATTCTAACATTTCTCCGCATCTAACCAGATTAAACTAAACACGATTTCGAGGACCCTACACTCACCTGATGCCCGACGCCTTTCACTTTTCGATAAGAAATCACTTTCACTTAACAAAATTCAACTAGATCTAAAATTAAGAACCCACTTAATTCAATTTTGCTTAAAATTACAACTAAAAACGCGACCTCCTTCAACGAAATCCTCTTTTAAAATGACCGCGTTCGTGAAAACGTTCGATTTTTTAATTTGATTTGTTCTTTTTTTAACGCGCCGTGTTGTGGCGACGGTGGATGGTTGTATACTGCCAGTACTGCCTTGTTTTCTCGAAACCAGTCGCAGGCAAAGGCAGGCGGTCTGCCGGTCTCGCTGTCGCGATTATTATAGCCCTGGTTTAAGGTGATATTTCACGTTTTCGCATCGTATCGGAAAGTATGTTGTTGTGGAAAAATTTAATAAATAGTGTTGAAGCGATGATTATTTGTTAGAGATCCGCTGATCGAGTTTGTAATCGATTATAGCGATTGATTGCGATAGTTTTTAATCGGTGGACGTGACTATTTCTTGGGAAGTTAATTTCTGTTATTTTGTAGGATATTGATAAGTTGTAGTTTAATCAGCGTTATGATGGCTTAGTTCTAGAAAAACTACTTTCTTTTAATCAAGTTTTGCGCGAAATCTAAGGACGTATCTGCGAATGATTTTAGAATTCATCTGAAGAATAAGATGAAGATTTGATGTCTAGTGTCACATTGAAAAGCAACCAAAATTTTACTCAGTTCCGTCTGGTGGCCGGGACGTAAAGAATAGCACCATCCCATCTCTTCCCGTGGGTGTCGTAGGAGGCGACTAAGGGAGTTACTAGAGAATGGGCAGCAGCGTTCTCTATGCATTTTTACCACCATACTGCGATCGCCAACCCGCCTGCCAAGCGTGGCGATTATGGCAAGCCCCCCCCCCCCCCCAAATTGGGTGAGGCTTATGTCCAGCAGTGGACGTCTTCCGGCTGAAATGATGATGATGAACACAAATGTTATACGGATTTTTTTTTTACTGGCCCTTTAAGTCCCTGCTAAGGACCTCTCTACTCTTTTTCCACCTCTCTCTGTCCAAAGCTGACGAGGACCAATCTTAATTAAAGGAGTCCAGCAAAGTTTTTAGTTCCGACAAATTATAAAAGTTGATTAGCAATTAATTATTAAATATCTGAGGGGCAATTCTCGTAATTTTAAGAACGTTCACAGTCTGATCTCATTGTCAATCTGTCAAAAATACCTCGATTTTTTATGAATTTTTGACATTTGCTTGTCGCTGAGATGAGACTGCGACTAGATTTTGAACGTTTTTAATTGCGAGAATTGGCCTTCTGGTATTGGTACAAGCTATATTATTACGAGATAGCTCATGCTGCATTGAAAAGATTAGTCAGAAAGATAGGGAACAAAATTCACACTGAGTCCCAAGTTCAAATTATAAGCCTAGTTTGGGAGCCGTGGGACCTGTGTTTAAGATAGTTCTGCTGTATGTTGTAAACAAAATGTCTCTAACATTGTTGTAATTTTTTGTAAATAAACAATTTATTTATTTAACAGAACCCACGAAGTAAGCAAGCTAAAGTGGCAGTGGGCCGCCTATATTAGCAGTAGAACCGATGATCGTTGGGGTAGACGTGTTCTTTCGTGATGACCGCAAATTGGCAAACGTCTCTGGGCGTCGGCAATCCCAGGCTGATTTCCGGCCACCGTAAGCGCGGGCTTGCGGACGGCGAGCAATGGGTAGCTCGTTGTCCGGTAAGGACTAAGCCCGAGTCGACGGCGCGTTGTGTTCCACGCGCGTCTCAAAGAGATGTCAGCACCAATTGGTGGGGTCTGCAAGGGCCGATGCCTGCGAGGGGTGAAGGTTGTTCGAAAGAGATACCGTCGACCCTGGCGCACAGGCAACTGAGGGAACATGGGTGTGTTTTAGTCAGTAAAAGTCACCCAGAGAGCGGGAGAAGTTATTTGACGATTTCCCACGCTCAAAAAAAAAAAATGTCTGTATTATTATTGTCACTTTTTTTAAATAAACAATTTATTTATATAACTGAACCCACGAAGTAAGTAAGCTGAAGTGGCAGTGGGCCGCCCATATTAGCAGTAGAACCGATGATCGTTAGGGTAGACGTGTTCTTGAGTGATGACCGCAAATTGGCAAACGTAGGGAACGACCAGGGACGCTCTCCAGCATGGAACAACGGTCTTTTTGCTCATAGCAGTTGGAACATGAGAGTCAACCAATAATGTTCCCACTGTAACTGCCCGTGACATCACATCGCTCGGGCCCTATCAGAATACCAGCGCTGCAAAACTTTTTAAATGTCGCAGATTCATGCTGAGGTAGGAGCCTTTTGGCCTCGTGCAGGACTTTCTGTTTTATTTATTTTTGAAATATTTTTGTTCTTCCGAGAAATTTGTTTTTTATAATTTTTGTACAATTGTGTTGATTTTAGTATGCGATCTTCCTGTGCGAGTCACAATAACCTTTTCTTTCTTTCTTTCCTTTCACTGCTGCGACACAGGCCTCCTCTTCGTGAGGCCCGTAATCCACCACGCGGGCCCAGTGCGGGTCGGTAGATGCCACATGTCTACGGATGATTGGTTCTAGGAAATACCTGTTTCCTCAAGATATTTTCCTTCACCATCTTGAGAGCTGTGGTGATGAAATAATTTACACATAGTAGAGCGCCTGTCTGGATTCGAACCTAGGACCTACAAACTCGTAAGTTGCGGCCGTTACCCTGAAATAAGATTCAATCAATCATATCTGCCTATCGCAGTCCACTGCTGGACATAGGCTCCGACCTGGGCCTCAAGTCTGCTATTACAATAGTGTCAGAATGGTCTATCATTGATTTCATAATTGTTTATTTTGACAAGTTTGGTAATCTACTAATAAAATGGCGTCATTATGACTTTTCAATGGTCAGACTTTTCACTGACACTCCATTGAAAGAAATGGCATTTATTGGTAATCTCGTACATCATGAAAAATGAATGACTGACTTAATTTACGAACTTCCTACTACTTTAGATTGCTTATAACACTAATAAATGATATGTAAAAATATATATAAATGAAATCTAGCACGAATAAATGTTCAAATTTAGTAGTCGTTTTTCGAAAATCATTTCTGCTAACAAGTTTTTTAATAATGGCAATACGAAAATGCCATTATGACACAATTCTATTACGAGACCATTGACCGACCAATTATCGACCATTATGAATTTAGCAGATTACGAACTTTTAGCAAAATGACAAATGAATGACAATGGGATGGTGTTGGAATGAAGAATTTATAAAATTAGCAGACTAGGGCCCCAGGCTTCGCCACAGGACTCTATCCTCCGCCTTCCGCTACTGGTCTGCCCAAGCTAGTTTAGAAAAGAAAGAAAGAAAGAAAAAACGTTTATTTGCGGTAAACATCACGCAAAAAGAAAAGGAACACAAAAAAATAAAAATAAGAAAAGGTTGAGGGAAACACTCATGTTTCCCTCAACCTTTTCTTATTAGCCTTTTTCTTTTATTCTCAGCCGTTTTGCGTGGATGTGACTCATCACATCCACGCAAAACGGCTATCACTCAGCATTATGCTGCGACCCTATGCAAGACAGAGCCCCAGCGCTGGTTTTCAGAGACAGCCGGCTTTGACCTAATGCCGTCACCCGGTGCATTAAACAATTATTAGGAAACTACTGGTACAGCGAACTAATAGATAAATTATATAAATTTTATGTTAATGTGGTAGAATAATTATACTGAAAATGGAAATAGACATACTTACATGGTACGAGAATATCATCCTTAATAAACACATTTTTTTTTCTTAAGATCGTCGGTCTATCTAGCTGGCAGGCGTCCCACACTACACTTCGTCTTCTTGACAGTCGTTACGGGTTGTCAGAAGCCCGAAAGGCTGATAACCAGTCCAAGAGGTATAGCGTTACCCAGTAACTGGGTTATGGAGGTCAGATAGGCAGTCGCTCCATGTAAAATACTGATATTCAGCTGCATTCAGTTAGACTGGAAGCCGACCTCAATATAGTTGGGAAAGGTTAGGCTTACCTATGATGATGATATGATTTTATGACTTTTCAGAAAATAACGGTGGTACTATGCACCTTCCGCCACTCCTAGGGCTCATAAAAATGGTGTAAAAGTTCAGCCCCGTGTTCAAATCAGTGATAAACCTACATTTCTACCGCAATATGACCTATCCTCATAAAGTTCATGCCTACACGAAAAAAAGCAGCAAAAAACTTTGTCAAAACATAAAATCATGTTGAAAAGTGAACCAGAAATAAAACAAGTTTGTAAAGGTTCTCGAGTTATGATGACGTCAGTGGCGCCGGCGCATCAAAAGCGCGTTAGCAAAGTGAAAACAATTCACACGCAGATGAGGAAGTGAGGTTCGTGATGAATTTGTAACGTGAGAGAAGGTATGGTATGGGTTTTCTGTTGAATATATTTTAATCTCTTTCTACATGTATAGGATAATAATAAAAATATGTCGAACAGCCCGAAGAATTGCTAAACTTAAGTGGCAAAAGGGCACATTGCTCGCTGAACAGATGGCCGATGGGGCCAAAAGGTCCTGGGGTAGTGACTGTGTACTGGAAGACGTAGAGTTGGAAAGCCTCCCACGAGGTGGACCGATAACCTTATGAAGGCCGCAGGAATCCGCTGGATGCGGGGATCACAGAACCGGTCAAAGTGGTGGACCCCCCCCCAAATTGCGGGAGGCCTATGTCCAGCAATGGACGTCTTTCTGCTGAAATGATGATGATGGGGATGATGACTTCACCCACGTGTTGGATATCGATATCGAAAACGAATGAAACTATTCTGATTCAGGACATTCCAATGCCCATCAGACAACCCAAGATGCAATCACACGCATTCAGAATACATCACAGCCAATTTACTCTGTGAGTGAATAAATTTACATACATAATGTACAGATGTATATTTATTTCTAAGACTAGCAAACCGCCTTTGCTTTATCCATATCCAAACATTGAAATTTTTGTACAATCCTACTATCTCAGGCTTGCGGACGGCGAGTAATATGTAGGATAAGGACCAAGCCCGGGTCGACGGCGCGATGTGTTCCACGCGCGCCTCAAAGAGATGTCAGCATGAACTGGTGGGGTCCGCAAGGGCCGATGCCTGCCAGGGGTGCGGGTTGTTCGAAAGAGATACCGTGGCCCCTGGTACACAGACAACTGAAAAAAGACGGGTGGGTTTTAGTCAGTAAAGTCTGACACGCCCTCCCACTCCGCCCAGAGCGGGAGGAGTTATTTGATGATTTGGAGCCCTGAAATGAAAAAATCCCTACTATCCCTACTTTTAATATTATAAATGCGAAAATAACTCTGTCTGTCCGTCTGTTGCGCTTTCACGCCTAAACCGTTGAACCGATCGTCATGAAATTTGGCAGAGATATAGCCTGGGATATGGAGAAGGACATAGGCTACTTTTTTACGCGATAAACGACATCCAACAGGGCGGAGCCGCGGGAAAAAGCTAGTAAGTAGTTATAAACTTAAATAGCAAGGGGGAAGGGCCAGGGAAGCCGGCTTGATTCAAATTTTCTTAAGTTTTTTTAGCAATTTGCAGCTCAGTATTACATGTTGATTAAAATATGATTCGCGACCGTCACACGTATGTGTTAACATAACTTAATTCCTTGTGATCACCCAATTGTCAATTCGACCATAATTCATTTAAAACTTAATGTATTTCTAATGCATTTTTATGTAAGAATGTTAGCTTTCTAAAGGAGTGCCCTTTGACCATATAAACTTTAACTGTGCCAAATTTCATACTGCGCCGTCTGTGTAATTTTCGTAAAAAATGGGTACAAAGTTCTTGCTTCACGAATTAGATTAAAATCATCTATAAAATCCCATTGAAGTTCATATAATCCCATTGAATGACTATTTCATGAAAGAGTCATTCAATGGGATTATATGAAGGCGATGGTGGAAACCGAATCATCTATTATACAGTAAGTGATTTTTATACCCTTCCAAATTTTTCAGGGTGATAGTACCCGTTAAATTGAACAACTTTCTCCAAGGAACATGGGTCGAAATATGAAAAAAAAAAATCGACCTCCCATGCAAAATCAATAGTTAGCTGGTCGATTTTGTATGGGAGGTCCGATTTTTTTTTTCATATTTCGACCCATGTTCCTTGGAGAAAGTTGTTTAATTTAACGGGTACTATCACCCTGAAAAATTTGGAAGGTGACTAAAAAATCAGCCCGTATAATTTAGAAGAACTAAGCGGACACACGGACAGAAAACGAAAGCGAATTTTGTTTTAAAAATAAATATAGTGATGTATAGGTATACTAGTCTATGACGTCATAGGCATCAGAAACACATTAGTAAAGTGAAAACGTTTCGCAGATGCTGAAATTTAAATGTAATAGTTATTTTTTTGTAACAGAGTGCGGAGGGATCACTCATTACCAATGAGGTAGTCAGCTGAACTTAATGACTAAACAGAGTAAGTAAGGTTTTCAGTAAAGAAAGGTAGTTCGGTAAATATAAAAAAAAACCGCTGTAAATCAATTGCAAGTCCTGTTATAAATATAGTCGATTCCAAATGATAAATGATAAAATGATAAATGATTTTATTTCTGTAAGTAGGTTTGTACAAACACTTTTACACGTCAATCATAATTTTTTTTTTTTTTAACTAGATGAGGTCGGCGTTTCCTATCTGACTACTCTGAGAAGAAAGGCCGAAACAAACTCAGAGGTCACAGTCTTTTTTAAAGTCCAGACATAATCTTGGTCAGATCATGTGAAGACCATGTGGATTGGTGTCTGAAATGGTCTTTTGAGGAAAGAACCACACAGATTGAGTGGACCTGTCCAATCAGTGCACGCATTTATCAGTAATCATGCAGCTCAACTCAGAACTTGAGGAGCTCAAAGATTTGACGAACAATACCAAAGAAAGGACATTTGGGTAGGCCGCATAAATTACTCAAACTGGCAGATTAACATTATAACTAACTGAGAAAGAGATGAAACACAAAACAAAAAAAAACAAAACATGATCCACACAGTCCTCACATTCACAATAATTAAAACAATAATAATATTATACTTCTCAAAGTAAATATTCATGTCAAAGTGTATATAATAATAATCAAATGTCGAAGAGTATAAGTTTGCAAAAAAAAAAAAAAGAACAACATTTAGTATGCAAAAATTGGAGCAGGTCAATCCCAAGATGTTTTGTCCTCAATATAATCCTTAACGGTATAAAAGGCTTTCTGGCACAACTTACGTTTAATGAATGATTTAAATTTATTGAGACTTAGATCTTGAACATGGCTAGGAAGTTTGTTATAAAAGCGTATACATTGACATCTGAATGATCCACCTATTTTTTTGAGCCTTGTTGATGGTACAACAAATTTGTGTTTGTTCCTAGTATTTATACTATGGATATCACTGTATTTTTTAAACAATTTAATATTTTTATGGGCATATAAAAGATTTTCAAAAATATACTGTGAAGGCACAGTCATTACATTAATCTCCTTAAATTTCTCTCTGAGAGAGTGTCTCGGACTTAATTTATAAATTGATCGGACAGCTCTTTTCTGCAACACAAAGATAGTTTGAATGTCGGCGGCATTTCCCCACAACAGAATACCATACGACATTACACTATGAAAATAGCTGAAGTAAACTAAACGGGCTGTCTCTATATCAGTTAAATTACGAATTTTTCTAACAGCGTATGCTGCAGAGCTAAGCTTTTTCGACAATTTATCTATATGTGGGCCCCATTGAAGCTTGGCATCCAAGGTTAAGCCCAAGAATACAGTGCTATCTTCAAAAGTATTTAACAACTTCGGCGGCAAGCATAATCTCCAGAATCAAACTTTTTTTGTTATTATAATTTTAGTTACCCTCAGACCCAGAGGTTCATATTTTCTAGAGTATAAATCGTACCTCAAACCAAAATACGCCAAACGATTCGCCCAGGCCAATGTTCTTTTTCTCGTTAAAGAAATGTATGAAAATCGTGTGCATTAGTGATACACAACGCCTTGAACGCAATGGGCATGGTGTATCATTTTTGACACACATTGTATAAACAAGTGTGTGCAAAGATACATGGGTACCGAAGGTGTTAATGAAAGTCTAAACAAAACCCATCTTAACATCAGCCTATACTGTTCCCACTGCTGGGACAGATGCCGCTTCTTTTCAAGAGAGTGGGCTGTAATCCACCACGCGGGCCAAGTGCCATTATGTATCCGAATTTTTGGTTCTAGGACATGCCATTTTCTCACAAAGAGGAAGCCTGTATCCCAGCAGTGGAAATATAAGAAAAAAAAAACAATGGCACTCCGGGAGTGCCGACAGAATTGAAAACTTAAACAATTACGTGTGTATTTTTTGAATCGTCAGGAAATATTGTTTTAATCATCAGATTAAACAACTTTTAACGTTATTCGTTCGTACGTTCGTGTTGTCAGTGGTGTCGGTAACAGTGTCGCGAGTTCAATTGTTTTTCCCATCTCAAAAAATTCCCAACGAACCTAAAGAAGTTTTCACTTCAAAAAACATTAATAATAATAATAATAATCGTTTATTTATAAAAAGGAGCACATTTACAAAGTATCTTAAAAATTAAAATAGAACACAGTTGCTTATTGCCTGAACTAGGTTGAACCTGTGTTTCAGGCTATGAAGTGCATGAATACTTAATGTAATAAATTAACAATCTATATAAGGTAAAAGTAAATTAAAACTAGGGAATAAAAGTAAAAGTAATAAAATAGCATGTTAGTCGTTCTATTTGCAGACAATAAGTAGATCTTCTGTCTGTGCATAAGCGATGGTTAGTAAATATTTAAGTATAATTTTCTTACAGCTAAAGTAATTTAATTTATAGATACTTAGTTTCCTATTTAACCTATTGTACAGAAATGGGCCCAAGAATGTAAAAAATCTTTCTACAAAAACATGTTTTGAGGTTGCATTGGATGTGCATACTATATCATTCCGTCTTTTGTAAGTATTGTCAGCAGTGTAGGTAAGCATGGTGTGCTGTTTTAGTACTAAGTGCATAATGAAAAGTTGTCGAACAGTCAGCACGTTGCAGGATTTATATAGCAGATCTGTGGGAAAGAAAAAGGGATGGAAGTTTGCAACCTTTAAAATTGCTCTCTGTGCTCTTTCAAGAGGAAGCAGATTAGTTTTTGGTGCGCCACCCCATGATGTGATGCAGTACTGAATTATTGATTGACATAGGGCTAAATAAACTTGTGTGATTAATTTTGAGTCTGCAAATGATCGCAGTTTTTTAAAAACAAATATTAATTTGCGCACTCTTTTAACGAGACTTTCAATATGTTTTCTGAAAGATAGAGTGTCGTCCATTATTACGCCGAGGTATTTTATGTTGTTCGTTTTGAGGATAAAAGGACAATTACACATGTTGACTGAACGGTTTCCACATTGATGTGCATATAGTTGTGGGTTAGTAATGTTAAGTTGAGGCTTGCGCATGGAGAAGTGAATATATTTTGTCTTGTCAGCATTTAATGTTAGTAAATTTGTTTGAAGCCAATTAGTCACAGTATCAAAACCTAGTTGTGCGATTTCGAACAGTTCGGTACTGGTCTTAGCGGTAAATATAAGCGCCGTGTCATCAGCATATGATATGATTTTCCCGTCTTTAATATTAAGATTACACAGGTCGTTAATATAAATCAGGAATAGGGTAGGGGCCAGAATACTTCCCTGGGGCACGCCAAAACCCGTACTTTTCTGCTCATCGCTCATGGTTTTATCTATTCTAACGCATTGGTATCGGTCATGTAAGTAGTCAGCAAATAGTTTCAGCGGCGTTCCCCTTATACCTATAGTCTCTAGCTTATTGAGAAGGACAGAAACGGACACCGTGTCGAAGGCCTTGGCTAAATCAAGGAAGACTCCCAGGGTCTGGTTCCCTTTGCCGAGTTCTTCTGAAATGTAATCGGCCAGGCTATGCACCGCATCGGCTGTGGATAATTTGGCTCTAAAACCAAATTGCGCAGGGGATAAGAAATGATTGTGTTCTAGATAGTTCATTAGTCTACTGTTTATAATTTTCTCTAATATTTTTGATATTGATGGGAGTAACGCTATTGGCCTATAATTATTAACTAAGTCTTTACTTCCCGATTTAAAGACTGGGATTACAACTGCTTTTTTTAGACATCTCGGGAAAATTCCATTGGAAAGACAGATTCGAAATATATGTGTTAAAGGTGGTACTAAAATATGCTTATAGAGTTTAAGGATCTTGTTGCTTATATTATCCCATCCAACTGCACAGTCATCTTTAAGCCCAGCAATAATTCGGGTTATTTCGTCTTCGTCAGTGTCCAGGATAGCAAAAGATTTCAGGTTACAGCAATTGTTTGATTTTTGGGAAGGTTGGTCACAATAATGTTTCGGAATCTGTTCCGCAAGAGTTTTCCCAACATTGACAAAAAAGTTATTAACATTGTTAGCAGAAAGGAGTGGTGAGGGATCAGTAAGCAGTAAACTCGAATTTGATTCGCGCTGTTTAGACATATTGGTGACGTTTTTAATATGTTTCCAAAGTTGCTTGCTATTGTTACCTGCTCTACTTAATTCGTTTTTATCGTAATTATTTTTTAAATTCTTTAGTAGATTGTTGCAGAAATTCCTGTATCTTTTATAGGTGGTTTGAATGATTAGATTATCAGGGTATCTCTTTGCTCTCTGATGAAGTTTATCTCTGTGTCTTATACATCGAATTAGTCCAGGAGTAATCCATGGTTTAATATTATAACGTTTCTTATCCACTGTAGAAACTGTCGTGTTACGTAATATTGCTTGTTTGACATGTTTAATTAAGTACGATAAAGCCAAATTAGCGTCAGCAGTATTGTAAACGTAGCTAAAATCGAGGTTGCATAAGTCATATTCGAGTTTGTTTGTGTTTAATTTGCTTTTGGTCAGGGGACGATTTTGCTTAGGCAGCGTTAAATTTACGGTAAGTAGGACAGCGTGATGATCAGTAATTGTTGCGTTAGTAACAAGCGTAATGTATGATAAGCTGCTTTTGATCATCATATGATCGAGACAAGAACCGCTTTGGTGAGTAGGCAATGTGTGAGCGGGGAGAAAGCCATGGTATGAGCAGATATTCAGGTAATTTTCGGTCCCTGCATCGCAGTTTTCGGCGGCAATATTTATATTTAAATCACCTGTTAGTATAACATTCCTAAAAGAGCTTAGTGCTTGAAAAATCTGATTTAAGGAATTGTGAAAACAATCTAAGTTCCTAGCGGAAGGGGACCTATACATAGCGATTATCGCTGTAGTTGCGCCAATTTTGATAACTAAGCAATTACTCATACAGTCTTGAAGAGTAGGTTCCTCGACTGTGACCTTTAAACATTCTTTGGCAAAAACTACCACACCATCATTTTGATTGTAATTTGTTGTAGTATGCAATAAGTTATACCCAGGTATTAGTGGAAGGTTATCTATGCGGTTCGCTAGCCAACACTCAGTTAGTACAATTATATCACAATCGAAATTAAGTCTATGAAGGAAAATTTTAAAGCTATCTATGTTCTTATAAATACTACGAATGTTTTGGGTCAGTATAGTTAGTGACTTTTGATAATCGGAAAGATATTGTTTGCAATCCTCAACTTCACATGTTTTCGACACAGTTAAAAATGAGTTATCTATATTGGTAAATAAGTTAATATCCATACTAAATTAAAGAAATAACAATAAAAAAAGAACAAAGAAAATTAAAGCCTAAACGTCTAAAATATAAAAAAGAGGATGTGGCGCTCTTAGGCGCCTACATAATCGATCGAGTTAATATACCTGTTTTCGGCAGCTTTTTTGGCCGGACAATCTGCGTCTCCCGTCTTGTGGTTGGCCTGTTTTTTAAAGCGCAAACATGTAGCACATTTAGGCGCTTCAGCTTTTCTTGCGCAGTCCTGTATTGTGTGTCCTTCTTCACCGCAATGTCCACACGTAGAAGCAGCAATTTTACATGTTTTGGCTGCATGACCGTACTGCTGGCACTTGTAACATCTCGTTACTAGTGTGAAGTCTCGTACCGGGCAAGACGTCCAATTTATGAACACACGGTCTTGTGTGATGAGGGCTTTGCGTACGACGGCTGGAACTTCTATAATATAGTTGCAGTGTTCAACATCTTTCCTGCCAGATTTGTGGCTTAGTTTAATGGAGGTCAAGAATGAATCTAGGGATATAGTAGGCAGTTTGTCGGCCAAGTTTTGTTCATAAATACATTTATAAACCTCATTTTCGGCCATTGATGTGGGAACACCTATTACTATTATCCGAGGTTTGCGCCTCTTAGGTTCGTCAACGGTGAGCCCTGACGAAGCAAGTTGGACTGTTTGCTTGAGCCTATCTAGGTCATCTTTAGTCTCAGTGCTTATTATGAGTCCTCCTTTTCCAATTTTTCGTACGCCTCGAACTTTCAGCTTCATTTCTCCAGGGCATATGATTTTTTGGACCATGTTCTTAGTGTCGTCACTGGTTTTTGAGATGTCACTGGGATAAATGGCCACGGAGCTAAAAGAATTAGGACGAACAAAGGTATTGGACCCCTTCTTGACCATATCTGCAAAAGATGAAGAAGGTGCTTCTCGCTTCGTGCAGGACTCCTGAATCGTCCGGTTCATTTCCATAAGGCAATCGGATAGGTCTCGAGCTTCGGTCATGGTTTTGAGTGAGGTATGGGTTTGGATTGCTTTCTGTTTTAGCGACTGGTAATGAACTGCCATTTGCGAAGCTCCATGTCCAACTTTCCGGCAGAGATTGCTTATTTTCAGCTTCTGATCAGCGTTTAGCTTTCCTTCAGAAGCAATAGCAACAACCTCATTTAGACACTGCTCAATGGATCCCATCCAGTTCTGAATCTCCGGAGTGGACACAACTTCAATTGTCTCATTTTGGTCCTGTCTTGGTTGTTGGGGCGGTGTCCGTGCCGGTGTTGTTACCGGGGTCGGAGTCGGTGGAGGGCTACGTCGTATCATCGCGCTGCGATTGAAGGGGCTGCCTTCCATATACAAGTAATTAGAATTTAATACGTCAGTCCATTATTTTAAGTTATCACTTTAATATCAGTTGATATAACACGCTTTGTATAAAACTGGGTCACTGATTATGCAAGCGTTAATTTATTTACTTAAAATTGTGCATTGATGAGTACGTCTGTATGCGTTGAATGCAAAACTCCAAGTCCAGTAATTATACACAGACTACATTTTTTTAATAACAATATTATACGTATTTAGATTGTTTTCAGAAAATATCGCCGCTCGGTGCACTCTTTTTCAACCGCTTGTCTTTTGAAAAACGCCTTCTGTAAAGATTTCCAGCTCTCTGTCTCTCGGTCGCTGAATCCACTCAACACCCAGCACCGGGAACATTATATACGATTTATAGGGTGTACGGGGAACGCTTCCGAAGCGAGAACATTGGTTATTTAACGTTTGACGCTTCTGTAATGTTCCTACTTATTTTATTTTGGCGGCGCTTTACAAAGGATGCCTGAACGTAAAGTCGCCGCCTAGACTTGAGGTCGTTTTAAAATGTGTTTAATCTCAATAATTCATTTAACTGTTCTCACAGCATACTGTACAAAAAATGCTAAAAAAATACGTAATTTTTTTTGATGGAACTGTATCGAGAATCTCTAGCTCTATCACCTGTCTTAATTTTCGAAAGTATTTTCCGTTTATTATTATATTTATACATATTAACCTAACAATACTTTGGCCGACCTGGGAAAACGAACCCGGGATCTCATGCTGATCAGTAGTGCTTTCGACCAGTAGTCTAGATGTATCCACTAGATATATGTATGTTATTTTCGAAAGAGGGAAGCAAGTAATACACGTGGAACGATGTAAGTGGTTTACGCACTGACGCTTTATTAAAAAAACTAGCTTCCGCCCGCGGCTTCGCCCGCATCAAAGTCGGAAATTATCCCGCGGGAACGTACTACCGGGATAGGTACCTTTTTGATGTATTTTTATAATCAATTAATGTCAAGCACCCCACGCTTTTTAATTGAATTAAATTATTTTCTCTTTTTTTAGTTTGGTTTTTAAAGCGTGTTTTTTAGTTTTTTTAAACTATTATTTATTTTCTATTTTTTAGTTCTGCTAACTACAAAACGTGTTTTTTTTTCTCATTTTTTTTTTTAAAATTATTAAATTGTCATCGGTCCTCGACAAGTTTACAAAGTTTCAATGAAATCTGACCGTTTAAAGTGGGTCAAAATCGCGCTCAAAGATTCCGTTACATACATTGTACATACAACCCGAGCTAATATAAAGCGTGTAAAAAGGGCGGGGCTTCTGTCATTCTGACAGTTGTCATGCAGCTATGGCTGCGTTCAACATTGTAATTATAAATATACAAAAATGTATATCCAGAATTTTATATAGCTCACTATTTCATTCAGAAATATATATGTATATGAGCTACTAATCGTAGATATTTTACACTATTGAGAGAAAGAAAATGAACGCCATAATAATCTCCAGTATTTCATATAGCTACACCATTCATTCGCAGATTACGTATGTAAATACCGCTCATCAGCTGATGACGTCACCGGCGCCGGCGCATCCAAAGTGAAACTATACGAGAGAGAGATTGTTTAATAATTTGGTGGAAGCGCCGTAATTGTGCTGTGTTGCTTCGAGGAAGTTGAAGAGTTTTCCTGTTGGGAGATAAATATTAAGATGATTTTATGTTCGGAAAGAAAGAAGGGGCTTGTGGCTAAGTAATAACAGTCGCACGGGTTGATCGATCAGGTTAAGTTACACTTGACGCGGTTGGTTCGTGGATGGGTGACCATCTTTGCATACCAAGACCCCTCCGTGCTGGTCCCGGCTGTCATTTGTAGATATTTTATAGTCGTTACGGGTAATCAGAAGCCCGAAAGTCTGACAACCAGTCTTACGAAGGGCGAAACTCCTTGGTAAGACTGGTTGCTAAGTTGATGACCAAAGGGTATCGTGTTACCCAGTAACTGAGTTCTGGAGGTTGGATAGGCTGTCGCTCCATGTCATCATTTCAGCCGAAAGACTTCCACTGCTGGACAAAGGCCTCCCAAAAAGCCATAATCGCCACGCTTGGCAAGCGGGTTGGCGATCGCAGTATGGTGGTAAAATGCATAGAGAACGCTGCTGCCAACTCTCTAGTAAGCCCCTTAGTCGCCTTCTACAACACCCACGGGAAGAAATGGGATGGTGCTATTCTTTAACGTCCAGCACCACACGGAACTCGCTCCATGTAAAATACTGGAATACCAAATGAAATCAAATTCCAATAAGAAAAATCAAAAAATCAATTCATTAAAAGAAATACAGTTAGTAAATCATAACAAGCGTATATTTCCAATAAGGTAGGTACACACACATAAACATTATAATCAATCTAAATCAGATAAGTCCTTTTAATTCCAAGAGAATTTTTAATAATACGACTAAATAATCACAGTTTACATTTAAATGATAATAGCAGAAACCAATACACTGTAAATATAAAGCAAACAATAGAACAGGGAAATTTTAAACAATTAAGTCTATAAATAATGTTTTTACCAACATTATTTCTGGCTGATACCTATTTACCCTTATTGCCACTTTGAGGTACTTATGCATCTTCGACAACATCTGGTACTTCAGCGACGCGGATCCAGGGCTTCATATTCTCGACGCAGGCAACACCATCGTACTTTTGGAAGATCTTTCAGCTCCCCTCAGGTCCGCCACTTGATATCTATCGTGCCCCAGGATATTCGTCACTTGAAAGGGCCCCTTGTACAGAGGCAAGAGTTTCGTGCTTTGCCCATCATTTGTGTGACTTGGAATTTCATCGTGGGTCCGTATGCAGTTGTATTCAACTGCATACGGTCAGACCGGAACCCGACCCACGATGTTTTCCTTCACCGTTTCGAGAGCAGTGGTGATGAAATAATTTACACAGATTAAAGTGTCTGGGTTCAAACTTACTATCAACAACTCGTTAGTCGCGGTCGTTCCAACTGGGTTTTTTTTTATTCTTTTGGAAAATGTCTAATTTAAGGAGAACCTAGTCCACATTTTTTGCATACAAACTTCGGGAGTGATTTACTCCACTGTCTGATATGGCACATCCAAAGTAAAATAAGATATCGTTTTGTCTCATTATTAATATTGTCTGTACGGAAACAGAATACTAAAATAAAAACCCAATAAAAAGTTAGGAGGCAACAAAAAAATATTTGCATGACCTACAAGTAGTTGTTCCGGGTCTGGCTGTTTGTGTATGTGAGTTTAAATGTTTGTTTTTTTTCCTCTTTTTAGTATATATAAATGATTTACTTCATTTACTTAAAAACCGACTACAAATGGTGTTATTTGCTGATGACACATCACTGATTTTTAAAGTTAAGAGACATGCACAGGAGCTTGACGATGTAAATAACGCTATAGTTAAGGTCCATAATTGGTTTACTGTAAATAATTTGGTATTAAATGGAAAGAAAACTAAATGCATAAAATTCACGTTACCGAATGTTAGAAGTAGTGAATGTCACGTTGTATTGAATAAGGAGATACTAGAATTCGTCGAACAGACGGTTTTCCTGGGAATCACGCTTGACTCAAGGCTACAGTGGGGTCCTCACTTAACATCACTTGCAGGGCGGCTAAGTTCTGCCGCTTACGCTGTTTGGAAGATCCGTCAATTAACAGACGTGGATACCGCGAGACTGGTCTATTTTAGTTACTTTCATAGCATCATGTCTTACGGTATTTTGCTATGGGGACGTGCTGCGGATATTGAGTCGATCTTCATTCTGCAAAAGAGGGCTGTCAGGGCCATCTACAACCTACGCAGACGCGAATCTCTTAGGGAACTGTTCAAAACAATTAACATCATGACGGTACCTTGTCAATATATCTTTGAAAACATTATGTACGTTCGTAAAAATCTACATCTGTTTGGTAAGATAAGTGACAGGCACAATTTTAATACTAGAAATAGGAACAAATTAGATCAACCACATTTCAGATTGTCTAAAGTACACACTTCTTTTATGGGGTACTGTGTAAAATGTTATAATAAAATACCAGCCGATATTCTTGAACTAAATGAAAAGAAATTTAAATTATGCATTAAACGCACACTATGTAGACAAGCATATTATAAGTTAGATGATTACATTGTTGATAAAAATGCTTGGCTTAATGCTGGTCCGACTCCACAGGCACCTGGGCTTGCTATTTAAAATTTTCATATTTGGAAGAGATGCTTCCCTTTTTTGTTTTCTGACATTATGAACATTTCTGTTCCTATTATTTTTATTTTCTATATTAATAAGTTTTTATTTTGACTGAATTAAGTATTATTTATAAAAAATTCAAAAGATATTAAATATTTTTCTTTCTTTTTGGAAATCAAATTTGATTAATTTCTCAAATACATTGCAAACTATATTTTTGTATAATTTAGAAGCATTTTGTTTAAACTTTGTAAATGTGAGTACCATGCATCCGTATAATAATTATATTGTTTTGATGTACGTTGACTTGAAAAAGCGTGGCAGTTGAGAGTATGTCATGCTCACTTAAATGTCTCGCTGATGGTGGCGCGTGTGTTGGATCATTCGGTTCCCTACAAAATGGTTGAGCTGGATGGTGCTGATCCACGCGTCAAGTTCGTGAACGGGCGCCGTCGGTTGAGACTGGTCATCTCCTAACTTCCATGGCTAATTTTAAATTTTATATTTAGAATTGTTTTTTTTTTTTACATTGTCTCACATATAGAAGCAACAAGAATAATGTTCCCAAGTTTTTGTAATACATAAAATGATTAAAAAGAGTGTCCATGGAGTTTCTTGCCCGTTCTTCTCCATAGAGATCTACGTTTTGGAATGGGCAACTAGCTTCAACTTTCCAACTGGTCGACTTTTTGACAATTCGAAAGTGCCTGTAAATGGTTTAATTGAAATAAATGCTTTGAGTTTGAGTTTTGTAAACGCACCCACAATACAGGAGAAATTCCTAGTGTGGGGTAACGTTTTTCTAAAAAAAAAAAAACAAAGATTCGTTTTTCTTGCTAATTTTACTGAACTTTGGGCGTGTTTAAGTAATAAAAGAAATATAAAATCTCCAAAACCAAGTCGGTACCAAAAAAGTTCAATTATCGAAAAGTTCAATAAGCTTCATTGGTCATTAATTTATGCATTGGCTTTTTCATAAAACCCGATCTTCCAAAGGACTTTTCTTAATTTTTTCGCGAATTTTTTAGTATAAATGATCCCTGCATCTCAGTCAATAACGTTGTGCGTGTAGTCTAGCGTCTAACTGCTCATCACTGATACTATCTCTGTCGGACACGAAGCCTGGTGAGACAGCGTGATTTTAGCCTGGCCCACCAGTGAGTTCGAGCCCGCGAATAGGCTCCCCTTAAAAGCCAAACACACTGCTCAACCCCAGAAACCAGGCTACCATTAGACTAATAATACAGTCGAACTGACCAAACAAAGACTGACTGAGTCAGTAAAGGCAGGTCAGTAAATATAAATACCCAAAAACGAAACACTGAAAATCAATTAGCAAGTCCCATTACTACCTCATAAACATGATGAGTGTTGACGTCATCGGCGCCGGCGCATACGAAGTGAAACTGTTCACGAGAGAGAAATTATAATTTGGTGAGTGAGTCGTCATTGTGTATTTTTGTATGTATTTTATTGAATTTTTCGTTTATTTTTTTGTCTTTATTTTATGAAGCGGGCTGACAAGCAATAGTGGTCCCAGAGGTAATGGTAGTGACTTACCGAGTTGTAGGTCGTGGGTTCAAACCCAGACAGGCGCTTTAATTTCTATAATAAAAAATATAAAAAACATAAATTATTTCATCACCACTGCTCTCGAAACGGTGAACGAAAACATCGTGAGGAAACCGGCATGTCCTAGAACCAGAATTCGAAGACATCAGTCGACCGCGACGGTCACAACGTATAATCCCCTAACTACAAATGACTATGAAGCTATTTCAAGAAGCTTTTTGAGCAATTTAATATTCTGTCAAAAATAAATAATAGGTCTTTACCTATGAAATTGCCGTTTTGTATGAAAAAATTTAAATGAATTTTTTTCATGTATTTTTTATTTGTATTAATCGAAGTAATCACCCATGCAATCAATGCATCTTTGCCATCGCAGTGGCAGTTTATTGATGCCCTTCTTAAAGAAATCAGCTGGACGGGAGGCAACAAATTCTTCAAAGGCATTTTGTACTGCCTCTCGGGTATTGAATTTTTTTCCCGCCAAGAAGTTATCCAAATTCTGGAAAAAGTAGTAGTCTGTAGGCGCAAGGTCTGGTGAGTAGGGCGGATGACGGAGAGGTTCCAACCCCAGTTCTTGCAACTTGGAGACCGTCTGCTGTGCAGTATGAGGTCGCGCGTTGTCGTGCAGGAGCAGCGGAGACGAGCGATTGACCAATGCTGGTTGGAGATGTGCCAGCTTCTCCATCATTGTGTTCAGTTCTTCACAGTACACATCTGCAGTAATGCTCACCCCGTTTGGTAAGAAGCTGTGATGAATCACACCGGCGCTAGACCACCAAACAGTGACCATCACTTTTCTAGGGGTAAGTTTTCGTTTAGGGCATTGTTTAGGTGCTGAACCAGGATCCAACCAACTTGCTGAGCGCTTGCGGTTATCAAACAGAATCCATTTTTCATCGCAGGTAACAATGCGGTTCAAAATTCCTTCATTTGTGTGTCTGTTGAGCAGTGCAAGGCACGTCTCGACGCGTACTTCGCGCTGACGATCATTGAGTTCGTGGGGCACCCATTTGTCAAGCTTTTTTACCTTGCCAATTTGACGCAAATGGACCAATATTGTTTTGACGCTAACGTCGAAAGCTGCTGCTAATTCAGCCGTAGATTGTGTATCATCAGCTTCCACAATCGCCTTTAATTCGTCATTGTCGACCAAAGTCTTCGGACGACCGCGAGGTTCATTTTTCAGGTCGAAATTTCCAGAACGGAAGCGAGCAAACCAATAACAGGTGGTGCGTTGGTTTGTAGTGTTAGCTCCGTAAACGTCGTTGATGTTGCGTGCCGCTTGTGCCGCGTTGCTGCCACGACGGTACTCATATTCCATAATTACTCGAATTTTTAACGTATCCATGATGACGAAAAAGATTGAAATGCGATGAAAATGTAACACTAATCAATAAACAAATGACTACTTTTGGAAAAAAAAATCCATGTTTTTAAAATAAAATTAATTTGAAATTAGAATTCTTACCCAAACAAAAATTATTTTGATTTGAAATGGCCAGTACTGCAAAACGGCAATTTCATAGGTAAAGACCTAATAATTGAAATGTGTGTTCATACAAAAGACATCAACGCGTTCCGTCGGCGTTGGTGTCTTTTATTCGGATTTTCAATGTAGTTTTTTTCTTGACTTTATTTGAAAAAAGTAAATGCAGTAGCATACCTTGGATAAAGCTAAGTCTAATTAGCGTGGCGATGAAAAAAATTGCACGAATAAATATGCATAGTTTTTTGTTGTTACTTGTTTGATACAAAATTCAGAAACGCGAATACCGTTCGCCGACGCAGCTAAATCAACGATTAAAAGCTTGCAAATATATATATATATATATTTTTTAATTTATTTCATCATCATCACTATTTCAGCCGGAAGACGTCCTCCCCTAATTGGGGGGGGTCTTGCCATAATCACCACGCTTGGCAGGCGGGCTGGCGATCGCAGTGTGGTGGTAAAATGCAGAAAGAACGCAGCTGCCCATTCTCTGGTAAGTCTCTTAGTCGCCTCCTATGACACCCACGGGAAAAGATCAGATGGTGCTAATCTTTACGCCCGGCACAACACGGAATTATTTATTTAATTTCAAGTAACAAGCCTCATAGTGTTAGTAACAAAAACTTACAAAATACGTTAGTAAAACATGAACACAGATGTTTCTATGTTCGTGATCTGCTATAGATAAAATTTAATAATTTTAATAATCTATTTATTTAATAAAACCTTATACAAAAAGTACACTTAGCCAACAGTAATAAATTTCCCATAGAATTATGGTGCCTAAAAATAAACTATTTCAAAAATATTTTTATTACAAGTGCAAGTGATAATGTTTCGGAATTATATAGAATGTTAGGTAGCGACCCACCCGATCTAGGTTTATTTAAACCTGTGTTTCGGGTCATCACTTTACATTTCAATTAAATTAGGACATTTACATTTAAAATTTAATTGACAGTACACTGATTTGTCGTGAAGGTTTTTAAGTTAAAGTTAGATAGAGAAACAAGTTCCACTGAGATGCACTAAGTAGTTAAGTTTATTTAAGTTAAGAGTAAGTAACAATAGTGCAGTGGTAGGCGATTATTTCTCTCAGTTATTGATAGCTACACAGTTTTATGTACACTACATTTAAATTCGTTAGTTAAGTTATTTTATAATGCTAAATTATGACGCGCATCGTTGGCCTAAAGTAGGTTACCGAGTAAGCAGAATAATGTACGGCGATGAGACCGTACATTGATTTAAAAATAATCTATGAACAACTATGAGAAAGCATATTGGTAAAAAATGATATACATAATTGGTAAAATGAAAACCCTGCCCCAAAAATGATCTGAGGGGCAATTCTCGTAATTTTAAGAACGTTCACAGTGATCTCAGTCTCAATCTGTCAAAAATGCCTCTTGTTTTCATACATTTTCGACATTTGCTTGTCGCTGAGATGAGACTGCGACTACATTGTGAACGTTTTTAATTACGAGAATTGGCCATCTGCTTTTTTTGAAGTCTTCAACCCAACATTATCGTAGACGTAACTTACAACTCTAATTACACCCAATTAAGGCAGCTTAAGCATAAATATTATAATAAGAGACATCTGTGAGCTTTGCATAACATCGATCAATAAAGAGAGGTTTTACTTTACCACAACTGTACGAAGAGAAAGGCTTCACTCAGTTGTGTATTTATAAAGATAGATGGCGCTACGTTGTATGACGCATTAAAATAAGTAATAGTTACAATTATTTTCTACTTTTTTTTTAGTTTGCTTTTTAAAGCGTGTTTTTTAGTTTTTTTACACTATTATTTATTTCAATTTTTTAGTTCTGCTAACTACAAAAGCGTGATTTTTCAGGTTTTTTTTTTGGTATTGTTTTTTAAATTTTTTAAGGTCCTCGATAAGTCTACAAAGTTTAATATGAAATCTGACCGTTTGAAGTGGGTCAAAATCAAATCCAAAAAAGGAGATGGTTACAAACAAACAAAGATACAGGTGAAGTTAATATAAGCGTGTTAATAAAAACCATACGTTTAATTAACATCAGGCCATACAGGCTGGGTTAGGTAGGCAGCAGTGTGTACTACAACCACTTTTCGCTAGCTTTGTTAGTCCCATATGATAGGGGGCGAGCCTATTACCATCAATTTGGCACAATTCCAGACAACGGGCTCCTACTGACATATATGTCATATGGAAAAACTCAACATAACTTTGGCTGACAAGTCGAACCACAGACCCCTCTCTGACCAGTCGTGCTTGCGATCACTAGTTCAAAGACACATCCCATACAAGGGACTTGTACAGACGCCAGCACATCAACCTACTACAATCTGTCAAATTTCTTTAATAGATTTTCAACTTTAATACTAAAGTACAAGGTTCAAAGTTGATTGAGAAAATTTGACAGTTTCGGGTAAGTTGATGTGCTGGCTTCTGTACCTATATAATACTACACCCACATTTCAAAAGTTATGTTCAACGCTACTGCTTAGCACGAGGTCCTGGATCCGTTTCCCAGGTCCGGCAAAGTGTTATTGGGTGTGTCTATCTGGAATTCTGTCTAGATTTGTGCCCTGTTAAATGCAAAAGGCTTGCCCCTATGACATGGGACTTAAATCCAACTATATTTTATTATTAATTATCCTTCTTCCTACTCATATTATAATTGTGAAAGTTTGTAAAGATGTTTGGATGTTTGTTACTCAATCACGCAAAAACGGCTGAACGGATTTGGATGAAATTTGGCACACAGATAGTTTAAAACCTGGATTAACACATAGGATACTTTATATCTCGGTAGAACGTTCCCGTGGGATAATTTTCGAACTACACGCGGGCGATGCCGCTGGCTAAAGTTAGTATTCCAACATAAAACATTTAAAGATTTTAGCCAATCGGTATCGGGAACAGGGTCCAAGTGGGAACTGCCCTCGCTACAACCTCCTCACAATAGATGCCATGTCCAGAAGCAATGCCTATCTTCTTTTTAACACGCTTTTATTAGCTAGGGTTGTATGTATCTATGTATGTAACGGAATCTTTGAGCGCAATTTTGACCCACTTTAAACGGTCAGATTTAATTGAAACTTTGTAAACTTGTCGAGGACCGATGACAATTTAATAATTAAAAAAAAAATTGAGAAAAAAAAACACGTTTTGTAGTTAGCAGAACTAAAAATAGAAAATAATAGTAATTTAAAAAACTAAAAAACACGCTTTAAAAACCAAACTAAAAAAGGAGAAAATAATTTAATTCAATTAAAAAGCGTGGGGTGCTTGACATTAATTGATTATAAAAATACCTCAAAAAGCACCCCACGCTTTTTAATTGAATGAAATTATTTTCTCCTTTTTTAGTTTGGTTTTTTAAGCGTCTTTTTTAGTTTTTTAAACTATTATTTTTCATAAATGAGGAAGTGTACGTTCCACTTCAAACGTCCCTGACATGATTGGTGTCAATCAATCAAATCATTGATGTGAAAAACATGTATTTTTTGTTTGAAACTCGTAAAAATGAGTAATTAATTACTATAGACATACACGCGAACGAAGTACAAGCAGAGGTTTTAGACTTAAGGTGAACCTAGTCCACATTTTTTGTATACAGACTTCGGAAGTATTTTACTCCACTGTCTGACATGGCACATCCTAAGTAAAATATGATATCGTTTTGTCTCATTATTAATATTGTCTGTACGGAAACAGAATACTAACTACCTACTAAAAACCCATTAAAAAGTTAGGAGCCAACAAAGATTCGTTTTTCTTGCTAATTTTACTTAACTTTGGGCGTGTTTATGTAATAAAAGAAGTGTAAAATCTCCAAAACCAAGTCGGTTTTACTATATATGATTCTGCATCTCACTCAATAACGTTGTGCATGTAGACTAGCATCTAACTGCTCATCACTGATACTATCTCTGTCGGACACGAAGCCTGGTAAGATAGCGTGATTTTTAGCCAGGCTCATCAGTGAGTTCGAGCCCGCGACTAGGTTCCCCTTAAAAAATATTTTTTGCCATGAATATTACTGAGCTGCACGGTCTCTGGCAATTCGGACTCTCTGAGCAGGTCCACTCAAGCTGTGTGGTTCTTTCCTCAAAATACCATTTTAATCTGGTTCTACATCCACACGGTCTTCACATGATCTGACCAAGATTATGTCTGGACTTCAAAAGAGGCCTCTTGAGTTTGTTTCGGCCTTTCTTTTCAGAGTAATCAGATACGAAATGCTGACCTCGTCTAGTTTTTAAAATATTATTGACGTGTAAAAGTGTTTGTACAAAGTTACGTACAGTAATACAATCTTTTATGCTGCTTCTATTTTTCATCATCTGCCTAGAATTTTTCCAACTGTGTTGGGGCAGACTTCCAGTCTTACCAGATGCAGCATGAGAGCAACCGCCTATCTGACCTCCATAACCCAGTTACTGGGTAATACAACAGTCAAAGATTTACAAACGACAACCGGGACTAACGGCTTAACGCGCTTACGTGTACCTTAACCTGCTTACGTGTACCTGCATGTATATTATTTTTACTTATAGTAAAGAAATATCGATGTTTTGACAAGTCGTTTAAAGATACCCCTTGGCAAGACCTGCACCCTAATTGCGTAACTCACGATTAATCATAATCTGTTTCGTTTTGAAACAGATGACTAAACCATTGCTTAAGTTCTAAAAATGTGTCTGCTCAACAACGTAAATAACGCGATGAATATTGTTGAACTGTCAAAATGAAACCGATTATGATTAATCGCGTGTTACGCAATTAGGGTGCTGTTTGTCAGAGTTCTGGGCTTCCGACAACCCGCAACGACTGGGAATTGATTCAATTTTCAAGATATTTTTTTTAATGTTCCGTTTAAGTATCAAACCTACAATCATACAGAAGCGGTAACAAACATTATACTAGTATTGTGCAATGTATAGGATCACCAACTCATCCAACCCACACTGTACACCATAACCTATGGATTTCTATTCTCCTTTATAGTTTCTTCGTGAACATAAAAGATATACATTCTTTGCTTTTATAGTAGTCGTGTGGCAAACGAATGTAATTGTTGAAGATTTCTTTGTGATTCTGTTTTGTATAGAATCAATTTTTGAAGTGAAAGAGGTATGGAGTCATGCCATATGCTAGTTATTCAAATGTAAGATGAGTAATAATCAGAGATGGGCCGAATGTGGTTTGAACCGAATTCGAACTTCGGTCGAACATTCGGTTAAAATGAAAAGTTCGGCCGAACTTCGGTTCAATACCCTTTCATTGTAATAAAAAAATAGTTGTTGCGAATGTTTCGTTTTTTGAACCAAAAACGTTTTTTTTTACGAATTGTTTTCAGATGTTTGTTAGAAGAATACTAAGCTTATTTAATTTTTATAATAGTATGTCTAATTAATTAGACAGAGATTTTCAAGAATAATAAGAAGAACTGATTTAATTTAAGGTTTACATTTGCAATGTTCCTAACTAAAATAAATGACCATGAGTGAGTAAAAGACATAATTTTATTTTAAAATAATGCTATACTCTAATTCTATTAAATTTCAGTCATAATAGTGCAAGTAGGTATTATTTTTCTTATGCCGAATGTTCGGCATCTGAACCGAATTTCGGCCGAAGTTCGGTTCAAGCTGCCGAAATTCGGTTGAACCGAATGTGAACCGAAATTCGGCCCATCCTAGTAATAATATGTCTATAAAATTGAGTTTTGCCGGCTTCATAAGGTTCATAACTCATTTGTTGGGCTTGGTATAACCTTTTATAACAAGCATCCCTCTTCTTTGCTAGATTTGCCTTTTGATGCGTGTAAAACTCCAGTAAAATTCATCCTTTGTTTAATTAAGGCTTACTATTCCATCAACGACTATTTAAATGACAAGAATAGTTGGTCGCTGTGATTAACTCAAGACAATGTTTGTGTTCTTTCTCCAGAATTAGCGTAACTAGTGACAGGTTTTATGGGTTCATATAAATATATATTTTATTTTTTAATGACTAAGTATTATTTTTTTTTACTCTCGTCATGTTTATATTGCTTTGTCTATGTATGTATAGAATCAAGTCTATCCGACTAAACAGACAGCTGTGCTGCTGGGGAGTTTGTTCCGCTACTTCTTCTGCTCAGCTAAAGCACTAGGGAGTGGTGACGGGTGGGCGTTTTTGGGGGATGGTCTTATGTATTTTGACGTTCGAAAAGTGCTGATTCAAATCAAATCAAATCAAATCATTTATTTTTGCAAACATGGGTAATTGGTACATAGATGTTTTCTTAAAAAATTAGTCCTCCATATTCTCAGCCTAATTTGAATAAATGACTTTTGATTTTGATTCCGTGTAAGGAAAGATAAATAGATAGTATCCACTAGCTGAAAGGAAGACTTTACGCGCGGTGTGATGACGATATCAAGAAAATAGCTGGACAACAATGGCCACTAATAGCTGAAGACCGGGAAAAATGGCAAACTTTGGAAGAGGCCTTCACCTTGAGGGGGGTTCCTGTTACCCAAGAAACTTAAAAAATATTTATTTAGGTAAAAACTTATTTTGTAAGTAATTAATAGGAAATAAGAGGCTTTTTATTTTATTATTATTATTTATTATCCACTAGCTGGCATATTGCCACCAGAAATTAGGAGAGCGGTGGCAAGCTCAAGCGAAGCAGCCAAGATTTCTGACCCACGATACCCTTTGCATTATAAAATTCTCGTGCCACAAAGGCTTAAGGCCCATAGTATCCTCATCTCCCGTCTGAATGTTAAAGCACGGCTGCCGCCC
This sequence comes from Antitype chi, assembly GCA_947359405.1. Taxonomy (NCBI): domain Eukaryota; kingdom Metazoa; phylum Arthropoda; class Insecta; order Lepidoptera; family Noctuidae; genus Antitype; species Antitype chi. The sequence continues at coordinate 7,881,249 of OX375835.1, read as the reverse complement.
GCGCCCGCGCAGGGCACCTCTGAGCCTTTATCTCAAAATGGGGATATTCCTTGGCAAATGTTGATTAATTTACAATTGTGCTCTAGCGATTCTGTGGTCCCTCTAACTATCTATTTTTCAGTGTATTTTTTTCTAAATAACGAAGCCGTTTAGCAGGAGTATGGAATAGAAGCCAAAATATTGCGTGTTGCAAAATATTTTTTGACATCAAAAGTATTAACCATACAAAAAAAGTACTTCCGGCAAAATGATCTTTATGAATCTATAGCTAAATCATATATTTATTAAATCTTCAAGACAAGCCGTTAATGAGCAGTTGGGTTCATAAAGTGACCGTGTTACGCTACCAAACGGGACTTAGGCCCTTAAAAAACACAAAAGCTTTTTAAACTATCTCCCCCCACTCACTAAACGAACGGTTAAGAGCGTTTATTCTGAAAATGGGCAACGTCGCAAATAGCTGTCAAATATTTCACTGTTTTGATTAATTTGGCGATATTACTGTATGGAAATATGAAATATCGCTAACTAGTGACCTAAAATATTGATGATGAAATGCAATATTAATTAATATCTTAACACCGAATATTTAGTTTTATAAAAAGAACTTGGAAACTTTCCAAATGCCCTTTTTACACCTAACATAGTTACAACATCAAAGAATAATGCCCGATTATGGCCCACCTCAAACACATTTCGAACTATAATAAAAAAATATAAGTTTTTTAAATAGGCATTATTCGTTTAAGTTCTATTTCTAAATAAGACGCCGTGATCTTATCAAATAAATAAGTAATTTAACTTATTAACAATGAGAATTTCAGTCAGGGAAAGTTTAGGGTTGCCATTTATGGTCAACTTCATGGTCAAATCATTATTCTTATTTTAGGTCACTAGTTAGCGACATTTCATACTTTCATACAGTAATATTAACAAATTAATAAAAATAGGTAGATATTTGACAGTTCTTTGCGACGTTGCCAACCTTCAGAATAAACGCTCTTAAAACTGTGGAAAGATGGTGCTTCCTTACCAAACCCATTCATTCCACCTGCTAAAATCTCGCCCTTGGACATGAGCTGCATTGGCTTTCTTGGAAATCTCTAAATAGACTCCGGACTCAAGTAGGCCGAAGTAAAGAAAACCTGCTCAGGTGGAGATTCACAGATGACTCCGTCTTGGAGTGTAAATGTGGTGCTGTCCCACAAACAATGGGGCATTTAATATCTTGTCCAGCGTATCCTGCTGTGTGCACGCTACAGGAGCTGATGGACGCTGCTGAAAGTGTCAAGATAGTAGCCAAATTCTGGGCTGACTGTATTTAGATTGCTATCGAAAAGATAAAAAGAAGAAGAATATAAAGTTTTATAATAATATCATCATCTGCTATCTACCCGTTCCCCAACTATGCAAGGGTCAGTTTCCAGATAACCAGATGCAGCTGAGCACCAGTATTTAACACGGAGCGACTGCCTATCTGACCTCTTCTGACCATGGGCGTCCGGAATCGATTCCCGGCCACCGTAGGCGCGGGCTTGCGGACGGCGAGTAATGCGTAGCTCGCTGTCCGGTAAGGACCAAGCCCGAGTCGACGGCGCGTTGTTCCACGCGCGCCTCAAAGAGATGTCAGCACCAACTGGTGGGGTCCGCAAGGCCCGATGCCTGCCAAGGGTGCGGGTTGTTTGAAAGAGATACCGCGGCCCCTGGCACACAGGCAACTGAGGGAACACGGGTGGGTCAGTAAAAGTCTGACACGCCCTCCCGCTCCACCCAGAGCGGGAGAAGATATTTGATGATTTACCACCCAAAAAAAAAAGACCTCTTCTGACCAAGGAGTATGATACACTCCAACTGGGACCGAGGATTATGTCAGACTTCTACCGTTTAAAACCCCGCTGTTCTTTCTAGTACCATGAGCAGAGATCGAATATTCGGATGCATATTTACCTAAAGATCTATTTTAGCTCTGAAAGTATGGAAGCGGCTTTATAAATTATTTGTAATATTTATTAAAAACCCCGGGATTCTTGGATTGCATAACTATTCAGATGTGTATTAATTTAAAAATAATGTTTAGGAGGGGTGGTTTGTATTAGTTAAAACAAAAAATAAACCAATTGCTTACCTAAATTAAGACATTTTCGATACAAAAGCGCTTTCCATGTTAGCCAACATCTCGACTTTAGGCGAATATGCATCCGAATATCCGATCTCTGACCATGAGTCACGCGGTGGTTCAAACTAGGAGTTTTTAACTCTTTTTACACACAAAAACTGATGCACTTAAACCTTCTTCATGAATCACTGACTCTATTTCTGAAAACCGCATGAAAATGCGTTCAGTAGCTTTTGAGTTTATCGCGAACAGACAGACGCGGCAAGGGTCTTTGTTTTATAATATGTAGTGATAATATCACGAAATGACTTCGAATTCATGCTACCACATTGTTCAACCTTCTTGTTCATAGGAATGTCAAAAAATATAACCCAATGTAATAATGCTTACCTCTAAACGCACATTAAATAACACTGCTATCAAAATTCATAATTAAAATGACCAATAAATGTCCCTTTAACTACTAAAATAATAAATAATGCTAGTCCACCGAACAGTGGCCGAGTAATCAGCGTGGTATCAATTCGTTATGATGGTACTATCAACTGCCTTTTTAGACCTTTCCCACAGTTAGACGCAGGCTCAGTACGGTTTGGTAGCCGTCATAAATGACTTCGATTTTTTTTGGTTCTTGGACACTGCAGTTTCTTCAAGATATTTTCCTTTACCGTTTTCAGAGCAGTGGTGATGAAATAATTTACACAAAGTAAAGCATCTTCTAGGTTTGAACCTAGGACCTAACTTGTAAGTCACGGCCGTTACCACTGGACCACCACTGATCAATTTGTGCTCATCATCATCATCATCATTTCAGCCGAAAGACGTCCACTGCTGGACATAAGCCTCCCCCAAAAGGTGGGTTTTACCATAATCGCCACGCTTGGCAGGCGGGTTGGCGATCGCACCCAAGCAGCACATTAGCGGAAATTACATCCATAAACAAGCTATATTACAGTCAAAGGCTCTTATGTAGCTGTACTAATGGATAAGACGATTCTCGGGACTGTATAGGGGGCGATCTCTACACTGTTAAACAGCACAGCTGACTAATGGCTGTACAATGGACAAAAAAACAACAAAATGCATTTTAGTAGAACTTGAAAGAACTATTGTCCAGCTTTTGGCTACGTATAATGCTACTAGCTGGTTAAGAAGACCAAAGTTTGTAAACAGCTGCATAACGGGGTAACGTCACACCGTTTCTAAGCTTTGAACTGTATTAGAGAATAAAATTTTGCCATTGGCATTTTTTATGGAGTACACAAATTCTATTATAATGCTTCCTCAGTGAGCTTAACACTAGCTGGTTAAAAGCATTTTAAGACTGCATGAGCTGTAAATTAGTGTAGTGTTACTCCACTTTAATTCCAAAGCTTATAGTGTAAATATTATCTATTTCACAGCCTCTAGAATTATTGAAGAGTAGACATAGGTTAGTAGTGCTATGATAACGTCAATTTTGTCATAACCTCGCAACACGACTTAATCACATAGATTTTGTTGCCAATGATCATAGTTCCGTACAATTAATGGATTCGGTCAGTGACCTTTCTAAAAAAATAATTGTAACGAGAAATACTGAAAGTAATGAATCAAACCAGACATGAGGGAGAAAATATTTATATGGTAAACATTTTATTTAACGAAAATATAAAAGAATGGGCAATAAAGAGAAATGTTGCTCAAGATGCACTGAAGGAATTACTAATAATTGTGAATAAGAGATTTCCAGATATTTTACCAAATGATCCGAGAACGATTCTACAAGCTAGAATAATTGCTTTAAAATAAATCGAATCTGTTGATGAATACTGGTACAATTAATGGACTAATCAATCCGCTAACTATAGTTTTAAACAAGTGACTAGACGTTTTAGAAAATATTAAGAGCATTGGTTGGAATATAACCTTTGATGGCTTGCCTCTATATAAAAATTCGAAATATGAGTTCTGGCCGATTTTCCGTAATGTTTTTGAAATACCCAACTATTTATGGTGTTTATTATGGTGTCGGAAAACCGAAGAATCTTGATCTTTATCTAGAAGATGGTGCCGATTCTGTTGGCACAAAATTCTCTAAACTAAACTAAAAATCACCAAAATTTAGTTTAATCCTGTCAAACGACGATTTCCCATTCTGAAATTGACTAAAGTGACACAACTTAACTATATCTTAGTTTGACAGCACTAAGATTGCACTGAATTATTAATTTAGTGAAGATGGTAATTTTGCTATTCTGAATTTGCCGTTTTTCACCAAAAATGTTGACTATATTAATTTTTCTAACTAAATCTGACTATTTTTAATCGCGATTAAAAAAGTGTGGAATAAAACTAGTGGTCATGAACTAAAATTCACACCAACACTTCGACTTCAGGTGCAAAAACAGTATTGTATCTTTTTTTTTCTTTTCGTTTGCTTATATCTCAAAAATGGTGTGTCCTATCGCAAAAATGATGATAAATTCGACCCCCTTTATGAAACCCCTATGCCCCATAATCTCAACATGTAGGTAATATTTTTTTTATTTTCCATACAATAAGTGAAAAATTCCATAAAAAACGTCGAGGCTGCCCTCCTGCGCACGCTTCATTCATCTCTTAAAAAAATCATTGCGTAGGGCACACAAGTACCACGTTGCGAAGCCAAAAGAAAAAAATACCACCTGCAGGCTTGGCACGACAACCGTAGAGAAGCGTTTTGTCGACGGAAGACAAGACAAAAATGACGTTTCCGTGTAGACAGTTGTCAGTTTTTCACCGAGAAATGTAGACAAGCGATTTCTATTCTACAGTAAAGTAGAAATAGAAACCGTCATGCTACTAAGCCTGCAGGATCCGCGATTGTCAAATTCGATTTTAGTTGTGTCAAAATTATTTTTAAGTTTAGAGATTTTTTTTTGCAGAATAGCTTTAAGATTCTCATAGCCAAAAGTAAGGAATTTTAGTGATAGTTTAGTTGGTTTAGTTCGGTGTACAAGAGAATCGGCACACTTATAGTTGAAATGAAACAGTTATTGAATGACGGAATCCTTCTATCAACAAGCGAGATTGTAAAAGTCAAGATTAGATGTTTTACTTGCGATTCACCCGCAAGGGCTTTTATAACAGGTATGTGCATTTTCAAGCCCTCAGCGCCACGTCTTTATGAGAAGATAAATTTTAATATTGTGTGGCCGTTACAAAACAATAAAGCCGTGTCAGTGGCGCTCAAAAGTTTTATTAATTTATAGCTGTTGGCTAAGGAATGGTCAGTAAAAATAAAAGTAATGGTATACATTTACTGCGTTTTATTTTATTAATCACATACTCTTGATTTGGCTTTGGTAATTCTATTTGTTAAACCATTCGTTGGTTTTATTTCTTCACCATCTGGGTAATCTGACGTGTCACTATGGTTCAACATGCCACTTAGTTCTTTTTCAGCATTGTTATATGTTGCAATGGATGACCGTTTCACTATGCATTGCATTTTTGTCCAATCTGTATGATGCTTTGAATATTCTAGTTTCATCAATTTCGAAGTGACGTTTTTAATATATCATCTCAACCATCCATCCTTTTTCTCAAGCACTTGGTATGACAGATAATTTTCCTTCCCCTCTTTCTATTGTCTTCAGTTTTTGAACGGCATTTCTATTTTCTGAAAACAAGAACAATTATTTAGCAATAACATTAGCATCTTTACCTACTACGTCAGAAGTAAGAGATCATTAAGTATGCGGATTTAGTATTTGTGCCAATAAGTAAAACGCTCTATAGTATTAAAATATTTACACCTATTACAGGTACTATCACAAAAATATGTACACTATTATTAATTGATAAATTATAAAACAAACTAAGTTATTCACTTCGTTCGCATAATTGAATTGCAGAAGTGTGTAAGTGTGCAAGAGTGCGTACGACTCGCAATTTACAAGACAAAAAAAAATTCGTAAACAAAATAGAAACAATAATAATACGTGCGGTGCGTAGCGCGTGACGGGTAACAAATTCACAATATATAAAGATAATATGGTAAAGATTTGGCAAAAACTGGCTAACACAAGTTTGAATAACTCCTTTCAATAAAATATATATATATATATATCAATATGATTGGTTAAATTTAAATGGCCCTAACAAATCTTTCGCGACAAAGCAAATTCGCGAATAAGCGACAGTCCAAATTCGCTTCATCTCTTTCACACGGCCGGGAGAGCGTAAAGTTAAACCTAGCTAAATATTCACTTAGCTAGGTTAAATGAAGTTATAGTTTTTTTTTATCTTACTTTATAACATACATTTCTAAGCAACATGGCAAGTAATGGCTCTCTGATTTGACATAACAGGCAAGAATAAGTAGGATCACAAAATCAAGTGAAGTACCTAAGCTACTTGAGTACGAAATGCCCGAAATAGTTTTCTATCAATATTAGAGATCCCTAAGACGCTGTTGTATACTCTCACTTTGCTGCTTTCACCAGTCGTTAGAATAACTGAAAACCATTGTACAGCTAGCGTAAAGTTCTCAGCTGATTAATAGAATTAAATATGGCCATTGCACAGAAAAGAGAGTTTCAAGAGAATTTAGTTAGAATGATTGCTGGATAACAAATTAACGCCATTTTAATGTAAACAAGCCGATTATATATGAAAAAAATTACTGATATCTGTAAAATTTTCATGATATTTCAAAGCTATTAAAGTAAAAATACATTATTTTTTAGCTACAAATAGATATGAATGCTCATAAAATGTATTTTTTTTGTAAAAATCCATGAATAATTCGTACACCGTATTTATTTTGTATAATATTTTTAGTAAAACCATATTATTTCTGTGGCGCGTGTAATATTTGATAATAACACCTATATATATTAACAGTAAACTGGCACCCGCAGTACAATTTAGCGATAGAGATACAAAGAAACGTGAAAAATTACTTACCTTAAATTGGAAATTATATATTTGCCCACAGATTAGAGTTTGACATAACACTTGCACTGCACAAATAGTCTTTTGTTGCTATTTCTTTGTAGATTTATTAATCGCCGTAAGGAAACCATACACCATCTAGTGGCTGTCTAAGAGAATTAAAGGAGCTGGATAGTGGCCTATTGACAGCTGTCTAAGCTATTGTGCAGCCCATGTACATCTCTTACAATGCTCTGGAATGCTTTTAACAAGCTACTATAATTCTCAGCGCTGGTTAATTTGGGGCCAAATGTAGAATTATAGGGGCTGTGTAGCGGGATAGACAGCCCTTGTACAAACAGCATAACAGCGTCGAGTTTTCAAAAATTCTGTTGTCCAGTGGCTATACAGCTATTTGTGCTGCTTGGGCAGTATGGTGGTAAAACGCTTAGAGAACGCTGCTGCCCGCTGCTGTCTGCAAATAGAGTAATATGTGCTCAGTTTGTAGTAATAGGTTCGTCTTCTTTATAAATAGGGTTTAAAACATAACTGGATAAATGTGTGTTAGCCATACACACTCTGTCTGCTTACCCCTATAAGAAATACCTAGGCGTGATCTTAGATTATCTTGTTTTTCCTGCTATTTTATCTACAGTAAGGTTTCATGTCGGAAACGTATAAGGAAACAAACTTTCTTCTTTATTTAATAAATCGATGATGTCATTTTTGTTTTACGTTTGACCTAAGGTATAATATGTAAATATCCAATAAGAGATTTATAAAAAAAAATACAATCACCAATACAGAATATGATTGCCACTATTTTTACAGATTTCATGATCTGATGATAATAAACCCCTTTTTAAATCGATGTTATTATATTTTTCGTCCTGTAAAAGCTATCGGAACAAAGTTTTTCTTTATCTATAGTTAAAACCATCGATTCTGTTTTCGAAATAAGAACCAATCGAATCAAATCAATCAATAATGTTCCTTTTACAAAACTAATTTAGTTGTCATTTTTGTATTAAGAACTTTATTAGATCGCGGTTTAAGTTTTAGTTCGTCGCTGAAAATATTCAGGTTTCAACAAAACACCATCTACACAGAACTGAAACGCATAAACATCCACCAAATCTGAAAGTGCCACTTTCAGGTATCCCCAAACAGAGTTGCCAAGCAACGTACTATCACTAATCACCAGCATTACATAAACGAAACGTCACAATCATGCATTTTTATATAACGGTAGTGGCACGCCACCACCGAGCCTCGCGACGAGCCAGTCCCCCGCTGTCAGCAGCTCGCGCCACACGTCCCGTCACACAGAAATGAAACTCGACCAAAAGGACCAAATTTAAAAACCGCGCACCCAAAAACATGTACTGAAACATCCTCAAAAAAATAACCAAAAAATTCACCCTTCGTAACTTAAGAAATGAAAGTGAAAACAACAGTGCACTGACCGAGGCAACATGTTTAGCGAAAATAGTTGGAAAGTTATACTGTTAGTGGTGGCGTCGGTCGCCGCTGTCGAGCCGAGCCGCGCACTCAGCCTAGTCTACCAGAAGCCGTATAAAAACGTCATGTTTGTGCCGAAGAATCTTTACCGGCGGACCAGAGCGAGACAATCCAGAGTGCTATTTCTTGACGAAGACGAGAACCATCAGCCATTCGGAAAGGGTGAAATAGATCTGACTCTCGATAAGAACTACTCAAAAATCAAGTTTGATGATCAACCAGATTATGAGTTCACGTCTCCTGAAGATGGTGAAGTGCCAAAGAAGTTGAATGAAGATCTACCTTCTGGGAACGAAAGGTTTTATGAACCGTTGCCTCGGTTTCGACCTTATTCGAACCATCCTCATTACTACCAGGGTCGGTTTGGTCGGACTTATGCTCCTAATTATGCCTTTGATCCTTATCCTGTCGCTCCCTTCGCTCCTTCGGTCCGGAACGGGTACTACCCTGGTTGGAAACCGAGGAGTCCTCGAGTGGTCTTCCCATACGCGTCGGAGAGTGTAAATTCAGTGCAGACGAATTCTCACGCCGGGCCAGGTGGATTTAATGATAATGTAGTGTTTCGTGATCAAAATTTCGGTTTGAATGACGTTGGTGATGAACAGGCGTTGCAGGATCTTGGAACAGGATCAGGATCTGGTGATGGATTTGCTGAGAGAGGTGAGTGGTCTTTTTGTTAAACTTTTTAACAAGACATTTGTGTTTTGAAGATGGATAGCGCACTGGTTTCGGGTGTTAATATTTTGAATTCGGAGAAAGGATTGATGGAATTATAAAGAGTAACTGAATGTATCAAACGCTTGAGTGAAATCTCTTAGTAATATCGTCATAATTATGGCAAAGATTTGCGTTCAAAACAAATCGAAAGTTTTTGCAAAGTAACGTGTGATATAAGACGATTTTCACGCAAATTCAATGATAAGTAATGTTATAAATATCTAGTAAATTTGGGACATCTCCTGTTTTTCTACGAATTGGAATTTCGTTCTGTTTTTCTTGAGGTCAGTTTTCAAAATCCGCGGGAATCTCGTCCTAATGCTTTAGAAGATTCCAATCGCCAATGTTATGAAATAGATTATTATTTGATAGATGAGCGTATCTACGTATTATTTTCTTTTGTACATAATTGTATTTGTTTAAATAACGTTATTTAGGATGCAACTATACGCTGGTCTGGGAGAAATATGAACAAATTAACTGTGTGTGTATCAACTGTGTCTCCGCAGTAAAGTTAGTAAAAGGGTGTCCCAATATCCTATTGTTGTTTTAACTGCCAAAACAAAGAATATTTTATGTGTAAGGATGTCTCAAATAGAGTAATTGAAATCAGTTGAAAAAATCAATGTTAATATTTAGTATAATAGCACTTCAAAATAGGCTACTTGACCATATTTTATTTAGTTGTTGGCCTACTTAGTAACATCAACTTAAAGTCCGATATGTGCTTAGTCGGGCTCCTTGATAACCCAACAGCCTTAGGACTAATATTAATGCTAGTTTTCACTAACAATAGGAGACACACAAATGACTGCCTAAATAAAAGCACGTTGTTGGATTTCTTATGTTCGGTTTAGGACCGAAGTTGAAAAACCGGTGTAGTGCGAATCGGATTTTTTTGTGCGCTGGGTGGAACAGTGTACAGACGACAGCAGGTCAAGCTATCCAAAACTTTAAATTTTTTCCAATTGAACATGAACCCAATCATATTGTAATAAAGTCGAAAATCTATCAAAAAAAATTGACAGATTGGGTTAACTTGATGTGCTGGCGTCTGTACGTATTTTCGACGAGCGCTGGGATGCACTTAGTTCCATTTTTTACTTACGAAAAAATCCGTATGCAAAAAACGGGAAAAGAATCACAGGGCAACAAAAATATTGTCCGCATCGCTGTCAGCAGCAAAAGTGCCCAAAACCATGACAGCATCGCCATGTTATATATGTCGCGATGCTGATTCTTTGGCCAAAGATAGGCCAGCAATCGGGTCAAGTGAAGATTCCACCAACCGTTTGGTGACTCGAAAAATCAAATGGGATTTTTTGAAATGGAAATTACATCTCGCAGGTCAATCTATGAGGTTATCGACTGCTTAGCCGGACTTGTCTGTAGCTGTTGCCTGAACCTAGTCCACATTTTTTGCATACAAACTTCGGGAGTGTTTTACTCCACTGTCTAAAATATAATATCGTTTTGTCTCATTATTATTATTGTCTGTACGGAAACAGAATACTAAAATAAAAACCCATTAAAATGTAAGGAGCCAACAAATTTCTTGCTAATTTCACTTAACTTTGGGCGTGTTTAAGTAATAAAAGAAGTATAAAATCTCCAAAACAAAGTCGGTACTGACAAAGTTCAATTATCGAAAAGTTCAATAAACTTTATTGGTTAATGATTTATGAATTGGATTTTCCATAAAACCCGATCTTCCAAAGGGCTTTTCTTAATTTTTTCGCGAATTTTTTACTATAAGTGATCCTGCATCTCACTCAATAACGTTGTGCGTGTAGTCTAGCGTCTAACTGCTCATCACTGATACTATCTCTGTCGGACACGAAGCCTGGTGAGACAGCGTGATTTTTAGCCAGGCTCACCAGTAAGTTCGAGCCCGGGACTAGGTTCCCCTTAATAAGGCCTCCAACTAGGGCTTAAAAACTTAAAACTAGAGCAACTACTCGCTAAGGGTACCCACCCTGTGGGGTACGGACCTTGGCTTAAGATATCGCTGGAAAAGGGCAGAAAGGGACGGGTTGGATTAGAATGATCCAAGTGGGAGAAGAAAATATGCTTTTTATACCGAACACAATACAGTGAAACCAGCCAATGTCATACAATTCATATGTTTAATATGAAAGGACGTCGGTATCTAAAGATTTTGGAAAGTGCCATCTTATGTAACATGTTATGTTTATGCTATTCATGTGAAACCGCCTAGATTCTTATGTTTTTTGTTATTAGTTGTGTATTTTTGTTATATTCTCGGAGTTTGTGGGGTCCGCAGAAAAGAAGGGTGTGTAATTTTTTTGGAAATTAAAATTTACAAAACAGTTGAGGACAAAAAATTAGATTGTAAGTAGTTTTTAGAGCAATTATTTAAATTTTGTGCAGGAAAATGACGTTGTGAGTAATTTTTAGGACAATTATTTAATTTTTGTGCAGGAAAATAACGTTGCATGTAGTTTTTAGGGCAATTATATAATTTTTGTGCAGGAAAATGATGTTGCATGTAGTTTTTAGGGCAATTATTTAATTCTTGTGCAGGAAAATGACGTTGCATGTAGTTTTTAGTTTAATTATTAAATTTTTGTGCAAGAACATGTTGTGTGTAGTTTTACGGGCAACTACATCATCCATAGACGAAAAGTAAGTCACGTGATTCATTTTTGAATAGATCATAGATAGCTGAAAATTAAAAAAAAACAGTGGCACTCCGGGAGTGCGGTCAGAAGTGAAAACTTGAACAATTACGTGTGTATGTTTTGAATCGTCAGGATTCAACGTTGTTCGTTCGTGTTGTCAGTGGAGTTGGTAACAGTGTCGCGAGTTCAATTGTTTTTCCCATCTCAAAAAATGCCCAGCGCGCCTAAAGAAGTTTTCACTTCAAAAATATAAATTTATGTTCATTAAACAACCAATGACGACCTCAAATAAGATTTGAAATGTATATTGAGATGTGCACCTGTATTTGCGTAACATACTAACAGTAGCAATGGCTTTAATTTTGACAGTTCAACAACATCCATTGCGTTATTTACGTTGTTGAGCAGAAAAATACCTTGAACATATGCAGCAATAGATTACCAATATCCTTCAAACTGATTCAGATTCTGGTTGATAGTGTCTTACGCAACTCGGGTGCTGGTTTCTGAACGGCTAACCAACTCAGAGAATGTCAAACTGAAGTCAGCTGATTTGATTGGCAATCGTTATTTCAGACAGCTAATTGTAGCAGTTCAGTCTGCTAAGTGGTTTTTGTGTTAATAATCCTTTCAGAAAAACCCGTGACCAATAAATTAAAAAAAAAGTCAATCCTTTATCTCAAACTAGCTTTTGCTAACGGCTTCGCCCGCGTTAACCAATTTACACAAAACCTTAACAAATTATACACCTTAACCTTCCTCATGAATCACTCTGTCTATTTGTAAAAACCGCATGAAAATCCGTTCAATATTTTTTTTTATTTTTGAAGTGAAAACTTCTTTAGCAACGTTGAGCACTTTTTGGGTGAACAAAAATCATGGAACTCGCGTCATCGTCACCGGACGCTTTCCATGAGCTATATGTATATATGTGTACTTTTTAGGTGAACAAAAAGCGTGAAACTCGCGTCATATCAGATTATGAGCTACCGCAGGGGTCTATTTAAAATAGTGGTTGGGTGAACGAGCACACGGATTAGTCGCGCGTTGATGTCTTCTGGAAAAGTCCCTTTCTTTCATTACGAAATTCTAATTTTTTAATCCCTTTCTTTCCCTTTGTATTTTTGTCGTAAAAATTTGTACCTTTAATGGCTGAAGTCGATCGCTCGTTTATAATTTTTTACCGAGAGCAATCAGGACCCATGGACCCAATGTGAAATCTTGTATTGACGATTAAAAAAATACACACGTAATTGTTTAAGATTTCTAACTAAACTCACGTAATTGTTTTTTTTTTTATCGCGATCAGACAGACAGACGCGGTAGGGGACTTTATTTTATAATATGTAGTAATGATAGACATAAACAAAGGCACTTTTAAACGTCGACATTTACAATAAAATAGATTCTAGTCGCCCCTTCTTAAAAGTAGTTCTCGCATGGAGACGAATGGCCGAGAAACTCCACAGTGACTGTTTTAAAACGTGTTACAATATTACATAACTTCACGCCGTGTTTCCCCGAAGAGTTGGGCAGCGGTATACCTATAGTGATTCCACATTCCGCCCGTTATGTTTAAGTCCCACCACCAACCGGGCATAATTCCAGACCCTGGGCCCAGGGTCCAGGACCCTGGGGACCCAGGGCTGCTAGTGAGAAGTTCCAAATATCACGTTGCCCGACCTAAGAAACGACCCAAGAACTTCAATTATTTTGGATGCATTCATTCGTTTTATAATCGTTTATTTTCGTTTTACATTACACCTACGATTTCTCGAAAAATACACGTAGCATAAAAAAAATAGTATATTGCTAGAGTCAGGGTATCGATTATACTAAAAATTTGCTTTAGTTTTAGCGGCACCAAAATCATTGTAGACCTGTGTAATAAGTCATAGTGTATGAGTTAACGATCATGAAATCATGATGAAAGCAACAACCCAGCTACCTACAAAGTTTTTCCAAAATGAGTTCATTTGAGTGCGTGTATTATCCATACACGCATACCATACATATGTAATGGAGTGTTGACATGCGATTACCACATGCAAATACAGGTCTTAGTGAAAATTCAGAGTCTATAATTGCTTAATTGTGCGTTTTATTTTCTTACGAAAAAATATAGAGGACATTTGCTTGAAATATGTGTATATGTTTGATTCAATTATTTAAGCCATTAATGGGTAAATGTTTTCACTTCTGTTGACCATTTCATAACATGACATTACGGCTGTATTTCCCGAACGGTTAAGTAGAGGTGTACAATGTAGATAAGTACTAAACCCACATTTTTACACGCTTTATATTAGCTTCACTTGTAACTAACTATGTATGTAAGAAAATCTTGGAATCTTAATTTGACCCACTTCCCGGTCTTCGATTAGGATGAAATTTTGCACATGCTCTAAGTTCTGATGACAATACATGACTAGCTAAGAAACGTCATTACAAATCCAATATGGCGGCCTCCCCAAGATGGCGGACTGGCTGTTTGAAATCCACCCCCATGTTATGGGTATCAAATGAAAGGGTTTGCTGTCAGGAATATGAAAAAAATAAAAATATTTAAAAAATGAAAAAAAAGGAAAAAAAACACATTTTTGTAGTTAGCAGAACTAAAAAATAGAAAATAAATAATATAAAAAAAAAAAACTAAAAAACACGCTTTAAAAACCAAACTAAAAAAGGAGAAAATAATTTAATTCAATTAAAAAGCGTGGGGTGCTTGACATTAAGTGATTATAAAAATACCTCAAAAAGCACCCAACGTTTTTTAGTTTTTTAAACTATTTTATTTATGTTATACTCCATTTGAAATAAGATTAAACATTTAACTAAACCTTTTTTACAGTCCGATCAACCGATTTTGACTTCTATTGCTTTGGTGGCATGACAAATGACAGCTGTAGTAAACAGTTGGTATTGTAACTACTTTTTTGCTTTTAATGCCATCCTTATGCCTACGGTATAGAAGTCAGAATCGGTTGAACGGACTGTAAAAAAGGTTTGTTAAAATGTCTAATCTTATTTCAAATGGAGCATAGTTATATTTAAGTACCATATAATAGAGGGCGACCCTATTGCCATCAGCCGTGCACAAATTCAGACTCAAGAATCCTATTGAGAAACTATAGATGGGGAAACCCAATTACACTTTGCTTGACCCGGGAATCGAACTACCAACCTCATGCTCAACAGTAGCATTTGCAACCACTAGAGTAACGAGGCAGACCATTTAATACGGTTTAAAAAAAAATTGTAGTGGCGATTAGATGTTTAAAAGTATTATATTCTATTCAGGTTTAAACAAAACTGCTCAACGGTAAAATTTTCAGTTTGACATATTTCTTTTTTAAATTTTCCTTACAAAAGTTACATTTGCCCAAAGATATTGGACGAAAGTGTTTCATTTACTAAACAGAACTTGAACAAAAGTCACATTATTGCTAAAGCATAACTCGATCTATAGTAACAGTTGCTTAAACATAACTTAACTAAAACTCACCTTTACTTAAACATAACTTGAACAAATTTAGATAAATCAACCTATAGTTAAACTCGCTTAAACACTTATCGAAGGCTATTTTTTATTTAAATACTTTAATGTGCACCAGAGAATACGTGACAAAAAACACACTTAAATGTACCAAAACATTGCTAAAAGAAAGTTGCATGTAACTTTTTAAATACTGTTAATTTAAATACATACATATCTATATGTACGCATATTGATTAATTCATCATGTGCAATTTGAACATACATACATGTTACATTACGATATTTCCTTGAATTTAATAACTGAGTTATAACATAGAATAATTAAGGCAACATGATGTTCAACAACATAATTATATCGTGCACTATTTTATTCATTTGCATTTTTTATTCAAAAGTTTCTTATATAAAGGCAGATTCTCGATATTAAAAACGGTCAAATGTAGTCGTAATCTCATATAAGCGACAATCTATGTCAAAAATGTAGGAAAATTATAAGTATTTTAGAAAAATAGCGACTGTGCCTCTTTTTAATTTTCAGGCCTTTGCTCACAGTTGATCGCAGTTACTATAGGATATAGCATTTAGGACCTTAAAATAGGAATGATTTCAGGCTCCATTAAATACCTGCCTTTAAATAAATGGTCACAGAAACGTGGTCGCTCACAATGAGCCTTATCAGAAAGCTTAAAGTCACCCAAAGGGCAATGTAGATGAGGAGATACGGGAAGACGTAGAGTGGGAAGGCCTCCCTCAAGGTGGACCGATGATCTTGTGAAGGCCGCGGGAATCCGCTGGATGTGGGAAGCACAAGCCCGGTCGAAGTGGAGGAGCCTGAGGGAGGCCTATGTCCAGCAGTGGACGTCTTTCGGCTGAAATGATGATGATGTTATAAATGGTCTGCAACAATGGGGCACTGCAGCAAATTCAAACACCGAAATCCTGCAAAGAATGATCAGGAAAGCACCATGGTATATGACAAGTGACAGATTACATTATGATCTTAACATTTAAAAAGAAAACTGTTAAGCAAGAAATAAAGAACCAAATAAATACGTATAAGGCAAGAATTGCGCACCATCCTAACATATTAGCAAAGAACCTTATAGATGAACCTATCATGTAATGAAGGCTCGAAAAAAAAATTCTTCAGGGTCTAGACTGGGAGGTTATAGACTGAATCAAAACGCGGACTTGCTTGAATAGACAAGCACCGTACAAGACAAAAAATTCGAACCTATTCTTGAATGTCTAAACAGATAGATTGCAATACAAGAGAAAAAAATCTAAGGTACAACTACAACTTCAGCACATATGAGTAAAAAAAGTTCATATACGAGTATAATTGTATATTGCTTGAAAAGGAAGTAAATACATTGTAAAAAAAATAAGCAACGCTCACTGAAAAGCATTGATTTATGTCCTAATAAAAACATTACATATGGGTTTTTCAGCTATCATATAAATAACATGATTAGTTGCTATTATATCGAACAAACGGACAGACACGCATACAAATCCTTATTAGGAAAATTATAGGTTTTTCAGAACTTTGTTAGACTACATAATCACTTACCCGTAAAGAGAGAGGAGCGCGAACCAGTCTTACCAAGTGGTATCGTGTTACCCAGTTACTGGGTTGTGATTAGGCAGGCGCTCTATGTAAATTGCTGATATTCAGCTGCATCCGGTTAGACTGGAGGCTGACCCTAACAGAGTTGGGAAAAAGCTACTTTACATATTTCTACTCTTCAATACTTGGTTTACAAAACCACGTATTACACATAAACATACTACAAGGTATAATTAACTGGGAAATCATGTTCATGACACAGCTGCGCGTGCGACGTTTTTAAGCTTAGTATTATCACACAATCGGTAAAAGTCCTATTGTGCTGACAGTACCAGCGAGTCTGAGTCAACTGGAATCGTTTGGAGCGTACACTTTAAAAAGGGGCTTGTAATTAAGTATTAAATAGCCGTACGCGTCGATTGATCAGGTTAAACTACGCTTGCCGCGGTCGGTCCGTGGTTGGGTGACCATCTTTACATACCAAGACCGGAAAGCACCTTAAGACTTTTTTTTGTTTTGTTTGGGAAATCATTAAATAACTTCTCCCGCTCTGGGTGGAGCAGGAGGGCGTGTCAGACTTTCACTAACTAAAACCCTCCCGTGTTCCCTTAATTGCCTGTGTGCCAGGGGCCGCGGTATCTCTTTCGAACAACCCGCATCCCTGGCAGGAGCACGTTAAGGCTTATTAGGCCATTAGTCCTGGCTGTCATTTGTAAATCTTTGACTGTCGTTATCGTATCACCCAGTAACAGGGTTGTTGAGGTCAGATACGGAGTCACTCCATGCTTCAGCTGTATTTAGACTGGACTGAGTTAGACTAGAAGCCGAAAAAGCTAGGTAATCCAAAGCTAGGGAATCCCTAGATAGTATATCTACTAATTATATTCTGAGGACTACCACCTCACCACATCTAGTGTATCTATGTTTACGTGTAACTAAACGAATGCGTGAACGAAGGCGGCGCAAGCGCAGCCGACGACGTAGAAACATCGCTCAAAACGTAACACGACGAAAAAATACGACGACCGATACTTTAGTAATTAGTGAATGTGTTGTGGAATGAAGGAGTTTAAATGAGTTTCTATGTGCGCAAGAGTGGATATCATGGCTGTGATACTTTTTGTACAGAAATTGATTACAGGTCTTTGCGAAGTAGTCTAAAAATTTTAGAGCAATTGAATTTATTACGATTGTTCTTTAAATCGTTCAAAATCTAGTTGCAATGTCATCGCGGCACCAATCGAATGTCAAAAACTTGTCAAAAATGTAAACTTGAGGTATTTTTGACAGATTGAATCAGAGATCGGACTGTGAATGTTCTTAAAATTA
The DNA here is from genome assembly GCA_947359405.1 of Antitype chi. NCBI lineage: Eukaryota > Metazoa > Arthropoda > Insecta > Lepidoptera > Noctuidae > Antitype > Antitype chi. The sequence continues at coordinate 7,862,956 of OX375835.1, read as the reverse complement.
CGAGAATTGATGGTTTGGCTTTTTGCTAGGCTGTCTTTCCGATTATAGCATAATCAGCCCAAAATGATCCCACTGCTGGGATACTGTCCTCCTCTAGGTTAGAGGGAGTGGGCTATCCACCACACAGGCCCAGTGCGGGTTGATAGATGACACGGGTCTTCGAAGTTTTAATTCTACGACTTGCGGATTTCTTCACGATGTTTTCCTTCACCGTTTTAGAAGCAGTGGTGATGAAATAAATAATTTACACACATTAAATCGCCTGTCTTTGAACCTATAACCTGCACAACTCGTAAGTCAGGGCCGCGTTACCACTGGGCTACCTCTGTTCTGGAAACTATCTGTACAACCAACTATAAAGTATTTCATGTTTTATGCGAGATGTGTTGGTCCTTAGCCAACTCAGGCCCGAGATTTTATCCGCGGCTTTGAAAATGAAGTTCAAGGTTGATCAATTCTCGCCACAAGAGACGCTCTGGGCATTGGGAATCCCAGGCTGATTCCCGGCCACCGTAGGCGCGGGCTTGCGGACGGCGAGTAATGGGTAGCTCGCTGTCTGGTAAGGCCCAAGTTCCACGCGCGTCTCAATGAGATGTCAGCACCAACTGGTGGGGTCCGCAAGTGTCGATACCTGCCAAGGGTGTGGGTTGTTTGGAAGAGAGACCGTAGCCCCTACAGGCAACTGAAGGGATACGGGTGGGTTTAGTCAGTAAAAGTCTGACACGCCCTTCCGCTTCACTCACAAAAAAAAGAAGCTTGATCAGTCCGATAACCCAAGGTGATGGATAATTTAAATTTCCCCTTTGAACAGTCAGCATTCTTATACCACAACAATATTACTCAAAAACACGTACAAATCTCAGGAAGAAAATGCGATTGAGAGATAATAGCTTCCTACTTACGACTCAGAAGTCGTGACTCGTTGGCAGCCCGACTTGCAAGAGTGAGGTGCCTTAACCTTTCCTCTGACTCGACGTTCACGAATTAATTACATTAGAAATGACAGTATTTGTACACTTTTACTTGCTTTTATCACGATTATTAAACTCAAACTCAAAGCATTTATTTCAATTAAACCATTTTCAGGCACTTTTGAATTGTCAAAAAGTCGACCAGTTGGAAAGTTGAAGCTAGTTGCCCATTCCAAAACGTAGATCTCTATGGAGAAGAACGGGCAAGAAACTCCATGGACACAAAATGAAGAGAGTCAGGTGTAGATGGATTATTATCAGATACACTGTAAGGATCACGGTGCGGGATGTTCGAAAGAGATACCGCGGCCCCTGGCACACAGGCAACTGAGGGAACACGGGTGCGTTTTAGTCAGTAAAAGTCTGACACGCCCTGCTGCTCCACCCGGAGCGGGAGAAGTTATTTGATGATTTCCCACCCAAAAAAAAGGTCCATCCCTGCTATTTTTAATTTGAAGTAATAATTAAATTAATAATGGTTTAGAAATCGTTCTTAATGGTTGGTGGAAACTTGTAGGGCTTGTGGCTAAGTAACAACAGCCGCACGGGTCGATCGATCAGGTTAAGCTACGCTTGCCGCGGTTGGTCCGTGGATGGGTGACCATGTTTACATACAAGACCCAGAGTACCTCGGAAAGCACGTTAAGCCGTTGGTCCCGGCTGTCATTCGCGGATCTTCGACAATCGTTACGGGTCGTGAGAAGCCCGAAAGTCTGGCAACCAGTCTTACTAAAGGGTTTCACGTTACCCAGTGGCTGGGTTGTGGAGGTCAGATAGGCAGTCGCTCTGTCGCAGCTGCATCCGGTTAGACTGGAAGCCGACCCCAACATAGTGGGGAAAAGGCTGTGGTGGTTGGTGAAAACTTCTTTTTTCTGATGTTTGTGTTGTGAGCAGAGCTAGAGGGCCAATTCCTGAAATTCTTTAGAATGGTCTCATCCTAATCTAAATCCGACAAAAATGACTTTCTTCTTCTTCTTCTTCTTCAACCTTTGGCCACCCAATGCTGAGTGTAGGTCTCTTCCAAATCTCTCCACTTTTGGCGGTTTTGTGTCGTGGCTATCCAGTTTCTTCCGGCCACTTTACTGATATCGTCCGTCCACTGAGTCGGTTGTCTTCCCACACTCCTCCGTCCCGTTCGTGGTCTCCACTCCAGCACTTTTTTCCCCCATCTCCCATCCAGTCTACGACATATATGGCCCGCCCACTTCCACTTTCTTTTTGCTATCACTTCCGCTATGTCTGTGAGTCTCGTTCGTCTCCGTATTTCGGTATTTTTCACCCGGTCGTAGAGGGAGATGCCCAACAAGACTCGTTCCATAGCTCTCTGGGTGACTTGCATTTGGTGGATAGTGTGTTTGGTGAGCGTCCAAGTTTCAGACCCGTACGTCATTACTGGGAGGACACACTGCTCAAAATGACTTTAATTTCCCTTATATTTTTGACATTGAATGTCGCTGGAATGGATGGGAATTTTCCATATTCTAAAAAGTTTGGCTTTTTTTATAAGATATCTGATGGCCTAGTCTCGTAACTTTCAAAATCTAGTCGCAGTGTCATCTCGGCGACAATGAAATGTCAAAAACTTGTCCAAAATGTATGGAAACTCGAGGTATTTTTGACAGATTGAGACTGAGATCTGAAGGCCAATTCTCGTAATTTAAAACGTTCAAAATCTAGTCGCAGTCTCAGCTCAGCGACAAGCAAATGCAAAAATGTATGAAAAATTCGAGGCATTTTTGACAGATTGACACTGAGATCAGACTGTGAACGTTCTTAAAATTACGAGAATTGCCCCTCAGATATCACATAGAAAAAGGAAAAATTCTTAGAATAAAGATAGTTAGAGATCACATATTTCACTTAAATAACATTAAAAACGTATTTCGCCACATTAACATAGCAAAAAAATATCCAAGAAAACTATAAACAATTTCTTCATTTACAATTCAAGTCACACATCTGCAATGATAAACAAAACATTAAAAAGTTTCATTCCGCAATGTTGCCAACTTTACAGCCATAAACCAGTGTTGCCAATACGAAAAATTAAACTCAGGAAATTTTTGCTGTTAATTAAAAAGCTGTTGTAAATTTTGCGTATCAGAATGATCTAAATTGTGGTGTCATGTTAATTGATTTTTGATACTATTTTCTTACGCTTAAGGTGTGTATTTCTTTGTGTATGTAGTGCACTCACAGTTTTCCTTGCGTGTTGAAATGTGGCGTGTGTATATTTAAATGAAGGGTGGGCTTCAATAAAATGGTGTCGGGTTTTAAGACTTGCTTTTACCGTGTTATGCTTTGTGAGTTATGTTTTGTGATGCACTAGTTAAATTGCGTCAGTTATTATTTGAACCGAAAGACGTCCACAGCTGGTCAAAGGCCTCCTTCAAGGTCCACTTCAATCGGGTCTATGCTTCTCGCATCCAGCGGATTCCTGCGGCCTTCACAAGGTCATCGGTTCACCTTATAGGAGGCTTTCAACTCACTTTTGGTACGCGGTGGCCACTCTAGAAACTTTTGGTCCCATCGGCCATCTGTTCTGCGAGCAATGACCTCTGCACAATGCCACTTAAGTTTGGTCATTCTTCGGGCTATGTCGGTTACCTTGGTTCTCCTGCGGATCTCTTCATTCCTGATTCGATCGCATAGGGAAACTCCAAGTACAGCCGTTTCTGGTAGCTAGACTTAAGGGGAATCTAGTCGCGGGCTCGAATTCACTGATGGGCCTGGCTAAAAAGCACGCTGTTTTACCAGGCATCGTGTCCGACAGAGGTTGTATCAGTGATAAGACTTTAGACGCAGTCTACACGCACAACGTTATTGAGTGGGATGCAGGATCATTTATAGTACATCAGACCCGTAAAAAATTAAGAAAACTCCTTCGGAAGATCGGGTTTTTATGAAAAACCACTGCATAAACCAATGACCACTAAACTTTATTGAACTTTTCAATATTTGAGCTTTGTTAGTACCGACTTGAGTTTGGAGATTTGACACTTCTTTTATTACTTAAACACGCACAAAGTTAGGTTAAATTAGCAAGAAAAACTAATCTTTGTTGGCTCCTAACTTTTTAATGGCTTTTTATTTTAGTATTCTGTTTCCATACAGACAATAATAATAATGAGACTAAACCATACAATGTTAATTTTTTTGTGTACATTGTCGAACACTGGAGTAATACACTCCCGAAGTTTGTATGGAAAAATATCGACAAGATTCAGCTTAAGCAGTGATCTGATTAAAAATGATTTACTGCCTCGTTCGATCCTTAGGTCGGGCAAAGTGTTATTAAGTTTTCCATTTCCGGAATACTTAGCAGCAGCCTGGAGCCTAAATTTGCACCCAGCATAAAGCATAATCAACGTTAATGTTCCTATATGGTGCCGGACGTAAAGAATAGCACCATACCATTTCATCCCGTGGGTGTCGTAGAAGGCGACAAAGGGACTCACCAGAGAATGGGCAGCAGCGTTCTATATGTATTTTATCACCAAACTGCGATCGCCAATCGGCCTGCAAGCGTGGCGATTATGGCAAACCCCCTCTTTTGGGGGAGGCCTACGTCCAGCAGTGGACGTATTTCGGTTAAAATGATGATGAAAAATGTTCCCACTGCTGGGACAAAGCCTCTTCTTGGTTAGAGGGAGTGGTTGCAGTCTAAGAAATTAACAGCCGATTCTAGTAATAGGCGCGCTCCATATCACAAGGGAATTAAAAATTGGTGTCAAAATGGTGTGTGTGCTACATACCTCTGTCTACCCCTTTCAGAAATACAGGCGTGATATTATATTATACTTTAAAGGCTAAATCAAGCCTTTAGCATTATATTGAGTTAAGTGAAAGATGTTGAAAGATGTTCATGACCGCCATACTCACTCTTGCATTAAGTTATTGCAAATTAAAGATTCTACAAACTAGTAAACAAAGAGAAAACTGTGAATAGAACATCTTTTACGACCTTTTCCGCCACCTCCGGATAATATAACTGGCAGATAATACATTAAATAACATCAGTTCTTTTAGTGAATTAATCTGGTGGAAAGTCCTTATTCTACATATACATTGAAAGAAAACCTTAGACTATTTATTAGAATGCATAATCTCCAAAATAAAAAATGGTCGCTCTGATTTCGAATATTTTAAACTGATTTCCAAAACCGATTGGTTAAATTCGAGACCAATATAAAAATAGGGTTATTTAAACACCTTCTTTTTGAAATAAAAATACAGGAAACAATTAATATCAATATTTAAAAAGCACTAGATTGGTCAGTGCTAAACCCAATAAGCTATCCTATATTATATGATCATTTTAAAGACCATTTCAGACACTAATCTGCATCGTTTTCATATGATCTGACCAAGATAATGTCTGGACTTTAAAAGTGATAGTGACTTCTGAATTGGTTTCATCAAGTTTTGCCATAACCAAAAATATAAATATTACCTATTTTGACGTGAGAAGTGTTTTTATAACCTGCAGTAATTAATCATTCCCGTTGTCTCGTGTGGTGCCGGACGTAAAAGAATAGCACCATCCCATTTATTCCCGTGGGTGTCGTAGAAGGCGACTAAGGGACTTACTAGAGAATGGGCAGCAGCGTTCTCTATCCATTTTACCACCATACTGCGATCGCCAAACCACCGGCCAAGCGTGGCGATTATGGCAAAGCCCCCTTTTGGGGGAGGCCTATGTCCAGCAGTAGACGGGTTTCAGCTGAAATGATGATGAAGAATTAATCATTTGTCATTAATACTGCCCTACTTTTAAGCAGTAAACTCTCACACAAAACGATTTCCTTCACATTTGTCTTTCCTCTAAAAACATTAACATCATCAAACCACATATCCAATTTGCTACCTCTCATTACAGTTCCGAATAACCAAACCAGAACGACCTCAAACATCGATAGAATAGTGATGTGACCCAACGCATCTAAAGATCGAATCGATGTCGATTACATCACCGGTTACATGAGCGCAGTTCTGTCAAGGAAGCCTGCGCTTGCGCAATCTTGAAAGCAGTAGAAAGTACCGGAGCCGACCGTTTGGTCTGTATCCGAGGCTGTGCGGATAAATGTTAATTAGTTATGTTTTTAGTGGAGGAAAGCTAGGCTTACACTGTGGGATGGTATAGTTTAGAGTTACCACGTTTAATTTTTAGAGTTGTGGAAAAAATGTGGGTGTAAGGAGGTCCTTTGATCCGAGTCTAAAAGTAGACTAGTCTGCAAGGCCAGAAATATGTATTCTTTATTTCGCTAGCTTGCTATTTACTGGTTAGTTTTTCGTAAAAAGAAGTCCGTTATTAAGTTAATCATTGTTTTATTTAATTAAGTTAATTAATTTTTCGGCCAAAGAATCAGCATTGTGGCAATGCTGCCAGCCTTTTGGGCACTTTTCCCATTGACAAAATGCGGACGAACTTTTTGATGCTTTATGATTATTTTCTTAGTTAAAGAATAATTTAAAAATATGGTCCTTATTAACGCTTGGAAATGTATTTCTTTGTCTAATGTGAACGGCTTTTAACCAAGTAACTTATTTATTTCTGGACTAGATAAATGAATGGATTGATTTACTTTTTAAGGTCACCTTTGTTTACATTGATTTCAGCTTAATTTAACTTTATATGTATCGTATTTAATCATGATTATTAATTATTTAGGTACAGTTTATAGGCAATCCTTAAATAAATAAATATTATAGGGCTGTGCGTACAAACGTAGCCATTGGCGACGGCTGACGATCGACAAGGGCGAAGTTTTAGTTATAAATAAAAAAAAAAAACAACCGACTTCCCAAAAAAAATCGGAAGTCGGTGACAAAAAACTAAAATACATATCCAAAGACACCGACTTTTCCAGAAATCGGTTGTTTTTTTTTGGGAAATGTTTTTATTTTTATTTTTTAGTTATGGTACCTACCTCACATCAATTCGTATACCACTACTTCCTATGTAAAGATTTTCAACTTTATTTCTTAAGGATAAGGTTCATGTTCAATTGGGAAAATTTTACAGTTTGAGGTAGCTTGATGTGCTGGCATCTGTACATAAAGTGGATTAAAAACGTATTATCGAGACTAACGCAAAAACTACCAAAGCAAAGTTAATAAAATTTATATGGGACCACCCCTGAAGCATATACTATCCAATAAAAAAATCTAAATCTATCCACAATTGACGGAGATATCGAGTGACAAACATACAAAAAAAAAAACATACAGACGAATTGAGAACCTCCTTATTTTTGAAGGCGGTTAAAAAGAAGAGTCTAACTTTCAAGCTTGGTATCATCTCGCCTCATGACCATATGATTATGTTTATAATTTTGTTGCTCCATATATTCTCCATGTAACAGGGGCAATTCTATTGCCCTAAAATAAAGCATATTGCTATTTCCTTATTAACCCATCTAGCTATAAGGAATTTATGCTTTAACTGTGTGGATAAACTCAATCGGATAAGCCTCTGCACGCAGCTATTTATTTCACAAGTCTTACGCCACTTAGCACCATTTTCCTTTCTTTAATTACAACAGTAAAATACATTACTAAATAAATCACGGCTGTATTTCTCCAAAGGGCTAGGAATAGTAGACCTACATTTCTCCAGTTATTTTCAAGTCCTATGTAATAGGGGACGAACCTATTGCCATCTTCTTCTTCTTCTTCTTCAACCCTTGGCCACCCAATGCTGAGTGTAGGTCTCTTCCAAATCTCTCTATTGCCATCAATCGGCCCCAAATCCACACCCCATGGACCTACCGAGAAATTTTCAATAGGAAAACGCTAACTTCTTGCCAGACCTGGTTGAGGTTCAGCTAAGGAAAGAGCAAAGAAATGATAGATGGATTGTAGGCCAGATGATGTAGCTCGAATGAGAGAGTGACTAGAATACTGAGATGGTGATATAAACACAACATTTATTTATTGACAAACAAGTAGGTACACTAAGTTGTAGATTTATCTGACTCCTGCGCTAGTTATATAACTGTGTTGCAAGAGCCAGTGTCCTCCCGTAATACAGAGACACGGTGTTTTGTTTTTATATGACAAGGACAACACAAAAAGGTAAAAAAGAAGAAAAACAAACAAAAAAAAAACATTTTAAACTATCTTGAGAAAAAAAATGTATGAACCCAGACTAGAAAATTAAGATAAAATAATTAAAAAAAACGTGAGAAAAATAATTAAACAATGATTTTTTTTATTAAACAATGTTTTTTTTTATTAAACAATGTTTTTTTTTTATTAAACAATGAAAACAAAGAATATTAAACATAAAGAAATATATATTAATCAATGAAAAAGAAACAAAAATTACAATGAAAAATAAATACCTATGGAAGAAGACGTGTCGCAACATAGGCAGGCGAAGGAGAATGATGTCGCCTGTGCTCAACCAGCACCCTAATTGCGTAACACGCGATTAATCATAATCGGTTTCATTTTGACAGTTAAACAATATTCATTGCGTTATTTACGTTGTTGAGCAGATACATTTTTCGAACATATGAAGCAACGGTTTAGCCTTCTGATTCAAAACAAAACAAATTATGGTCAATCGTGAGTTACGCAATTAGGGTGCTGGTATAAAAGGACGAAATGCTCATTGGCTATGATTACGATAACAAAAAAGAGGCATTAACAACAACTGCCTAGCCTATGCCCAAAAATGTTGGTGTCTGCTTCCCGTCTAACCACCCCCTATTTGCGTAACACACTATCGACCAGGATCTGATTCATTATCCAGGATATTGCTAATCCATTGCTTCACACATTATGTTCAAAAAAAAATCCTTCGCAACAACGTAGACAACGCAATGGAAGTTGTTGAACTGTCAATATGAATGCCATTTCTACTGTTAGCGTGTGACAAAACTATCCAGCTGAAGCAGCTGAATACTAGTGTTTTATATGGAGTGACTTCCACAATTCAGTAACTGGGTAATACAATACCCCTTGATAAGATTGTTTGTCCAGTCCAGTACTAACCCCACAAGATCAACAGTTATCCCAACTGTATCATCAAAGATCGTAATCGGTTTTTTTTTTTTTGGTAATAACACACGTTTTTCCAATTCACTTAGACATTGGCAGAATAGTCGACATCGGCTTTGCTTGCCATATGAAAAATAGAATAGAATAGAAGATTGTTTGTCAAACTTTCGGGCTACTGACAGCCCGTAATATCTGTCAAAAATCTACAAATGACAGCTCAAACAAATCAAACTGCCTAGGATTTTCCCCACTATTTTGGAGTCAGCTTCCAGTCTAACCGGATGCAGCTGACCATCAGTATTTAACAAGGAACGACTACCAAAACGAGGCACTTAAAATAAATAAAATTCTTGTACTAATTGTAATTAATATTGAATGTACTAACACTTTCTTGGGAGACAATACAAGACTCCCAAGCTTATCTTAGTTTTTTGTTGCCCATCAGTGAAACTAGCATTTTCACCTGACTCCGTTTGCTCCCACGATCATGAGATGTAGAAATTACGTATTGTTTACAAGAGCTTTTTGTTTAAGACTGTTTATTTTTAATATTGTGCTTGAGAGTTCTGTGGTAGTAGGTATGTAGTGAACGGACAAGGAGATTGTGATCAGCTGGTTGGTGCCGTTATGTTGGTGCAGATTAATCTTGATGTTGGACTGTCGTATCGTTCTGGATAGTGTCGCTTAACTGAACTTCATAACAACAAATGGTCACGGGCAACAGATTGTAGACAGTCAAAATTGGCTTTACAATTTTACACCCGCGACTAACCAAAAAACTTCTCAGCCTGGGTAGAAATTACCTTCGAATAATCATAGGAACAATTACGGGCCATAACCCTGTTAACAAACATCTATATAATATAGGCGCCACAGACAGCCCGCTTTGCAGAGGCTGCCTTGACGCCGAGGAATCAGCCGCCCACGTCATCCTGGAAAGAAAGAACAGTGAGGTCGCTCCGCAAAGCCTGTGAAGCTCCCAGGAAGCTTCTGTGCTTTTGGGCGGAGCTAGGCTGGCTTTGTTAGCCAGAATCCTCATGCACAACGGACCGAATGGGAGTTTACGTGCGGAAAACGGAGTCCTATCATCATGAACATCATATAGTGTCGCTTGGTATAGTGTTATCCAGTAACTGACCTGTGGAGGTCAGATAGGCAGTCGATGTACGTAAAAAAATATATAGGCAATTTTAAATTTTCGCAAAAACATGTAAGTACCAAAATTTACCTTCATTTTCAACTTTTTTTAATTTTTTTTAATTTTTACTTTATTTGTGCTATAACACCTTGCTTTTTGGCTTTCGTGTTTCTAGGTCAACGGGAACTACCTTATATAGGTTTTCGACCTAAAACCTATAGAGTACTTCCGGTTGACCTAGAACTGTCAATTTTGATTAAAAGCAAGGTCTTACAGTAAAGGAAAAATTCTGAAAAATAAAAAAAGTTGAAAATTAAGGTAAATTTTAGTACTTACAAGTTTTCGCACAAATTTAAATTTGCCCATATCTTTTTATCGTTTTGAGTCAGGATCTTGATTTTTATACACCTAATAGGGATTATAGACTTCAGTATCTGGTATCAATTTCAACTTGCTAGGTTTACCCGTTCCTGAGAAAATCGGTGGTGACACACGGACAGACGGACAAGAGAGTGATCTTATAAGGGTTCCTTTTTTACCTTTGGAGGTACGGAACCCTAAAAATGATGTTCAGCTGCATCTAGTTAGACTGGAAGCCAACCCCAACAGGAAAAGGCTACGCAGATACATTTTTGAGGTACCAGAACATGCACAACTGCATCCGTTACACAATGCATCGTAAATCCCAGTATCACTAGTTGAATCCAAATCTGTTAAACTAGCCCGGGTGGGCTGGAACTCGTGGTCCGTGCCAGACGTGACTTGAATATATTTTGCGGACAGAGAGACCAGTCAGGCTAAGTGAATATTAAAATATCAATCGATCTGCCAGCAGGTGCCAATAAAAAATCCAAATAAGTATGTAATTTAAGTAAATTTCTCGCCGGCTAGGGCTGGTCGACACTTCACGTGACCAGAGGGCTGGGTCGTTCTTTGGCCAAAGAATTAGCATTGCCATTCAACGTGGCAATGCTGCCAGTCTTCTGGGCACGTTTCCTGATGACAGCGATGCGGAGGAATACTTCGACGCCTAAGTGTCCTTTTGTTTTTGTATTTATTTTGTATATCGTAGTTTTAATTATTAAGTACTTTTCTTTTTGCGTTTAGTGCAGATTAAAATACAATAAGTATGTCGCTGCAGACACAATTTGTCGAAGTGGATTACTGACCCATCCAATACCCAGTGCGAGTGCGAATTCTTATCAGACCATCTCCCACGGAGTGTCCTAAGTATCCGTTGACCTACACCTCGAATGACCTACAGAATGTCACTAATGCCGCAATTAACAATTAACATGACCCCGACCGACCCTTGCTCGTTGAAGCGCCAGCCCGCGCCGCAGCTGAGCCAGTAGCTTTAAATTCCCCGATCAATAATAATAATGCCAATATTTTGATCCAGCCTGTCCCCAATGATAGCTGTCCCCCTATCAGTGACGCCCTGAGCCGAAGCCCGTACCCCACAGGGGTTCCCCTAAGCGTGCAGTCGCTTAGTTTGTAATTTATTTTAGTTTGTAAGCTCTGGCTGGAGGCGTTAAGATTAAATTCTTAATGGCAGCCCCAGGAAAGCCCGGTTGAGCAGTCACGGCCTCTCAAGGCCAACTGCGAGATGCCCAACAAAAAAAAAAAACAATTAACATGGTCACTTACTGGGCTCAAACTGTAAAAAAAAACTACGAGTACCATCGACAGGAAAAGAAGAAGAAAAGGGTACCAAACGAAAATGGTTGATACCCGACCAGTCGTACTCAGTGCTTCTCCTCCACGTTTATTATGCGCACAGCCAAAGTGTGGAACTCTCTGCCTGCGTCTGTGTTTCCCTTCCACATTTAACCCGTCTGCCTCAAAACAAGAGTGAACAGGCATCTTCTGGGCACGCTCGATCCACCATAAACCTCGTTAATCGCTTTCCATCAGACGTAATCGAGGTCAACAGCAGGTTTATTTAGTAAAAAAAAAAAATTGTTGTTTGTTGTTCTACAGCCAGGAAGGGATGTTTATTTTCATACATTTTACTTTTTACACGCTTTATCACTTAGCTTCACTTGTATGTTTGTTGGTTTGTTTGTTTGTATGTAACCGACTCCTTTGAGTGCGATTTTGACCCACTTTAAACGGTCAGATTTCATTGAAACTTTGTAAACTTGTCGAGGACCGATGACAATTTAATAATTTAAAAAAAAAATTGAGAAAAAAAAAATAACACGTTTTTGTAGTTAGCAGAACTAAAAAATTGAAAATAAATAATAGTTTAAAAAACTAAAAAACACGCTTTAAAAACCAAACTAAAAAAGGAGAAAATAATTTAATTCAATTAAAAAGCGTGCGGTGCTTGACATTAATTGATTATAAAAATACCTCAAAAAGCACCCCACGCTTTTTAATTGAATTAAATTATTTTCTCCTTTTTTAGTTTGGTTTTTAAAGCGTGTTTTTTAGATTTTTAAACTATTATTTTTACATTTATCGTTGTGTCTGTCTTATTCAGGACAGGACAGTTAGACTTGACAATTTAGCAAGCATGATTTAGAACCTACAGTAGCTACATCTATGAATGTGTATACATGGGAGATGTGAGTGAAAACGCCCTAGGACAGGGATGGCGAACCTCTTAAGGCCCATAGTATCCTCAACTCCCGTTTGTATGCAAAAGCACGACTGCCCCCCGCGCCCGCGCAGGGCACCTCTGATGAGCCTTTATCTCAAAATGGAGATATTCCTTTGATTAATTTACAATTGTGCTTCGGCGATTCTGTGGTACCTCTAATTATCTATTTTTCAGTGTATTTTTTTTCCAAATAACGAAGCCGTTTAGTAGGAGTATGGAATAGAAGCCAAAATATTGCGTGTTGGAAAATATTTTTTACAGCAAAAGTATTAACCATACAAAAAAAGTACTTTGGGCAAAATGATATATATGAATCTATAGCAAAATCATATATTTTTCAAATCTTCAAGACAAGCCGTTAATGAGCAGTACGGTTCATAAAGTGACCGTGTTACGCTACCAAACGGGACGTAGGCCCTTAACGTCTACGAGCCTTTTTTTTCCAAAAAAATATTTAATATGGCATTGGCGTGCCAACAAACAATCTTGACTTATTGACTACTAGTAAAAACTAAATGCTTTCACAATAATTGGTAGTCTTTATATGCAAAGAGAAATAGACTGTACTATTATTATAGTAAGCAACATTACACTTCCTTATTTAAATGAAAGAACAAATTAGTGCAACTTCTGGTATCTGGTATTAAGGTCATATGACATAGAATGGAATCACGTGAAGGTACGGTTTCTGAAAGTAATGACTCAGGCTTAAGAAGATGAACTTACCATACTATCAAACTGTACCTACCATACTGTGACTCAGGCAGTCGTGTTCAAATTATTTTGTTACGTGCCACCAAAGGCACGTGTGCCATTGTTATGCCATCCCTGCCCTAGGAGGACATACAGGAAAAGTTTTTATTCAGCGCGCAAACTGTAACCATGAATTCAGCATATCATTCTAGACCCCCCAGCGCAGAAATTTTTCGTCATATATACAAAAAAAAAATCAGCTGTTCCATACATTTTGACCGCGTAGGTATTGCAATTTTCTATGAAACAGCAGATTTTTTTTTGTATAACCGTTTAGTAATGTTGCTTACCTGCGTTTTAGCGTAGTAAACTTATCAAACAAGGCAAGTTATCGGCATTTTTTTTTCTCGGCATCCATAAATAGTAGAAAAATACTGCTTAGACAGAAAGATAGAGATTTTTTTTCTCATTATGGTGGCATCAAAAATCGAAAATCGACCATAAACGAGTTAACGGCATTATAGCTTTTGGACGGCAGAATCGCAATAGGCTCGCCCCCATGGGACTTAAACTGGCGAAATGTCGGTGTATTACCTCTAAGTAGCCTCTGCACAACCTTTCGGGGAATAAGGCGTCATGTTATGTATGTGTTATGTCTACTACAATAGTGTTGACTTCCTTATTGACACGTAGTCTGTAATAAATAATAGTTTAAAAACTAAAAAACACGCTTTAAAAACCAAACTAAAAAAGGAGAAAATAATTTAATTCAATTAAAAAGCGTGGGGTGATTTTTGAGGTATTTTTATAATCAATTAATGTCAAGCACCCCACGCTTTTTAATTGAATTAAATTATTTTCTTCTTTTTTAGTTTGGTTTTTAAAGCGTTTTTTAGTTTTTTAAACTATTTTTTATTTTCTATTTTTTAGTTCTGTTAACTACAAAAACGTGTTCTTTTTTTGTATTTTTTTTTTTAATGATTGAATTGTCATCGGTCCTCGATAAGTTTACTAAGTTTCAATGAAATCTGACCGTTTAAAGTGGGTCAAAATTGCGCTCAAATGAGTCGGTTACATACAAACAAACAAACAAACATACAAGTGAAGCTAATATAAAGCGTGTAAAAATATCAACCAGCTAAAAGCTGCTGGAGAGTTTGTTGCGCCACTTCTTCTTCCCAGCTAAAGCACTAGGAAGTGGTGAAGGGCAGGCGTTTTGAGAAACTGTCTTAAGTGATTTTGACGTTCGAAAAGAGCTAATTGTCAGCCTTATTTGAATAAATTACTTTTTTATTTAACAATAATGGTTTAAAAGACACAGGCCTGTGTTCCCTATTTCCGTCGAGACATTTAAGCTTGTACGGAACTCTAAACCCATTTCTGTCTACAAAGAACTAAAGGTTACAATAGCATCATCGGTTGCCGTTAACCAGTTTCTTCGGTTGCGCAAGCGCAAGCATGAGATTATGCAACAAGATGGCGCCGCTGTTATCATATGTTCGGTAGAAATGTCAAAGATTTAAACTGTTGTGTAATACTTTAAATGTTGTTATTGTATTTAGTTGTCGAGGAAAAAACTTCCGCTATGTTTATTGATGGGTTGGCAGATGGATTTTGGTCAGGTTACCAAATACATCTAGTTTACTAATAATAAACCAGAAGACTGCTTGTTCGTTTGTTTGACCACGCTAATCTCTGGAACTACCAATTGGATTTTTTTTTTTTTTTCATTTGGTTCAATGATTGTTGAGAAAAGTTCTAAGCTATTTTACATCATGCTAGAACTTTTAAGAGCCGAGCAAAACGAAACGAAGTAAAAAAGAACGCCAGGTGTAAACGAATATACAGCGCGGGGCCAGCAACGGGGTGGGTTGGGAGAACCTAACCTATTATCACTGTAATTTGAAAACATTGTAAAAGCCAATTATTTTTAAAAGAGTAACCGTGGAGTTTCTTGCCGGCTCTTCTCCATAGGAAACGACAAATTGGAACCGTGCACCTAGCTTCTGACGTTTCATAAGTGCCCATGCAGGCTTATGTGAAATAAAATATTTTGATTTTGATTTTGAACCAGAAATTTTATTACAGAAGCTAGTAATTAATAATATAACAATAATTAACGGCACGTTTGGCGCAGTGGCTCCGTGTCGCGGGTTCGATTTTCGCACGGAACAAATATTTGTATGACCTACAAGTAGTTGTTCCGGGTCTGGCTGTTTGTGTATGTGAGTTTTAAATGTTTGTAAACGCACCTACAATACAGGAGAAATTTCTAGTGTGGGGCAATGTTTAAAAAAAAAAAACAAAAAAAAAATTATCAACCCTGCTCTCATAACGTTGAAAGAAAACAAGCTTGTCCTAGAAAAAAAAAATCAAGACAGGTGGCATCTACCCACCCGCACTGCAGGGCCCGCATGGTAGATTATTACTGCCCACTCCCTCTCGCAGAGATGAGGCCACCATAGATGCCGTTTTACCGAACAAACCCGATCAATCCCGAAGCCAGCAATCTCTTACAAAGTTAACCACATATCTAGTTACTTCCTCATAGAGATCTTAGGTCACATCACAACCATATAAGATCAATTTAAGATTATTGATGTAATAGCCACAATCTCGTTTGCGGAAACTATTGGAACCATCACTTCCCGTTTATGTTGTAAGATATATAAAGCTATAATCGGTGAAATTAGTGGCAGACTAGTGTAGGCGACCTGTCTTCACCGTCCGCGATTATCGAGAAGCTAGCAACTAGAAAGGAGTTGGCGAGCAACGACCAGCGAGTGCGCATTGGCCACGAAGAATTTCTTCATTTTCGCACTTTGCACTCTCGTGGCTAACCAGTGCTTTGAATACCTCAAGCCACTGTTTGCCAAACAGTAACCGTAACAGTAGCCGTGGTCCGCTCCCACGGTGAAGCGAAGAGGAACCCCAAGTTGGGGCCGCTCGTCAGGGCTTTTGTCTCCAAGCCGACGACGTAGTGGCCAAAAAGTAGGTTGCGGTGAGGTGCACCGCAACTGAGGCGGGCCGCGATGTCGAATGGGAGGCATCGCGGCTGAGGGTTACAGGCTGCGGCAGAGAAGGAGTGCCGGTACTTCTGAGTAGCGCTCTTCCCTTCCGTGGCCTGGACGGGGCCGCCACCGTTTGAAGGCGGACGCGGTGGGGCCGCAGGGGAAGAGGAGTGTCGGTATAGCGTTGGCCGCTCTCCCTATCCCCTGCGGCCGAAAAGTGGTAGGCGGCGGGGCCACTGCGCTGACCCGTCGCAGGGGGATCAAGGGTGCCTGACACGGGTTTGTCTGGGGCCCTTATGTTACTTGGTTCCTGGGGTGGTCACGGCGTGCCATGTCCTGGTGCGCTGGACTGGTGGGGTCCGCAAGGGCAGATGCCTGCCGGGTGGCGGGTTGTTCGAAAGAGATACCGTCGCCCCCAGCACACAGGCAACTGAGGGAACACGGGTGGGTTTTAGTCAGTAAAAGTCTGACACGCCCTCCCGCTCCACCCAGAGCGGGAGAAGTTATTTGATGATTTCCCACCCTCAAAAAAAAAAATGGTATGTTTGTATAACGCGCTGGGATGCACTCTGTAGGATTCTCAATACTCGGTTGAGCACTCAAAGTTGAAAAATCGTGTGCGTGTGTATCAAGTGTAGGTCTCTCAGCGATTGTTTTACCTGCCAAGCGAGCATAACTGAGCGAGTTCTCTCTTTCATAGCTCTTAGGCCTTAGTGTGAGTTTCATTTTACCATCTCGATCAAACGTATCGAGCACGTTTGGCGCTTCGATTGGCTCTGAATAAGTGACTAACGAATCGGAGCGCCGAACGCGCTCGAAGCGTTTGATCGAGATGGTTAAATAAAACTCACACTGGGCCACTTGTGTTAATAATAATACCTACATCTTTTTGTATGTATCTCTTTAAAATACTTACACAGAACCTACAATCTTTTGTACGTTTCTTGAGCAAGAAAATCGTTAATAGCAAGTCGCTTCTTTGTCTATAAGTTCAGGTGCGTAATAGTAACGAAAGGTGATCGATAAGACGATGGAAAGTAAAATGTGATAGTAAGTGTCTCACTGCGGGGCAAAGGCCTAAAATACAGTGAAGGTGAAGTTTTGCACGTGAAATATAACGCTTCACAAAAATGGTATCAGACGTTTTCGTTACACCTGCACCCTAATTGCATATTACACTATCAATCAGGATCTGTATAATTTTGAAACATATTGCTAATCCATTGCTTCATGTCTTTGAAAAAATTGTCTGTTTAACAACGTAAATAACGCAATGAATGTTGTTGAAATGTCAAAATGAAAGCGCAATTCCCCTGTATTTTCCTGTAAGCCTGTATGTCCCCGAACTTATTTGTGGTGTTACTCTTGCACATTTCTCTATTAGTCTTCTTTTTTTTTTTTGAGTGGGAAATCATCAAATAACTTCTCCCGCTCTGGGTGGAGCGGGAGGTCGTGTCAGACTTTTACTGACTAAAACCCACCCGTGTTCCCTCAGTTGCCTGTGTGCCAGAGGCCGCGGTATCTCTTTCGAACAACCCGCACCCCTGGCAGGTATTAGTCTTCATCTCGGAAGTCACACCCTTTCTAACCATTTCACCATATATCTACTCCTATATTCATACCCAAAACTTTCCTCACGACATCTTCTTCTTCATTCCTCTGTATCACATGCCCATACCATGACGACCGATTTTCACACAACTTTTCAGTTATTGAAGCCACTTTCAAACTTCCTCTTATGTACTCATTTGTTATTCTATAAACTCGTAATATAACACCGCACATACCTCTTAGCATTATCATCTCTCCTTCTGCATTTCATTCATCCCTATTGTGGCCTATCATTTTGACACATACAATACAGAAGCTCTAACCATGGTTTTATACGGGTTCAAATTAAATTAGCTGGCAAAACTTTACCCACGTGTTGGATATCGATATCGAAAACCAATGAAAAAAAAAAAGCAAAAAAAAATTTTTCGTCATTCTAACTTACTTTAAAACCTTTAATGACACTGTGACATGTACTCATTAAGGTAACCAAATGACTTTTATGGTATGGTTTTTGAAAATACGTATTACAATTCTAAGTTCCACGAAGAATTATAAAAACAGCTGATCGATTACGGGCATTGACCTTTCCCATCCAATGATGTTTTTTTTTTGGTTTTTCTTTTTTTCATTTGTTTTTCATTTCGATACCCAACACGTGGGTCAAGTATTGCCAGCTAGTTTAATTTGACCCTGTACATAAAATATATCTTGCCTTAAGTTGTATTTTGAGACATAAAACAGACAGAAATGTCCACACATTATGAGTTATCTCAAGTAAATAATATGTTTTATGTATGAGGCCCTTGAACCTATCTCTTCAGATGTCGGTCGAGGCTCTTGGACATAAGGCCGTTGGCCGTTCCGACTGTCGGCGCAATGACTGTAGAGCTTACATTCCATATGTCAACAACCTCAGTGTTTTTCATCAAGAATGTCTTGTTGGTTTAATGGTTATAAGCGGTACTCCTGAACGTGGTGTCTTCGGTTCGATTCTTGGGTCGGACAAAGTGTTAAATTCATAGTAGCAGCCCAGTTTCTGGATTTTTGCCCGATTATTGGTGTAGCTTGTAGAGTAAGCCAACTGAAATGGCAGTGGGCTGGCCACGTCTGTTGAAGGACCGATGGCTGGTGGAGCAGACGAGACCTGTGGCCCTAGTGTGAGTTTCATTTAACCATCTCGAACTAACGCATCGAGCGCGTTCGGCGCTCCGATTGATCCGTCACCACTCCAGGGCCAATCGGAACGCCAAACACGCTCGAAGCGTTTGATCGAGATAGTTAAACGAAACTCGCACTAAGGCCTCTGGAATGGAGACCGCATATAGGCAATGGTAGCGTGGGACGCCCCCCAGCTAGATGAACCGACGACCTTAAGAAAGTGGCTGAGACAGACTGGATGCTGAAGGTGGAGGAAAGGATGCTGTGGCGCAGCCTGAGAGAGGCCTATGTCCAGCAGAGGACTGCGATAGGCTGAGTTGGTTGATTGATGATTTTCATTCCTTTAGTACCTGGTACTTATTGACTGACGTGCATTGTCCTCCCATACCTATTATCATTGTAATTTGAAAACATCGTAAAAGCCAATTATTTTTAAAAGAGTAACCGTGGAGTTTCTTGCCGGCTCTTCTCCATAGATAACGACAAATTGGAACCGTGCACATAGCCTCTGACGTCTCATAAGTGCCCATGCAGGCTTATTATAAAATATTTTGATTTGATTTGATTGAGTGGTGAAAGGGTCACCTCTTAGATATTACTTGGGAGTTCGGACTTACAGAAGTGGAGAACCAGATCTCGTCGCCTATCCCGCAATGTCTGAAGACTAAGGTCTTCAACCAGTGCGTCCTGCCCGTAATGACATACGTCGATGAAAGAAATTGACATTTGGGCAGTTCCATAAATTCAAGGTCGATCAGTGCTCGAAATTATCTCGAAAAGAACCGGAGTTATCGACATAGCTTGCAGAGTAAGCAAGCTGAAGTGACACCCAAAATGTCCCTTATTTCGCCACCTCTATCTTCCCAGTTTCTTTTTGGGAAGTACAAGCGTGAAGTTTTGTTATGTTAAAGATCAAAATCGGTCTGGCAGTTTTGGAGTTGGAGGGGTCTATAGATCAGGATGAGCTACTCTTGCTGCGGTTGGTCCGTGGATGGATGACCATCTTTACATTCCAAGATTCTTCCTTGCCTCCGAAAGCACGTTAATTAAGCCGTTGGTCCCGGCTGTCATTCGTGGATCTTTGACAGTCGTTACGAGTCGTCAGAAGCCCGAAAGTCTGACTACCAGTCTTACACCCATCGCATCGTATTACCCAGTAACTGGGTTGTGGAGGTCAGATAGGTAGTTGCTCCATGTAAAATACTGGTATTCAGGTG
This sequence comes from Antitype chi, assembly GCA_947359405.1. Taxonomy (NCBI): domain Eukaryota; kingdom Metazoa; phylum Arthropoda; class Insecta; order Lepidoptera; family Noctuidae; genus Antitype; species Antitype chi. The sequence goes on along the minus strand of OX375835.1, from coordinate 7,842,599 downwards.
CATCCGGTTAGACTGGAAGCCGACGCTAAGATAGTTGGGAAAAGGCTAGGCAGATGATGAGTTTTAGAGTTACAAACACAAAAACAAACACACAGTCTTCATAACTCTTCATTATTTCGATCGATGTAATCACAGAATGCATATTCAACAAATAATTATTATTTATGTATTTCCTTCTTCCATAATATTGCATAATCTGTTTCGTTAATCTTTTCATTGGTAACCATTATGTGTGTGTGTGCGCAAGTGTATGTGTGTGTGTGTGTGTGTGTGAGTGCATTATTGTAACGGTTTTTATTGGTCAATGCGTGCATGCTGCAACTTAAGGCGAAGGTGACTTGTCACAATGTGATATAATATTTAAATTTGGGCTATGCGTGTTAAAAGAGAGAATTTATTATGGTAGGTGTGTGCCAATTTCTGCGTGGTCTATTCCAAAAATCAACCGTGGTCTCAATTTATGTTGGCCAATATCATTCTAGTTACTATCCTTGAATCTATGAGTAAGTTACCGAACTGAATAGTTTACTAATGCTCGGTTCCTATAAAATAACGGATTGTTATGCTTATCAATGGTAGCATTTTTATATCCAAACTGGGCAAATAAATAGTTTCGTAAGCTAATTTTACATGTGATCTCTACTTCCAAGTAGTTCCTAGTCCTCTACTATGTGAAGGACTTTGCTTCATTTTAGGTGAAGATACAAAAGTCTTAATTTTAACCTGCAACTGTCCGTAAATTCTAGGAATCGGCCATTAGTTGTGAAAATGTGAAAGACACAAAAAAATACGAGCTGAAATAGTATATTTTATATCGAGGGACTAAACGAAGCCATAATATACCAGAGGTAGTTTGATTCCCGAGCGTGCCATAATCAATGAAACCGAGGGTATATTAAGTTAGCGTTTAGTCTCGAGGTGCAAACTGTACTTTTCACTTTGAGTGCGAGAAAAATAGTCAATTTAGTACAAAAACATTTAATAAATATTATTTAATAAAATTAAAATCACATAAGATTTTTTTACTTGAAGCTAAATGTACCATTCGAATTATTTGTAAAGCCGTGGAATTAAAACTCTCAACATTTTCGCAATGAAGATGGTCCACACTCCACAGATAATAGTATATTTACTGGCTGTTTGAGTTTGTCTATGTCACATGAAGGAAATTAAAAATATATTTAGAGTCCTAGAGTTATTTTTGCTAAAGGTTCATTATGAAAAGTCAGACAGCATCGGTCTGGCATAAGCCTTTTTGGCACACTATTGTTGTTAAAACATTATTTTCACTTTTTATTTTGTTATTGTATTTTGTGTTTCACGAACTGTTTCCAATTGAACATTATTCTTTCTTTCCTTCTTTCCTATTTTACTTCTGACAACAACCTGATAGCAACGAGAATAGGAATGACTATCATGCAGAGGTAATATAAACGTGATAGGACAGTACACTTCCGTTTAAGTTTAGATAATAAAATGTCTATAAAACTCCAGCGAATTGCTGTAAAATGAAAGATAACAAAGCAGGCAACAAACACTTAAAATACACTTAAATTATCATTTTTTTTTAAATTATAAATTCATTTCATGATAAATTAGAGATAAGTTTTTATTCAGTGCGCAAACTGTAACCATGAATTCAGCATATCAATCTAGGGCCAAAAAAAAAACAGCTGTTCCATACATTTTGACCGCCTAGGTATTGCACTTTTCTATGAAACAGCTGATTTTTTTTTGTAAAACCGACGAGAAATTTCTTCGCTGGGGGGTCTAGAATGGTATGCTGAATTCATGGTTAAAGTTTGCGTACTGAATAAAAGCTTTTCCTGTATAGGCTAGCTAGAATGGCAGGGATAGCGACGCGCAAACTGTTAGCAAGGTACATGATTCTGATCTTGAAAATTTGCTGTTCCATATATTTTGACAACGTAGGTCATAGTATTGCACTATTTAATGAAGCAGCCGATTTTTTTTTTTGATAATAGACAAATCATATCTACGCTGAGTCTAGAATCATGTGCTGAATCATGGTAACGGGATGCGGGTCAATGTCCCAGCAATCCTGTATTAGAAAAAAAGTTTTCCCATCCCAAACTGTACCCATCTTTTTCTGTGCTTGCCGCGCCCTTGTTTGCATTTAAAACTAAATATTTCCTTATCTAACCAAAATCATTGATCAAATCTAAATTAGGTCGTCGCCTTAATAACAAGATTTCACTGCCGCGCTCGCCAGCATGTGACGGCACACACAAAAATATGTCCGTCTCTATCCCAGCCACGCATTACGAGTTACGTATCTCTTTCCTGCATTTCTATGTCATTGACATTGTGCATGTTTCTAGCGTAGGGTTTTCCGAACATTTTGTTGAAAGGAAAAATAGAAGAAATGCTTTTATTTTGATGTGCGTTTCTTGGAGTAGGCAGAACTTTAAAGTGTTGCAAAACAACTTCAAGTAAAGATGGATTCATCATCATCATCATCATCATCTCAGCCAAAAGACGTCCACTGCTGGACATAGGCCTCCTCCAGGCTCCTCCGCTTAGACCGGTCTTGTGCTTCCCACATCCAGCGGATTCCCCCGGCCTTCACAAGGTCATCGGTCCACCTTGTGGGAGGCCTTCGGCTCCATCGGCCATCTTTTCTGCGAGCAATGTGCCCTGCCCACTGCCACTTAAGTTTGGCAATTCTTCGGGCTATGTCGGTTACCTTGGTTCTCCTGCGGATCTCTTCATTTTTGATTCGATCGCGAAGGGAAACTCCGAGCATAGCCCTTGCCCTTTGAGTGACTTTAAGCCTTCTGATAAGGCCCATTGTGAGCGACCACGTTTCTGTACCATAGGTGGCAACACACACTGGTCAAAGACTTCCTTCTTGAGACACTGCGGTATTTGGGACGAGAAGATATTGCGAAGCTTCCCGAACGCAGCCCAGCCGAGTCGGATTAGACGATGGACCTCTTTCACGAAGTTGGACCTACCTAACTGGACTGTTTGTCCTAGGTAAACGTACTCGTCCACAACTTCAAGTGTAGCGCCTCCGATCGTGAGAGTGGGTGTTACATGGGCATTCGACATGACCTTTGTCTTGTCCATGTTCATTTTAAGACCCACTCTTTCAGAAGCTTTTATTTTTACGTTTTCTGCAATTTGCAGGTCAGTAACACGTATGTATTTAAAGAATATTCATTGAACTCATCACCTTATTAAAAAAATATATGCAATTCTATCTATCCATTTCCTAACGAGACAGGCAAAATAGAATGATTCTCAAATATAAAGCCATCCTCCCACTATACCAAAATAAAGGTAGCAGCCACTGGCAGGTAAATAAACAAATAACAGTTGTTGAATAACGTTACGTGTCGTGTAGCGTACAGGGATTTGTGAAAGTGATACTGTGGAGCGACAGCAAAAGAATGTGAAGAAGATTTTATACATATTTTTTTGCTATTTACATTATTATTTAATTTTTAGACAAGGGAGACACTCTTTCCAACAATAAACCATCCAACTCCATAAAAAAAAATGCAAACTTATACATGAACTATTTTTTTTCATTATTTTGTCGAAAAAATAAATGCATAAGTCTCTTCATACTGTTTTTATTTTAGTAAAAAAAAATAGTTTTACAGCATTTTCTTGCACCACATAAAATAGCAGCTAGAGCGAATTAACGTAAAACCATGGATGACAAACATAAGGTTTTAAAAGTTAGAATAAAAAAAAAACAAAACTGCAATCGTTGACAAAATTGCTTTAGTAAAAATTATTTACATTGTTATAAAACACTTCCCTACAAATTGCTTGGTTCTTAAAAACGTGCGTAAAACAATTCTCACACCAAATTACGAAACCACAACAAAAAAAAAAAAACACTTTTGTTATTACTCAATACTTAAATCATTTAATCCAAGCGTTTTATTTTCTCTACTGACCGTACGCTCCACTTACTGTCAGACTTAAAGCGACGCTTGCGCAACTACTTACCGATAAAGATGTCTTTACCGATTGGTATCGATATTTATGGCGATGCTTTATCGATACGAGTAGCGAGTTACCAGTCGTTTTGGAGAGGCGATGATGTGGGCAGTAATCCTAACATAAATTGAAGATAATTTTTTCATCATTTAAATAAATTCTTCATCATCATCATCATTTGCCGAACCCAAAATGTAGGGAAAACACTAGGATCAGTCTTTCCCCAACAATTTTGGGGTCGGCTTTCAGTCTAGCTGGATGCAGCTGCACACCAGTCTCCACTAATTTACTGGGTAATACGATACCCCACCGTAAGACCGATTGACAGACTTTCAGGCTTCTAACTACCTGTAACGACTGTCAAAGATCCACTGACAGCCGGGTCCAATGATTTTTTTTTTGGTGGTAAATCATCAAATATCTTCTCCCGCTCTGGGTGGAGCGGGAGGGCGTGTCAGACTTATACTGACTAAAACCCACTCGTGTTCCTTCAGTTGTCTGTGTGCCAGGGGCCGCGGTATCTCTTTCGAACAACCCGCACTTCTGTGCAGGCATCGGCCCTTGCGGACCCCACCAGTTGGTGCTGACATCTCTTTGAGGCGCGCGTGGAACACAACGCCGTCGACCCGGGCTTGGACCTTACCGGACAGCGAGCTACCCATTACTCGCCATCCGCAAGCCCACGCCTACGGTGGCGGGGAATCAGCCTGGAATTGCCGTCGCCCAGGGCGTCTCCTGCGGAGGCTAGGGCCGTGAGGGCGCATATACTGCCACTCCCTCACGTGCGCCTCCTTTTTTGCGAGCATTACTACTTCGCAGAATAAGGTGACGGCTACCCATGCACTCTCGCTCCATACCATGGCCTGCATGGACATGTTTACAAAGTATCCGGTTCCTATTTAGTCATTTGTACATTTACTCCTGAATTAAAAAAAAAAAAAACAATATTATAATAGAGTATTCTATCTATTTATCTCTATCTTAGAATTCTTTGTCTGATTTATGGGTACAGACAGTACATAATTCTAGACCCCTATCCCAAAAACTAAATCAACTTTTCATAGAAAACTGCAATACCTATGCGATCAAAATGTATAGAACTGCATTTTTTTTAAATAACCGACCAAAAACTGCAATGCAAGGTGGTTTAATAACGTGTAAACTAAATTCATGGTTTAAGTTTGCACGTCGATGTCTCTGCTCCCTGATTAATATGACCCAAATTTTCATATTTCAATCGAAGTATACATGATGCAATTAATGCAAAAAAAGTACCCCACACTCATTAACTGCATTGCCCAAATGCTTGCACTCTACCTATGACTCAACTGAGGAAATGGGTCGCTATAATATTCGTACGCCTCACACGTCCGATGCAATGCTATAATACTTCCGTATAAGTAGTTCATGTAACAGTTAAAGGAGCGCATGCACAGGTAATTACTACGCTGCTTGTGTGTAGCCTTGAGGCTTGTGTTACGTATGTTAGGGATGAGAAAAAAAATGTGGTTATTCCAACGTTGATCTAAGGGTGTCTGACCGAATTTACCCCCGGATTTGAGGGGCCATTCAAGTATTACGTAAGCACTACAGGGGGGCGGGGGGGGTCTTTGCTTCGTTTATTTTTGATGACATGGGGGATGGGGGGTCTGGATGGTGATTAAGTCAGCTGAATTTATTTATTAGCTTTTGGATTTTCTACAAAATTTTGTCGATTTTGGTTTGAACACATATGGCAAACCTACTTGTCTATGAATGGCTCGAAGAAAACGATGACAATTTACCAAAATCACAAGAAAGTTAGCAGACACGTTAGGTGTCTGCTACCAATGTTTACGTGAGCATGGGAGGGGGGAGTAAGAGCTTTGCTTACTTTTGCTGACGAGGGGGAGGGGGGGTCAATAATTGCTAAAAAACTGCTTACGTAATACTTGAATGGCCCCTGACTTAATATTGAAATATTCGGGAGGAATCTGAGGCGTACTTACACTAACTGTAGGTATGGATTTCATTTTGACAGTTCATCAAAATTCATTTACGGTGTTGAGCAAAATGAAGCAATGGATTAGCAATGTCCTTCAGAATGATTCAGATTTTGATTAAAAAATAAAATAATTTTATTAAAAAAATCTAAATTGGTAAAATACAGTATACATCTAAGAAATAATATAGGTAGGTAGTACAAAGTATAATGTTTTTATTACAATTCGGCAACTCATGAAATATATGGAGCGATCAGAAGCAATATTCCCGAAACTTATACGCAATTTATTGTTGTCGCTCCAGATTGCTCCACTTTATTGATCCATTGGTGTTGCTGAGCAATTATTGCTCAAAAAATTGCCTGTGTAAGAGCCCGATGAATCTAAAGACTCTGGCGAGTCGGTGACACCGGCAACCCGGTCTGTTTGCCCAACTTTGGTAAAGGCCTTCTCTATCTCTTTCCAGTCTGTTCTATTTTGCGCTCTCCTAGTCCATGTTTTCCCTGCTATGATCTTTATTTCATCTTCCCATCTTCGAAACTGTCTACCTCAATTTCATTTCCTATTTCTTGGGTACCAAAATACTATGCTTTTATTCCACTTTTTAATGCCTCTTATTATGTTACCAGTCGATTTCCACTTTAGTTTCTTTATTCTCTTTGTTATGTCTTCAATTTTCGTGAGTCTTCTGATAGTTTTGTTCTTTATCCTGTCAGACTTCCTTATATTCAGCATCCTTCTTTCCGTTGCTGTCTGGCACGTTTCCAGTTTCTTGTATTGCGCCAACTGCCAAACACCAATTTTCTCCTTTTGCAATCTTTTATATAGCACCAAGAAGAATCTTCGCCAAAATCACTAGGCCAGTGTTTCACTCACTGCTCAAACAAAACATATGTAATATGTAGGTTACGTCATCACACGTTTCCCCCATTACATCCATAGACGGCGAAACGAAAGCCGAACTCTTTGCTCGCTTTCATCAACGTTATTGTGTTCATAATTCGACTATTTCAACATCTGACGTCAATTTGCGCGGGTGATTTTTTATGTTGGCACCTCGTGCTTTTTTTAGGTTGGTACTCTGCGGATTTGAATTTAGAGCAGTCTGTCAATCTTGTAGGGCTGCCATTAATATACAGAGGGTGACAAAAGAGTTTGTTACATGCAATGTTTTATATTATTTTGTTTATTTTTGTTATGTATGTTTAAGTAGGTATTGTACTGATCGGGCACAAAAATCTAGGGATTATTAATTTTTAGCAGCAACATGCTTTGTACTTGTCTAAATATTTTATTAAAAGCCTAATTAACAACTTTTCTATACGATGCGACAGTTTTTTACCTACATTTTCGCCAATCACTTTTTTGTTGTACGTTACTTTGAAAATTGCTACCAATTCCTGGAAATGAAGTGTACAATCATTAAGGATTCTAAGATGGTAATAATCGTTTTATAATTTTTTTTCAAAATCTTATCAGTAATTAGCCGTACCATTTCCAATGGACAGACAGAGAGGCTCACTTCCATACAAATATAATAAGTATTCTTCTTCGTGTCGGTGGCACGACAGTTAACAAATGTTGTTGATCCAAAACTTCTCCACTTCCACGGCGCGGCGGTGGTAACACAGAGGTCACTTTGACTGCATGTTATGTGGCGCAGAGGGCAGGATAAGAGGTGGAGCATAGTTTCTGACACAGCTCCACATCCACACCCTGCTGCCGTTCCGTCGAGGTAGCCCCTCTTTACGAGGTTCGACTTACACCTTCCCACTTGGGTTCGGAGACACTATACTAAGTTGTACGTATAGTCACCAAAAGAGACAAGGAGTCAGGGTCGTCGGATACAGCTGAAGTTTAGTAAAAATCCGACTCACATTTTCGTATGAAAAACTAGCTTCCGCCCGCGGCTTCACCCGCATGAAAGTCGGAAATTATCCCGCGGGAACGTACTGCCGGGATAAAAAAAGTATCCTATGTGTTAATCTAGGTTATAATCTATCTGTGTGCCAAATTTCATCCAATTCCGTTCAGTAGTTTTTGCGTGAAAGAGTAACAAACATCCATCCATCCATCCATACTTACCTACAAACTTTCGCGTTTATAATATTAGTAGGATTTGACAAAAGCACTGTTAGTTTTCTATGACCTAAATTAAATTTTATTCGAGAGGCTTTCAGCCAGGGCTTAAACACTTAAAAATAAAGCGACTGCTCGATAAGGGCACCCCCTGTGGGGTACGGACCTCGGCTTAGGGCATTACTGGTAGAGGTAGCAAGGGATAGATCGGACTGAACATAATTATGTGGATGTCGCATGTCTGGTTTATGTACTGGGGGCCGATTCTACTAATTTGCAACGTTACACGTTAAATTATGTTTCCACAACAGTTCGATTTCGATCGCCGTTCGATAGTTATATAAAAAGTCATTCTACTATTTTATAAGCAAACTGGAAACTAAACTTAAAACGAATTGCAACTGAACTGTAGTGGGAACACAGCGGGTAACCCGCGTTACCAACATGCCAAAATAATATGTTTTATTAATACCACAAAGAAAAAAGTTGAATCTAAAAATGTTACTAAACACGAATATGTGGCACTAAAAGTATTTTCTATAATTAAAAGACATAATGATCATAATTTTATCATTAACTTTGTCCTATAGTAAACGTCACGCTCATGTTCGATTTTGTTAGTAGAATAGGTTTTGACATTGTTTCAATCGATCGTTGGCGTAACTAAAACGTAACCGCAGCTGTGTCGCAGCTGGACAGTTGTTCATTTTAGTAGAATGCGAAAACGCTTAAAAGTGGTGATTCGGTTGCGGTTCTATTGCGTTTTTTTAACAAATTTGTTAGTAGAATCGGCCCCCTGGTCTGGTGTTTGACCTTCGAACGTCGGCTAGCAAACATCAGGTATTAGGAAGGGGAAATGTCCGAGATATGTTTTTTTTTTTTTGCGTTTTGGCTTCGCACGGTTTGTGCATTTAGCCAGTGTCAAGTAAATTTTCTTTTCAATCAAGTAAATGGCCCGATATCGGGCACGAAGTTACGAAACAGTCATAGTCGACTTTATATAGTTGGTCAAATCAAAGTTATTGTAAAGCGGTAGTAACTTTACAACAACCTAGAGTTTTTGGGGGGAACACGAAAAGTCCACGTTAGTCACTTATTTTCACCTTCACTACACTTGTGCACTCACACGTAACTAAATTAAATAATTCACTACCAAAATTATACAATTTAATTCGCTATTTCACTAAATTTCATGAAAATGAAAATTCGTGCGACATGTTCCAACGCGATCCCGCCAAAAACTCCCCGAGATATGTTAACAGCCAATGAGGAACAACTGTCATAATTTATCAGAATTGCAATGAGGTTTTAAGTAAATAAAATAATAGATTGACTGTAATGGAAAAGAAATATTAATTAATATTTAAAGAAAAGTTACTTAGAAAAAAAAACTAGCTTTTATTATACAGCCTGATTTTTTTCTGAAAAATTAATTTACCGCCAGTTTTGAGGAGCCGTGGAAAAACAGTTCCTGAAACGACAGCTTTGGGGTAGTGTTGGCTAAAACCAAAACACAGACCGGTACAGTCAGATCATAAACAATTTACAATAATTATGTAAATAATATGCGAAATATTTTTATTATTTATCCAATTCCTTACGAATCGTAACATGATTGTGTAATATTTTATACTATGTGAAAGTTTGTCTTTGTTATTTAATCAGATTTCAGAGCAATCCACGACAACACAATTGGAATAGATGGGCATTACACGATATTAAACTTGATTTGTTATATGTATATAAAATAATATGTATTGATAGGCTTATGATTACTATATCGTGCAATAAATGACATGGTCGTTGTTGGTACATCTCTGATGATATTACTTACTTATTTATTACCTATGAAATAATCACGATTTGCATGCAACAGACTGTCTGTTTATCCTGCTCTAAAATACGATCAAAACCAAAACTAAATTGATTTCAAACTCAACAAACATTTTTTCGTCTGATACCTACCACTTTTTCTCTGAGAAAATCATCTTTAGCTATTGTTTTACCTTTTTCATTCATTCTCCCAGATCAGCATGCAAAAAAGCTACCATTCACTCATTCATTCAATGCAAATATTTCATTCAGCTTTATCCATTCACCGTATCCGAAATGACCTTGTTTTTTTAACTTATACAGATGCCAACGCACCACATCGAGCTCAATTCGAGACCACAGACTATAAAATTAAAAGAAAAAAGCATGTCCTAGAGAAACCTATGTTTATACAGACGGATGTACGAACACCCATGAAAAGAGTCGACTTTTACGGATTTCCAAATGTGACAAACAGATTAGCCGATCTGCCAAAATTCAAGCCGATTTCTGACGAACAAATGCTAAAAATCAATGAAATACTTGAAAATCTGCCTTCAAGATTACCTAAAAGAAAGGGCCGAGTTTTGAACACTCCTCAAAGCGTACTCCTTAGTGCCCCAGTTGTGACCACAGAAAAGACGATAGAATCGAACGACAGACAAGACGGAAAACGATGTCCACAGGGTGGGACATGTGAATTTTTCTTCTACTGTTGGATGGTCGGAGGCTTGCTAGATGGCTCTTGCGGAAGCCTTTTGAAAGGATGCTGTCACAGAGTGGCTAAGGCCGGAATTTTGGGTGTTCAGGACTCGAATAGTCTTGATGCTAGCAGCGAAGGCTTGAGTTACGGACCTGTAGTGAATGATGAAAGTAAGTGGACCTGATGGCACGCCAAAGCGTAATTTGAAGGTTTTAGAAATGTTTCTAGATGACTTTGCACGCTTTTTGTAGCACGTTTACTTATAATTTGTTAGTTATTGAGAAAAAATCTAGTTTGTGTCGGTATTTTGCCTATTTTTTGGAGTAGCATGTCTGTTTTTTTTGTAGTCTTTATTTAGTTTTGTGCATGAAAAAATAATTAAAAGACACGTAAGTATTATTTTCTAGTATTTTTAAAGTAGTTTTTTTTTGTAAATTTTATATTTCTTATTTAAAAAAGTTTTCTAGAAACCATTTTTCTTAAGATTTAAATTATTTAAACTATCAATATTACGCTTTAGTGTGATAGAAATCAGAGCAGCGCCATCTACAGTCAAATAAACGTACTAACAGAGCTCAGATGTGGTCGTTCGGCAAGACATAGCTAGAATTAGCCATTTTATCGTTCATATCCGGATCCGGTGACGTCATCAGGTATTGAAAACTTATTGTACATATACTGTGTGATATATTTTTCTATTGTATATTCTTATTATTATTTTCTAAATATTCCGCCTCTTTATTCTAACTATGTCTTGCTTTCTTACTATACATACTGATTTTGTATATATATTTTTGTCCATATATTATTTATTAACATTACTAACTAATTATATAAATATAATGTATTTTTATTCCTTTTTTGTGCTCTAGAAGATAAAAGGTAAGTGCTTCTGTTTTTCTGTGCAATGTATAAGTATTACTTAATTAATCTATTTAGGTAATTAATTTGAGAGATTTTAGTGTCTTGTGAAAACAAATAACTAACACAATAAGTGGTTATCGTAGTGAAAATTACAATTTCTTTAAAAATTTACCTACTTTTTAAAAAAAACACAAAAAAAACGAATTTAATATTTTTTTGTTGACAACTGTATCATACCAGTCAGCTGATTGATTGGGTTACGCAATGTACGTTAGGTATTCAGTTTTATATAAAAATAGGACACTGCTCTGTTTAAAATTAATGTAAATTGGCCGAAGCACTAAAAGATCTTACTTTTATTTTCTAAAATCTAATAAACTTTGAAAATAAAATTAAACAAAAAAGAAAATGAGTTTTATAATGACCAGAAATGTTATAACTTATAATAGACAAACAAAAAACACATTCTTAATTGATTTTGTACACACCTGAGAGTCAATTTAGTCGCTATCTCATCCCAGCATCTGTCAATGTCAAAAACGTGTCAAAAATTTAGGTAAATTTAAGGCATGTTTGACAGATTGAGACTGGGTTAAGAATGTGAACATTCTTAAAAATAAACAAATGCTCCTCTGACCTAAGGTAAAAACACACATAAGAATCATTAATGTCATTAAGTTGCCACAAATTAAAAAAAAATCCTTTTGAACTTGTGAATGATTTTATTTCTGTAAGTAGGTTTGTACAAATACTTAAATATCACTGACATATTTTTTTTTAAACTAGATTTGTGTCAGCGATTGCCCACTGAGTACTCTGAGAAGAAAGGCCGAAACAAAATCAGATATCAGTCTCTTATAAAGTCCTTGGTCAGATCATGTGAAGACGATACAGATTGATGTCTGAAAGGGTCTTTTGAGGAAAGAACCACACACATTGGGTGGACCTATTTAGTCAGTGCACGCATTTGTCAGTAATCGTGCAGCTAAAATCATATTGGTACAATATACAGGGTCAAATTCAATTTGCTGGCTATACTTTACCCACGTGTTGTGTCGATCGTAGAAATGATCGATACTAGAAAACGAATGAAAAAATATAATTATTTTCCTTAAAAACTTTTATTTAAAACTTTAAATGACACTTACATGTACATTTAGGCAATCAAACGTATGTTTTAGGTTTTGGAAATTCGTATAAAATGTCTATGTTCCATGAAAAATCAGCGGATTGTTTACGGCCATTCGACCTTCGCCCATCATTCGATGGAAGAAAATGATATTTTTATTATTATTTTACTGTCCCGTTAGTGTTCGATTTCAATACCCAAGACGTGGGTAAATTATTGCCAGCTAATTTAAATTGACCCTGTTTAAAGGTAGTATTGGTGTTTTACAACAGGTTACACGTAAAGTATTGCCATTCAAAGCAGAAGCTTCACCTAACCTTAACTTAGCTGTTTCCACTGTAAGACCTCGTATCCAAAACGTGTAGGATGAATATTGTGAAAGCTGACAAATTAACCTAATCGTTGAAGATCCAACATGGCCACGCTGAGTCTATTATGTAGACTGAAATATTAGAGGCAGATTTGTAAGTAATTCTTAAGTTATTCAGAGTTGTAGATCTGTATAGATGTAGAAGAATATGGTAGGTGCCTTGACTTGGGTCTATTTTTTTTTCTAGATCTATTGACCCTAAAATCCAGGTATTTTTATTAAAATGAAATATTATTACTTATAATAAGTAATAATTTATTACAATCCGATGAACAAAAGGACCAGGTTCTCAACTCGACGCGGATATTCCTACAGGTTGTGGCGTAAATAATGGATAACCCTGAAACTGTCGATGGCCAGATTATCATTTATCATTTACCCCACTTAAATCGCCATATGCCCATGGATGACCAAATTATTGATATTTTTAATAAAAATCATACTTACTCAACAAAATCAGCTGTCATTTCTACAATTGGTGATTTATCTCGTTTTGTTTTTTTATGTCATTCCTGTATATTTGTATTATCAGATCAGTATCAAGATTTTTTATAAAGTACATTCTAAGATAACATTGCAAAAAATACTTATTCTCAAAAAAAAAAATCTAAGGAATTATGCAATTTTGGGCCCCTGTATCGAAAAAAAACATCCATGGGCATATGTCGATATAAGTGGGGTAAATGATAGATGATAATCTAGTCAATCAACAGTTTCAGGGTTATCCATTATTTACGCCACACCCTGTATATATTTTTTACGTATGACCAGTGACCACGCATCACTTTTTTTGCAACAATTTACTTTTTAACCAATTTTACGGAGCACATATTGGCTTCTGTATCTACAAAATGCACAGCGGATACGAAAAAATAAATGCACACGAATTTAAACGAACACACACGCAAGAAAGAAATACAAAAAAAACCCACATATTACACAAAAAGGCGTTGTAAACGACTCATCACATAGCGACGACACAACCACAGTGTAGATAGGTACAGAAGGTCAACTCCGCACAGTGAGCGAAAATGCACGCACCCAGACACGCTTCACCTACAGCAAGTGCAAGTGCACTTGCAAATGGCATTTAACCGAGATTATACCGAGATAGACCGAAATAAAATAAACCAACGAAAGACCCAAATGTAACGGGTGTAAGAAGATGATTAACGGAAACTCATTTATTTTTTCCGTCACTGTAGTCACTTTTTTGTACTTTTTAGCTACGGAGATTTTAAAGGCCAAAAGTTGCAACATTTTTGTGGTTTATATATAGAATAGGTACTATATTTAATTGTTCTAACTTTAAAATATTTATTTAAATACCCTCACGACTCCTGTTGCCCCCGTTGAATGCACCCACCCTACTCATATTTTATGCACAATGCTGTGCGTGCCTTACATTGCGTGATACCGCGATTTTTGGGCCAAAAAATAAAAGTCGCTTCCCAGCAATTATTATTGTTACTTAGTTTGATGTTCAGAATGCTTGTGAAGGGTCTTTATTCTTTGTATGTGCGTAGATGCGCCTGCTAGCGTTCGTTTTATGATGTTGACCTTCTGTACTGTTTTGTGGTGTGGCTGTACCGCACAGCTGATTCTTACGCAAGCGCACTTTCTCCTCGACTCGGCGCCAGCGCATACAGTCGCGCACACAAGTTAATGTCACAGTGTTATTATTTTTACATGTTATTTAATGGAAAAAACCTGTGTGTAATTTTTTTTTGACAATCGGTAGTAGAATCTTCATAAAAATAAGGAATTTGAGAGATTTTGTGTGAAAGACAGAGAGAGAGAGAGTTATATTTTTCTTCTATCTCAAGTGACGAAATGTGCCTAAACGTGAAACTTTCAAACATTCGAATCACCGCCTAAAATGTTCCAATAAAAAAAAAGTACAGATTTTAATTTTCATTGTGTTACAAATACGAAATAAAAATTACTCTTATTTTTGTCGTGGATTTAAATTACTTAACCCCACATAGAAACGGCTGATTAGTCAATTCGTACGAATTTATACACCCGAATTAGGCAAGTTGACACTTTTAAATAATATATTATTTCCTATAAACGACTCACATGAGGTTAATTTATTTGTGGGCGAATGGACCACTTCAGAAATACGGTTTGCCAATGGGCACGTTTAGAATTTTATTCAATGAAGTTATGAGAAAAGGTCACTGCATAAACGTGGAATAAATTGCATAAAATTCGGGCAAGTAAATTCGTGCCAATTGACTAATACTACTAATATTATAAATGTGGAAGTTTGTATATTTAGATGTTTGAATGTTTGTTACCTAATCAATCACGCAAAACATGTCGAACGGATTTGGACGAAATTTGGCGCACTGTCTGTTTATAACCTGGATTAATACATAGGATACTTTTATCCCGGTAGTACGCTCCCGCGGGATAATTTCTGACCTCCACGGGAGAAGCCGTTGGCAAAACTGTCATAAAAGTAGTGTTAACTAACCGCAGTTAAACCAAAACCTCCATTACAATTTGTAACGTAATTTAAAGCGTCAAACGATTTTAAAACGCGTCATTAACTCTTTAAAAAGTGCTTTAATGCAGTATTTTTACGGTAAATGAGCAGATTATGAGTTAATTTACACTTTTAAAATGTAGCCGGACTTCAGATTTAGAAATTAGGTTGCCTGTTCACAGTTTCAAATAGATTTTACATGTTATTTAGCAGTACAAAATTACTTCGTTATTTTCTCCATATTTATTCGGATATCAATTCTTTTATCAAAAATCTATATCTGTATCTGGATAGCAGGGCTATTCAGCACACATGATTCTAGACATGACTATTATCTAAATGACGTACAATATGAGTAGATAGCTATGTTCTTCTATTAATTATCACAGTTATGCGTTCTAAACGAATCATGATTTTGTAGATAATCGTTTAGACTTTGTTGGCGTCATATAAAGTTTGTTGTCAGTGTGATTTTGACAGTTTGGGAAGAAATGTTCTTCTGAAATAGTCTACATTTCTAACAACCTAGACAAAGATCGTTAGAAACGAAAGACAGAATGACAGATTGTAGAAGGATATCTACGGTGCGATTTCAAAAATGGAGAAATGAAATGTCACTTTGTATGAAAAAGCACTGTCTATTTTCGTAGAAATAGAAATCGTCGTGCTAAGCCTACAGCAGTGGACTGCGATAGGCTGAGTTGATTGATGTTGCGGCTAATGCTTAGCCCATTTCCTTACAATAGATGACCACACAGTAAAATCACATTATTTATACATTACTGTACAATACAATAGAAAAACTTTCAAAATTCTTTATACGCAAGATCGCGAACAAAACATGTGTTACAATTGTAAAACATATTATAAAAATGATTCAGTGTGTTACAACATATTTTTTGCAACTCGCAATGACTATGTTTCTTCAAAGAATGATATCATAAAGAGTATTACTACAGTATTACTGCCTCATTGGTCTCGTGGTCGCGGTGTGATTGGGTTTTTTTCCATCTGTTATTTGTCAGTAGCAATCTGACATGGGAATTTAACATAACTAGCAAAATTTAGTTGGTCTATAGATATGTACACTTCTCCCAAAGCTTTCGGGAAATACAGCCATCATTTTTTGTTAGTGGTAGTCCCTATTGACCTAAAGAGTAATGATTTTAAGCCGCATCCGTGCAGTTTACGAGCTGACCCAGTAAATATTTTGAAATAGATGAAAAAAGGAGGTAGCCAAGTTTAGTATAGACGCTTGCCCCACTTGTAAAATATCATGTACATAAAAACTGATGACCTCATGTTAAAGCATTTGCTGTTTAGACTTTCAATAAATAAACAACCAGTTTCAAGAAGTCCAGGGTTCGATCTACAGACAGTTTTACTAGTGTTGCTGATACGGAAGTATCAGGTATATTTATGTATTTATTTAGAACATCGCAACATTTTCAACTCGCTGTTACCTAATATTTAATTGTTTATTAAATAATTGGGGGCTCGTGGCTAAATAAAAACAGTCGCACGTCTCAATCAGTTAAGTTACGCTTGTCGCGGTCGATTCGTAGATGGGTGATTGAAACCCTTTTGTGCCGTAGGTCCCAGTTGTAGTTAGGGGTTGAACCAGTCTTACCAAGGGGCATCGTGTTACCTAGTAACTTGGTTGTTGAGTTCAGATAGGCAGTAGCTTTATGTAAAATACTGGTATTCTGCTGGAACTGGTTATACTGTAAGCAGAACCCAACATAGTGGGAGAAGGCTAGGATAAGCATTGTGTAGTCCACTTGCGGTTTTGACGACTACTGTATGTGCAGTACAAGCAGTTACGTCACTTGCTCCAACATCACATTTAAACTGCAACATTATGCAGTTTGCTTGCAATCTGCATAAGCTAGCTGCATAAACCCTTAGTTATGTAATATTAGATTAGTAATACAGAAATTATTGCTATCAATATTCTATGCAGTAAACCGTCTGAATAAGTTACGAGTCTCTAATCTATTCTAATAATTGCTTTTGTCCGCGGCTCCGCCCGCGTAGATGTCGGTTATTGCGTAAAAAAGTAGTATATGTCCTGTTCCATATCCTAGGCTATATCTCTGCCAAATTTCATGACGATCTGTTCAGTGGTTTAGGCGTGAAAGCGTAATAGACAGAAAACGTTTAGAGATTACAAAGGTTGGTTTCTAAGTTTGTAGTCTCTGGAACTACAAAACTCTTCTTCCTTGTTCCTCTCTCTGAAAAAACAATTTTGCATTTGATAGCCCAATTATTGAGCAATAATAAAGGGTATTTAGCATCACGCTGTGACCTTAAGAAGACGAGTGAATAGGAAAAAGGTTTGCCAAGGTTCCTTCTATCGTCAACCATTCAGGTTACTGTACTGATCCCATTACTTTTTGCTTTTGCATTATTAGTTTTTGCCATACTTCCCTAGTTTGTGCAAGCCTCATCTGGATCACATAGACAATACTTACAAATACATACCAACATATACATAAACTCACGTCTGTTTCAGCCAGAAACTTATACCTGGTACTATCTTTAAATACTCTTTTTGGTTCGTTTACATTCGTACATAAACCAGACGTATTATGGAATATCCAATTTTTTCACACCTCTTCATTATCATTGTTTTTTTTGGCAAAAAACCACAAGGCTAAATCACACATTTTAAGCAATGCGTTCCATAGATACCAATTTCAAAATAGGCCTACGAGGCTACGGTTGCTTTGAAATAGGTTTTTCCATTTAGATAAATTAAGAAATATAGGATACGCTGTCAGATTACCATCTTGTTTGATTTATGATGTTGCCATCTGTTAAATTGCTTGGGTTTTTAATAGGTCAGTTGATAAACAAATGTTTTCTGAAAGCATTCATATGCTTAGCGACCCGTCGTTTTGCGACTAAAGTTTATTTACATTTGATTATAGCGCCATTTTTTTTCTGTAACTTGTCGCCATTTTGTAGGGTAGTGACATAATCCCATTGCCGTACAAATGGGACTTTGATAAAATACTGTGACATTTAATTTGGACAGACACTATCTAAAGATTTTTGAAGAGACCGAAACAGGTGGAAATCTGAGGGTGCAAGGTCAGGGCTCAGCGCTACATATATGGTGGATGCATTTACACTTCCCAACCAAGCTTTCTGGTATATGCAGGAAAAGTTTTTATTCAGTGCGCAAACTTTAACCACGAATTCAGCATACCATTCTAGACCAACCAGTGAAAAAGAAAACATTTTTACAAAAAAAAAAAATCAGCTGTTTCATAGAAAAGTGCAATACCTACGCGGTCAAAATGTATGGAACAGCTGTTTTGTTTTTGTATAACCGAAGAAAAAATTCTGCACTGGGGCGTTTAGAATGATATGCTGAATTCATGGTTACAATTTGCGCACTGGATAAAAATGTTTGCTGTATATATACAGATGTATTAAAAAATGTTAAGCACCATTTAAGTCTTTATAGGGAAACAAAGTGTAGTAATAATTGTTGCTAAATATTGTGGCTTAATATTCAATAAAAAAAACGGGCGAAACGACACTTTTAAATAATACTAGCTGACCCGGCTAACTTCGTACCGCCAGTAAATTTTTATTTTCTTATCTTTTAAACCTTCTTTGGACTTCTACAAATATTTCGAAACCAAAATTAACCAAATCGGTCCAGAAGTTTTCGAGTTTTTGTGAGACTAACAAACGTCAATTCATGTTTATATACACCGTGACATTATAGTCGTCTTACAAAGGTGGTCCACTCAATGTATCCGTCATAAAATACCTCGAGGCGCTATTAAAACATTGTTACAATTAATTAAGCTAATAGGTACAAAGAAAAATAAATAATGCTTTAGATTGATGAAACACCGTACACAGTTGAAGATATCTATCTACCTACCTACCATTAAATTCCATCATTAATTCCATCTCCATAACAGGGTGATTCAAACTACGTCATGCGTCTTAGTGAATTATATTTTTACAGGCTTTATATTAGCTTCACTTGTATGTTTGTTTGTTTGTATGTTTGTATGTAACCGACTCCTTTGAGCGCGATTTTGACCCACTTTAAACGGTCAGATTTCATTGAAACTTTGTAAACTTGGCGAGGACCGATGACAATTCAATAATTTAAAAAAAAATGAGAAAAAAAAAAACAAAAAAACACATTTTTGTAGTTAGCAGAACTAAAAAATAGAAAATAAATAATAGTTAAAAAAACTAAAAAACACGCTTTAAAAACCAAACTAAAAAAGGAGAAAATAATTTAATTCAATTAAAAAGCGTGGGGTGCTTGACATTAATTGATTATAAAAATACCTCAAAAAGCACCCCCTCTTTTTAATTGAATTAAATTATTTTCTCCTTTTTTAGTTTGGTCTTTAAAGCGTGTTTTTTAGTTTTTAAACTATTGTTTTTATTATGCAAATAGAAAAAAATAAATATGATAAGTAGTCATTGGATACATGAAGTGGGCTGCTGTTGTAAGACGACTAAAATGTCACGGTAAATAAGATGTTGTTTTCTGTACGCGATACGCACGTAGTTAATTTATTTAGGGGCGGAATTGTCCACCAGAAATAAATTCGTGAGAATCGAATAATATACAACGAGTAACATAATTAACGCAAGACCTCATACACCCCAATTAGAGTATTGACTTAAAAGCATAATACGATGACAAAGACTATTTTTTTTTAAAGCTAATCGATGTTATTAAGAAAAACGTGTCGACCCAAGCATTACTTTATGCGTTTAAAATTGAGTCTTATTTCTTGTGAAATAAGATTGCATTTTCTTTGGCTCAATCAGAGGTAAGTATGGCAAAATACATAATTTATAAAAAAAAAACTTATATCAAAAGTTACTGACATCGATTCAGTAGTCAATTAGGAACAAACTACTTTCAGGTCTTGCGTCCATTCTGTTACACCTTGTATAAGCCCATATTGTTGTACATGACTTTATGCATTCTTTATTTCAGTTTCTCCTATTTTATCTTTAGCATTATAATGCTGACAGGAGAGTTAAAAATAAGCGGGACGAAATTGTTTTCTTTAATTCTTAAGGGCCTACGTCCCGTTTGGTAGCGTAACACGGTCACTTTATGAACCCTACTGCTCATTAACGGCTTGTCTTGAAGATTTGAAAAATATATGATTTTGCTATAGATTCATATAGATCATTTTGCCCGAAGTCCTTTTTTTGTATGGTTAATACTTTTGCTGTAAAAAAATATTTTCCAACACGCAATATTTTGGCTTCTATTCCATACTCCTACCAAACAGCTTCGTTATTTGAAAAAAAAAATACACTGAAAAATAGATAGAGGTACCACAGAATCGCCGAAGCACAATTGTAAATTAATCAAAGGAATATCCCCATTTTGAGATAAAGGCTCAGAGGTGCCCTGCGCGGGCGCGGGTGGCAGTCGTGCTTTAGCATACAAACGGGAGATGAGGATACTATGGGCCTTAAGTCAAATTGGACCCAATCAAAAACCGGAAACTTAAAAAAAGAATGTAAACGAAAATACAATCGGAAACACTTCAACAGTTATTTATCTATGTATTTTTAGCACAACAGATTAATAAGGTGAATCGATTAATCCGTAGCTGAACCGAATTTTAGAGATGAAACCTACTGTCAAAGTATCGACAGACTGAGTAGTTACGAGTACATCTTTGTTTCTTATGTAAATAATAGAATATCGATAGCGTGTAATTGGAAATTAAATAATTACGCGTTTCGTATCGATGTTTTTAGAGAGAACAAAATCAAATTGGTTGACATGAATTAGATCTACATCATTTTGACTTTTTGAATAGATACATAACTTCATACCATACTTCCTCGAAGTAGTAGGCAGAGGTGTATACCTCCTTAAGTCCTTATTTTCCAGTTTTTCCATGTAACATCAGATTTTTTGTTTTTTTTTTCTACCAATATTTAAATATATACATACAGGGTCAAATTAAATTAGCTGGCAATACTTTACCAACATGTCGATATCGAAAACCAATGGAATAAAAAAATAACATATTTTTGTCATCATTCCAACTTTGTTCAAGACTCTAAATGACACTGACATGTACATTAAAGGCTTCCTCAGACAGACGTGACGTGACAGAGCAACGCGACACTTGTAGAACTATTTAGATGAAGTTTTCGTAGAAATTGTTCTACGAGAGTCGCGTCGCGCTGTCAAACGACTGTTATGTTTTGGTTTTTGGAAATTCGTAAAAAATATCTATGTTCTACGAAAAACTATAAAGACAGCTGGTCGATTACGGGCATTGACCTTTGCCCGTCGAATGATAAAAAAATAAAATAATTTGAACCTGTAAATATTTTACGAAAAAACAAAACGAATTATACCTACCAACCTACCTAAGTAATGATATTTCTAAAGTTGAATACATTCGTTTTTGAAAACGACACCTGTGATTGCAACAACAGTTTAGCTGCCTTGTTCTAATTACCCATAAATACTACATTATACAGATTATGAAACAAACAAAACAACAGCAAATCTTCAGCTCATTCTTTTCAAGATCTTTCGAAACTTAGCAAATTACAATAAAAGTTTGGTCATCGTAAATTAAGTAAGACGGTTTTTCCATATAAAGTTCCAAGAACTGATTGTTACCACAATAATTGGTTAAGAGCGTTGAGTAGAGATTGCAATGCCGGATCTAGTGTGTTATAAGCAGAGATCGGATATTCGGATGCATATTCACCTAAAGTTGAGATGTTGGCTAACATGGAATGCGCTTTTGTATCGAAAAAGACTTAATTTAGGTAAGTAATTTGTTTATTTTTTGTTTTAACTAATAGAAACCACCCCTCCTCCAGTACATACACATATTTGTATCGGGTTACACATTAATTTTAAATTAATATACATCTGAATAGTTATGCAATCCAAGAATCCCGGGATTTTTAATAAATATTACAAATAATTTATAATTACCCCCTTCCATACTTCCATAGCAAAAATTATCTTTAGGTAAATATGCATCCGAATATCCGATCTCTGGTTATAAGTTTAACTCGGGGTCGTATATGAAAAAGTGAGACGATGCGATGTTATACTTCGATGACACAACCAATTGTGTCATCCAAATGTCAAGTGAAAATACATGAGAAGTTCTTAACCAGTGCGCAAACTGTAACCATGATTTTAGCATATCATTCTAGCCCCCCCCCCCCCGCGCAGAAATTTTTCGTCAGTTACATTAAAAAAAAATCTGCTGTTTGATAAATGATTTTATTTCTGTAAGTAGGTTTGTACAAACACTTTTACATGTCAATCATATTTTTAAAACAAGATGAGGTCTGCGGTTTTATCTGACTACTCTGAGAAGAAAGGCCGAAACAAACTCAGAGGTCACAGTATCGTTTTAGAGAGTCCAGACATAATCTTGGTCAGATTTTGTGAAGACCATGTGGATTGGTGTCTGAAATGGTCTTTTAAGGTGAACCTAGTCCACATTTTTTGCATACAAACTTCGGGAGTGTTTTACTCCACTGTCTGACATGGCACATCCAAAGTAAAATATAATATCGTTTTGTCTTATTATTAATATTGTTTGTACGGAAACAGAATACTAAAATAAAAAAACCCCTTAAAAAGTTAGGACCCAACAAAGATTCGTTTTTCTTGCTAATTTTACTTAACTTTGGGCGTATTTAAGTAATAAAAGAAATCTAAAATCTCCAAAACCAAGTCGGTACCGACAAACTTCAATGATCGAAAAGTTGAATAAACTTTATTGGTCATTGATTTATGCATTGGCTTTTTCATAAAACCTTAATTTTTTCGCGAATTTTTTACTATAAATGATCCTGCATCTCACTCAATAACGTTGTGCGTGTAGACTAGCGTCTAACTGCTCATCACTGATACTATCTCTGTCGGACACGAAGCCTGGTGAGACAGCGTGATTTTTAGCCAGACCCACCAGTGAAGGTGTGTGAACCACTGTGTAGTTTTTTCCCCTTAAGGAAAAAACCACACAGATTGAGTGGACCTGTTCAATCAGTGAACGCTATCATGGCTCACATAGACGTTGACTAATTTGAAAGACGAGAATGCCATAATCACTCAATTTGGCAATCGAAATGGAGATAGCCGAGTGACGTAATTAGTACCTATACCTCCGCGAATGAAAGTCGGTTAATCTGTGACTAGTAGTGTTAAGAGGCCGTATAAGTTTTTTTCCGATTTCGTTGTTTTCGTGTTTCACGTGACTTTAATGACCCCGTTTGTTGTCGATTAATCAGAATCAAATAGTAAAAATAAACGAGGAGCTTATTCATTACATAATAATTAAAACGATCTTACATCTTGTGCATTAAAACTTATAGAAATACAGTATTTTAACTATTAAAGTAAGTCTTTAAAATCAAGTACCTAAATAAGCGAAATCGACAAAATTTCGTATTCGACCTCTTAAGACAGCAATGACTGAACGTAACATACATTATTATGTGTTGTGTATATACAACCTTCTTACTGTGTAAATATCTCCGGTTTTGGAATGCGTGATGAGCAGATATCGGATATTCGGATGCATATTTACCTAAAGATAATTTTTGCTATGGAAGTATGGAAGGGGGTAATTATAAATTATTTGTAATATTTATTAAAAACCCCAGGATTCTTGGATTGCATAACTATTCAGATGTGTATTAATTTTAAATTAATTTTTAACCCGATACAAATATGTCTATGTACTGGAGGAGGGTTGGTTTGTATTAGTTAAAACAAAAAATAAACAAATTACTTACCTAAATCAAGACTTTTTCGATACAAAAGCGCATTCCATGTCAGCCAACATCTCAACTTTAGGTGAATATGCATCCGAATATCCGATCTCTGATGATGAGTAAATATGTTGTGAACTTGTTTAGGTATTGTGATTGGGTGTCCAAATAGCATAGAGATCGATAGAATACTCTTCATATAGGCTCCTACCTGCCACCTCAGGGAATATCAATGCACAACCTGTTACCACCGATTCAATAGGTATTGATTCTGAAACCCCTGCATCGAAATTAACCGTCAGTATTTTTTTTGGAATTGCGTTCCATACATAATGATCGCGTTTTGTTCGTATTGCAGTTTTGCAAAGGAAAATGCTGTTTTTTTTTCTTATAACCGACAAAAGATGTTTATGCTAGCTAGAGGTCTAGAATCATTTGCTGAATTCGTGGTAACAATTTGCATGTCGATGTCTGCCACCCCGTATCATCAAAAGCGATCGAAAAACGTTTTTTTTTAATATTGCTTAGGGGGCGTCCATTAACTACGTGAGGTGTTTAGGGGGGGAGGGGGTCGAGTCGAATCTCACCCAATCTCACGTGGGGGGAGGGAAATTCTCGGCAAATATCACGTAATTTAATTTTTTTTTCGCAAAGAAACAATATAACATTACGAGAAAACCGGGCTAAATGATGTCGAACATGTTTTTCCGCCAATATGGCTAAATCCTACAAAATAATATTTATCGCAGTTACGCGAACGCCACAAAGTAGCACAGTAGCTCCTCGATAGTTAAACTGCCACCAGCCAGCCAAGCCAGCCAAATGCAACGCATAAATCTAACGCAAATAAGCACAGATTAACGTTTTTAAACTAAAGCCACGTATTTGAAATATCTCACGTGAGATTATGGGGAGGGGGAGAGGGTCGAGCCAAATATCACGACATCTCACCAGAGCGGGGGTTGGGGTCGAAAAGTCGTCAAAATTGCCTCACGTAATTAATGGACGCCCCCTTAGAGGTAGTTTAAAAGAGAAAAGGACATGGCAACACACAACAACTTAGAGGGAGTTTTTTGAATGTCCATCCATCCATTCATCCGTGAATATGTAGCTATATAATAATAATTGTCATTGGCCGCTGCAGCAATGTAAACACGGTGAAAGGTGTCGACGGGCACGGTGGGGTAGTGCGGAAACTACGCGCCGCCGCGCCTGATTACAAGCTGATGTTGGGTGGTACAAGTTATGGGATGTAGCGGGTAGGGAAATCTTCACAGAAATGTCAGTACGAGCGAGTGTTAGTGTGAGCTAGTTAGTAAACAAGTGTTGGGCCATGGATCCATAAGTAAAAATGTAATAAAGAAGCATGAACAGAGCAATAAAACATTCGACAGTGAAATAAGGGCTCGATAGATCACGTTAAGCTACGCTTGCAATGGTCGGTCCGTGAATGGGTGACTATCTGTACATACCCTCCGTGCCTCGGAATGCACGTTAAGGTGCCGGCTGTCATAGGTGGATATTTGACAGTCGTTAAGGGCCGTCGGAAGCCCGAAAGTCTGACAACCAGGTATTATGTTACATAGTCACGTGGTTGTGGAGGTCAGACAGGGAATCGCTTCACGTAAAATACTGGTATCCGACCCCTGAAATTGTTAGCACAAGGCTAAGCAGACGATGATGATTTAACAAAGAAAAATTGAATCCATTTTTTGACGTATCGAGTTATATAAATGCTGGATGCTGGCTAGAACTAAGATTGTATCATAGCCAAGTCTTGCTTTTTAAGAGGCTTTGTGCTATCTGTGTTTAGTTCTAAAAGGGAAAATGATTACAGATTTTTCATAAAAGCTTTTGAGTTTTGACGAACATTTATTTATTTATTCGCATATCGGACACCAGGCTCGGCGAACTGGCTAGTTTTAAATACCGTTGCCGCGACATCTTATAACTCACACCACATGAAAAGCAGCGCGTTCAGTGAAGCCAGTCGTCTTCCGGCGTGCGACTCAGCACGATAATCAAGGGTCGGCAGCTTCCGCACGATTATCTGAAGATAGGATAATGTATTGCTAAATATTATAATCTATATGATCTTCCTCTGGTACATGTATGTTTGCAAGTCTTGATATGTGTTGGTTTCAAAATCCTATTTTACTTATTTAATCATATCTTTGCCTAGGTCCAGGAGTGGACTGCGATAGGCTGTGTTGATTGAATAATATCTTATTGTATTGACAGTACATAGGTTAAAAATGATAGTCGTCCAGACCGAATTTCGACTATGGCAGCTTATGTCAGCGGAGACTAGCTATCTACGTAGATGTTATAGTGCACAAGTGTGTGCGCAGACACTCTTCCCTTACTCTCATAGTCCGAAGGGACGGAAATCCAACACGACCTGAGAGTGATCAGGCACAGGAACAATGGCTTAACGTGCCTTCCGAGGCACGTGAGTATCACACCGCCAACTTCAAAATTCCGGGCTGTTACTGATAAATTCCTAATGGAAAAAACCCAAAAACACTCTCCCTGACCTGGGAATCAAAATCAGGACCCCACACGCAGCAGTCGCATTTGCGACCAAAAGACCAACGGGGCAGTGTAATGAAATCAAATGCACACACAAGAAATCATATAAAGTGTTGTTTTAATGTTTGGACCCAGTAGGCAGTCACATTAATCCAACCACCAATCTTATTTATTATTCACTAGCTTTTGCCCGCGACTTCATACGCGTGGACTTTAGAATCAAGTAGATAATATATATTTTTTTATAATATATAGCCTATTTTTTAAGTTAGACCTCTCGGAATACATCATTGAAAACTGCATAGTACCTTGGAATAGTTACACCGTATTTTGTCCCTTCAATCAATCATTCATATAATAAACGATTTTGTTAGCCTATCTGTATGTTTTTTATTTTATTTTATTCCATAATTCCAATTCCGGAACTTTTTCCGGTACTTCCCGCACATTATGGATAAAATGGCATGTCCATATTATAATATCTTGACGCAAGTATTTAAAATCAATCTACCTACTCCGACCTCTGGTGATGAGCTTCTGTTTAGTTAAAAAGTCTAAATAATAAGAACTCGTGAAAAAAAACACATCAATAATAATAGCTAATAAAACATAGTTAAGGATGTTCTCAAATTCTTCGTAACTTCAATCAAACATAATCTCTCCGCCACCGCTTACTAAAGGAACTTCTATCATTGTCGCTTCCACCTATAACTTGTACCACACGACAAAGCGGCGCATGCGCGGCCGAGCGTCACTTCCGGCGTGTTGCAATCAAGGGCGCACTACTTCCGGTCGATTATCTGAAGATACATTATTTAATGATAGGGTTATGAAAAACAGGACTTTCATAAATGTACGTTTAAAGCTGTGTTTAAAAGATGATTCGTATGTTTTTTAACCGACTTCAAAAAAAGGAGGAGGTTCTCAATTCGACTGTTTTTTTTAATGTTTTTTGGCTCAGAACTTTTGACTGGGTGAACCGATTTTGATGATTATTATTTTTATTTGAAAACTGGTGCTTCCCGTGTGGTCCCATTTAAATTATATAGATCTGATGATGCGTTTCGGAGACAGACAACGGAACTCTTCAAAAAATTACAGCAAATCAACCGCGATTGCTGCTATCGCATAAATATGCATTGTTTTTACCCTAACGATGATGATATTTCGAATTGGTGTGGGGTAGGTACTATAAATAAAAAGTGAAAAATAACTTTAATTTCGGAAGTCGGTGACTTTGGATATGTATTTAATTTAATTTCATGTCACCCAGTCACCGACTTCCGAAATTAAAGTTATTTTTCACTTTGTAGTGTTTTTTTGGAAGTCGGTTGTTTTTTATCCCCCGGCCTGTGGGATTTTATTTGATTATAATGTTACTTTGAAGACGACCACCGGTAAACGTGTCCTTCCCAAGGATAGGTTATTCTTTCATAATCACCATGCTTGGAAAACGTGTCCTTCCCAAGGATAGGTTATTCTTTCATAATCACCATGCTTAGAAAACGTGTCCTTCCCAAGGATAGGTTATTCTTTCATAATCACCATGCTTGGAAAATGTGTCCTTCCCAAGGATAGGTTATTCTTTCATAATCACCATGCTTGGAAAACGTGTCCTTCCCAAGGATAAGTTATTCTTTCATAATCACCATGCTTAGAAAACGTGTCCTTACCAAGGATAGGTTATTCTTTCATAATCACCATGTTTGGAAAACCGTTGAAAAAAAAAATAGTTTAAAAAACTAAAAAACACGCTTTAAAAACCCAACTAAAAAAGGAGAAAATAATTTAATTCAATTAAAAAGCGTGGGGTGCTTGACATTAATTGATTATAAAAATACCTCAAAAATCACCCCACGCTTTTTAATTGAATTAAATTATTTTCTCCTTTTTTAGTTGGGTTTTTAAAGCGTGTTTTTTAGTTTTTTAAACTATTATTTGTTTTCTATTTTTTAGTTCTGCTAACTACAAAAACGTGTTTTTTTTTTCTCAATTTTTTTTTTAAATGATTGAATTGTAATCGGTCCTCGACAAGTTTACAAAGTTTCAATGAAATCTGACCGTTTAAAGTGGGTCAAAATCGCGCTCAAAGGAATCGGTTACATACAAACATACAAGTGAAGCTAATATAAAGCGTGTAAAAAGTAGACGCTGACAATCTTTACATACCAAAACCGCTCCGTGCCTCGAAACAACATTATATCATTGATCCCGACTGTCATTCGTGGATCTTTGACAGTCATAACTGGTCGTCAGAAGCCCGAATGTCTGACAACCAGTCTTACCAAGGGGTACCCAGTAACAGCTCCATGTAAAATACTGCTATTCAGCTGAATCTGGTTTAACTGGATTCCAAGCTCAATACAACATGTAACTTAAATAACGCACAACCTCTGAACGAGTTATTGTACTCATCATTATCCACAACTTTTACTATGGGGCCAAACCTGAAATCGCGAAAAAATAATTCAGCTGTTCCCTACACTTGTATTCACCTAACTCGTCAAAATGTAGGGAACAGCTGATTTTTTTTTCGCGATTTCAGTTTTGGTCCCATAGTAAAAGTTATTGATAATGATGAGTACAATAGCCCCTTCAGAGGTTGTGCGTTATTTAAGTTACACCTTGTATATGTACAAGAAAAGGATAGGTAGCTGATGGGTGTGTTGTAGGCACAACCCTGCCCTACCCTTCGGAGAAAACTAGCGTGATGTTACGTATATTATGTTATTTATTTATTACGTCACAGCACAGTAAAACTTCAACAAAGAAGAACTCAAAACTGTGCCCGTATTTCATATACACTTTCTATGTCTTTTGACAATGGCATTAGATTCTATTGTGAAGATTGTGAAACAATGGACTAACGAAACTCTAATTTATACGTCTTGGCTTTATCTTGAATATTTTAAGCGAAAGTGATATATTTCTGCGTGCTTTTTAAGGTCGACTGAAGTTAGTTTTTAGGTAATAATGAGGCTTTAATTTAAGGAGAAGAAAATAGCATTGATCATGTGGTTTGCTTGGGGAAATCTTATTGGATACCCTCAGTCTGGGAAGGACGGAGAGTCATGTCGGACTCCTAGGGGCTACAACCCCACTGTTCCTTCTAGTATCATGTGTCGGGAGATACTTGTGCATACCGCTAAGTGCTATCAGCCCGCCATACCTAGCGATCACCATCACCAAGTGCGGCCGATTCCATGACAGCACATCCTCATATTAAGGCGCGCATACTGTTTGAGGTGGCTCTTTGAGCCGGGCTGCTCGAGCGACGAACCAGCCCCAAATTCGCCGCCTGCAGGCTCCTTATGGTTGCCGGAGATCGTTAAGCGCCCTTCGATGCCCGGCTGCTTTTCTGTGCGTAGAATGAGAGGTATTATGCTCTCTCTCCCTCTCCGCCGCCGCCTCCTTTGCGTGCATCACGTACTCGCAAAAAGAGGAGACATCATCCCATGCGTTTTCGCTTCCGACCAAGGACTGAACCGGAAATATTTGTTTGCTAACTGCCTCTTAGTGAACCTTTTTCGGCATAATTTTCTTAAAAACAAAATGCAGAGAAAAAATGGACTAATATTTTAAAGCTGTTTTTTTTTAAGTGGCCTAATCTAAATAAAAAAACTGTGTAGTTTTTTTTTGGGTGGGAATTCATCAAATAACTTCTCCCACTCTGGGTGGAGCAGGAGGGCGTGTCAGACTTTTACTGATTAAAACCCACCCGTGTTCCCTCAGTTGCCTGTGTGCCAGGGGCCACGGTATCTCTTCCGAACAACCCGCACCCATGGCAAATAATGTACCCATTAGTAGGACATAGTCCTCCTCTCGGTGAGAGGGCTGTAATCCACCATGCAGGCCTAATGGGGGTAGATGTTACACGTCTTCGAATTTTGGGTGCTATGACTTGCCGGTTTCCTCACAATGTCCTACCGCACCGATTTTGAGAGAAGTGGCGATGAATTGGATTCAAACCCACGACGTACAACTTGGAAGTCGGGGCTGTACCACTGGGTGACCACTAGTCTTGTTGAAATGCTAAATCAATGTGAATGGGTCTCATGTATGTACTAGCTGCTGCCCGCGTGGAGGTTGAAAATTATCCCACAGGAACGTACTACCGGAATGAAAATTATCCTATGTGTTAATCCAGGTTATAAACTATCTGTGTGCCAAATTTCATCCAAATCCGTTTAGCCGTTTTTGCGTGATTGAGTAACAAACATCCAAAGATCTTCACAAGCTTTCACATTTATAATCCTACTAATATTATAAACGCGAAAGTTTGTAAGTATGGATGGATGGATGTTTGTTACTCTCACGTAAAAACGGTTGAACGGATTTGGATGAAATTTGGCACACAGATAGATTATTATCTAGATTAACACATAGGAGACTTTTTATCCCGGTAGTACGTTCCCGCGGGATAATTTCCGACTTCAACGCGGGCGCAGCCGCGGGCGGAAACTAGTATTAAATAATAGAGTAGGATGTATGAAAAATTTCTCTTAATTAAATTGATTCTTACAAGTAACTATTCAGTATTGTCATGCTATAACTGTCAAATAAACTTATTCGAATTTAAAAGCTTACTAAATGGTCTGATTGCTCTGCCCAAAAACGTTCATGTAAAAAGGGAAAGAATTTCTAAAGAATGAAAGTGTAATAAATTTCGTCCTACGCTACTTGATCGTAAAAATCGATGGGCATTTTAATAGTAGTCGTGTATGGGACATTTTGATTTTCTAAACACCGTAATGATCGTATTAAAATCCCATAAGTTTTAAAGTAAATGTTTATTTTATGGTTTTGGGCATTTAAAGTGGAGTGTGGGTGGTTATTGCTATTGGATTATCCGTTTAAATCAAGATGTCTGAACGAGATATAAGCTTGAAGCTCAGCTCAAAGAGTAGATATGTGAATCGTTTTACGTTTCTTTATATACTATAATA
Source organism: Antitype chi (assembly GCA_947359405.1). NCBI lineage: Eukaryota > Metazoa > Arthropoda > Insecta > Lepidoptera > Noctuidae > Antitype > Antitype chi. The sequence goes on along the minus strand of OX375835.1, from coordinate 7,810,935 downwards.
ATATATCTATACAAGGTATTCTTTTTGATACCCCATAACTAAATTCTCTGGGTATTCATGAGACCATGTCAAAGAATCAACTGGGAATCAATCAATTCAAAGATAATTGATATTCAAATAGCTTGCTAGCTATTTAAATTTCAATTAGCTTTGAATTCTTTTTTTTTTTTTCTTCTTTCTTGATTTTGACTAATTAGGTTATTATTCTTAATGACCTAATAAGTCTGCTAGCTTTAGGTCATTAAGAATAATGACCTAATTAGTCTGCTAGCTATTTGGGATACCAGATATTTAGTGTAGTGAGTATTTAGGATAGCGTTTCTTAGTCCTGCAGTTATTAAATTATATGGAATACCGTTTTTTCGGTACGGAAACACCGGGTACAATTTTTGGGTATGACTTTTAAGAGTCAAAATCACTTATTTACGAAAGAATTCAAAGCTAATTGCTTGCCTTGTTGCGTCTAGGGAGCTAATACCGTCATAAGCTAACAAGACACACCTCTGGCACACTAGAAACCTACTAATAATATGTACAAACGTGTATGTACTCCTTAAAAATTGAGTAACGTAAGTAAGTGGCACATTATGTCATCGTGTGACACTTCCGAACGAAAGAAAGAAGCTGTCAACTTAAGCCCGTATGGTTTGAGTTCACACACAGCTTCTTTTTTTTCTGGTGGATTGTCGCCGTCCAAGTATCTCTGGCCAGGTGAGAGCGGTTTGCACAGAGTTATTTTCATTCCCAGCGGAATAAGACCTGCAGAGATTGAGAGATTCCTGATTTCTGTATTGATCAGAGAGCGTCCCATCCGGGTATAAGTTACCGTGGCCTATTTGGGAACCCTTACAACCTCTACAAGTGAGGCGTCTCTCCACAGACAATGGCTCACCGGAATCTTGCACCGCATGCCTGTCACTTGCTCACGGATCTTATGGCTACGTCGGCGAACGATTTTGTTTTTGCCAAACAAATGTAATTTTGGCCTTTGACACTCTAAGAATAATTAAGACAAGCCCTGAAACCCTCTGTGGCTCATAACCAGAGATCGGATATTCGGATGCATATTTACATAAAGATATTTTTTAGCTATGAAAGTATGGAAACGGCTTTATAAATTATTTGTAATATTTATTAAAAACCCCGGGATTCTTGGATTGCATAACTATTCAGGTAGTGAATTAATTTAAAATTAATGATTAACCCGATACAAATATGTTTATGTACTGGAGGAAGGGTGGTTTGTATTAGTTAGAACAAAAAATAAACAAATTACTTACTTAAATTAAGACTTTTTCGATACAAAAGCGCATTCCATGTTAGCCAACATCTCAACTTTAGGTGAATATGCATCCGAATATCCGATCTCTGCTCATAACTTATGTCTCGGTCGTCCTCTGTGTTCGTCACTATCTGTGCCCGTCACTATCTGTGCCCGGCACTCTCTGTTTCCGTCAACGTGTGTGTACTTCTTATTAGTTGAGTAACTTAAATGGCACCTTAGTGGTATAGAGGTATGAGGAACAGAGTGTGAAGTCCACTCATTCTTTATAGAAAAGGGAGGATCCTCCGACCAGACGGGTGTTGTGTCTGGTGGGCTACTGCACGACGGTTGATGTCGGGATGTTGTATGTATGTGAGTCTCGTGGTAAACTCTGATTGCGCGATGCAGGATTTGTGTGCCGTGAGTCTTGTGTAGTTCGCCTGTGGTGTTGTAGATGGCGCCACTTCTCTTTTTGTGTTTTTAGATATTTGTTGCGAAGTATTTTTCTGTAGTGCCGCTACAGTGGCTTTAAGGCATTCTGATTGGCTTTGGAAGTGTGTGCTCGAGTTGAGTATACAGTTAAGAAGTTATCTGTATTACTTTGGGTAAAGTGAGAGAGGATTAGGATAAAAAGAGTGAGACTTCGAAAAAATTCGGAGAAAATGATCACTGTATTTTTTTTTCCATTGTTTATAATTAATAATGATATTTTAATAAGTACCTACACAATGTCTTCAATGTAATTTTGATTAATATTATCGCGGTTTATGCACCAACTCTTCCTACAAATTTGTACGCCACTATATGCGGCTGAACATGTTAGAACTTTATTTATGCCATAGTAATTATCTTGCATGTAATGTATCATGTACATTGTACACCATGTTTAAGCAAATAAAATAATCTTATCTTATCTTATCTCTTTTTTTGCGCATAATCAGTACATAAAACAAAGTACCCCGCCGCGTCTGTATGTCTGTTCGCGATAAACTCAGAAACTACTGAAAAGATTTTCATGCGGTTTTTACCAATTGATAGAGTGATTCTTGCGGAAGGTTTAGGTATAATTTGTTAATGTTTCGTGTAAATTGGTTTACGCGGGCAAAGCCGTTCGCAAAAGTTAGTTTAATAATAATAATTAGCAACTTTTCATGACACATTTAAATGTCACGCTTAGTGGCCCGTTATTACAACCGTTTAAGTATCGAAACCTCTTTTGCCTTATTTCATCATCAGCCGAAAGACGTCCACTGCTGGACATAAGCCTCCCCAAAAAGGGTTTTGCCATAATCGCCACGCTTGGCCGGCGGGTTGGCGATCGCAGTATGGTGGTAAAATGCATAGAGAACGCTGCTGCCCATTCTCTAGTAAGTCCCTTAGTCGCCTTCTACGACACCCACGGGAAGAAATGGGATGGTGCTATTCTTTTACGTCCGGCACCACACGGACGGTCCGGCGCCACACGCAATGCCTTACTTACATACTGGGTAAGTAATTTGTCTAGCAGAAATTATGGTGATAATCGCTTATGATTGTCTCCATTATCGGTGGAATGCTTGAAAAGTCTGTCTTACTCTTCAGCAAATAAAAAAAATACCTTTTCTGACAACTATGAATACAATCCAATTTAGTTCAGCAGTTTCCGAGAAAGTCACACACAAACGTAATCCCATTATAATTGCAAAGTAAAAGTGACCACGTGATCGAATCCGCGCACAAAGCTTGAATTACGTAACAAACACACAGACGAACATAGATGACATACATACACATATTGAATTCAAATCAAATCAAAGTAGGGTGACATACTTAAATGATTTATTTATGTATTCTACTCATCGAGTTTTAAGACCTTGAATATTTTAATGTACATTTAAAAATGCAGCGTGAATGCAGCGTGGTGCGTGCGTGAAGTCTCCTGTAGACGTTCTTCATTGGTTGAATGATAAAAAAACTTTTTCCAAAAAAAAAACAACCGACTTCCAAAAAAACACTACAAAGTGAAAAATAACTTTAATTTCGTAAGTCGGTGTCTTTGGAGCTGTATTTTAATTTTTTGTCACCGCCTTCCGAAATTAAAGTTATTTTTCACTTTGTAGTGTTTTTTTGGAAGTCGGGAGTTTTTTTTTGGAAAAAGTTTTTATTTTTCACTTTTTAGTGGTTCACATGTGCTTACCCCTTCACAGCATACCGGCGTGATGTTATATTATGAACTGGTGTAAGCAATAGACAGAGATGAGATTTCAGCAATCCCAGTCCATTTGCTATCATTTATTGAGGAGTTCCGTTGCCTATCTCCAAAGTTCTTCATCAAATCTTCACCAAATTGAAATGAGACCACTACGAGAAAGTACTCTTCCAAAAACTACCTAAATCGCTTTGTGTGCCTATAAAATTTGAAGAGTTCTCTCTATTTCTCCAGGATCCCATCATCAGATCGTGACTTGATGATCATGGGACCACCTGGGAAGTATACCCTTTCAAACAAAAAAACAAAATCCAAATCGGTCCAGCCATCTTCGAGTAATCGGGGAACATACATAAAAAAAAAAAAGGTTCCGACGAATTGATAACCTCCTCCTTTTTGAAGTCGGTTAAAAATATTTTCTTTCTAAGTAGGTTTGTTTAAATACTTTTACACAAAATAGTATTTTAAAAAATAGATGAGGTCGGCGTTTCCTATCTGACTTCTCTAAGAAGAAAGGCCGAACCAAACTCAGAGGTCACAGTCTCTTTTAAAGTCCAGACATAATCTTGGTCAGATCATGTGAAGACCGTGTACAATAAATTCTATTCTAATTCGTTGAGCTCCCAAATAGGGTTGACTGATGCATACATGCCGACTGTTGGTAGTTGGGACCGGTTAGCTCAAAGCTTTAATGGCTTTTTCTTCTTGGTTATCAAATTTTTGCATTTCTGACTACCCGATAAAAAATCTAAAAATGACAGGCGGCACCAACGTCATAACATCATTTACTGTATGCAGTTGCTTTCCAGAAATTTTACTTCAATTAAAACAGTAGTAGGTGTGGTTGATCGTGAATATTCTTTTTACACGCTTTATATTAGCTTCACTTGTATGTTTTTTGTTTGTATGTAACCGACTCCTTTGAGCGCGATTTTGACCCACTTTAAATGGTCAGATTTCATTGAAACTTTGTAAACTTGTCGAGGGCCGATGAAAATTCAATAATTTAAAAAAAAATGAGAAAAAAAAACACGTTTTTGTAGTTAGCAGAACTAAAAAATAGAAAATAAATAATAGTTTAAAAAACTAAAAAACACGCTATAAAAACCAAACTAAAAAAGGAGAAAATAATTTAATTCAATTAAAAAGCGGGTGCTTGACATTAATTGATTATAAAAATACCTCAAAAAGCACCCCACGATTTTTAATTGAATTAAATTATTTTCTCCTTTTTTAGTTTGGTTTTTAAAGCGTGTTTTTTAGTTTTTTAAACTATTATTTTTTAATATTCCATCCATGTTTATGTTCATTTCTGACCTCCTTTATTTTTGTAAACACAACTACATACATAATGTTATTGGGCCCATGACACTGCCCTTCTTATTATGTACGTTGTTTACACTTTCTACAGTTTAAATAGAACCCACTGCAGCTATTATGTTAACTAGTAAGTTATATAATGCGACAGTTAAGGGCCTACGTCCCGTTTGGTAGCGTAACACGGTCACTTTATGACCCGTACTGCTCATTAACGGCTTGTCTTGAAGATTTGAAAAATATATGATTTTGCTATAGATTCATATAGATTATTTTGCCCGAAGTACTTTTTTTGTATGGTTAATACTTTTGCTGTAAAAAAATATTTTCCAACACGCAATATTTTGGCTTCTATTCCATACTCCTACTAAACGGCTTTGTTATTTGGAAACAAAAAATACACTGAAAAATAGATAGTTAGAGGCACCATAGAATCGCCGAAGCACAATTGTAAATTAATCAAAGGAATATCCCCATTTTGAGATAAAGGCTCAGAGGTGCCCTGCGCGGGCGCGGGCGGCAGTCGTGCTTTAGCATACAAACGGGAAATGAGGATACTATGGGCCTTAAGTTGATGAATATAGTTGGAAATCGACCCTGCAACGATTACTGTACCTAGTAGGTACAGTAAGTCATCATGTGCTTTGTCTTAACAATCTTGAGGTTGGTTTTCAGTCTAACCTTATGCAGCTGAATACCAGTATTTTTCCAGTACATGAATCGACTGCCTCACTGTCCTCCACAACCCAGTTATTGGTAATACGATACTCTTTTGTCAGACAGATTCTCATACTTTCGGTCTTCTGATGACCCGAAACGATTGTCAAAGATCCACGAATGACAGCCGGGACCAACGGCTTAACGTGCTTTCCGTCCGGGGCACGGAGGGGTCTTGGAACGTAAAGATGGTCACCTATCAACGGGCCATCTGCGGCAAGCGTAGCTTAACCTGCCCCCTAATTGCGTAACACGCGATTAATCATAATCGGTTTAATTTTGACAGTTTAACAATATTCATTGCGTTATTTACGTTGTTGAGCAGACACATTTTTGATCATATGAAGCAATGGTTTAGCCATTTGTTTCAAAACGAAACAAATTATAATTAATCGTGAGTTACGCAATTAGGGTGCAGATCGATCGACCCGTACGACTGTTATTAATTTGCCACAAGCCCCTCAGTAGGTATAGTAGGTAAACCGTTAATATAGCACATAGATTTTTTGAATATGTTCGGCGGTCACTCGTGCGTCTGTCGATATTTTTTTCATACAAACTTCGGGAGTGTATTACTCCACTGTTCGACAATGTACATCAAACATTAAACATGGTATGGTTTTGTCTCATTATTAATATTGTCTGTACGGATACAGAATACTGAAAAGAAAAGCCATTAAAAAGTTATGAGCCAACAAAGATTAGTTTTTCTTCCTAATTTAACCTAACGTTGGGCGTGTTTAGGTAATAAAAGAAGTGTAAAATCTCCAAAACCAAATCGGTACCGACAAAGCTCAAATATCGAAAAGTTCAATAAAATTTATTGGTCATTGATTTAGGCAGTGATTTTTTCATAAAACTCGAACTTCCGAAGGACTTTTCTTGAGTTTTTACATGTCTGTTTTACTATAAATGATCCTGCGTCTCACTCAATAACGCTGTGCGTGTAGACTAGCCTCTACCTGCTCATCACTGATACTACCTCTGTCGGAAATGATGCCTAGTCAGACAGCGTGATTTTTAGTCAGGCCCACCAGTGAGTTCGAGCCAGCGACTTGATTCCCCTAAGACATTTAAGGCGGTGATTTCTTGAAAACGCTCAAATAGGTGGTTTTTTAAACCAGTGTATCTCTTTAACCGTAAATAATTTTGAAAGCAAAAAGATATATGATATTTTCAAGTAATTTTTGCATTTATAAAGTGATGTAACTCAAAACATAATTAAACATACTTTAATACATCAAAAAAAAACATCAAAGTCACCTCCTGATTATCTTTAAAACCAGTTTATCCCTTCAATAACAATTATAATCTTCTATCTTCTATATCTATACATATAATAAAATTGTAGAAAAGTGGTGTCTGTACAATCGAAATATATAAAAAAAAAGTAGCAGGGGTTGTTATTATATCGATGCTGAACCCGAGATTGTAATTAATTTTTTTTTGTCTGTTTGTCGGTTTGTCTGTTTGTCTGTGTGTTTGTGCACGCTAATATCAGAAACGGCTTATTCGATTTAGATGCGGTTTTCACTAATATATTGTAGTAAGCTTCACTTAACATTTAGTGTTTATTTCATGTCAATCGGTTCATAAATAAAAAAGTTATGTCAATTTAAAGAATCACGGCGAACATTTGTTAATCATTCATCCCCGATGGCCATACGTCAAATATCGTATACAGAGAAGCATTACTGTAAAGTAAATTTTTTGCTACCCAAACGACGGTATATTATTATGTAATTCAAAATATGCTGCCCAAAAAGTCACTATTCCACGCGGACGAAGTCGCGGGCACAGCTAGTTATAATTAAAAATATACCTACCATAAAATTCCAAATGCCAAACTGCATCCAGTGATTGATTATTTATTATAAAATAGTTAATATCTAATTTTATACGATTTTATTTGATTTTTTACGAGAATGCTTGCTCATTTATTATTTGAATTTATTACAACAGATTTTAACCCGTATCAGATTGCAATAAGAACTATTATCGATCATAACGACAATATCTAAAGTTACCAGGGCCTTAAGTGCCGGTTTCTGCAACGCACTAACAATGTTGCAGACATCCAAATACGGTAGCAGTGGTGGCCCCGTGGTAACGACCGCATCTTTCGAGTTGTAGGTCGTAGGTTCGACCCAGACATGCGCTCTGCTTTGTGTAAATTACTTCATCACCACTGCTCTCAAAACGGCGAAGAAAAACATCGTAAGGAAACCGGTATGTCCTAGAACCAAAAAATCAAAGACATGTGACATTACCAACCCGCACTTGGCCCGCGTGGTGGATTACGGCCCACTCCCTCTCACAGAGAGGAAGCATGTGTCCCAGTAGTAAATTAAAGGCTGATTATGATATACGGCAGTTACCTCCTTCAATCACATATACACCAGCTCAATCGCCATAAAATCTCATAAAAAAAATGAGGCCACTAAAAGTAAACACAGACAACTCAAAAATCATGATAATTACCATAACTGCTCAAAACACGGAAACTCAAAGGAAAGACCAGTTAATATTTAACTTAAGTTACGTCACTTGACGTAACTTAAGTTAAAGTTGGTCAAGCGGTCAGCTTTCTACGTGATATAATATGTTAACCATGGGTTACTTCACTAGAGTTGTCAGAACTCAGAACACGTTTTGTAAACAATCTAAGTGTTGATTGGTTTGGCATTCCTTTGGTGGTTTTGGTATCGTAAATCATTGTTTAGAATGAAAATGTAGGCTTACTAGGTTTTTCGAGCGGTTTCGACCGCGTGGATGTTGCACATTATCCCTCGGAAACGTCTTATGTGAACGGGATACTGAATGCGAATCTGGCCGCAGAATTGCTCTATTACGTAACGTTCCGTACCCCACAGGGGGTGTCCTTGGCGTGTAGTCGCTTAGTTCTTCGTTTTTAAGCCATGGGTAGAGGCATTCATTTATCCCTGACCGACCCTTGCTCGTTGAAGCGCCAGCCCGCGCCGCAGCTGAGCCAGTAGCTTTAAATTCCCCGATCAATAATAATAATGCCAATATTTTGATCCAGCCTGTCCCCAATAACAGCTGTCCCCCTATCAGTGACGCCCTGAGCCGAAGCCCGTACCCCACAGGGGGTGCCCTCAGCGTGCAGTCGCTTAGTTTGTAATTTATTTTAGTTTGTAAGCCCTGGCTGGAGGCGTTAAGTTAATTCTTAATGGCAGCCCCAGGAAAGACCGGTTAAGCAGTCACGGCCTCTCAAGGCCAACTGCAAGATGCCCGACAAAAAAAAAAAAAAAATTTAGGCAGCAACAGGCAAGTCCCTTTAAGGCCCATAGTACCCTCATCTCCCGTTTGTATGCTAAAGCACGACTGCCGCCCGCGCCCGCGCAGGGCACCTCTGAGCCTTTATCTCAAAATGGGGATATTCCTTTGATTAATTTACAATTGTGCTTCGGCGATTCTGTGGTACCTCTAACTATCTATTTTTCAGTGTATTTTTTTTCCAAATAACGAAGCCGTTTAGTAGGAGTATGGAATAGAAGCCAAAATATTGCGTGTTGGAAAATATTTTTTACAGCAAAAGTATTAACCATACAAAAAAAGTACTTCGGGCAAAATGATCTATATGAATCTATAGCAAAATCATATATTTTTCAAATCTTCAAGATAAGTCGTTAATGAGCAGTAGGGTTCATAAAGTGACCGTGTTACGCTACCGAATGGGACGTAGGCCCTTAAGGAAGCCGACAACCTCCGAGGTTGTCGAGGTTAAACAGGTTCTTGTAGAATAGAATAGAATAGAATAGTTCTTTATTTGCACATAAAGTAGGTACATGTTACAGATGTTTAGTTTAACTAACTACCTTAACTAGGGCATGCAAACAGTTTAACTTTATTAATAGAGACTCATTTAAAATACATTATTAACACATTCAATCAAACAATACAAGTTTACTATGTCGATAAGGAATTCAGAAAATAGTTTTATAATGTTATTATGTTAAATGGTACTATGTTAAATATTGTATTTAAATCATTTTAAAAGAGTAACGGTGGAGTTTCTTGCCCATTCTTCTCCCATACGTAGGTAACTACATTTTGGAAGGGGCGAATAGAATCTATTCTATTTTGATGTAAATATTGACGTTCAAAAGTGCCTTTTTAGTGCCTATTTGAAATAAATTCTTTGACTTTTGACTTTGGTACAGACATGTCATATTATCAATCTCTACATGACGCTGGCAGAATAGTTGACATCGGCTCAATTGCCAAAAAGGAAGGCCAAATCTCATCGGTCAAAAATTCTCCAATTGAGTAATAACATTTAACAGTCAATTTCTTTTTGAATAATGGAAACGTCTCATTGTTAATGTCTGATTTTATTTTTGTAGATTCTTTAAAATTTGTGAATGTGAAAACGTTGTTGGCCTTGCAGACTGTAGATTTGTAGACTATTTTCTTTTCTTAATTTTCATTTCTCTTAATAAGTACCTGGTACTTATTGACAGGCCTGCACTGTCCTCCCATACCTATTACTACTGTGATTTGAAAACATTGTAAAAGCCAATTATTGTTTAAATAGTAACCGTGGAGTTTCTTGGCGGCTCTTCTCCATAGGAAGCTTGCGTGAGGTCGCTCCCAAAAAATATATTCCACATCCACATTCATACTGAAATCTTTCCAAAGTTTCTTTTATCCAGCTACAATATGATTAAATTATGGAATGCTGATCCTTTTATAACCTCATAAATATCAAATTAGAAAGCGCTTTAAAACCAAGATGAAAACTGCCCAACATATTCAATTTCCTTTGTCCACACTACGACATAATTTCAAGCTATAAAACTCCAGTATAACTTGACCTTGCATTCTCAACCTTTCCGTGGAATGAAGAGGTCTGGTTATACTAGAATGGACACGTGCCTCCAAAAGATTGTCTTTTAAACTGAATCATTCGTTCACAATGCGGATCTTGTTTTTGTTACGCAAGGAAGTTGTGTAAGACGTTCGGAAATATGTTATTTATTGATATTTACTGCAATTTGCATCCTTAAGAAGGCTGTTATGGTAACGATAAATGTATTTTAGAATGCATGAAGTGATTATGTGATTCTGTAATTGGTATTACTGCAAGTCCATTGTAACTAGCAAAATGAATTGCATTATTTTTCTTTCTGTCTTATATTGTTAATCTTTCTGATCCGCTCAAGGACGGGCACTTTGGGTGACAGTCTTATGTAATTTTGTCTTTCAAAAAGTGCTGACTTTCAGCTTAGTTTGAATGTGTTTTGTTTTTTTTTTAATGTTTTTTGTGTGTGTTTGTGTTATTTTCTTGTATTGTATTCCGTTGACTGTAAGCCAACTCTAAAGTTATAGTGGGGTTTTCAATGCAAGTGCAATACGAGATGCCTGCTGCAGGCGTTAAGTTAATTCTTAATGGCAGTCCCAGGAAAGACTGGTTAAGCAGTCACGGCCTCTCAAGGCCAAATGCGAGATGCCCGACAAAAAAAAAATGACGACCAGAGCGAGTGCTACTGCTGGGTGGAGTGCTTTCTCCTGAGTCAGCTTTGTTTCATCCCTATTAGGTACATGGGACTTTTACATAACTGGCGAAGGGTGTACTATAAGTCAGTGCCGTAACTGAGGTAGTGCAACCAGGGCCAGAGCCCTGGGCACCTATCGAAGGGGGGCGCAAACAGTCGCCAATTATTAAATTAAAAAAATAAACATCAATAAACCATTTCATACTGTTACCTAACCTAACTCAAATCTGTCAATTTCTTTTCAAATTCTCTTAAAAGTGGCTGCGGCATTGCAAGCGATTTTTTTGGCTGTTGAAATTAATATCTTCGTTATTGAAGGCCATTAATGGGTCAAAAAAGGTAATGCGACCTAGCTTTGCTCAGTGTAGACCGAGAAGATAATTTACAAAGGGGCGCGAATATGATGCGTGCCCTAGGCGCCATTTTTTATTGGTACGCCCCTGGCTATTGGTGCAACTCTCCCTAAGCGGGGAATATAATTAGGCGTGACGTTATGTTATGTGTTCTCCTTTGTGACGGTCTCTTTCCAAACCGCGATGTGTCATATCAGTATCCGGGTATACTGTACATAGCTTGCAAAAATTACAGTCTTTCATCTACCAAGCCTTCTGTCGCAATATTGGGTAAAATTGTACGTTACTGAGGACATTGCGCTTGCGCATACGACGTACGTATCATTACACGGTAGGTACACATCGGGTACAATGCTATGAGACAGAGGAACCCTGAGACTTGAGTATTGTATGCTGATCTGGTAGAATGTATAATTGATGACGAGGTTAAGTGATGTTGGCTGTCGAACCTTGGATGGGTGTCCGTTGTCGCAATAGGTTGCAGAAACATGTGATGATTAGAATGAAAGAAAATTAGATTTATTTGTCTCAGAATCACGTGCATAAGAAATAAGAACACTCGAATAAAAAACTAATCACCAACGAACACAAAATACAAATAGTCGGCAGCTGCACGCCGTGACTGTGACAAGAGGGCTTCCACTCAGCATTATGCTGTGCTGTGGCACAGCGCTAATTTTCAGTGGTTACCCGAAAACTACGTACGAGAACCAAGTCCACTACCACCGCCACACCACTAGTTTCCGTAGTTTCGGCCGACAATGACGGACATACGTTTAGTTCGGGGAGTGAACTACGATTTGACAGTTATCCTTAGGTAGGTACTCCCAATGTTTTTTGCCCTACCGAAAAATTTAATGAATTGGGAATGATCTTATTATAAGATAAAAGACTACGTTGAAGACAGGAAAGTTTGGCATTAATTCCTTCTGTATATGTGGCTTCCCTGGTACCTCATTAACAGCAAAACTGTGTGAAAGGCTATTAACTGCTCCCAAATTGCAATGTAAATTTTTATTCTTTTTTATTTTTTACAATGCCTGACATATTCTCGTCTTTATTTGACATTATACATCGATTTTACTTTCGACTATTATTATATTATTAGTGATTGGCATCGAAATCATGTCACTTGGTTCAAATAGATTCATTTTATTTAAGTAGATTCTTTTACATATTGTGAATGAGAGAACGTTGTAGGCCTTAGAGACTAGATTTGTAGACATTTTTCTATTCTGTATTTTCATTCCTCTATGTACCTGGTAGGTACTTATTGACTGGCCTGCACTGTCCTCCCATACCTATTAATATCACTGTAATTTGAAAACATTGTAAAAGCCAATTATTTTTAAAAGAGTAACCGTGGAGTTTCTTGCCGGCTCTTCTCCATAGGAAACGACAAATTGGAACCGTGCACCTAGCTTCTGACGTTTCATAAGTACCCATGCAGGATTATGTGAAATAAAATATTTTGATTTTGATTTTTGATTTTTGGGAGTATGTAGAGTTTTAATTCTGAAGTATCGTACAACTTTTGGACGGGCCCGTAGGTATCTTTGTTAACGGACTTAGAGGCGAATCGCGCAACTGCTCGCGTCGATTGTTTTCATAATTATGAAGTCACGTGGCTGTTCGCGCCAGTTTGATCAACTCCATACAAATTAACACAACCGGTACGAGAAAATGTCATCCCGCATCCCGCACGGGATTCGCCTCAGTCGGTCTCAGTTTATCCCGAGCTTTAGGTACAGCTATCATTCAAAGTCGAGGTGACAATGTCAGGAAATCTGACGCGAAATAATTTCTTAACCACAGACCTAACTATCTCACCGCAACACGAGAAAGTTCAAGTTAATACCACATTGATATGGAAATGATTTATGTACGAAGAATATACCTTATTGTACAGTATCTGGGCGTAATATGTACAGTGTATGACACATAAATATCTAGAAAGAGACTGTCATACAAGACAATGTGTGACAGGGAAGATACTCTATAAAGCCGAAATTCTATTATTTACCGTAAAACGGGATGAATCGGGACGAAACTTTAAAATTGATTTTGACGTTGTATAAAGTTAGTTGCCAACAAGGACACGTAATCGTTAATTGTGATACAGTAAAAACATCAAGAGTCCTTATTGCGTGCCATATTTACGCCCTATTTAAGTTTTTTTAAAGCGTTAAGCGTTAGCTTAGCAATTCATTATCAGTTAGTGCCTTGATGGATACCTATAGGAACTGCCTTTAGTGGCCTATGGTTTCGGCCATTTTAGGCCATGCCTTAATTCAAGAGGCTGCAGCGGCACTACAGAAAATACTTCGTAACAAAAATCATAAAAACACAAAAAGAAAAGTGGCGCCATCTACAATGCCGAAGGCGAAGTACGCAAGACTCACGTCACACAAAATCCTGCATCGCGCAATCAGAGTTTACCGCGCGACTCGCATAGGTACAACATCCCGACATCAACCGTATTTTCTATAGAGTATGAGTGAACTTTACACCCTGTTCCTCATACCTCAATAGGGCCATCTATAAAATTAAATTCCCTACGATAAATTTTGTAAGCCCGCCCCCCGTTCTTGTCACAAGTGTGTTTTTGGGTCCCTGGGGGACGTCACATAATTTGCAAAATTAAAATATCATCATCTTCCTAGCGTTTTTTCCAACTATGGGGGTCAGCTCCCAGTCTAACCAGATGCAGTTGAATACCAGTAGCTTACACGGAGCGACTGCCTACCTGACTTCCACGCCCCAGTTAGTGGGCAATATGATACCTTTAGGTAAGACTGGTTGTCAGAATTTCGGGCTTTAACTGGGCAAATATGAAATTAAATCTTATAGATAGATTGATTGGTTCGTAATATTTTGAAGTAGAATACATAAGGTGAAGTCCACATTTTTTGCATACAAACTTCGGGAGTGTTTTACTCCACTGTCTGACATGGCACATCCAAAGTAAAATATGATATCGCTTTGACTCATTATTAATATTGTCTGTATGGAAACAGAATCCTAAAATAAAAACCCATTAAAAAGTTAGGAGCCAACCAAGATTCGTTTTTCTTGCTAATTTTACTTAACTTTGGGCGTGTTTAAGTAATAAAAGAAGCGTAAAATCTCCAGAAACAAGTCGGTACCGCAAAACTACAATTATCGAAAAGTTCAATAAACTTTATTGGTCATTGATTAATGCATTGACTTTTTCATAAAACCCGATCTTCCAAAGGACTTTTCTTAATTTTTTCGCGATTTTTTTAATATAAATGATCCTGCATCTCACTCAATAACGTTGTGCGTGTAGACTAGCGTCTAACTGCTCATCACTGATACTATCTCTGTTGAATACGAAGCCTGTTGAGACAGCGTGATTTTTAGCCAGGCCCACCAGTTCGAGCCCGCGACTAGGTTCCCCTTAAGATTTATAATTGTGACGTAATGAAGCTTGTGACTGGTATCTCTAGTCGCACGATGTCACGCTATGTTGATCCCTCCCCCTTAACGTGTGACATACGTTTTTGGATGACTCCAAACGCGTCCAATATTTAGGCCTGGCTAAATGTTTACGCTTGCATACATCATCATTATCATTTCAGCCGAAAGACGTCCACTGCTGGACATAGGCCAAAAGGGAGGTTTTTGCCATAATCGCCACGCTTGGCAGGCGAGTTGGCGATCGCAGTATGGTTGTAAAATGCATAAAGAACGCTGCTGGCCATTCTCTAGTAAGTCCCTTAGTCGCCTTCTACGACACCCACGGGAAGAAATGGGATGGTGCTATTCTTTTACGTCCGGCACCACACGGAACGTATTCTTAAATAGTTTGTAGATATAAGACCTAAAATGGACTGACAATCCTAATCCTAATTTTTCCTAACTTAATCTTTTATACTAACTGGCTTTTGCGAGCGGCTTTGCCCTTCGTGGAGGTCGGTGTATTATATTATAAACCTTCTTCTTGTATCACTGTGTCTATTGAAGAAAACCGCATTAAA
Organism: Antitype chi; assembly: GCA_947359405.1. Classification (NCBI taxonomy): domain Eukaryota; kingdom Metazoa; phylum Arthropoda; class Insecta; order Lepidoptera; family Noctuidae; genus Antitype; species Antitype chi. The sequence goes on along the minus strand of OX375835.1, from coordinate 7,795,576 downwards.
ACCCGTTGAGTAGATTAAAAGATCTCAGCGTACATACACGAAAAGCGACTTTGTATATATATGTTACGGGCAACGTGATTAACTGGGCATTATTAATAAGGACCGGCCATTATTAATAATGCCCAAGAGCGATGGGCAAAGTGATTAATTTATCACTTTGGCCGGCCATTATTAATAATGCCCGACAGCCCGTGCTCCATGTAATAAGTCAGTGTTTGAGATACTTTGAATTTATCACTTGGACCGGGCAGTATTAGGTTAGGTTAGTTATTTTTTGTTAACTTTTCATGATAATTTTGTAAGTTTAATTTAATTTAATAAACAAAAACACTACAGTTCACCTATTTTATTACTTTGCCCAAGATAGGGTGGGCATTATTCATAATGGTTGGGAAAAGTGATTAATCATGCTGTTTTAGTCACATTGTCCAATTGAGTCGGGCATTATGAATACAGACCGGCCATTATTAATAGTGCCCGGACTTGTCAAATTGCCCGTAACATATACATGCAGGAAAAGTTTTAATTCAGTGCGCATTCAGCATATCTAAAAATGTCTACGATAAGGGGTCTAGAACGAACGCGATATCCAACATCCATGCGAGCGGAGCCGCCGGCAAAGGCTAGTAATTATTATAAATACGAAAGTGAGTTTGTTTGTCACGCTTTCACGCTAAAACGGCTGACCTGATTTCAATGAAATTCGACACACAGATAGAACATGGCCTGGGTAAGGACATGGGCTACTTTTCATCCTGGATCGCAGACGAAGCCGGCCAGCAACAGCTAGTTTTTAATAAAATCCTAATGGATATCAACTTGAACTTTCGCAACTGCGGTTCTAAGTCTAACTTAACCGTGGTTAGGAAGTTGTTAACTTAACATTTAGTGTCTCATTGGTTTTGTGGTTGCAAGTGTGGCTTTCGAACGTGAGTTCCTGGATACGATTCAAAGGTCGAGATCTATAAACTCTACTTAGCACGTTCTATAAATCAAAAGTCATTTATTCAAACTAGGCTGAGAGACAGCACTTTTTGAACGTCAAAACATGTACATGCATACTACATGAACGTCAAAACGTGTCTGGATTCGAACCGACGCGACCTAAATCTTCGAAGATATGTGCCATCTACCAACCCGCACTGGGCCCGCGTGGTGGATTACGGCCCGCTCCCTCTCACAGAAAAGAAGCCGTTGTCTCAGCAGAGGGAACATTACAGGGTCATTATGTACAGGCAATTAAGGCTTGCCTCTATAATATGGGAGTTAAATGTAGATCACTGGGGAAATGTGATTCCTAATCAACAACAACAACGTAAATAACGTAATGAATGGTATTACCATTGTCAATGTATTACATAATTACCCCGCTAGTCATAAATCAGAATTACATTCAGGGATTCAAATATTGACGTTCCATGAATCAGACGCGTTCTAGTACCACAAAACTTTTTTTTTTTGTAGGGCATCTCGCAGTTGACCTTGGGGGGCCGTGACTGCTTAACCGGACTTTTCTGGGGCTGCCATTAAGAAAACTTAACTCCTGCCTCCAGCCAGGGCTTACAACTACTTAAATTACTAAGCGACTGCACGCCGAGGGCACCTCCTGCGGGGTACGGGCCTCGGCTCAGGGCATCACTGATAGGGTGACAGCAAGTGGGGACAAGCTAGATCAAAATATTTTCATAATTATTATTATTCGGGGAATTAAACTCTACTGGCTCAACTGCGGCGCGGGTTGGCGCTTCAACGAGCTAGGGACGGTCGGGGTACCACAAAACTTTAGACGACAGCGCTTTATATCGCTAAAATATAAACCCGACCAAGTGAAATTGCTCGTTAGTTTCGTATTACACGTATGTTATTTTGAATTGATTGAATTTGGGATTATTCGTTGTTGATTGAATTGTCGCTGCGTAACTTGGTAGAAGTTCATTATTTACAAAATTTCTAGCTTCTCGTGACGGGGACCTTACAGCCATTATTATTACTATACTCCGTTTGAAATAAGATTAGGCCTTTTTTACAGTCCGTTAAACCGTTTTTGACTTCTATTCCGTAAGCATAAGGATGGCATTAAAAGCAAAAAGTCGTTATAATACCAACTGTTTACTGCAGATGCCATTTATCATGCCACCAATGCAATAGAAACCAAAATCAGTTGAACAGACTGTAAAAAGTTTTATTTATATATCTAATCTTATTTCAAACTAGCTGACCCGACAGACGTTGTCCTGTCTTAAATATGAATATAATATTACGCGCAACATTTTTTTTTCATAAGAACCTTCTCCTGAAAATAACAAACACAACAAAAAAAGAATTAGTGAAATCGGTTCAGCTGCTCTCGCGATTTGCGCTTAGCAACACATTCAGCGATTCATTTTTATATTATAGATAGAGTATAGCTACATGACTCAAATTTCAAATACAGAATGTTATGTCAAATGTCAAAGTTTTGACAGTCATACATACTACACAATACAACATAATAGGATTAGATGTATGCTTTGCAACTTTTGCAAGTCACTATTTTTCGTAATAACTGTTCAACACAAACGTAGGCATGTAGTCATTTAATTATAGGTATTGTACTAGCATACTTTCTCTATTTTATTGAGTAATATTGTTATAATCGTTTGATGATTTTAATGTTTATTTTATTAGTAATGGCACATAATTTGTTTAGTGTTATGAGGGCAATCTAGGAGCTTTCTGGGTTTGAAAAAATATAATAGTGTCGGGTTTTTATCAATACGGATACGTTTAAATTATATCTGGGGGATATTATAACGAAAGTTTATTGCACTGTTTCTTTTTCTGTACCTACAGCTATAACCCACACTGGGCCCGCGTGGTAGATTACATTCCCGATGACGCTAAAACCCTCGTCCAGGGCCTCAAGTCTGCTATTACAATAGTGTCAGAATGGTCTATCATTGATTTCATAATTGTTGATTTTGACAAGTTTGGTAATCTACTAATAAAATGGCGTCATTATGACTTTCCAATGGTCAGCCCCTGACACTCCATTGAAAGAAATGGCATTTATTGGTAATCTCGTACATCATGACAAATGAATGACTGACTTAATTAATTTACTAACTTCCTACTACTTTAGATTGCCTATAACACTAATAAATAATATGTAAAAATATATGTAAATGAAATCTGGCATGAATAAATGTTCCAATTTAGTATTCGTTTTTCGAAAAAAATTTTTACTAACGAGTTTTATAATAATGGCAATACGAAAATGCCATTATGACACAATTATATTACGATACCATTGACCGACCAATGATCGACTATTATGAATTTAGCAGATTACGAACTTTTAGCAAAATGACAAATGAATGACAATGGGATCGTGTTGGAATGACGAATTTATAAAAATAGCAGACTAAGGCCCCTGGAGAGTAGCAAGCTCACCAGCACCACCGTCCTTCCGTCCTCGCCAGAACGGTCCGCCGCGACGTCCCAATCCATATCCGCTCCGTCCCTTGCTCGAGCCACCCCGTGCCACTGAGCCTGTAGCATTAAATTCGTCCGTAAATAATAATAATTCCCATCCAGCCCGTCCTTTACAGCCCACTTCCAGTGACGCCCTAAACCGAGGTCCGTACCCCACAGGGGGTGCCCTTAGCGTGTAGTCGCTCTTGTTTTAAGTTCTAAAGGGGAACTTAGTCGCGGGGTTGAACTCACTGGTGGGTCTGGCTAAAAACCACGCTGTCTCACCAGGCTTCGTGCCCGACCAAGATAGTATCAAGGATGAGCAGTTAGGCGCTAGTCTACACGCACAACGTTATTGAGTGAGATGCAGGTTCATTTATAGTCAAAAAATTAAGAAAAGTCCTTTGGAAGATCGGGTTTTATAAAAAAGCCAATACATAAATCCACGACCAATAAAGTTTATTGAACTTTTCGATAATTGAACTTTGTCGGTACCGACTTGGTTTTGGAGATTTTACACTTCTTTTATTACTTAAACACGCCCAAAGTTAAGTAAAATTAGCAAGAAAAACAAAACTTTGTTGGCTCCTAACTTTTTAATGGATTTTTATTTTAGTATTCTGTTTCCGTACAGACAATATTAATAATGAGGCAAAACGATATCATATTTTACTTTGGATGTGCCATGTCAGACAGTGGAGTAAAACACTCCCGAAGTTTGTATGCAAAAAATGTGGACTAGGTTCACCCAGGCAAGTCGCGTTAAGCAGCCGACAATCTCATAGGTCTCGTGCGTCTGTCGATATTTTTTTCATACAAACTTCGGGAGTGTATTACTCCACTGTTCGACAATGTACATCAAACATTAAACATGGTATGGTTTTGTCTCATTATTAATATTGTCTGTACGGATACAGAATACTGAAAAGAAAAGCCATTAAAAAGTTATGAGCCAACAAAGATTAGTTTTTCTTCCTAATTTAACCTAACGTTGGGCGTGTTTAGGTAATAAAAGAAGTGTAAAATCTCCAAAACCAAATCGGTACCGACAAAGCTCAAATATCGAAAAGTTCAATAAAATTTATTGGTCATTGATTTAGGCAGTGATTTTTTCATAAAACTCGAACTTCCGAAGGACTTTTCTTGAGTTTTTACATGTCTGTTTTACTATAAATGATCCTGCGTCTCACTCAATAACGCTGTGCGTGTAGACTAGCCTCTACCTGCTCATCACTGATACTACCTCTGTCGGAAATGATGCCTAGTCAGACAGCGTGATTTTTAGTCAGGCCCACCAGTGAGTTCGAGCCAGCGACTTGATTCCCCTAAGACATTTAAGGCGGTGATTTCTTGAAAACGCTCAAATAGGTGGTTTTTTAAACCAGTGTATCTCTTTAACCGTAAATAATTTTGAAAGCAAAAAGATATATGATATTTTCAAGTAATTTTTGCATTTATAAAGTGATGTAACTCAAAACATAATTAAACATACTTTAATACATCAAAAAAAAACATCAAAGTCACCTCCTGATTATCTTTAAAACCAGTTTATCCCTTCAATAACAATTATAATCTTCTATCTTCTATATCTATACATATAATAAAATTGTAGAAAAGTGGTGTCTGTACAATCGAAATATATAAAAAAAAAGTAGCAGGGGTTGTTATTATATCGATGCTGAACCCGAGATTGTAATTAATTTTTTTTTGTCTGTTTGTCGGTTTGTCTGTTTGTCTGTGTGTTTGTGCACGCTAATATCAGAAACGGCTTATTCGATTTAGATGCGGTTTTCACTAATATATTGTAGTAAGCTTCACTTAACATTTAGTGTTTATTTCATGTCAATCGGTTCATAAATAAAAAAGTTATGTCAATTTAAAGAATCACGGCGAACATTTGTTAATCATTCATCCCCGATGGCCATACGTCAAATATCGTATACAGAGAAGCATTACTGTAAAGTAAATTTTTTGCTACCCAAACGACGGTATATTATTATGTAATTCAAAATATGCTGCCCAAAAAGTCACTATTCCACGCGGACGAAGTCGCGGGCACAGCTAGTTATAATTAAAAATATACCTACCATAAAATTCCAAATGCCAAACTGCATCCAGTGATTGATTATTTATTATAAAATAGTTAATATCTAATTTTATACGATTTTATTTGATTTTTTACGAGAATGCTTGCTCATTTATTATTTGAATTTATTACAACAGATTTTAACCCGTATCAGATTGCAATAAGAACTATTATCGATCATAACGACAATATCTAAAGTTACCAGGGCCTTAAGTGCCGGTTTCTGCAACGCACTAACAATGTTGCAGACATCCAAATACGGTAGCAGTGGTGGCCCCGTGGTAACGACCGCATCTTTCGAGTTGTAGGTCGTAGGTTCGACCCAGACATGCGCTCTGCTTTGTGTAAATTACTTCATCACCACTGCTCTCAAAACGGCGAAGAAAAACATCGTAAGGAAACCGGTATGTCCTAGAACCAAAAAATCAAAGACATGTGACATTACCAACCCGCACTTGGCCCGCGTGGTGGATTACGGCCCACTCCCTCTCACAGAGAGGAAGCATGTGTCCCAGTAGTAAATTAAAGGCTGATTATGATATACGGCAGTTACCTCCTTCAATCACATATACACCAGCTCAATCGCCATAAAATCTCATAAAAAAAATGAGGCCACTAAAAGTAAACACAGACAACTCAAAAATCATGATAATTACCATAACTGCTCAAAACACGGAAACTCAAAGGAAAGACCAGTTAATATTTAACTTAAGTTACGTCACTTGACGTAACTTAAGTTAAAGTTGGTCAAGCGGTCAGCTTTCTACGTGATATAATATGTTAACCATGGGTTACTTCACTAGAGTTGTCAGAACTCAGAACACGTTTTGTAAACAATCTAAGTGTTGATTGGTTTGGCATTCCTTTGGTGGTTTTGGTATCGTAAATCATTGTTTAGAATGAAAATGTAGGCTTACTAGGTTTTTCGAGCGGTTTCGACCGCGTGGATGTTGCACATTATCCCTCGGAAACGTCTTATGTGAACGGGATACTGAATGCGAATCTGGCCGCAGAATTGCTCTATTACGTAACGTTCCGTACCCCACAGGGGGTGTCCTTGGCGTGTAGTCGCTTAGTTCTTCGTTTTTAAGCCATGGGTAGAGGCATTCATTTATCCCTGACCGACCCTTGCTCGTTGAAGCGCCAGCCCGCGCCGCAGCTGAGCCAGTAGCTTTAAATTCCCCGATCAATAATAATAATGCCAATATTTTGATCCAGCCTGTCCCCAATAACAGCTGTCCCCCTATCAGTGACGCCCTGAGCCGAAGCCCGTACCCCACAGGGGGTGCCCTCAGCGTGCAGTCGCTTAGTTTGTAATTTATTTTAGTTTGTAAGCCCTGGCTGGAGGCGTTAAGTTAATTCTTAATGGCAGCCCCAGGAAAGACCGGTTAAGCAGTCACGGCCTCTCAAGGCCAACTGCAAGATGCCCGACAAAAAAAAAAAAAAAATTTAGGCAGCAACAGGCAAGTCCCTTTAAGGCCCATAGTACCCTCATCTCCCGTTTGTATGCTAAAGCACGACTGCCGCCCGCGCCCGCGCAGGGCACCTCTGAGCCTTTATCTCAAAATGGGGATATTCCTTTGATTAATTTACAATTGTGCTTCGGCGATTCTGTGGTACCTCTAACTATCTATTTTTCAGTGTATTTTTTTTCCAAATAACGAAGCCGTTTAGTAGGAGTATGGAATAGAAGCCAAAATATTGCGTGTTGGAAAATATTTTTTACAGCAAAAGTATTAACCATACAAAAAAAGTACTTCGGGCAAAATGATCTATATGAATCTATAGCAAAATCATATATTTTTCAAATCTTCAAGATAAGTCGTTAATGAGCAGTAGGGTTCATAAAGTGACCGTGTTACGCTACCGAATGGGACGTAGGCCCTTAAGGAAGCCGACAACCTCCGAGGTTGTCGAGGTTAAACAGGTTCTTGTAGAATAGAATAGAATAGAATAGTTCTTTATTTGCACATAAAGTAGGTACATGTTACAGATGTTTAGTTTAACTAACTACCTTAACTAGGGCATGCAAACAGTTTAACTTTATTAATAGAGACTCATTTAAAATACATTATTAACACATTCAATCAAACAATACAAGTTTACTATGTCGATAAGGAATTCAGAAAATAGTTTTATAATGTTATTATGTTAAATGGTACTATGTTAAATATTGTATTTAAATCATTTTAAAAGAGTAACGGTGGAGTTTCTTGCCCATTCTTCTCCCATACGTAGGTAACTACATTTTGGAAGGGGCGAATAGAATCTATTCTATTTTGATGTAAATATTGACGTTCAAAAGTGCCTTTTTAGTGCCTATTTGAAATAAATTCTTTGACTTTTGACTTTGGTACAGACATGTCATATTATCAATCTCTACATGACGCTGGCAGAATAGTTGACATCGGCTCAATTGCCAAAAAGGAAGGCCAAATCTCATCGGTCAAAAATTCTCCAATTGAGTAATAACATTTAACAGTCAATTTCTTTTTGAATAATGGAAACGTCTCATTGTTAATGTCTGATTTTATTTTTGTAGATTCTTTAAAATTTGTGAATGTGAAAACGTTGTTGGCCTTGCAGACTGTAGATTTGTAGACTATTTTCTTTTCTTAATTTTCATTTCTCTTAATAAGTACCTGGTACTTATTGACAGGCCTGCACTGTCCTCCCATACCTATTACTACTGTGATTTGAAAACATTGTAAAAGCCAATTATTGTTTAAATAGTAACCGTGGAGTTTCTTGGCGGCTCTTCTCCATAGGAAGCTTGCGTGAGGTCGCTCCCAAAAAATATATTCCACATCCACATTCATACTGAAATCTTTCCAAAGTTTCTTTTATCCAGCTACAATATGATTAAATTATGGAATGCTGATCCTTTTATAACCTCATAAATATCAAATTAGAAAGCGCTTTAAAACCAAGATGAAAACTGCCCAACATATTCAATTTCCTTTGTCCACACTACGACATAATTTCAAGCTATAAAACTCCAGTATAACTTGACCTTGCATTCTCAACCTTTCCGTGGAATGAAGAGGTCTGGTTATACTAGAATGGACACGTGCCTCCAAAAGATTGTCTTTTAAACTGAATCATTCGTTCACAATGCGGATCTTGTTTTTGTTACGCAAGGAAGTTGTGTAAGACGTTCGGAAATATGTTATTTATTGATATTTACTGCAATTTGCATCCTTAAGAAGGCTGTTATGGTAACGATAAATGTATTTTAGAATGCATGAAGTGATTATGTGATTCTGTAATTGGTATTACTGCAAGTCCATTGTAACTAGCAAAATGAATTGCATTATTTTTCTTTCTGTCTTATATTGTTAATCTTTCTGATCCGCTCAAGGACGGGCACTTTGGGTGACAGTCTTATGTAATTTTGTCTTTCAAAAAGTGCTGACTTTCAGCTTAGTTTGAATGTGTTTTGTTTTTTTTTTAATGTTTTTTGTGTGTGTTTGTGTTATTTTCTTGTATTGTATTCCGTTGACTGTAAGCCAACTCTAAAGTTATAGTGGGGTTTTCAATGCAAGTGCAATACGAGATGCCTGCTGCAGGCGTTAAGTTAATTCTTAATGGCAGTCCCAGGAAAGACTGGTTAAGCAGTCACGGCCTCTCAAGGCCAAATGCGAGATGCCCGACAAAAAAAAAATGACGACCAGAGCGAGTGCTACTGCTGGGTGGAGTGCTTTCTCCTGAGTCAGCTTTGTTTCATCCCTATTAGGTACATGGGACTTTTACATAACTGGCGAAGGGTGTACTATAAGTCAGTGCCGTAACTGAGGTAGTGCAACCAGGGCCAGAGCCCTGGGCACCTATCGAAGGGGGGCGCAAACAGTCGCCAATTATTAAATTAAAAAAATAAACATCAATAAACCATTTCATACTGTTACCTAACCTAACTCAAATCTGTCAATTTCTTTTCAAATTCTCTTAAAAGTGGCTGCGGCATTGCAAGCGATTTTTTTGGCTGTTGAAATTAATATCTTCGTTATTGAAGGCCATTAATGGGTCAAAAAAGGTAATGCGACCTAGCTTTGCTCAGTGTAGACCGAGAAGATAATTTACAAAGGGGCGCGAATATGATGCGTGCCCTAGGCGCCATTTTTTATTGGTACGCCCCTGGCTATTGGTGCAACTCTCCCTAAGCGGGGAATATAATTAGGCGTGACGTTATGTTATGTGTTCTCCTTTGTGACGGTCTCTTTCCAAACCGCGATGTGTCATATCAGTATCCGGGTATACTGTACATAGCTTGCAAAAATTACAGTCTTTCATCTACCAAGCCTTCTGTCGCAATATTGGGTAAAATTGTACGTTACTGAGGACATTGCGCTTGCGCATACGACGTACGTATCATTACACGGTAGGTACACATCGGGTACAATGCTATGAGACAGAGGAACCCTGAGACTTGAGTATTGTATGCTGATCTGGTAGAATGTATAATTGATGACGAGGTTAAGTGATGTTGGCTGTCGAACCTTGGATGGGTGTCCGTTGTCGCAATAGGTTGCAGAAACATGTGATGATTAGAATGAAAGAAAATTAGATTTATTTGTCTCAGAATCACGTGCATAAGAAATAAGAACACTCGAATAAAAAACTAATCACCAACGAACACAAAATACAAATAGTCGGCAGCTGCACGCCGTGACTGTGACAAGAGGGCTTCCACTCAGCATTATGCTGTGCTGTGGCACAGCGCTAATTTTCAGTGGTTACCCGAAAACTACGTACGAGAACCAAGTCCACTACCACCGCCACACCACTAGTTTCCGTAGTTTCGGCCGACAATGACGGACATACGTTTAGTTCGGGGAGTGAACTACGATTTGACAGTTATCCTTAGGTAGGTACTCCCAATGTTTTTTGCCCTACCGAAAAATTTAATGAATTGGGAATGATCTTATTATAAGATAAAAGACTACGTTGAAGACAGGAAAGTTTGGCATTAATTCCTTCTGTATATGTGGCTTCCCTGGTACCTCATTAACAGCAAAACTGTGTGAAAGGCTATTAACTGCTCCCAAATTGCAATGTAAATTTTTATTCTTTTTTATTTTTTACAATGCCTGACATATTCTCGTCTTTATTTGACATTATACATCGATTTTACTTTCGACTATTATTATATTATTAGTGATTGGCATCGAAATCATGTCACTTGGTTCAAATAGATTCATTTTATTTAAGTAGATTCTTTTACATATTGTGAATGAGAGAACGTTGTAGGCCTTAGAGACTAGATTTGTAGACATTTTTCTATTCTGTATTTTCATTCCTCTATGTACCTGGTAGGTACTTATTGACTGGCCTGCACTGTCCTCCCATACCTATTAATATCACTGTAATTTGAAAACATTGTAAAAGCCAATTATTTTTAAAAGAGTAACCGTGGAGTTTCTTGCCGGCTCTTCTCCATAGGAAACGACAAATTGGAACCGTGCACCTAGCTTCTGACGTTTCATAAGTACCCATGCAGGATTATGTGAAATAAAATATTTTGATTTTGATTTTTGATTTTTGGGAGTATGTAGAGTTTTAATTCTGAAGTATCGTACAACTTTTGGACGGGCCCGTAGGTATCTTTGTTAACGGACTTAGAGGCGAATCGCGCAACTGCTCGCGTCGATTGTTTTCATAATTATGAAGTCACGTGGCTGTTCGCGCCAGTTTGATCAACTCCATACAAATTAACACAACCGGTACGAGAAAATGTCATCCCGCATCCCGCACGGGATTCGCCTCAGTCGGTCTCAGTTTATCCCGAGCTTTAGGTACAGCTATCATTCAAAGTCGAGGTGACAATGTCAGGAAATCTGACGCGAAATAATTTCTTAACCACAGACCTAACTATCTCACCGCAACACGAGAAAGTTCAAGTTAATACCACATTGATATGGAAATGATTTATGTACGAAGAATATACCTTATTGTACAGTATCTGGGCGTAATATGTACAGTGTATGACACATAAATATCTAGAAAGAGACTGTCATACAAGACAATGTGTGACAGGGAAGATACTCTATAAAGCCGAAATTCTATTATTTACCGTAAAACGGGATGAATCGGGACGAAACTTTAAAATTGATTTTGACGTTGTATAAAGTTAGTTGCCAACAAGGACACGTAATCGTTAATTGTGATACAGTAAAAACATCAAGAGTCCTTATTGCGTGCCATATTTACGCCCTATTTAAGTTTTTTTAAAGCGTTAAGCGTTAGCTTAGCAATTCATTATCAGTTAGTGCCTTGATGGATACCTATAGGAACTGCCTTTAGTGGCCTATGGTTTCGGCCATTTTAGGCCATGCCTTAATTCAAGAGGCTGCAGCGGCACTACAGAAAATACTTCGTAACAAAAATCATAAAAACACAAAAAGAAAAGTGGCGCCATCTACAATGCCGAAGGCGAAGTACGCAAGACTCACGTCACACAAAATCCTGCATCGCGCAATCAGAGTTTACCGCGCGACTCGCATAGGTACAACATCCCGACATCAACCGTATTTTCTATAGAGTATGAGTGAACTTTACACCCTGTTCCTCATACCTCAATAGGGCCATCTATAAAATTAAATTCCCTACGATAAATTTTGTAAGCCCGCCCCCCGTTCTTGTCACAAGTGTGTTTTTGGGTCCCTGGGGGACGTCACATAATTTGCAAAATTAAAATATCATCATCTTCCTAGCGTTTTTTCCAACTATGGGGGTCAGCTCCCAGTCTAACCAGATGCAGTTGAATACCAGTAGCTTACACGGAGCGACTGCCTACCTGACTTCCACGCCCCAGTTAGTGGGCAATATGATACCTTTAGGTAAGACTGGTTGTCAGAATTTCGGGCTTTAACTGGGCAAATATGAAATTAAATCTTATAGATAGATTGATTGGTTCGTAATATTTTGAAGTAGAATACATAAGGTGAAGTCCACATTTTTTGCATACAAACTTCGGGAGTGTTTTACTCCACTGTCTGACATGGCACATCCAAAGTAAAATATGATATCGCTTTGACTCATTATTAATATTGTCTGTATGGAAACAGAATCCTAAAATAAAAACCCATTAAAAAGTTAGGAGCCAACCAAGATTCGTTTTTCTTGCTAATTTTACTTAACTTTGGGCGTGTTTAAGTAATAAAAGAAGCGTAAAATCTCCAGAAACAAGTCGGTACCGCAAAACTACAATTATCGAAAAGTTCAATAAACTTTATTGGTCATTGATTAATGCATTGACTTTTTCATAAAACCCGATCTTCCAAAGGACTTTTCTTAATTTTTTCGCGATTTTTTTAATATAAATGATCCTGCATCTCACTCAATAACGTTGTGCGTGTAGACTAGCGTCTAACTGCTCATCACTGATACTATCTCTGTTGAATACGAAGCCTGTTGAGACAGCGTGATTTTTAGCCAGGCCCACCAGTTCGAGCCCGCGACTAGGTTCCCCTTAAGATTTATAATTGTGACGTAATGAAGCTTGTGACTGGTATCTCTAGTCGCACGATGTCACGCTATGTTGATCCCTCCCCCTTAACGTGTGACATACGTTTTTGGATGACTCCAAACGCGTCCAATATTTAGGCCTGGCTAAATGTTTACGCTTGCATACATCATCATTATCATTTCAGCCGAAAGACGTCCACTGCTGGACATAGGCCAAAAGGGAGGTTTTTGCCATAATCGCCACGCTTGGCAGGCGAGTTGGCGATCGCAGTATGGTTGTAAAATGCATAAAGAACGCTGCTGGCCATTCTCTAGTAAGTCCCTTAGTCGCCTTCTACGACACCCACGGGAAGAAATGGGATGGTGCTATTCTTTTACGTCCGGCACCACACGGAACGTATTCTTAAATAGTTTGTAGATATAAGACCTAAAATGGACTGACAATCCTAATCCTAATTTTTCCTAACTTAATCTTTTATACTAACTGGCTTTTGCGAGCGGCTTTGCCCTTCGTGGAGGTCGGTGTATTATATTATAAACCTTCTTCTTGTATCACTGTGTCTATTGAAGAAAACCGCATTAAAACCCGTTGAGTAGATTAAAAGATCTCAGCGTACATACACGAAAAGCGACTTTGTATATATATGTTACGGGCAACGTGATTAACTGGGCATTATTAATAAGGACCGGCCATTATTAATAATGCCCAAGAGCGATGGGCAAAGTGATTAATTTATCACTTTGGCCGGCCATTATTAATAATGCCCGACAGCCCGTGCTCCATGTAATAAGTCAGTGTTTGAGATACTTTGAATTTATCACTTGGACCGGGCAGTATTAGGTTAGGTTAGTTATTTTTTGTTAACTTTTCATGATAATTTTGTAAGTTTAATTTAATTTAATAAACAAAAACACTACAGTTCACCTATTTTATTACTTTGCCCAAGATAGGGTGGGCATTATTCATAATGGTTGGGAAAAGTGATTAATCATGCTGTTTTAGTCACATTGTCCAATTGAGTCGGGCATTATGAATACAGACCGGCCATTATTAATAGTGCCCGGACTTGTCAAATTGCCCGTAACATATACATGCAGGAAAAGTTTTAATTCAGTGCGCATTCAGCATATCTAAAAATGTCTACGATAAGGGGTCTAGAACGAACGCGATATCCAACATCCATGCGAGCGGAGCCGCCGGCAAAGGCTAGTAATTATTATAAATACGAAAGTGAGTTTGTTTGTCACGCTTTCACGCTAAAACGGCTGACCTGATTTCAATGAAATTCGACACACAGATAGAACATGGCCTGGGTAAGGACATGGGCTACTTTTCATCCTGGATCGCAGACGAAGCCGGCCAGCAACAGCTAGTTTTTAATAAAATCCTAATGGATATCAACTTGAACTTTCGCAACTGCGGTTCTAAGTCTAACTTAACCGTGGTTAGGAAGTTGTTAACTTAACATTTAGTGTCTCATTGGTTTTGTGGTTGCAAGTGTGGCTTTCGAACGTGAGTTCCTGGATACGATTCAAAGGTCGAGATCTATAAACTCTACTTAGCACGTTCTATAAATCAAAAGTCATTTATTCAAACTAGGCTGAGAGACAGCACTTTTTGAACGTCAAAACATGTACATGCATACTACATGAACGTCAAAACGTGTCTGGATTCGAACCGACGCGACCTAAATCTTCGAAGATATGTGCCATCTACCAACCCGCACTGGGCCCGCGTGGTGGATTACGGCCCGCTCCCTCTCACAGAAAAGAAGCCGTTGTCTCAGCAGAGGGAACATTACAGGGTCATTATGTACAGGCAATTAAGGCTTGCCTCTATAATATGGGAGTTAAATGTAGATCACTGGGGAAATGTGATTCCTAATCAACAACAACAACGTAAATAACGTAATGAATGGTATTACCATTGTCAATGTATTACATAATTACCCCGCTAGTCATAAATCAGAATTACATTCAGGGATTCAAATATTGACGTTCCATGAATCAGACGCGTTCTAGTACCACAAAACTTTTTTTTTTTGTAGGGCATCTCGCAGTTGACCTTGGGGGGCCGTGACTGCTTAACCGGACTTTTCTGGGGCTGCCATTAAGAAAACTTAACTCCTGCCTCCAGCCAGGGCTTACAACTACTTAAATTACTAAGCGACTGCACGCCGAGGGCACCTCCTGCGGGGTACGGGCCTCGGCTCAGGGCATCACTGATAGGGTGACAGCAAGTGGGGACAAGCTAGATCAAAATATTTTCATAATTATTATTATTCGGGGAATTAAACTCTACTGGCTCAACTGCGGCGCGGGTTGGCGCTTCAACGAGCTAGGGACGGTCGGGGTACCACAAAACTTTAGACGACAGCGCTTTATATCGCTAAAATATAAACCCGACCAAGTGAAATTGCTCGTTAGTTTCGTATTACACGTATGTTATTTTGAATTGATTGAATTTGGGATTATTCGTTGTTGATTGAATTGTCGCTGCGTAACTTGGTAGAAGTTCATTATTTACAAAATTTCTAGCTTCTCGTGACGGGGACCTTACAGCCATTATTATTACTATACTCCGTTTGAAATAAGATTAGGCCTTTTTTACAGTCCGTTAAACCGTTTTTGACTTCTATTCCGTAAGCATAAGGATGGCATTAAAAGCAAAAAGTCGTTATAATACCAACTGTTTACTGCAGATGCCATTTATCATGCCACCAATGCAATAGAAACCAAAATCAGTTGAACAGACTGTAAAAAGTTTTATTTATATATCTAATCTTATTTCAAACTAGCTGACCCGACAGACGTTGTCCTGTCTTAAATATGAATATAATATTACGCGCAACATTTTTTTTTCATAAGAACCTTCTCCTGAAAATAACAAACACAACAAAAAAAGAATTAGTGAAATCGGTTCAGCTGCTCTCGCGATTTGCGCTTAGCAACACATTCAGCGATTCATTTTTATATTATAGATAGAGTATAGCTACATGACTCAAATTTCAAATACAGAATGTTATGTCAAATGTCAAAGTTTTGACAGTCATACATACTACACAATACAACATAATAGGATTAGATGTATGCTTTGCAACTTTTGCAAGTCACTATTTTTCGTAATAACTGTTCAACACAAACGTAGGCATGTAGTCATTTAATTATAGGTATTGTACTAGCATACTTTCTCTATTTTATTGAGTAATATTGTTATAATCGTTTGATGATTTTAATGTTTATTTTATTAGTAATGGCACATAATTTGTTTAGTGTTATGAGGGCAATCTAGGAGCTTTCTGGGTTTGAAAAAATATAATAGTGTCGGGTTTTTATCAATACGGATACGTTTAAATTATATCTGGGGGATATTATAACGAAAGTTTATTGCACTGTTTCTTTTTCTGTACCTACAGCTATAACCCACACTGGGCCCGCGTGGTAGATTACATTCCCGATGACGCTAAAACCCTCGTCCAGGGCCTCAAGTCTGCTATTACAATAGTGTCAGAATGGTCTATCATTGATTTCATAATTGTTGATTTTGACAAGTTTGGTAATCTACTAATAAAATGGCGTCATTATGACTTTCCAATGGTCAGCCCCTGACACTCCATTGAAAGAAATGGCATTTATTGGTAATCTCGTACATCATGACAAATGAATGACTGACTTAATTAATTTACTAACTTCCTACTACTTTAGATTGCCTATAACACTAATAAATAATATGTAAAAATATATGTAAATGAAATCTGGCATGAATAAATGTTCCAATTTAGTATTCGTTTTTCGAAAAAAATTTTTACTAACGAGTTTTATAATAATGGCAATACGAAAATGCCATTATGACACAATTATATTACGATACCATTGACCGACCAATGATCGACTATTATGAATTTAGCAGATTACGAACTTTTAGCAAAATGACAAATGAATGACAATGGGATCGTGTTGGAATGACGAATTTATAAAAATAGCAGACTAAGGCCCCTGGAGAGTAGCAAGCTCACCAGCACCACCGTCCTTCCGTCCTCGCCAGAACGGTCCGCCGCGACGTCCCAATCCATATCCGCTCCGTCCCTTGCTCGAGCCACCCCGTGCCACTGAGCCTGTAGCATTAAATTCGTCCGTAAATAATAATAATTCCCATCCAGCCCGTCCTTTACAGCCCACTTCCAGTGACGCCCTAAACCGAGGTCCGTACCCCACAGGGGGTGCCCTTAGCGTGTAGTCGCTCTTGTTTTAAGTTCTAAAGGGGAACTTAGTCGCGGGGTTGAACTCACTGGTGGGTCTGGCTAAAAACCACGCTGTCTCACCAGGCTTCGTGCCCGACCAAGATAGTATCAAGGATGAGCAGTTAGGCGCTAGTCTACACGCACAACGTTATTGAGTGAGATGCAGGTTCATTTATAGTCAAAAAATTAAGAAAAGTCCTTTGGAAGATCGGGTTTTATAAAAAAGCCAATACATAAATCCACGACCAATAAAGTTTATTGAACTTTTCGATAATTGAACTTTGTCGGTACCGACTTGGTTTTGGAGATTTTACACTTCTTTTATTACTTAAACACGCCCAAAGTTAAGTAAAATTAGCAAGAAAAACAAAACTTTGTTGGCTCCTAACTTTTTAATGGATTTTTATTTTAGTATTCTGTTTCCGTACAGACAATATTAATAATGAGGCAAAACGATATCATATTTTACTTTGGATGTGCCATGTCAGACAGTGGAGTAAAACACTCCCGAAGTTTGTATGCAAAAAATGTGGACTAGGTTCACCCAGGCAAGTCGCGTTAAGCAGCCGACAATCTCATAGGTTGATCTACAAGGTGTCATTCCCAATAAAAAAAGAGTGATAGATTACAGCCCACTCTTACTCCTTCTCGAACAGAGAAGGCCTTTATCCCAACAATGGGAACAGTACCTAGAGGCTGATTATTCTGATGATGATACAAGGTAGTTGTTGAGGAGTCACAATGACAATATGCTAACCTTTACTGGGACATACTGGGACACTATGGTGCCGCAGCCAGGCTCGTTCTTCCAAAAAAATTATGATTGCCATGGTTGCGCAACCAATCGAGTGCCAGTTAAAATGCCTATACCTGTCATAAATAAATAAATATAATATATAAAATTCTTTGTTGCAGACCACATGATCCATAAAAACACAGTTACTAATAATAAGTTCATAAAAAATACAATTAAATGGCATACACACATACACACACATTCACACATTTCTCTAAAAAATCTACTTTTTATTGTCAAAGTCAAAGTCAAAGCATTTATTTCAAATAGGCACTTCTATGGCACATTTGAACGTCAACATTTACATTAAAAATAGAATGGATTCTAGTCGCCCCTTCCAAAATGTAGTTTCGTATGGAGAAGAATGGGCAAGAAACTCCACCGTTACTCTTTTAAAATGTTTCAAGTACAATATTTAAAATAGTACATTCATTGACAACGCATCCATGATTTTCCAGTGTAATAAAGGTCTTACAGATATAAATTATGTTACAAACTCACCTAGATTTTCAAGGTAATTAAAACATCATTCAAATACCTGAATTTTTTTTTTCTAACGAGGAATTTTATTCTGTCTCTCTTTTAAGCCTCGTGTTTATACATTATGTATTTTGTGTATATGTATGTTAATTCATTCATTCATACTGTACAACTGTTCCCTCATAAGTCATACACTCGAATAAACTGGTAATATACGGTTTCCTGATAGGAAATTCCTCGGAAACGTTATGTACATAGTGCATTATGTAAAGAAAACTGTTCCAACTTCAGTCGGTAAATATTGTTATATACTGTAACACGCGTTTATTTAAAGTTTATAATTGGTGCAATTACAATTTGGAAAAATTTTGCAATTTTGACATAAATGATGTAATTTTAATTTAAGAAAATTGGTGCAATTTCCGTTTGAGAAAATCGGTGCAATTTTCATTTGGAATTTAAATTGTTTGTTGAAAAAATTTGAATTTGTTGTGAAATTGTTTTAGTATGTACAATGATATTGTAAGTTTTGTTTTAATTGTAAGAAAGACATCGTTATGGTGATTAAAATATTAAACGTTAAAAAAGTGCTATTATAATTTTCATGGCTGCGGGCAGTGACATACCTATAATTTATTTATTGGTTTGTGCACAATTAAAAACTACTTACAATATTTTAAAATGAAAACTAAAATGCAATGAGTGAACAGTGCATTTTAAAATGAAGTTCATTTTAATATTATTGGTTATAAGTTCATTAGTGACTTTAACTGTTGAAAAGAAAAAAAGGAATAAAAATAAAAAAGCTAAAGAGGAATACGCGACATTTCCAGCCAGATCTCAAAACTGGACTTATGAAGGTATGGAGTAGGATCATTTTGTATTAAAATGAAATGTATAGGTATTTACGTAGATTTAAGTTGCCCTTTGAAGACACTTTTACACTTCAATATTATAAAACTAGATGGGACTGGCATTCTTAGCTGACTGATCCCTGAAAAAAAAAAAAGCCAAAACCAAATCAGAGGCCATGGTCTCTTTAAATTTTCAAACATTTAGGATAATCCCTCTTATTATAAACGCTGTTTAAAAGAAGTCATTTTTTTTAGTTTGGGAAATCATCAAATAACTTCTCCCGCTCTGGATGAGCGTGTCAGACTTTTACTGACTAAAACCCACCCGTGTTCCCTCAGTTGCCTGAGTGCCAGGGGCGACGGTATCTCTTTCAAACAACCCACACCCCTGTTAAACGTCAAAACTGTATGGTTAAACGTCAAAACTGTATGGTTAAACGGCAAAACTGTATGGTTAAACGTCAAAACTGTATGGTTAAACGTTAAAACTGTATAGTTAAACGTCAAAACTGTATGGTTAAACGTCAAAACTGTATGGTTAATCAGTCGCTAATCATTACTTAAGTTTAAGCAACGTTTATAAATAAGGGGGTTTATGTGAATCAAACAATTCACGGACATGTCTGGCAGGGCCTTTTGAAGAAAGATCCATTGCAGCTTTGAGCTGATTTGTCACAACAGTCGGCAGGCATCCATCAGTGGTCGTGCAACTCAACCCTATTGTTTGGTGCTTAACGAATTATTAGAATAGAAAACAATATTCTTTTCCACTTCTCATGCTCTAAAAGTACGCCAATATAGCCCTACGAAGCGGGACTAAAGTGACCACTTTAGTCTCCAGGGAGTGAAACGTAATTAGGATTTTAATTTCCTTCATGTGACATAGACAAACTCAAACAGCCAGTAAATATACTATTATATGTGGAGTATGGACCATCTTCATTGTCATCTTCCATGGTTTTTGCCAAGGTGGCGCCATGTGTTTTAAATTGTTAATCTGTGACTGGTTTAGAAGGAAAAACTGACCGCGAAAATTTCAGAATTTTTGTCGAGTGTAAATATGTTCGGTTTTAAATAAATTTATTAAGAATGTCCAGTGACAGTTGTGGTATATATGTTCCTTGGTGAAGAGTTTGACGTCGAGCAAAGAGCAAAAGACATAATAGATATTGTGATTTTTCTTTATTAAGTAATATTTATTAAATGTTTTTTTATATTAATTTGACTATTTTTCTCGCACTCAAAGTGAAAAGTACTGTTTGCACCTCGAGACTAAACGCCAACTTAATATACCCTCGGTTTCATCGACTCCCTCGCACGCTCGGGAGTCAAACCATCTCTGGTATATTATGGCTTCGTTTAGTCCCTCGATATAAAATATACTATATTATGGACATCACCTGTTCATCTCTCTGTATTAAAACGAATATATTATACAGGGTGATTGGAAGATGGGTGCAAAGCTTTAAGGCGAAGATAGTACAGACAATTTAGAACCATTTAAGCCATGGTTGTCTTAGACGAAGTCTTACCAAATATTTTTAACCAAATTTTTATGTTTTTTTTCGGAAATTCTCAAAATTTAATGTAAACTGCATAATTATGGCCAAATTGAATGATAAATGAATTCATTTTTTATTTATTTAATTAAAGTAATGTGTAAGCAATCAAGCAAAACATGTTTTAGGCTTCTGTGTCATTAGACATTTTTTTTACAGACATTTAAAGCTCAGAAAAAATAAAAAAATTGTACAATACGTCTTTTAAACCTTATAAAAAAAAAAAAAATTGGTAAGACTTCGTCTAAGACAACCATGGCTTAAATGGTTCTAAATTGTCTATACTATCTTCACCTTAAAGCTTTGCACCCATCTTCCAATCACCCTGTATATTATAGGTGAATCCATTACATATCGTGCCCTCAACAGCTTACCGTGCTTTCGTACGTACCAAGGGGTGTCGTATTACCCAGTAATTGGGTTGTGGAGGTCAAATAGGCAGCCACTCCTTATTAAATAAGATTAGAAGCCGACCGTAACATAGTTGGGTTCAGGGTAGGCAGATTATTTGATGTAATCCATTGCTTTCTATCAAGCGTGATCGAGGCCAAGAGCAGGGCCTCAAGTCTGCTATTACAATAGTGTCAGAATGGTCTATCATTGATTTCATAATTGTTGATTTTGACAAGTTTGGTAATCTACTAATAAAATGGCGTCATTATGACTTTCCAATGGTCAGCCACTGACACTCCATTGAAAGAAATGGCATTTATTGGTAAATGATAAATGATAAATGATTTTATTTCTGTAAGTAGGTTTGTACAAACACTTTTACACGTCAATCATATTTTTTTTTTTTAACTAGATGAGGTCGGCGTTTCCTATCTGACTACTCTGAGAAGAAAGGCCGAAACAAACTCAGAGGTCACAGTCTTTTTTAAAGTCCAGACATAATCTTGGTCAGATCATGTGAAGACCATGTGGATTGGTGTCTGAAATGGTCTTTTGAGGAAAGAACCACACAGATTGAGTGGACCTGTCCAATCAGTGCACGCATTTATCAGTAATCATGCAGCTCAACTCAGAACTTGAGGAGCTCAAAGATTTGACGAACAATACCAAAGAAAGGACATTTGGGTAGGCCGCATAAATTACTCAAACTGGCAGATTAACATTATAACTAACTGAGAAAGAGATGAAACACAAAACAAAAAAAAACAAAACATGATCCACACAGTCCTCACATTCACAATAATTAAAACAATAATAATATTATACTTCTCAAAGTAAATATTCATGTCAAAGTGTATATAATAATAATCAAATGTCGAAGAGTATAAGTTTGCAAAAAAAAAAAAAGAACAACATTTAGTATGCAAAAATTGGAGCAGGTCAATCCCAAGATGTTTTGTCCTCAATATAATCCTTAACGGTATAAAAGGCTTTCTGGCACAACTTACGTTTAATGAATGATTTAAATTTATTGAGACTTAGATCTTGAACATGGCTAGGAAGTTTGTTATAAAAGCGTATACATTGACATCTGAATGATCCACCTATTTTTTTGAGCCTTGTTGATGGTACAACAAATTTGTGTTTGTTCCTAGTATTTATACTATGGATATCACTGTATTTTTTAAACAATTTAATATTTTTATGGGCATATAAAAGATTTTCAAAAATATACTGTGAAGGCACAGTCATTACATTAATCTCCTTAAATTTCTCTCTGAGAGAGTGTCTCGGACTTAATTTATAAATTGATCGGACAGCTCTTTTCTGCAACACAAAGATAGTTTGAATGTCGGCGGCATTTCCCCACAACAGAATACCATACGACATTACACTATGAAAATAGCTGAAGTAAACTAAACGGGCTGTCTCTATATCAGTTAAATTACGAATTTTTCTAACAGCGTATGCTGCCGAGCTAAGCTTTTTCGACAATTTATCTATATGTGGGCCCCACTGAAGCTTGGCATCCAAGGTTAAGCCCAAGAATACAGTGCTATCTTCAGGAATCTCGTACATCATGACAAATGAATGACTGACTTAATTTACGAACTTCCTACTACTTTAGATTGCATAAAACACTAATAAATAATATGTAAAAATATATATAAATGAAATCTGGCATGAATAAATGTTCAAATTTAGTAGTAGTTTTTCGAAAAACATTTATTTCTACTAACGAGTTTTATAATAATGGCAATACGAAAATTCCATTATGACACAATTCTATTACGAGACCATGACTGACCAATGATCGACCATTATGAATTTAGCAGATTACGAACTTTTAGCAAAATGACAAATGACAATGGGATCGTGTTGGAATGACGAATTTATACAAATAGCAGACTAAGGCCCCAGGCCCATACAGCAAATAAAAAAACTTTATTCTGTACTAAAGACTAATAATAATTACCTATAAGTTTATGATTGATAATTTAATTCATCTAGCGAAACGTGAAATCAAACTACAAGGAATTATTTAATAAAGGAAAACTGACTATATTAAAACGATAAAGACATAATTGTTAGATTACGATAGGCTGATTCGTATAATAAGATTACGATAGGCCCTTTCATTTGAATTACGGTTTCGGTTTGATTATAATTTAAATTTTATAAATTCATGGTAACACCAATATGTCATATTTGAATTCGGAGCTGTGTGCTGCTGTCAATTTAGTTGTTTATAATAATTTCAATCGCTCTAGAAAGCATTAAAGATTTAATTTCCTATTTTGTCGAACTGTGTGCCTAGGTCCACTTACCCTATACGGCGTATGTTGACGATGCTCAACACGCTTGTGGAAACCAGCTCAGCTGATAATCTATTCTATAAAAATCTCACCGTAAAATTTACGTGTGCTGTCAATAAGTGTCATGATGTGGAATGACAGCTTACTTCAAGCTCATTTCACCTAAGTTTTCACGATACTTCTTTTACAGAATAGACCAACTGTGCTTGTTTTCTGACCAATGAAAAACGATAATCTAAAAAATTTTGCAGTTCTATAGGAAGACAGAGTGATAGTTTTCACTTAATTTAATATTTATAGCTAAATTTTAAATCCTACAATATTATAAGCGTGTTTGGATGTTTGTTATTCAGTCACGCAAAAACGGCTGAACGGATTTGGTTGAAAACCACACAGTAATAAATAAATCAACCAATATTATAAAAATTACAGACACACTTTGTTGCTTCGACACTATTTTTTGTGCGTGTTGAATAAAACCTGGTTAATAAATCCATCCCTTTCTTTTCCTTCCAGGCTGTGGAATAGCGGTCAGCAAGCAGACAGCACAGAGGCGTATCGTCGGCGGCGACGATGCTGGGTTCGGCACCTTCCCCTGGCAGGCCTATATCAGGATCGGATCCTCAAGGTTATACAGTTCTGTACCCGCTGGCACATTAGTGGCCAGTTTTTGTTTGAAGTGGCACAGTTGTGGCCAGTTTTTGTTTGAATTGGCACAGTTGTGGCCAGTTTTTGTTTGAAGTGGCACAGTTGTGACCAGATTTTTTTGTGATGACACAGCCCATTTTATGACATCACATAATTAGGGGCAACTTCACTACATTTCTGACCTCACTTCATGACGTTGACACGTTACAGTAGTAGGTATATGCTAGTAGTTTGACATGACATTGATGGTAGGTCTATGACACATCTGTGGCCAATTTTAGTGACATTTAAATAGATAAAATACGGCACATTTATGGCCAGTTTTTTTTGTGTGATGGCTCAATTTTTCCTGACTTCGTGACGCCTAACAAACACACTTAGTGTCATGACAACACATTCATTTTTATAAATGTCATGTTGTGGCCAGTTTTCTTTGCAATTGCAATATTAGTTAAATCAGGTTGGCACAATTATTCATATTTATGGCAACAACGAAGTTAGAATTTTGTGTTTACATGTCACATTCATTCACACTTGTCGCCTACGTACAGACGCCAGCATATCAAGCTACCCCAAACTGTCAAATTTCTTTATTGGGTTTTCAACTTTATCACGTATGCATAAGGTTCATGTTCAATTGGGAAAATTTGACAGTTTGGTGTAGCTCGATGTGCTGGCGTCTGTACAATACACACCTTACATTACGAACTTAATTTTATACAAATTATCTTAATTTCATACGCACGGTCACCAAAAGTGATAAGTAACCAGGGTCTTTGGATATAGTTAAAACTTCATGTATTAGATAAATGTACTGTTTGTTTTCTTTTAATTCAATAACATTTTATTCGAAAACATCCACCGGTTTCTCACTAAACATCTACTATATCCAACGACCCTAGTTACTCCTCTTTTGGTGACTGTTCGTAATTTGCTACACATAACTGAAATAAATTAAGTATCTATGTTTATTATGAGTTACAAGGAATAGAAGGCTTTTTTATTTTTATTTATGTATATATCTATGCATTAGTCATATCATACAATACTTGCCGATCAATTCAGTAAAAATCTCACCGTGAAAACTTAGATGAAATGAACTTGACGCTAGAGATTGACACTATTGACAGCTCACTTCAAGCTCATTTCACCTAAGTTTTCCCGGTGAGATCTTACAGAATAGGCCGTCAAATATTCATTCCATCTATGTATATTCATCTAATCTTATGTTTATGTATTATATTTCTATCATGATGATTTTTCCCAAAATTACTTACAGTTTCTGAAAGTATAGTCAATTTACCTGTTCTATATCTCACTGATTTTGGTAATCCGGAACTAATTAAGGGCGAATTTCACCAATAAACTGAACGTGATCAGCACATCTAATTCGCGTTCAAAGCTCTTGAACGAGATTTAGATGTGCAACATTGTTCTGGAATATTAACACTGACAGCTGTCAGTGTCAAAATCAAAGATGACACTGCTCTTGAATGTGATTTTGATGTGCTGATCGCGTTCAGTTTATTGATGAAATTGTTGGAATTCGCCTGAAGTAAATAGAATATCTAGCTTGTAGAAACTGTAGATAATTGGCTCAAAACATATCAAACTACGAATGGAGTTCATGTTACACTTTTGACATGATTGTCAGTTATGTTCTGGCCAAACTAAAGTAAAATAATGTATGTGTACTATTAATTAAATAAATAAATAAATAAATAATAAATAATACTAAGCCAATATTTTCTGTACTATTTAGTATGAAAAGCACAGATTAATGCACAGTATATTTACATCGAATTAACATTGTATATTAACGCACTAATTTACTAAAAAAAATACTAATTGAGTGTTTTGTAATGAAGTGTCTGGTTCACGCAAATAGTTGTCATTTGATTTTAGTAATAGTCTCGTCCCCTATTCCGTCGGACTCTGGGGAATTTGTTGCGCCACTTCTTCCCAGCTAAAGCACTAAAGTAACCGTCATGAGAAGCTATAAATTTTGTAAACAAGTGTTCAGGAGTTCACAACATTTGGACCAACAAAAAAAAATAATTTGTTAAAGATGCGTTTATTTCAAAATGGCGTCCCGATAGTTTACAATCCCTGCGACGGACGCGTTCCGGTACCAAGAAACACAAACGATAGCGCTTTGCGTCGTTAAAATATGATCCGACTAAATTGAATAGGTTGTTACTTTCATATAACCCGTCTATATTTCATGTCGATTGAATATGGTCAATTTATTATTATCTCGCAGTATAAAATGTTTACTTAGAAAAAGATGTTTGTTTACATAATTTATAGCTTCTCGTGACGGGTACTTTAGGAGGTGTTGAAGGGCGGGCCTTTTGGGGGACTGTCTTATGTAATTTTGACTTTCAAAACTTGTCGATTCTCAGCCTAGTTTGAATAAATGAATTTTGATTTTTTGAATCATGGTATCTGGCGATTTTTTTTTTGTGATTGGCATCTCGTACGTCAACCTGGACTGGCTGCTTGACTGTTCTTGCCTGTAGGTGTCTCAATAAAACAACGCCTTCAGCCAGGGTTTAAAGGGTCGCTAGAGGATGGTAGCAAGAAACGGGTTGGATCAAGCAAGGGTCGGGGCAAGTTAACCGGCGAAACGTAGGTGGTACAAAAGTACATCTCTGTCTACCCGTTCGTAAATAACAGGCGTGATAAAAAATTACTCTGTCAGTACCAAGAGATTGAGGGTTGCGAACAAAATATTGAATGAAAGCGGTCAATTGGAAAATCACTATAGATCTACGAGATGACCATTCACACTTAGACTAAATAGGTATTTGCGTGGACCAAACACACTCTAAAGTGGAAATAGTAATTAATGATTTTGTTTAAATTTCTCATTGATCTGTCTTAATATTAATTAAAGCGTTTGAAGTTCGAAGAAATCTCATTATTCTTCTTTTTCCGTGGTTGGTTAAGAAAATAGTTCTTATTGTGCTTCGTAAAACCTATTAGTTTTTGTCTCGTAAAATTAATAATTCAATTTATTATTATTATTTCCACTCAAAATCATGTCCATCAACAACAACAACAAATTAATAATAATAATTAATGTATTAACATGAATTAATAATTAATTTTACAGATGCAACATGCTTATGTCGATATTCGAGCTTATCGGTTGGAAGCAGTGTTGGATAGAGAGGTAAATGTGCGAAAGAGATAGCATGATGTCCAGCAACTTCTACTTTTTACTATGTAGTGGGTTTGATGACATGTTTAAGTTACGTTGCAATGACGTCACAGGAACGTTTTAGGTGGAGGACTAATTTGAGCCTTAGATCAAGCATGGAATTGCAATTGAAATGAATTTAATGTTGTTTCTAAAACGTATAGGTACAGCTTATAACAGAAATGTATGATATTGGTTACAAAAATTACCAGCTGCCCCATTCAAATCATCTATAATTAGTCGACCTAAATGTATGGGATACCTGATATTTTTTTCACGTTTACCGTTTTGGCCCCATGGATCTTCAGTTTGATTTGCTGTATCACGCCCTTTGATATTAGGTCTTTACCTATGAAATTGCCGTTTTGCAGTACTGGCCATTTCAAATCAAAATAATTTTTGTTTGGGTAAGAATTCTAATTTCAAATTAATTTTATTTTAAAAACATGGATTTTTTTTTCCAAAAGTAGTCATTTGTTTATTGATTAGTGTTACATTTTCATCGCATTTCAATCTTTTTCGTCATCATGGATACGTTAAAAATTCGAGTAATTATGGAATATGAGTACCGTCGTGGCAGCAACGCGGCACAAGCGGCACGCAACATCAACGACGTTTACGGAGCTAACACTACAAACCAACGCACCACCTGTTATTGGTTTGCTCGCTTCCGTTCTGGAAATTTCAACCTGAAAAATGAACCTCGCGGTCGTCCGAAGACTTTGGTCGACAATGACGAATTAAAGGCGATTGTGGAAGCTGATGATACACAATCTACGGCTGAATTAGCAGCAGCTTTCGACGTTAGCGTCAAAACAATATTGGTCCATTTGCGTCAAATTGGCAAGGTAAAAAAGCTTGACAAATGGGTGCCCCACGAACTCAATGATCGTCAGCGCGAAGTACGCGTCGAGACGTGCCTTGCACTGCTCAACAGACACACAAATGAAGGAATTTTGAACCGCATTGTTACCTGCGATGAAAAATGGATTCTGTTTGATAACCGCAAGCGCTCAGCAAGTTGGTTGGATCCTGGTTCAGCACCTAAACAATGCCTTAAACGAAAACTTACCCCTAGAAAAGTGATGGTCACTGTTTGGTGGTCTAGCGCCGGTGTGATTCATCACAGTTTCTTACCAAACGGGGTGAGCATTACTGCAGATGTGTACTGTGAAGAACTGAACACAATGATGGAGAAGCTGGCACATCTCCAACCAGCGTTGGTCAATCGCTCGTCTCCGCTGCTCCTGCACGACAACGCGCGACCTCATACTGCACAGCAGACGGTCTCCAAGTTGCAAGAACTGGGGTTGGAAGCTCTCCGTCATCCGCCCTACTCACCAGACCTTGCGCCTACAGACTACTACTTTTTCCAGAATTTGGATAACTTCTTGGCGGGAAAAAAATTCAATACCCGAGAGGCAGTACAAAATGCCTTTGAAGAATTTGTTGCCTCCCGTCCAGCTGATTTCTTTAAGAAGGGCATCAATAAACTGCCACTGCGATGGCAAAGATGCATTGATTGCATGGGTGATTACTTCGATTAATACAAATAAAAAATACACGAAAAAAAATCGTTTAAATTTTTTCATACAAAACGGCAATTTCATAGGTAAAGACCTATTATTACAGTTAGTAACAGCAAAGCACTATCATGGTTTTCATAGGAGGTATCTTTTCCCTTTGAGAGAAAGAGAATTACATAAAAAATGCGAGAGATTTAAAAAAAATGATCTATTGTTTTGTGGCGTAACTTAACTATAACATGCCTATTCTTTAGATAAAATTAATTAATGAGGTTCTACTTAGTGTAAAATACTTTTTAAAAGATTCGAATTTTAAAAATATTGGAACGAAGTTCCTTATCGCGCGTTGTGAAAGGGGGCTAGACGGAAAAAATTCTCACGAAAAGTTGTAACGACACTTTTTGCTATAGTAAGCTATTGTAAGCCGTGCGGCGTGTGCATGTTTCTCTGTCTGTCCCTCTCTCTCTCTCTTATAGAAAGAAAGCCAGATATTTTCATTTCGTCATTTTTTTATTTTATTATTTAGATCTTTTTTTTTTAACTTCGTTCCATCCGGGTGTCCCTTGACACCTCTCAAGTTTTTTAAAACTTTTTAAATAAAAATATTTTAAATATTCGAATCATGTCTGTAGTTTTTATTAAGACATCTTGTCTCTTTTTATCTATACTTCGTAGCTATAGTGAAAATATAAATAGTAGTAAAATTGGTAATCTCACCGACTTTTTCGCACATTCCTCTTCTTTTTGTGTCGAATATTAAGGTTGCTAACAATTATTATTAAGTAAATAACCAATTAACTATTTTTATTTAATGTTTTTTTATTTTTTAAATTTCAGAGGTAAGTGATTTAATTTAATTTATTTAAATAAAGGAGGCGTGATTGTATGCTTTGCATGTTTCTTTCGTACCGTAAAAGTTTATATTTAGATTAGAAATAGACACTGGACACCAATAATTTTTTTTTTTTAAAGGAAAGATAAGGGACATGGGGTAGGCCTTTGCCCAGCAGTGGGACAGTATAGGCTAACAAAAAACAAAAGGAAAGAATTTTCCTTTAAACCTTAAGGAAATCATAATGGGGACTTGTTTGTGAAATATGAAAATTTAACAGGAGTTATTTTGACTGCCTGTCCTGTTGGTCTAGTGTTTGCAAGCGCTACCGCTGAGCACGAGGTTCCTGGGTTCGATTCCTAGGTCGGGCAAAGTGTTATTGATTTTTTCTGTCTGGAATTTCTCAGTAACAGCCCGAAGTCTAGATTTGTGGCTAGATGATGGCAATAGACTCGCCTTCAAGTAATATGGATGTACTATAGGTACTGTAAAGGTTTGTTGCATAAAGAATGCAACCTTTATGTTAATACAGGCCGGTAATGGAATGACTGTCACATTTGAACTATTAAGATGTTGTGTCTAGGATTCTATCCGTCAATGAGAATAGGATGAGATTTATCCTGAAGAAAAATATATTTAATTGTATTAGGCGCGGCCTTATTATTTATAGCCTTGACTTATTTAAATATACGTGGAGTACCACGGAGTTAAATACTATCTAATATTTCATTTGTACCTAGATCCCTTAATTACAACAGTACACCTCTGCTTAACCCTCCGGGTAAGCAAGGCGTAATGATATGATGAGTAAATTATTGGTATAACAAGAATAACAAACAGCCCAAACCACGGCTCCAATCCACAACTTTTTACAATATTAAAATAGTACCGTAAAAGGTCTGTTTTAAAAGCACAGACAAGGTTGTGTTCGAAATACAAAGACAAAACATATTTTTTTTAAATGTACTGTCATTTTGAGTTCATGAGTTGACAGTGTCAGATTTATTTAAAAAAATATATTTATTTACTTTGAATTTTGCACAAGAGTTCATTACAAACATTTCCTTCGTTAAAAATACGGAAAAATAACTTGGAAATGGGGGAACAAGCCTGTTTTTGTTGGTTGATGACTCTAATAAATTTAGTGTTCATATTTTTTTACATCATAATCAGAGTTAAATTGAAGAATAAACCGAAACCTAATAGTACCAATACTAGTCATCTCTGGTTAGAAGAACAGGTGTTTTGTTATTCTCGAGATCTGCTGCACCCTTGCGTAACACACTATTATCAAAATCTGAACAATTTTGAATGTGTGATCCATTGAACATATTGACTTTATAACTCGTCTGGTGGTTTTGAGTATTTTGTAAATGGCCTATGCAGATGTTCTGCAGATCTGGTAGCATCTTGTGACGGGTCGGTGCGCTCCCTAATCTAGGGTTGAGCTACACGGTGACTGATACATACATGCCGTCTGTTGGAACAGGTCAGCTCAAAGCTGCAATGGATCTTTCTTCAAAAGACCCTTCCAGACATGGCCTTGCATTGTTAGACTCACTCATAAAATTCATTATAATATAATGTTTGGACTTTAAAAGAGACCAGTCCCCTCCCTCGTTCATTATATCTGGATCCCCCAAATTCTAAATCCAAATCCCCCAAATCAAATTTCGAACGTAACCGTAATGTTATAACGTTTCAGATGCGGTGGCTCCCTAATATCGAGGCGCCATGTTGTGACAGCTGGACACTGCGTGGCTCGGGCACAGCCACGCCACGTCCGCGTGACGCTCGGTGATTACGTCATCAATTCGGCAGCGGAACCGCTTCCCGCGTATACTTTTGGCGTACGGACGATCAAAGTGCATCCCCTGTTCAAGTTTACGCCACAAGCTGACAGATTTGATGTCGCTGTGTTGACGTTAGATAGGAATGTGCACTACATGCCTCATATAGGTGAGTATAGGACATTTGTTTTATTAT
Organism: Antitype chi; assembly: GCA_947359405.1. Classification (NCBI taxonomy): domain Eukaryota; kingdom Metazoa; phylum Arthropoda; class Insecta; order Lepidoptera; family Noctuidae; genus Antitype; species Antitype chi. The sequence goes on along the minus strand of OX375835.1, from coordinate 7,763,738 downwards.
GCAATGGCTTGGAAAAATCTGATCTTATCTGATCGTTAACCGATGGCAGGGTAAATCAGGGTAATTCAAATTGCCTTCCTGTAACAGTTGCTAATGCGAATACTTAGTCCACAATCGCATGGATTGTTTCGTGATCTGAATCTTCAACGCACTACCGATTTTTCGTCGCGCTAAGATGTACTCTATTGGATTCATGTGATTAGACTGGAAGCCGTCCCCAACTTAGTTGGGAAAAGGCTGAGCAGAAGATGACGATACTTCTTATCTTCATTTCTCTTCTTTAATCGGTCCCTCATTACTGAGGATCATGGTCATTGGACGCCTTTAAGCGGACAATCTGCCTCCATCGACTCCGGTCTGAAGTTGCCATCACCACCTGCTGAAATTTTCTGGAGGAGGTAGCTTCCTTTATTTGGTCAGACCACCGTGTTGGCGGCCGGCCCCGTGCTCTCTTTCCTTCGGTATTGCCAACAATGGCTAGCTTTTCAAGGCTGCTATCTTCATTTACAAACAATTTATTTCATTTCAGCTAAATGCACAAAACTAAAAAAAAAAAAAAACAATTTCAATTTTAATTCTTTTGTTTCAGCCCCAATCTGCTTACCGGAGCGGGGGTCCGATTTCCTGGGGCAGTACGGCTGGGCAGCGGGCTGGGGCGCCCTGAGCCCTGGTTCCAGGCTGCGACCACGGACACTGCAGGCTGTGGATGTGCCTGTCCTGGATAATAGGGTCTGCGAGAGGTGGCATAGGGCTAATGGTATGTTCCTTTTTTAATTTCATAAATAAACTATTACAAGATTCAGAGACATGAAAAATTTGACACCAGAGGCTTAGGTATGATGTGTTAAGCGCCTTAATTTTCAGCCATCTTGCTTTGATACTGGTGTAAGAGAAAGGTGGAGCTATACAGGATGTATGTATAGCGCCATCCCTTTTTCGCAACGGAACAAAGATGACTTTAATACTTTTTAAGACGCGATTGGAGTATGAATATCGATGGCTATAATAATAGGTGTGAATGATGATATGGCTAGAAAGGGGGTGACCAACGAGATGACGTAATAGAGAAGTATGGAAGATAAAGACATGTCACGCTGACCCCGTTTCGTGATAAAAAATCCTTTGTGTTTCTTTCAAGAAGATTTATTAATCAGCTCCTCTCAATTTCCAGGTATAAACGTGGTGATATACCCCGAAATGCTGTGCGCGGGCTACCGCGGTGGTGGCAAAGACTCCTGTCAGGGAGACAGTGGAGGGCCACTTATGCTCGAGCGGGCAGGACGCTGGTACCTCATAGGCGTCGTCTCCGCAGGTTACTCCTGTGCCAGCAGAGGCCAACCGGGTATATACCATCGGGTTGCCCACACGGTAGACTGGATATCCCATGCTACAACACTATCATAGCATCGGTAGAAGTGAAGTGATGGTACCGAAACTTTTGAGTGTTTACCCAAAGTGCCCCCATGGCGCTAGTGTGGCTAAAAGTTAGACAAAGACTTAAATGAAAAGGCTTGAATGAATTTGATTGGCTACTGAATTTTTGTGCTAAATTTTAAGTAGTGGAATTTTAGTGTCAAGCCGTTGGGTTAACTTTTAGGCACAGTGGCGCCATTTTGATTGGTGTTTTTTGGAAATGGAGGTCGATTTTTTTTAGACTGGTTTGTTTGACGACTCACTGAATGTAATTAGGGCTAAATATTGTTAAAATGTCACTCAGTTTCTGTTTTTCGGTAACTGATAGACTTAAATGAAATATTTTAATCTTATTTAGTGATATTTTAATTATATTCAGTGAGTCGGTGTTGAAACGTCTTAAACATTTATTCAATGTAACAAAAGTGTCGTATTTTGTAAATCAAATGTCGTAGACATTTATTAATTGGCCTTTTGTCGTATTAGCGACAGATTTGATATTCAAAAGGTTAAAATTTTGCAAACGGATGAAAATATGTAGCACAAAATAATACGAAATTATATTTTTCAATTTAGTGTGTACAATACAGTCCAATGCTTTAATTTTAGTTATAAATGACAATAAAAAATCTGTGTCTTGGAATAACACCATGAGTAATATAGAAATACCTGGCAAAACTACTGTGTATAAATAAAACAACCCCCGTTTTGGGCTTCGCCACAGTCGGGTAGATATTTGTATATTTTATAAAATAATTGTGTGTTAATATAAAATGCACTGCAGGAAAAAAACAACGAAAGAAACTAACTGTCGTATTGTCGTACTGAATACGACAAAAAGTTTATGTCAATATTTGTATATTACCAACGACTTACGTTTAGTAGATAACCCTATTCCACCAAATAGTCAATAGATTTACCATTTTATATTAATTTTCAGAAAAAAATGTGTATCCAAAAAGTCAACTGTTTTCTAGACTCGTTTATATTTAAGGTTTTATTGTGATAAAATATTAAATTCATTGAGAAATATTGTTGCATAAATATTCGCTAAAATTGCAATATTAACATAATATGGAGTTATATTAATAGTGCCTTATTTAAAGCGTGGGGATTGGAGTTGGTCACAAACATTTTGTGCAAAGCTTCTGGCCAGGTTTAGGCAAAAATTGTGTGCTGATCTGTGCAAAGCTCGTGGGCAGGTCTGTGCAAAGATCACGCCCGTAATTGTGCAAAACGTCCAAAGTGAATATACATGAATAGAAGTTCTATCTATTTTAACAGGTATTTAAATACGTAGAAAACATATTTTTTTACAATTAGATTGTATTTGCAAATCTAAAACAAAGATGTTTTTATACAATTAATGTTAATCGTATTAAAAATGTCTTTGTTTTTTTTATTTTTTATTTGCATAGTGTGTTTGTGAACAACTAGGTTCTTCATTCTCTGATGTTTTAAAAATATCTTACGCCTTTTGTAAATATCCTGCTATGTGTAAATACGTAACAAAATATTTTTACAAGATTTTTACTTTTTCTACCATTTTTTTTAAATGTAAATAAATTAATTAAGTATTAATTTAAAAAGCGCTTGAGGTAAGTTATTCTGCTTCTAATTTATTTTGTACCATGTTTTTTATTTTTTTTGTTAAAAACTAATTTTAGGTTTTTTTTATTAACGGAGACAAAAATCGTTGTTGATAAAATACATTATTTAATGTTAATTTAATAAATTGTATTTATTGTTAATTTAAACAAGTGTTTCATTAAAGTTTACAATACTGTTACTTTGCCTTACGGGATTTTTAATAACTAATGATATTAATTATGATTATATTAATTGAATTATGAATAATATAAATAATTATACTTAAATAATAATATTCGATCTATAACAACGTAGGTACTATCATTATTTTGTTAAAATATTTTCTTGAAGCGAAATATGGATTTGACTGGATTATCCCACAAGTTAAATAAAAAATATCTGACTAGATAAAAATAACAAAGCCATCAATAAAAATAAAAACAATCTAGTAAAATAAACCAGCAAATCACCACCCAATAGGAACGCGGTGCGCGCGCACGAATTTCTCTAACAGATCGTACAAAGGGCGGTAATATCGGTTGAGAGCTCCTGCGGATATGTCGTGTTCTCCTGTCGCTGCCTCCATAATTTCACTCCAGTGCTGCGAGTGGCCACGGGACATGAAATCTCTGTAAATGTAAAACATAATAATGATTTGCTAGTATCAATCAATCAATGTGGCTTCCAATATAACCGAAGGCGGCTGAATACCAGTATTTTAAATGGAGCGACTGCCTTTCTGACCTCCACAACCCAGTATCTGGGCAAGACGATACTCCTTGATAAGACTGGTTGTCAGACTTTCTGGCTTAGTCCCGGCTGTTACTCGTGGATATTTGACAGTTGTTACGGGTCGTCAGAAGCCCGAAAGTCCGACAACCAGTATTACTTTACTAATAGGTATTACCCAGTTAGTAGGATGTGGAGGTCAGATAGGCAGGCTCTCCATGTTATGGGGAATCTAGTCGCGGGCTTGAACTCACTGGTGGGCCTGACTAAAAAGCATGCTGTGTCACGAGGCATCATGTCTGACAGAGATAGTATCAGTGATAAGCAGTTAGACGCTAGTCTAGCGTAAAAATTAAGAAAAGTACTTCGGAAGATCGGGTTTTATGGAAAAACCACTGCATAAATCAATGACAAATAAAATTTATTGAATTTTTAGATATTTGAGCTTTGTCGGTACCGATTTGGTTTTGGAGATTTAACACTTCTTTTGTTATTTAAACAGGCCCAAAGTTAGGTTAAATTAGCAAGAAAAACGAATCTTTGTTGGCTCCTAACTTTTTACTGGCTTTTTATTTTAGTATTTTGTTTCCGCACAGACAATGATAATAATGAGACAAAACCATACCGTGTGTAATTTTTGGTGTAGATTGTCGAACAGTGGAGTAATACACTCCCGAAGTTTGCATGGAAAAAAAATCGACAAGATTCACCTTAAATACTGGTATTCAGCTGCACCCGGTTGGACTGGAAGCTGACCCCAACATAGTTGGGAAAAGGCTAGGCAGCTTGATTGGCTGTTCTCATCCAGCTCCTACCCTGTGAAGATCATCGCTCCACCTAGCCATAGATTTTCTATTAGGCATAAATCAATGTTTAAGAAGAAAACTTACTTCAAAATCTTCCCAGCAGCCTTAGACCCGTATATGTCGCATCTCGTCAAGCTGATGGTCTCCGGCACAGTTCCCTCAGCGCTGCGACGACCGAACACTGCAGCTTTGCATAACTTCTCAAAGAGTTGGTGTTGAAGGAAACCGCTGAGGAAATATCTGGGAAGGAAAGATCATTTGAAGAACCGAAAATTAGACACTTGGAAGCGCCACGGTTTTTGCAATTTGCAGGCCAGTGTTAGGTTGTGTGTTGAACAAAATATGATTCGCGACTGTGACACGTATATATTTCTGCCAGGGATGCGGGTTGTTCGAAAGAGCTACCGTAGCCCCTGGCTTACAGGCAACTGAAGGAACACGGGTGGGTTTTAGTCTGAAACGCCCTCTCGCTCCACCCAGAGCGGGAGATTTTCCTTTATGATTCCCCACCCTCAAAAAAAAGGATGGAATTTACAGAACTATAATCATTAAAATCATCAATACTACTCATTAATTTAATCCCATTGAATGTTTGTTTCACGAAATAGTCTTCAATCGGATTAAATGAACTTGAGAATTGTATTGATGATTTGAATAACAAAACAAAAAGTTTTACTGGCAAAAAGGAATAGGTGATGGTTGACAGACAGTTATCTAACATAAAACACAGTTAAGTTAGTATATTACAATTTTGGTTAAGCGTTGGCCCCCAAACTAAACAGGGATTGTATCTTGGGGGACAGAGTGCGAATGAGCGGAAAATAATAGGTTGACTTACAGGGCTAGTTCAGTAAAGCGTATATTATGTTGTGTATATGTGTTTGTTTATATGAGTGACTGTGAGGGTGAAGTGAGTTGTTTGTTGGCACTTTGGATTGTCGGCAAATATTAGAGAAAGGATTTGATTTCGGAATAGCTCCAGAAGCCATTTCTTTAGAGCAGTTTTTAGGCGAGTGGTAAACAGGTATTTGATTATAATTCTGTAAAGCCATATTATTTTTCACTTTGTTCTATTTTTTAGGAAGTCGTTTTTATTTAATAAGCTTTTTATTTTTTAACGTTTAGCTGTCTTACCACAACTTGTTATGTAAATAACAGTGACAGAAATTTATTAAAACATCATCAACATACACCAAGTGGAAACAAATACATATTATTGAAGCTAACTCAGAAACCACTAACTAATCACTACTTGACCAAATTATTATAGGACCACTCGATAAGTATATCCTTTCTAACCAAAGAATTTTACAAATCAATCCATAAATGGGGAGTTCTGAGGTAACAAACATTTAAAAAAATACAAACAAATTGAGAACCTTCTTTTGTTGAAGTAAAATAAAAACAAGAATGATTGACTGATGATCAGGCTTATTACGAAAGTACACACTGCCCTGTTGGAATAAAAACTTCAATAAAATCTATAACTAATAGACTACTATAGAAGAAGAGGCCTCAAAAAAGTAAAAATCATTATCATCATCATTTCAGCCGAAAGACAACAATTGCTGGACATAGGCCTCCCCCAAGCACCGCCACTTCGACAGGTTCTATGCTTCCCGCATCCAGCGGATTCCTGCGGCCTTCACTAGATCATCGGTCCACCTTTTAGGATGCCTTCCAACGCTACGTCTTCTAGTACGCAGTCGCCACTCCAGAATCTTTAAGCCACAACGGCCATCTGTTCTGCGAGCAATGCCAAACTTATAAGTAGAAATAGCTAGCAGATTATAAATACCTGATATACGGTGTATTATCCGGGACGTGGTACTTAGCACCCACATCAAAATACTCTTCTCCCCTAAATCCAGGTGGCGCTATTCCTTGCAATTCCATCGCCATAGCCCAGAACTCCTGATTATCACCCTTCAGACTACCCTCAAAATACTTCCATCTGTATTCATCTATTAGAAGGGAAAATGGTATTTGCGGGAGTTTATTTAGAGCTTGTTTCAGTAAAAGTATAGTGTCAGTAGTTATATCTTCGTCTTCGAATAATTTCGGAGGATCTTTGTCTATATATTTTTCAATTGTTTCGATATTTAGTTCTTTAAATGGTAGGTCTTCAGCTTTCAATTTGTTATCAATGTCATAATATTCTTTTGTATTTACTGTCCTTATTAGTTCTTTAAGTATTTGGTCTTGATTTTCGTCTTCTATCACTTTTGAATCCCCGTTAATGTTGTTATCTTTCTCATTCTTAGAGTCTTTATCAATATCATTATTTACGTCATCATTATTAGATACTTTTTCAGTTACGGGATGTTCTGAATTGTCATAATTATATGTGTATAGTAAGGAGTCGTTGATTAGACCCAGTCTGTTCAAGTGTTGTGGTGTCAGTACTCCATACATTATGGTGTCTCCAATAGTTTCGTGGAGAGCTGTGTTGGCTTGCTATAAGAGAGAATTAATTAATTTTGAATGCTGAATTAACGCTTCAAAGTGACTTTGGATTACGGATAGAAGTTATATCCAGTGGTGGCCTAGTGGTGGCTATAATCAATGTATTTAGGAATTAGATAAACATTTGGTAGTCAACATTGTTAAAACCTTACCAGAATTGGTAAATTGGATTTTGCATCATGCTTTCTAAATACGTATATTCTAATATGAACTATAATCCATGGGAATCTAATATTAGGACTGTGGTAAGATAGGCCGATCAGGTTAAGCAAAGCTTGCCGCGGTTGGTCCGTGGATGGGTGACCATCTTTACATACCAAGACCCCTTCGTGCCTTGGAAAGCACGTTTAGCCGTTGGTCCCGGCTGTCATTTGTGGATCTTTGACCATCGTTACGGGTCGTCAGAAGCCCGAAAGTCTGACAACTAGTCTTACCAAGGGGTATCGTATTACCCAGTAACTGGATTGTGGAGGTTAGATAAGCAGTCACTCCGTGTAAAATACTGGTATTTAGCTGCATTCGGTTAGACTGGAAGCCGACCTCGACATAGTTGGGAAATTACTAGACAGATGATGGTAAGACGCGGGCTTGAAATGCAGCTTATACCATTCCACGTTTAACTAGTCAAGATTTTGATTCATTTATTTATTTATATATTTTATTTTAAATAGAACGGCCGAAGCCAATTACACTATTTAAACATATTAATATACACATTACAAGCTATTTATCACAGTCATGCATTCTTCTCACAAAAATTCAAAAATTCTGACAGCATCATCTTCCATTCATCCGCAAACATATCAAGATTTGTATTCGAGTTCAGGAGAGCGTTAATGGCGGTTAATGTTCGAGGAATAGGTGACGTGGAGGTTCATGAAACTTATACTTATTTATGTGATTACAACTTTTTTGTACTCACCCTGAACAAAGCCGGTTGATTTTTATATGCCATGTAGTACTGAATATGACCCAACTCGTGATGCAACACGTAGAAATCTTCCTTTGACGTGTCAGCGCAATATAACAATCTGAAATTAATGCAATTGTAAATAAAGAATGAAATAAGATAAATAGTCCGGTGGGCTAAGTTGGGTTAATTAGTAAGTTAGGTAATAAATAGTATACAATAAGCCTATAAGCTCATCTCTTTTTATTTCTTCATTCTCCTTCTCATTGAGGTAGGCAAGGTACGAATATTACATACCTACTCATTTTTCTGTATTAAGTGTTTTGTGTGTAGGTACATCTGTGCACAGTCACCAAAAGAGTTAAGTACCCAGAATCGTCGGATATAGTTGATGTTTAGGAAGAAAACAATGGATGTTTTCTAATTAAATTAAATTTCAGAAATGATCAGTTTGTTTTCTATTCATTAAATTATTTATATCCATTATTTAATTATTTATACTTATGTGCGACCGTACATACAAAATGTAGTTTAGGATAAAGCATAAAAATGTAATTGCTACGTTATTGGCAACACTAACCGAAAATCGCCATCTTGAAACATGTCTGCCGCAGTGCCGTGACAGCGCGTGTCACTGTTGTTTTCCCGCGTGAACACGGATTCGCGCCAAAACGTTTCTGTCATGGCGGGCAAGCCAAGCGACTGGTAGAAATCTTCTGCTCTTCGTGCCTGAAGATATTAGTTTCGAATTCAGTTTGAAATAGAATTGATTTATTTGAATATGACTGAAAATCTTCTTCCATCTGGCGTTATTAATTTTTAGCGTTAGTACTTCAGTTTCTTTGGTTTGCGTCTTTCTTTCTTTCTCTCTTCTTTATATTTTCAATGGTAATTAGGCACACAAACATTAACTACCTAACAGGCCAAACACGAAATTTCGTCGATTTCGCTTATTTACTTGATTTTGAAGACGCACTTTTACAGTTAAAATACTGCATTTCCATAAGTTTTAATGCACAACATAAAATATCGTTTCATTGGTAAAAAGTGATTCATACATTGTATTTTTTTCATACCGTGTAGACGTTAGATTGGTTCGTAAATATCATCGATCACTATTATAATATGTAGGTATATTCTTAACTTCTTACAGCAAAATTTTCAAAACAGTCGCCAGTTTGAGGTCGATTAAGCAAAATCAAATAATAAAAAATAAAAGTAGTTCATCCAATATATCATCATTGAAATTATATTTCATATGGTGCATTAAAACTCATAGAAATATTGTAAAATTACGTAAATCAGCGAATTCTAAAAAAAAAACATATACAGCCTCTTACGTCATTAGTAGCAAAGGAAGAGTCAGTTCATTATCAAGAAATATGTTTGTTTGTTATCGCTATGGTTCAAATTATAATTAATATTAATTTACTAACCATGTGCATCACAGTCCAATTCATCTTCTTAATACTCTCATCCAAATTTATAGTCTGTGGTAGTAGAAGATCAGCCAATGGTTCCCAGTTCTGTGACCATAGATTACCTAAAACAATTTCAAATGACGAAATTAAATTACATTACTTTGCGAGATCCAAAGTAATTACGAATTCACTTTGTTTAATGTTTTGTGTGATTCCTGGAAAATATAGGGCTGCAGTCTTTGTTCTATGACAGCCGAAAAAGCCGATTAAGGCCCTAGTAATTTTAAAGGTACTCGTCGTATTGTCGTTATGAGCGATAATAGTTCTTACTGCAATCCGATACGGGTTAAAATCTGTTGTAATAAATTCGAATTATAAATGAGCAAGCATTGTCGTAAAAATGCAAATAAAATCGTATAAAATTAGATATAATAAATAATCCATCACTGGATGCAGTTTGGCATTTGGAATTTTATGGTATTTTTTTAATTATAATTATAATTGTTATTGAAGGGATAAACTGGTTTTAAAGAAAATTAAGAGGTAGCTTTAATTATGTTTTGAGTTAAATCACTGTAAGCAAAAAAGACTTGAATATATCATACATATTTTTGCTTTCAGAATTATTTACGGTTAAAGAGATACACTGGCTTAAAAAACCACCTTTATGAGCGTTTTCAAGAAATCACCGCCTTAACGAATAATGTTAAGGACGTAGGCAAGGGGCTTGTCGCCTAATAATAGCTGTACGTTTCGATCGCTCACGTTAAGCTATACTTGCCACGGTTGGTCCATGGATGGGTCTCCATCTTTACATATCAAGACCCTCCTTGCCTCGGAAAGCACTTTAAGCCGCAGGTCTCGACTGTCATTCGTGCATCTTTGACAGTCGTTATGAGTCGTCAGAAGCCTGAAAGTCTGACAACCAGTCTCCAAGGGACGTATCGTATGCTACTGGCCAGTGATGCTAGCCATGGCTGCTGGCTAGTGCTGGAGGCCAGTGCTGGCGGCCAGTGCTAGCCGCCAGAACTGGCCAGCAGCACTAGCTGCCAGCACTGGCCGCCAGCAGCACTATCCGCCAGCCCTGGCCGCCAGTACCACTATCCGCCAGCACTGGCCGCCAGCACTAGCCGCCAACACTAGCCGCCAGCACTAGCCGCCAGCACTAGCCGCCAGCACTAGCCGCCAGCACTAGCCGCCAGCACTAGCCGCCAGCACTAGCCGCCAGCACTAGCCGCCAGCACTAGCCTCCAGCAGTAGCCGCCAGCACTGGCCGCCAGCAGTAGCCGCCAGCACTGGCCGCCAGCAGTAGCCGCCAGCACTAGCCAGCAGCACTAGCCTCCAGCACTAGCCGCCAGCGGCTATGTTATCACTATTACATATTTTGCTTCCGTGTTTTGTTTCAGGCGACACAACTGGCTTACAGCTGTAGCTCGAGGAGATCTTATTGTGAGATTTGGAGATTTTAGGATTTGGGAACAGCATTTCGAAAGAAAGTTTAGCATATTTTCAAAGTACAGAACAAAAATATATTTAAGTGATGATGTATTTCCTTCACTAAACATTCCATCTCTCGACTCGCACTTGCTCGGTTTTTATTTTCACTAACTGAGTGACAGCCCTATAAAAGTAGGTAAGAATTTTGAGCTCTGTTAGGAAGCTTTCAGCTCGGGTATATGTTCTGTACTAATATTGAGATGAATACCTATTTTACTATGATTTCAGCTTGATTCACATTTTAGTAATGTGGTGTATGATAAATTGGTGACACGTAAAAGCTATAGGAACGTAGTTGTAACACTTACGTATTCACTATTCAGAACACAAAAAGATTGGGAATCTTTACATGAAGTTAGATCAATTTTGACATAAATAAAATCCGTGTATTTAGGAATTAGATACGTCAAAATTTCTCCGTAATAGAGGACATTCTAACAAGTATTCTTTGAGCAACGTGACACCTATTACCTATGGGTAAAATGATACAGCCCCATAACTTATAAACAGACGGTGTTCGCTTCCTAATAGGGTGTCCCTTCGCAACCCTTAGGGGTACCTGATGGTTGCAAGTGAAGTCCAAGAAACCGTCATCAACACAATCGATACAAGCACAGAAAAAGAGACTACAACTACAGGCAGCCTAAGCGAAGGCGCGTATTGAAATGGAACTCTTTGATAGAATACATTCCACCATCGGCGTCCAGGGCACGCCATGATAGCGGCGGTAAGTCCCCTCTTTGAGGAGTGGCTTGAGAGGCGGCATGGCGTCCTCACCTTCCGCCTGACGCAGGTCCTCACCGGACACGGTTGTTTCGGGAGGTTCCTGTTTCGCATAAGGTGGGAGGAAACGCCCGGGTGTTTCCATTGCGAAGATCGACCTGAGGACACGGTGGAGCATACGGTGGCGGTCTGCTCGGCTTGGGCGGAGCACCGCCGTGTCCTCGTGGAGGCGATCGGCGGCGGCGATCTCTCGCCTCCGGCCCTGGTACAGGCCATGGTACGCGTACCAAGCCCGGGTCGACGGCGCGTTGTGTTCCACGCGCGCCTCAAAGAGATGTCAGCACCAAATGGTGGGATCCGCAAGGGCCGATGCCTGCCAGGGGTGCGGGTTGTTCGAAAGAGATACCGCGGCCCCTGGCACATAGGCAACTGAGGGAACACGGGTGGGTTTTAGTCAGTAAAAATCTGACCACCCAGAGCGGGAGAAGTTATTTTATGATTTCCCACCCAAAAAAAAAAAATAACCATCGGCGTCCAGCGGGTTGCATCCAATAACGGTGCGGGTGATAATGAAAAGTGGTTGGAGCGTAGCCAACAAGAACTACAGCAGCTTGATACTGATAAACACAAGTAGCACACGAACCCGGCCGAGACATCGTAGATATACTGGTGACCTAAACGCAATAACTCATTAAAGGAGCCACGGATCGTAGCGCAACGCATTTTCATACAAAATAGTGCGGTGTGGACCGCCTGTAGCGTGCGAAGAAAATGTACGAAAGTGATGAAGGAGAATTTTTACAATGCGTTACGCTGTGGTGAGGCCCGTCCTAATTTGCACTAGCCTTAAAAAGTAGCAACGAGTAAAGTCGATAATAGATGTCAGTAACAGGGCGAGCTATCCAGGGCGCGCTGACATATCGTTACTCTAGCTTTTTAGGGTTCCGTAGTTAGCAAGGAACCCTCATGGTTTCGCCATGTCCTTCCGTCCGTCTGTCTCAAGTTTTCGACTTATCTCAGAGACTTTTTGTACTAGAAAGCTGTAATTTGACATGGATCATTATATTAGTCACGCCGAAAAAGTGGTAAATTAAACCTTGAATTTTTTTTTGTAAACCTCCTCTACGTGTTATATTTTATGCTTGGGATGAATTCATTCCAACTATTGAAACCTTCATTGTGCGTGGTCCGACACACACTTGGTCGCTTTTTAAATACATACCTATTGATTTCAGATGACCTAAGCATATTCCAAAAGAGGTGTAGGTCTTGTTATACCTGACAATTAATGTCTTAAACGGCAGGCACTTAAATGCTTTGCGAAATACATACCCAATAAATGTGCAGGAATAGGCCCACGTTCAGGGACGATGTCACCATAGAACCTTCGCAGATAGAACCTCACTACACCATGCAGTAGGCTGTAGAGCGGGATCACTTCGTTGTAAAGACTGCGGCAGACATGGCGCAGTTTTGGTATCTCCAGGTCATCTCGCCAGGAGGCACCGATGTTTGGATATCCTGGAATCAATATACATATAATATACGTTCACTGCTATCATTCTTCACATACTTCAAATGGAAGAAGGTCCTCACTTCATCTGTATGTTTTTTTTAATACTCGTGTGTTCCGCGATATCCATTTAGATTTTTTTTAAGGATTAGTTAATTAGTTATGTCTCAGGGGTGGTCCCTTAAAATTGTTAATGTACAAAAGTATTTTTGCCTTTAAATTCAATCAAATTGAAGTCAGTTATCAATTTAGAAATTTTATGAATAAAATTCAATTCAATGAAAAACTTGAAGATATCTAGAGTTAGCTCATTGTTCTCTTTATAGCCATCAAGGATCTGAACAGATACATAGACTGACAAGATAAAAAAGGTTAGAACAATACACCGAATTACAAAATGATAGGAAACTTTGGCTTATATAGTCTATTCGCACGAATTTACTCAGCCCAAACGGGCGAATCGACACATTAAATTAATATTTTATTTTGTGTAGACGATTCGCCTGAAGGTAATTGATTTAATTTTATGCAATAAAGTAACTTAACATTAGTTCGATTTTCTCCTATTGTCTAATAAGATTTTTTTTTCTTAATCTTATTCAGGCAAGACAAAACAAAGAAGTTGCAAGACGCACCGAAAATGCCTGGAAGAGCTATTGGGCTATAAAAGATTTAATGAAGGGCGACCTTCCTCTATCGCTCAAGAGAAGACTCATCGACGTATGTATTCTTCCCCATCCTCACATATGGTTCTCAAACATGGTCTTTGACAATTCAGCTCGAGGTTTGCCAGAGAGCTAATGGAACGGAGTATTCTGGGTATCAAACTTGTGGACCGGGTTAAGAATACAACAATCCGTTCCAATACGAAAATAGCTGATGTCACTCGGAAAGCTGCCACGCTCAAATGGAATTGGGCTGGACACATCTGCCGTATGTCAGACGATCAATGGCCCAAACTTACGACCCAGTGGGTCCCGCTTAGTGGCAAACGACATCGCGGCAGGCCCAGACGGAGATGGCGGGATGAGCTGGACTCTTTTAATAAAGATTGGCCCTTGTCAGCTTTGGATAGAGAGAGGTGGAAAGAGAGTAGGGAGGCCTTTGCCCAGTAGTGGGACGTTACAAGCTAAAAAAAAAAAACAAAATCTATAGATACTTCTGCATAAAATTCGAAACGTGACAATTGCCTAGTAATAATAATAATTCCTAATTTCTGAAGTTGTCGAATCGCCCACAAATAAATTAACTTCGTGCCAATCGTCTTCAGAAAATAATTATAGGTATTATTTGACAGTATCGATTCGCCTGTTTCGGGCGACTAACTTCTTGAGAATCGCCGAAACTTTTGTGGCTGTCAAAACCAGCAAAGAAGTGAAGAAAAAGTGCATTTGCTATTCGATTACTGAGAACATCTACCTTTTACTCATAAACACCACCTACCGTTACGCCTAGCAGCTTTATTTTCAAAAGCAACCAATCTTCTATAAGGTTCCTTCATAGGTGGTCCAACTTTCTCCCTCCAAGCTAGCCACAGCCATCTTAAAACTTCTTCATTCCTCGAAAAAGTCATCATTTTTTCAAAATCTCCTTCACCTTTCAAACAAAGCATATCTTTTTCTTCAATATAACGGTTTACAGCAGTTTTGGTGGCAAAAAGAATTGGATCACCGTGTTTGAAATTGAAAAATTGTTTGAAGTTTGACAGATAATTCAAAATGGCGGCTTCGACTTGTGTCAAGTTACTTGTTGATATGTTTCCGTCACTTGGAATGCATATTTCGGCATCCGAATAGATTGATTGTAGTTCTTCGTAAAGATTGCTTGTATGTCTGCAAAAAATATGTAAATATTGTAATAGTAGATTCCTTGCTAGACAAAAATAATCAGGAAATAAGGAAGACATTAGGCAAACAGATTGTTTTCTATAAACAAAGCCTTTAAGGAAAATGCAAATTTTCTTACGGTATTTTCAATTTGTTTTGCAGGCCAGTGTCTGAGAAGTAATTGCGTAACACACTAACAGTAGCAAAGGGCTTTAATTTTGATGGTTCAACAACATTCGTTGCGTTATTTACGTTGTTGACCAGACAAATTGTTCTAACTCAAGCAGCAATGGATTAGCAACATCTTTCTTAGTGATTCAGATTCTGATTTATTGTGTGTTACGTAATTAGGGTGCTGGTTGTGTGTTGATTAAAATATAATTCGCAACTGTAACAAATATGGCTTTACAGAATTATAATCATTAAAATCAGCAATAGAATAGAATTGAATAGAAAAAGAATATTCGACACAGACACAACACAACAGCAATATAATAGCTTATGTTAGAATTGGCCTCAAATGTCATGAATTCATGAAATTATCGTCATTTAATTAGCTAAAATGAACCAGTAGTAGATAAAAATCATCAATGCAGATGATTTAATAAGTATTTGTTATGGCATCGCATCTGACACTGACCAAAATTGCAAAAAACGTAAGAATATTTGAATTTTGAAGGCTTATCTAGCAGCTATGGCAATCTATACATAAAAAAAATAATCCCTATTTCCCTTGGCCACGGCATCACACGTGAACGGCTGGACCACTCTTGCTAATTCTTCTTTGTTGTGTTTGTTATTGTCAGAGAAGGTTCTAATGAAAGAAAATAATAGTTTAAAAAACTAAAAAATACGCTTTAAAAACCAAACTAAAAAAGGAGAAATTAATTTAATTCAATTAAAAAGCGTGGGGTGCTTTTTGAGGTATTTTTATAATCACTTAATGTCAAGCACCCCACGCTTTTTAATTGAATTAAATTATTTTCTCCTTTTTTAGTTTGGTTTGTAAAGCGTGTTTTTTTGTTTTTTTTAAACTATTGTATATTTTCTATTTTTTAGTTCTGCTAACTACAAAAACATGATTTTTATTTTATTTTTACTTTTTCGCAATTTTTTTTTTAATTATTGAAAAGTCATCGGTCCTCGATAAGTCTACAAAGTTTCAACGAAATCTGACCGTTTAAAGTGGGTCAAAATAGCGTCCAAAGGAGTCGGTTACAAACAAACAAACAAACATACAAGTGAAGCTAATATAAAGCGTGTAAAAATAAGAAAGTTGCGTAAAACATTAGAAAATTTTATAAAACTTAAATTATTAACTTTTTTAATATTATACCACAACGTCTTTCGGGTCAGGGAGTAATAAAATAAAATTCAACATCTCATTGTAATTTACCTGGCCTCATCATAAGTAAACTTCGGTCCCCTACACAATAAATAGTACTGTCTCCGTTGAGTGCTGTTCAACGACTGACGATTATACAGTGTTGCTAGCTCACTGCACGTTTGGTCTTGCCAGATTATTCGGTTTCTCTGATATGTAGCTGAGCGAGCCGGTAGTTCGGGGTTGCCAGGGTTTATTGAAGACTCCCATGCTAGATGAGCTGCTATGGTGCTAAAGTTGCCAGTTTCTTCATTTATTTTTCGAAAGAGTTGGTCTAAGTTTTGGCTTAAAGATGTTTTGAACAGCAGAATTAGGAGAAAATACTTTGTGGTGGCCATTTTGATTTAATTTGACATTGTTGTTTTCGTTTTAATGTGTGATTATCTGAAACAATGATTAGTCTTAAAGTTATCTACTACAAGCCGTGTTTTCGATGGGATAATAATATCTCATCGACAAAAATGACGAATTTCCATACCAACTGTCATTGCTCTATTTGGCCCCTTTAGAGAATAAATCTAAACTCCTTCCTTAATACTTATTTTCGTTCTAAAAGGAACTCTTGTGTAATCATGCTTCTAGACGAAGCGGTTTAGGTAGTATTAAGTTATTTAGTAGTTTCTTAATCTTATAAAAAAAACCTTTTAAACTTTAAAAAGAAATACCGGTTTACAGTCAACAATATTTATGTAAATCTAACCTGCTATTACGAATTACGTTAACAACAAGTCACTAGCTTAATCAGCCTATAATTTGCCCACTGCTGGGACAGAGGCCTCCTCTATGTGAGAGCGAGTGAACCGTAAACCACCACACAGGCCCAGTGCGGGTTGGTAAATGTCACATATCATCGAATTTTTAAAACCCTAGCTGAATTTTTTCAATCCCAAAAGTCAAAACATTAATGACACCGCACCATCAACCGATCCCTCTAAAATAATATTGTAATCAGCGCAAATTAAGTACTCATAATATCAGGTTCTGATAACATGCGGGATTATCTACTGAATAATCTGAAGAGCCTCTAGAACCTCGATTAGATACGGAGAGCTTTTCATCAGGGCTCCGGGTTTTGCCGATTAGATTGAAAAGAGAGTGGTGTGTTTTGCTTTTTCATTGATATCGGGGAAAGTGCCTGTCAATTTTGCTTTGTTGGGGCTTTCCGACAGTGACAGGATATGTTACTTAAATTATCGCCCTCTGCCTCATTGATATACAAAAAACCCAAGATACATATAGTCTCGGAAAAAGTAACACTCAAAACTGTTCCCATTTTACCTATACGTCAGCGGTTATACTGATGATAAAACACATTTTTTTTTGCACATTCAACCTTACACGGTTTTTACAATGTCCAAAAAGACGATACTATTTGACACCTGCGCACATTGCGCCCTATTTATGCGGACGTTTTTGAGACGCTGGTTGTGTATCTTGAGTTTTTTGTATATCTGTTACCGGCCAAACCCGATTTCAGGCCAAACTAGTTTGTCCTAGGCCAAACTGGTTTCTAGCTTAATTAGCCATTTCGTTAACAGCCTTTGGAAGTAACGCTCGCCGGGCGCTGCCGCGGCGCCGCTCGCTACGCTCGCTCGGCTCGCGCGCCTTTGGTCACAGTTCTAACCTAACCCATTTAATCGGCGTGCCCTGGCTTAATAAACCAGTTTGGCCTAGGACAAACTAGCTTGGCCTGAAATCGAGTTTGGCCGGTAACATGTCTAATTGCGAAACACATTTAATATTATAAACGTGAAAGTTTGTGAAGATGTTTGGATGTTTGTTACTCAATCACGCAAAAAAAGGCAGAACAGATTTCGATGAAATTTGACATACAGATAGTTTATAACTTGGATTAACACATAGGATACTTTTTTCCCAGTATTACGTTCCCGTGGGATCATTTTCGACCTCTACGCGGGCGAAGCCGCTGGCAAACACTAGTAAATAATAATCTGAATAATTTTAAAGGATTTTGCTGATCCATTGTTTCATAAATGTTCGAAAACATTGTCAAAATGAAAGCCATTGTTAGTGTTACGCAATTATCACTCTGGTCTTTTACCAACTATGTTTGGGTTTTTTTTTTTGGGTGGGTAATCATCAAATAACTTCTCCCGCTCTGGGTGGAGCGGGAGGGCGTGTCAGACTTTTACTGTATCTCTTACGAACAACCCGCACCCCTGGCAAGCATCGGCCCTTGCGGATCCCACCATTTGATGCTGACATCTCTTTGAGGCGCGCGTGGAACACAATGCGCCGTCGACCCGGGCTTGGTCCTTACCGGACAGCGAGCTACCCATTACTCGCCGTCCGCAAGCCCGCGCCTACGGTGGCCGGGAATCAGCCTGGGATTCCCGACGCCGAAGGCGTCTCCCGCGGCGACTACGGCCGTGAGGGCGCATATACTGCCTCTCCCTCACGTGCGCCGCCTCCCTCTTTGCGAGCATTACTGCTTCGCAGAAGGAGGTGACGGCTAACCATTCACTCTCGCTCCGTACCATGGCCTGAACCAAGGCCGGACGCGAGAGATCGCCGCCGCCGATAACTATCTTTGGGTTGGCTTCCAGTCTAACCAAATGCAGCTTTTCCAAGAAGCGATTGTCTATCTTTCCTTCACAATCCAGTTACTGGGTAGCACGATACCTTTTGGTAAGACTGGTAGTCAAACTTTCGTGCTTCTCATCCGCAACGACTGTCAAAGATCCACGAAAGACAGCTTGGACCAATCGCGGCAAACGTAGCTTAAGGGCCTACGTCCCACTTGGTAGCGTAACACGGTCACTTTATGAACCCTACTGCTCATTAACGGCTTGTCTTGAAGATTTGAAAAATATATGATTTTGCTATAGATTCATATTGCCCGAAGTACTTTTTTTTGTATGGTTAATACTTTTGCTGTAAAAAAATATTTTCTAACACGCAATATTTTGGCTTCTATTCCATACTCCTACTTAACGGCATCGTTATTTGGAAAAAAAATACACTGAAAAATAGATAGAGGTACACAGACTCGCCGAAGCACAATTGTAAATTAATCAAAGGAATATCCCCATTTTGAGATAAAGGCTCAGAGGTGCCCTGCGCGGGCGCGGGCGGCAGTCGTGCTTTAGCATACAAACGGGAGATGAGGATACTATGGGCCTTAACCTAATCGATCGATCAATGCGACTGTTTTTACTGTGCCATCAGTAAATTATAAATTTATAACTTGCTAAATAATTTGCATAACTACCCATGTTTATTGTGTGTTAACTATTTATGTTGTTAGCAGTGGACACTAAAATCTGTGTTAAGCTTTGAAAGGTGTATTACTAGCCTCATAAAGTGCCCCAAATTATAATGAGTTAATGTACCTTAGGATAAGTGCATTTGTTGATTGTTTCTGTTAGATAAATAAAGATATTTGAAAATGACTGTGCCACAAGCCAGTAAATATTACTGAGCTTTAAAATTAGTTACGATCCCAAATGTTTTGTAAACTACTGAAAGTTTAAAGCCTCTGAATTACAGTTTGCTAACTAACTTTTCAGTCCGTCGGTAGGTCGGTGCCTAATTTTACTGTAAAACTAGTTGGTCCCCGTGACTTCGTCTGCGTCTTTCTTGCTCCCCCGACCCTGCCGCTTGCACTGTTTGTTTGGCTGAACGCCTGCCCGTGAGAGTACCTATTTCGTATTCGTATTTTTTTTTCTTTTTGCTCGTCTCCTAAGAGTCCTAGCGTGATGTTTTATAGCCTTCCTCAATAAATGGGTTATTTATTTCGTTCATTCAATTTAACTACATATATAAAATAACCTTACAAAAAACATTTAAAAATATAAAAAAATTGTGGTCCGCCGGTATCGGGAGCAGGGTCCAAGCTACCGGTGGTTAGGGCTCCAGAGACAGGAACCTCCTCACGATGCGAGCCGTATCGAGGAGTACTGCCTTCTGAATCAGGCCCTTGACCCATCCACCTAACGAGAGCCTCGAGAGATGTTGATCGAGGCTTTCGGCCATCAGTCCATTGCCTGATACGACAATCGGCACAATGACAGCCGAGTTCACATTCCACATGTCAACTAGCGTGATGTTATATAGTCTTCTTCAATACATGGGTTATTTATTTCTTAATTAGCTTTATTTTTTATCCCTTACGTGTAGTTTTGTAGTCCGTACTTATTTATTTGTTAGTAATGTTAGTTATGTACTTAAATAAGGTTAGTATTGAATGGTCGTACCTTCTGTGTATGAGAAGAGGGATTTGCCGGGCCGTGGGACAGTAATAGGGTGTTATTATAATGAAAAATAAATAATCAAATATCAACTACGTACGAAGTAAAATACGAGGCCATTAAAGTTACAGGAATAACAGAAAAAAGTTGATTAAAGTCTATTCTGAAATTGTAACTTGAGAATTAAAACAAAATTATTGAAATTAAACAGAAGGTACAGTCACGAGATTAATATGTTACCATGGGAACGGTTTGTGGCTGAGCAATAGCAGCCGCAAGGATCGATTGATTAGATTAAACTGCGCTTACCGCAGTAGGTCTGGGCACGCCACGATTGCGGCTGTAAGTCCCCTCTTTGAGGAGTGGCTTAAGAGGCGGCACGGCGAACTCACCTTCCACCTGACGCTGGTCTTCACCGGACACGGTTGTTTCGGGAGGTTCCTGTTTCGGATAAGGCGGAAGGAAACACCCGGGTGTTTCCACAGCGAAGATCGCCCTGAGGACACGGTGGAGGTCTGCCCGGCTTGGGTGGAGCACCACCGTGTCTTCGTAGAGGCGATCGGTGGCGGCAATATCTCGCGTCCGGCCCTTGTTCAGGCCATGGTACGGAGCGAGAGTGCATGGGTAGCAGTCACCTCCTTCCGTGAAGCAGTAATGCTCGCGAAGAGGTAGGTGGCGCACGTGAGGGAGAGACAGTATATGCGCCCTCACGGCCTTAGTCGCTGCGGGAGACGCCCTGGGCTCCAGGAATCCCAGGCTGATTCCCGGCCACCGTAGGCGCTGGCTTGCGGATGGTGAGTAATGGGTAGCTCGCTGTCCGGTAAGGACCAAGCCCGGGTCGACGGCGCGTGTGTTCCACGCCCGCCTCAAAGAGATGTCAGCACCAACTGGTGGGGTCCGCAAGGACCGATGCCTGCTCGGTGCGGGTTGTTCGAAAGAGATACCGCGGACCCTGGCACACAGGCAACTGAAGGAACACGGGTGGGTTTTAGTCAGTAAAAGTCTGACACGCGGTCCTGCTCCACCCAGAGCGGGAGAAGTTATTTGATGATTTCCCAACCAAAAAAAACCGCAGTAGGTCGGTGGATGGGTGACTATCTTTACTTTCCAACACCCTTCCGTGCCTCAGCGTTGGTACTGGCTATCATTACGGGTCATTGCCATTGTCAGAACCCCAAAAGTCAACCAGTCTTACCACGGGGTATCCTACTGTTACTGGTTTGTGGAGGTCATATAGACAGTCGCTCCATGTAAAATAGTGGTACTCAGCTGTTTTTTTTTGTGTAACCGACGAAACATTTCTGCGCTGGGGGGTCTAGAATGATATGCTGAATTCATGGTTACAGTTTGCGCACTGGATAAAAACTTTTCCTGTATAGAGGCGAGTCTATTGCCATCAACTGGGTACAAAACCAGATTCCAGGCTGTTACTGCGAAATTCCAGATAGAAATAAATAATAGTTTAAAAAACTAAAAAACACGCTTTAAAAACCAAACTAAAAAAGGAGAAAATAATTTAATTCAATTAAAAAGCGTGGGGTGCTTTTTGAGGTATTTTTATAATCACTTAATGTCAAGCACCCCACGCTTTTTAATTGAATTAAATTATTTTCTCCTTTTTTAGTTTGGTTTTTAAAGCGTGTTTTTTAGTTTTTTAAACTAATAATTATTTTCTATTTTTTAGTTCTGCTAACTACAAAAACGTACTTTTTTTCATTTTTCTCAATTCTCTTTGTTTAATTATTGAATAGTCATCGGACCGTGATAGTTTACAAAGTTTCAATGAAATCTGATCGTTTAAAGTTGGTCAAAATAGCGTCCAAAGGAGTCGGTTACAAACATACAAAGAAACATACAAGTGAAGCTAATATAAAGCGTGTAAAATACCAAGAACACTTTGCCAGACCTCGGAATCGAACCCAAGATCTCATGAAAAAAAAAGATAAAGAGAAATAAAAAATGGAAAATGGATTTCTGCCGATTGATGGCCATAGGCTCGGCCCCTATTTAAGTAGACCTCTGCCTTACCCTTTGGGCCACACGGGCGTGATTTTATATTTTGTTAAGGCCCATAGTATCCTCGTCTCCCGTTTGTATGCAAAAGCATGACTACACCCCGCGCCCGCGCAGGGCACCTCTGAGCCTTTATCTCAAAATGGAGATATTCCTTTGATTAATTTACAATTGTGCTTCGGCGATTCTGTGGTACCTCTAACTATCTATTTTTCAGTGTATTTTTTTTTCCAAATAACGAAGCCGTTTAGTAGGAGTATGGAATAGAAGCCAAAATATTGCGTGTTGGAAAATATTTTTTACAGCAAAAGTATTAACCATACAAAAAAAGTACTTCGGGCAAAACGATCTATATGAATCTATAGCAAAATCATATATTTTTCAAATCTTCAAGACAAGCCGTTAATGAGCGTACGGTTCATAAAGTGACCGTGTTACGCTACCAAACGGGACGTAGGCCCTTAAAATGGAATGATCAGTCATTAGAAGTGACTTTGGTACACACGGCTACACATCAAGCTATACATTTCCAGTTTACGCTGATCTCGCACTGTACAGAAATTCTATACAATGCGAGATCAGCTTATACTGGATATGTATAGCTTGATGTGTAGCCGTGTGTACCCGGAAACACTAAATCTAAAAAAAAAGCAATTTGTACAAACAAAAGAAGGTTTTGCTTTAGGGATGGTTTAAACGATCGCGATTGATTTTGAAATAAGAACCTTACAAAATCGAAATACAGTTCTTTTTACAAAACCGACAACTTCTGATGCTAAGTAGTTATTATTGTATTAAGTATTTTATCAAAATCGAAATAAAGTTGGAAATGCAAAATCTGGCTCAGAGCTTAAGGCTAGAACTACAGTTAAGTTTTGAAAGTTCCATAAAAAATATTTTCAGGCAACTTACCTTTAACTTAAAATACTTTCCCCGAAGATGGTCGTTTGTACAACAAATAAATAAACAATAAAATAATAAAATTTATCCCAATGGTTGAATGTGCACGCTAGTACCGGCGAGCGATCCCGAACGCGACTGAAATCACGACACCTCTAGTCGTGCGAACATTATTGTTGGGGTTCCGTAGATGAGATGGGAAAACCCTGGATCCTGTGGGTGCTTGCATAACAAATTATGTTTCCTGTACAAAAAAAAAACAACCGACTTCCAAAACAAACACTGCAAAGTGATAAATAGTCCGGACTTCCGATCTAAACTTTCTATTTTTCACTATTTAGTTGTGGTACCTACCCCACACAACATGAACAACATAAACTCAGTGGAACATAAAAAATAAAACATATTACTGAAGCTATGTCAAAAACCACTAATCAGAACTTGACTATTTTGAATTAGGCAGTACAAATGCGCTCTTACTCTGGGAATCCCAGGCTGATGCCCGGCCACCGTAGGCGCGGGCTTGCGGACGGCGAGTAATGGGTAGCTCGCTGTCCGGTAAGGACCAAGCCCGGGTCGACGGCGCGTTGTGGTCCACGCGCGCCTCAAAGAGATGTCAGCACCAACTGGTGGGGTCTGCAAGGGCCGATGCCTGCCAGGGGTGCGGGTTGTTCGAAAGAGATACCGCGGCCCCTGGCAACTGAGGGAACACAGGTGGGTTTTAGTCAGTAAAAGTCTGACCACCCAGAGCGGGAGAAGTTATTTGATGATTTGATGACCGCCCAAAAAAAAAAACCTTACAATGTTCTTTTTTTTCTGTTTTCAGTATTTGTTTACTAACAATAGTTTTTTTTAAGAACAGTGTTACTAACAATTGGGCCTAGTTGCCTTTAATTAAATATTTAATTAAAAAGTCTATTATACCTACATTAGAAGAACATAATTATCTACAATTGAACTGAACAATAGTATGATCGCTTATCATGCATCATTCACTCATCACCATCACCATTTAGCTGATGGACTTACTCCTCGTATCCAGTGAATCCCCGCGTCCCTCAGTGGGTCATCCATTTACTTTGTTGGGGGCTCACCGACGTCTTCTATAATAATAATAATGTGGTTTTTTTTTTTGGGTGGGAAATCATCAAATAACTTCTCCCGCTCTGGGTGGAGCGGGGGGCGTGTGATGAGCAGTTAGACGCTACTCTATACGCACAACGCTATTGAGTGAGATACAGGATCATTTATAGTAAAAAATTCGCGAAAAAATTAAGAAAAGTCCTTTGGAAGATCGGGTTTTATGAAAAAGCCAATGCATAAATCAATGACCAATAAAGTTTATTGAACTGTTCGATAATTGAACTTTGTCGGTACCGACTTGGTTTTGGAGATTTTACACTTCTTTTAGTACTTAAAAACGCCCAAAATTAAGTAAAATTAGCAAGAAAAACGAATCTTTCTGGCTCCTAACTTTTTAATGCGTTTTAAACGCGCGTGCACAAATACTTCTAAAATTGCGCCACACAAAGTATTTTTACCGGTGCCATTTACACAAATCTGACGTCACGTGTAGTCACGTGATAAAAAGTAATCGTAAGGAGCGGTAAATTCAAAACAACGAATAATAAATTTGATTTTAATCGTTTTTAATTGAGAAAATGGATATGAATTAATTTCTTTTTATTTTTCTGTCAAATAACTTGTCCCAATCTACAATTTAAAATAGTTTTTAATAAATTGGAAATACTCTATTAAAAATATACCATATACTCGTAATTCCAAATGCCAAACTGCATTCAGTGATGGATTTTTAGTTATTAAATATTTAATATCTAATTTTATACGATTTTATTTGCATTTTGACGTCAATGCTTGCTCATTTACTGTTCAAATTTATTACAACAGATTTTAACCCGTATCGTATTGCAATAAGAACTATTATCGCTCATAACGATATTATTTAAAGTTACCAAGGCCTTAAGTTTCTTTCGTCTGTATAATTAACAGGTAAGTAACCTTATTTTTCCGAGGCACAACAACCAATGACCACGGTACACCAGTATCCGCGGCACACACTTTGTGGAACACTGGTCTAGACTATGTTGGTAACCTTGCTTTAATCATATGCATGTTCACAGAACCATAGGCAGAACTCAGCGTCCTATACTACCACTCACCCTTGCCACATTTCATTCACTTTCACTGATAAAGCTGTGAGTACACCACGTGGGCGGTGCGACGCTATCAATTATCGCATCAAGTTATCATTTTACATGAACCATTTGTTATTATGGAAGGTTTCATATCATGTGATTATAATGAGCTATGTGTCTGTGATTCATTTTTTTTCCTTGAATAGTGATAAATGAAAATAAATATACAACGTGAAACATGATTAACGCAAGCCCTCGTACACCCCAATTATAGAATTTAGTTAAAAGCTTATTACAATGACTATAAGCTAAGAAAAACGTGTCGAGCCTAGAATTACTTTATGGATTTTAAATTGAATCTTATTGCCTTGAAATAATATCGAGTTTTCTTTGGTAGGTATGGCAAATGCATAATTAAAAAAAAATACCCATATTACTGAAATAGATTCAGTAGTCAATTAGGAACAAACTACTTTCAGGTCTTGAGTTTATTCTGGTACATCTTGCATCTATCCAGGAAATGTTTTTATTCAGTGCGCAAACTTTAACCATAGATTCCGCATACCATTCTAGACTCCCGTCGAGTCGGTTTTACGAAAAAAAATCAGCTGTTTCATAGAAAAGTGCAATACATACGCGGTCAAAATGTATGGAACAGCTGTTTTTTTTTGTATAACCGACGAAAAACTTCTGCGCTGGGGGATCTAGAATGATAATTATGCCGAATTCATGGTTAAAATTTACGCACAGGATAAAAAAAAAATTGCCTGTATATAGCGTTAGTAATTACAATGGTACTCTTATCTTTGTCTTGTTTCATGTGAAAAACTGTAGTCTAATCTGAAGGTAAACCAACATAACATCACGCCTGTTTTCCGTGTAGGGTTAAGCAGAGTTGTACCTACAATATACCTACATTTTGCCGGTAATGTTTAAGTCCCATGGAGGCGGACCTATTGCTATCAACCGGGTACAAATCCAGACTCTGGGCTGCTAATGAGCAGTGTACGACTAAACACCGACAGACACTACGCCAACAGACTGAACAGCGACAAGACTTTACTTCGACGGGACTCTTCGCCGACAGAACTTGAATCACTCTGTCTATTGATTAAAACCGCATTCAAATCCGTTGCGTAGTTTAAGAGATCTAAACGTACAGACACGAAAAGCGACTATGTTACACGCTTTATATTATCTTCACTTGTATGGTTGTTTGTATGTAACTGACTCCTTAGAGCGCGATTTTGACCCACTTTAAACGGTCAGATTTCATTGAAACTTTGTAAACTTATCGAGAAGCGATGACAATTCAATAATAAAAAAAAAATTGGGAAAAATGAAAAAAAAACACGTTTTTTTAGTTAGCAGAACTAAAAAATAAATAATAGTTTAAAAAACTAAAAAAACACGCTTTAAAAACCAAACTAAAAAAGTAGAAAATAATTTAATTCAATTAAAAAGCGTGGGGTACGTGCTTGACATTAATTGATTATAAAAATACCTCAAAAAGCACCCCACGCACCCCATAAACGCCTCACGTAGTTAATGGACGCCCCCTAATATATATACATTCCCATAATCGCGTTCGTGTACACACTCTCCTCTATGGACAGCTGTACGTCACTCTCATCGCTCCCACTGTGGCACAGACCTATACCAGTAAAGCAATAAGGGTAAGCCTCTCAGATCGTAGCCTGACAATCCCCTCCATCTTAATTTGTGCTCAGATATACACTGCCCACTGCCGTTTTATTTGTGGCGTTAATATAAATGTTGGGACGACGTTGTACAAGAATTAAAGGCCATTTCTACAAGTTTGTAGCAAAAATAGAAATAATGAGACATAATCTAAATTAAGTGATATTAAGGGAGACTTTACTGAAGCTGTGTTTTCTTTGAATTAAGATTCTTTTCGGAAGATGTGTTGATTTTTTTGGAATGAAGATTTTATTAAGAGTTAATTTTGCTACTGCTTATTTTTAAAGCAGTAGCTTTGTAGGTTAAGTGTACTCAAGGTCTCGTTACTCGGTAGTCGGTAAGTGGGGTACTCGTTTTGATACATCAACACAAACAATTATATGTCAAGCTGTTACAGATACCAAGCAGTGACCGTGAAAGGGCGTCCACTAAAATATTTTCTTAAGGGCTGATTTTCACTGCTGGACATAGGCCTCCCCAAAAAGGGGGTTTTGCCATAATTGCCACGCTTGGCAGGCGGGTTGGCGATCGCAGAATAGTTGTAAAATGCATAGAGAATGCTGCTGCCTATTTTCTAGAAAATCCCTTAGTCGCCTTCTACGACACCCACGAGAAGAAATGGGATGGTGCTATTCTTTTACGTCCGACACCACACGGATTTTTTTATTAGTCCGATAACTTATATATGTTACCGGCCAAACCCGATTTCAGGCCAAACTAGTTTGTCCTAGGCCAAACTGGTTTCTAGCTTAATTAGCCATTTCGTTAACAGCCTTTGGAAGTAACGCTCGCCGGCCGCTGCCGCGGCGCCGCTCGCTTCGCTCGCTCGGCTCGCGCGCTTTTGGTCACAGTTCTAACCTAACCTAACCTAACCCATTTAATCGGCGTGCCCCGGCTTAATAAACCAGTTTGGCCTAGGACAAACTAGTTTGGCCTGAAATCGGGTTTAGCCGGTAACATATATATCTGACGAAAAACTATTGCAGTTTGACAGCGTTTGTACAGGAAATATGTCAAACTGTCAGATTTATTCTTTAGATAAAAGTTATCTGCCTATTGAAAAATAGGTCCTAAGTTATAGTAATATCTTTTTTTATTAATGTTTTATTCAACACTCAAAAGAAACATTCGCCAATAGAGACTCCGTTATATTAACTCCGATCTCAGTCTGTAAATCGCCCCTCACAGCTGAGCAAGAAAACCTCTTTTATCTCAATTTGTTCTACAAATACGCAACAACGACCCTCTTTTGTTTTTATTTGTGTTAAGACGATCTTGGCTGAGCTAGGGTAATCTATCTTCATACAGGAACGCAGTGACCATGGATTCAGTACCTACATGATTCTGAACCGACGAATAATTTCAACGCAGGGGGCGTGGACGTGATTCGTCGTTCACCTTAAGGCCCATAGTATCCTCATCTCCCGTTTGTATGCAAAAGCACGACTGCCCCCCGCGCCCGCGGAGGGCACCTCTGAGCCTTTATCTCAAAATGAGGATATTCCTTGGCAAA
Source organism: Antitype chi (assembly GCA_947359405.1). NCBI lineage: Eukaryota > Metazoa > Arthropoda > Insecta > Lepidoptera > Noctuidae > Antitype > Antitype chi. The sequence goes on along the minus strand of OX375835.1, from coordinate 7,734,966 downwards.
TGTTGATTAATTTACAATTGTGCTCTAGCGATTCTGTGGTACCTCTAACTATCTATTTTTCAGTGTATTTTTTTTTCCAAATAACGAAGCCGTTTAGTAGGAGTATGGAATAGAAGCCAAAATATTGCGTGTTGGAAAATATTTTTTACAGCAAAAGTATTAACCATACAAAAAAAGTACTTCGGGCAAAATAATCTATATGAATCTATAGCAAAATCATATATTTTTCAAATCTTCAAGACAAGCCATTAATGAGCAGTACGGTTCATAAAGTGACCGTGTTACGCTACCAAACGGGACGTAGGCCCTTAAGATATCGTATTGTAAAATTCCAATACATACATATCCTGTTAGAATTTATTCATTTCTCAAGAATGTGAAGCGTTTGCTAGATGCAGTGGGTATTTGCAAGGGTTATTTATTACTTTCATTTATATTGTACATAACATCACGCCTGTACTCGCCGAACGGGTAGGCAGAGATGTAGCTCTAGAATCTACAGACACATTTCAAGGAAATAATAAATTACAGGTGACATTAAAACAAAAATTACAGGTGACAAAAATAAATTACAGGTGACAAAATAAAAAATAAATTACAGGTGACATTAAAAAATAAATTACAGGTGACAAAAATAAATTACAGGTGACAAAAATAAATTACAGGTGACCAAATAAAAAATAAATTACAGGTGACATTAAATTACAGGTGACATTAAAATAAAATGAGCGCTACACGCTATCTATATCTTGCCATCAACGGCGCCGCGACGCACATATATTCTGATTACAATTTCTAAATAACTAGTAAGAAATGCAACAAATCATTCATAATCCCTACTAATATTATAAATGCGGAAGTAACTCTGTCTGTCTGTCTGTTACGCTTTCACGCCTAAATAGCTGGCCCGATCGTCATGAAATTTGGCAAAAATATAGCCTGGGATATGGAGACGGACATAGGATACTTTTTTACGCGATAACCGATATAAGCGCGGACGGATCCGCGTGCAAAAGTATTTAATAAATTAAGAACTGCCTTTTTCAATTTGACATTATATTGAAAATTCAATTCTGTGACATATTATTTTATTCCAATTCTGTGATTTTATTTTATTTAATTTTCTGTTAATGACATTTTATTGTTTTCTGTGGCAGCATTTTGAAATTTTATTCTATTTTATTTTGATTTGTAATATGGGTTTAGCCTGAAATAAATGTTTTTTTTTTATCCAAACGGTGAAGCTAAACATCGTAAGGAAACCGGCATGTCCTAGAACAAAAAAAAAATCAAAGACATGTGAAATCTATCAAACCGCACTGGGCCCGCGTAGTGGATGACGGCCCACTCCCTCTCAGAGAGGAGGCCTGTGTCCCAGCAGTTGGAGGGAACGTTTTAGGCTAATTATGCTATGCATATGCTTTTTAAAATGGTGTAGGTATGTCTAATTTAATTAGACCCAGTATACAAGCACCATACATGTCTGCCTACCAATTTGGCGAACAAAGTCATCTTGCTTTGTTTAACCTACTAATTACACATGTTTCTGCCAGAGGAAGACAGAGGGCGGGCTCATTGAAAAATAAAACCCTTTTCGTTCCAAATCGTTGATCCCAATTACAAAAAATGGAGTCCACAGGATGCACCTGACCACCCTTTAAAGTATACCGGGTGAAAGGACAACGGCGCACATACTGTAACCATAAAAACATATTATGATTGCGTAGAAATAAAAAAAATACAGCTGTTTCATAGAAAAAAACTTTTTCCAAGGAAAAAACAAAGTCGGTGACTTTGGATGTGTATTTTAATTTTTTGTCACCGCTTCCGAAATTAAAGTTAACTTCCGAAATTAAAAATTAAAGTTTCCGGAAGTCGGTCGTTATGTTTTTTTGGAAAAAGTTTTTATTTTTCACTTTTTAGTTATAGTACCTACCCCACACCAATTCGAAATTTCATCATCCTTGGGGTCAAAAAAATGCATATTTATGCGATAGCAGCAATCGCAGCTGATTTGCTGTCATTTTTGGAAGAGTTCCGTTGTCTGTCTCCGAAACGCATCATCAGATCTATATGAAATTTAAATGGGGCCATTTCGGTATAAACCCCTTTCTAACAAAAAAAAAGAATTTTGCAAATCTGTTTATTTAAGACGGAGTTATGCCCGAATATACATTAAATAAAAATGTCGAATTGATAACCTCCTTTTTATTGAAGTCGGTTAAAAAACACATGATTGCGTAGAAATCTTGAAAAATACAGCTGTTCCATAGAAAAGTGCAAAACCTACTTGATCAAAATGTATGGAAATGCATTTCTTTTTTTAACAACCGACGGAAAACAACGCTGGTGATTCAAAATGATGTACTAAAACTAAGGTAAGCCGACATTCACAGAGACGTAATAAAATCGCGTCGGAATTTTTGCGCGCACTGGATTTTCAACGTACTGGTTAGCGCCGAGAGTTGAAAATCGAATAGTTATACATACTGTTCGATTTTCTACGATTTGAGATGCACTCTTTAAACTCTGTTGAATTCTTAAGGCGGAGATTTCTTGAAAACAGTCAAAAAGGTGGATTTTTAAAGCAGTGTATCTCTTTAACTGTAAATAATTTTGAAAGTATAAAAATATATGATATTTTCAAGTCATTTTTGCATAGTGTGATGGAACTCAAAACATAATTAAACATATATTAATGCATCAAAAAATCATCAAAGTACCTCTTTTTATTATCTTGAGAAGCAATTATTGCTCATAACGACACTATTTAAAGTTAACATGGCCTTAAGGGGAATCTAGTCATGGGCTCGAACTCACTAGTTGGCCTGGCTATAAGCACGCTGTCTCACCAGGCATCGTGTCCGACGAAGGTAGTATCAGTGATGAGCGGTTAGACGCTAGTCTACACACACAACGTTATATTGAGTGAGATGCAGGATCATTTATAGTGAATCAAGCGCGTAAAGAATTAAGAAATGTCCTTCGGAAGATCGGGTTTTATGAAAAAACCACTGCGTAAATCAATGACCAATAAAGTTTATTGAACTTTTGGTTATTTGAGCTTCGTCGGTTACACTTCTTATATTAGTTAAAGTTAGGTTAAACTAGCAAGAAAAACGAATCTTTGTTGGCTCTTAACTTTTTAATGGCTTTTTATTTTAGTATTCTGTTTCCGCACAGACAATATTAATAATGAGACAAAACCATACGATGTTTAATTTTTGATGTACATTGTCGAACAGTGGAGTAATACATTACCGAAGTTTGTATGGAAAAAATGTCGACTAGATTCGAGTACGTGTAAATGTTGACGAATAATTTGTGCGTCGATGTCGCTGCCACCCTGTATACAGCGTGGTTTAAAACAAAAAAGCGCTCTTTAACTATTATTCAACCGTGTTTCCTTACCGACCATTTACCGCGAAGTTTGACATTCTGTGAAGGTAACGGTCAGTTTGGTTGTCACTGTACAGAGAGAAGGCAGAAATATAAGGTCCAAACAAAATACAGATTACTCAGTGATCTAGCTAGGAGACCAGCGATTCACCCAAAATTTAGTTGCTTTCGTTAGTATTCGTTGGTGTTTGTTATTGTTGTTGGGAGCTTGTTGTTTTTGTTGCTCATTATAATTAATAATGCATACTTTGTAAATCCCTCATTTATGTACTAAAAATGCTTTATGGACCTTAATAAATATCTATTGATTGATTGAAATACCTGGATAAACTTTTACAAGTCCTACTACTCGTGAATATGAACTACTTTATGCCATAATCGCCACGCTTGGCAGGCGGGTTGCCGATCGCAGTATGGTAGTAAAATGCATAGAGAATGCTGCTGCCCATTCTCTAGTAAGGCTGCCACTTAAGTGGGCCAATTCTTTTTTACCCAACTACGGCGAAGCAAAAAAGAGGGTTATCTACTGAATTGGTAAATCCTTTTAATCAATACTCCATCAATTCTTGCATTCCACAAAAATTACTTAGCTAGTATATCAAAGTTCGAAAAGTAACAAAATTGCAAAATGACAAAAAGATAATTATCAAAAATTCAAAGCAGTTGATTAAAAATCAAAACGCATTATTATGTTTGCTACAGGCAGGGCTCGAACTCACAACCTCCCGCTTTCCAGTAAATAAAAGGCTTTAGTATTTGCGCTATTATTGCTGAATAACTTAATAATACATAATAAATTTCTATTTGTAAATAGATATGTATTATGTATGTAGTTACCAATAATTTACTAATGATTTCAATGGTATTTCGTAATTAAACTTCCTCCTAATTACTTGCATAGTGTCAATGTGAATGTACTGTTTCTAGGAAACATCAAAATTGAACCTTGTAACAAGAGCAATAAGTTTCAATATAGTATAAATTTTACAGCGACTGTGTTTATCAGACGTGACAGTATGACCAGTAATAGTATTGCCAAGTTATAACATTTTCCCTAAAATACGGTTATTTGTTGTCCTGTTAGTGCAAAAACCCTATTTTTTTTTAAATCTGGGTAATCCTTTTCCCATTAAGTATGTTTAATTAAAGACCGACAAAAAATTGTTGGTTCTTAAATAATAACGTAATTGCGATAACTCCCTCACAATAAATCATCATTTAATATTGGAGTAGAATTAAAATGTTTGAATAAAAAAAATCTTTAAACAATTTATACAATAGAAAAATACAAAAAAATAATTAGATATTTAAGTATAGGTCTCCCAACATGATTAGGTAGGAATTATTTATTTTATTTATTTAACCATTTATGCACACACATATAAACAGACAAGAAGAAAGGAACAGAAAAATACGTACAAAGGTAATGCTTATTTCTACAGAAATCTCTTCCAGCACACCTGCGATAGGAGAGAAGATAACAGAGATGTAGACAACGCGTGTAATAACAGTAGAAGGAAAATCATATAATTACAAATTAAACTCTAATTAAAAATATACACACATAATATGAGAATATACATACATACTAATATACATACTTCTAAAATAAATATCACTAAAATATATATAATTATAATGTAATTTAATTAATAAATACAATTATGACAATGTGGAGAGATAGTGTTCTTTCACTCTTCTTTTGAATACTGCTACAGTTTGGCAGTCCCTAATGTCAGGCGGAAGTGAATTCCGCGTGAATTCATTAAAAATTTACTTTTTAATGATGTTTTTTCTGCCAAATGATTATTTCCCACTACTCGTGGAAATTCTCCACCGTAACTTGGCAACACCAACGCCCCACACGCCACAACCCGCGAGCGCGCATGCGTCGCGCCATCGCTGTGACATTTTGAAATTTTAAAAAGAAACTGTATAAAACTTTATCCAAAGTTTGAAACGAATGTTTTAAGTTATAAATTAATAGTTTTCTGTGATAACTAAAGTGTATTTAAGTTAAAAATGAAAGTTTTGTGTGTAATATTCATCGTTGCGGCCGCAATGGCTGTGTCCGGACAAACCTTGGCAGGTAAAGTGAAAGGTGTCTTAAAAATTGTATATAAAACTTGTTTTTCGGGCGCCATATTGTGTATTTTGTGTCTTAATTCACGGCGATGTTGTTGCAGTATCAGCAGTCGTAATTATTTAAGTAATTTAGAAGTATTTTATCTAGATTTTTGCGGTTTCAAGATGAGAAAATTGTGTAAATAATGTTAGCGTGTCAATTCGAAACGATAGTCTACTTTTTTTCTTAGAGCGCTTCCCCGGCTATCGTGCCCGTTTACATCGATACAAAAACTAGTAGATACTAGGGGAAGAGTTAAATAACGGCCGGTTTTTACACGCTTTATATTAGCTTCACTTGTATGTTTGTTTGTATGTAACCGACTCCTTAGAGCGCGATTTTGACCCACTTTAAACGGTCACATTTCATTGAAACTTAAGGAGAAAATAATTTAATTCAATTAAAAAGCGTGGGGTACTTGACATTAATTGATTATAAAAATACCTCAAAAACCACCCCACGCTTTTTAATTGAATTAAATTATTTTCTCCTTTTTTAGTTTCGTTTTTAAAGCGTGTTTTTTAGTTTTTTTAAACTATTATTTATTTAAATTCTAATTAATTTAGGTCCTGCTGTTTAAATAATGTATAGCTGTTAAATTCTTAAAAATCTATTAGATTCTAATAGGCTTATAATAAAGGAAGTCATGAGATTTGCTCACAAATAAAATAAATCAGCTGTAAAGTGACAGAAACCTTGTAATATTATGAGGAACAACCATGAATCACAATAAGGATAATTATGATTAAGTTAAATTCTATGAGAAACATTATATTTAATGACTTCTGGGATATTCTACTAATATTAAAAATGTGTTGTTTTTTTGTTGTGTATCTGGATATTTAGATGTTTGGATGTTTGTTACTCAATCACGCAACAATGGCTGAATGAATTTGGATGAAATTTGGCACACAGATAGACTTTAACCTGGATTAGCACATAGGATACTTTTCATCCTGATAGTACGTTCCTGGTTCCCGTGGGATTTTATCGAACTATATGCGGGTGAAGCCGCTGGCAACGGCTAGTATTTAATACTAGATTCCGCCCGCGGCTTCGCCCGCGTGGAGGTCGGAAATTATCCCGCGGCAACGTACTACCGGGATAAAAAGTATCCTATGTGTTAATCTAGGTAATAATATCTGTGTGCCAAATTTCATACAAATCCGTTCAGCCGTTTTTACGTGAAAGAGTAACAAACATCCATCCATCCATACTTACAAACTTATGCGTTTATAATATTAGTAGGAAGATACCTGATACCTGAGAATAAAATATATTTTTATTTTTTATTTATTTATTATAACTGATAATGCGAGATACTTATGACAATATTGAATTTATATGATTTAAATGTGAACCTATGACGATATTGCCATTTTTTGACAAGTAGTCTTGTCAAAAATGGCAATATCATCATAGGTTCACCTTTTACGATGCTGTAAATGTATTATAGATAGTTGCAAAACTGTCGGATTGTCAGATAACAGATAGTCGCCTTCGACTTATATGAAAAGAGAGATGAGAAGAGAAAATATGAGATTTTTGTTTGTGATGGTTTTTTGTTACGCTTTCACGCTAAATCGGCTGGACGGATTTAGATGAAATTTGGCACATGGGTAGACCATATCTTGTATTACTACATAGAGTATTTTTGATCTCGATATTTATTTATTTATTTATTTAAGGAAAAACAAACAGTAGCACAATAAGAGATATACATAAATTATCTTAAATATTACACTTTAACAATTATGCTACCCACTACGTTCTCCACAGATTACAATTTAAAGTTTTTAAAACTAGCAACTAGCATATTCCCACGAGATCGATACTAATACGTTTGAAACCACGGAGCGCAGCTAGTAAGTATTAAATACTTAAGCCCCTGGTCACATTTAATTATCAAAAACTATTTGTAATTTTTCGCAGACCCCAAACAAAATTGCCACTGGCACAGTGGTCACATTTGACTTGCAAAAATAATACTTTTAAGTAACTCCACCGTTACTACTAGCGCTAGGGCTATATACTCGACCAAAGTAAAAAGAGTATTTTCATTTGGTAATACATATTGCACATCATATTATGTAGATAACTCGTTTGCCGCTGTAAAAATATTACACCTTGTGGGGCTATTTTGCTAACTGTACCTGCAAATATTGCTGTATTAAAAAAAATGCTGTTATGTAATCGTCAATAACCCTTTATCAAATTGAAATTAAAAAAAAAAAAACAATACATATCTAACCAAGATTTTAAAGAAAATTAAGTTCTTGTTAGTTTAAAAAAAAATAGTAAAAAAAAATGCCATTTATTGTTTTAAATACCCAGAGGGGATTAATTTTTTTATTTTTCTGGTGACCCTTGTGACCACCCCTATTACCCCTCTTCCCAGCTACGTAACCTTTTGGGGCATACTGTATAATAGCCATCGACATTCATACTCAAAAATAAGAAAAAAACTTAAAATCATATTATTATCTAAGTACGCAAAAAATCATCATATCGTAAAAATATTTTCTTTCGTATCATTTACCACGGAGAAAACAGAGGAATGCGTTTGTATGTCAGTATGTCACGAAACAGCCTCCGCAACCCAAATATACAAGTATCCTTTAATTAAGGTTGGTCGAGTCGATCGTTTTCGTACCGAGTGCCTTCATTAAATATTCTGATTTCGATACATTCATTCATGACCTGAATAATTGAAATAAGTGGACTTAATTATAATTAAAAATAACGTAATAAGTGTAGTTATAAAATAGTTTACCTGTGGATATTTTTTTCTTTTGAATTTCCTTTTAAAAAGCAAATATTTCTTTAGTTCAAAAATTTCTTCAGTGATTTTGACTTACGTATATATTTGTCTATTGCTAAGCAGAGTCGGTCCTTCAACAAACATGGCAGTAGAACCTACATGTTAAGAGGCCCACACTCTCCTTCATGCGCCCATACCTCCAGAACTCGTCTGCTCCACCGGCCATCGGTTCTTCGACAAATATGGCCACTCCATTGCCGCTTCAGCTTGCTTTCTTTGCAAGCTATGTAGATAATTCCGGTTCTTTTTCGGATAATTTCATTCCCGATTTGCTGCTAGCGGTTTGCTAGGCGGTGGGGCAGACGAATCCTGGAGTGGAGACCAAGTATCAGCATGCTTAAGGCCCATAGTATCCTCATCTCCCGTTTGTATGCTAAAGCACGACTGCCGGCCGCGCCCGCGCAGGGCACCTCTGAGCCTTTATCTCAAAATGAGGATATTCCTTGGCAAATGTTGATTAATTTACAATTGTGCTCTAGCGATTCTGTGGTACCTCTAACTATCTATTTTTCAGTGTATTTTTTTTTCCAAATAACGAAGCCGTTTAGTAGGAGTATGGAATAGAAGCCAAAATATTGCGTGTTGGAAAATATTTTTTTACAGCAAAAGTATTAACCATACAAAAAAAGTACTTCGGGCAAAATGATCTATATGAATCTATAGCAAAATAATATATTTTTCAAATCTTCAAGACAAGCCGTTAATGAGCAGTAGGGTTCATAAAGTGACCGTGTTACGCTACCAAAGGGACGTAGGCCCTTATTGTGGGCCGCGTCCTAGCTAGATGGGCCGATGGTTTCGGGGATCGTTTGGATGCGGAAGACGAAGGAATGGGTAAGTATTGCGGCGTAGTATAAGAAAGGCATATGTGTTGATTGAAGCAGATTCGCTTAGAAGAAAGTATACACTAAAGTATTGTATATAATCAGCAGTGATCGGGAAGGTAGATTGATTTTACGTACTCGCATCATGAATAGTCATAGAAATCATAACATGGACAAGCCTTTTTTTCGGGATTTCATTTTGGTACTTACAGGATTAAATCAAATATTGTGAAAGTAAGGATTTTTAGGGTGCGTTTCCACTGAAGCGGAGCTGGGTGGAGCGGAACAAAGACGTGCAGGAATCGTCCAATCACAGACGAGACGAGTGGATGCGATAAGAATTTCAACCACTGTGATTGGTCGATTCCTGCAGGTCTCCGCTCCGTTCCGCTCAGCTCCGCTTCAGTGAAAACGCGCCCTTAAACTAGTACATTAGAAATTTATAGAATGCGATAGATAAATATTTAAAATTGTTTTTTTCTTATTTATCAAGTAATAAAGTGAATCTTACTGTTGTGCGTCCATTCGAAACTTACATAATATGACTAATTTAGTAGTTATTTTTTGTAAGTTTAATATCTGCTGCTTGTAATTGTGACTATTCTTGAATAAATAAATAAAAATATATTTTTTATACTTCTTAATATTTTTTCGCATACAATGCAATAACTTTTTGTGAATATGAAAACAGGTCAAAATGAAATAAAAAGCAGTTTAGATCTAAATCAACATCTTTATTGAAAAAAAAACAATTGCAAAAAAATCTTAATAATTTCAAAATCTTGGAATCCCGGTGGTGTATACATACTAATATATAGGTACGTGCCAGTTCATTGACCCTAAATCAATCTACAAACTCTGATCACTGATAATCAGCCTAGTATATAGTCGTAGCAAATTTTGAATTTCTATACTCCAAACAATCTCCGATAAGCGGGACTGAGCCTGGCCTACGTGGGACTTTTAATTTCGGGCAAAAAATTGGGATGTCCGCCAAAAATGGGACGTCTGGCAACGCTGATAACAGCCCACTTCCTCTCAATGATCATTTGACCTGCAGTGGGCACGAGGGCACGTTATTGGCTGATAATACGTTTTTATGTTTGTCATTGTTACGCGCAACCACGGATAAATTTGAAACAGATAGGTTATTCGCTGGATATTGACATTGAATGCGCTTTTTGTACCAAAAAACAGCAGCTCTTGTAGGATAGAACACGGAGATCGCCGATGTACAGCCGCGTGAAAATGCTAGTCTATACTATAATATAATTTTAATAACTATTTTAAAGAGATAAAGTTTGTATAAGAGGTAAAGTCAGTGAGTTTGTGAGGTTTTAGGAGGTAATCTCTGGATCTACTGAACCGATTTTGAAAGTTCTTTTACCAATTGAAAGCCACGTTATTTGTGAGTGTCATAGGCTTAACCCGAAAAATTAAAAAAAAACTTTTTCGTGGTAGTCGGATTTGCAAAGTAAGTCTGAGAAAAAACGGTCGAACGAAAACTTTTCTTACGAACGCTGCCTTAACGATGAGAGATATTATGATTGAGTTCTAGAGAAAAGTTGTAGAACTTGATAATGCCTACAAAAAAGACAGCGACAGCATAGGTCTAACTTTTATATTTAAGACACAAAAATAGTTTGTTATAAAAATAAAAAAAATCATTAGGTCATGTTTATTGGTCAGACTATCAACAATTATGAATCCTTATAAAAATAAGTAAATTTGTCGTCTCAAATGTATAAAACAAAAGACTTTTCCCTTTTACTACATGTAACTAATTTGGACGAATGATTAAAGAGATAATACGACATAGGTATAGAACCGCGACCGTGTCGTAATCTATTGAGAGATATAAAAATGTTTACCGCCCAACGAAGTAGGCACGGGTCAGCTAGTCAATTATAAACTACTATCAATTTAAATCAGTCTATGCAGACGTGCTCCCCCTACATGAAGCAACCCAGACACTAATATATTATAGCATTGTTTTCGTCGCAACAAACCTACTTGCTTATTCACAACGGAGGGTCAGGTACCGCATAGATCGGCTGTGATCGAACTCAATCCCAGTATAAGCTGACCTAGCATTGTATAGGCCAGGAGTTACCAAATGGCGGACCGCGGACCGAATTCGGACCGCTGACCTATTTTTAACCACCGACGTAATAAGAAGGGTGTTATAAGTTTGATCGCTATGTGTCTGTCTGTGGCACCGTAGCTCTTAAACGGATGAACCGATTTGGGTGCGGTTTTTTTTATTTAAAAGTAGGTTTTCAAGCGGTGGTTCTTAGGAATGTTTCATCAAAATTGGTTGAACCGTTTGAAGATTATCAGCTCTTTTCTGATTGATGAAGGAGTTGAGCGTCTTCCACGGGTCTGATCGAGAAGAAATTTGGTATTCTATTACTTCAATGATATTGGATGAACAAAGCAACCTAAAACTGATACTGGAGCATCACCTGGAATTTCCAGGACACCCAAGTTCGTTGCCAACAAACAGCAGAAGTATCGTGTTTGGGCTCAATAAAAAGGTCTCAATGAATCAAGGTCTGATGATGGAGTACCTAGTAACGAGGAATGAGGATAAATTATTAACAAATTTCACTGTGGGAAACACACATGGACATGTGATGATCGTAGCGTGTTTAGTATTACTATATTAAGTTTGAAAAGCAGGAAATAAAAGTTAAATAAAAAAATGTATTCGCCTTTTCAGTTTAAGGTGGAAGCGCCAAGGTAGCCCGCGAAATTCAAATTTTGTTACGTTTTTTGCAATTTCCAGGTCACTGTCAGGTTGTATGGTGATCTAAATATGATTCGCGACCGTATCAAATATGGCTTTACAGAATCATAATCATTAGAATCAGCAATACATCTCTGTAAGTTCATATTACTCTAAAGAATGACTATTTCATGAAATTATGACATTTGAGGGCAATTCTAACTTATGGAGTTGTATTGCTGATTCTAATGATTATGATTCTGAAAAGCCTTATTTGATACGGTCGCGAATCATATTTAGATCACCATACAACCTGATAATGACCTGCAAATTGCAAAAAACGTAACAAAATTTGAATTTCGCGGGCTACCCTGGCGCTTCCACCTTAATAAGAAGTTGTAGGTTGTATTTTGATCAAAGCATTGTCATGTCACATTCAATGAAAACGCCAAACAGCCGGATAACATTTACATTAGCCTTATTACTTGTTACAGATTTTTGATTGGGTCGGGGCTTTTTTAAACTTTTAACGTTTTATAATTATTTATAATGTGAAAATATTTAGGGGGCGTCCATTAATTACGTGAGGGAATTTTTGCGATTTTTCGACACCCACCCCTGCTCTGGTGAGATGTCGTGAGATTTGGCTTGATCCTCCCCCCCTCCCCATAATATCACGTGAGTTATTTCAATTACGTGTTTTTAGTGTAAAAACGTTAATCTGTGCTTATTTGCGTTGGATTTATGCCTCGCATTTGGCTGGCCGGTGGCAGATGATGATGATGATAGGACTCCCTTTTCCGTACGTATACTCCCATTCGGTTCGTTGTGCGTGGGGAAGGCCGGTGGCAGTTTAACCATCGAGGACCTACTGTGTTACTTTGTGGCCTTCGCATAACCGCGATAAATATTATTTTGTAGGATTTAGCCATATTGGCGGGAAAACATGTTTTACATAATTTAGCCCGGTTTTCTCGTAATGTTACATTGTTGCTTTGCGGAAAAAAATACAAGTTATGTGATAATTGCCGAGAACCCCCTCTCCTCCACGTGAGATTGTGTGAGATTCGACTCGATCCCCTCCCCCCCCCTAAACGCCTCACGTAATTAGTGGACGCCCCCTTAAATAAAAAGAATGAGCTTTAATTTGCACCAGCTTCACTCCAGACTCCAGACAAGTAAAAAAAAAAAAATTGTACAACAATAATAATTACTTAGATGGTTCAAACATTCGTTCATTCAATGATTTATCACGAAATCTCAAAACTACTCAACCTTGGAAGATGAAATTTGGCACAGAGGGAGATTATGAGTAGGAGACATCAGCTAAGAAAGGATTTAAGGAAACTACCCCTGTAAAGGGGTGAAATAGAGGGTGGAGTTTGCATGAAAAATGTCATCCCGGCAGATGGTTCCCTTTGGAAAATCTACAACATTGATACGGGCGGAGCCGCGGGCTAGTTACATAATATTTGCTGATCCTACTTTGGCGTAAATAGTGGTCCACCGCTAAGGATTCGATATACCAGATAATTTACTAAACTACTTGGTTGTAGTTTCAACAAAAACCATATTTTTTTTCATTTTTTCATTGGTTACCAAAAATAGAAATTTCATAAATAAAAAACAAAAAATACATATTTTCGGAATCCTTGGGTAAAAATGGTTTTTTTTTTTTGGGTGGGAAATCATCAAATAACTTCTCCCGCCCTGGGTGGAGCGGGAGGGCGTGTCAGACTTTTACTGACGATAATAACCCACCCGTGTTCCCTCAGTTGCCTGTGTGCCAGGGGCCGCGGTATCTCTTTCGAACAACCTAATATGTTATCGTAAATTATCTGGTATATCGAATCCTTAACGGTGGGCCACTATTTACGCCACACCCTGTATATAGGTACTATAAATATAATATTATAAATGTGAAAGTTTGGTGTTTGGATGTTTATTACTCAATCACGTTAAAACGGCTGAGCAGATTTGGATGAAATTTGGCACACATATAGATTATAACCTAGATTAGCACAAAGGATACTTTTTATCCAGGTACCTAGTACGTTCCCGTAGGATCATTTTCGACCTCGACGCGGGCGAAGCCGCTGGCAAAGCTAGTTACTTAAGGCCCATAGTATCCTCATCTCCCGTTTATATGCTAAAGCACGACTGCCGCCCGCGCCCGCGCAGGGCACCTCTGAGCCTTTATCTCAAAATGGGGATATTCCTTTGATTCATTTACAATTGTGCTTCGGCGATTCTGTGGTACCTCTAACTATCTATTTTTCAGTGTATTTTTTTTTCAAATAACGAAGCCGTTTAGTAGGAGTATGGAATAGAAGCCAAATATTGCGTGTTGGAAAATATTTTTTTACAGCAAAAGTATTAACCATACAAAAAAAGGACTTCGGGCAAAATGATCTAAATCTATAGCAAAATCATATATTTTTCAAATCTTCAAGACAAGCCGTTAATGAGCAGTACGGTTCATAAAGTGACCGTGTTACGCTACCAAAAGGGACGTAGGCTCTTAATAAAAACAAATATTTACGTTTTCGCTCGGCAGTCGCACTTGCAGCCACGAGACCAATCGGGCAGTCACGTAGCATGTAACACTCCAAACGTATGAGGTCCAGAATCAGTGACAACATGAGGTCAGATTACGCTGGTTTATAGCTCGATAAGTTTACCGCGTAGATTGGCTGTCGTCAAGGTTAAGCAGTAAATTCGGACCTTGGTTTTGTTAACGTTGATTGCACATTTAGACCTCTGGGCCTTAGATGGAATAAATAGTTGATACTTAGTTGTTGCTGGGTATATCTACACTGTCATTAACCCGTCGCGCGTCTAATTAGCAGTGACAATAGAATTTCTATTGTTGAAACACATGGTGTACACTTGACATGCGAGGGATACAGGATATTTTTTTTACCAGTGCGCAAACTGTAACCAATAATTCAGGATATCATTCTAGACTGAAGTATTCGTCCGCAACGCTGTCATGAGGAAACGTGCCCAGAAGACTGGCAGCATTGCCACGTTGAATGGCAATGCTAATTTTCTTACGTTTTTTAACCGACTTCAAAAAGGAGGAGGTTCTCAATTCGTCGGAACCTTTTTTTTTATGTATATTCCCCGATTACTCGAAGATGGCTGGATCGATTTGATTTTTTATTTTTTTGTTTGAAAGGGTATACTTCCCAGGTGGTCCCATGATCATCAAGTCAGATCTGATGGTGGGATCCTGGAGAAATAGAGAGAACTCTTCAAATTTTATAGGCACACTTGAAGCTATTTGGGTATTTTTTTGGAAGAGTACTTTCTTGGAGTGTTCCCATTTCAATTTGGTGAAGACCAGATGAAGAACTTCGGAGATAGGCAACGGAACATAATAAAAGTTGTTCATAATGATGAGTACGATGACATCTTAAGAGGTGTTGGTGTTTTTCCAATAACCCTGTATGTGTCGGAGTTATGGCCCGAACATGCATAAAAAAATACATGTCTAATTTATAACCTCCTCCTTTTTGAAGTCGGTAAAAAATCTGAATTTGGTAGAATACCTTAACACATTGCTCTTAAGCATATCTACATATTTGTTTCGGGTCTTTATGTCTGTTGATCATGGTACGATGAACAAACGGTTTTATTGTATGACTGTATTATTTCAACATTGTGACAATGCAAAGTAAGACTTCGTGTATTGGGTTTTAAATAAAGACGTAACAATCTTGAGCTTGAAGTGAGTGATTTATTTATTTGCCATGCGTTTAAATGCGTGACTTTGGCCGTGTGTGAAAAAAAAAACAGTGGCACTCCGGGAGTGCCGACAGAAGTGAAAACTTGAACTATTACGTGTGTATTTTTTAATCGTCAATACAGGATTTCTCATTGCGTCCTTGGATCCTGCTTGCTCTCGATAAAAAATGATAATCAAGCAATCGACTTCAGCCATTATAGGTAACAGCACAGATTTTTACGATAAAAATACAAAGGGAAAGAAAGGGATAAAAGGATTAAAATTTCCTAATGAAAGAAAGGGACTCTTCCAAAAGACATCAACGCGCGACTCATCCGTGTGCTCGTTCAGTCAACCAACATTTTAAATAGACCCCTGCGGTGGCTCATAAATCTGATTAAATAAAATAAAAACGAAGTAACTTGTGAATTGTATCGTCGAGCTATTAGATTATTATTTTTGACGCTTTGACACTCCTATATCTATGAACATACGGGCTGATTTTTTAGTCACCGTCCAAATTTTTCAGGGTCATAGTACCCGTGAAATTGAACAACTTTCTCCAACGAACATGGGTCGAAATATGAAAAAAAAAAATCGACCTCCCATGCAAAATCAATAGTTAGCTGGTCGATTTTGTATGGGAGGTCCGATTTTTTTTTTTCATATTTCGACCCATGTTCCTTGGAGAAAGTTGTTCAATTTAACGGGTACTATCACCCTGAAAAATTTGGACGGTGACTAAAAAATCAGCCCGTATATACACAGTATACATATAGCTCATGGGAAGCATGCGGTGACGATGACGCGAGTTTCACGCTTTTTGTTCACCCAAAAAGTGCTCAATGCGCTTAAAGAAATTTTCACTTCAAAAACTCAAGAGAGATTAATTATCAGTGTATTCTAGGTTACTTATCAACTTCCAACCAGGGCCTCAAGTGTGCTATTACAATAGTGTCAGAATGGTCTATCATTGATTTCATAATTGTGGATTTTGACCTACATTTTGGCAAATAAATTACTTACTTACTTACTTCCACAACCACTGATACTCCATTGAAAGAAATGGCATTTATTGGTAATCTCGTACATCATGACAAATGAATGACTGACTTAATTTACGAACTTCCTACTACTTTAGATTGCTTATAACACTAATAAATAATTTGTAAAAATATATATATAAATGAAATCTGGCATGAATAAATGTTCCAATTTAGTAGTAGTTTTTCGAAAAACATTTCTACTAACGAGTTTTATAATAATGGCAATACGAAAATGCCATTATGACACAAGTCTATTACGAGACCATTGACCGACCAATGATCGACCGTTATGAATTTAGCAGATTACGAACTTTTAGCAAAATGACAAATGAATGACAATGGGATCGTGTTGGAATGACGAATTTATAAAAATAGCAGACTTGGGCCCCTGAAGCATTGGTTTCACCACGACACGACTAAACCTTATTACTGCATCAAACTGTCAATATTTAACCGCAGCTCGCAGTTACAAAACATTGCAATAATGACTAATATTGCTAACATCTAAGTATGCAGAGAAAGTGCGCTAGCTATCACGCTAGTACAGTAACATTCCCGCGCCAGTACAATGGAACGAGGCATCGTATGGTGCTGTATTGTTTTGTAAATAATTAGGTGAAACTTTCAACATGATTCACTGATTAAAAACGTAATATAAATATATAATATATTATTACTTCTTGTTAATGACGTTGTAATTATTTTTCACTAGATTCCGCCCGCGGCTTCGCCCGCGTGGAGGTCTGAAATTATCCCGCGGGAACGTACTACCGGGATAAAAAGTATCCTATGTGTTAATCTAGGTTATAATCTATCTGTGTGCCAAATTTCATCCAAATCCGTTCAGCCGTTTTTGCGTGAAATAGTAACAAACATCCATCCATCCATACTTACAAACTTTCGCGTTTATAATATTAGTACCTAAGGATTATTTTTAACCGACTTCAAAAATGGAGGAGGTTCTGAATTTGGTTGTATTTTTGTAAAATGTTTGTTAGCTCACAACTCTACCGATTTGAAACATTCATCTTTGGTTTGAATGGGTATACTTACCGAGTGGTCCCATATACATTTGGTCATGTTCAGATAAGTAGTTTTTGAGTTAGCTTCAATAATAATTTATTAAAAAAAAACGCTCTAAAGTAAAAAAAAAATATCAGAAGTCGGTGGCAAAAAAGCGAATATAAAACCAAAGATAACGACTTCCCAAATTAAAGTTATTTTTCACTTTGTTCTGTTTTTTTTGGAAGTCGATTGTTTAATTAAATACTTTATTCAGTCTGCCTCGTGTGCCTAGCGGTCGCTACTGAGCATAAGGTTCTGAGTTCGATTCCCAGTGTGCAACGTGTTATTGGCTTTTTCCATCAAACATTTCAGTAGCAATTATAGGAAGAAAGTTTAAATTGCGCGGGCTTCTGGCGCATTCGCCTTATCGATGCGTGTACTTCGCGCGTTCTTGTAGGCTTAGCATGACGTTTTCTATTTCTACGAAGAATAGACAGTGCTTTTTCAATACAAAGTGACATTTCGTTTCTCCATTTTTGACATCATGCCTTAGATATCCTTCTACAATCACAATAATTTAATAATTTCTAACGATCTTTGTCGAGGTCCTTATAAATGTAGACTATTTCACAAGAATATTTTTCAAACAGTCAAAATCACACTGACAACAAACTTTCTACTCGACGGCCACAAAGTATATACGATTATCTACAAAATCATGATTCGTTTAAAACGCATAACTGTGATAATTAATAGAAAAACATAGCTACCTTCTCCTATTGTACATAATCCTTACTAATATTATAAACACGAAAGTTTGTAAGTATGGATGGATGGATGGATGTTTGTTACTCTTTCACGCAAAAACGGCTGTACGGATTTGGATGAAATTTGACACACAGATAGATTATAACCTAGATTAACACATAGGATACTTTTTATCCCGGTAGTACGTTCCCGCGGGATAATTTCCGACTTCCACGCGGGCGGAGCCGCGGGCGAAAGCTTGTTTATGGCTATTCTTCCATCGACAAATCGGTGCTCGTGCTAAGCTGCAGCTAGGGCGTCAGAACTTAGGTAGATCGAGTCACTGTCTGACTCATGTACCGGAAAGCCTTTATATATTAACATTTTGAAAATAATATAACGTTTAGTATGAGTCACAAGAGAGGTTGGGTTTGTAGTGAAAAACATGTTTGCCCAGTGAATTTAAGGTGAACCTAGTCCACATTTATTGCATACAAACTTCGGGAGTATTTTACTCCACTGTCTGACATGGCACATATAAAATATGATATCGTTTTGTCTCATTATTAATATTGCCTGTACGGAAACAGAATACCAAAATAAAAACCCATTAAAAAGTTAGGAGCCAACAAATATTCGTTTTTCTTGCTAATTTTACTTAACTTTGGGCGTGTTTAAGTAATAAAAGAACTGTAAAATCTCCAAAACCAAGTCGGTACCGACAAAGTTCAATTATCGAAAAGTTCAATAAACTTTATTGGTCATTGATTTATGCATTGGCTTTTTCATGAAACCCGATCTTCCATAAGACTTTTCTTAATTTTTCGCGATTTTTTTCACTATAAATGACCCTGCATCTCACTCAATAACGTTGTGCGTGTAGACTAGCGTCTAACTGCTCATCACTGATACTATCTGTGTCGGACACGAAGCCTGGTGAGACAGCAAGATTTTTAGCCAAGCCCACCTGTGATTTCGAGCCTGCGACTAGGTTCCCCTTAAAGGTCTTGATTTGAAAGGACCTTTTTATAAAGCGGTAGTGGATTTTTTCGTACGAAGAATGCATTCGTGGAAGTAAATTATTACCTACCTTAGTTACCTACCCTACAGCCAACTTTGTCGAGATTTTTTTCTTTATTTCTTTACTTTGTTCTCACATAATGAATAATGTACCCAGTATTTTGTAATATCTTGATTTATAAGAGTGTCCTTGGAGTTTCTTGCCCGTTCTTTTCAATAGAGATCTACGTTTTGGAATGAGCTGTCTAGCTTCAACTATATAACTAACTGATCGACTTTTTAACAGTTCAAAAGTGCCTGTAAATGGTCAGAATCAGAATCAGAATGCTTTATTTGAAAACAGGTCAAATTACAATAGTTTGCGAGATGTTACAGATAGGTAGATCCTCTATGCCCAAAGGTGTACAAATATATTTAATTAACATTGTCGAATTTATATAAAATCAATAATAAAAAATTATAAAAAAAATAAAAATAAATGCTTTGAGTTTGAGTTTATAGCCAGCCTACAGTGTCGTCTATCACACGAAGACGAAGCTCTGCAAGGCCCAACTTTTTGTAAAATTCGATATGGGGTCGCGTATAGTTTTGGGTAAAAGTAAAAGTAAAATTAAAAGTTAAAGTAAAAGTCAGAGTCAGAGTCAGAGTCAGAGTCAGAGTCAAAGTCAAAGTTAAAGTTAAAGAAATTTCTTCATAACATCACGCCTGTATTCTATCAAAGGGTTGGGCATGGGTGTATCAGACTTGAAAGAAACAGTCCAATTAGACGTCAATAGCAATCGTCGTAGTTTTTTTACAACACATTTTTTCCTTTCTTTAATAGGTAGGTATACCTATATTTTCAATCATGGGTGTCGTTTTCAGGGTTGTTGGGGGTTCTAAAGTCGATGGTGGGGTCAAAATGAAAATCCAAGACAGCTGCTAAGAAAATTTTGAAAAAAAAGATGTCCACTGCTGGACATAGGCCTCCCTCTCAGGGGGAGGTTTTCCATAATCACCACGCTTTTCAAGCGGATTGGCGATCGCAGTATGGTGGTAAAATGGATAGAGAACGCTGCTGCCCATTCTCTAGTAAGTCTCTTAGTCGCCTTCTACGACACCCACGGGAAGAAATGGAATGGTGCTATTCTTTTACGTCCGGCATCACACGGAACGGAATGATTGTATAAAATTGCTATAACACTGTTTAATACTATTCTGCTGCTATAAATGTGAAAGTTTGTATGTTTAGATGTTTGTCACTCAATCACGCAAAAACGGCTGAACGGATTTGGATGAAATTTGGCACACAGATAGTTTATAAAGGTTAACACATATGATACTTTTTACCCCGGTAGTATGTTTCCGTAGGATAAATTCTGACCTCTATGCGGGCGACGCCGCTGGATAAATCTAGTAGGGTTGCCAACATTTCTTTGACGAAATAATTATAGTAATTTTAGAAATAACCTATTGAAAATAGAGTACACTTCAAAAAAATATAGTATTTCATGGAAAAAGAATATAGCTGTATTATATAAAAAAAAACTATAGAAGTGTCATAATAAGATGCTTTATTACCGACATTCAATTTTTTTTATAGAATGTAAATCAAAAGCTCATATTCTATTAATTAAATTAAATTAAATTAAATTAAATAATCATTTATTTCAGGAAATTATTCCCATATAAATTACATTACACATTAACAATTAAATAATAAATTAAATGTAATACAAAATAATAAATTTAAGTTACTAAAAAAAAAGTTAATAAAAAATAATAAATTAAAGTTAATAAAAATAAAAATTATTTTTACTTTAACATTATTGTTAAAGTTAAAGTAAAGTAAAGTAAAGTAAAAGTAAAAGTAAAAGTAAAAGTAAAAGTAAAAGTAAAAGTAAAAGTAAAAGTTAAAGTTAAAGTTAAAGTTAAAGTTAAAGTTAAAGTTAAAGTTAAAGTTAAAGTTAAAGTTAAAGTTAAAGTTAAAGTTAAAGTTAAAGTTAAAGTTAAAGTTAAAGTTAAAGTTAAAGTTAAAGTTAAAGTTAAAGTTAAAGTTAAAGTTAACGTTAACGTTAAAGTTAAAGTTAAAGTTAACGTTAAAGTTAAAGTTAACGTTAATCTCTCTCCCTCTCTTTCTTCTTGCTATTTCAAATTCATAACCTTCCGGTTATGAATTTGAAATAAAGAAGGAAGGATATTTCCATATCCTTTCCGTGCAGGGCGAAATGGCGGAAATAGAGGCCAACTATGGTAAGTTATTAATTTGACATTATTGATAAGTTCGGAACGCATTATGACAGATGACTTCAGAATGAACAGCATCAGTCAAAAGTCAGTTAAGGCGCGTTCATATTTTTTTTTAAATAAAGGATTTCTTTGTTAGTTTTCGGTGTTGAAAATATAGTATTTTTGCGTACTATGTATTTTTCAACAGTATATAAATAGCCAAAATATAGTACTGTTGGAACCGAAACGTTCCAACTATAAATAAAATGGTTAATTACAGTTACAGTTACAGTTACAGTTACAGTTACAGTTAAAGTTAAAGTTACAGTTAATGTGTGTGTGTGTGTTACTCTCTCTCTCTTTCTTGCTATTTCAAATTCATAACCGGAAATATCCTTTCCGTGCAGGGCGAAATGGCGGAAATAGAGGCCAACTATGGTAAGTTATTAATTTGACATTATTGTTATAATATGTGTGTGTGTTGTTGTTGTTGTTGTTTGACATTGTTGTTTGTCATTGTTGTTGTTGTTGTTTGTTGTTACATTGTCGTTATTGTTGTTTGTTTGTTGTTGTGTTTGTGTTGAACTTATGTTCGGAACGCATTATGACAGATGACTTCAGAATGAACAGCATCAGTCAAAAGTCAGTTAAGGCGCGTTCATATTTTTTTTTAAATAAAGGATTTCTTTGTTAGTTTTCGGTGTTGAAAATATAGTATTTTTGCGTACTATGTATTTTTCAACAGTATATAAATAGCCAAAATATAGTACAATACTATAGATTATAGTACGGTTGGCAACCCTAGATATAAGGTTGACTGTAGGTACGGAATTGTATCATCAGGTGTGAATGTGATGCCAATGTTAATATTTTGAAAGACACTTGAGCGTGTCTTCGTGATGAAACAAGTTTCCCAGAACCCATTGTTATAAGTTATGTTTGAAGTTAAATTCTCAGGTGTTGAGAAAGACGAGTAAGTTACATGGATGGCAGGTGCTTCTCGATATTGTAATCTCCATTCCGCCTGGTAAAGCATTTTATTGATATTTCAATTCAATTAAACAGCTTAAAATGCCAATGCATTCCACAACTTTCTTCAACAAATCCTTTTCTGTTCAGGCTGCTCGTTTGTGGAATGCATTGCCAGTTCAAATAAAACGCGCGCAATCTTTACCTGTGTTCAAAAGAATCGTGAAGAAACATTACTTGTTGTTGTGATTTTATTGTAGTTGTTATAATCTGTAGTCGTCATTTATTTTCTTTGCTCATATCGTTAGTATGTATGTATATAAGTATCTATTATACAGCATTTAAATGAATATATCTAAGTATCTGTTATAGTAAATTGTATCTATATTTTGCATCAATGACAACCCTATTTTGATGTCCACGCAATCTCTGTCCATTCCAAGGTTGCCTGGAAGAGATCGCAGAAAGCGATAAGGCCACCCATTGTATGTTTTTAGTTTTAAATGTTTTATTTTTGTCCTGTATTTTCTGGTGTACAATATAGCATACAAGTAAAGTTTTTATTCAGTGCGCAAACTGTAACCATGATATTCAGCATATCATTCTAGACCCCCCAGTGCAGATTTTTTTTTATAATCGACGAAAAATTTCTGCGCTGGGGGGTTGCAGTTTGGTTACAGTTTGCGCACTGAATAAAAACTTTTCCTATACAATGTGTAACAGAATAGACGCAAGACCTGAAAGTAGTTTGTTCCTAATTGACTACTGAATCAATTTCAGTAACTTTTAATATAAGTTTTTTTTTTTAAATCACAGACATACTAAATCCATGAATAGACATCATCACCTGTCCAAAGAGATTTTGTGATAGGTACCCTTTTCTTTCATAAAAATAATTCCATTGGTTTTTACGTGTGTATGGTCGGTCAGTGAAATAAAACATAGATTTTCATTAAAGGCTCGTTCGTGCAGACTAGCGCGACGCTCGTAGAACAATGTCTATGAAAATTTAATTTCGCGTAGCGCCTGTTTAAAGAAGCCTTAAGACGAAACGCCAGCTCATGGTTTCCCAGTAAACCATGCAACCCAATGTTAGCGGTGTGTTCCGTTAGTTTGGTACATACCGCAGTTAACTGATATAAAAGAAGTGAAAAAAATAAAAATAAGTGAAAATGTATTGTTGTTTCTGGATGCTCGATATCTTTACAAATAAATACAGTTGAAGTGTATGTTTTATGTAAAGACGATGCACCTAAAAGATGCTCAAACATGAATTTTATGATTTTTATCTATATGATATGATTAAAACTTTCGCAATTTTTTATAGGTGAAACAGGTGTTGAACTTAATCGCTTGGTCTTACCTTTTCGCCTAGGTACCTACTATATTTTTTAATTATTTCCGATACATTAGTTTACTGAATTGGCTATCGAACTGTCAACACCAAGTTATTTTGCCAAAGAGGTCTATGCAGGGTCAAATTAAATTAGCTGGCAATACTTTACCCACGTGTTCAAATATCTATGTTTCACGACAAATTACAAAACTAACTGATCGATTACGGGTCATTGACCTTCGACCGTAAAGGATGATTTTTTAATGTTGTATTCGTTTTGGGTAAAAGTAAAAGTAAAACTAAAAGTTAAAGTAAAAGTCAGAGTCAGAGTCAGAGTCAAAGTCAGAGTCAGAGTCAGAGTCAAAGTCAAAGTCAAAGTTAAAGTTAATGTGTGTGTGTGTGTGTGTGTTACTCTCTCTCTCTCTCTTTCTTCTTGCTATTTCAAATTCATAACCGGAAATATCCTTTCCGTGCAGGGCGAAATGGCGGAAATAGAGGTCAACTATGGTAAGTTATTAATTTGACATTATTGATAAGTTCGGAACGCATTATGACAGATGACTTCAGAATGAACAGCATCAGTCAAAAGTCAGTTAAGGCGCGTTCATATTTTTTTTTTAAATAAAGGATTTCTTTGTTAGTTTTCGGTGTTGAAAATATAGTATTTTTGCGTACTATGTATTTTTCAACAGTATATAAATAGCCAAAATATAGTACAATACTATAGATTATAGTACGGTTGGCAACCCTAGCTATAAGGTTGACTGTAGGTACGGAATTGTATCATCAGGTGTGAATGTGATGCCAATGTTAATATTTTGAAAGACACTTGAGCGTGTCTTCGTGATGAAACAAGTTTCCCAGAACCCATTGTTATAAGTTATGTTTGAAGTTAAATTCTCAGGTGTTGAGAAAGACGAGTAAGTTACATGGATGGCAGGTGCTTCTCGATATTGTAATCTCCATTCCGCCTGGTAAAGCATTTTATTGATATTTCAATTCAATTAAACAGCTTAAAATGCCAATGCATTCCACAACTTTCTTCAACAAATCCTTTTCTGTTCAGGCTGCTCGTTTGTGGAATGCATTGCCAGTTCAAATAAAACGCGCGCAATCTTTACCTGTGTTCAAGAGAATCGTGAAGAAACATTACTTGTTGTTGTGATTTTATTGTAGTTGTTATAATCTGTAGTCGTCATTTATTTTCTTTGCTCATATCGTTAGTATGTATGTATATAAGTATCTATTATACAGCATATAAATGAATATATCTAAGTATCTGTTATAGTAAATGGTATCTATATTTTGCATCAATGACAACCCTATTTTGATGTCCACGCAATCTCTGTCCATTCCAAGGTTGCCTGGAAGAGATCGCAGAAAGCGATAAGGCCACCCATTGTATGTTTTTAGTTTTAAATGTTTTATTTTTGTCCTGTATTTTCTGGTGTACAATATAGCATACAAGTAAAGTTTTTATTAAGTGCGCAAACTGTAACCATGATATTCAGCATATCATTCTAGACCCCCCAGTGCAGATTTTTTTTTATAATCGACGAAAAATTTCTGCGCTGGGGGGTTGCAGTTTGGTTACAGTTTGCGCACTGAATAAAAACTTTTCCTATACAATGTGTAACAGAATAGACGCAAGACCTGAAAGTAGTTTGTTCCTAATTGACTACTGAATCAATTTCAGTAACTTTTAATATAAGTTTTTTTTTTTAAATCACAGACATACTAAATCCATGAATAGACATCATCACCTGTCCAAAGAGATTTTGTGATAGGTACCCTTTTCTTTCATAAAAATAATTCCATTGGTTTTTACGTGTGTATGGTCGGTCAGTGAAATAAAACATAGATTTTCATTAAAGGCTCGTTCGTGCAGACTAGCGCGACGCTCGTAGAACAATGTCTATGAAAATTTAATTTCGCGTAGCGCCTGTTTAAAGAAGCCTTAAGACGAAACGCCAGCTCATGGTTTCCCAGTAAACCATGCAACCCAATGTTAGCGGTGTGTTCCGTTACTTTGGTACATACCGCAGTTAACTGATATAAAAGAAGTGAAAAAAATAAAAATAAGTGAAAATGTATTGTTGTTTCTGCATGCTCGATATCTTTACAAATAAATACAGTTGAAGTGTATGTTTTATGTAAAGACGATGCACCTAAAAGATGCTCAAACATGAATTTTATGATTTTTATCTATATGATATGATTAAAACTTTCGCAATTTTTTATAGGTGAAACAGGTGTTGAACTTAATCGCTTGGTCTTATCTTTTCGCCTAGGTACCTACTATATTTTTTAATTATTTCCGATACATTAGTTTACTGAATTGGCTATCGAACTGTCAACACCAAGTTATTTTGCCAAAGAGGTCTATGCAGGGTCAAATTAAATTAGCTGGCAATACTTTACCCACGTGTTCAAATATCTATGTTTCACGACAAATTACAAAACTAACTGATCGGTTACGGGTCATTGACCTTCGTCGACCGTAAAGGATGATTTTTTAATGTTGTATTCGTTTTGGGTAAAAGTAAAAGTTAAAGTTAAAGTAAAAGTCAGAGTCAGAGTCAGAGTCAGAGTCAGAGTCAGAGTCAGAGTCAGAGTCAAAGTCAAAGTTAAAGTTAAAGAAATTTCTTCATAACATCACGCCTGTATTCTATCAAAGGGTTGGGCATGGGTGTATCAGACTTGAAAGAAACAGTCCAATTAGACGTCAATAGCAATCGTCGTAGTTTTTTTACAACACATTTTTTCCTTTCTTTAATAGGTAGGTATACCTATATTTTCAATCATGGGTGTCGTTTTCAGGGTTGTTGGGGGTTCTAAAGTCGATGGTGGGGTCAAAATGAAAATCCAAGACAGCTGCTAAGAAAATTTTGGAAAAAAAGATGTCCACTGCTGGACATAGGCCTCCCTCTCAGGGGGAGGTTTTCCATAATCACCACGCTTTTCAAGCGGATTGGCGATCGCAGTATGGTGGTAAAATGGATAGAGAACGCTGCTGCCCATTCTCTAGTAAGTCTCTTAGTCGCCTTCTACGACACCCACGGGAAGAAATGGAATGGTGCTATTCTTTTACGTCCGGCATCACACGGAACGGAATGATTGTATAAAATTGCTATAACACTGTTTAATACTATTCTGCTGCTATAAATGTGAAAGTTTGTATGTTTAGATGTTTGTCACTCAATCACGCAAAAACGGCTGAACGGATTTGGATGAAATTTGGCACACAGATAGTTTATAAAGGTTAACACATATGATACTTTTTACCCCGGTAGTATGTTTCCGTAGGATAAATTCTGACCTCTATGCGGGCGACGCCGCTGGATAAATCTAGTAGGGTTGCCAACATTTCTTTGACGAAATAATTATAGTAATTTTAGAAATAACCTATTGAAAATAGAGTACACTTCAAAAAAGTATAGTATTTCATGGAAAAAGAATATAGCTGTATTATATAAAAAAAAACTATACTTTTTTGTACAAAAATAGAAATTTTTGTACAATTTTTTGTCTAAAATAAAAGTGTCATAATAAGATGCTTTATTACCGACATTCAATTTTTTTTATAGAATGTAAATCAAAAGCTCATATTCTATTAATTAAATTAAATTAAATTAAATAATCATTTATTTCAGGAAATTATTCCCATATAAATTACATTACACATTAACAATTAAATAATAAATTAAATGTAATACAAAATAATAAATTTAAGTTAAT
Source organism: Antitype chi (assembly GCA_947359405.1). Classification (NCBI taxonomy): domain Eukaryota; kingdom Metazoa; phylum Arthropoda; class Insecta; order Lepidoptera; family Noctuidae; genus Antitype; species Antitype chi. The sequence continues at coordinate 7,707,270 of OX375835.1, read as the reverse complement.
AAAAAAAAAGTTAATAAAAAATAATAAATTAAAGTTAATAAAAATAAAAATTATTTTTACTTCAACATTATTGTTAAAGTTAAAGTAAAGTAAAGTAAAGTAAAGTAAAAGTAAAAGTTAAAGTAAGTTAAAGTTAAAGTTAAAGTAAAAGTTAACGTTAATGTGTGTGTGTGTGTGTGTGTGTGTGTTACTCTCTCTCTCTCTTTCTTCTTGCTATTTCAAATTCATAACCGGAAATATCCTTTCCGTGCAGGGCGAAATGGCGGAAATAGAGGCCAACTATGGTAAGTTATTAATTTGACATTATTGATAAGTTCGGAACGCATTATGACAGATGACTTCAGAATGAACAGCATCAGTCAAAAGTCAGTTAAGGCGCGTTCATATTTTTTTTTTAAATAGAGGATTTCTTTGTTAGTTTTCGGTGTTGAAAATATAGTATTTTTGCGTACTATGTATTTTTCAACAGTATATAAATAGCCAAAATATAGTACAATACTATAGATTATAGTACGGTTGGCAACCCTAGATATAAGGTTGACTGTAGGTACGGAATTGTATCATCAGGTGTGAATGTGATGCCAATGTTAATATTTTGAAAGACACTTGAGCGTGTCTTCGTGATGAAACAAGTTTCCCAGAACCCATTGTTATAAGTTATGTTTGAAGTTAAATTCTCAGGTGTTGAGAAAGACGAGTAAGTTACATGGATGGCAGGTGCTTCTCGATATTGTAATCTCCATTCCGCCTGGTAAAGCATTTTATTGATATTTCAATTCAATTAAACAGCTTAAAATGCCAATGCATTCCACAACTTTCTTCAACAAATCCTTTTCTGTTCAGGCAGCTGTTCCATACATTTTGACCGCGTAGGTATTGCACTTTTCTATGAAACAGCTGATTTTTATTTGTATAACCGACGAAAAATTTCTGCGCTGGGGGGTCTAGAATGATATGCTGAATTTCATGGTAACAGTTTGCGCACTGAATAAAAACTTTTCCTATACAATGTGTAACAGAATAGACGCAAGACCTGAAAGTAGTTTGTTCCTAATTGACTACTGACTCGATTTCAGTAACTTTTAATATAAGTTTTTTTTATATCACAGACATACTAAATCCATGAATAGACATCATCACCTGTCCAAAGAGATTTTGTGATAGGTACCGTTTTCTTTCATAAAAATAATTCCATTGGTTTTTAAGTGTGCATGGTCTGTCAGTGAAAAAAAAACATAGATTTTCATTAAAGGCTCGTTCGTGCAGACTAGCTCGACGCTCGTAGAACAATGTCTATGAAAATTAATTTCGAGTAATTTTCGTAGCAGTGACCATTTTCTTCATCATCATCATTCAGCCGGAAGATGTCCACTGTTGGACATAGGCCTTCCCCAATTTGGGGGGGCTTGCCATAATCTCCACGCTTGGCAAGCGGGTTGGCGATCGCAGTATGTTGGTAAAATGCATAGAGAACGCTGCTGCCCATTCGCATTCGCATTTGCGTTCTTAAGTTAGCGTAGCGCCTGTTTAAAGAAGCTTTAAGGCCCATAGTATCCTCATCTCCCGTTTGTATGCTAAAGCACGACTGCCGCCCGCGCCCGCGCAGGGCACCTCTGAGCCTTTATCTCAAAATGAGGATATTCCTTTGATTAATTTACAATTGTGCTTCGGCGATTCTGTGGTACCTCTAACTATCTATTTTTCAGTGTATTTTTTTTTTCCAAATAACGAAGCCGTTTAGTAGGAGTATGGAATAGAAGCCAAAATATTGCGTGTTGGAAAATATTTTTTACAGCAAAAGTATTAACCATGCAAAAAAGTACTTCGGGCAAAATGATCTATATGAATCTATAGCAAAATCATAATATTTTTCAAATCTTCAAGACAAGCCGTTAATGAGCAGTACGGTTCATAAAGTGACCGTGTTACGCTACCAAACGGGACGTAGGCCCTTAAGACGAAACGCCAGCTCATGGTTTCCCAGTAAACCATGCAACCCAATGTTAGCGGTGTGTTCCGTTAGTTTGGTACATACCGCAGTTAACTGATATAATCTACTGTGTCACGGTCGGCGACAGTTTGTTACTGGTTACTACTGTACTTACTGTGCTTCATGCGTACCTACATCCATTAACTTACCTACACATCTTTTTAATCTCGATACGAAATATACCAAGATGCTAGCGGTGACGAAAAGGTAAACCAGTCGGTAAAGATCATAAAAGGACATTTATGAGAACTTTTTGCTAAAGATGGCGTGTTTAAGGTGAACCTAGTCCACATTTTTTGCATACAAACTTCAGGAGTGTTTTACTCCACTTTCTGACATGGCACATCCAAACTAAAATATGATATCGTTTTGTCTTATTATTAATATAGTTTGTACGGTAACAGAATACTAAAATATTAACCCATTAAAAAGTTAGGAGCCAACAAAGATTAGCTTTTCTTGCTAATTTTACTTAACTTTGGGCGTGTTTAAGTAATAAAAGAAGTGAAAATCTCTAAAACCAAGTCAGTACCGACAAATTTTAATAATCATAAATCACTGACCAATAAATCTTATTGAACAGATTTATTGGTCAGTGATTTATGCATTGGCTTTTTCATAAAACCCGATCTTCCAAAGGACTTTTCTTAATTTTTTCGTATTTTTTTTACTATAAATGATCCTGCATCTCACTCAATAACGTTGTGCGTGTAGACTAGCGTCTAATTGCTCATCACTGTTACAATCTCTGTCGGACACGAAGCCTGGTGAGACAGCGTGATTTTTAGTCAGGTCCGCCAGTGAGTTCGAGCCCGAGACTAGGTTCCCCTCAAGACATGACTCTCATACATAACTTATAACATCACGTTTGTGGTTGACGATGGACCACCTTTACATATCGAAACTTTCTGTGAGTACTCCTCGGAAAGCCATGCAGTTAAGCCGTTGATCCCGGCTGTCATTCATGGATGTTTGACAGTCATAACGGGTCATCAATAGCCCGAAATTCTGACAACCAGTCTTACCAAGGGGTATCGTATTACCCAGTAAATGGGTTGTGAAGGTCAGATAGGCAGTCACGCAAATACTGATTTTCAGCTGCATCCGGTAAGACTAGAAGCTGGCCCCAAAATCGTTAGGAAAGGCTAGGCAGATCAAACTCAACAGTCATTTACTCAAACTAAGCTCAGTTTCTTGACGTCAGAATTACACAAGACAGTCCCCCAAAACGCTCGCCCTTCACCATTTCCTAGTGCTTTCGCTTCGACAAAGAATCAAAATCAAAATCAAAATCAAAAGTCATTTATTCAAACTAGGCTGAGAGTCAGCTCTTTTTGAACGTCAAAATAAAATTACATAAGACAGTCCCCCCAAAAACGCCCGCCCTTCACCACTTCCTAGTGCTTTAGCTGGGAAGAAGAAGTAGCGGAACAAACTCCCCAGCAGCACAGCTGTCTGTTAAGTTAGAAGAACTTGTTTCTATACAATAATACGTAATTAAAATTACGAAACACAAAAGAAAACATAAAATTTGCCATATGTCAGCTAGCACACGCCAATATACCATCAAAAATTGAAAACTAAAAATAATAGAAAATTAAAATAAAACGTAAACAGAACTTCCAATCTAAATAAAAGCCTCTAGGCATAAAGGGCATGCCAGCTTACATATGTAATTCTGCATTATGCAAATATAGCTATAAGTAACTTATAACAAAAGTTAAACTAGGACCTCTGGACTAAAGTGAAGAAGAAGAAGTGGCGCAGTTAACTGTCCAGCAGCACAACTGTCTGTTCAGTTAAAATAACTTGTTTCTACAAAATTGTAAGTAATTATCATTAATGTATGGATGATAATAAAGACGTTTGTTCTAAGATATTAGTATGGCACTATCCTCTCTTTGAAGTCGTGCATTTTGAATCTTCGTTTTTGGATTAAATGTGTACGATTTAGTTGCCTCGACGTCGGTTGTGGCTGGTGATCCCTACTCTAGGCTGATAATAACCTTCTTAATGGAATAAGGAAAAAAAAAAAACGTTTTCTAAAGTTAACAATGTGGCAACTATCCACTTTTTGAAATTGCGTATTTTCAATCATTGATTGATGATGGGAGTCCCTTTTCCGCACTTAGACTCTCATTCGGGTCGTTATGCGTGGGGATTCTGGCTATCAAAGCCAGCCTAGCTCCGCCCAAAAGCACAGAAGCTTCCTGGGAGCTTCACAGGCTTCGCGGAGCGACCTCACTGTTCCGAAGATTTCTTTACGTTGAGAAGCCATAGTCTCGCATTCCAGAATGACGAAGGCAGCCTCAGCAAAGCGGGTCGTCTGTGGCGCCATAAAATATATTGTAAAGATGTTTGTTATGGGGGTTATGGCCCGTAATTGTTCCTACGATTATTATTCTTTCAATCGTTGGATTAAATGTCTACGATTTAGTTGCCTCGTCGTCAATTTCGACTCTGAGTGGAGTGTTACTGATATTATCTATTGTTTCATGGTCGGTGACAGTGTTTGTCTGTTTGTAACGGTACATAATGAACGTTGAGTTGCCCTAAATGAGCATGACGATTATTTAGTCATCATACCGTGAGAAGGGATCACGTAGTTTATCTTTCGTCATTATTAATTACCTCTAATTTTTTATACCTTATTCAACGAAGTAACGGTGGAGTTTCTTGCCAGTTCTGCGTACGGAAGGGGCGACTAGAAACAATTCTATTTTAATGTAAATGTTGACGTTCAAAAGTAACTTTTATCAGCCTATTTAATATCCAATCCAACATTGGTCTAATTCGCGATTGGACCAATGTTCAAAAAAAAATCCAATTCGCGGTTGGTCCAATTCGCAGTTGGTCCAATTCGCAGTTTGTCTAATTTGCAGTTGATCCAATTCGGAGTTGGATCAACTCGCGGTTGGTCCAAAATGGGCAATGTTTCCGAAATTACACAATGTATAGGGAACGTGCACGACGCGACGAAGGGTCTGCGCGCGGCTCAAATACGAAGTTTTACGCAATCATTACTTGAAATTGACACTTCACGTAATAAAATAATCTCATAAAAGAAGTGAAAAAAATAAAAATAAGTGAAAATGTATTGTTGTTTCTGGATGCTCGATATCTTTACAAATAAATACAGTTGAAGTGTATGTTTTATGTAAAGACGATGCACCTAAAAGATGCTCAAACATGAATTTAGATGTAATAATAACAATAATGAAATGATACAAACCTTGCTCCAATATATCTACTTATATAGTTTTTAAATAGTTATTTGAAATATTCGTGTCCAAGCATCGTTTTAGAATACGAGCCTTCAGAAACCGGTCCAGGGTCATTATTTTTGTATAATGGAAAGAAATGATTTACAGTTTCTATGGCCGGAAGTTACTGAATGTAACTCTCATAGCTATCTCGTTGAATTGGACAGGCACTTAACCAGTTTAATCATATGAAATCAACATAACATAATATTACGCTTGTATTACCGAGAGACCGATGGACCGATGACCTTGTGAAGGCCGCGGGAATATGCTGGATGTGGGAAGCACAAGACCGGTCGAAGTGGAGGAGCCTGGGGGAGGCCTATGTCCAGCAGTGGATGTCTTTCGGCTGAAATGATGATGATGATTTATGAAAATACCAGCGGCACTTGGTTGATTTATTTATTTAATTAAAACGGTTTAAAACCAATTATAAAAATTAAGGACACAGGTTGCACAAAAAAAAAACCACAAAAGAGAAAATAATACAAATATTAAGACAAAGTCAAAACTTAACAACACATTCATAAATCCCCCTCACAGTACTTCTGACATGCCAATTTATTAAATCTTCGTCCATTCGTCCGCAAACAGACCGTTTGTTGGGTTAGTGACCAAGAGATCATTACGAGCGGCCACAATACGTGGTACTGGGGACTTTGATATTTCTACCTCCACATTTATACTGCGCACAGCCAAAGGGTATATATACTTCTCATGTGGCCCCACGGCCATCAGGTCAGGACCCTGGAGAAATCGAGGGAACTCTTCATATTTTATAGGCACACTTGAAGCGATTTTTTTTAATGGATAGGGTATGATTTTGGGGTGGTTCCATATAAATTGTTTTAACTTTGTCTCGGTAATACATTTTTAAACCACTTTAAGTATCTTGTTATATGAATCAATTATACTGGGTGACCTTTTTGTGTTTAATTGTGAGTGAACTGCAACTGATTTCATCCTTTGTTTTACGGTTGACGAAAGTTGTTGTTCTGGTTTGTAACTGTTTTTGATGAGTCGAGTCTACTCGCCCTAAATGTGCAACTAACGTGAATTGGGGCCCGGTAGGGACTGTCAACTTTTTGTTTGAATATAGATGACATTTTAAAACGATTTTTTTAATCGACAAAACATAGGAGGAGGTTTTTAAGTAGACGCGTATATTTTTTTTTATGTATGACCACGCATTACTTTTTACCAAGTAGTACGATTTTGATCATCAACCAAAGGGGACACCCCAAAGCAACGATGGATGGACTGTGTGAATTGCGCCGACCCTAAAATAAATTGGAATAAAGGAAAAAGAATGAAATGACTCCATAAAAAAAAAACGTTTCTACCTCTCTTAGCAAAAATCAAAATAAAAAAAAAACAATTTCACATAAACCTGCATGGGCACTTGTGCAACGTCAGAAGCTAGGTGCACGGTTCCAATTTGTCGCTTCCTATGGAGAAGAGCCGGCAAGAAACTCCACGGTTACTCTTTTAAAAATAATTGGCTTATAATTGGCTAATAATCTACAGTGATAATAGGTATGGGAGGACAGTGCAGAATAGAAAATCGTCTACAAATCTAGTCTGTAAGGCCTACAACGTTCTCTCATTCACAATATGTAAAAGAATCTACCTATAAAGATAAAGATGCATTTATTTGTATAAACATGTGTAAAATGATACATAAATGTGCACATATGGATGGAAATTCGTTTAAAATTGCTGGTTCAACATGTTTTGCCATATTCGGCGTACAAAATAGTTTATAATATTTAGTTTAAAATTATAAATGAGAATGTTTTTAATAATAGTCAAAATCCAATCAATTTCAAATACATAATCAGTCAATGCAAAAATATAGTCAAAAGATAATGATAAATAATTGAACCTATTTGAACCAAGTGACATGATTTCCATGACAAGCTATAAGATGAAACCAATAACATCTTAAATTCTCAACATAACCATGTGATAATACTTCTTTGTTGATAGCAAGCCGGTTCATAGCAGTTCACCTTCGACCATCGTCCTTTAAAACATCTTTATCAACTAAATATTGAACTGAGCTGTTGAATTATTAAATTAATTTAGTATTTGATGTTACGTGTTTCGGTTGATTGGCATTGAGTAATCTTCGTAATCTGTTTGTAAAATTTACATAATATAATTCAGACTTATTATAATATAATTTATCATTGAGACTTGGCTGGCTTGATACTTTTATTTTTTTAATTAGCCGTCTGGCATAACATAGCGCACTCTATATTATCTTTATATATCATCATTATTGTACCTACCTATGTAAAACAAATGAATAAATTACTTATGACTTATAGAATTAAGTAAAGAATCATCACTTTTGTTAATAGTTTATTTAGAACAAGTATTCAAACTCACAGGTTTCAACTTCTTAACCGTATATCTAAGGCAGTGTTATCACCACATAAAAATAGGAATTTACATTGCCATAGTTCAATATGTAATAATTAGAAGCTTTACACACGTAATATTACAAATAATATTAATAGGTAATATATGATCCAAGAATACAAAAAGAGAGACAGACGCACGCGCAACATCGTATAAAATTAGTTACGAACTATTAAACAATAATTATAATCAATCACTGGATGTAGATTGGCATTTGGAATTTTGTGGTATATTTTTAATTGTAATTATAATTGTTATTGAAGGGATAAACTGGTTTTAAAGATAATTAAGAGGTGACTTTAATGTTTTTTTAATGCATTAAAATATGTTTAGTTATGTTTTGAGTTCAATCACTCTATGCAAAAAAGACTTGAAAATATCATATATTTTTTCGCTTTCAAAATTATTTACGGTTAAAGAGATACACTGGTTTAAAAAAAACACCTTTTTGAGCGTTTTCAAGAAATCACCGCACGTCCAAGCTGTCATTCGTAGATCTTTGACAGTCGTGACGTGTCGGTAGAAACCCGAAAGTCTGACAACAAGTCTTACCAAGGGTTATCGTATTACCAGATACTGGGTTGTGGGAGTCAGATAGGTTGTCGCTCCAATACTGGTACTCAGCTGCATCGGGGAGACTGGATGCCGACCACAACATACATAGTTGGGAAGAGGCTAGGCTGATGATTTTTTTTTTTTTTTTTAGTTGAAATAGAACTGCCGAGCCAATTACACTATTAAAACATATTAATATACACATTACAAGCTATTTAACACAGTCATGCATTCTTCTCACAAAAATTCAAAAATTCTGACAGCATCATCTTTCATTCATCCGCAAACATATCAAGATTTGTATTCGAGTTCAGGTGAGCGTTAATGACGGTTAATGTCCGAGGAATAGGTGACATGGAGTGTGCAATAGTACCTACGGCAAGTTGGAACAGCCAGTAAGCGGTGTTTTCTGCCACGACAGTAATTGTCTGGGACAAATAGATTGCAGATTGCGTTATGTAGATCAGGAACATCAATAATCCCCCTAAGAATTTTAAATATTACAATCATCTGATCGCGCGACCGTCTAACTTCTAGAGAATTGAAACCTATGCAACCCAAGAGGAATTTAGTGGGATACAAGATAGGATAGAACCCATACAAGTGCTTGTAGAGGTATCTAAGGAATGCTTTTTGAACTTTTTCTAAAGCTAACGCATACTGTTTCTCAAAAGGATTCCATACGCACGCACTAGACTCAAGCTTACTACGGACCAACATGAACCTTCACCAAATGAACATCACACCTGTTTCTTCCCGTACTAAGCAGAGGTGCACCTATACACCCACATTTTGCCAGTTGGGTTTTTCATCTAGGTCTTAAAAATATTATATGCCGATTAGACAGATTGTATCTTGAATGTTTAAGGAAACATTTGCATCAGCTCCACCCGTATTAAGTGTTGTATTTTCCTCAATGCGTTTTGTTATACCTAAAGCATGTCTACAAAACATGTTTCAAATCGTTTACGGGTCAGATCAAGTTATTTGTAGGCCTGTATTCTAGAAAGCTTTGTAACTGACGTATTCTCAAGTTAAATCTAGTAAAATGGAGCGTTTATTCTGATAGTTGGCAACGTCGCAAATAGCTGTCAAATATTTACCTGTTTTTATTAATTTGTTAGTATTACTTTATGGAAGTATGAAATGTCGCTAACCTAGTGACCTAAAATAAGAATAATGATTTGCAATTATAACACTAAATTTGATGTTGTAACCGTTTTAGGTGTAAAAAGGGCATTTGGAAAGTTTCCAAATTCTTTTTTGACATCTACAACTAAATATTCGGTGTTTAGATATTAATTATTGCATTTCATAATCAATATTTTAGGTCACTAGTTAGCGATATTTCATATTTCCATACAGTAATATCGCCAAATTAATCAAAACAGTGAAATATTTGACAGCTATTTGCGACGTTGCCCATTTTCAGAATAAACGCTCTTAAAACATCTTTATGTGTAGGTCTGTATCGTTCTAGAAAATGGTTTATGCAAGCACCATTTTTAGAGCAGTGATTACCCGGGACTTACTAGTTGTTGGTTCTGAGTTTGAAGCCAGGCAGGCACTTCAGCATCATCATCATATCAGCCGAAAAACATCCACTGCTGGACATAAGCCAAAAGGGGGGGGGGGTTGCCATAATCGCCACGCTTGGCAGACGGGTTGGCAATCGCAGTACGGTGGTCAAATGCATAGAGAATGCTGCTGCCCATTCTGTAGTAAGTCCCTTAGTCGCCGTCTACGACACCCATGGGAAGAAATGGGATGGTGCTATTCTTTACGTCCGGCACCACACGGCACAAGACAACAGGGCACCACCGGCAACACGGCAGGCATTTGATTTTGTGTATTTGGTTACATCACCACTGCTCTCAAAATGGTGAAGGAAAAGATCGTGAGGAAACCGGCATGTCATAGAACGAAAGATTCGAAGACCTGTTTTTTTTCAAAATCAAAAGTCATTTATTCAAACTAGGCTGAGAGTCAGCTCTTTTTGAACGTCAAAATTACATAAGACAGTCAAAATTACACAAAATCAAAATCAAAAGTGATTTATTCAAACTAGGCTGAGAGTCAGCTCTTTTTGAACGTCAAAATAAAATTACATAAGACAGTCCCCCCAAAATGCCCGCCCTTCACCACTTCCTAGTGCTTTAGCTGGGAAGAAGAAGTAGCGCAACAAACTCCCCAGCAGCACAGCTGTCTGTTAAATTAGAACTTGATTCTATACAATAATAGGTAATTAAAATTACGAAACATAAAAAAAAAACCATTAAATTTGCCATAATTATGTCAGCTAGCACACGCCAATATACCATCAAAAATTTAAAACTAAAAATAAAATAAAACGTAAACAGAACTTACAATCTAAATAAAAGCCTCCAGGCATAAAGGGCATGCCCGCTTACATATGCAATTCTGCAAATATTGCTATAACTTATAGTAACAAAAGTTAACTAGGACCTCTGGACTAAAATTAATAAAAACTTTATACAATTAACAATAACAAAACCATGGTCAGCAAGTTATATCCACTAACCTGCTGTGTCCCTGCGTGGTGGATTATGCTCATTCCCTTTCACAGAGAGTAAGCTGTTTCCGAGTAGTCTGACGATCTTAGGCTAATTACGCTAATGCTTAAGCATGGCTAAAAATGTCATAATAATTCATGTAGGATGTTAATTCAGAATGCATCATAATTTTAAGAAAATAAGCAGAATATGAACGCAGCGGTGAGTGAATGTGTGGAAGGGGGAAGGAGAGGAGAGCGAGCTATAATTGTAAGAAGTTTTAAAAATATTAAAAGAAGTTAATCAGAAGTCAAAAGTGTTTATTTCGGTCATTCACACCACCCTGCATTCATAATCAGCCTATAACGTTCCCACGACTGGGACACAGGCCTCGTTTCTGTGATAGGAAGTGGGCCGTAATCCACCACGCGGGGCCAGTGCGGGTTGATAGATGTCACATATCTTCGAATTTTTGCTTCTAGGACATGCCGGTTTCCTCACGATGTTTTCCTTCACCGTTTTGAGAGCAGTGGTGGTGAAATATTTTACGCAAAGTAAAGCGCCTTTCTGGATTCGAACCTACGACCTACATCTCGTAAGTCGGGTCAGTTACCACTAGGCCACCACTGCTCTTTGCTTCAGCTAAAAATTTACATTTGGAATATTCAAACTCAAACTCAAAGCATTTATTTCAATTAAACCATTTTCAGGCACTTTTGAATTGTCAAAAAGTCGACCAGTTGGAAAGTTGAAGCTAGTTGCCCATTCCAAAACGTAGATCTCTACGGAGAAGAACAGGCAAGAAACTCCATGGACACTCTTTTTAATCATGTTTGATGTTAGGTATTACAAAATCTTAGGAACATTATATTCTTGTTGCTTCTACATGTGAGAACAATGTAAAAAAAAAAAAAAAAACTAAATATAAGATTTAAAATAAGCCATGGAAGTTAGGAGATGACCAGTCTCAACCGACGGCGCCCGTTCACGAACTTTGACTTATTGTCTTTATAAACGTCTTTTCCCATCTTTTCAGGACCCAAACACGGCAAGAAGGTGGTATGCTACATAGCGTCCTGGGCGGTATACCGGCCTGACCCAGGCAAGTACATCCTCGAAGACCTGGAACCATCGCTGTGCACCCATCTTGTGTACTCCTTCGCGGGGCTGAACGAGACTTCGAATTCTATTAAGAGTCTAGGTATGTATATTTTTCAATCTGTTTTTTCATTATTTTGTCACAAATATAAAACACTAGTAGCGCTCCGTGGTTTCACTCGCGTTGTTCCCGTTCCCGTGGGAATACGGGGATAAAATATAGCCTATGTCACCCGGGGATAGTGTAGCTTCCCAACAGTGAAATAATTTTTCAAATCGGTTCAGTAGTTTCGGAGTCTATCCAATGCAAACAAACAATAAAATCTTTCCTCTTTATAATATTGGTAATAGATAACCAAAATAATTGTATTGTGTACAAGTATATGAAGGGGAAAAAAAGGGAAGAACTCATTGGCATAAAAAAATTCGTACGCATCGCTGTCAGTGGGAAAAGTGCCCAAAAGGCCAGCCCTCTAGTCTCGTGAAGAGTTGACCAACCGGTAGGCTGTCTCGAAAAACTAAGTGGGCATTCGGATCCCATGGGCCCGCTACAGCCCACTCCCTCTCACAGAGAAGGGGCCTGTGTCCGACCAATGGGATCATTAACGGCTAATTATGATAATTGACTGAACTTAATGTACCGTAATGGACAGTTTTTGCTTCAAATTAACACACAATCAGCCTTTAGTAGCTGTAAATGTCAAGAGCCATATAAATCAAATCTTACCAACACGGTGTTCAAGGATGTTGAAATTAAGATTTAGATTGGAAGTTCTGTTTACGTTATTATTTTTAGTTTTCAATTTTTGATAGTATATTGGCGTGTGCTAGCTGACATTTGGCAAATTTAATGTTTTTTTTTTTTTTTTGTGTTTTGTAATTTGAATTACCTATTATTGTATAGAATCAAGTTCTTCTAACTTAACAGACAGCTGTGCTGCTGGGGAATTTGTTGCGCTACTTCTTTTTCCCAGCTAAAGCACTAGGAAGTGGTGAAGGGCGGGCGTTTTGGGGGGACTGTCTTATGTAATTTTATTTTGACGTTCAAAAAGAGCTGACATTCAGCCTAGTTTGAAGAAATGACTTTTGATTTTGATTATAAAAAAATGTTAAAAGGATTGCTAAGTATGCAAAACCCCAGTTTGCAGTCGTACTATAAGTTATTCTTGTTATCCCCTCCATCAATGCCGCATAGGATGGAATAGAAGTGAGCCTGGGGTTCGAAGTGCCGGGGGTAAATTGTTCCGGCATGTAAATAGTGCAACGTCAGATTCTAAATCCCGAACAACAATGAGTTGCACCTTTGCCGTTCGAAATTTTATTTATAGTATGCCAATACTGGATCAGCATAGTCGGCGAATCGACTTTTAAATAATACGCAGAACATATCTAAATGTGATTCGCACTAAGTTAATAAAACTGTGGGTGGATGGACAACTCGACTATACGTAATAAGCAATTGTTCTGAATTTCATGCAATAAAGTAATAGCATCAGTTCGATGTTCTCCTATTAGATAGGTAAGGTCGGATTAGTTGGAAAACTATACAGGGTTCGGCGTAAATAATGGACCCTGAAACTGTCGATCGGCCAGATTATTACCTATCATTTACCCCACATATTATGTGCGAAAACGCCGAAAAAGTATATGGCGATATATTATATCGCCATATACTTTTTTTCGATACAGGGGCCCAAAATTGCATATTTCTGTAAGTATTTTTTGCAATGTTATCCTAGAATGTAACAAAAACTTTTGATACTGATCTGATAATAGTAAAATTCAGGAGTGACATAAAAAAAAAACAAAACGAGAAAAAATCACTAATTGTAGAAATGGCTGCTGATTTTGTAAGAGTAGGTAACTACGATATTTTTTAAATATCAAAAATATAAATAATTTGGTCATCCATGGGCATATGGCGATTTAAGTGGGGTAAAAGATGGATGATAATCTGGCCAATCGACAGTTTCAGGGTTATCCATAATTTACGCCACACCCTGTATATGTTTTCATAACTACGTGGTATTAAATTCAAAACGTAGATACCAATTGCCTAATATGTATTTTTAGAATTTTTGATTCGCCCACAGTTAAATTCGTCCGAACCGCAAAACGTAAAGTTGGAAGGCCTCCCACAAGGTGGGCCGATGACCTTGTGAGGGCCGCAGGAGTCTGCTGGATGCGGGAAGCACAGAACCGGTCGAAGTGGCGGAGCTTGGGAGAGGCCTATGTCCAGCAGTGGACGTCTTTCGGCTGAAATGATGATGATGACCGTTCTATTTTTAACCTCCTTCTTTTTGAAGTCTGTTAAAAATAGATATGTTAGGAAAAATACTAACCACTATCATCTCCCATTTCAGATCCCTGGCAAGACCTAGAAACAGACTACGGCAAGGCTGGCTACAAGAGACTAGTGAATCTTAAGCAGAAGTACCCTCATCTGAAGGTAACCCTGGCCATCGGAGGGTGGAACGAGGGGTCCCCTCGGTATTCCAACATGGCCAGCAAACCAGAGACCAGAGACGTTTTTATTAAGAGCGTTATGTTGATGTTGAAGTGAGTACAACTATTAAGTATTCCATACACCTACAAAAAATTACAGGATCAAATTAAATTAGCTGGCAATACTTTACCCACGTGTTGGGTATCGAAGTCGAAAACGAATTAAACAAAAAAAAACACTTTTCGGATTTTGTTTTAAACTTTAAAAGACACTATGACAAATATGAAATTTACATTCAGGCAACACTAATAGATCACAGAAAAAGATTAAGGACAATTTCTAGCATAGTCATTGATGTATGGAAATTGTGTGGAAATAAATTACAGATCGCAGTACGTAAGTTGAAACAAAATCCGCCATCTTGGTTTAACCTTACGTGCCAAGATCTGTATGTTATGGCTTTTAGAAATTCGTCAAAAAATACGCGCGACCCGCCGCCGCCGTGCCGATGTGGTTCGCTGACCGATTACGGGCCTTCTACAATTGCCCATCGAGTGAAGTTTTTTTTTTTTAAATTTTATGTCAGTCGAGGTTTGGCCGGATCATTAATGTAGTGTATCCATGGTTTAAGGTTCTAAATAATGAAGTAAGTTTTATATTGCTCTTGTATGTACAAACTGATACTGTTTGCAGAGCAGTGGGTGGCTAAGTGGTAACGGCCCCGTCTTACGATTTGTATGTTGACGGTTCGAATTCAGACAGGCGCTTTCCTTTGTGTAAATTATTTCATCACCACTGCTCTCAAAACGGTGAGGGAAAACATCGTGAGGAAACCGGCATGTCCTAGAACAAAAAAATCGATGTCATATGACATCTACCAACCTGCACTGCGCCTGTGTGGTGGTTTACAGCCCACTCTTTCTCACAGAGAAGAGCCTGTGTCCCAGCAGTGGGAAAATTAGAGGCTGATTATGCATGCACATAATCAGTTTGCATTATTGTCATGTCATGTCAACTTCGTAAAGGCACTGCATGTCACAAGCGCGCATCATGTGAATTTTACGTCACTGACATAAGGTTTATACTGTAAAGACAGGACAGTATCAAAAGGACTCCGCACTCCTCTTCAAACCTAGCCTATCTGAGTCGGTGCCCCAAATCCCGATATATCTCGACGTAGCAAATAGGTAATGAGAACTTACGATGCAAGAGCGAGCGAAGCGAGCTCGGGACTTGGGGCACTTAGACTCGGCATGAAATAGTCTTGCTGTAGTGAACTTTTGAGGGTTCTCTTGTTGATTTTAATGATTGCAATTCTGTAAATACATACGAGTTAGACAGCAAAAGTAACATAATGTGCCACTTGCTCCCGGCAGCGCTTAGGGTCTCGCTGTAACAAAAAACAAAATTATAAGCACTGTCAAACAGTATTAGATGACGTACGAGCTCAAAACGCCATCTTGAGGAATTGTGTCATTGCATCACGGTTCACACGGAATGAAGAAATCCATCATTATCTCAACACTCCTACCATTCTTGACTTAGTATTCTGTTTCCGTACAGACAATATTAATAATGAGACAAAACGATATCATATTTTACTTTGGATGTGCCATGTCAGACAGTGGAGTAAAACACTCCCGAAGTTTGTATGCAAAAAGTGTGGGCTAGATTCACCCTAACTTCCCCCTTAACAAATAATGTCTTCCTGCATTATCTAATCAATTTACTGCGAAACAAAATAACACGAAAGAGTCGGATTAATGCAATTTATTTTTAATTTATTATCACTGAAGTTCAATGCCACCAGAATAATTATAATAAAAACCACTGTTATCACTGGACATTGTAATTAGAGTCAAAACAATGAGTCACTACTTCTATTTAGCTTTAGTAGAACGCTAAAAGTTAGTCGAAATTAACACGGCGTAATAAAATCGTGTCGGGATATTTTCGCGAACTCAGCACAGCGCCAAGAGTTGCAAATCGAACAGTAAAACACACTGTTCTATTTTCTTTTTTTTTCAATGTTCAATTTAACACTGAGTGTTCAAAATGCATTGCGCGGAAAAATCCTGCCGCGTTCTATGGGCCTTTGTTTCTGTCAGTGTAGTAGCCTAAGAACACACACTCGCACACCACACACACACCCACATTTTCGAGCTCGCTTCGCTCGCTTCTATCCATTCGTGTAACACGCAAACACCACACATCATAGCATTCACATCTCTGCTGCATGCATTTGCCTTTCATCATTTCATCCATTTTTTGGCCCAACACCCATTCAGTTAAGCTGTATAGGGTGCAATAATTTCAAAGTACTTTCTTGACTTTTTCAGTAACTACAAATTTGATGGTTTAGACTTGGATTGGGAGTACCCCACGAAGAGAGAGGGCAAGCCCTATGATCGAGAAAATTTCGTTCTACTTGTAAAGGTATTCAAATACTTTGTATATTTTAACTATACCTAAACATTTTTTTCCGTGTAGGAATCGCCCCCAAACTTTGGCCGAAATTACGTAATTCGTGCTTAGATAGTATAGACCCCTAGTTACTTATACGATACCGTTCTTCATAACATAGGAAAGGTAGACACGTCTTGAAGAAAAAGTTCTTTTCTACCAAAATAAGAAGACATAAAAAATTAATATCACTAAGCTCTTTTAATTCCTGTTCATTGCTTGGACTAAT
Organism: Antitype chi; assembly: GCA_947359405.1. Classification (NCBI taxonomy): domain Eukaryota; kingdom Metazoa; phylum Arthropoda; class Insecta; order Lepidoptera; family Noctuidae; genus Antitype; species Antitype chi. The sequence goes on along the minus strand of OX375835.1, from coordinate 7,690,286 downwards.
CAAACTCATCATGCAGTCCACGTATAGTTTTAATGCAACAAAATCAAACCAACCCGCACAGGGCCCGCGTGGTGGATTACCTACGGCCCACTCCCTCTCTCAGAGAAGAGGCCTGTATCCCAGCAGTGGAAACATTATAGACTGATTGATTATGTATATAATAAAATCAAAATCAAAAGTCATTTATTCAAATTACTTAGGCTGAGAGTCAGCACTTTTTAAACATCAAAATTACATAAGACAGTCCCCCAAAACGCCCGTCCGACGCCACTTCCTAGTGCTTTAGCTGGGAAGAAGAAGTGGCGCAAGACACTCCCCAGCTGCACAGCTGTCTGTTTAGTCAGATATACTTGATTCTATCCAATAGTAAGTAATCAACATTACAAAACACAATTAATTGACATAAGTCAGCTAGCACACGGCAAATATACCAACAAAACATTGATTTCCGACAAAAAATTACGTTGGTACTCAAAAAGTTCCTCAATACTGTCAGTTACACACAGAACTTTAACTAACTCCATCTCTTTCTCCCAGGAACTAAGCGAAGCCTTCGAACCTTACGGCTACATCCTCACAGCAGCCCTCGGAGCCGGCAAGACCACGATGGAGACAGCATACGACCTGGCCAAGCTGAGCAGATACCTGGACCTCATACATATGATGTGCTATGACTACCACGGAACCTGGGACGGAGTGCTAGGGGCTAATGCTCCTATAAAGGGGATTAATGAAAATGATACGTTGAGTGTGGTAAGTCTAATATGCCAAGAATTTTAAAGATCAAGAGGAAGAGAACCATGCTGGGTTTGATGATTTCCCCATCCTCAAAAAAAAACCAAGCTGGGAAGGCAGTCACTCATCGTAAAGGACTTCTATTAGACAGAGATAGCAGGATTATCCTTAAGGTATATAAGACCTCTGTAAAGGTCTGAAAAACATCCAGGGTTTTCTGCGTGGATTAAAATGCTAGAGTAAGGCAGTCATCATCATCATCATATCAGCCGAAAGACATCCGCTGCTGGACATAAGCCTCCCCCAAAAAGGGGGGATTTGCCATAATCGCCACGCTTGGCAAGCGGGTCGGCGATCGCAGTATGGTAGTCAAATGCATAGAGAACGCTGCTGCCGAACTGGTGCCGCTGCTGCTGGTACAGAAACGTGGTCACTCACAATGGGCCTTATCAGAAGGCTTAAAGTCACCCAAAGGGCCCTACGCGATCGAATCAGAAATGAAGAGATCCGCAGGAGAACCAAGGTAACCGACATAGCCCGAAGAATTGCCAAACTTAAGTGGCAGTGGGCAGGGCACCTTGCTCGCAGAACAGATGGCCGATGGGGCCGAAAGGTTCTGGAGTGGCGACCGCGTAGCGGAAGACGTAGAGTGGAAAGGCCTCCAACAAGGTGGACCGATGACCTTGTGAAGGCCGCGTTAATCTGCTGGATGTGGGAAGCACAAGACCGGTCGAAGTGGAGAAGCCTGGGGGAGGCCTATGTCCAGCAGTGGACGTCTTTCGGCTGAAATGATGATGATGATGATGCTATATCCAGTAAGGTTAGGTATGACAAGATAAGAGTTTGCCTGTATTTTGGGATCATCTTTATTAAAAAATACTGGAAACTATGTTACACAACTTTAAGCTTGAAGACACCACAAAGGTTCTAACAGACTTTTTTCTACTACATTAACCCTTTTTTTACAAGCTTTATATTAGCTTCACTTGTATGTTTGTTTGTTGGTTTGTTTGTTTGTATGTAACCGACTCCATTGAGCGCGATTTTGACCCACTTTAAACGGTCAGATTTCATTGAAACTTTGTAAACTTGTTGTTTATGATAAATTAAACAAAGATTTCTTGATACGTTTTTACTGAGTTTTTACAATATTTAATAATTTTTAATAAGTAACGCACAGAGGAGTTTTTTAGATGATGAACGAGTGAAGTAATGAATGGAATGAATGTATGAAATGAATGTTAGTATTGAATGAAGAATGTGTCGTAGACATCCTCGGGGGCCTTGAAAGATATATAAGAAGCTTTCAAGATAATGTTTCCGTGTAATCTGGTGAAGGCAGCAGACACAATCTGTTGATGGCTCTCCGTATAGTGCCTTGTGAAGTAGATACGTCGGCGACTCGTGGCACACCATCAGTGCCGGGAAATAACTTCGAGACTCTTCCAAGGCGCCAGCATAGTGGAGGAGTCCTATCATCCTTGATTAGGACTAAGTCGTCTATCTTTAATTCTCGGCACCGCACCTTCCACTTCGTGCGCTGCTGGAGCTCCGTGACGTACTCGGTTGACCACCGCTTCCAAAAGTGCTGACGAGCTTGCTCTAATCGCTGAAAACGATCAAGACGGTTTGTGCTATAGTCCAGCAGGTACGGCGATGGCAAAGACGTCAGCGGCCTACCAATTATAAAGTGACCCGGGGTGAGTGGAGATAGGTCTTGTGGTGAAGGACTTAAGGGGCATAGAGGACGGCTATTAAGTATCGCCTCGATCTGAGCAAATAACGAACTCAGCTCCTCGAACGTCAAGTGAATATTTTTAAGCACTCTGTATAGGTGAAATTTCGCGGACTTGACCCCGGCCTCCCATAGACCACCAAAGTGAGGAGCGTATGCTGGTGAGAAGCGGAATTCAATGCCTTCGCGAGATGCAGAGTCAATTATTGAGTCGCTGTTGGACTTAAGGAATGAATTTATTTCTTTTGCTGCTGCAACAAAATTTCTACCATTGTCGCAGTAGATGACCTTTGGTTTACCCCTGCGGGCTATAAATCTTTTTAATGTCAGTACAAATGAATCCATTGTCAAGTCACTGACTAACTCTAAATGAACGCATTTGTACCGAAAACAAACGAAAATACAAAGATAACTTTTACTAATTTTACAGCCTCGACCCTTGCGGTCCGTAATAAGAAATGGACCGGCAAAGTCGGTACCTATCGTAGAGAAAGGAAAGTCAGCTTCAACGCGATCTGCAGGTAAGTTTCCCATAATATTATCCATAGTACGAGCATTGAAACGACGACAGGTGACGCACTCGCGCGCTGCACGTCTAGCTAGAGCCCTGCCTCCTACAGGCCAATAGCGTTCCCTTATAGATGCCAGGAGATGCTGAGGACCGGCGTGCAACAAGCGTAGATGCTCCTGTTTGAATATTAACTTTGTTAAATAATGATTGGAATGTAACAAGATAGGATGACGTTTGTCATAATCGTAAGTAGATGAGTCGATGCGCCCTCCTACTCTAAGAATCCCATTTTCATCTAAAAATGGATTAAGAGACGAGAGAGCGGCTTTAGAATTTAAAGATTTACCCTTTTGTAGTAGTCCTAATTCTATAGGCAGGGAATCTTTCTGGGCTAACTTTATAGAAACGTTGTGAGCGTTTTCTAACTCGGAAACTTGAAGTGGACCACGCCATCTGTCCGACTTTTTGTGTGACTTACAATTGTTGGCGAACCTTAAAACTCTAGCTAGAACCCGAATAAGAGTAGTTAAATTGGAATATTTTGCTAAATCCACAGACAAATCTGGCATGGAAGATGCCTCCTCCCCCCCTAAAGTATGGTGGGTCTTAAGCTCAGGCAATTCTATAGAGTCCGCAGCATATGCAGGCCAGGAACCCTCGGATTCTAAAAGAAATGATGGACCGTTCCACCATATAGAGAGATTTGCCTGGTCTGGATCGACGCCACGCGAGACTAAATCAGCCGGATTGATAGAAGTAGGAACATAACGCCAGTTTATGGGATTTGTTAGCTCATTTATAGCGGCTACTCTGTGGGCAACAAACGTTTTACTTTTACTAGAGTTGAGCCAACCTAATACCACCTTGGAGTCTGTCCAATATACCTGACGTTCAATAGGGCAACGTAACGCGGCTAAAACTGTAGCAGTTAGTTGAGCTCCTAATAGGGCAGCACAGAGTTCAAGCCGTGGTATTGTCGTGGGTTTGATAGGTGCAACCCGTGATTTTGCACATACCAGGCTAACTTGTATGGCGCCGCTAGTAGCAACGGACCTCAAATATATACAGCTGCCGTAGGCACGCTGCGAAGCGTCACAAAAACAATGTATTTGTACAGAGGAATTATTTTCAATTAGAATGTACCTAGGAATCCTTAAAGAAGACAGACATGAAGACTTAGTAGAGAACTTTAACCAGGAAGACCTTATTTCTGGAGGAACAGGTTCATCCCAATCAATCTTGTGACTCCATAGCTCTTGTAGCATAATTTTAGGCTTAATTGTGTAAATAGACAGAAGACCTAGTGGATCAAATATTTTAAACGTTGAGGAAAGTATAGTTCTCTTTGTGACATTTTCAGAAGCAGAAACATCATGCTGAAAGTGAAGTTCATCCGAAGACGGCGTCCAACCTACACCTAGCGTACTAGTTGCATTACTAATCATGAGATTACCACTTTCCAGGTCAACGGAGTCTGCGAGTAACTCAGGTAAGTTTGAACGGTATTTACGCAGATGAAAACTTCCTTTAGCTAACTCAGAAGCGACTGAAAGACGGATATGACGTAACTCGTCCTCACTGCTTGCACCGGTAAGTAGATCATCACAATATAGATCATTTTGTATGATAGTTTTGATCTTCTGATCTGAACACTCTTCACCTATCTGCCAAAGTGAGCGAGTAGTGAGAAAAGAGGCACTAGCAAACCCATAAGTAACCGTATTTAAACGAAGCGTCCTTAAAGGCTTATCTTCACTATCACGCCACAGTATCAGTTGAAGATTGCGATCAGATTCTTTGAGAAGTACTGAGCGAAACATTTTCTCTATGTCTCCTGTTAAAACGTATTTATGTTGTCTAAAACGAATTAATATATTAAACAATGGTTCTTGCACTACTGGTCCCACCATTTGTAGGTTGTTAACAGAAACACCAGAAGAAGTACGAGCCGAGGCGTCAAAAACAACACGTAACTTTGTCGACTCGCTTTGTTCCCGTATCACTGGGTGGTGGGGTAAGAAGTAGGCATTAAACGGCCTAGACTCCGGAGATTCAGATAGGTGGCCTAATGCTTCGTATTCGTTTATGAATTCACAATATTTTTGTTTTAATTCTGGTTGTTTTCGGAAACGAGCCTCTAAATTAAAAAACCTCTTTTTGGCTAGATTATAGGAATTGCCTAAACAATCTATGCTATCACGAAGTGGCAGCCCTACACAAAATTGACCATTACTAGTGCGAGTAGTGTTGGCGAGATAATGTTGCTCACACAATTTTTCTTCACTACTCGGGGGCCTTTTTTGAGGAAAATTCTCAAGTTCCCAGAATCTAGACAACTCGTCATGTATGTTACTAGAGGTGTCATCATTTGAGACAAAATTTACCATGACTGAGTTATTTTTACTAAAACAAGGCAGTGATCCCGTAACGAGCCATCCTAACTTTGACGCCTGAAGCTTAGGATAACCATGTCCTAACGAATGCTGCTGGGCACTAATGATGTCCCAGAATAAGTCAGCACCAATCAAAATATTTATTGGGGATGGTTCATTTAAAGTGGGATCTGCTAACTGAAATCCATGAATATTTAATTTTTTTAAATCAAAATATGATTGAGGTAAGTTGCCGGTAATTTGCGGCAAAACTAAACATGAAACTGTCACATTAAAGGAACTTGTTTCAGAATGAATGCGTAGAATACAGCGTTCTGTGTTAATATTTAATTTAGTGTTACCAATGCCTACTATGGTAGTGTCTGATGGCTGAGGAATCAGGTTTAGATGGCGCTTTACGTCCTGTGTGATAATTGTCGACTGACTCCCGCTGTCGAGCAAGGCTCGCACTATCATAGTTTCGTTGGTGGCTGGGTTGGTAACCTTGACTCGCGCAGTACACAAAAGTACTTCAGAAGGGCACGTTGAGGACATAATGACGGAATTAACAGAATTGGAGTTTTCAGTTTCTTCTGATTTATGAAGAAGAGAATTATGTCGCAATTTGCAATGACGACATGTAGCTGAAAGACGACAACGTTTAGCAATATGACCAGATCTCAAACAATTCTCACATAATTTGTTAGAAGAAACAAAGGCTAACCTATCCTCCATTGAGCTCGACTTAAAAGCCGGACACTCATAAAGGCGATGACTGTTCTTACAGAACAAACATTCCGGTATTTTAGAAGTTGAAGTGTTGCCATCGTTTGGTATAGCCACTAAAGACTTGGAACTATTCTGTTTGTTTTGATTACTAGAGAACTGTTTTTGATTATTGTCTTGATTATCATGTTTATGGCGATAAACGGTCTCCAATACATCAGCGCGACATTTAAGGAAACTGAAGAAATCATTAAGCGAAGGTATGTCACTCAAACTATTCCTATGTTCTTCCCACTTGAAGTATGTACTATTATTTAATTTACCTGCAATAATATATGTAACTAAAACATCCCATTTGTCAGTAGGAAGCCCTAGTGAATTGAGTGCACGTAAATTTTTAGTGACGTGGTCAATAACATATCTTAAGGACTTGTCATTTTCTTGAACGGAATTAATGTTGAACAAAGACTTGAGATGATTATTTATCAATTGACGCTTATTGTCGTAACGTGCGCATAAAAGTTTCCATGCTTCGGAATAATTATTATGAGAAACTTCCAAATTAGCAATCACCCGAGCGGCTTCTCCGTCAAGATATGATTGTAAATAGTGATATTTATGAATACTTTCGATCTTATCGTTACCATGAACTAGCGAAACAAATATTTCCTTAAATTCCAACCACTTAAAATACGTACCGTCGAAGTTTGGAATTTTAATCACCGGTAGTTTAAAACCTAACGTATTACAACTGTGATCGTTGTGATGACAAGTAGCCATAGAAGATTTATTTTGAGAATTATTCTCATCATCCCGATCTATTGAATTTTTCTTTATTAGATTTTGAACCAACGCGATACAATGGTAGAAATCGTTTTCTATTAAATATCTAGTAGCTAACTCGCTACTTTGATTATCGTTATTAATTTCTATCAGATTCTGCACCTCATCAAATTCGATGAACAATGCCTCAAATTTTGATAGTTTCAATGCGAGTTTACTTATTTCTAACTCTGGAATGGATTCTAATAAAGCTAAATTATCGAGACTCGACTTAAATTTCGTTACACGTCCTCTAATAGAACCGCGTTTGCTTATTAGTTCCTTTAACTTTTCGGGCATTGTAGTAAACTCGTAATGAGCTAACACAAACAGATGTTAATAGATAAAATAGATGTATAGCATACGATACGCTCCTCGCTTTGTTGATCAGCTGATGCTCGCGGCACACGTAGGACTGCATACAGTAGTGAGCTATGCAGGTGGGGCGCGCCGGCAGTCAGGTAACAGCGATGCGCAAGCGATGCCGTGTCATAAGTCACAAAACACGATCACTGGAATAGATCAATTCCGTGCGCCTTAGTGAACTGATAACAACAACTAATTACTCGTATGACGAAACAATGATGGTTCGTAAGTTTACAGTTAAACTCGGGAAGTATTTACTATGTAAGTGATATATAGGTTGAATTGAGTGATAAAAGGGATATAGAATCGATAATAGTGGAATAGTTTTATAAAAAATGCTTGGTTTGAGTAACGGTAAGAAATTAAAGTTGTAGTTAAATGTGCATTAATTTAAGATGGCGGTAAGTCTATAAGTGAAATTAATTAGGCTAATTTGTGCTTTGCCTATCCTATTTAGACCTCTTTCGAGGATAATTATGGCTAGGCACAATAGACACAAATAGAAAGTAGGAACTTCACTTGACTTCGAGAAACTAAATCCGCTAAATGCACAGAATAAGGGATAACACAATAGGTATGTTAGTAAGATGGAACGAGCTCACTTTAAATAGGTAGACGGCTAATCTCAGCAGTCCCTTTGTAGGCAGGAGCACGTAGATAGGTAGGTAGTGATTCCTCTGACTCGTTCTAAGGGCGGACTTTGATCGATCGGAGTTCCGTAGTCCCAGCAGAGTTCCCAGGATGGCTTGGCGAAGGTAAGGTTGCTCGACCCAGGTAGAAGTATGATGCCAGTCCACAGGCACGGCGATCTTGGATTCTCAACACGGCCTTTCGTTGGCACTGGTAGATTTCGTCCGGTGTCCGATGTCCTTCGAATGCCCTTGACACGGGAACAATGTGAGTGGCTATTTAGCTTCGATCCGACGATTGTAGGTCCTGTCACGGTCGCCAATTTTGTTTATGATAAATTAAACAAAGATTTCTTGATACGTTTTTACTGAGTTTTTACAATATTTAATAATTTTTAATAAGTAACGCACAGAGGAGTTTTTTAGATGATGAACGAGTGAAGTAATGAATGGAATGAATGTATGAAATGAATGTTAGTATTGAATGAAGAATGTGTCGTAGACACTTGTCGAGGACCGATGACAATTCAATGATTTTTAAAAAAATTGAGAAAAAAAATCACGATTTTGTAGTTAGCAGAACTAAAAAATAGAAAATAAATAATAGTTTAGAAAACTAAAAAACACGCTTTAAAAACCAAACTAAAAAAAGGAGAAAATAATTTAATTCAATTAAAAAGCGTGGGGTGCTTGACATTAATTGATTAGAAAAATACCTCAAAAAGCACCCCACGCTTTTTAATTGAATTAAATTATTTTCTCCTTTTTTAGTTTGGTTTTTAAAGCGTGTTTTTTAGTTTATTAAACTATTATTTTTTACTTTCACTATTATAAATGTATATTCATCCCTTTCGTTTCTCCACAGGAATGGACAATTGAATACCTCCTCGCTCACGGCGTCAGTCCCTACAAGATGGTGTTAGGTCTGCCCATGTACGGCCGGACCTTCATCCTGCTGGACCCCACGACCAGGGTGCTGGAGTACGGGACCACCCCAGTCGGGAGCACCGGGTTCAAGGGTCCGTATACTGGTGAAGCTGGGTTCATGGGATATAATGAGGTGAGATTGTGATTTGGTATAACTTCGATGAGTTAACAAAAATATTTAACCAAAATATTCCTTTAATTTCGGAAGCCTTCGATGTGTTTATAGTTTTAAGCCTTCGACTTCCGAAATTAAAGTTATTTTTAACCGACTTCAAAAAGAAAGAGGTTATCAAATCGACATGTTTATATATTTTATTTTTTTATGTATTTGTCATATTTAGACGGATTTGCACAATTCCTTTTTGGTTCGAATAGGGGGCTTGTTCCAAAATGGTCCCATATAAATTCGTATAGATCTGATAATGAGTTTCAGAGACAGACAACGGACCTCTTCAAAAATTTACTGCAAATCAACCGCGATTGCTGCTATCGCATAAATATGCATTGCTTTGACCCCAAGGATGATGAAATTTCGAACTGGTGTGTACTATAAAAAAGTAAAAAATTAAAAAACTTTTTCAAAAAAAAAACAACCGACTTCCGGAAAAACACTACAAAGTTAAAAATAACTTTATTTCGGAAAGCGGTGACAAAAAATTTAAATACATATCCAAAGTCACCGACTATACCACAACCAAAAAGTGAAAAATCTGCGGGTTGTTCGAAAGAGATACAGCGGCTCCTGGCACACAGGCAACTGAAGGTACACGGGTGGGTTTTAGTCAGTAAAAGTCTGACACGCCCTCCCACTCCGCCCAGAGCGGGAGAAGTTATTTGATGATTTCCAACCCAAAAAAAAAACAATTATATACCTTCACTTACTTAGTACATATATGACAGGAAGTTATAATAACATCATTAGCATACGCTAAGTGGAAAAAAATACGTATAATTGAAGCTCATTCAAAAACCACTAATCAGAACTTAATCAAAATTATGAGAACACTAACTATCTTTTGCAGCGGGTTATTATTGTTCCACGGAAACGTACTACCGGGATAAAAAGTATCCTATGTGTTAATCCAGGTTATAAACTATCTGTGTGCCAAATTTCATCCACATCTGTGCAGCCGTTTTAGCGTGATTGAGTAACAAACACCCGAACATCTACTACATACAAACTTTCACATCTTATTTATATAAAAATTAATCCCTATTTCCCTTAGTCACGGCATCACACGTGAATGGCTGGACCAATTTTGATAATTCTTTTTTTGTTGTGTTTGTTTTTGTCAGGAGAAGGTTCTTATGAAAAAAAAAAAAAAAATGTTGCGCGTAATATTATATTCATATTTAAGACAGGACAACGTCTATCGGGGCAGCTAGTATATAATATTAATAGGATACAGCCTGACACTGGCTGACCAGCAAAAAAGGAAGAAAATTTTATTACTTCTTTTTTTATTGGTATTTAAAAAAAAAATTGCGGTCTACTTTAGTGCATCCACCTTAAACCCAGTCCCAATAATCCTTCCTTTATTTTCAGATATGCATGGAAACCACAAACAAATCTTCTCCCTGGGTGTACCACTGGCATGAACAGTCCTCGACGCCATACATCAGGGACAGCGAGAAAGTCATCGCGTACGACAACGGACGATCAATTGCGATTAAAGTCAAGTAAGTTAAGACAATTTCATCACCACTGCTCTCAAAACGGTTGTCCGTCAACCAAAAATTCGAAGACATGTGACATCTACAGTCCCCGGCACGTAACTTGGCAAGAATCGTTAGATGCGCAGAAGTCGTTTTTTAGGTCTCTTTGGTGGTCAAGCGGGACGCGGGGTATGAGGTAGCGCCGATCCAAGCGCGCGATTGGTGCGTCAGTCGACCCTTGCCTCCCGCACCGCGTCTACATTCCGCCCGTTCGTTCCGTTCGGTTCCGTCCGACCGACAGTTGTACCCTTTGTTTTTGTTGACTTTTGTTACGAGTTGTTGTTTTTGTTATAAATTTAAATTGTATTAATTTAAAGTTTTAATTTCATTTTTATGAAATATTTAAATGCATATATTTTGTTTATAACACTAATAAATGTCACAAATTCCTCTCCTTTCTTTTGTTTTTGTTTTAAATTTAAATTGTATTAATTTAAAGTTTTAATTTAATTTTTATTCAATATTTATTTATTATTTTTAAATGCATATATTTTATTTAGAACACTAATAAATGTCACAAATTCCTCTTCTTTCTATAACTTCATGATTAAAAATAAATGATGGCAATAACCATAGAATAATGACAAGCAATAAAAGTGACTACTTTTTTGTTCCACAAAGTGCACGATGCACGAACTTACCCCCACTATGCCAAAACCTTGCCAAGTTACATGCCGGGGACTGTACCAACTCGCACTGGACCCGCGTCGTAGATTATGGCTTGTGTTCCAGCATTCGGAACGTTATAAGCTAATTATGCAATATTTTTTCTACGCAACAACACACAAACTTTTGAGATTCACTATATTCCCTTTATCGTCATCAGTCTGTAGAGGTATGAGAAACAGGGTGTAAAGTTCACTCATACTCTATGGAAAAGAGAGGATCTTCCGACCAGACGGGTGTTGTGTCTGGTGGGCAACTGCCCGATGGTTGATGTCGGTATGTTGTATGTCACCGTAACATTATTATCATCGTCGAGATTACAAAGTATCGAAACATTGTGAACTACAAAAACCATATTCAATTTTTTCGATAAGTAGTTTATAATCTGTCCGTGGCAAACCCACAAATTGTGAACTGGTATCAAAGTTGCATGCAACGGATAATACCTTGCGCTATTACTAAATAGCCAAGTAACTGCCACTAACTTGGAAGTAACGCTCGCCGGCCGCAGCCGCGGCACCGCTCGCTTCGCTCGCTCGGCTCGCGCGCGATTGTTCGCAGTTCTAACCTAACCTAACCTATTCGTTCGGAGTGCTATTGTAAACAGTATGGTGCAGTTTACAATTTATCGACAGTTTATAATCTCGCGAGATAGATCATAAACTAACGGTGTTCACAATCATACGGTGACATATACGAGTCAAATAATTAACGCAAGATCTCATACACCCCAATTAGAGTATTGAGTTAAAAGCATAATACAATGACCAAAACAATTTTTTTAGAGCTAACTGATATAAGAAAAACGTGTCGATCCAAGCATTACATTATGCATTTAAAATTGAGTCTTATTTCTTCTGGAATAAGATTGAATTTTCTTTGGCTCAATCATGCTCAAAGTGGTAGGTATGGCAAAATACATAATAAAAAAAAACTTATATTAAAAGTTACTGAAATCGATTCAGTAGTCAATTAGGAACAAACTACTTTCAGGTCTTGCGTCCATTCTGTTACACCTTGTATATCAGTAGCGCGGTAAACTGATTGCGCGGTGTAGGATCTGTTAATGCGTAGTTCGCATGTGGCTGATAATTTTGGTTTTCTTCACAGATTGGCCATTGACAAAGGGCTAGGCGGAGTGATGGTGTGGTCCATAGACACGGACGACTTCAAAGGCAACTGTAACGAGACTGACGCTTACATCGACTTCGTGGAGAGGCACAAGAAGATGGTGGATGATCCGCTTGTCGCTAAAGCGATTAAGAACTTGAATATTCCTGATGGTGAGTTATTAAATATCTTATGCAGTGTTTGAGGGTAAATTTGATCTTTGGGAGGTTACTTAATTATGTTTTAGAGGTATGAGGAACAAGGTGTTTTTTTTTTTGAGGCTGGGAAATCATCAAATAACTTCTCCCGCTCTGAGTGGAGCGGGAGGGCGTGTCAGACTTTTACTGACTAAAACCCACCCGTGTTCCTTCAGTTTTCTGTGTGCCAGGGGCCACGGTATCTCTTTCGAGGAACAAGGTGTCAAGTTCACTCGTTCTCCATAGAAAAGGGAGGATCCTCCAACCAGATGGGTGTTATGTCTGGTGGGCTACTGCCCGACTGCAGATCAACCAAGGAGGTTGTCGGCTGGTTAGCCAGACTTGGCTGTGGCTGCCTCAATATAAAGCCAGGGCTTAACATTTAAAACTAAGCGAACGACACGCTAAGGGCACACCCTGTGGGTTTGCGGCTTAGGGTGTCGAAGTAAGGGACGGGCTGGATCGGAATGATACCCGACGATTGATGTCCGGACGTTATTTCGTGATGCAGGATTTTGCGTGACGTAGAGTTATACGTAAGTCACATGTGGCGTTGTCGATACCGCCACAATATTCTTGCGAGTGTCCACCTACAAACATATCACCGCTAACGTTACAAGGAACACCTATAAAAGTCGTCACTTAATTTAAATACCTCGGTCATGTGGTCACGGGTTCTCTCACAAATGACCAGGATATAGGCAGGGAGCGCAAGGCGCTGGCAGCCCGATACAATATGCCCGCAGGCTTGCTCTGACGAGGTAAAACTGACACTCTTCAACTGCCAGTCATTTTATTCGTGCAGCCTGTGGGTTAGGTATACGCAGAAGGCTTACAACGCTCTGCGCGTGCAGTATGAGGATATTGTTAGGGGTGCCTCAGTTTTGCAGTGCATCGCATGTTTGCGGAAACGCGAGTAGATGCTGACTTTCATGCCATCATACGCAAACGGTATGCATCAATGTTACGGCGATTCAGGGGTAGCCCTAATAATATTTTAGCTACACTGGCGGATAAGGTTGATGGACCTTTTATCAGGCTCTGGGCTAGCAGACAGTTGCGTGCGCATGTACATACATGTAGCCAATGAATTTTCAGTTACTTATTTAATTTTTAATTTATTGAGTTTACTAAAATAGGCTAAGTTTATACAAACACTATAATGGTCTGAAATAATTTTATTTCTATATGCATTTCTATCGTAACCCGTTATACAGCGGCTTGCTCTCGTCCATAATTATCAAGTGGTGCCACGTGACCTAAAGTAACATATCAATACGGGATCGCTGTTGTAAGAATTATTAGTTCTCGATTATGACGTTTTGGCGCCGGGTTTAATTGAGATTTTTTTTTTTTGTTGTAATACAAAACCAAAAATAGTAGACACTATTGACGTGCCCTTTTTCAAAAGCGGTAGAGATCCGAAACACCGAAGGGAAGCCGGTAAGAATCGTGTTATAGAAAGAAAGAAAGAAGAAAGAAAATACATTTATTTAGTACAGACTAAAAAGGCACACATATACAGCAAAATAATAAAATAAAAAACCAACAAAAAGTGTAATGTGCGTCAAAGTGTGCCTCACAGCTGCGCTAAAAAGGCCCATATCGACAGTGGAAGTTAAAATAGCTAAAGACCCAAAACCTGAATTCTCAAGAATGAATTATAAAGTTGAATGATTTAGAAATCATTTACAATTCATATCCTTTGTCGCTTTAGCAATTTTACCTTTCCCCTATCGATATATAATTATATGTATATGGTAGGTTCGCCACTGATAGGGAATTTCTTATATAAAAATCCAATTACACTTTCCCCGATCAAGAATGGAACCCTGGACCCTACGCTCAGCAGCTTTTTGTGACCACGAGACAGACTTTAATTCCGTGGCAGTACTTTAATTGTGACAGCAATGGAAAAAAGTAATCTCTAATTATTTTCAGTAAATAGACTCGTAATACGTTTAGCCTGGAGGTAAACAAAATTGCAAAATATAAGCTCTTCAGATTCCTTGAGAACGAACAAACGTTACTGTTTTTAATAAATATCAACGTTTCCTGACTTATGTGGATAATTATAAAGTCACATAAATGCACACCTACTTGTGTATACAGGATTTAACAAAAACCCTATTGCTATCCTTAAGCACTAAATATAACAGCTGGTATAGAATTACTATGCATAGTTTCAGCTCAAAATAAAATACTCTAAGAATTGATACCAAATTTTCGGTTTCATATGTTTCTTCAATTCAAATCATAACAACCGTGTCACCGCACTACGTAGGTCAATAACTTTCCACATTACTTGCCAATATCACGATAAATCTTTTCCGAGTGATGTGTTTGTTTCGATTTGTTCTGGTATCAATGTATTAAAAATTCTCATAACTTCCGAACATGTAGAGATAGGATTAAAAAACCCTTCCAATATCGTTTGATATCATCCAAAGAAGCCGTGCCCTTGATATGTATATACCCTTTCCATTACACGTTTTAAGTAGAGCATAGTTAATCAATTAGACACAGTACCTTGTTTAAAGTTAAAGCCTGGAATTTGGGATCGGCAAGACTTGCTCCATATATGGGGGCAAGTAATGTATAAATTGCCTCATCTTTGGATACCTTATCAACAGTGATAGGAATAGGTAGTGCCTATTTGCCTAAACTTCGAAGAACAGAGACAAGAAACGGAGACTTCCTTAGGACTAAATTTTTTCCGAGACATCTGTCCCGAAATTTCGAGACAACACATAAATACATTTAAAAAAAATGTTATTTGGAATAAGTAATTCGTCTATATTTACCTAAAGTTTGCGACTAGATATATCATAATAAAATAATAACATACACAGTCGTTACAACCATAAAATTTTCTGATTTTTTTTTTCTATTGTTTTTATATCCCATGGGAACTATACTTTTTTTTAATAGGAAGTAGCATATGTGCTATTCCACACCTTAATCTATATCACTACCAAAATCAGCATTTTCAGTGGAATTGAGTAATGGACATCCATACAAACTATCACATTTATAGACAAACTTTAGATAAATATAGACGAATTACTTATTCCAAATAACACATTTTTTTAAATGTATTTAAGTGATGTCTCGAAATTTCGCGACAGATGTGCCGGAAATAATTTAGTCCTAAGGAAGTCTCCGTTTCTTGTCTCTGTTCTTCGAAGTTTAGGCTAATAGGCACTACCTATTCCTATCACTGCTTATCAAGCAGTATACGAATGTAGGTTTTAGGTATTTTATGTAAATTTTGCTCTGCGGGTCGCCATCAGTAGAATCCTTTTCGGATATTAAATTTCAGCTTTATAAATTATTTGTAATATCTATTAAAAATTCCGGGATTCTTGGATTGCATAACTATTCAGATGTGTATTAATTTAAAATTAATGTTTAACCCGATACAAATATGTGTATGGGTTTGTATTAGTTAAAACAATAAATAAACAAATTACTTACCTAAATTAAGACTTTTTCGATATAAAAAACCGCATTCCATGTTGGCCAACATCTCAACTTTACGTGAATATGCATCCGATTATCCGATCTCTGGTTATTACTTATCAACAAGCCCCAGACCATGAAGCCGCAGATGATGATACAATAATAGTTTAAAAAACTAAAAAACACGCTTTAAAAACCAAACTAAAAAAGGAGAAAATAATTTAATTCAATTAAAAAGCGTGGGGTGCTTTTTGAAGTATAGAAGAGGAGTCTTTGCCATCGCAGTGGCAGTTTATTGATGCCCTTCTTAAAGAAATCAGCTGGACGGGAGGCAACAAATTCTTCAAAGGCATTTTGTACTGCCTCTCGGGTATTGAATTTTTTTCCCGCCAAGAAGTTATCCAAATTCTGGAAAAAGTAGTAGTCTGTAGGCGCAAGGTCTGGTGAGTAGGGCGGATGACGGAGAGCTTCCAACCCCAGTTCTTGCAACTTGGAGACCGTCTGCTGTGCAGTATGAGGTCGCGCGTTGTCGTGCAGGAGCAGCGGAGACGAGCGATTGACCAATGCTGGTTGGAGATGTGCCAGCTTCTCCATCATTGTGTTCAGTTCTTCACAGTACACATCTGCAGTAATGCTCACCCCGTTTGGTAAGAAGCTGTGATGAATCACACCGGCGCTAGACCACCAAACAGTGACCATCACTTTTCTAGGGGTAAGTTTTCGTTTAGGGCATTGTTTAGGTGCTGAACCAGGATCCAACCAACTTGCTGAGCGCTTGCGGTTATCAAACAGAATCCATTTTTCATCGCAGGTAACAATGCGGTTCAAAATTCCTTCATTTGTGTGTCTGTTGAGCAGTGCAAGGCACGTCTCGACGCGTACTTCGCGCTGACGATCATTGAGTTCGTGGGGCACCCATTTGTCAAGCTTTTTTACCTTACCAATTTGACGCAAATGGACCAATACTGTTTTGACGCTAACGTCGAAAGCTGCTGCTAATTCAGCCGTAGATTGTGTATGATCAGCTTCCACAATCGCTTTTAATTCGTCATTGTCGACCAAAGTCTTCGGACGACCGCGAGGTTCATTTTTCAGGTCGAAATTTCCAGAACGGAAGCGAGCAAACCAATAACAGGTGGTGCGTTGGTTTGTAGTGTTAGCTCCGTAAACGTCGTTGATGTTGCGTGCCGCTTGTGCCGCGTTGCTGCCACGACGGTACTCATATTCCATAATTACTCGAATTTTTAACGTATCCATGATGACGAAAAAGATTGAAATGCGATGAAAATGTAACACTAATCAATAAACAAATGACTACTTTTGGAAAAAAAAATCCATGTTTTTAAAATAAAATTAATTTGAAATTAGAATTCTTACCCAAACAAAAATTATTTTGATTTGAAATGGCCAGTACTGCAAAACGGCAATTTCATAGGTAAAGACCTAATATTTTATATTTTTTAGTTCTGCTAACTACAAAAACGTGATTTTTTTTTCTTTCTCAATTTTTTTTAAATTACTGAATTGTCATCGGCCCTCGACAAGTTTACAAAGTTTCAATGAAATCTGACCGTTTAAAGTGGGTCAAAATCGCGCTCAAAGGAGTCGGTTACATACAAATAAACATACAAGTGAAGCTAATATAAAGCAAGATGTGTAATTACTCTTTTTGTCCACAGTGGCTCTCGTTGGCTCCAAAGGCCCAGCCTACGTGATCCAAGACTCCAAACTCCACCTCCGTCTACCGCAACCGAAATATACGAACTACGCACTTATGCAGACTATTAATGGAGCTGTGACACTCGCTTTAGAAGAAAAACGGATCTTAGATGAAATGAAACGACTTGAAAGCGACAATGAGGTCAAAACGGAAGATGAAAAGGACGGTAGTAGTAATGTTAGAAGTAGTTTGTTTGGTGTAGCTCTCTGTGTGTTGGTGCTGTTGCAATGTTGGTAAGATTTAAGTTCCTATGTGATATTGGGTGGCACGGAGTATTTTGCGAATGGAGTGTTCAGGTGCAAGCAAAATAAAGATTAAAAAAAACAAAAGTAATTTATTCAAACTAGGCTGAGAGTCTTCACTTTTTGAACGTCAAAATTACATTAGACTGTCCCCCGAAACGGCTACCCTTCACCACTTCCTATTGCTTTACCTGGGAAGAAGAAGTGCCGCAACAAACAAGCAGAAATAGGGAAAAACTTGTTTTGAATGTCTGATCAATAATAAAGCTGCTATCAACTATCATGATAGCCGTTTTGATCGGTAAAACAAAGAATACAATTATTTAATTTGATACAATATTTGAACAGATTGACTTATTTTAACTCAATCTGTTCAAATCTTGTGTTAAATGTTTTCAGAATCTACAATCAAGCAAGCCTGAATTTATTTTCTCTTCTTTTTGACTTTTCTTTGTAGCAGTCATAAAATATATAATATTATGACTTTCTACTCCGAGTCTACTCTCAAATATGGTTTAAAATGAAATCGTCAAAATTTTATTTTTTTGTGACGAGACTCCTTCGAATGTGCTTAGGGTCTTCCATTTGTGAAATACTCCGTGACTTTGAAAGTGAAATAAAGATAATGGTCTCAGATTATGTTTTCGGTAAGGAATAAGTATGCTCATTTTAGAATTTAAATGGAATTGAACTTTCTTTTATAAGAAAGTTGGTTCATCTATTAAAACAGTAACTTGTGATTAGTTGCCCAAAAAAAGAACAATCATATTAATATAAATTTGATAACAGATTTAAGTATTGAAATAGGCTTTAAATAATCCGAGGCTTACCTCAAAATATATTCCGATTTATTGAGAACCTCCTCCTTTTTGCAGTCGGCTAAAAATCAACTAAATTTGAATATTGCACAACGTTTTGATAAATAGATCTTCGATGTAAATATAAGTATTTTAAGAATTTTACATTTTTGATAAGTACTTAATTATTTTTATAGATAGGTATGTACTCTTGTGTGATGTTTTTCTTATTTTTTATAATCTTTGACAATAATTTAACGAAATGATGTACTTTAAAGTCGGTTAGCGACGGCCTTTAACAAAGAATTTATGTATTTAATACTCCGTTTTATAAGACTTTTGTGTTTTTTTTACGTTTATAAATAAAATATATTGTGAAAAATATTGTTTTTGTATCATTTCCTACAACAGCTATATAAGAAAACTACCTGCTTCCCGCGGCTCTGCCCGCGTCAATGTTGAAAATTTGTTTTGTTTTTTCATACACACTTTCACCCACTATTTCACCCCTTTACGGAAGGAATTTCCTAAAATACTTTCTTAGCTGGCGTCTCCTACTCAATCAATCAATCAATAGTCTTTATTTGTTAACATAGGTTACAACAGTGTCCAATTGTTAGTTACAGTTATTTTATGTTTTGCCGTTTGGCGTACAAATATACAATTATGGTAGGATTTTGTCAATTAAGTAAATTAATTCAGTAGTATCAATGTAAATTTTTATTATATTTTTAATTAATTTAATAAAAATGCAATGAGAAATGTCAGGTGATGTCAGAATATTTAACGAAATGCGTTAATGTCAATATTAGATATTAATAATGTCATAATAAAAAACTGTAATCAACCAGCACCCTAATTGCGTAACTCACGATTAATCATAATTTGTTTCGTTTTGAAACAAATGGCTAAACCATTGCTTCATACGTTCGAAAAATGTGTCTGCGCAACAACGTAAATAACGCAATGAATATTGTTGAACTGTCAAAATGAAACCGATTATGATTAATCGCGTGTTACGCAATTAGGGTGCAGCACCCTAATTGCGTAACTCACGATTCATCTGAATTTGTTTCGTTTTGAAACAGATGGCTAAACCATTGCTTTATATGTTCGAAAAACGTGTCTGTTCAACAACGTTCAATAACGCAATGAATATTGTTGAACTGTCAAAACGAAACCGATTATTATTAACCGCGTGTTACGCAATTAGGGTGCTGTTTGCCAAATTTCCATCTTTGTAGGTGCAGTTTTTTTGAGATTTCGTGTTGAATCAGCGAATGAATGAATGAGTGAGTGAAGGAATGAGTAACCTTTCGCTTTTATAAACATAGGTGTGTAGGTATGTATATATGTATAAATTAGTATTTTTTCTATAAATATATACGCATCCATTTTAACGTGACCACTTTTCAAGTGACTCATCATCCGCCTAGCATTTTCCCAACTAGTATGTTGGGGTAAGCTTCCAATCTAACCGGATGCAGCTGATTACCAGTATTTTACATGGAACGACTGCCTATCTGTCCTCAACCACCTGGTTACTGGGTCATACGATGCCCCTTGGTAAGACTTGCTTATCAGAGTTTCGGCCTTTTGACAACCAGTTACGAATGTCAAAGATCCACAAATTCGCCTTTTCGCATTAAAAGTGTACAATTTCCAAAAATATTCAAAATGGGGTTAATATGCGGAAACGTTTGGTATCACCAGTATTTTTCTCTTTAAAACGCTCTCCTGTAAAATTAGAAAGTTTTGAGTTTATACAGTTTTAATGCGAGAAGACGAATTTAATAATGATAATTTATTATGTATTACGAGAACCTCGTGATAGAAACTTTGCTCGCGAGGTTGTCGACATGTGGGCAGCATCCAGCAGTCATTGTGTCGATAGTCGTGACAACAAATGGCCTTATAGCCAAGAGCCTTGACCAACACCTGAAGAGGCTCTCGTTAGACAGCTGGATCAAGGGCTTGATCGAAAACCGGTACTTCTGGACACGGTTCGTATCGTAAGGAGGTTCCTCCTGACCACCGGTAGCTTGGACCCTGTTCCCGGTACCGGTGAGCTAGGTACTTTTTAAAATTCTAATATTTAAAAACATAATTGCATTAAAGGAATATTTAAGTACAGACGCACAGCTCATCAAGGTACCCCAATCTGTCAAATTTCTTTGTTAGATTTTCAACTTTATAACATAAATGTAAGGTTCATGTTCAGTTGGGAAAATTTGACAGTTTGGGGTAGCTTGATGTGCTGGCGTCTGTACCTAATAGAAAAACAACACGAAATTAATTAGGTAAATAAATATATTTAATTTAACATTAAAATGATTTACAAATCTTCGTAAGGAGATCCACAGCGCACGTTGTAGAAGTGATCACAAACCTGAAAATAACAAAAATAAGGTTACAAAGTTCTATAAGTTTTCCTTTGAAAGACTCAAATATAAACTACGGGTATAGTTTATATTTGAGTTTTTCTTTCAATGAGGGTATTCTGAAATGACGTTCACTATGTGGCAGCACTGAGACGTCAGGTCCGGGCACCTGTCAAAAGTGTCAAAACGCCTACGTACTGAATGGTGAACGAAAGAATGAAACGAATGACATCAAATATTTTAAGTTCATGTCGAACTGGAAGACCTCTTGTCAAAGTGGCGCCAACTGGTGGCTTGAATATTCATGAACACCCTCATTGCGTAACACATTAATCTGAATATTTTTTAAGGATATTGCTGATCCATTTTGTTTCATATACCTACCTACGTTCGAAATAAATTGTCTACATAACAACGTAAATAACGCAATTAAAGTTGTTGAACTGTCAAAAACGTTTTTACAAGTCGTTTTTTTTGAGTTGCCTTAGCTTCACTGGAAGTCTGTTTTTAAATAAACTCCGGAGTCAGGTAGGCCGAAGTAAAGAGAACCTGCTAAGGTGGAGATTCACAGATGACTCCGCCTTGGAGTGTAAATGTGGTGCTGTCCCACAAACAATGGGGCATTTTCGAGACATCGCCAAGCGGTTGGTCGAATCTTCACGTGACCAAAGGGCTGGCCAATTCTTAGCTCAAAGAATCAGCATTGCCATCCAACGTGGCAACGCTGCCAGCCTTTTGGGCACTTTTCCCACTGACAGCGATCCGGACGAATTCTTTGATGCCCAGTGAGCTTTTTCCTTTTTACTTTACATACTTGTTCATAATTCTAATATTGTTATTTTAGATGGGGCATTTAATATCTTGTGCAGCGTGTCCTGCTGTCTGCACGCTATAGGAGTTGAAGGACGCTGCGGAAAATGCCAAACTCGTAGCCAAATTCTGGGCTGACTGTATTTAGATTGCTATCGACACTCTAAGAAGAAAATTGTGTTTCACTTTTTAACCGACGATAATACGGAGGAGGTTCTGAAGTCGACGCGTAGTTTTTTTTATGTATGACTACGCATAACTTTTTAGCGTAGTCCGATTTTGATAATTCTTTTTTTTATTGGAAAGGGTAGGTATACCCCGAACTTAGTACCAAATAAATTTGAAGGTTAGGTTTTTCTTTAGGGTGGCAAAAAGGGGTGATTTATTGTTCACTCAAAAAAACCTCACGATGAATGAGCTTTAGACCTCTCACAAAAAAAATATTAAATAAAAACTTTTTAACAAAAAAAATAATAAACCTTTTTTGTTTAACCTTAATAACTAAGTTCTTAAACTAATGTAAGTTTACCTAAGTAATTTTGAGTCAGTATTAGAACATCGTCAAGGTACACAAAATGATTACCTACATGCATATTTTCAAAAGTACGCAAAAACTTCCTAAGCAAAATGAAATAAATTTATAAGTGACCACCCCTGAGGCATACCCTATGAAAAAAAAAACAGTGGCACTCCAGGAAGTGAAAACTTGAACAATGACGCGTATATTTTTTTAATAGTGTCGCGAGTTCAATTGCTTTTACCCATCCCAAAAAATGCCCATCGCGCCTAAAGAGTTTTCGGTAACGGTAACAGTGTCGCGTGTTCAATTGCTATTTCCATGTCAAAAAATGCCCAATGCGCCTAAAGAAGTTTTCACTTCAAAAACACGATATGTATCCACAATTGACGGAGATATCGCGGAACATACATAGAACCTCCTCTTTTTTTAAATCGGTTAGAAATGAAAGCCTCTCCAACTTTTAGTGTGTTAGGCAATTTCTTACTCCCCTTGTCAGGCCAGTCATTAAAAAAAAGTTGGAGGGCCGAGAGAGGGCTAAATTGGAACCCCTGTTGAAACTTGTTCAAAGTCAGATATCAGGAATACGGCCTTGTTATGTCATGCCAGCCGATCTATTCTGTTAAAATCTCGCCGTGAGAACTTAGGTGAAGTGAGCTGTTATTCCATCTGGCACTAGGAATTGATGCTAATGACAGCTCACTTTAAGCTCACTTCACCTAATAGTCATCACGGTGAGATTTTTACAGAATAGCACTGCTGGTCAGACCCTACCCCAAGTGACGGAGTGCCCTAAGTGCCTGTTCACTTGGACCTTGGATGATCTGAATACTGATGCCACAAAAAACGTGGCCACTTACTGGCCACCTACACGAAAAGAAAAAGATGTCATACCAGGTAAAATATTTAATTATCACAACGGTTACTTACTTGAAACTGTTCGTTGAAGAGCGTGCCGTTCGCACAGAGATCTGTGCTCACCAGATGTTGCCGCCAGCAATAGTGGAAGGCCTGGAACAATGAAATAAGAAATGAGCACATAAATAATCTGCCTATAATGTCCCCACTGCTGAGAAGCAGGCCTCCTCTCGGTGAGTAAGCCGTAATACAGCACGCGAGCCCAGTGCAGGGTGATAGATGTAACATGGCTACGAACGTTTGGTTCTAGGGCATGCCGGTTTCTTCACGATGTTTTCCTTCACCGTTTTGAGAGCAGTGGTGATAGAATAGAATAGTTCTTTATTTGCACAGAAAGTAGGTACATGTTACAGATGTTTAGTTTAAAATGATCCTCAGATATACTAACTACCGTAACTAGTGATGAAAGCATATTACAAATTAGGTAAAGGAATATGTCCAAGATACAAATGCTTGTGATCATGCTGGTCCTGCTCCATACGACAATCTACAAAATCAAACTGCTTGCTGCTGGTTGGTTGTTAATATTCTAGGAAAATCGTATAGGTAGGTGCTTACTTTTACAATGTTTGTAAATATGTAAGCACCATGTATCTTAATTTATCTGTAATTGCTTCATTTTTAAATCTTTTTACCTATTGTGGTACAGTAATTTTATTCTGGGTGCATCGTTTTCACACATAACTATATTATAATGAATGTATGTAAAATATTGAACTTAAAACAGTTTAAAAGAGTAACGGTGGAGTTTTTTGCCCATTCTTCTCCATAAGAAACTACATTTTGGAAGGGGTGACTAGAATCAATTCTATTATAATGTTAATGCTGACGTCCAAAAGTGCCTTTTAAGTGCCTGTTTGAAATGAATGCCTTGACTTTGACTTTGAAATCATTTACACAAATAATACTTTGGTCTTAAGGGCCAGTACCACTGGGCCACCACCACCACTGCTCTCAAGTGCCAGTCACCACGGCACATATAAAATCAGCCTATAATGTTCCAACTGCTGGAACACAGGCTTCATCCTGGTGAGAGGCTGTGGGCCCTAATCTAGGACCCAGTGCGCGTTGGTAGGTGTCCAACATCTTAGAATTTTCGGTTCTAGGACCAGATTATGACTATAATTAACCTGACACACAGCCTGAATATTATATCAGCATAGTATACCCTCGTTCTACCATAACAAGTGAAGATCGTGCGTGGTTCAGTCACAAACACCGGGTGCAGTGGACGTTTGTGTGGTAAAAACTCACCACACCACACCGGAAACCCGGATTACATTGTCAAAAATCAAGGTACAGACGCCAGCACATCAAGCTATCCCTAACTGTCAAATTTTCTTAATTGAACATGAACCTTATGCTTTTGTAATAAAGATGAACGTCTATCAAAGAAATTTGACAGATCGGGGTCGCTTGATGTGCTGACCTCTGTAACTCATCACCATCGCCACCATCCCTCTCCACTTAAACCTTAATTAAGGTCTCACAATTTCCTGGGTAGATTTGCCAAAGGTCGACCGATCTCCATAACCACAGATAGTCACGGGCAACAGATATCCGACGAATAAATATCTTTGTCTTCTTTGTCTTTGAACAGACTCATGTAGACAGTCAAAATTGGCTTTACCAATTGAACACCCGCGATTAACCAAAAAACTTCTCAGCCTGAGTAGAAATAAACTTAGAATAATAATAGGAACAATAATGGGCCATCTTTTTAATATACGCGCCACAGACAGCCCGCTTTGCAGGGGCTGCCTGGACGCCGAGGAATCAGCCGCCCACGTCAGCCTGGAATGCGAGGCCGTGGCTTCTCAAACGTGAAGAAATCCCCGGAACAATGAGGTCGCTTCGCGAAGCCTGTGAAGCTCCCAGGAAGTTTCTGTGCTTTTGGGCGGCGCTAGGCTGGCTCTGTTAGCCAGAATCTCTACGCACAACGAACGAATGGGAGTCTACGTGCGGAAAAGGGAGTCCCATCATCATCATCATCATCAAGGTCCCTTAAGTCCTTTCTATATTATGCCAGGTTATTGGCCAATTTCTCTACTGTCCTCCAGCAAGAAATAAAGATCAAGGGAATGAAGAAGGCTAGTGTCTGAGTCAGCATCATCTGCCTAGTTTTTTACCAACTATGTTGGGGTTGGCTTCCGGCCTTACCAGATGAATACCAGTATTTTACATGGAGCAACCCACCTATGTGACCTCCACAACCTAGGTATTAGGAAATACGATACCCCTTGGTAAGACTCTCGAGCATGTGATGATTCGTAACTGCATGTGAGTATAGACTTCTTTATTCCTTTCAATCCTGTACCAGGTCATCTGCTCTTTTAGTCTTTTAGTGTTCTCAATAAAGAAGAATTGCAGGAAACGACGATCCCAAGGAAGACAGAATCTTAAAGGGCATAAATAAAGCTGTAATTTACCTGGCACCCAGCCTGCACATCAGCATAGTAGCCTCTCGGTCTCCCATCACAGGTGAAGCTGGTGCGTGGTGCAGTCACGAACACCGGGTGCAGTGGAGGGTTGTGTGGCAGGTGTAAGACGTGGTAGTAATCGTGTGGCTGCTGGCTGAAGACCGTGGCCAGGGCTAAGGAGGGAAGGAATGGAGATAAGTGTTGAAGAAAAAAAAAGAAGGAAGAGAAACTATTTTCAGTGTGGTTGTGATAAGGTAGCCCGCAAAATTCTTTCACTCAAATTAAACGAAATTAAGGCCCTGGTAACTTTAGATATTGTTGCTATGAGCGATAATAGTTCTTATTGCAATCCGATACGGGTCAAAATCTGTTGTAATATATTCGAATAATAAATAAGCAAGCATTGTCGTAAAAATGCAAATAAAATCGTATAAAATTAGATATTAACTATTTAATAATAAATAATCCATCACTGGATGCAGTTTAGCATTTGGAATTTTATGGTATATTTTTAATTATAATTAATATAATTATAATATAATATATAATAATAATTGTTATTGAAGGGATAAACTGGTTCGAAAGATAATTTAGAGGTGACTTTGATGATTTTTTTGATGCATTAAAGTATGTTTAGGTAATTATGTTTTGAGTTCCATCACTTTATGCAATGAAGACTTGAAAATATCGTATATTTTTTTTCTTTCAAAATTATTTACGGTTATAGAGATACACTGGTTTAAAAAACCACCTTTTTGAGCGTTTGCAAGAAATCACCGCCTTAAAATTAGAATTATGCGGGCTACGCCGGCGCTTCAAAGGATTTTTGATAAATTGGAAATGGGTTGAGTGATCATCTCCTGGAAAGGATTTGCATACCCGGAAAATTTCTATAAAAATAGGTGGACAGTGCACAATGATCAATTATAAGTGGACCTACTTGCGCTTGCGGAAAGTTTCTCGAAAAATTCAAATTAATTTTATCCAATTTTTTTAAATTGCCAAGTGTTTTAATAATTTGCACGTTACATCTACATAACCGTAGAAGATTTTTTTTTCAACTGGTTCAGCAGTAGGTAGGTTCCTAGAGAAACCTCTGATAACTCAATAAAAAACCAAGTCACACGGTCACTTAAGTAAATCCATCACCTCACCAAATAAAATAAAATAAATAAACTTTTCTTTTAAATTCTTTAAAAAAAAACAGTCACAACATACCCAAAAAAATCACAGCCAAAATCTTGATCATTGTGAGAATAAAATAAATTAAATAAACAATAAATAAATAAGCACTATATAATAAATAACTAATAAGCGCCAGGTCGATGGCCGCCTGCGCGCGCGCGGATCACTCTACTAAATCAATTGAGGTAATCCGATTTGGAATAAGTATGGGTACTTATTGATCTAGGGGACGGGCTTATGTAGTATAAAAGCACATGATATGACAGATTTGTTTAAATGGTGGTTAGGTGCGGTTGAGGATAAATAATTACAGCCCCACGGTTTGATCGATCAGGTTATAACAATAATAATACATTTATTTTTTTCAGAACCAGTCCATATGCATACATTGTGACATTAAAAATATTTGATAAAATAAGAATTACCTACAAAAAAGATAAAACATTGCAAAAGTCATAAAAAAAACATTATAAATTACAATTAAACAATAACAAAAAAATTAGGTAAAAAAAATACCCTATAATGGTTATGTGACGCTTTCCGCGGTTGGTCCGTGGATAGGTGGCCATCTTTACATACCCAAACCCCTCCGTGCCTCGGAAACCAGGGAAACCATGTTAAGCCGTTGGTCCCAGCTGTCGTTCGTGGATCTTGGACAGTCCCAAAGTCTGACAACCATTCTTACAAAGGGGTGTCGTATTCAGTAACTGGGTTGTAGAGGTCAGACAGGCAGTCGCTCCATGTAAAATACTGGTATGCAGCTGCATCCGGTTAGACTGGAAGCCGACCACAACATGTTTGGGAAAAATACTAGGCAGATGATGACATGGCTTTTTTTTTGTCTGGGAAATCATCAAATAACTTCTCTCGCTCTGGGTGGAGGGCGTGTCAGACTTTTACTACCTAAAACCCACCCGTGTTCCTTCAGTTGCCTGTGTGCCAGGGGCCGCGGTATCTCTTTCGAACAACCCGCACCCCTGGCAGATGATAAGATGGTTAGGTGCCCAAAGAGCGAACTAAACGACAATAATACGATATGAAATCACTCCTATTGGTTTATTTCAGGCACTAAAGCAGCAAGCACCTCATGAGATGGTGTAAAGTGTCCAAGTAAGCATTTTGACCAATTCTGGAAAATAATCGTCTTGGACATTTGCAACGCCCGCACCGGTGCGTGGTTTTTGAAGTGAATGAGCAATTTTTGGTCCTTATGCTGTAACCACGTTACCGAGATGCAATGTGAAGTGTTGTTTTTTTTTTTCATAGCTTTAAGTTTTCACTTCTGTCAGCCGTCGACCCCTACGATACATACTGCCTATATTCCATCCTTCATCAAAAGCATATTTGCCAGCCTTGACTTCTTTCTTTTTGCGTCAACTACCGTTGGACCCTTGCAGCTGTGTCTGAGTTCTGAAAACCATTAGGCTCGCTGATCTATGGGTATATGGTGAGATACATGGCTTCAGTCTTTGGGCTGGGTTTACATAAATTAACACGTAAGGCCGTAAAAACGTTCAATGTCACATAACTTGCTCAACAACAGAATGATTTTCTAATCATAGCGTATTTTAAACTTTTCACTCTAGATTTTAAGTTTAAAAAATTTAATACTGAATAAGTCGTTAGAATGCCATAATAAATAAATAAAATAAATAAACTTTTGGGATGACCTAAAACTTTTCAAGCGCCTATTTAGAAAAATGGCTCCTTCTAACATTACACCATCCAAGTACAAGAGTATACCTAACATTTCGCGCACGCTCAGAAGGTCGCTAAGCTGCGCAGACGCACTGACCATAATGTGCAATCAACCTTTTACATATTGTTAAAGAGTTACTACCTGAGGTCAGATCGATCTGCCTATGGGATGTGTTGACATTAATTCATACTGTTTTACCCATTGATATATATGTTACCTAACTAGATTCACTGAAAACCGAGACTTGAGAGTATACCTACCCTTGAAAATTGTAACAAAAGTTTATTTTCGCTTATTCGACCCTACTACTTAGTACTTACTTATTAACCTACCTAATGTTAATACATTCCTGGCTTTAATAAGAACGAAATCTTGAAAACTGTGGCTGATAGGATCTCATCCCCGCTTTGGAAGTCCCTTGTAAAATCAGTCATACCATCTTCATTTCAGCCGAAAGACGTCCACTGCTGGATATAGGCGTTCCCCAAACTCAAAGTGAACTAACCTAAATTTCCAACTTAAGTAGCATTGGGCAGGGTATGTTGCTCGCAGAACAGATTGTCGAAGGGGCCGAAAGGTTTTGAAGTGGCGACCGCATACCGGAAGGCATAGAGTTGGAAGGCCTCCCACAAGGTAGACCGATGACCTTGTGAAGGCCGCAGGAATCCGCTGGATGCGGGAAGCACAGGACCAGTCATATTAGTGTTCATAATTTTAAAATTAATTTTAATTTAGCTTTATTTTTTTACTTAACTTTACATTTTAATGTTTGTAATTTCATTATAATATTGGAAGTGGATGGATCTTGATATATGATTTTTTTTTTATTTTATATTAATACGTCCGTCTCAATGCTAGGTAAAAAAATCACTGAAGTTCTTCCAAATACTCTTCTCCTGCACCATCACAAGCCCCATCACGGGCAAAAGTGGTGAACCATTTTTCACCCTTATGTCCTACGCAATAAGCATAAAAAGTGGTAAACACCAGCGGACAGTGTGTTGCTTGAGTATCGTTTTCCATGTTTTGTTAATATATTGGCGTGTGCTAGCTGACATTTATGGCAAATAATTTACTAATTTAATATTTTGTGTTTCGTAATGTTAATTACTTAGTACTTACTACTGTATAGAATCAAGTTCTTCCAACTTAACAGACAGCTGTGCTGCTGGTTTGTTACACCATTTCTTCTTCCCAGATAAAACACTAGGAAGTGGTGAAGGGCGGGTGTGCCGGGGGACTGTCTTATGTACTTTTGGTCTACCCGCCACCGCTTTTTGGGCCAACCTCTGCAGCGGCAGCCGCCGTCCATCGTCTAAAACCATTCTGTCAAGACTTGCTTGTGCTAACTCCTTATGTTTTATCGTATCACGGTACCTACGCCTCAGAAACAAAGGTGACTGTTGATTCGTTTCAATTATCTCCACAATGTTATTGTATTTATTTTTAATATAGCTTTTGTTTTGTATGTTACTAAATTTTATATTGGTTCTCTAATTTATTGTTACTTACTAATGTATCCTGTTTTGATAATATGTCGTGTACCCAATAACAGGCATCTAGCCGCGGGAGGGTCCTGGTGACCTGTAATACAGGTTTTTAAATAAACCTACCTCAGGCACCAGTCTCTCACAAAGTTAGCTCCTTTTTCGTGCACTACTATGTTTAGCATTAAGTTCATAACTTATGTAGAGAGAGAATAAAGTTTTTATATTTATTTATTTAATTTGTTTTTGGAATTACGTCCTATTGTTTCTTAATACTTCATCATTTCAGCCGAAAGACGTCCACTGTTGGACCAAGGCCTCTCCCAAGCTCCGCCACTTCAACCGGTTCTGCGCTTCCCGCATCCAGCATATTTCTGCGGCCTTCACATAGTTGAAATTCAGTTGGAATTCTCGAATCCTCACTTGTAGGATATTTTTTACATATATTCTTCTCCCGTATCTTAGAAAAATAAAAAGCTGTACAAAACATGCTCTATTTTAAAAGCAATAATAGCCTATAACATGTCAAGGCTCTAGGAAGTAATGCTTGTAATGTCAAGGTAGTTGTAACGGATATAGCAACTATCAGGTATTGGAGGAAGATAAAAATATATAGAGTACAAGGATATACTCGTATACACGGTGAAAGATGTTGGTGTACAGGCACAGATATTAGGTCTTTACCTATGAAATTGCCGTTTTGCAGTACTGGCCATTTCAAATCAAAATAATTTTTGTTTGGGTAAGAATTCTAATTTCAAATTAATTTTATTTTAAAAACATGGATTTTTTTTTCCAAAAGTAGTCATTTGTTTATTGATTAGTGTTACATTTTCATCGCATTTCAATCTTTTTCGTCATCATGGATACGTTAAAAATTCGAGTAATTATGGAATATGAGTACCGTCGTGGCAGCAACGCGGCACAAGCGGCACGCAACATCAACGACGTTTACGGAGCTAACACTACAAACCAACGCACCACCTGTTATTGGTTTGCTCGCTTCCGTTCTGGAAATTTCGACCTGAAAAATGAACCTCGCGGTCGTCCGAAGACTTTGGTCGACAATGACGAATTAAAGGCGATTGTGGAAGCTGATGATACACAATCTACGGCTGAATTAGCAGCAGCTTTCGACGTTAGCGTCAAAACAATATTGGTCCATTTGCGTCAAATTGGCAAGGTAAAAAAGCTTGACAAATGGGTGCCCCACGAACTCAATGATCGTCAGCGCGAAGTACGCGTCGAGACGTGCCTTGCACTGCTCAACAGACACACAAATGAAGGAATTTTGAACCGCATTGTTACCTGCGATGAAAAATGGATTCTGTTTGATAACCGCAAGCGCTCAGCAAGTTGGTTGGATCCTGGTTCAGCACCTAAACAATGCCCTAAACGAAAACTTACCCCTAGAAAAGTGATGGTCACTGTTTGGTGGTCTAGCGCCGGTGTGATTCATCACAGCTTCTTACCAAACGGGGTGAGCATTACTGCAGATGTGTACTGTGAAGAACTGAACACAATGATGGAGAAGCTGGCACATCTCCAACCAGCATTGGTCAATCGCTCGTCTCCGCTGCTCCTGCACGACAACGCGCGACCTCATACTGCACAGCAGACGGTCTCCAAGTTGCAAGAACTGGGGTTGGAAGCTCTCCGTCATCCGCCCTACTCACCAGACCTTGCGCCTACAGACTACTACTTTTTCCAGAATTTGGATAACTTCTTGGCTGGAAAAAAATTCAATACCCGAGAGGCAGTACAAAATGCCTTTGAAGAATTTGTTGCCTCCCGTCCAGCTGATTTCTTTAAGAAGGGCATCAATAAACTGCCACTGCGATGGCAAAGATGCATTGATTGCATGGGTTATTACTTCGATTAATACAAATAAAAAATACATGAAAAAAATTCGTTTAAATTTTTTCATACAAAACGGCAATTTCATAGGTAAAGACCTATTATTTGACATTGTGTAATAAGTACAGCAGTGGTTGAGCAGTGGTAACGGACGCGACTTACGAATTATATAGATCCGTCGTAGATTCAAATCGAAACAGGCGCTTTACTACGCGTAAATCATTTCATCACCGCTGCTCTCAAAATATTGAAGGAAAACATCGTGAGGAAACCGGCATTTACTAGAACTAAAAATTCGAAGACGTGTGTCATCCACCAAACCCGCATTGGACCCGCATAGTGTATGGTCCACTCCCTCTCACGGAAAGGAGTCCTATGTCTCAGTAGTGGGAACATTAACGGCTGATTCATAACAGACTTCAAAAAGAAGGAGGTTATCAATTCGACGTTTTTTTTATGTATGTTCGGGCATAACTCCGTCATATATATGTAGACGGATTTGCAAAATTCTTTTTTTGGTCGAAAGGGGTTTAAATGTATTTATTACTCGTCATTGAAACTCTTACAAAAACAGTAGCTGGTAGCTGCCTGCTAACCTATTTGTTTTACCCACTGTACCTACCTATGTATGCAGTAAATAGCCTATAAAAATATTTTAGCGATGAGAGCATTGAAATTGAAGAGCAATTTAAAAGTCGTGTCGTGATATTGCTCTCTCTTTCAAGTTCAATTATTAAGGACAACTTATTTAATTACTGGGTAAACCTAATTACGTAGGTAATTATTTGCCGCGGTTGGTCCGTGGATTACTGCCCATCTTTACATACCTGCCAGACCCCTTCGTGCCTCGGAAAGCACGTTAAGCCGTTGGTCCCGGCTGTCATTCGTGGATTTTAGACAGTCGTCACAATCTGTAAAATTTCTTTGATAGATTTTCAACTTTATTACAATTAACTAAGGTTCATGTTCAATTGGGAAAATTTTACAGTTTGGGATATTTTGACCTGGGGCCTTAGTCTGCTATTTTTATAAATTCGTCATTCCAACACGATCCCATTGTCATTCATTTGTCATTTTGCTAAAAGTTCGTAATCTGCTAAATTCATAATGGTCGATCATTGGTCGGTCAATGGTCTCATAATAGAATTGTGTCATAATAGCATTTTCGTATTGCCATTATTATAAAACTCGTCAGTAGAAATGTTTTTCGAAAAACTACTACTAAATTTGAACATTTATTCATGCCAGATTTCATTTATATATATTTTTACATATTATTTATTAGTGTTATCATTATGTACCAGATTACCAATAAATGCCATTTCTTTCAATGGAGTGTCAGTGGCTGACCATTGGAAAGTCATAATGACGCCATTTTATTAGTAGATTACCAAACTTGTCAAAATCAACAATTATGAAATCAATGATAGACCATTCTGACACTATTGTAATAGCAGACTTGAGGCCCTGATCTGGCGTCTGTACATCTCCCACCTGCACTACTCCAATAAGGCAGAGGACATCGTGGAGTACGCTCTTCTCTATAGGAAGCGACAAATTGGAACCGTGCACCTAGCTTTTGACGTTTCATAAGTGCCCATGCAGGTTTGTGTGAAATGATTTTGACGTCCAGAAGGCAAGGAACATGCCGAGGGTGCAGTTAACTGGAATCGCGCCGCAACGTCAAATTTAAGGCGTTCGTGGTGCGCGTGCCGAATGAGGATGTTCATGAATATTCAAGCCACCAGTTGGCGCCACTTTGAGAAGAGGTCTTCCAGTTCGACGATGAACTTAAAATATTTGATGTCATTCATTTCATTCTTTCGTTCACCATTCAGTCCGTAGGTGCTTTAACACTTTTGACAGGTGCCCGGACCTGACGTCTCAATGCTGCCACCTAGTGAACGTCATTTCAGAACACCCTTATTGTTATCTGCCCGTCGTCATGGAAGAGGACTTCTGGCCGCAGGACGTGGTGTTCCGTCGCTTCCGCGGACCAGTTCCACAGGACAGCATAAAGGAAAGCTAATGCAAAGTGAAGTGCTACTAATGTGTTTTTTTTTTAATAATTGTGTATGTTAGTCTATAACATGGTCTCGGCACATCCTGGATAGTCACACCCAATACCTTGATGACTGAATTATTTTTTTGTTCGAAGGGGGTTTATTCCGAAATAGTCCCATTTAAATTTCATATAGATCTAAAATTACAGCAAATCTACCGCGATTGCTGCTGTCGCATAAATATGTATTGTTTTGACCCAAAGGATGATGAAATTTCGAATTGGTGTGGGATAGGTACTTTATCTAAAAAAAAGCAACTGACTTCCGAAATAACACTACAAAGTGAAAAATAATTTAAATTTCGGAAGGCGGCAACAAAAATTAAAATACATATCCAAAGTCACCGACTTCCGAAATTAAAGTTATTTTTCATTTTGTAGTGTTTTTCCGGAAGTCGGTTGTATTTTTTCTTTTTGAGAAAAGTTTTTGTAAATATTTACTTGTTATTGTCGCTAAACATATTCAATTGTTAAACATAGTTACGGCCTGACAATGGCATTTTTTTTTTAAGAAAAATCTAATTTCGGGCGTTACCCTTCTCAATACTCAATACTCAATACTTTAATGCATTCCATAATGTGTACATAAAACAGTTGGTATGATATTATAACATCGAATCAATTATGGACCCTGTCGGGCACAGCAAAGTTAATTTTTATAGGAGAGAGGATGAAGGCGCTTTTTGTTAAGAAAAAAAAAAAAAAAAAAAAAAAAAAAAAAAAAAAAAAAAAAAAAAAAAATTAAATTAAAATAGGTAGTAGCATTTAGTTACATTCGTTTTTATAGTAGTAAGTAATTATTTATATATTTGGTTTTAAATTATATTTATATATTGTTATATTATTTATTACACGATTTATATTATTAACACCATAAGTTATAATAAACTAAATATGTATTTACAATTTTATTCAGTCTTGAAGAATGTTATAAGAAGAATAAGAATAGAAGATAAGAATGTGTTCTTCTCCCTGATGCTTTGTATCTACCATTAGGCAGGTATCTATCCTTATTTTACAACGGCCTTTTATTCGATAAAATAAATATGAATTAAGTAGGCACTTGAAAACTATTTTAAAATAATAATAAGTAAGCTAAGTTACTCCAATTTCAAAATACAAAAATTCAAATTCGGAACTTTGGAATTCGGCCTCGGTGTCGGCGGTCAACATGCTCATATTGCTCATTGCTCAGGCGCAAGGCGCCACTCACTAAACATAGGGTTGACCAAAAATAAACCAACCTTAAACGATTTTAATGAAATATTTTATTTGAAAGGTATACATGTTGACTTTGTGCTGTTAATTAATATCTCAGTTTATATTCTGTTTTTTATTATTCAGAATATGATTATAAAACCTATGCGTTGAGATTTTTCGTCAGGCATTTAAAAAAAAAATATTTTCCATACATTTTGACCGCGTAGGTTCACACTTTTCTATAAAACCGCTGATTTTTTATTGTTGATTGTTTTTCATTGTTTGTCTTATTTGGTTTTAGTACCTATGTTCCTGTTTTTGCATTTGTTCTTATAGGTATTTGTAGTCTTAATAGGTTTATGCGTACTTAACTATAAATTTATTTAAAAATACTTTTTCTTCCAGTTTCATTATCGCTTCTACCAATGTTTATCTCGACATCACCCAAAGATTGAATGTGCGTGATTAAAGTAAGTATTAAATAAATACTCAATTCCCTTCGTGTACAATTTAATCATGCTTTTAGGATGTTCTTGGGGCTGTCGTGATGCTGTAGTGCGTCTGACATGTTTATGGAGGCTCGGATTGATGGCTTTCATCCCATCATGAGAAAGCGGAGCGAGTGCACTGTATCCGAGCAAGCTCCAACAGGATTCTGAAAGTAATAGCAGACCGATTAGATGGTCCTTTTATTAGACAATGGATTGCACTCCACGTGTCTAATTGATTTCGTTTCTTTCTATTGTATTGTAATGTTACTAACTTAGCTCTTAAGTACTTCCCCCCAGTAGGTTCCCGCATTGTCATTGCGGGGGGGCTCAGTAGCCGTGGTCATCCTCCCACGGTGAAGCGAAGAGGAACCCCAAGGTGGGGCCGCTCGTCAGGGCTTTTGCCTCCAAACCGACGACGCAGCGGCCAAAAAGTAGTTTGCGGTGAAGTGCATCGCAAGTGAGGCCATTTGACCTGGTGCGCCGGTGACAGGGGTTATTCCCCTGCGAGGAGGGTCCGGTGACGGACTGCCGCGGCTGGTTCACGGATGGCTTGCGCGTTTCCGTGTTCCCGCCTCAAGCGGCACTGGAGGACACCGTGGAGTTTTAGTGGGTTACAGTCCCACATAACTGCGCTATCTCCCCGCGGTAGCGCAGTAGGCATTTCTCCAGGTTAAACGGTTAAACGTCGACGTGAACGTCAGAGAGGTCAGCACCAACTGGTGGGGTCCGCTAGGGCCGATGCCTGCCAGGGGTGCGGGTTGTTCGAAAGAGATACCGTTGCCCCTGGCATACAGGCAACTGAGGGTGGGTTTTAGTCAGCAAAAGTCTGACACACCCTCCTGCTCCACCCAGAGCGGGAGAAGTTATTTGATGATATCCCACCCTCAAAAAAAAAAAAGCTCTTAAATACTTACTAACACAAATATGGATAACTGTTTCATCCGAAATAAAATGATTATTGTTATATAAATTTAGGGCAGCCCTACACCAACCTGCTCAAACAACGGTCAAGCCTGACTGTCGGTTGAACAGCAGATCACATATCGCTACACACGTCCACGTAATTATATGCGGCGACGACATATTGTTTAAACTGCTTAACATAATAATA
The DNA here is from genome assembly GCA_947359405.1 of Antitype chi. Taxonomy (NCBI): domain Eukaryota; kingdom Metazoa; phylum Arthropoda; class Insecta; order Lepidoptera; family Noctuidae; genus Antitype; species Antitype chi. Next base: position 7,653,415 of record OX375835.1, on the reverse strand, counting down.
GTTATTAATGATAGGTGCAATATTATCTGTGACAACGTTTTTGTAGTTAATCTTATGATAATGATTTGTTTAGACTGTGGAGCGATCGATCATAGTGAAAGGCAATCAAATCTATTCATCCGTTAAGGAGCTTTGATGACACGAACACACAGACGAAAGCTTTAAACTCGTAAATCACGACTTTTTTGTCGAGACGTTTGGTCTATTGGGCGGTTGTCGCTGAAAACGAACGCTCTGGGGCTCTGTTTCGTTCGGACGCATATTTTCCCCCAACTTGTTCTTTTTTGTGTTTGTGTTCTTTCTCCGCGTCATGTTTACCGCAAATAAAGGTATCTGTTTTTCTTTTTTCTTTCAGTATCTACCTACCTACTTTACGATACCTAAAATAAGAAATTCTTGAGAGGCTCAGGAGAAAAGTTTTCTCAGGTTTGGTAGAATATTAACTCTTCACCTTTGTGACTGCCCTCAACTTCCCAAACCATACCTATACATAACGCCTCTTTGCGAGAATACTGTAACATCTCAAAAAAGGCAATTTTACAGGACGCGTATTTTAAACTTTCGAAATGTTATAAAATCTAAAATAATAGAGCTAAAGCAACAAAACCTTCTAGTGATTTATAATTTAACTATTAATTCATCTAAAACTATAGTAATTGTTGCGCTATTGGCTATTTTTCGGTATAAATTAACAGGATTTAAAAAAAAGGGATATTTTGTCACACTATTACTGAAAAAGTTTTCAAGGATCGATGTGACATATGAACTTGTCACATTGTTGATAATATATTTTTTTGTGTTGTGTTAGGTTATATGATAAAAACACATTTTAGAAATAAAAATGTTTATTAAATCAATGAAAAATTTGTAGGAAAAGAAAATCAAGCATAAACATTAGTCATTATAACGTAGGTAGGATATACAGTTACCTACTTAAATACAGTAATTCAACAGTTAACAATCAACAAAGTTAACAAAATGAAACTATAGCTATCAGTTCTTAATTAAAAGTATACTGTTATTACTAAATTTGTTATTATTATTTTAGATCTAGCTAACCAATCAGTCTCTTCGTAACATTAGTCTTTGTAAATAATCACTAGGTTTATTCTAAACCTACTTTAGGTGGACCATAATCTATATTTTAACTAAAACAAAACCATCTCAATAAGAATAATAATACATACTAAAAATATTTTTATTCATATTGAGATAGGTTTTAAAAATAAGTATCTAAAATTATAAGTATTATATACTTGCAAAATGTATTAAAAACTTGAGTATTTATCATTAAGTACTATAAAATTACGACTTAGGAACTTTTCATTATAAAATATCACATAGGTATTGTACTTAAAGGAACCGACGTTTCACTTATCTCACATAAAGTAATAAAAAATAATTGTTATAAAAATTACAAAAATAGTATAAAAAATAAAATAAAAACATTCTTAGAGCGATTCGTAAAAGCTCCTATGAACTCCGGGAATTAATTTCTTATTAATCAAATCCATTAGGTCCGATTTTTTTCGTTCAGCTATCCCGGGTTTATTATTATAGACATTTTTTATTTCTATATTGTTGTTTCTCTTTTTTGACTTCTCCTCTTGATAATTGGGATCCTTTACGGAATCATCACTATCTGGGGAAAAGTTAAAAGAAAATTAGTCCCAAATAATTACGTTGCAAACGTTCGGCATCCGAAATGCACAGAATTGAACACAAATTATTACATAAATTGAATAAGTGCATTTATTAAGAAATAGTAGTCTCTGCCTACCCCAATGGGAAAAAGGCGTGACAATAATAATGTATGTATGTATTAAGAAATATAATAAATGCATTTATATAAAAACTTACTACCTTCATAAAAAGATGGTCCACTGCTTGAGGAGGAACTCGAAGAAGAACTCGAAGAGCTACTTGAAGAGCTACCGGTACCTACTACTAGTTGACTCACGTCGACGATGTTTTGAGTCATCGTTACTTTTGTCTAAAAGAAATATAAATAATAATAACTTAAACAATAGAAAAACTTTATGAAACATAAGTACCTAATAGTTTAAATTTTTGTTTTAAATTCTTAATTTAAAACAAAAATTTAAACTAAAATCGAGGTGTTTACATAATTATCTGTAGAAAACACACTAAGACTCCTTATAATGTTGCTCAATTTGTTTCTTCTTCTCAGCCGATGGACGTCCACTGCTGGGCATAGGCCTCATGTATGGATTTCCAATATTGGAAATCCAATTTGTTTAAAATCTATGAAAATGTAAGCACCTAAGTTCGTTTCGTATTAATAGGTACTCATTTTAAATAACTACATGACAACAGGCTCGCCCCTTGTTACATGGGACCGAACATAGGTGGCATTTAGTCTTTACAAAAATATTCTTTAAAAAACAAAATTATTAAGTCTTACCTTCTGGAATCATTGCGTTTATATTAGAGTCATCAACTTCCTCGGCTTGGATACTGGAACTATCATTTACGTTACTATCAACTACGTTTTGCATAGTTGCTAATTGTACTAATTTTCTGGACCGCGATCCCATCTGAAAAAATAAATATTTATAATTCATTTGTTTTAGTATTTACAACGTGACATAACGATTTAATTTACAAAAAAACTTATAATTTATCTAGAAAAAAGTAACATTACAAAATACTCCGAATCCATTTTATGGTTTGTAAAATATTTCATTGTCAACAACGCGTCATCTTATGATGTTACAAAACAAAAACGATATCTTTTCAACGAAAACGTGATATCAAAAGTAATAACAAGTTAAAATTGCATACTATTTTCAACAAAACTGTGTCAATTCAACATATCACATTACTTAATAAAAAAATATCAAAGAGTTCAAACTTACCTTAGCAATCGTAATGTGGTATCTTCGTGATGTCACGTTTTTGCACAAATACGAGAGCGCCCTTCCCTCCAAATGGCACGCGCCGACTGATGGGACACGTTGTCGAAACAAATCACGAGGCAGAAAGAGACAGCGCGACAACCCAAAATATTGCAGTTGTCTTGTCTCTTTCGCTCATAGACGCACCGTTATTGTCGAAAAAATACCTCGTTTTTATCGAAAATAAAGTTCAATACGGCGGTTTTGATTATGGAATAAAAAAAAAATCGATTTTTCTGAAATATCACAGTATTCTTGCAAAGAGGCGATAAGGTTAGACCAGATCGAAACGACTATCATGGATGAAACTTCTCTGACCTTCATGACATCACATCAAAAGCCAGAAAACCCCGAGATCTGACCCAGAACTGTGTACCGTGTAAGTACCTATTTGCTTGATCAATCCGCAGTTTAAACGTTGGACTATTAAGTACCGCTATCAATTAGCTTTTAATATCCAATTAAACCATTAAAATAAGTCCTTACAGCTGATCAAATAAACAAGTCATAAAAACGAGAAATATTCGGCGCATGAGTATTGAACTAGCTCGATATGACATTGAGACGTCGCCGTCGCGTCGAGTGGAGGTCGGTGGCTGATCGATTAGGCGTTTGATCTGAATAGTTTAAACGGGTTAGGGGTCCGCAGGGAATGTCGAAAAACGTTGCTTCTCTTACTACTTGGCATCATTTTTGTATCGTAATTGGTGGTTGGTTGGTGGTAAATTTAATTATTGTTCTAGATTCCGCCCGCGGCTTCGCCCGCGTGGAGGTCGGAAATTATCCCGTGGGAACGTACTACCGGGATAAAAAGTATCCTATGTATTAATCTAGGTTATAATCTATCTGTGTGCCAAATTTCATCCAAATCCGTTCAGCCGTTTTTTCGTGAAAGAGTAACAAACATCCATCGATCCATCCATCCATACTTACAAACTTTCGCGTTTATAATGTTAGTAAGGATTAATATTAACATCCCTTGCATGCTGACAATTTGTGTTGTAGGTATGTCTAGTACCTACTCATGTTTGGGTAAATAAATTATTATCTTATCTTGTCTTACTGGCAATCGGAACAAGGTAGCCCCACTGTTTCGATTGCCAGTGCACTGTTCCGAGAGCCACTCTTTATGTCTGTCAACAAAACTACGGGCTCATCCGAAAGTAATTCGAAACTTCGGATAAAACCCTCATCATTTCAGCCGAAAGACGTCCACTGCTGGACATACCCCAAGCTACGCCACTTCGACCGGTCTTGTGCTTCCCGCATCCAGCGGATTCCTGCAGCCCTCACAAGGTCAATCTTCCAGCTTGTGGGAGGTTTTCCAACTCTACGTCTTCCGGTACGCGATCACCATTCTAGAACCTTTCGGCACCATCGGCCTGAAAGCAATGTGCCCTGCCCACTGCCACTTAAATTGAGCAGCCCCAAATCCGAAAAATAACATTTTTCGGACGGGCAAACACATGTAGAGCCAACTGTCTATAATCGTGATGTCATTCATTCCTATATCGGGCCCCAAGCTAATATTATGTCTAATGATGTGCCTTGTGCAGAAACTGATTGATGTTTTCGAATAAAATTTAATATAATTAATAGAAAACTAAAAGTTAATTTATAAAATTCAATTTCGTTTGAAAATATCCATCGGTTTCTTTCCAAACTTGTCTATGTCCGACAACTTTGGTTACTTATCGCTTTTGGTAACTTTACGTAATTGAGCCCTTGGCTACGTGGAAACCTTTTCAAGCAGAACAGTAGACACACTGAGACTAAATAGGCTTGAAGAAATTGCCCTTAGATGGTAGTCTGTACACGTTCGGATTCATTCTAAGTCTAGTGATGTTTGCATTATGTATTTAAAAAAAGGTATACTTCATTTTCCTAGAGACGAGCTAACTAGAACCTAAGACTAGGATGCCACTGTCTTTTTTAAGAACAATCCTTGTACAGACGCCAGCACATCACGCTACCCCAAACTGTCAAATTTTCCCAATTGAACATGAACCTTATGCTTATAGAATAGAGCTGAAAGTCTATCAAAGAAATTTGACAGATTGGGGTAGCTTGATGTGCTGGCATCTGTACCAAAACAATAAAATCATCATCATCATTTCCGTCGAGTTGACAAACGTCCACTGCTGGACATAGGCTTTGGTGGCAGTCAAACAATAAAATTGAAATTTTAAAAAATCCTATAAAACCAGTTACGGAACCCACACAAAAATATAGAGCACAAAAACATTAACATGACAGGTTTTAAAAACACAGATAAGCCAATAATTGATTAGCGCAATGGTTTTGGCGACTATCTAATTGTTAGCCAATGGCTAGGTCGGCTATGAGTCAATAGGTCATAATTTTCCATACAGTGGTATGTGGACTTCTAGGCTATCTATATGAATAATAAAAAGAAAAGTCCTGACTGACTGACTCATCAACGCCCAGCCCAAATCCTTGGACCTAGAGAGCTGAAATGTTGCACAGAGGATCCCTTTATAATGTAGACAAGGAATAAGGAAGGATTTTTCGAAATTCAACCCCTAAGGGAGTTAAATAGGGGATGAAAGTTCCACGCGGGCGAAGCCGGTGGCAAAAGCAAATGTGATATAAAACCGTGATTTCCTATAATTACTTCCTGCTGCCATGTTAAAATAAGTCTATCGGATGTTAAGCTACGCTTAGCGCGGTGGGTTTGTGGACCAACCATTACGTATCGAGATCCATCTGTGCCTCAGAAAGCGCCTTAAGCCGTTGGTCCCGGCTATCATTCGTAGATCTTTGACAGTAGGTACGGGTTACGGGTAGTCAGAAGCCCAAAAGTCTGACAAAGTCCAAGTGAAAGCGTTTATTTCAAATCGGCACTTAAAAGGCACTTTTGAACGTCAACATTTACATTAAAATAGAATTGATTCTAGTCGCCCCTGTTAGCCGTCGAACAGTGTTAGCCAAGGGCTTTCATGTTACCTAGTTACTGGGTTGTGAAGGTAGATATGTAATAGATGGTCACCTATTCACGAACCCATCCACGAACCCATTGTGGCAAGTGAAAGCGTAAATTAATGTAGGTATACCTTACAGCTAATCTCACTTGAAATGTTTCATAAGTAAACAAAAAGCCACATGCCTACCATGAGGCGAGCCCATATTACTACAATAAGACACGTGGCCTCAATTTGGGGGTCACATTTGCAATAAATGGGCGAAACGGACAAATAAATTGGTTATGACGTAGGTATTTTGATTACTAACATTTATAAAAAAGATTAAAAAACGAAACGTAAACGATTATTTAAATGAATTACTTATATACTTATAATTTAAAATTAATGCAAGGTTCGGAGTAAAGGGTGACCTCTTTCGAGATAGGAGGTAGATACCTATCTCAAAAGACAACTAAGGGGTGCGGGTTGCTCGAAAGAGATACCGCGGCCCCTGGCACACAGGCAACTGAGGGAACACGGGTGGGTTTTAGTCAGTAAAAGTCTGACACGCCCTCCCGCTCCACCCAGAGCGGGAGAAGTTATTTGATGATTTCCCACCAAAAAAAAAGAAAAAAAAGGGAAAATAAACGAGCACACTATTTTTTACAGTACGGTATGTACAGCGAGAGATCAGAACGGTAAAGTAAATGCAATGGCAATGTTGCAAAAGGTTAGTCAGCGGGTCGTCTTGGAGGGTTTAATTATTACATGGAACTGTCTCAAAAATAGTAGAAATTCAGTTCACCTTTTCAACTTCCTTTTCTTCTATCCAAAAGTATAAGAATCATTCTTCTCTTGTTTATGCTCTTGTAGAACTCATAAGTACCTAATCCTTACTTAAATTTATAAATGCGAATGTAACTCTGTCTGTCTGTTACGCTTTCACGCCTAAACCGCTGAACCGATCGTCATGAAAGGCAGAGAAGTAGCCGGGGATATGGAGAAGGACATAGGCTACTTTTTGACGCGATAACCAATATCCACGCGGGTGGAGCCACGGGCAAAAGCTAGTCGTTTATAATCATGGCACCTTGTAATTTTAAAAGTCAGTAAATTTTAAGCTAAAAAGACGTGGTGTCATGTTATAAAATTAGGTGAATCGTTATAAAACGTCAAAATAATGTCATTCTGACATTTTGTAATGTTTTGTTTGGATCGAAAAAGAACTGTTCATGATATTTGTGAATAAAATGCTGTAATTAGCATTGTATTCAAAGAAAATTGTAGTTTATAAGACAGTGCACGTTTAAGATACAAAATGAGTAACATTTATATCCAAGAACCGCCAGCTTTAGGCAAGGTAAATATGAGTTAAACTTTCATGGATAATACCTCAGTTTTACTTTATTTAAATTCCATTATTAAGTGGTATAGAGGAGGATATGTGTATTTATTTACACTTGCATTGCATTTTACGTTATAACTAATTAAAATTATTGTATTAAAAGTGTTAATTGTAAATACATACAGGTTATATTTTCTATTAAACATTGCATATTGATAAGTGCATTCCTAATTCTCGTTAAATTATTATCAGTTAATCAAAATCGAAGAAAGTTACTCATTACTTATCAATGATTATTCTCTTAAATTCTTTACAACGTACTGCTAGTAAGTTACATTTTAAAGTGTTTGTCTTGTCTCCCATAGAATTGGACCAGTACATACATAAACTCGCACTTTCGTCCCATAGGAGTGGTGCGTTGGTAGGTAGAACGCCACCTGCTACGATCCCTACATACTACTTTTGCCTAGTTTACATTTCGCACCTTTAGAATTATAGAGACCTAATGCGAAATTAGCCGCAACCAAAATTGGTCTCTATAATTCTAATAATTCTAAATAATTTTGCTTGCGGCTAATTTCGCATTAGGTCTCTATAATTCTAAAGGTGCGATTTATCCATCTAGTTGTACACCCACACCGGTGTAATACTCACTAGTATTACACACCTGACCTTTCTGAAGAACTTGACCAATAAGGTCACTATAGGTATGTCCTACTAGGGCGTTCCGTACCAGCGTTTCCACTCACATCGTCCTTGTAAAAACTTCTTGTTAATCTCCTTTTCATTCGTCCTCTCAACACGACCAGACAATCTAACTAGAAATAGGTACCGATAATAATGTATTAATTGGACGTAGTTAAGCCACAAAAGGTTACTTTTGAGTTATGGGCGTTTGAAGTTTGACATTTTATGTGCGTTCAGTCGGGGTAGTGAGAAAAACTAGTTTCCGTGTACATTAAAAAAAAGGGTTTACAATACATGATAGATTCGACCCTCAGAAGTACGATGGCATAGAACTATACATGGTTATACAACATCAGATTTTTAAGCTTATCATCTTTTAGGGTGGTTCAAGCCATTTGGAGTTGAAACAAAGAGCCATGGGTTCACGTAGCCACTTAGTTTTTGAGACGGCAAATCGGTTGGTTGACGATTCATATGACCAGTGTGCTAGCCTATTTTTTGGCTATATACATACATACATACGTACATATTATTATTTGAAGATTGTTAGCCTTTAAATTATGTAAATATAAATAAATGTACTTATAAGTCTAATAATTACAGGTGCTATTAAAAACAACAGCAGGAGAGATAGATATTGAACTATGGACAAAGGAGGCTCCAAAGGCTTGCCGCAACTTCATACAGTTGTGTATGGAAGGGTATTACAATGGTGAGCTTTAAATCAAATAGAAGTACTTAAACATGATGAAGAATTTATTTTGAAATTACCCTTCTTTCTGTCCCAATGCTCGGCAAAGGCCTCCCTCAAATCCCTCCAGGTATACTCTTCTAGGGCCACCTCGATCCAACCCTTGCAATATGCGTCCAGGTCGCCTGGTCACCTCTACTTGGGCCAGCCTCGGCAAATTAAGTTATAAATTTGATAAGGTTTTGGTAAATTATACTTTATAAGTACTATTCTCAGTATTAGATGCTTAACTCCAAAACTGCAAATGATTTTTCTACTTTTTATTACTTTTCAGGAACAATATTCCACCGAGTGGTGCCAGAGTTCATAGTGCAGGGTGGTGACCCTAACGGTGATGGGACAGGCGGAGAGTCTATCTATGGTGCGCCTTTCAAGGTAAGCCCAATAAAAGACTGTCTTAATTTTATTTTTGTATAATAGGTCTTTACCTATGAAATTGCCGTTTGTATGAAAAAATTTAAACGATTTTTTTTCATGTATTTTTTATTTGTATTAATCGAAGTAATCACCCATGCAATCAATGCATCTTTGCCATCGCAGTGGCAGTTTATTGATGCCCTTCTTAAAGAAATCAGCTGGACGGGAGGCAACAAATTCTTCAAAGGCATTTTGTACTGCCTCTCGGGTATTGAATTTTTTTCCCGCCAAGAAGTTATCCAAATTCTGGAAAAAGTAGTAGTCTGTAGGCGCAAGGTCTGGTGAGTAGGGCGGATGACGGAGAGCTTCCAACCCCAGTTCTTGCAACTTGGAGACCGTCTGCTGTGCAGTATGAGGTCGCGCGTTGTCGTGCAGGAGCAGCGGAGACGAGCGATTGACCAATGCTGGTTGGAGATGTGCCAGCTTCTCCATCATTGTGTTCAGTTCTTCACAGTACACATCTGCAGTAATGCTCACCCCGTTTGGTAAGAAGCTGAGATGAATCACACCGGCGCTAGACCACCAAACAGTGACCATCACTTTTCTAGGGGTAAGTTTTCGTTTAGGGCATTGTTTAGGTGCTGAACCAGGATCCAACCAACTTGCTGAGCGCTTGCGGTTATCAAACAGAATCCATTTTTCATCGCAGGTAACAATGCGGTTGAAAATTCCTTCATTTGTGTGTCTGTTGAGCAGTGCAAGGCACGTCTCGACGCGTACTTCGCGCTGACGATCATTGAGTTCGTGGGGCACCCATTTGTCAAGCTTTTTTACCTTGCCAATTTGACGCAAATGGACCAATATTGTTTTGACGCTAACGTCGAAAGCTGCTGCTAATTCAGCCGTAGATTGTGTATCATCAGCTTCCACAATCGCCTTTAATTCGTCATTGTCGACCCAAGTCTTCGTACGACCGCGAGGTTCATTTTTCAGGTCGAAATTTCCAGAACGGAAGCGAGCAAACCAATAACAGGTGGTGCGTTGGTTTGTAGTGTTAGCTCCGTAAACGTCGTTGATGTTGCGTGCCGCTTGTGCCGCGTTGCTGCCACGACGGTACTCATATTCCATAATTACTCGAATTTTTAACGTATCCATGATGACGAAAAAGATTGAAATGCGATGAAAATGTAACACTAATCAATAAACAAATGACTACTTTTGGAAAAAAAAATCCATGTTTTTAAAATAAAATTAATTTGAAATTAGAATTCTTACCCAAACAAAAATTATTTTGATTTGAAATGGCCAGTACTGCAAAACGGCAATTTCATAGGTAAAGACCTAATATTTGTACAGGGGCCAGCACATCAAGCTACCCCAATCTGTCAAATATTTATAATAGATTTTCAACTTTATTACAAAAGCAGAAGGTTCATGTTCAATTGAATAGGGGTCCGGTGTGAATTTTATTGACTTAGCTCGGGCAGCTTTTGCGTTAGCTTTATTTCAGTTGTCAGAGTTTCGGGCGTCTGTCGACTCGTAATGACTGTCAAAGATCCAAGAATGACGGACATAATAATAAATAATTCGGTTTTGTGTGAGGTTCTGTTTGAGCTTGAATGAATGATTGACTGATTTTATTTTTCCTCTCTACCAGGATGAGTTCCACTCCCGGCTCCGTTTCAACCGGCGTGGTTTGGTGGCCAGTGCTAACGCTGGTAAAGATGACAATGCTTCGCAGTTCTTCTTCACCCTGGCTCCTACACCGGAGCTGCAGAACAAACATACTATCTTTGGAAAAGTTACAGGTTAGTGTGGCATTGAAAAAACCTTTTGTTTTCTCCATAAATTGACATTTAGTCCGCCCTATGTGATATAATCCCGGAATACGTAGAGTTGGAAGGTGGACTGATGACCCTGTGAAGGCCGCAAGCGCAACCGTTCGAAGTGGTGGAGGTTGGGAGAGACCCATGTCCAGCAGTGGACGTTTTTCGGTGACATGATGATGATGATGAAACCTTATAAATATTTTTTTTCTCACGTTCAAAACAGGAGAAACAATATACAACGTCCTCAAACTGTCTGAGGGTCTGATAGGCCCGGACGACAGGCCCGACCACCCTCACAAGATCACCAGCACTACGGTGCTCATCAACCCGTTCACTGACATTGAGCCTCGGATACAGGAGACACAGGAGGAAGATAAGCCGAAGAAAAAGAAGAAGGAACGGCAGGGGATTAAGTAAGTAGAACGAAATTATGATTGGGATAGCTTCCGTGTTATGAAGCATAATTTATTAAATATTATAATTATATTTATAATACGAAGAGACAGAGAGTGCGAGACATAGTTTTCATGGATTTCGTTGGTTCTGAAGCTGATAGTGCGGTCAAAATGAAAATCTAAGACGGTGGCTCTGAATATTAAAAAAAAAATCATCATGATTGTCGTTTTCATGGTTTTCGAGGGTGCTGTAGTCGATCGATATAATCATCTGCCTAGATTTTTCCCAACTATGTTGGGGTCGGCCGCCATTCTAACCAGATGCAGCTGAATACCAGTATTTTATTTATTTATTAGGTTCACCAACAATTGTTTACACTGGTATTATGCTAAATATAACATGTAAGATAAATTAATATACTAGTGTAACAATCACTTATCGGTAAACTCCGCATGCATTACAAGGAAGTAGTACAAAATAAACTAAACTAAAGTAACTAAACAAAGTTAAAAATGCTTAATACTTAAAAGCTTACTTATTATAATATTAACTAAAGCTAATCGGGCAAATACTTATGAAAAGTGGCTTTTAACTTTCCAAAACCATCAAAGTGAAGATCATCATAGAACGACTGCCTATCTGACCTCCACAACCTATTGACTGGGTATCACAATACCCCTTGGTAAGACTGGTTATCAGACTAGTGCTTCTGACGATCCGTAACGACTGTCAAAGATCCACGAGTGACTGCCGGGACCAACGGCTTAACGTGCTTTTCGATTGCTAGTGAAGACAAAATAAAGTTTGAGTATTTGGGGAGGAAGGAACTTCGTTCCGAAAAGATGTCGGACACACACTTAAACAAAAAAAACGTCTGCTAAAAACAAAACTGAACGGTTAACCTTATAGGCATTGTCGTTTTCAGTGTGTTACGATATTAGAATGCAGGTCACAAATCAATCACTAGCCTACGCTTATCTAACAAAAACCCTCTCCATCAGAAACTTCGGCCTCCTATCGTTCGGCGAGGAAGCTGAAGAAGATGAGGGAGAAGCTCAAGAGTATCGCGGCAAGCCGAAGTCTACCCACGACCTGCTGCAAGACCCCAAGCTTAGCAATAAGACAGCTGCAGGTAATAATCAAACAAACAATTACTCTCTGTCTGAGGCAGTCGGATAAAAAGCCAGACTATTTTTGTATTCTGATTGATAGCCTAATTTTATTATTTTTAATAAAATGAGTATCCCTGAGTTGGATTCTGAGGCAGTTACACCGAACCGAACCGAACCGAATATAGCTGAATACCAGTATTTTACTTGAAAACTACTGCCTAGTATTAAAAAACTTGAATACAGAAAAAAAAATACAGTTTCAGAAACAATGGGTAAACATTTTATACTTTTTTATCAGTAAATCTATCTTCTTTTTTATTTCAGAATTAGAACAAGAAGCAGAAGAGGCTGCAAATAAAGAATTAACACAAGAAGAGCAAGAAGAGAAATTAAAAGAAACTGCAGCAGCAGTTACAAACATAAGAGACAAACTAAGCTCCAAGAAGAGAGGCAAGAGTCCAGAAGGAGACAGCAAGAGGCAGAAGACAGAAGAAACTAAGAAAGAAGAGTTTAAGGAGCCAGAAGAGAAGGAAGCGTCAGAAGATAGTGAAAGTTCAGAAGTAGAAGAGTATTACATTGGAAAGGATAAAGATGAAGCTAGGCAGAAGGAAAAGTGAGTTTTTGAAGTCAAACTAGAATTCAGTGTCTTAAGGTGTGCTTACACGAGCAACTAAAATTGCCCCATCCTGCACCCTAATTGCGTAACACGCGATTAATCGTAATCGGTTTCATTTTGATAGTTCAACAATATTCACTGCGTTATTTTCGTTGTTGGGCAGACACATTATTCGAACATATGAAGCAATGGTTTAGCCATCGGTTTCAAAACGAAACAAATTATTATGAATCAAAAAATTGTTCTTCTCGCACAAATTTATTTTATTTTATTTTATTTGGGAAACTTACAGCTAACATAAACAATGTTATTAAACAATATGAAGCTGAAGGCCATTTACAAGTTTCCACTGATAAACGAGACGTAGTTATACATACAAACGAGATTGAAAGAAAATTGAGTAAAAATTTCTAAACCGATTCGATATTCGGCAACTCATATTGGCGACATTCATCATTATCATCATTTTAGCCGAAAGACGTCCATTGTTGGATATAGGCCTCCCCCAATTTGCGGGGGAGGGGGGGGGGGTGCCATAATCGCCACGCTTGGCAGGCGGGTTAGCGATCGCAGTATGGTGGTAAAATGCATAGAGAACGCTGCTGCCCATTCTCTAGTAAGTCCCTTGGTCGCCTTCTACGACACCCACGGGAAGAGATGTGGTGCTATTCTTTACATCCGGCACTACACGTAATTGGCGACATTGAGAAATGTGAAATATTTGGTGCAATCAGAAGCAATATTTCCGAAACAATTTCCGCATTTTATTGTTGTTGCTCCAGATTGATCCATTAGTGTTGCCGAGCAATAATTGCTTAAAAAATTGCCCGTGTAAGAGCACCTATAGATAATTACCATGTTTTACGTCCATTGCAATCAATACTTAGGACCACCCTACTATTTTAAACACCGAGAAATTTTTATGGTTGTTTTCCTGCGGCAGAACAACTTGAATACTAACAACTTAAATAATATTTTATACTGTTATTACAGAGAAAGAATCCAAAACGAAATAAAGCAATTACGCAAAGAAATGAAGAATTCTAAAGAAGAAAAAATAAAAGAACAGACTCTTAAAGAAGAGACTGCCAAAGAAGAAGCACAGGACGCTAAGAAAGCAGAAGAAGATAATGAAATGTACAAGAAGTATGTTGAAGAGCAAGAGAAGTATCGAAAGATGAAGGAGAAGTTGCCTAAGAAGGGAGCGGCCAGGTAAATATAATTTATTTTTATTACCAGCTCTTGCCTGCGGCTCCGCCCGCGTGGGTGTCGGTTATCGCGTAAAAAAGTACCCTATGTCCTTTCCCATATCCCAGGCTATATCTCTGCAAAATTTCATGACGATCGGCTCAGCGGTAAGCGTAACACAGACAGACAGACAGAGTTACTTTCGCATTTATAAATTAAAGTGCAGCGCAGATGACACGATTTTTGTGCGGTCGAGTCTGTGGCGCACAAAATGTCTGCATGCCATGCAAAATGTCCGTCGCGGATTTTACGCAGACTCAACGCACACGACGCACATCTTCGATCATTCTGTCGGCAGAACTGTAGGGAGGTAGATGCTATGGCAATGCAGAGATTGCGATGTATTATTTTATGCTTGAAGTACAGAAATAAAAGAAGTAATAGAGAATTTTGGGTACATCCTATACTTTCGGATAGATTACTGAAAGGACAGTTCCTAAGACAAAATTGTCAAAGTCAAAGCATTTATTTCAAATAGGCACTTAAAAGGCACTTTTGAACGTCAACATTTACATTAAAATAGAATTGATTCTAGTCGCCCCTTCCAAAATGTAGTTTCGTATGGAGAAGAATGGGCAAGAAACTCCACCGTTACTCTTTTAAAATGTTTCAAGTACAATATTTAACATAGTACATTCATTATATGATTATGTGTGAAAACGATGCACCCAGAATAAAATTACCATACCAAAATAGGTAAACACCATTGCTGGTCTGTTTTGTATTTCTTGTATTAACATCGATACATCGATCTCTAGCGCCATGGTATTATACCGCGTACGTTACGTCCCCCACTAACGAGTGCAGATTGCATACTAAAAGTGTGCGCCGTTTGCGTTAGCGCGCGTTGAAGCATACGTTCTATATTTTTCGCGAACTTTTTGTGCGGCGCGGGGCGGCGCGATCTGCCAGTATGACACGGATTTTTTGTGCGCCGGACTTATTGCATGTCGGATGCGTTACTGCATATAATTGCTTAGGTTCTATTTTCACAGACTAAAAAGTGTGTCACGGATAGTCTGTCATCTGCGCTGCACCTTAGTAGGGATTGGCCAATTTACCTTGCCTTACGTTCGGCAAGGACGTAAAAAAATCGCGGCGGTTTTTTTACGTGCACTGAATCTTCAACCCACTGCACAGAATCGAACTGACGGCTTTCATGCGATCATTCGGAAAAAAAGTCGCATCATTAGACCACGGGCCAGTAGCAACAGCATTCTGAAAACAGTTTCTAAGAGTTTTTTGTCCCATTTTGAGGCATTTTGTGGAGAGGATGGCTAAGTGGGGTTGTACCTTACTTGGTCATCTTCTGTGCGAAATCTTTCAATTTTAATCTCAATAATAATAATAATGTACAGATGCCAGCACATCAAGCTACCCCAATCGGTCAAATTTCTTTGATAGACTTCCAATTTTATCACATTTATAAGCTGCAAGTTCATGGCAAATGAGGGTTTTCATGAATATTCAAGCCACCAGTTGACGCCACTTTGACAAGAGGTCTTCAAGTTCGACAATGTACTTAAAATATTTTATGTCATTCGTTTCATTCTTTCGTTCACCATTCAGTCCGTAGGCGCTTTGACACTTATGACAGGTGCCCGGACCTGACGTCTCAGTGCTGCCACCTAGTTAAGGTTTTTTTTTGGTGGAAAGCGATTGATGAGGTCTATACAGGCTGATTTTTTAGTCACCGTCCAAATTTTTCAGGGTCATAGTACCCGTGAAATTGAACAACTTTCTCCAAGGAACATGGGTCGAAATATGAAAAAAAAAAATCGACCTCCCATGCAAAATCAATAGTTAGCTGGTCGATTTTGTATGGGAGGTCCGATTTTTTTTTTGCATCCGGTTAGACTGGAAGCCGACCCCAAGATAGTTGGGACAAGGCTCGGCAGATGATGATGATGTTTTTTTTTTTTGATGACCAGATTACGAAATCGATCAAAATTGCCGTGGGTTAGTATATACATAAATATATTAAAAGTATTAGACGTTGATTTTTTTAGGAGATAATTGTTTTCCAATTAAAACTAATCATTCGCGATCGACTTACCTAATAAATTAAATATTACTTAATAAAATAAAAATCACAATATCTATTAGGTATGTCTTTTGCTTTTTGTTTGACGTCAAACTGTTCACCAAGCAACATAATTTACCACAACTGTCACTGGACATTCTTAATAAATTTATTTAAAGCCGAACAAATTTACACCTGACAAAAATTCTGAAATTTTCGCGGTCAGTTTTTTCTTCTAAACCGGTCACAGATTAACAATTTAAAACACATGGCGCCACCTTGGCAAAAACCATGGAACTAAAACTCTCAACATTTTCGCAATGAAGATGGTCCACACTCCACAGATAATAGTATATTTACTGGCTGTTTGAGTTTGTCTATGTCACATGAAGAAAATTAAAAAACGAAGTACTTTTTACTCCCTAGGGACTAAAGTGGTCACTTTAGTCCCGCTTCGCATATTGGCGTACTTTTAGAGCATGAGAAGTGAAAATATATTTAAAGTATTAGACGTTGATTTTTTTAGGAGATATATTTTTTCCAATTAAAACGAGTAACTAAAAATTTAATTATAATTGTGGTTTTGCGATTAAAACTAACTTTGAAATCATTCGCGATTTAATTACACGCGTCATAATAAGCCTATAATGTTCCCACTGCTGGGACACAGGCCTCCACTCTGTGAGAGGGAGTGGGCCATCATCCACCTCGCGGGCCCAGTGTTGGTTGGTAGATGTCACATGTCTTCCAGTTTTTGGTTCTAGGACATGCTGGTTTGCTCACGATATTTTCGGTAGTGATTAAATTATTTACACTAAGTACACGCGTAACATCTTTTCAACCGCGTTTCTTAAATAGGGTATTTTACTCTATATGAGAAAAAAAAAGAAAAAATATTATTGAGATAGCTTAAGCAAAAAGCAGTCGGAAAATGTTAGTTTTAGTTCTTAAAATAAGAATAACAAAACATTTTAAAATTCAAATCAAAGATTTCAGTTTTTTTTTTTCATCTGTTTTTGAACACCATGAACTAGTAGCCACCATGTTATTATGTCATACGGCTGTATAAAATTGTCAATTACTGTCAACTGAACAACTTTTTACTTTTATTATTTTCGTAACCAAAGTATTTTATTTTACTTTAAAAAATATCATGCATTCAGGAACAGCAAACCAACGATAAGTAGAATAATAACTCATTTTTTTTTAAATTATAAACAAAATTATCATACAAAATATCAGCGCATTTATTTACATAGCAAACTGACGTGACGTCATACCCACAGAGCAATATGGCGTCCACTGCGTCCAGCGTTTTCGTCAACTTACGCGCGAAATTAGAAAATGTAAAATTCAAATGCATTTTTATGGCACTACTCAATTTTTTTTTTGTGATTTATTAGCACTATAGAATCTTATTAAGATATTTTTCTAAAATGGGTGTATTACCATAAGTAGAATAATAACTCATTTTTTTTAAATTATAAACAAAATTATCATACAAAATATCAGCGCATTTATTTACATAGCAAACTGACGTCATACCCACAGAGCAATATGGCGTCCACTGCGTCCAGCGTTTTCGTCAACTTACGCGCGAAATTAGAAAATGTAAAATTCAAATGCATTTTTATGGCACTACTCAATTTTTTTTTGTGATTTATTAGCACTATAGAATCTTATTAAGATATTTTTCTAAAATGGGTGTATTACCCTATTATTGGGTTAAAAAAATGGTGTCTGACTCAATATTATATGTACTGAAGTGAATAGTGTTACATAACATGCCTACATGATGAGGTATAGGGGTCCAATACTATTTATAATATTGTTAAGTGTTCTCAAGACGCAAGAATCTCTAACTCGACGCCGTCTTTCAGAAACGGACGTCCAAAGCCGACCCGAAAAGTGATCCGAAGAAAACCCTGGGTAAAAAACTTATACGAAAACCGAGAATATCCAGACAATCACACCGACCGAAAATTCCTTCAAGATCTCCGAAAAAACTTGAACATTGAAAAAGTTACTCTACCCGAAGCTATACAAGGCTCATTTCGCATTGTCTTAAGATTGTGTATATGCATTTTATACGCTGTTATTTTCGTGTATATGTATAACGATTGGGTGCATACGTATACTATTATATACACATCGATTATCACTACTTTGCTTAGTTATTTATTGTATATTACTTTTGCTGGAAGCGCTGTCTTAAGACACTTGAAAACTGTGCTAGTATATGTTACAATAGGGTACCTACTATCTCCTATACTACATACATTAACAGACACCGTTAGTACAGACACAATATATGCTTGGGCAGTACTAATGATGGTTATTCATATGATATTTTTCGACTACAATGTACCAGCGGCTTTAGTATCAAATTCTCTATCTATAAACGCTGCAATTTTTGCCTCAGTTTGCCTAGTATCAAGATTATCAACCCCATTCGACGCTTTTGTCTTGTTAACAATTTCTGTTATACTATTTGTTCTAAGTCCTCAGTTATTTAAGTCTATTTTACACACGAAATTATTTAATTTAATATATTTTTTCACTCTAATACTTACTGTTATATGTTTGTATACTATTTCAAATACGCTGTTGTGTTATTTTATTTTATTAGTTTTTATTTTAAGTGGGTATTGCCCGTTCTTGTTCGTGTATTGGCAGAAGTATAAGGATAATAAATATGGGCCGTGGGATGAGGCTGTTATCAATGATTCTGATGATTTGGAAGAATGTTTGTATGTTACATAGAAATAAGAAATTAGATACCTATGTGATATGCGCGTGAGCACATTAGTATCATAAGAAATGTAATAATAATATTGGTACTATTAATTTTACTAGTAGTTTTAATATCGTTATGATTAATTTATCGAGAGTTTATGAAAATTTTATTTAAGTACATATACTACCGATTAAGGAGCAGAGATGGTCCAGTGGTAACGGTCGTAGGTTCAAACCTAAACAAGGTCTTTATTTTGTGTAAATTATTTCATCACCACTGCTCTCAAAACGGTGAAGGAAAATTTAATACCAAAAAATATTTTAAGTCGTTTTTCTAATACACAAATTTATTTAGATTTGATATAAAAGGTTTAAAAGAAGTACTAGTAATGTGTAGCACCCACCTAGCTATTAATCTTTTAACCGCCACAGTCATGAATTGATGACAAGCCAAAATGTGTCCAGCGCGCCACAGTCACGTCTCCATGACAGATTTATACGTTAATAAAGTCGCTTGGCGCTGTGGGCACGGTTTTGCTTTTTGGACGTGGCGGTCAAAAAATTAAACACGTACAGTTGAGGTCATATAACGTGCGAGTAGGACCGTGAATTATCTAGTACGGAATTTCTATAATATCTATACAGAGTCTCGTGCCATCTCGCTTCCACGTTTTATGACCACATCCACGCACACTGGCGTATATGAACTATAGTTAGTATAGTTTTTGGAAATATTAAAAATTATATTTATACAGGATAAGTTTTTATCCAGTGCGCAAACTGTAACCTTGAATTCAGCATATAATTCTAGACCCCAGCGCAGAAATTTTTTGTCGGTTGTACAAAAAAAAAAAACAGCTGTTCCATACATTTTGACCGCGTAGGTAAACAGCTGATATGTTTTTTTGTAAAACTGAGGAAAAATTTCTCCGCTACTAGAATGGTATGCTGAATTCATGGTTAAAGTTTGCGCACTGAATAAAAACTTTTCTGTATAGGAAAATATAGCCTAATGACCAATATATTAAAATATATTTACATGCATTCGTAGTAGTAATAATAATAAAATCAAAGTAGAAGTGATATTAAAAAAATATTGATAAATATGAGGAAGGAGGGCCAAAAAATATTGATAAATATGAGGAAGGAGGGCCAAAAAATATTGATAAATATGAGGAAGGAGGGCCAAAAAATATTGATAAATATGAGGAAGGAGGGCCAAAAAATATTGATAAATATGAGGAAGGAGGGCCAAAAAATATTGATAAATATGAGGAAGGAGGGCCAAAAAATATTGATAAATATGAGGAAGGAGGGCCAAAAAAAAATTGGATAGGACTGGTCAAATCAACTGGTAAGAAGATAAGGTATTAACTTGTGTATAGAAAGTACAATTATTTGTGTAATACAAATTCCGTTTTATTACAAAACACGATGTATAGTTACCGGCACGTAAGTTGCCAAAAGATTTTGTAGTGGGGGAAGTTCGCGCAGGCACCATTTCATACATTTTTACATGCGCGAATTTCCCCCACTACAAAATCTTTTGCCAACTTACGTGCCGGTAACTATAACTTCAACCCGAGCCTAAGAACTAGCTAAACCCCTACCACTCTTGTCAGGGGTGCGGGTTGTTCGAAAGAGATACAGCGGCTCCTGGCACACAGGCAACTGAAGGAACACGGGTGGGTTTTAGTCAGTAAAAGTCTGACACGGCCTACTGCTCCACCCAGAGCGGAAGAAGTTATTTGATGATTTCCCAACCAAAAAAAAAACCTATACCTGCGAGACAGTTTTAGTATTTTGACCTTTATGCCGAACTCAGTAAAGTTCTTAATACGAAATAACCTACGACCATTCGAACTATACCCAGTCGATGTTATTACAATCAGCGTCAAAAATATCGGGAGGAACAGACTGTTCAAAATGATCTCAACAACAAAGAAAATTAAACTTTATCTCAATTGGATAAAGTTCTTGTCAGAATGTTTTTTTCTGTATTCTCTTCATTCTGAAACATTCGTTGTGCCATTGAGTTAATGTTGAATTTTCATAGTTGTTTAGATAATTTTGAACAGTCTGTTCGCCCCGATATTATTGACGCTGACTGTACACAATAACAAGGCTTTTCTTCAGGTATGTTTTAAACCACGGAGACTGATTTCGAAATACAGTTCTTCTTACAAAACGAAGAACTTAGTCCAGTGGTAAGTTTTCATATCTTTTTTTTTGCTTTAAGAGCTTTATCCAAAGCGAAATAAAGTTGGAAATGCAGAATCGGGCTCAGAGTTTTTGGCTAAATGATGATAAATGATTTTATTTCTTTAAGTAGGTTTGTACAAACACTTTTACACGTCAGTCATATTTTTTAAACTAGATGAGGTCGGGGTTTCCTATCTGACTACTGTGGGAAGAAAGGCCGAAACAAGTCTCTTTTAAAGTCAGATCATGTGAAGACCAGGTGGATTGGTGTC
Organism: Antitype chi; assembly: GCA_947359405.1. Taxonomy (NCBI): domain Eukaryota; kingdom Metazoa; phylum Arthropoda; class Insecta; order Lepidoptera; family Noctuidae; genus Antitype; species Antitype chi. The sequence goes on along the minus strand of OX375835.1, from coordinate 7,631,999 downwards.
TGAAATAGTCTTTTGAGGAAAGAACCACACAGATTAAGTGGATCTGAAAAGTCAGTGCTGTTCTAGCACTGACTTGTCAGACTAATAACTAATAAGGTTATTTATTTTCTCTCACAATGGTTCTGTAGCCTTAACAGTTTTTAACATATACAAATTAACATTGTGAGAGCTGGTGCCTGCTGTAGGTTTTAAGAAAAACCTGTGTTACAGGTCACCAGGCCCCACTTAGTGGCTCTATACAAATTAACAGGCTATTAACATGAATTTCTTTCTACCAAACAATTAAACAAAAAATAAGTAAATGGAAAGAAAAAAAAAATTAAATAGAAAATAACTAAAGTTATATCGCGTTCTGTAATAAGGCTGATTAGTATTATGTTTACCGTTAAGCTACGGATGAGGAATGAAATTCGGTCGCGTCGATTGTGTCAACCAACTTGTATGGAGGTGTTCAAATTGAAGCGAATATGACGTCATAAAAAGTATGAACATACGTGCACGTTATCGTGGACGGTAAAAGCGTCTTCGTATATTTCCATACATTTTACTTCCCTGTGATATCGCGATAACGTGACATGGACGTTAACGTTTGGTCAGGTAAAAAGAAATGAAAAAAAAGCAGCATTGGTAAAAAGAGCACATAAGTCGCGTGTAGCGGTGGGCGATTATGATATATAACAGTGAAATCATTCGATTATGAAGATGTCTCGAGATATCTCGATTACAACAAGTTAGTAATTACTAATTTAGTTAGTAGTCGCGGTCGTGAGTCGACGCATAATTGACACTGACCCGTTTTTCGTTGAGTTAATAGCGATCTAAGATCAATCAATAAAAACGAAATCGGTAAACTTAATGTTAAATAACTCCACGTCACGTCTTACACCACTAAAATAAAAATAAAAACCGACGAAGCCAACGTCTGTTCAACTCAAAAGCCAAGACTTTTTTACAACACGATTAGTAGTACAAATTACTAACGTCATTCGATTTATGAAAATATATTAGATAGGTACTAATTTCATAATCGATTATCAACATTAGTATTATTAAGTAATTTGATTATCAAAATCATTCATAGTCGCCCACCGCTAGTCGCGTGTCTTCTTAATCATTTAAATAATCATCGAGCGGTTATTACTCGATTCGCACCAATTTATTCGCCCGAATCGGGCGAATCGACACATCTAAGTATTATTTTCTATAGTCGCATGAAGTATTTTTTTTTTGTGGGCGAGTAAACGCATATTAGCGAATTGACACGTTTTCTCATAACTTTATTGCATAAAACTCAAACCGTGCCAGTTGCGTAATAGGTATTTCTGGAGTTACAAGAAACTTGCCTACAATAAATTAACTAAGACATTGGTGCGAATCAACTAATAAGCTAAATAAATTGGGATGAGGGCAGGAAAGGAGTGGTCTTTATTGATGTTAATATAAGGTCCAAAATATGTTATTGTCAGAGGTAAAATTACTGTTAAAAGAGAGTGTTTTCTTTTTGGATTTTACATCTGTAAGTACTGTTTAAATAGTACAGTTGGAATTATCTGTTTCCATACTTGTGTGGGAATTACGGCTAAGTTCAGAGGGAAAGTAAAAGAAAATATCTCAAACTGGTTTATCCTTGTAAGGGCTGATTTTTCAATAGGGAACGTGCACGAACTATAGATGGCAGCACAAATCAACTCGAGCACCGCGGTGTGGTCAAAAAAGAAACTTTTCTTTGTCATCGTGTTGCCGTCAATGTTTATTTTAATGTTTAGATTATATTTACATCGCTTTTAATGATTAAAATGGTAAAATATAGGTTCCCGCCAATTGATAATGATCGTCAGCGTGCTCAGAATATGTCAAAAGGCCAAAAACTCTTCGAGTCCGGGTATGACTTAGATGTAGAAGAAACAGTTAGGAATCATGAAAATGCAGTAATAACTGGCAAAATTGTAGCTCAAACGACGATTTCTAACGTTTATGGTGTCAAAATAACTGTAAAGTATTTTCTGATCTCATTTTTCACGTAAATATTATGTCCTTGTTTTCAGCGTGATTGCAATAGAAATATTAGAAGAGAAAATTGCAAATGTAAGGCAAGCCTATCTGAAAAATGAAAGCATATCTGTGCTTTAATTTATTTTATAAATTCTCCAGATATCCTATAACGAAAACTAACTAAAATTATTTGAGGTTATATTTACTCACAGATTGGTTTGTATTAAATAGTAGTATTACATACTAAGCTTAGCTGTTTTTACAAATACCATTTTTAAGTAATTTCTAAATGTTTTGAAACTCATAATTTACACATGTTTTTTTTTTACTGCATTTTTCCACTTTTATCGTTTATCACGTAACCAAGGAAAGTGAGTACTATCCGTGGGAAAGTAATAGAATTTGATTTATATTTATTTTTCTTTGAAGTGTTCGAGCACCTAGAAATACAATAATACGATCAGTAATTATGATTTTTTCACTTCTCAAATGAGATTGTTTTCCAACGTGAAGTGTCAATTTCAAGTAATGATTCCGAGAAAAACTCGAATTTGCGCCACCAGATGGCAGACCCTTCGTCGTGCACGTTCCCTATATTCATATAATTTTTATCTGTGACGTAATAAATCTGACAGTTTGATATTTATTTGTTAATTGGACAGTGTACACAACCATAGGTTACATATTTAGCTTTATACATAAAAAGATTATATATTATAATTAACACACAGATTTATTATTTGAACTCTATTTTAACATTTTTATCTAATACAAAAGCTGTCAAACCGACATATTTATTCCTCAGATAAAGTTATCTTAGTAATTGAATGAACGTGTAAAGGTAAAGGATTTGTATATCCTGATAACCAATAAGTCATCAGTTGAATTGTATACTATTACATGATAATTCCGGTACGCGGTCGCCACTCCAGAACCTTTCGGCCCCATCGGCCATCTGTTCTGCGAGCAATGTGCCCTGCCCACTGCCACTTAAGTTTAGCAATTCTTGGAAGTGGCGATCGCGTACTGGAAGACGTAGAGTGAGAAGGCCTCCCACAAGGTGGACCGATGACCTTGTGAAGGCCGTCGGAATCCGCTGGATGTGGGAAGCACAAGACCGGTAGAAGTGGAGGAGCCTCGGGGAGGCCTATGTCCAGCAGTGGACGTCTTTCGGCTGAAATCATGATGTGATAATTACTCCATACTATGTGATTTGATTGTTATATGAATAAACGTGATATCAGATGATTATTTTGTTTTCATTTAATCATAGTCTGTTGAACATATAACACCTAAATTCACGTCTTCTTCTCATGCAGTTTGTTTAAAGAAGCCCGTTTTTAGGACATCGCAATTTCATTAAACACTTATATACAGTGTGGCAGAGACATCGACGTGTACGACGACGACTCCAGTACTTAGGTACAGTGGGCTGCATCAATTGGGTACCCCAGTTGTATTACAATTTTAATACAACTGGGGTACCCAATTGATGCAGCCCACCGTACATGATTCTGAATCTGAACCACCTTGCGTAGAAATTTCTCGTCAGTAACTTTTTTGTTAAATTGGCTGTTCCATACATTTTGACCGCGCAGGATTTCACTATTCTATTATTCTTTGATAACCTACGAAAACTTTTTACGCTAATGGGTAAAATCTAAAATCATTTGCTGCATTTATTGATTCATTTGATGGATGGATTCAGACTCTGATTGATAGTTTATCACGCAATTAGGGTGCTGGTCAGCACGCAATCCAGTTGCGAGTACTACGCATCTGACCTTTATGACGAAGACCACCAATACGGTCACTATGTCCCGTCCAATTAAGATTTAGATAATTATTCAGACAGTGCAAGTTTGGTGATTATGAAAATCAAACCAATGCCAACCTCAGTGGTAAGAAGGCTAAGATATGATAAGATGTATTTACTTATTTGTCTAAACATTGTATACACACAAGAGCATGCAAGATATTAGATACATCGTTTGAGTCCATTCATGTTTAGCCGTAAGTATCGGCGTACAAATGTGTATTTATTTATTTATTTACTATGGATGACTTACAGCTAAAAATAGTATGTGAGACTGACAGCCAATTAAAAGTCTTCACTTCTAAAAACAGATTGAAAAAAAAAGAGTGTGAACAGCACAACTCAGCCACCGAAAAGGAACAGCAAAAAACAGCATAACATTCAAGCTTGAACTAAATTCGCATTTCATATTGAATACAAGAATAAAAAACTGAACATACAAAATCTTAATTAAAAAAAACCAAGGCTCAGGCACTTTCTGGCTGAGGACACACTTGTTGTGAAAGGATCAAAATCATGTTGTTTGCACATGCTGTTAAAGTTGCTACTTGCACGCACTATAAATGAAGTGTTGAAATGAAATATTTCCATAACATTACCAATAAGAAAAATAAAAATAAAATATACCTGGAATAGGCACTTACATCGTTTATAATTCAGAAGCTTATAAATTAGAAATTATTTTATGTTATTATGTCGAAATTCTACATTCATATAAATTTAATATTAGTGTCAAGAAAAGATAAAATTAATTATTCAATAAAACAAAAACTTTTTCGTTTAGAAATTCGGAGACACTATAATATGCCTTTTGCGAAAGAAATATTTTTAATTGTCGCTTGAATACGTCAGTTGATGTATGTATATAACTCTAAACTAATATTATAAAGAGGTATATGTTTTGTAAAACAAACTAATCTCATGGAAATAGGTACTGATTCGAGTATAAAAATTATTTCACTGCTAGAAGCTACACTATTGCCAAAACCCAATCAATCTACCTAAGATTTTCCCCACTATGTTGGTGCCGGCTTCCACTGTAACCTGATCCATGAATACTAATATTTTACATGGAGCTACTGCCTATTTTACTTCCACAACCCAGTTATTGGGTAAAACGATATAATAATTATCTTTATTTGCATTCCAAAATGTTTAACCTTTCGACCGCCACCGTTGGGTTATAGCCGACAAATGAAAACGTGCACAACACGCCACCGTCGACTAATGCTGACAAGAAGACAACATTTTAGGGTCAAATTAAATAAAGGAATCATGTTACGAGCAATATTTTATTTTAATAATAGGGGACGAAAAGCAATGATTAATTGGTTATCGATAAAATTTTGGAATCCTTATTCTTTCCTGTAGGAAATACCAACAAATAGATAATAGTTTAAAAAACTAAAAAACACGCTTTAAAAACCAAACTAAAAAAGGAGAAAATAATTTAATTCAATTAAAAAGCGTGGGGTGCTCTTTGAGGTATTTTTATAGTCAATTAATGTCAAGCACCCCACGCTTTTTAATTGAATTAAATTATTTTCTCCTTTTTTAGTTTGGTTTTTATAGCGTGTTTTTTAGTTTTTAAACTATTATTTATTTTCTATTTTTTAGTTCTGCTAACTACAAAAACGTTTTTTTTCTCATTTTTTTTTAAATTATTGAATTGTCATCGGTCCTCGACAAGTTTACAAAGTTTCAATGAAATCTGACCGTTTAAAGTGGGTCAAAATCGCGCTCAAAGGAGTCGGTTACATACAAACAAACAAACAAACAAACCAACAAACATACAAGTGAAGCTAATATAAAGCGTGTAAAAAGAATAGCACCGTATTTGTGGCTTGGCGTGGGAGGGACGCCAATGAGTTTACGCTCTGGCGGTTAAAAAGTTAAATTTCTACCCTTTTGTACGACTGATTTATCAGACTTTCATCTGATCGATCGAACGTTGCGGCTGATATTACTCAGTCACAAGCCCCTAGCTTAGGTTTATAAAGTGTATAAAGTAAGTTTAGGCTGTCAGCTTGAAACGGCATATCTCAAAAACTGCTAAACACAATTTACATTCAATGAAAAAAATAGTAGCTTATTTTATTATGTTTTAGGGAAGATTTCACACTACAACTGCTGGCTAAGTTCAAGACTAAACTTCACGCTATTAAGGAGAAGGCGGAGACAGAAGGGGAGACGTCCACAGAGAAGATAGGAGAAGCAGAAGATAATGATGAGAACTTAAACTCCGATGATTGGTAAGATAACTTATTTAATACAATGATTCCTACCGATTAGCTGCCTGCCTGAGCCCAAAGCATACCTATAATCATTATTACCCTATAATATTCCCACTGCTGGGACACCGGCCTCCTCCTACAGCGGGAGTGGGCGTAATCCACAAGTGGGTTGGTAGAGGTCACATGTATTCGAATCTTTGGTTCTAAGACATGCTGGTTTCGTCACGTTGTTTTCCTTCACCGTTTTGTGAGCAGTGGTGATGAAATAAATTACTCAAAGTATAGCATCTGGTCGGGTTCGAAGCCACGACCTGTAGCTCGTAAGTCGGGGCTGATAACAGTGGGCCACCACTGCTAACCTTGACTTTATAAGTAAAGCTTGCGTTTCATCTAAATATGCACATTAATGTAATACGAATATTATTCATATTCTAATGAGTCTTATTTTGGTCAGTAAGTAAATGCTTAAGTTGCTTACTTACTAAGTAAAGTCAAAGTCCGATATGAGATTCATGATCTCTCTGATGTTCTTCTGGAAGGCCATATGCACCAGTTATAAACCCATCCCACTCCAATTGTAATCCTATTTAACCACAGTTTTAACCCATTTAACACTAGTTTTTTTCTTATTTGACCCCACTTTTAAACCTATTTAACCCAGGTTTTAATCATATCCATCATCAATATTAATCCCCAGTTTTAAACCTATCTAACACTAGTTTGAATCCTATTTAACCCCAGTTTTAAACTAATTTAACGCTGATTTCATACATATCCAACTCCAATTTTAAACATATCCAATATCAATTTTAAACCTATCCAACACCAGTTTTAAACCTATCCAACACCAGTTTTTATCCTATCCAACACCAGTTTTTATCCTATCCAGCACCAGTTTTTATCCTATCCAACACCAGTTTTTATCCTATCCATCACCAGTTTTAAAACTTCCTTTTATAATTCAGGTTGGGCCATAAACTACGCTTCGAAGAAAAAGGTCCATTACTAGCAAAAGACGCATCCTCTAAAGGAGATGACTGGTTCGACATTTACGACCCACGGAATCCTATCAACAAGAGAAAGAGGGAGAAATCTGATAAAAAACAGAAGAAATAAATGTTTGTTATTATAAATTTTGTTTTTGTGATGGCTTCTGAGTCACACCCTATGCATAATTACATCATCGTGTCACAAAGGCTGCAAAGCCGCAAAAGCTTTTTAAAGTATGTTCCCCCTCTCACTGGCGAACAGTCTAAGGAACTACTAAGCCAGTGACGAGACGGTGCTTCCTTGCCAAACCCATTCGTTCCACCCGCAGAATAACACGCACCTAGACACGGGTTGCCTTGGCTTTCCTAGAAGTCTTTAAATAGACTTCGGACTCAGGTAGGCCGAAGTAAAGACAACCTACTCAGGTGGAGATTCACCGATGACTCCGCCGTGGAGTGTAAATGTGGTGCTGTTCCACAAAGAATGGGGCACTTAATATCTTGTCTAGCGTGTCCTGTTGTCTGCACGCTGCAGGAGCTGATGGACGCAGCTGAAACTGCTAAAATCGTAGCCAAATTCTGGGCAGACTGTATTTAGATTGCCACGCTAAGAAGAAGAATGATAAATAATTTGATTTCTGTAAGTAGGTTTGTACAAACACTTTTATACGTCAATCATATTTGTAAAACTAGATGAGGTCGGCGTTTCCTATCTGACTACTTTGAAAGAAAGGCCGAAACATACTCAGAGGTCACAGTCTCTTTTGAAGTCCAGACTTAATCTTGGTCAGATCTTGTGAAGACGATGTAGATTGATGGCTGTAATGGTCTTTGATGAACGAACCACACAGATTGAGTGGACCTGTCTAGTCAGGCACCTAATTTGAGGCAGATCCTGAGCCATTACTGCTCTGGATGCAGCTGATTACCAGTATTTAACATGGTGCAACTGCCTGTCTGACCTCCACAACCAGTTACTGGTTGTACCACGACCTGATACCCCTTGGTGGTACAATAACTCTTGGCAAGGCTGGTATTCAGACTTTCGGGCTTCTGATTATCCGTAATGACTATCAAAGATCTTACGCGAATGACGCGTACTCTTTCCGAGGCACGGAGGGATCTCAGCACGATGTAAATTCTCATCCATCTACGGACCAACCGCGGCAAGCGTACCTTTTCACCGCCCGACTTCATATCAATTGTCGTGCCCCCAGCACCAGGCACAGTGAATCGAAAAATAAATACCTACAACAAAAAGGGATGACATGTGCAATACTTAACTTTTTGGTCGTAAATATACGACCCTGGCGAAATGGACCCGAAAATATCTGTCGGATCAATCCGACGTAAGCGGTTAAAAGGTTAAACGAACGACCCGTTCGTTTGAATCTTAGTTACGAGCCATTGCCACAGTGACAAGCAAAAATTTCTTGGTCAAATTGTAGGCTGGTGTAATTATGTTTTTTCTTGAATACCCAAAGCCCTTATTAGATGATATTCTATAAAGAGGTTGATGACTTATGACCTCATTGGTGAAGTTCTTCAAAAAGGTAAGGTGCGTAGTTTGCGGAACATACTAACAGTAGGAATGATTTTTATTTTGACGGTTCTAAAACATTCATTGTGTTATTTACGTTGTTAAGTAGACAAATTTTTTGATCATATTGAGAAATATGCTTCAAAATTATTCAGATTGATATTATAAGGCAGCGGTGCGGTTTAAAATAAGATTTATTGACAAAAAGTGATAAAATTAGGTACTATCGAGGAAACTTACATCTGACCAATTTGAAAACAAAATCCCGTGCACACAATGACCACATCTGTTAGCAAGCGTTACTATAGAGGCTGAGCGCTGCAAGCAATAACAGTCCTTACGGTGTATAGATGTTAGTTTCCTCGATAGTAAACACGGCTACACATCAAGGTATACATTTCCAAGTTTATGCTGATCTTGCACTGCACCAGGGGGCCGATTCTACTAATTTGCAACGTTACACGTTAAACTGTGTTTCCACAACAGTTCGATTTCGATCGCCGTTCGATAGTTACATAAAAAGTCATTCTACTATTTTATAAGCAAAATGGAAACTAAACTTAAAACGAATTGCAACTGAACTGTAGCGGGAACACAGCGGGTAACCCGCGTTACCAACATGCCAAAATAATATGTTTTATTAATACCAAAAAGAAAAAAGTTGAATCTAATAATGTTACTAAACACGAATATGTGGCACTAAAAGTATTTTCTATAATTAAAAGACATAATGATCATAATTTTATCATTAACTTTGTCCTATAAACGTCACGCTCATGTTCGATTTTGTTAGTAGAATAGGTTTTGACATTGTTTCAATCGATCGTTGGCGTAACTAAAACGTAACCGCAGCTGTGTCGCAGCTGGACCGTTGTTCATTTTAGTAGAATGCGAAAACGCTTAAAAGTGGTGATTCGGTTGCGGTTCTATTGCGTTTTTTTAACAAATTTGTTAGTAGAATCGGCCCCCTGATCTTATAGAATGCGAGATCAGCTTACACTGGAAATGTATAGCTTGATGTGTAGCCGTGCGTACCTATGTCAACATGAACAAACCATCTCAGCACCCTCCATCAGCCGCCCTCCATTTATACGAAGGGCGGCTAACAAAAGCTATGGCAAGGCAGATGTGACGCCGGGAGGAGACGCCCTAGGACATAATTATAATGACCTTTTTTTTAAACGTTGCCCCACACTAGGAATTTCTCCTGTATTGTGGGTCCGTTTACAAACATTTAAACTCACATACACAAACAGCCAGACCCGGAACAACTACTTGTAGGTGATACAAATATTTCTTTCGTGCGGGAATTTAACCCGCGGCACGCAGCGCAGCAGTCAATCGCTTAACCACTGCGCGCCTCAAAGAGATGTCAGCACCAATAGGTGGGGTCCGCAAGGACCGATGCCTGCCAGGGGTGCGGGTTGTTCGAAAGAGATACCGCGGCCCAAAGACTACAATAGTATACTGGCAACCGCGGCCTCTGGCACACAGGCAACTGAGGGAACACGGGTGGGTTTTAGTCAGTAAAAGTCTGACACGAAGAGCGGGAGAAGTTATTTGATGATTTCCCAACCAAAAAAAAAAAAACCACTGCGCCAACCGTGCCGTGCCTTGTTGGTGATGCTCTTTCAGAACGTCCAGGTGCGCACTCGCAACCGGCGTGCGTATATGACTAGATGTATTAAAGTAAAGGAGGAAAAAGCAGTACATAAAGATCGTAGCAAGTGGCGTTATGTATTTTTCGCGTACCCCCATGGAAACATGGCGTGAGTTTATTTATGTATGTACTAAGGTAGGTTGATGACTTCTTGATAACCGCCTCCTTCGTGTCAATACCTTATTAAATTAGGCTCCTCATGAAAAAACTGCTACAGTTAAATTTAACGCATCGTTAACTTTAATCGCCTTGTTACGGACATAGGTTATATCTGTGGTGTTTTGTTATCTGTGGTAACATCGGACAATGGTCAGTTTTTGGCTGTATGGTGATTTGTCTTTGCCGTGGCGCGAAATTGTTTTTTGAAGAGTGGTATCGTGGTTGTATTGAAGCCTTATGTTTACAGATTTATGTAGGTAGTTATCAGATAGATTATTTCTCTGACTTCAAAAAATAGAGAAGGTTCTTAATTTGATTGTTTTTTTTTATGTTCGTGAACTCAAAACTCCGTCATTTAAAAACCGATTTGAAAAATTCTTCTTTTGTTTGAAAGGATATACTTATCGAGTGGTACCATAAAGGTCAAGTATTGAGTTAGCTCCAATTATACGTATTTTTACACTTAGTTTAAGTTGATGACGTTATAATAATTTCCTATCACTATTATTTAATTAACAAGTCATATTTTTTTTAAAGAATATCGTGGTTTTCTCGTAGGTAGTTAAGACATTGATTATTTGAAACTTGTCTTCTAAAATTTCTCAGCAGGAGACTGAAGTCTGGATTTGTGGTCGGTCGGCAAAGGCTGTCTTTTATAAAGGACTTATGTAAGTAAACAAACCTAGCAAAATGAGGAAGCTCTTGATCCTTACCGCTTTTGTGGAAAAAAAATGCTAAGGGCGTTTAGTTATATCTACGAGTATAACTACAGGAAAAGTTTTTATCCTGTGCGCAAACTGTAACCATGAATTCAGCATATCATTCTAGACCCCCCTCTAGAAAAAAAACAGCTGGTCCATACATTTTGACCGCGTAGGCATTATATACACTTTTCTTTGAAACAGCAGATTTTATTTTTGTATAACCGACGAAAAATATCTGCGCTGGGGGGTCTAGAATGATATGCTGAATTCATGGTTACAGTTTGCGCACTGGATAAAAAAGATTCCTGTATACTAATAATAAAGCAAAAGAATTTGTTTGAACGCGCTAATCTTTGGAATTGCCTGACAGATTTGGAAAATTCTTTTTGCGCGTGCTAGCCCAATTCCGAAGGAAAATTAGAGGGTATTCAAAATCACGCCACGACCCTAAGGAACGGAGCAAAGGGAGAAAAAGCAGAAAGAATGCTGTTGTTGAATGTGGCTCGGGAAAGCACTAAAATTTCATTTCATTGACGAAATCGAATGCAGAAGCTAGTTGTTGCATATTTGTTGCATTTATTAAGATTTTGACTCAGTTTTCGGCATTCGTTTATCAGGGGGCCTACTCTCTAAGCACGAAGTCCGTAGTTTCGTCTGAAGTTACGGGCGTTTCCTACTCCGTATCACTGACGGACAAAAGATTAGTTCGGGGTCCGAACTAAGAATTAATGGCACCACGATATGACAGCTGTCCCTACTCCCGATGTGTTTTTACCAGTTCAAAGAAGCTAATTAATTGACTGTAGGATTCACTTCGAAGTTTTGATTTACTTTTGGACGGGCCCGTATTTTCGTTGACGGAGTTAGAGGTTAGGCCCCCTGATGAACGGCTGAAATTGGATGATACCCTTTTGTGTTTCCACGATTTAATTTCAGTCAACTCTATTAACTCTGGACATAGACGCTTACTCTCCCAGGCTTCTCCACATTTTATCCTTCTAGGAAACTCTGAGCACAGCCCGCTCCATAGCGCGCCGGACGCACTGGTTGAAAGAAAGAAAGAAGAAAGAAAAGGTATTTATTGTGACTTGCTTGATCACATACTAAAATAAACACACAATGGTACAAAAATTATAAAAAAAAAATTCTCGGAAGAAAAATAAATAAAAATAATAATAAAACAGAAAGTGCTGCACGAGGCCAAAAGGCAGCATGATGCTGCGACATGTAAAAAGTTTCGCAGCGCTGATATTCTGGTAGGGCCCGAGCGATTTGATGTGGTTGATGACCTTAGTCTTTATACATTGCGTACTAGGCGACGAGAAGACTTGAAGACCACCAGATTCTTTAGACGACTTGTATCACAGTTTGTGTATTCCTCGGTATACAACGATTCAAAATCAAAATCAAGTCATTTACTCAAACTAAGCTGAGAGTCAGCACCTTTTTGAACGTCTAAATTACATAAGACAGTCCCCCAATCCGCCCGCCGCCGCCGTTCAATTCAATTGATCGACCCATGTATCATGGGCACATGTTTAACTAGCTAGTGCCAAAAATTCTTCCTAACCAAAGAAACTTCTTATAAATATAGGTAAGCATAAATTTAAAACACCTCGCAAACTAGCCATTTCCTGATCGCAAAATTGATAAGAAAAACATCGTTCCTTCATAAAGACATACAATTATACAAGTTATAAGTCATTGACCTAACATTTTATTACCATTTGTACTTCACGCCTTTGTTCCGAATGGAATAAGCAGATGCTGTGCCGTTATCTGATTATATCGTTAATGTGAAAACATACTGGCACTGTTTTACGGTTTTAACTCTGTAATGATGAATTAGGATCTATAAAAGAAGTTCCGGTTTTTGAAGCTGTTTTGAGTAAGATAGGAATATTATTGGATCGGTTGTAGGTGTTACCTACGTCCTGGGGAAACCACTTCAAAATGTTGGTCCCGGCTGTATTTCGTGTATCTTTGACAGTCGTTACACCGTTTATTTGGACACAGTTCGTGAAACACAAAATACAATAACAAACAAAAAAAGTGAAAATAAATAACTACAACATTATCACTCACGGCTGCGCCAAAAAGGTTCATTTCAGCATTAATGCCAGACAGACTGATCCCGTCATCCACCATAGGCACTATGATGGATGACTCATCGTTTTGGCTCGCTACGTGTCTCCGCTTGGGCGCACCTTGTGTTGCTCCACATCGGTGTCACTGCGGTGAAGCTGTCGACAGTCTCGGGCACCATGGCCTGTCCTGCTGCAGGAGCGCAGGTCGCATAGCACGCCACGCCAGCATCAACGATATTATTCGTCGAGCCCTTGTCACCGCCGGCGTACCAGCGGTATTAGAACCAAACGGCTTGGTACGTGACGATGGGAAGAGACCAGACGGCATGACGTTATTGTCTTGAAAGGTGGGAAGACCTCTGGTGCGGGACGCAACTTGTGTCGACACCCTTGCGCCATCCCATGTTCCTAGCACGAGGGCTGTGCTGGGGCCGCTGCTGCTGTTGCTGAGACCCTCAAGCGGCGTGAATACTGTAACCTTATGGGTAACTACAGTTTTGAGCCGTTTGGGGTCGAAACGCTCGGGTCATGGGGCCCGAGTGCGCGTCTCCTCTTTAAGGATATTTCTCGCCGGCTGGTCGATATTTCACGTGACCAGAGGGCTGGGTCGTTTTTTGGCCAAAGAATTAGCATTGCCATTCAACGTGGCAATGCTGCCAGTCTTCTGGGCACTTTTCCTGATGACAGCGATGTTGAGGAATACTTCGACGCCTAAGTGTTCTTTTGTTTTTTGTATTTCTTTTGTATATCGTGGTTTTAATTATTAAGTACATTTGATAAATAAATTAGCGTTATTATTATATTCAGCTGCATCCGATTAGCCTTGAAGCTGACCCCAACATAGTACTGGTATGGATTGAGGAGGTCAGATAGACTGTCTTCATGTAAAATACTGGTATTCAGCTGCACCTGTTTCGACTGGAAACAGAACCATAACATTATAGGGAAAAGGCTAGGTTGATTATAGTTGGGGTAGCCAAAGGGAAGACGTCACAAGGTGTACGCGTGTTCTTGAGTGATGACCACGCAAAGCATAAATAAATAAAAAAGCAATCCCCCCCTCAACCTTTTCTTATTTTTTTTGTGTTCCTTATCTTTTTGCGTCATGTTTACCGCAAAAACGTTTTTTCTTTCTGTCTTCTTTTCAATAAATGATTTGATTTGAAAGTTTGTACGTTTGGATGTATTTTACTTTTTCACGCAAACACGGCCGATCGGATTTGGATAACATTTTGCATACAGATAGTTTATAACCTGTATTAACACATAGGGTACTTTTTATCCCGGTAGTACGTTCCCGCGGGGAACCCAACCTCCACGCGGGCGGAACTATTGGCCAAAGCTAGTAGGTAACAACTGGCTGATGTGACTTCAGTGTCTTTCTGTGATCACGTATCTCGTTCGAGATTTTCTACCTGTGGTCATTTACATGAAAAGTTTTTATGCAATGTGCAAACTTTAACCATGAATTCAGTATATCATTCTAGACCCCCCAGTGCAGAAATTTTTCATCGGTTTTACAAAAAACAAATCAGCTATTTCATAGAAAAGTGCAATATACCTACGCGGTCAAAATCTATGGAACAGCTGTTATTTTTTTTTGTATAACTGACGAAAAATTCCTGCGCTGGGGGGTCTAGAATAATATGCTGAATTCATGGTTACAGTTTGCGCACTGGTTACAAACTTTTCCTGTTATGTGCTGACACAATAGAAGAAAACAGTTACATTTCTGATTTATTTGAAGGTTTTAAATGACGCCCATGTTTTAATTTTTAGCTGTCTAAATCTGATTATTTTTTTCAAAAGTGTAAAACATAGGTCGTTGACTGTAAGAAGTGGCCCTGGCTATCTTTCAAGTGATCAGAACGGTCAGAGTTTACGAGGCACTGAGGCTGAATAGTGCTGGGATTTAGTCGGTTTTTTTTGAGGGCGGTAAATCATCAAATAACTTCACCCGTTCTGGGTGGAGCAGGACGGCATTTCAGACTTTTACTGACTAAAACCCATCCGTGTTCCTTCAGTTGCCTGGCAGGCATCGGCCCTTGCAGACCCCACCAAATGGTGCTGACATCTCTTTGAGGCGCGCGTGGAACACAACGCGGCGTCGACCTGGACCGGACAGCGAGCTACCCATTACTCGCCGTCCGCAAGCGCGTGCCTACGGTGGCCGGGAATCAGCCTGGGATTCCTGACGCCCAAAGCGTCTCCTGCGGCGACTAGGGCCGTGAGGGCGCATATACAGCCTGTCCCTCACGGGCACCCCCTCCCTCTTCGCGAGCATTACTGCTTCGCAGAAGGAGGTGACGGCTACCCATGCACTCTCGCTCCGTACCATAGCCTGGACCAGGGCCGGACGCGAGAGATTGCCGCCGGCGATCGCCTCCACGAGGACACAGCGGTGCTCCGCTTAAGCCGGGCAGACCTCCACCGTATGCTCCACCGTGTCCTCAGGGCGATCTACGCAGTGGAAACACCCGGGCGTTTCTGTAGTTACTTTTGCCTAACTTAAACTACGCACAGAATGGTGGTCACCGCTTAAGCTTTCTTTTGGTCGAGGACTGAGATGCATGACAGCTTAACCAGTCAACGGACCTGTCATTATTCGTCTACTTAAGAGTAAAAAGTGATTGCATATTTATAGGGATGTTTGAGGAATATTAGAAGATTGCGTGCTAGTGGGTTCCACTGGTAATCTTTAAAGCTTTTTGCAGATCAAAAGAAACCGCAAGAGTAGGTAACCTACGTATGCTAGGAAGCAAAAAACTATATTTAGGATGAGATTTTGTAGTTGAAACTTACTTGACAATATCAACTCTTAAGTTCATCCATCACTTATTATATCAGCACCGCTCCGACACAGCCAATAATCGTATCATTCATATAAGGATTTTAAATTAAGTGCATTAGAGTACAACGATGACAAAGAATAGTCGACAGTATGCATGCCGGCCGTGCGCGGTCCTCGCACCGCGCCGTTTGCACGGCTGTTTCCCCGTCGCCCGAAAATTCTCACACACTAAGTAATGTTCGCAGCCGTTCTGTAAGCTGAAAACTAGCCGTTGGTGCATAAAGAGTGAGCTACCACATATGAAGCGGCACGTGCACAGCAAGCTGTTAGCTCACCGCTGGCGTGCCGCGAGCGATCGGGTCGTCTTGCTAACGGCACGTTGGCAACAAGCGGGCAGCACTTTTCGAGGTGATAACGGGCGGTTACTGCGCAGGGCCCCAATTCAGGGCCTGAATTCACTATGAACACTTAAAGATTCCTTACTCGTAACCACGTCAATCACACACGAATTCTGCTAATATCGTGTTAATAATAGGTATTGACAAATTGTCTTGGAACATACAGAATATGACATTTCGATTCCTTACCCGGCCCCAATTCTGTATCGTTATAATGATTACCCGCGGAATCTTACTACGTCCAAACTACGTCAATATCATTCGGTTCATAATCAGCCTATATATATATATATTTACAACGTAGGTATACTATAATTACAGGGTAAAACTAGTCTTTTGGCCTTTAGGCGGTAACATCGACATGATACCAGCTCCAACCATCGACTACCCCCGTCACTACCAAACATTTTATTAATTTAATAATAAATTGGCGCTGCTCGTCTGCTGATTACGCGATAAGGACTTGGCTAATTATCTCATTCATTGTTGTGCGTGGCTTTTAGGTGAGAATTTAGTGTGGATCAGGATGAGTCATTGTTTTAGTAAAGACTAGCTGAAGATCGAGGCTTTACCTACACTTGGTGGAATTATATATCCGCTTTTTATTTTTCCTTTCCAAAATGCTCACCTAATTTTTTTTTAATCTTTGCGCATTTCATAGCCTATTCGGCTCCTTATGCGACGGGTTCAGTACGTGAGTGAATGAATATTGTGTGACCTTTCGCTTTTACATATATTATAAATATCATATACTATAGATACATAGATTAAGGTTTGCTCATGCATTGTGTAGTTTTAAACCCTCTCGACTCCTGAAACTGTAACAGGCATGTCCAGATATTTCTATCAACGACAAACTGCTGAAATTCGTACATTAACCGGGTCAGTTTCAACTTACATTTTTTAACCAAAATCAGTCGTGGGATAGTTCAGGTAGTTACTTAGGCTAGATTGCTCGTTAAGATCTGTCTTACGAAAAGATTAACTAAGCCGTTAGTTAACTGAAATAGAGTACAGTTCGTTAATTTGGGAAAAGGTAAAAGATTCAATTGTAATATTTATGGGCAGGCTGTATTTTTTTTTTTTTTTTGGGCCTTGGCTTCGCACGGTTTGTGCATTTAGCCAGTGTCAAGTAATTTTTCTTTTCGATCAAGTAAATGGCCCGATATCGGGCACGAAGTTACAAAAAAGTCATAGTCGTCTTTAGTCAGTCAAGTCAAAGTTATTGTAAAGCGGTAGCAACTTTACAACAACCTAACATGAGTTTTTGGGGGAACACGAAAAGTCCACGTTAGTCACTTATTTTCACCTTCACTACACTTGTGCACACACATGTAACTAAATTGAATAATTCACTACCAAAATTATACAATTTAATTCGCTATTTCACTAAATTTCATGAAAATGAAAATTCGTGCGACATGTTCCAACCCGATCCCGCCAAAAACTCCAGGCTGTATTTAATCCAATTCGAGAAATTATTCGTTTTTTTTTTTATACGGCATCGTGCTGGTCATCCAAGGAGGTTGTCGGCTGTTTAACCGGACTTCCCTGTGGCTGCATCAATAAATTAAAAGCCTCCAGCCAGGGTTAGAAATTTAAAAACTAAGCGACTACACGCTAAGGGCAGTTTATGTGGGGTACGGATCGCGGCTTAGGGTGCCGCTTGGGCAGCAATGGACGGGCTGGATCGGAATTATTCATGGACGAATTTAAAGCTACTTGCTCAGCTGCGCGGACTGGCTCGGGTCGGGGCGTTAATATAAGAACAAAGAAAGAAACTACGTTTTCACTTCTCATGCTCTAAAAGTACGCCAATATAGCCCTACGAAGCGGGACTAAAGAAGTGACCACTTTAGTCTCTAGGGAGTGAAAAGTAACTAGTTTTTTAATTTCCTTCATGTGACATAGACAAACTCAAACAGCCAGTAAATATACTATTATCTGTGGAATGTGGACCATCTTCATTGCGAAAATGTTGAGAGTTTTAGTTCCAATGGTTTTTCAAATAATTCGAATTGTACATTTAGCTTCAAGTAAAAAAGTCTTTTGTGATTTTTATTTTTACTAAGTAATATTTATTAAATGTTATTGACTATTTTTCTCGCACTCAAAGAGAAAAGTACAGTTTGCACCTCGAGACTAAACGCCAACTTAACCCATTCCCTGTCCCATGAACCACATATGGTTCAAGCTGATTATTTAACTATTGTGTCTACTTTGTGGACAGTGAACAGGTTATTATACCCTTGGTTTCATTGACCACCTCTGGTATATTATGGCTTCGTTTAGTCCCTCGATATAAAATATACTATTATTGATTTGCAGTATAACTTGACGGAAAGAAAAGGCACAAACGGACAAGAGAACAAGTTGGGGAAGATGCATATCTTCCCCAACTTGTTCTCTATACGTATGTTGTTCTGTATGTTGTATACGCATGTATACCCACGTAATACGATATTATCCAATAAAATATTTTAAGGCCCAGGGGCGATCCTGCAATTTCCGCAAACTGGCAACAAATCCAGACTCTGGGGTCATCCGGGTACTATTTGTAAGTTTTGTAGGTACAAATCTCTAATGGAAAAACCTTATAGTTTTTGACCGGCTTGAGGATCGAACCTAGGATCACATTCAGCAGTTACGTACACTAGGCCAACGACACATGTCACTAATCACCACGAAGTGAGCAAGGGCGGTGATCAACGCTTACACCGTTTTCTTTAAATTGCGGAATTGAAGTTGTGATATATGAAAATCTCCACGAAATTGCTAAAGTGGATTTAACAAGTTTTCAAATTCTGATTTCAGAAACCAGTACCTTAAAAATTGTGTGTGGAACTCTTCTAAAAACTATCCGAGGGTTTTGAGGGAAATTCGTTATCTATTGCTTCATGGTTTTGGTAACATCATCAAAAGCGTGCTTAAATAACGCAATGAACGTAACTGAACTGTCAAAATGAAAGGCAATGCGATCGATTGCCGTTTTATTTAACCTCTCGCGTGTCAAGTGTACACCATGTATTCCGATAACAATAGAATTTCTATTGTGTCTGCTAATTAGACGCGCGACGGGTGTGTTTTTTTAAATTCCCCGCAGGTGATAGTCCTTCTGTTCAAGAAGAGGTATTTGCATGTCAGACATAAATAATCAGCCTATAATGTTCCCACTGCTGGGACATAGACCTCCTCTCTGTGAGATGGAGTGAGCCGTCATCCGCCACGCGGGCCCAGTGCGGGCTGATAAATGTTACACGTCTTCGAATTTTTGGTCCTAGGACATGCCGGTTTCCTCATGATATTTTCCTTCACCGTTTTGAGTTTTGAGCAGTTTGATGAATTAATTTACACAAAGTAGATCGCCTATCTGGATTCGAACCTACAACTTATAAGTCTAAGTCGATACCACTAGGCCACCACTGCTCAGACAAACAAAGCATATATTATTATTCAAAACACTACCCGTTGATATTTATACGCTTATGTGCTTCTTTGTCCGTCAAATACTCAGAAACCACTGAACCGATTTCAATGAAACTTTTTTTGTGAGCATACAAATTAAGTTCTGCTACCAAACGCAAAAAACCGAATAAAATTTTCGTCCGAGCAATTAAAAAAATACGAAAACCGTTCTTGGGTTTTGTTTTAACGAACCGAAAATTTACAGTTATTCAGTTGTTCTCACATTACTCTTTAATAGAAAACAAAGAAACTTATAATTCGCGAGATTCTCATAGAATTCGTGAAATTGTTCTCTTGTACAACGTGTAATCATTTGATATGAATCCTAGATAATGAAAAAAAAAGATCGGCAGGTTGTAGCTGTTTTTGTCGCTGTTGGGTTCCATAACTTTTTAAAGTAAATATTAATGGAATGGTGGAAGACCACCCTTCCCCGACCGACCCTTGCTCGTTGAAGCGCCAGCCCGCGCCGCAGCTGAGCCAGTAGAGTTAAATTCCCCTACTATTAATAATAATGCCAATATTTTGATCCAGCCTGTCCTTACTAGCTGTCCCCCTAACAGTGACGCCCTGAGCCGAGGTTCGCGCCCCACAGGGGGTGCCCTCAGCGTGCTGTCGCCTAGTATGTAATTTTAGTTTTTAAGCCCTGGCTGGAGGCGTTAAGTTAACTCTTAATGGCAGCCCCAGGAACGCCCGGTTTAGTCGTCAACTACGAGATGCCCAACAAAAAAAAAGACCACCCTTCCTGCAGCAAGCTATAAGACCTTGGGAGAGTGCCTTCCTACATGTTTATGAACCCCATACAGAAAGGTGGGTCGATATGCAGAAAAGACAACCTGTCACGGCTTCTACGTTGCATAAAGACGATTTAAGGAGTGGTAACAGCCACAATTTACAAGTTCTAGATCATAAGGTTCAACCCAGACAGGCACTTCACTTTGTATAAATAATTTCATCACCACTGCTCTCAAAACGGTGAAGGAAAACATCATGAGGAAGCCAGCATGTCTTAGAACCAAAAATTTGAAGATATGTGACATCTCCCAAGCCGCACTGGGCCCAAATAGTAGATTATGGAACGTTATAGGCTGAATTTGCTATGTTCCACCTATCCCTGGAACAAAAAAATCTGGTGTCGGAATGTTCCCGACTGTGACGGGACGAGAATGGTGCGGCGGCCAACGTCGTGTGGAGTCAGGGGCGTGATCTTCCTATTCAGGATCCTATGTGTGTAGAACAGCGGTACTTCATCGATGGTGCAGCAGTACATAGAGCGGCCACTGCTGATCGTGAGCTGCAAGTTCGACGTCCTTTTGTACGCTTGTGTAACACACACAAAACTTGTTCCAGAAAATATGTGTTTTTGATAGTGTTGCAATTTTTTGGAAAAAATGATTGTTATTTAGAATCTCCATTACTTAAGCGAGGTTTCCATAAATAGGTTTACTTTACATTTTAAAAGTATGAGTACATTATGAACGGCCAAACTTCAGATAAAAATTAAGCAAAAAAAGCTGATTTTCAGACGTCTTTACTGATTTTGTTTCTCAAAAAAGTTTTTTTTATTACATTAAAACCTAGATGTAAACCACAAATGTTCAAAATATCTTAAAGAAAATCTTCTATACATACTTGTGTCCATACAGATAAATAAAGTTGGAGTGTCTGTTTGTAATATTAAAATAACCGCTTTTTACTAAAATATGCAAATGGATGTATACCTACACGGTACATATACCAAAATATATTTTTTTACAATTTGAGTCTGTCTGTCTGTCTGTTTGTTCCGGCTAATCTATGAAACGGCTGTACCGATTTTGACAGGACTTTCACTGGCAGATAGCTGATGTAATAAAGAGTAACATTTTAGAAATGTTATTTATTTTTATTATTATATACGTTTTTTGTTAAATTCCACGCAGAGTTGCGGGCACAACTTCTAGTATGTTATAAAGCCATAATTACGTACTGAGCGTTGGTATGAAAATTATGACGGCTGTTCTTAATTAAGAACTTCGGGAACCCCTAAGTGTGAAATATAATTACGTATCTCCAAAACATTGTACGCATGGAACTGCAAAAAAATTTTTGCTCAAATACTTTGAGTACCTACGCGGTCCATAGCATTCATTATGTTGTGCGTGTAACAAGTTCAATTCTGATTATAAAAAAAAAACCTGTTGCCGTATTGGTTTAAAGTTAGAGAGCAAAATACTTTTTCTAAAAAAAAAACAACAGACTTCCAAAGAAACACTACAATGTGAAAAATAACTTTAATTTCGGAAGTCGGTGACTTTGGATTTATGTATTTTATTTAATTTTCATGTCAGCAGTTACCGACTTCCGAAATTAAAGTTATTTTTCACTTTGTAGTGTTTTTTTCGAAGTCGGTTGTTTTTTTTTTGGAAAAAGTTTTTATTTTTCACTTTTTGGTTATAGTACCTACCCCAATTCGAATTGTCTTCATCCTTTGGGTAAAAACAATGCATGTTTATGGGATAGCAGCAATCGCGATTGATTTGCTGTAATTTTTTGAAGAGTTCCGTTGTCTATCTCCGAAACGCATCATCAGATATATATGAAATTTAAATGGAACCACAAGGGAAGCACCAGCTTTCAAATAAAAAAGAACCAATCATCAAAATCGGTTCTCCCAGTCGAAAGTTCTGAGCCAACAAACAGAAAAAAACAGTCGAATTGAGTAGCTCCTCCTTTTTTTGAAGTCGATTAAAAAGCATTCCACTTACGTTCATCATCACCCTACAGGAGTCCACAGCTGGACATAGCCCTCTCCAATTGCACGCCATTCAGCTCGATTATCGGCAACACTCATCCAGTTATTACCAGCCACAGCCACCCTGCGAAGATCGTCGTTCCAGCTAGCCTGACGCCTCCCTTACCTTACGTTTGCCGATTCGCGGTCTCCACTCAAGAACACGTCCACCATCATCAGTTCTACAGCTAATGTGGCCGGCCCATTGCCACTTCAGCCTGCTAATTCTGTGAACTATGTCACAACTTTGGTTCTCTGCCGGATCACCTCATTCCGGATGTGATTCTACTTATGTTGTTGCTGACTAAAACCATAATAAACGGAATATTAAAGAACTTGGGATGCGCTAGCCCGAGGAGGACTTAAAGTGACCTTATTGGAGTTTTTGGTGATGTTCTTCAGAAAGTTCAGGTGTGATACGGCGTCCGTGTATGGCCAGATGTATGAACGCAAACGAGGCAAAAGGAGTAACATAATTAACGCAAGACCTCATACACCCCAATTAGAGTATTGAGTTAAAAGCAAAATACGATGACCAAAACTATTTTTTTTTAAAGCTAACTGGTGTTATTAAGAAAATTGTGTCGACCCAAGCATTACTTTATGCATTTAAAATTGAGTCTTATTTCTCCAGGCATCAGATTGAATTTTCTTTGGCTCAATCAGAGGTAGGTATGGCAAAATACCGTCGACCGTAGGTTCAATTGAGGTAAGGGACAAAATACGATTTTTCAGGAGAGGCCGACAAAGTTTTTTTTCGGACTAAATCGCCCATAACTTTTTTGTTATTAACCTTTTTCGGGTCTGATTTCAGACATTATCTTGTATTTTAGTGCTCTATCTACATGTGTAACATTTATTTAAATAAGTTAGCTATTTAAGAAAATAGATGTCCCTTACAACAACGTATTTTGTTAGTAATGTCCCTTACTGACCAAGTATCTTGTAGTCCCGTCCCTTACATTAAATTTACCTCTACGTTGGATCCAATCTTTCAATGAAAAAATTGTGTAAAGGACTTGTTGAAAAAATGTATGAAAAAAATACAGTGTAAAGAGATTTTTCACAGAAAATTAAGTACACACTTTTGACAATTCGTTGATTGGGAAGACCCTTACCTTATTTGAAGTGGATTGGCGGCGATAATTACACCATTTCAACTTCCTATATTGCATAGTTTTTCAGATACATTGTTATTATGGGGCCGATTCGAAGTTTGGATCCAAAAATCATTAGGGTAAGGGACATTTTTCTTAAGCTAGAATTTTTTCATATTCATCATTCGATAGAGCGAAAAATTCTAAACAAAACTGTATACCTACTCAACTCATTTTGGGTAGGTATTTTGTAGGGACAAAATACCCAAAATGAGTTGAGTAGGTAATTGAACCTACGGTCGACGATACATGATTTTAAAATAATTACTTATATCAAAAGTTACTGAAATCGATTCAGTAGTAAATTAGGAACAAACTAATTTCAGGTCTTGCGTCCATTCTGTTACACCTTGTATAAGAATCGTAGCAAGTGAAGTTCTGTAGTTTCTGCCCATGGGAAGAAGGCGTGAGTTTTTGTATGTATGTGTATAGAACAAGAGATATACAAAACGAGTTTATGTTAGGTCTAGGTCGGAAATTATCTCAAATCCTAACACAACCTATCTATTGTGTAAACATTGAGTATGAAAACTTACTTGAAGTGAACTTAAAGTGAGATCTCAACAGTATCAATCACTAGCATCAGCCGATCTATTCTGTTTAAATCTCATCGTGAGACCGTAGATGAAGTGAACTGTCAATCCATCTAGCACTAGGGATTGATGCTCATGACAGCTCACTTCACGGAAGTTATCACGATCAGATTTTAACAGAATAGCCAAGCGGGTGGAACCACAGCTCACTGCACTTAACTTTGCACGCTCATCGTGAAAATTTACACGTTTTTACAGAACCGGTTGCGTGGTCATGGTCTACTTTTGTGCAAACCAACACAGTTTGGTCAGCTCAAGGTATTCCACGATTGCTGGAGAAGACGCGGACCTTATATACAAAAAATTCAGACGAATTTAGAACCTCCTCTTTTTTAAAGTCGGTGTTTAAGAGACAGCAGTGGTGACCCAGTAGTTATCCCGACCCGACTTATTGTCCTAGGTTTGAAGTCAGACAGACGCTTTATTCTGTGTAAATTATTTCATAATCAATATTCTCAACAATACAATCAATCAATCAGTTTATTTGTGAAACGTAGGTGTTAACATATATAGGGGGTGCGCTATGTTTTGTCATAATTAAGACATACAAATTTTAAGTGACCCATTAGGTGTCATTAGAATAAGTGACTTAGAAAAAATAATATTTTGAATTAATTAAATACATGAAAAAGAGAAAAAAAAGAAACATCAAATATAATAAAGTCATAGAACTTATTATCAAAAAAAAAAAAAAAACTCCATCTACAGTTTAATAACATTTGTCAATTAATAATTTAGTAAGAGCTTTTTTAAACTTATATAATGTCATGTTTTTTATTAATTTTATTAAACACTTTAGGTGCCATACCAAAAAAACTTAATACGGAGAACGAAAACATCGTGAGGAAACTGGCATGTCCTAGAACCAAAAATTCGAAGACATGTGACATCTGCCAACCCGCACTGGGCCTGCGTGGTGGATTAAGGCCCACTCCTTCTCACAGAGCAGAGGCTCCAAGGTCCCAGCAGTGGGAACAATAAATCCTGATTATGCATATACTAAGATGTTATCACCGACGCGACGTGCAGTCGACTGTACCTTGGTAGAATGTCAACGTGAAAGTCTTGTGGATGAAAACCTTCCTGATAAAAAATATACAAAGAAGAGAAATTAATAAACAAAAGTGCATAAACACAAAGGATTCTTAACAAATTACATGAGAAAATTCTTTACATTTTATAATTAACTGCAAAAAAATACACAAAGAAACGGGAATCTTTATGACATCATCGTTCAGAATGACGATTTCTTAAAATCCTGATGTGAGGAAGTGTCTTGTTAGTGTGTTTATAATGAGGAAGGATAAACTGTAGTGGTCTAGCCAGAAAAGCGGATAAAATGGATATCAAAACAATAGGGTTCGAGAATTTAAGAAACATAAATGAAACCGGAAATTTGGTATCAATTTTTTGAGTATTTTATTTTGAGCTGAAACCACAGATTGTTTAATACCTGAAACTTTGTATAATGATTCTATACTAGCTGTTATCTTTAGTGCTTAAGGATAGCAATAGGGATTCTGTTACACCCTGTATGCACGTCATAATAAATAAATAATTTATATTTTTTCGCTTGAGTATAGTTTTAATTATATTTGTTGGTATATTATCATGGCTAATAGCAGCTAGCAGACGTATGATGTCAAAAAAATAAATTTAATGTTCTGTGTCTCGTAATATTAATTACTTTACATACCTACAATTGTATAGAATCAAGTTTTTCCAACTAAACAGACAGCTGTGCTGCTGGAGGGTTTTGTACGCCACTTCTTCTTTCCAGCTAGTGGTGAACTTGTGGTGACTAGATTTGAGGCTTCTACTTAGCACTCTTCTCACGAAAAAATGTATAGTTTTCTAAATTAGTTTTGGCCAAAAGTTCAGCAACTCGAATACCGTTCACTGACGCAGCCATTAAGTCCTCACGTGTGCAGGTGACAGGGCATGCCGTGCAAGATGGGAGGTGACCCATTACCTGTGCAGAGACGCCACATACACACCGGAGCTCTGGGGGCCTACTCACCCCACGAAGTCCTTCGTGTCGGTCGAAGTAACGGGCGTTTCCAACTCCGTATCACTTACGGACAGAAGATTAGTTTGAAGCCCGAACTAAGAATGAATGACAACACGATTTGACAGCTGTCCCTACTCCCGATATGTTTTTGACCGTCCAAAAAATTTCGTTAATTGGCTGTAGGGTTCACCAAGAAGTTTCGAACTACTTTCGGACGGCCCCGTATCTTCGTTGACGTAGTTAGAGAGTAGGACCCCTGAGCCGTCCATGAACCCCCCATTTGTGGAGGTTGTCCATGCTGCGAACTACTTGGGTACGAAGTCAGTTTCCTACCCACAATCACACGAAAAAATGAGGACATGATCAAGTTGGTTTTGCGAGAAGAATTAATTAACAGAGAATGTAACGTCTAACCAAAGAGAATCAACGCATGACACAACTATTTTTAAATCTACTGCGGTATGATGAGTTTATATAAAAATGTTAATAGATTTTTTTCCGACCACAGGACGTGCATATTTTTGTAGCTGTTTATTTATTTTTATAATCTTAACGATTAAAAAGATAAAATTAATTTACATATAGAAAACATTAACTAATTGTCTATGTCTTCCGTTTACTTGTATGTTTTTAATGTGGTAGACTTTATGTCGTGATTTGAAACAAAATAAAGAGAGGTGGAGAACTCAGAAAATATGGGTGATGACATCAGACAGGTCGTTGGTACAACATGGGGCAGAGTGGCCAATGAGAGAGAGGAATGGAGAAGGTTAGAGAAGGCCTTTTGCCGACTGGCGAACGGACACATAAAACATATACAAACGACAGATACAACTTTTGTTTGTATGTTTGTCTTGAGTGCGTTCCGAAACCATAGATCACCTTGTGATGATACTTTAGTAGAGTGTTCTGGGGACACCCGCGAGGGTTCCTATCCCAAAAAATCGATTCCCACGGAATCGAAACTTACGCGGGTGAAACCGCGGGGCGCAGCTTGTAAATATATAATTATGTCGTGATTAAAATAGCATCAATATCACGAATATAAAAATCTGATTGAGTATTTTTACCCGTCTACAGTATTAGTCAACCACACACCAATGGTGCATAGCCAGTGGGTACTACGAAGCCCCTTGGTAAGATTGGCTGTCAAGCTTTCGGGCTACTGACGACCCGTAACGACTGTCAAAGATACAAGAATGACATCCGGGATCAACAGCTTAACGTGCTTTCCGAGGCGCGGAGGGGCTTGGTATATAAAGATGGTCACCCATCCACGGACAAACCGCGACATACGCTTACCGCTTAACCTGATCAATAGACTCGTGTGGTTGTTATTAATAAGTCACAAACAACTCTTACAACCCCTCTTCAAAGATCCACGAATGACAGCCGGGGCCAGCGGCTTAACGTGCACGAAGAGGAAATTGCGCCCTCTGTCAATATCATGCAGGCCACAAATGATCCTTGAAGCACTCTAGATAGGTACAGCTCTTTGCGAAACTCGCCCAGGGACGCAATACCACAGTTAAACCTATTTTTTCTGCCAAGCAAAAACGCCGTTGTGCAGTTTTGCATTCATGAAATGAAATTACAGGCACAGGAAATTATTGTGACTCTGTCACCAAGGTCGGCGACGCATCGGCAAACGTCTTGATTTTCTATAGGTAATCTGCTTGCATGTTATTGTTCGTCACTTTGTCGACCTCTGGGGCTACTGTATTTTCGAAATACTCACTCCTCGTACTTAGGTGGTATAAGTACCGTGTCTACCTACATCCATATGCATTTAGCGTTTATTTTAATATTACAAACAGACTGTGTGGTGCCGGGCGTAAAAGAATAGCATCATCCCATTTCTTCCAGTGGGTGTCGTAGAAGGCGACTAAAGGACTTACTAGAGAATGGGCAGCAGCATTCTCTATGCATTTTACCACCATACTGCGATCTCCAACCCGCCTGCCAAGCGTGGCGATTATGGCAAACCCCCCCCAACATGACAAGCACAAAAAGTAAATGAACCGGTCGAAGTGGCGGAGCTTGGGGGAGGCCTATGTCCAGCAGTGGACGTCTTTCGGCTGAAATGATGATGATGATGAAACAGACACTCCAATTTTATTTATCTGTGTGTGTTTTGAGAGCAGTGGTGATGAAATAATTTAAACTAAGTAAAGCGCCTGTACTGGAAGACGTAGGGTTCGAAGGTCTCCTACAAGGTGGACCGATGACCTGGTGAAGGCCGCAGGATTCAGCTGGATGCGAGAAGCACAGAACCGGTCGAAAAATAGGTAGATGTATAGATAATAGTCCTCCCACAGAAAGTCCTCCAGTCCTTATTTCGGCCACGGCGGTCAATTTCAACGGAGCATCAGCTTCATCACTATTGAAACTTCGAGTTTTAATTGTATATTTTTTTTTTGTTGTTTTTGTATCGTTTTACATTTAATTTTTTCTTTCTTAAACTTTGTCATATTCTATGGGAAAGTTCCCATTTTGTAATTTTTGTGTAATCCTGTACGCATTATATTTTTTTAAAGTACTTAAGTGTTTTACAAAATAATAGGCATGCAAGATTCACAGCTAGCAGATGTCAATCAAGAATATTGTTTTTTAGCTGATTTTATTGCATCAGTTTTGTGAATAGGAATTTAAAAAAAAATGGTCTCGTGGTTGCAAGCGCGACTGAGCGTGAGGTGTGTCCCGGGTTCGATTCCCAGCTAGGGCAAGTGTTATCGATTTTTTTTCCATA
The DNA here is from genome assembly GCA_947359405.1 of Antitype chi. Classification (NCBI taxonomy): domain Eukaryota; kingdom Metazoa; phylum Arthropoda; class Insecta; order Lepidoptera; family Noctuidae; genus Antitype; species Antitype chi. The sequence goes on along the minus strand of OX375835.1, from coordinate 7,602,881 downwards.
AGGAACTTCTTAATGGCTGTTTGGGGTTTGGCCTTTGGTATAACATAATGGAAACAAAAGGTTCAATCATCAGCCAGCAGCATTATGCTTAGGTCCCCTAGAGTGTTGCAAAGCGTATTTCATGGCATTTACGTATATATATCTATCAACTTATTACCTAACTGGTGGAACATGGACCTAAGGTTTACTTCTGGCTACCTCTTCAAAGGGGCCATTCAAGTATTACGTAAGCAGTTTTTTAGCAATTATTGACCCCCTCCTCCCCCTCGTCAGCAAAAGTAAGCAAAGCTCTTACTCCCCCCTCCCATGCTCACGTAAACATTGGTAGCAGACACCTAACGTGTCTGCTCACTTTCTTGTGATTTTGGTATATTGCCATCGTTTTCTTCGAGCCATTCATAGACAAGTAGGGTTGCCATATGTGTTGAAACCAAAATCGACTAAATTTTGTAGAAAATCCAAAAGTTAATAAATAAATTCTGCTGACGTATTCACCATCCAGACCCCCCATCCCCCATGTCATAAAAATAAGCAAAGCAAAGATCCCCCCGCCCCCCTGTAGTGCTTACGTAATACTTGAATGGCCTCAAAGAATGTAGTCGTAATGTTTACTTAGTTTATTTTAGAATTAATCCGAGCAAAGGCAAGTGCCCCCCTAGTAGGTTCCCGCATTGTCGTTGCGGGGGGGGGGGGGGCTCAGTAGCCGTGGTCCGCTCCCACGGTGAAGCGAACAGGAACCCCAAGGTGGGGCCGCTCGTCAGGGCTTTTGTCTCCAAGCCGACGACGTCGCGGCCAAAATGTAGGTTGCGGTGAGGTGCACCGCAACTGAGGCGGGCCGCGATGTCGAATGGGAGGCATCGCGGCTGAGGATTACAGGCTGCGGAAGAGGAGGAGTGCCGGTACTTCTGAGTAGCGCTCTTCCCTTCCGTGGCCTGGACGGGGCCGCCACCGTTTGATGGCGGACGCGGTGGGGCCGCAGGGGAAGAGGAGTGTCGGTATAGCGTTGGCCACTCTCCCTATCCCCTGCGGCCGAAAAGTGGTAGGCGGCGGGGCCACTGCGCTGACCCGTCGCAGGGGAACCAAGGGTGGCAGACACGGGTTCGTCTGGGGCCCTTTTGTTACTTGGTTCCTGGGGTGGTCACGGCGTGCCATGTGTCCTGGTGCGCCGAACTGGTGGGGTCCGCAAGGGCCGATGCCTGCCAGGGGTGCGGGTTGTTCGAAAGAGATACCGTGGCCCCTGGCACACAGGCAACTGAGGGAACACGGGTGGGTTTTAGTCAGTAAAAGTCTGACACGCCCTCCTGCTCCTCCCAGAGCGGGAGAAGTTATTTGATGATTTCCCACCCTCAAAAAAAAAAAAAAAGCAAAGGCAAGTGGAGTCACAGTATAAACTTACGAGTACTATAATTTAAACAGGAATCTGACACAAAGTGGTGTTACATAGAAGATTGGCTATGAAATGTAGATTATTTAATATTTTTTATCAAAGTATGTTATGTTCCTACTTCTTTAGCTATGGCGGGTAGACCGTGAACTCGCGTAGATTTTTTGTTTCAATTAATTATTATATGCTGTGAGGAAAAAGACTGTATGTTGTTATGAAATAGATATATATTTATATATAGCTACTAGTGATGTTCCGGATATCCGTATCCGCGGATATCCGCGGGAGAAAAAGGATTCTTATCCGTATCCCTAGCCGTTACATTTTTGACGGATCTTTTACGGATCTTTAAATCCCAAATTGCACTACTAAACTTTGTAGACATTTTTTTTACTCGTACAACAAAAACAAACGTTATCTATGCTGCCAAGTGTCACACTAAACTATAAGCAAACCAAACGAAAGATCCGTGCAACACAAGTCGAAACATGTTCTGTCACGCAAAGCGTCAAGTTGCGTCAATTATCGTTTCAAGGTCACGCGCACCGACACCGATTGAGTAAGAAAGTTAAGATCCGTATCCGTATCCGCGGATATTGACGCCAATTATCCGTATCCGGATCCGTATCTGCGGAACAATATTTTTAATGATCCGGCACATCATTAATGGCTACGTGTTTATACCCAGTTGCAGATTATTGTATCTAATACAAATTTAATTCTGGCATGCTTGTAAAATTGAGCAGTGATGGCCCTATGGTATTGGCCTGACTTAGGAGATTCGAAATCAGACAGGCGCTTTCATCAACATCATCATTTCAACAGAAAAGGACGTCCACTGCTAGTCATAGGCCCCAAGCACGGCCACTTCGTCCGGTTCTGTGCTTCTTGCATCCAGCTGAATCCTGCGGACTTCACCAGGTCATCGGTCCACCTTGTGGGAGGCCTTTCAACGCTAAGCCTTCCAGTACAGGCGTTTTACTTAGTTTAAATTATTTCATCACCACTGCTCTCAAAACGGTGAAGGAAAATATCGTGAGGAAACCGGCATGTCCTAGAACCATAAATTCGAAAACATGTGACATCTACCAACCCGCACTGGGCCCGCGTGGTGGATAACGGCCGACTCCCTCGTATACTGAGGAGTCCTGTGTTCCATCATAGCCTGGTTTTGCAAGCTTATAAGTTTCACTGCACCTTTCTTCTTTGCGTGTTGATGAAAACCTAATCTCCATCTAGACCTTGGGTCAGATTTGCCACAAAACTGAAGATGAACGCGTTCAGGCATGTTTGAAGCTTGAAGAAGAGGACGACGCCGTACTCACCACCAATAATTATTGTTAACTTTTCTAAACTTTACATTATAAATCGTCGATTCAGACAAACCCGCGGTCCAAACCTAAGACACTTGCTAACCACCTACCTGCTCGATTAACAAACTTAAAGGTTCACACAAGATGCCAAGGAAGTGTTTTCTGGGCATCGAACCGTGACACAAGGCACACCCAAGCATTTGCGCCATAATATTTGCAAAACTAAACCTGCATGGACGTGCGCCTTTGCTAACTTTCGAAAAAAAAGTTTGAAACTTTTGTTTTATCTATGGGAAAAATTTGAGCGGGAGAATTTCGGGTTTTGTAATTCGAATTGTGACGTCGAGGTGTTGTGTTAGTCTCATTTACTCGCAGTGTTTTGAGATGAAAAGAAAGAGATAGATATAGTTTTATTTATTCGTTGTGATTATAGAATGTATTGAGAGAGTGCTGAAAAATTTAATTTAAACTATTTTTTGTTTTCTATTGCGCGGTTTGTTCCTTGTTTTAAACAAAATAGTTATTTTTAACCAGCAATGAATTATGGACACAGCAATAATTTTATTAATTTCTTAAAATAATTATATTAACAATGAGGAATTGAAATCTAAAAATAAGTGTAACATAGTTTTATGGACATTTTAACTTAAAATGGACGTTTAAAACTACTTGAAGTGTTATTATGTTAGTTAAAATGTTAAACATACTAATTTTGTGCCCGGTGTTACTTGCTGCTGGGGTGCAAACACTGACCATCGATTCGCAGCTTGGAACTTCTATTGAAGGTAAGAATCTTTCAACTTACCTTTTATCTTTCTTACCAAATTGACTGGCAGACAACATTATCATCTGCCTAGCCTTTTCCCAACTGTGTAGGGGTCAGCTTCCAGTCTAACTGGAAGCTGCTGCATATCTGACCTCCACAACACAGTTACTGGGTAATGCGATACTCCTTGGTAAGACTGGTTGTCAGGTTTTCGGGCTTCTGACGATCCACGAATGACAGCCGGGACCAACGGCTTAATGTGCTTTCCGAGGCACGGAGGAGTCTAGGTATGTAAAGACGGTCACCCCTCCATGGACCAACCGCGGCAAGAGTAGCTTAACCTAATCGATCGACTCGTGCGGCTATTATTACTTAAACACAACACTCAAAATCTTATAGTAAAGCCAATAACACTGCCCGACCCGGGAGTCGAACCCAGGGCCCCACGTTCAGCCATCAAGCTTGAGGTATTAGACCATTGCGTTCGTAATTATTTCAGTATAACTGTCATAAAGACAGGTAGATATTCTGTTCTCATCATTCTATTGTAGTTTACATTTCGAGATAAAAAAAAATAAAAAAATTATCATAAATATTGCCTTGTATTACCGAAATTATAGTTATTTTTCACTCTGTGATGGTCGGTTGGAAGTCGGTTTTTTTTTAATTACTTTTTATTTTCTCTTCCACACAAATTCGTATATCTTCACTTGCTAAGTAAATAACAGTGACTGGAAGTAATTATAACATAGTCAACATAAAAATATGTTAAAAAAATACGTACCTACTTACTATAGAAGCTAACTTAAAACCCACTAATAAGAACTTGTTCTATAAATGGGACCATTCGGTCCCAAACTAAACGTACTTACCAAAAAGTTCTGAGGTTACAAACATTAAAAAAAAATGAGCAAATACAATCGAATTAAGAACCCTCCTCCTTTTTTTGAAGACGGTTAAAAAATAACTTAATTTTAAGTTACACTTCAAGTCACATTAATGCACCTTACTTACCCAAATTCTGTCAATGTGTCGAAACGATTTTATAATATTTTCAACAGTTGCCAAACGTATATCCGCTGTATTGCATTCATACCATAGTAATAATGTTACATGCAATAAAATTATAATAACTTAACGAGTAATTTAATAGGTAAAGTATCTTTGTTTGACAATCTTGCGAAACAAATCATTTATTTGCTGATAATGTAGATATAGGTACATAAGTTGCAGTATTTGTAAATTGTCCCGATACAATTAAATTTGAATTTAATAATATAGCTACAATCATTACAATTATTATTAACACTAGTTAAAATTTAATAACTCAGATCGATCTCAAAAATGAATGAATAAAATTTAAATCTCTCGCTTATCATACAATGAAGAATAGATATTGTCGTAATGTGTATTGTCAAAAAGCTTAAATGTCAAAATATTCGAAACATTAACAACCTATCACAATTATTATTATACGATAATAAATGTAAATAAAGTCATAATGTGTAGGTAATGTCAATAACTGTAATGTCAAATGTAATAATTAATTAGTGATAAAATAATATTAATAGTATATACGTGCGTGTATATAATAAAAAATGAGAGAAAACAATTACACGGCATCAAGCAAGTCGTCCGCATCGCTGTCAAATTATGTTTAATGTCAACATAGTTTTTTTTTTTTTTTTTTTTTTTTTCAGGGTGGGAAATCATCAAATGACTTCTCCCGCTCTGGGCGGAGCAGGAGGGCGTGTCAGACTTTTACTGACTAAAACCCACCCGTGTTCCCTCAGTTGCCCGTGTGCCAGGGGCGACGGTATCTCTTTCGAACAACCCGCACCCCTGGCAGGCATCGGCCCTTGCGGACCCCACCAGTCCGGCGCACCAGGACACATGGCACGCCGTGACCACCCCAGGAACCAAGTAGCACAAGGGCCCCAGACTACCCTGGCACCCTTGGCTCCCTTGGCCCCCTGCGACGGGTCAGCACAGTGGCCCCGCCGCCTACCACTTCTCGGCTGCAGGGGATAGGGAGAGCGGCCAACGCTATACCGACACTCCTCTTCCCCTGCGGCCCCACCGCGTCCGCCATCAAACGGTGGCGGCCCCGTCCAGGCCACGGAAGGGAAGAGGGCTACTCAAAAGTACCGGCACTCCTCCTCCGCCGCAGCCTGTAACCCTCAGCCGCGATGCCTCCCATTCGACATCGCGGCCCGCCTCAGTTGCGGTGCACCTCACCGCAACCTACTTTTTGGCCGCTACGTCGTCGGCTTGGAGACCAAAGCCCTGACGAGCGGCCCCACCTTTGGGTTCCTCTTCGCTTCACCGTGGGAGCGGACCACGGCTACTGAGCCCCCCCGCAACGACAATGCGGGAACCCACTGGGGGGGATGTCAACATAGTTAGGTGGGTATATAACAAGTATGTAAGCAATATAGAAAGTTTATACCGCAATGGACAGGAGAAAGACTGTCAGACATCATTCATTTTTAACCGACTTCAAAAAGGAGGAGGTTCTCAATTCGTCGGAACCTTTATTTTTTGGATTTTTTTTTTTTTTTTTTAATGTATGTTCCCCGATTATTCGAAGATGGCTGGACCGATTTGGATTTTTTTGTTTGTTTGAAAGGGTATACTTCCCAAGTGGTCCCACGATCATCAAGTCAGGATCTGATGATGGGATCCTGGAGAAATAGAGAGAACTCTTCAAATTTTATAGACACACTTGAAGCGATTTGGGTATTTTTTGGAAGAGTACTTTCTCGGAGTGGTCCCATTTCAATTTGGTGAAGATCTGATGAAGAACTTCGGAGATAGGCAACGGAATTCCTCAATAAATGATAGCAAATGGACTGGGATTGCTGAAATCTCATGTCTCATGTCTATTGTTTACACCAGTTCATAACATAACATCACGCCGGTACGCTGTGAAGGGGTAAGCACATGTGAACCACTAAAAAGTGGAAAAAAAAAGATTTTCCAAAACTAATACAACCGGCTTCCAAAAAACACTACAAAGTGAAAAATAACTTTAATTTCGGAAGGCGGTGACAAAACAATTATACATTACAGCATTTACAAAAAAAGTTGTTACATCACAGTCGAAAAAACGTATACAAACCATTGTCCACGAAGTGACATGATAACGAACGCATGATTTAAGAAAACATTAAAATTAATTATCACTGCGGGGGACACAGACCGCCTCTCTGTGAAAGGAAATGGGCCGTGATCAACCACGCGGGCCCAGTAGATGGTAGATGTCACATGTCTTTGAATTTTTGATTCTAGGATATGCCAGTTTTCTGACAGTGTTTTCCTTCACCGTTTTGAGAGCAATGGTGATGAAATAATTTACACAGAGTGCCTGTTTGGGTTCGGACCCACGACCTAGAACCCACTACTGCTGTCATCTCATCATTGGTGTAGTAGTCCGTAAATCAAACAGCTGGGTATCAGCATAATTTTCAGTAACGCCATAGTTAGCTAGCCCGCGCGGAGACGCGTCTTCTGACACCTCGCCCGTGCGCCTAGCAAATATAGACACTTTAATAGATACAACTTTTCTTTGTTCTGTTGGGGTCCTAAGTTCGATCCTTGGGTTAGGCAGAATGGCATTCGGTTGCTTTATTAGAACATTTACAGTGACAGCTTGGAGTCTGAATTTGTTCAAGAAATCAACAGACGCCATACCTATTGTTGTGTTAAAATTTTGAAGCCATATAACCACTTACTTGCATCTTGTATGTGTATTATTCCGATCTACCAAACATAAATTTTCTTATGGAAAAACTGTCAGACCCGGGATTCGAATCCAGGGTCTTGGTACAGAAAAATAATATCACCAGCGTTTGTTCCACGGCAAGAAAAAGACCTCTTCTTATACCCAGAAGGCACGAGCGTTGATCACCACAATTGCTCAAGGCGGAGTAATTTTGGTCCAGTAGTCAATTTAATTTAATATTTGAATATTTCTGTTACTTTCAGATTGCTTCGAAAGAATATCGATCGGCGAGCAACTGCCTCCTGACGCCATCTACCGGAATGTGACTGAACTAACAACGCGCGAGTGCGAGCAAATCTGCAAGCAAGACAAACAGTGCCAGAGCTATGATTATGGGTACGTACTCACGTACAATACATGTTGTTGAATATAGATGGCGCTGCTTGTTATGAAGTTAAAATCAGATTATAATATTATGTGTAGTAGTCTCGATTGTTTGTTATTTATATGTCCGAAAAGCTTACATGCTATTGTTTTCATTTTAGGGTTCTTTGTTTAATTTATATAAATTGGAGAATGATTGAAAGAGGTCTGGAATTGTAACTTTACGAAAGTTCGAATTCCAGGCCACTGTTTAATGTTGTTATGTTAAAATATGTTATTTTCTGTGTTAATATGCAACTGATAGCATCGCCTTGGATGCGAATGTGAAGATGTTTTAATTTGTGAATACAATTGATAAATAGATATTAAATATCTTCCATTCCAGAGTCGGCGCAAAAGGCAACGCGACCTGCAACTTAAGCAATAATGACGAAAAGTCACTCAAAGAGAAGAGTCTCCTTCTCAAACACCCTGACTATGACGTCTACGTCCGTCGGTTCCAATGCGAGCAGTCCCCTCCTTCCCCCATCCAAGGACAGTTCGATGACCCTTCAGATGGTCCTGGACCAGCACACAGACCCGTCTTTAGACCTGTAGATGATCCTAAACAACCTTTTACTGATGATTACCTCATTTCTGGGGACTTAGAATCTTATGGAGTATCAAGACCAGTTTACAAACCTCAATATGATGAAAGACCTGATGATTATTCGAATCCTAAGCCAGATTTTGATATGGGACCAAGTTACGGACTTCATAAGCCTCAAGATATGCCGTATAGACCTGAAAACCCAGGTCAGGTAGGGTCTTTTAAACCGAGGCCGGATCCTCACGATGTTCTGCAGTTACAAGATCCTTACAGGCCTAATGACAGGCCAGGATATCCTGTCAATGATTATAATAGGCCAAGACCACCTCCATATGAGCCAGAAAAACCTGAGTACCATTACATCATCAGACCAAACAGAAAGCCTAGACCTCAGGCAGACACTGGTTATAATAAACCTGCAAATGATTATCCTGCTAGACCTGGTTATGGTCAAGAGGATCCTGGTTATACGAAACCTACTAATGATTATCCCAGGCCAGGTGGTTATGGCCAGGACGACCCTGGATATTTACCAAGTCAAAAGCCATACCCAGATCGTCCAAGGCCTGGATACCAAGGACCAGCTGGTGGTTTTGCACAAAATTCCCCATACGACGATAATTCAATTCATGTCGAAATCCACGACCCTCCTAGGCCGTATAAGCCTCCAAAACCTACTTCTGGGCAAGGAATCTATGGTTACGGAACCTATTCGAGTCAGAATTCGTATTCGCAGTCCCAAAGCAGTCAGTCTCAGCAATATGGATCTGCTGCAGCAGACAGTGGTTATGGTAGCCCTTTTAGACCAGATCCAAGACCTGAAAGACCAGGTTATGGAGAACCCAGTGATACTGGTTACGGTGGTGGGTCAAAACCACAAAAACCTAGCAATGACAGACCAGCTTATGGAGCTGAGAAACCCTCATATGGTGCTGAAAAACCAGGATACGGAAATAACAAACCATCTTATGGAAATGATAGGCCATCTTATGGTGCTGAAAAGCCTTCGAATGATTATGAAAAACCTTCATACGGGAATAATAGGCCATCGTATGGAAATGACAAACCGTCTTACGGAAATGACAAACCATCGTATGGGAATGATAAACCATCGTATGGTAGTGACAGACCATCAAATGACAGACCATCTTATGGAGCAGAAAAACCGAGCTACGCCAATGACAAGCCATCATATGGAAATGACAGACCATCTTACGGAAATGATAAACCATCATATGGAAACAACAGACCATCGAATGACAGGCCATCGTATGGGAATGTCAGGCCATCAAATGATAGACCAGCATATGGCATAGAAAAACCTGCTGCAGACAGTGGTTATGGTACTAACCCATATAGACCTGATCCTAAACCAGAAAGACCTGGCTATTATGAACCTAGCGATACCGGTTATGGAGGAGGTTCAAAACCACAAAAACCCATCAATGACAGACCATCTTATGGTGCTGATAAACCCACTTATGGTTCAGAAAAACCTACGTATGGCAACCAAGTTTCCTATGGCAGCAACCATGCATCATTTAGCAGTCAGAGCGACTATAACAGCCACCACGCCAGTTACGGCAGTCAATACTATGGTAATAAACCTTATGGTCAACAAGACACTGGTTATGGGTTGCAAAAACCTACCCATGATTATCATAGGCCTTCCTATGGAACTGGGTCTTATGGGGGAAGTCAAGGAGGATATGGCAATAATCAGAGCTTGTATGGCGGTGGACATGGGTCGATTGATAATGATCAAGGAGGTTATGGTGGACAGGGAAGCTACGGTGGAAGTCAGGGGTCTTATGGAGGTAGCCAGGGATATGGGAGTGGGTCTTATGGGGGCAGCCAAGGGTCTTATGGCAGTAATGCCGGTTCTTATGGAGGCTCCCAAGCATCATATGGAGCCACACAATCTTCACAAAGCAGTACAAGCAGTTCATACGGAAGCCAAGGTTCTTTTGGCAGTCAAAATGATTTCAACAGTGGATCTTATGGTGGAGGCCAAGGGTCTTATGGAGGAACTTCAGGTTCTTATGGAGGCAGCCAGGGGACTTATGGAAGCAGTACTGGGTCCTATGGAGGTACTCAAGGATCCTATGGTACTCAAAGTGATCAGAATCGACCCACGTATGGTAGTAGACCATCTAATGATAAGCCTGCTTATGGGAAGCCGCAGAAACCGAAGCCTTCTTATGAAAATGATGACGCTGATACAGGTAAGACTCTTTGTTTACTTTAAGAGCTTTATATAGCTTTGACAATAAAAACCGCATTATGTTCAAGAAGATAGGCAGAAAGATAACAGAAATTCTCCCATTGGGGCTTCTATTTTGTATTGATTTTAATTTCCTTAGCTCCTGACTAAGCGCATTTTCTGTCATGTTATAACTTAATATTACTTTTATTTCCGTTACATAAAATGAACACGACCTTACAATTGCTTAAAGCAAAGATACAATGAATTACGGACCCTGTGAGGTACAGAAATAAGATTAATTTTGATATAAAATTTGTTAACAATATTTTTATAAATACTTATGTAAACATATCATTACACCTTCTTTCCCCGTAGAGTTGGGCAGAGGTGCGCCAGTTATGGTTGAGTCCCATTAAAAAGGGGGCGAGCCGATAGGCTCCATTATCAATGGCAATAGCCATCCACCGGGCATAAATTCAAACTCTGGGCTGCTACTGAAAATTTCATATGGAAAAAGCCAATACTTAAATATATTAAGTTATTAAAATTAATTAGGTAATCACATCAATGCAAGATACAGACAGGAACATGTCTTAGTCAAAGCACGTGCTTATTAATGTTCAAACATCTCTCTCATATTAATGTTTACGGTTAGTCTTTGCCCAAAAAAGAAGACAATTTACACGCGTGTTGCGGAATTCTTTCTATTATAACTAGAGATCGTATAATCGGATGTATATTTACCTAAAGTTAATTTTTAGTTAAGAAAGTATGGAAGCGGCTTCTTAATATTTTTGTAAAAAAATCGCGGCATGCCAGCAACACGGGAATGCATAACGCGACTTTTAAATTATTAGGATTGCATAACTATGTAGATTCATATTTATATAAAATGTACCCTTATACAAATGTGTAAGTCTGTAAGAGAAGGGGTGGTGTGTGTTAGTTAGAACAATTTAGTTTTTACATTCAATTAAATTTTTTCGACACAAAAACCTGTTCCATATTAGCCAATATCTCAACTTTAGGTGAATATGCATCCCAATATCCGATCTCTGATTATAACTCTCTATAGGTTACGGCAAACCACCAGCCTTTGACGAAGACCGACCCGACTACATCAACCCAGACGAACCAGGCTACGACAGCGACCCTGACAAACCAGCATACGGTAACGAAAAACCAAACACAACCGGGTATCAAAAACCGAATGTCAAACCGGTATATGAGTACGAATTGGACAAGCCTGGGAATGCGCCTAGTTATATAGCTAGGCCGGGTGGAGAAGTGGTGACTTCTAAGCCAATGGCTATTAGTGAATACGAAGATGCTTATGGCAGAAATCCTGGGAAGGAGATTTATAAGGGTGAGTGATTTTCTGCCTTTATTTTTATATTGGACATATTTTATATCGCTATGTACATATAAAGAAAAGAAGAAGAAAGAAAATACATTTATTTAGCACAGACTAAAAAAGGCACACAATACACAACAAAATAATAAAATAAAGTGTGCCTCACGGCTGCGCTAAAAAGGCCCAGTTCAGCATAAATGCAAGACAACTAGTGCCTGACGCCATATGTTTGTATGCTCATCTGTTCCCTCATAACTTCTAAAGTACCTACTTATCAAAATTAGGCAAATGAAGCGTCTGGTGGACATATACAAAAAAAAAATCAGCTGTTCCATACATTTTGACCGCGAAGGTGTTGCACTTTTCTGTGAAACAGCTGATTCTTTTTTGTATAACCGACAAAAATTTCTGCGCTGTGGCGTCTAGACTAGAATGATATGCTGAATTCATGGTTACAGTTTGCGCACTGGTAAAAAAATTATCCTGTAAGTAAATAGCCTGTGTGACGTTGAATACAGCGCTTTCTAGAGGATAATTAATTAAATTAGGTGGTCGGTCGAGCAGAAGTGGAGTAATCTGGAGCAACAACAATAAATTACCGATGTGTTTCGGCAATATTGCTTCTGATTGCTCCTTAAATTTCATGAGTTGCCGAATATCCAATCGGTTTGGAAATTTTTGTCAATTTTATTTCTATCTCGTTTGTACGTATAACTACGTCTCGTTTTTGCAAGAGGAACCGGCCGGCGGTGGAGGCGGCGGGGGAGGCGCATTGCCTAGTTTTTTAAGTTGCTCCATATTGTGTGGCCGTATCTCTGGCAACAGGTTGCTACATATTGGAATTACCCTAAATTGCTGTATGTAGTCGTGACGTCATATTTGACGAGATTTGCCCAAGATGAAGCAATTTTAGTTGCTCGTGTAAGCGCACCTTTCGAAGAATAATGCACTACGACCCACAAAATTATGTTGTTTAGAAAAAATGCCAAACAGCATTGCAGAACAAACAATAAAACGTATTTAGCAACGGTCTTTACACAAACGTACTGGAAGACTGGCACATAAAGAATACGCAATTAATTTTAACAATTGAAAGAATACGGAAGCTTCTTTTGGTCTGCAGTGTAAATTAGTTTGTTGGTTTTAAAACAAATGATTGTTGTTCTATGTGTGGATCGCAGGTACATCTAGCGTGAATTATAGGGAGATATTTAAAGTTTTTCGTCGCGTTTCGTGAGTTTTTAACCGACTTAAAAAAGGAGGAGGTTCTCAATTCGTCTGTATGTTTTTTTTTGGATGTTGTAACGCGATCTCTTCGTCAATTAAGGATGGATTTCGAAAATTTCTTTTTTTTAATGGATAGGGTATGTTCAGGGGTCCATATAAATTTTACTAACTTTGCTTCAGTAGTTTTTCTACCAGTTTTTATTCACTTAATGTATCTTGATGACATTCCGCTGTTTCCTGTTACTTTTTTTTAGTTATAAAGTAGTGGTATACGAATTGGTGTGGGGAGGTACCATAACTAAAAAGTAAAAAAAAAACAGTGGCACTCTTGGAGTGCCGACAGAAGTGAAAACTTGAACAATTACGTGTGTATTTTTTGAATCGTCAATATAGGATTTCACATTGGTTCCTTGGGTCCTGATTGCTCTCGGTAAAAATGATAAACGAGCGATCGACTTCAGCCATTAAAGGTAAAAGCACAGATTTTTACAATAAAAACACAAAGGGACAGAAAGGGATAAAAGAAATAGAATTTCCTAATGAAAGAAAGAGTTTTCCAAAAGACATCAACGCGCGACTCATTCATGTGGTCGAGCGTTCGGTGACGATGACGCGACTTTTGATTGATTGATTGACACAACTAAAATCGAATTTGACAATCGTGACTCCTGCAGGCTTAGCATGACGCTTTCTATTTCTACTCTACTGTAGAATAGAAATCGCTTGTCTACATTTCTCGGTGAAAAACTGACAACTGTCTACACGAAAACGTAATTTTTGTCTAGTCTTCCGTCGACAAAACGCTTCTCTACGGTTGTCGTGCTGCAGGTGGTATTTTTTTTCTTTTGGCTTCGCGTGGTACTTGTGTGTCCTACGCAATGATTTTTTTAAGAGCTGAATGAAGCGTGCGGAGGGGCCAGCCTCGACGTTTTTATATGGAATTTTTCACTTTATGTATGAAAAAAAATATTACCTACATGTTGAGAGTATGGGGCTTGCGGGTTTTATAAAGCGGGTCTAAATTATCATCATTTTTGCGATAGGACACACCATTTTCGAGATATAAGCAAACGAAAAGAAAAAAAAAGATTCAATACTGTTTTTGCACCTGAAGTCGAAGTGTTGGTGTGAATTTTAGTTCATGACCACTAGTTTTATTCCACACTTTTTTAATCGCTATTAAAAATAGTCAGATTTAGTTAGAAAAATTAATATAGTCAAAATTTTTGGTGAAAAACGACAAACTCAGAATAGCAAAATTACCATCTTCACTAAATTAATAATTCAGTGCACTCTTAGTGCTGTCAAACTAAATTATAGTTAAGTTGTGTCACTTTAGTCAATTTCAGAATGGGAAATCGTCGTTTGACAGGAATAAACTAAATTTTGGTGATTTTTAGTTTAGTTTAGAGAATTTTGTGCCAACAGAATCGGCACCAATGTACACCTTTCTGATGTTTATGCTGGGGAGTTTGTTGCGTTCTTCTTCCCAGCTGAAGCACTAGGAAGGTCACCACTTCTTCTTATGTATTTGCTAGCTGTCTTATGTATTTTGACGTTCGAAAAGTGCTGATTCTCAGCCTAATTTGAATAAATGACTTTTGATTTTATATTTAGCTCCACGTGCTAATAGCTGTTTATTTACAAATGTAACGGTATACAGATGCATACATTTATACAACGAAAGAAAGAAAGAAAAGGTATTTATTGTGACTCGCACAGGAAGATCACATACTTAAATAAACACACAATGGTACAAAAATTATAAAAACAAATTCCTCGGAAGAAAATAAAAAATATTTAAAAAATAAATAAAACGGAAAGTCCTGCACGAGGCCAAAAGGTCCCTACCTCAGCATGATGCTGCGACATTTAAAAAGTGTCGCAGCGCTGGAAGCCTGCCCCAATATAGCTGGAGAAAGGAAATGAAATGAAAGAGGAAATGGGTTAAATGTAAGTCTAAAGACGTGCCTAAACATTTGATAATATTTTAAGGCCCTTTCTAGTTTTTCTAACTTTGAGGCGGCAATGAATATGCATTTTTGGGAAGCTGTCTTATATTTTTTGATGTACAGAAAATATGAATACTTTGGAAAAATTATAATCTAAGGGTCAGTTCACACCGAGACGGGACGTGACGCGACGCTGCGTGCACTTTTTAAGATCACGATACAAAATAGATCTTATTTACTGCACAACACGGTGCATCTCAGCGTTCTTCGACACGCTTTCGCGCTCGTAGTGAAATATACCTTTACGTGTTGTAAATAAGTTAGATATTCTGTTGCTATCTTAAAAAGTGCGCGTCGCGTCACGTCTCGGTGAGAATTGACCCTAACACCTAACACAAAATTTGATGAACCCCGTAACTCCACTTAACAATCAGAACCGACCATGGGAGAGTAAGGTCATGAAACTACAAACATTTAGATGCAAATGATACTATTCCATGATGGCGGCGAAAAACAATGGAAGCCCGACCCGAGGTTGAAAGTGACGCATTTTGGGCATTTACAAAAGGTCATTATTATGGTAACTGGCTTTAGTTTTGATTTGGATTAAATAAAGTAGCATGTAATGGGTAAATTCGATTTGTTATGTACTTTCCGAATATTTTGTAATCTCAGTTATTGCACAGCTGTCAAAACCACGGTCATATCCGCAAGATTAAGATAGTTGCCCCACTTTTTCAAATCACTGTTTATCTCTCAATATAAAAAGCGAAATACTTTATTTGTAAAACTGGCCGATACTTTAGTTCTTTTTTAAACAAATTTATAAAAGTAACAAATATTACCCCTTCCCCCCGGATCTCTGTGCGGTACAGACGTGTTTTGGGTTGGCTATGTTGTGAATTTTTAATTTAAATAATTAAAATCAAATACCAAAATTTCGTGAAAGTACCAGGCGCGCATAAGCAGTACGAAGCCAAGTGTAACCAGTGTGCGACGAGCATCACTATATGAGCTATCTCTACGTATCAACTGCGTGAGTAATTAACTAATTAGCCAATAAGGTCAAAACCACGCCTCTCGTCCCTAATCACCGGCACTACTTGCGCGCACTAGACGCGATTGTCACCGCCCACCAACGTACCGGTGCGCCCGTACTGGGAGCGTAGCTATCGCATAGTACCAGGAGTACTAGACGAATCTAAATGAATATGCCGCTTCGACGTACTCCGCCGCAACTAGCAACCTCCTCGGAAGCTTTGATCTCCCCATACCACGGCGGCTCTGAACCGAGTATTCCCACTTGTGGTCTTGATGAAGTTAGTCTTAGTGACTTCTCAACCAATGTTACTACCCGAGGACCTAAACGGAAACACGACCAAGAATATATAGAGGAGTGGCAGTCCTTCAAAATAGAGATTATGAGTACATTGAAAACTTGGTCGGATTCTCAAAATAACAAGATCGACCAAATACTAACTAGCGTGAACGAGATCCGAGAGGAATATCGCGAACTGCGCAAATCTGTTGAGTTTAACTCAGACAAGTTCGACGACATAATTGCAAATGTAGCGAAGTTGGAGAATGAACGGCGCGATAACCAAAAGTATATAAAATCACTCGAATATAAATTAGAATCTATGGAGAGAAACTTAAAGAGTTCAACTATTGAGATACGGAACATCCCAGTGAACGATACGAAGGAGACAACAGAAGATCTGATCAAAGTAATTAAAAACGTGGGGAAAACCGTCAGTGTAGACGTCGAAACGACAGGTATCCGTGATGTTTTCCGTGTGAACACCAAAACAGACGGTTATAAACCTATAATCGTTGAGTTTACCAGTAAACTAACGAAAGAAAGTATGTTAGTAGCCGTCAAAAAGTTCAATCAGGTCAATAAGGACAGCAAACTAAGCACTTCCCACCTACAAATAAAAGGGCCGCAGACACCGATTTACGTAGCGGAAACTCTAACTGCAAACGCAAAGAAGCTTTTTTATTTGTGCAGACAATTTGCCAAAGAAAACAAATTCACTTTTTGCTGGGTAACACACGGACGGATATTCTTACGTAAAGCTGAAGGGCAGAAACAAATTCGAATTGATAGCGAATCTGATCTCACTAATCTAAGAGGGCAACAATGACTATCCAAGGCAATTATCAAACTTGTCAAAAACAATTTGTTGCCGTTTTTAGTTATTATAACTTTTAAAATTAATTGTTTACTTTTTATGTTATTTTTTACAACTTATATGCATGTTAACTTTTCATTGATTTTTGTCTGTATCTACACAAACTTTAGTAAACACATCAACAAACTCTACACCCATATATCTTTTAGAACACACAATTCTACATTCAAGGCTCATGTTAATTCATTCTCGCACAGCTTGTATACCCATTTAGCAACTGTACCCATTAAAACTTTACATTTACACCAGAGATTTATAAAAGTAACATTTATGCATTTACGTAAAATTCGATCATAATTCCCAATTATCAATAAATAATGAATTAGATGAGTTAACGGTCGCTGACTCTAGCACTTGCCTTATTGATTACTGCTCCAGTTTAATTTATACCGAGAATTCCCCTTTAAACATTATTGTTCAAAATATAAGAAGTGTAAACTGCAATTTTTCAGGATTGCAAACCCTCATCAAACGGTCAGAAATTGACTGGGATGTGATCATTCTAACGGAATGTTGGATACCCCGGACACCGTTTATTCCACTCATGGTTGGTTATCAGTCCGCAAACACAAACACCAACAGGACACAAAATGAGGGTGTTATTGTTTATTATAAATCTACCCTTACCTATAAAATATTGGAACCATCGCTCGTGGATGGCAACTGTCTTATTATCATTATCAATTCACAAACTGTGGTTCTCTGTATTTATCGTCCCCCGGGGGAAAGAAATATCTCAAAATTTCTGGAATCATTAAACAATATTTTACTTACTTTATCGACATACAATAATATTTTACTTACTGGCGATATTAATATAGACATAGCGCCATCCTCTTCAGATGCAAGAGCGGAAATTTACCTTAATCTATTAGCCTCTCATGGTATGTTGCCTGCGTACTACATTCCCACCCATTCTCAAACATGCCTTGACCACGTAATTGTCAAGACAAAACTTTCAGTGAAATGTTTAGTTGCCCATACAACCTTGACCGACCACTATAGCGTCATTATAAGCCTTTCGCATATGAGCTCCTCACACCATCGTTCAAAAACCATAAGACGTATTCATTATCCATCCCTTGACGAAAACATTAAAACTGTTGATTTCGACGGTATCTACTCTTTGGGTAGAGCTGATGAAGCTGTATCTTTCTTCCTTAGGACCCTAACCACTTTGATGATGACTTGTACTCAAAAGATCACTGTTCCAAGACGTAAGCGATTAATTAAACCATGGATTACTCCTGGACTACTACGGTGCATGCGAAATCGAGACAACCTTCATCTTAAGTCCAAAAAGCATCCTAATGATGAAGTTGCAAAAATAACCTATACCCGCTATCGTAATTTTTGTAATAACATTCTAAAAAAAGTTAGACAAGAGTATGATAAGGATGCACTCTCTAAATGTCAAGGCAACACTAAGAAATTGTGGGACACCATCAAAACAATCACCTACACCACTAAACAGAAAAGTTCACCCATGGATCTCATTGATTCAAATCAGCCCATTAACTCTGTCAATGAGATAAATCAATACTTTGTAGGAATCGGTAAGTCTTTAGCGGGTTCTATCACAGGGTTCCACCCTGCCACATACCAGACTTCTTCTATGCCGCCCTGTCTCTTTTCTTTTGTCCTTCTGCCCACTGATGTGGATGAGATCAAAATCATCATAGCATCTCTTAAAACCACTCGTGCCATCAAGTGTGACGACGTTCCTAGTGAATTAATTAAAAGATACTGTAACATATTATCTAATCCTATTGCGTTCATTTGCAACATCTGCCTATCCACTGGTGAATTTCCCTCGGATCTCAAGAAATCCCTAGTTCACCCAATCCACAAGTCTGGTAGCAGGGACTGTGTCAATAACTACCGTCCAATATCCATTTTGCCTACACTTTCCAAAATTCTCGAAAAAGTTATTAACAAGCAATTAATCAAATATCTAGAAACAAACAAACTTTTATCGGATAATCAATATGGTTTTCGTCAAAGCAGGTCAACTAGCGATGCTGTACATCAACTTACCGATACCATAGTTTCTAGGTTGGATGAAAAGAAAAAGGTCCTTACGATTTTCCTCGACTTGGCTAAGGCTTTTGACACCGTCTCTGCGCCACTCTTGCTGAAGAAGCTTGAACACCTTGGAATTCGTGGCGAACAGCTAAAACTGTTCGAAAGTTACTTAAAGGGGAGAGCTCAACGTGTTGTGGTCAATGAGTGGTTGAGTGATAGCTGCGAGATCAATATCGGTATCCCACAGGGGAGTATTTTAGGGCCTACCCTCTTTTTAATCTTTATTAATGACCTCTGCCAGTTAAACCTTATTAATGGCAAAATTATTACTTTCGCGGACGACACGGCTCTTCTTTTCTATGGAGATACTTGGGAGGAAGTGTACCACTTTGCTCAGATGGGTTTCTCGCTGGTCATGGCCTGGCTAAACAACAACCTACTCTCACTTAATACAGACAAGACTAAATACATAACATTTACACTAACAAACACTCGCCTCGCTCAAATCCCCTTACTAAATATCACGGCCCACTCGTGTAACAACAAATCTTCTAACTCATGCTCATGCCCAAAACTCGAAAAAGTGGACTCCCTCAAGTACCTAGGTGTAACTATTGACAAAAACCTAAACTTTAATTCCCACATCGATCTGTTGTCCAAAAGAATTAGGAAGCTCATCTTCATTTTCAAAAGCCTACGACGTGTTGCAGATTCGAAAGTTCTTAAAACAGTTTACTTTTCACTCGGACAATCTGTACTCAACTACTGCATCTCTGTTTGGGGTGGTGCCCCTAAATCTTCTATGATTAAAATCGAGCGAGCTCAAAGGGCAGTGCTCAAGGTGGCCCATGCTTTACCGTTTTTTTACCCTACCTCTGAACTGTACGCTATGTGCAAGGTCCTTACTGTTCGGCAACTGTTTATCCTTCAAACAATCTTGCGTAAACATTCCTCATTATGCTACAACTCATCCTTGCACGCTCATAAACGCATTAAGACAAATGTCTGTTCTACTCAACTGTGTAAAAGTAGTCTTTCACACCGCAATTTTTGTTTCCTTGGCAGTCATTTATACAACAAAATAAACTCGACTTTAAAAATATACGCCCTCACTAAATCAATGTGCAAGCAAGTTCTCACAACGTATCTACTGAACCTTGATTACGCTAGCACTGAAACCCTCCTAATTGTTTTAAGATAAATGTGTTTTTAGCCTGTCCATCACAACACCACACTGCAACCCACAACACCAAACCGCACCACACTACACTGCACCACACCACCACACCACACCACGACACACCACACCACGCTACACTACATTACACTATACTAGACCACACCACATATTACCACACAAACACACTAATAACAATTTTTTATTATTTTTTTTGTATCTTTTTTTTTTTTTTTTTTATCTTTTTTTTTTGGTTCTTTATTTTAGTTTCGCAAATGTTTCCGACCAAAGGTTAAAATTATTGTTACTCTTTAAGATTTAAGTTGTACTCATACATTGTTTTTGGGGGGGGCCTGGTAATCTGTGTGACAGGTTTTCCTAGTGCAGATACCAGTCTCCCACAAAGGTTTTTATTCACATATGTAATCTTCATATATTTAAGGTGCCTTTGTGGAAGAGAAAATAAATGTTTATTATTATTATTTATTATTATCTTTAATATTTCCAAAGTATTAGCGATTTTTGCGTACCTCTATATTTTGGAACAACTATCCCGCATAGGGGATAGTTGCCTAATCCATATAAATTACGTTTAGAGTAGATGCCCCGCCGAGAAACAGGAAATCTATCCCGCAAACACTTTGATCGCATTTTGTTTTCCCATGCAATCGCACAGAGACTTGCAACACGGTTCACTTAGTGATAGAGAGTCTTTCGATAGGTTAATAAAATAGCATGCGATTCATCCGCGAAACTAAAGCAATTTATAATCGGGGCAACTATACCCCTGGCGCAACTATCCTGGTTTTACCCTACTTAATTAAAAAAAAGGGACCAAGGGAAAAAAGGGGACGGTAAAGGGACCCACCTTTACCGCGATGCATCTTGGCCTACTCAAAGAAACCATAATGATATCTATTAACCAAGATGAGAAAATCAGCTTACAACGTTCCCACTGCTGGAACACAGGCCTCGACTCTGTGAGAGGGAGTGGGCCGTAATCCACCACGCGGGCCCTATGAGGGTTGGTGGATGTCACAATGTCTTCGAATTTTTAGTTCTAGGAAATGTCGGTTTCCTTACGATGTTTTAGTTCACTGATTTTAGAACAGTGGTGATTCAATTATCATAAACTACATGAAGTAAAATGCCGATCTATACTATTAGTAACAAAGCTGAAGAGTTTGTTTGAACGCGCTAATCTCTGGAACTCCTAGTCAGATTTGAATAATTCTGCTAGCATTTGACAGCCCAATTCTTGAGAAATGCTATTGGCTACTTCCTTGGAAAAATAAAAAAAAGGCAGAAACATCGCTAAGCGAAAACGAAGTAACAGCACGGGAAGGCAATGCAAAACGACGGGGTCGGGGGAACAAAACATTTCACGTGAAGGAAGTCGCGGGCAAAGCTAGTTTTCCCAGGCTGATTCTCGGCAACCGTAGGCGCGGGCTTGCGGACGGCGAGTAATGGGTAGCTCGCTGTCCGGTAAGGACCAAGCCCGGGTCGACGGCGCGTTGTGTTCCACGCGCGCCTCAAGGTGATGTCAGCACCAACTGGTGGGGTCCGCAAGGGCCGATGCCTGCCAGGGGTGCGGGTTGTTCGAAAGAGATACCGCGGCCCCTGGCACACAGGCAACTGAGGGAACACGGGTTGGTGTTAGTCAGTAAAAGTCTGACACGCCCTTCTGCTCCACCCAGAGCGAGAGAAGTTATTTGATGATTTCCCACCCAAAAAAACCCCTTTCTAATAATATCATCTTTCACATAGTCCATCTTTTGTTTCTTTGGTCTTCCCCTACTCTTAAAGCCATCGGAATTCATACTTAAAACTTTCCTCATGATATTTTCTTCATTCGTATCCGTATCACATAACATGGCAACCAATTTCCACAACAGTTATTATCGGTGCCACTTTCAAACTTCCTCATAATTACTCATTTAGTATTCTATACATTCCTGTAACGCCACTCATCCCTCTTAATATTCTCATCTCAGCTGCATGCAAGATGCCTTGAAAATAATATTAGCATGATAGCACAATATATCGTCAAGGCAAGGAGTAAAGTCCGGCTTCCGAAGTAGACCTCACAGGTTCTATAGAAACGACCAATTGGAACTATGCACCTAGCTTCTGACGTTTCATGAGTGCCCATGTAGATTTATGTGAAATAAAATATATTTTACATGGGGCTTAAACTTAACTGGCGCTACACCTCCGCCCAACTTTTTGGGGGAAATAAGGCGTGATTTATGTTATGTCATGTTTTTTTTTCATGCTTAGGTCCTCCATTTTGGTCTTCCCTAATAGTCATCCAAATATTATGACACACATCTAGAAAAAAAAAAACTTGAGAGGTGTCAAGGGACACCCGGATGGAACAAAGTTAAAAAAAAAATAATAAAATAATAAATAATATAAAAGACGAAATGAAAATATCTGGCTTGCTCTCTATAAGAGAGAGAGAGACAGACAGAGAAACAGGAGCACGCCGCACGGCTTACAATAGCTTACAATAGCTTACTATAGCAAAAAGTGTCGTTACAACTTTTCGTATGAATTTTTTCCGTCTAGCCCCCTTCACCAACGCGCGATAAGGAACTTCGTTCCAAAAACAAATAAGATCGCTGCAATAGAGAATGCCCCCACCACGATAGACGAGTAAATAGTTAAACTGCAATATGACATTGACATTACAGCTCATACCAAAACGGAAAAGGACCGTAAAGATAATACCCAAATTCCGCGAACCCATAACATAATGGTGTTTAAACCGTGTCACGCCTACATAGATGTGTAGCTGCCATGATGGCCAGATGAAGGCTAATCGTATTATGTCATTTGAAGCTTTTTGTGGTGCTCTAAGTGGTACATCCTTTGAGCAATTTATTTATTTATTTATTAAAACTTAATGCACAAGTAAAAAATACTGTACAAAGGCGGACTTAATGCCTGAGGCATTTTCTACCAGTCAACCTTGGGGTGATGCAGAGAGAAAACATGGCAGGTGCAACATAGGGGATAGGTTACTTGAAAAATAATATATTATATACTAATACATAGATACTTACATACATATATAGGTATATAACGAAAATAAACTTTGTTTTGAGAAATAACGATAGGTAGAGGATAAAACGAATCCAGCAATTCAGCGCTGGGATGCAGTGTTATGCTTGGATTATGCTTAGGTGGTTAGGATTTAGGTTCTTAACTTATAACAGTTATAACGTTCCCACTGGTGGGATACAGGCCTCCACTCTTCGAGAGGGAGTGGGCTCTAATATACCACGCGTGGCCAGTGAGGATTGGTGTCACATGTCTTCGAATTTTTGGTACTAGGATATGCCGGTTTCCTCACGATGTTTTCCTTCACCGATTTGAGAGCAGTGGTGATGAAATAATTTGAGAGCAGTGGTGATGAAATAATTTGAGAGCAGTGGTGATGAAATAATTTGAGAGCAGTGGTGATGAAATAATTTGAGAGCAGTGGTGATGAAATAATTTGAGAGCAGTGGTGATGAAATAATTTGAGAGCAGTGGTGATGAAATAATTTACACAAACTAAAGCGCCTGCCTGGGCTCGGAAAGCACGTTAAGCCGTTGGTCTCGGCTGTCATTCGTAGACCTTTGACAGTCGTTACGGGTCGCCAGAAGCCTAAATGTCTGACAACCAGTCCTACCAAGGGGTATCGTGTTATCCAGGATTGTGTAATAATATTATAAGATACGAAAGATATTAGCCATGTAAGATGTAAGTCTATTAATAAATAAAGCTATCTCCAAGCTATAAAATTACATTATAAAAAATCAGAATGGAAGCCAAATATGATCCTGATCATGTCAGAGGACACTGAGCTCAGGCAGGAGTGGGTTTTAGCCGGTAAGAGTGCGGCACTGCCCAGACTGCGTCACTAGTGAGGCAGTCTGGGCCATGAGGGTCCATGAGGTAATCCCACTCCTGCCCAAAAAAAAAAAGAAAAAAAAATCGGTTTTGTGTAGGCAGTCGCTCCATGTAAAAAAACTTAGTTTTAACTTTAAATTCGGAAGTCGGTGACTTTGGATATGTATTTAAATTTTTGTCACCGCCTTCTGAAATTAAAGTTATTTTTAACTTTATAGTGTTTTTCCGGAAGTCGGTTGTTTTTTTTTTTTTTTGGAAAAAGTTTTTTTTTTAATTTTTAGTTGTACCTACCCCACATCAATTCGAAATTTCATCATCCTTGGGGTTAAAACAATGCACATTTATGCGATAACAGCAATCGCGGTCGATTTGCTGTAATTTTTTTAAGAGTTCCGTTATCTGTCTCCGAAACTCATCATTAGATCTATATGAATAAAACCCTTTCGAACAAAAAATATATTTTGCAAATCCGTCTATAAAAGACGGGTTATGCCCGAACATTCATAAAAAAAAAACATGTTGAACTGATAACCTCCTTCTTTTTGAAGTCGGTTAAAAATACCGGTATTCAACTTCATGCATTAAGACTGGAACCCGACCCCAAAAATTGTTGGGAAAAGTCTAGACTAATTGATTGGTCTAGGTCTGATATAATTATGATGGTACCATACACTTATTTTTCTCCTCTCCTCTCAGCATGATCTACATAAGCCCTGAGTTCCCCAGACTTATTTATTTTAAGTATCGTTTCACATGGTGGCTCATATTTAAATGTACTCGTTTTTCCGCTTACATCCCGAAGGTCGTTTCCATAGTTACGCCGTACATCATCTCGCGTCCGGCCGATACCTTAAGTTTTTACTCAATAGTGGCACATAATGGAAGGTCTAAACAATTTGCCCAGGCCTACCGTTTGCAATTTGCTATTGGGGTGTGGGGCAAGTTATGAGCGAAATAATCAAAATTTAGACTCTTAAATTCAAAATTGATAAAAATTCAACTGTTTTCATCTTCATCTTCCTTTTCCCAACTATGTTGGATTTGGAGAGAAAGAAAGAAAGAAAATATATATATGTTTTTACATGGAGAAACTGCCTGTCTGACCTCCGCAACCCAGTGGGTAAAAAGACTGTCTATCTGACTTCTGGGCTTCTGACGACCCGTAGCGACAGCCAAAGACCCACGAATGACAGCCGGGACCCCAATGGCTTAACGTGCTTACCGGAGCATGGAGGTGAACTTGGTGTAGAAAATGATTACCCAACTACAGACCATCGCGGCAAGCGTAGCTTAACCTGAGTGATCGACCCGTGCGGCTATTATTATTTACCCAAAAGCTGCTCTAAAATTCAACCGATTCAACTTAACTTCTTTGCAATTCGTAATACATTAGAAACACATGCTTAACACACGAAACATTAAACACCCAGTATCCATTTTATGGTGCTGTGGTGGTATCTACAACGCTACATGCGAACTACGCATCAAAGACTTGACGTCACACAAATCCTGCATTGCGCAAGCAGAGTTTACCGTGCGACTAGTAGATATACAATATCCCGACATCAACCGTCGGGCAGTTGCCCACCAGACACAACACCCGTCTGGTCGGAGGATCCTCCCTTTTCCATAGACTATGAGTGAACTTTACACCCTGTTCCTTATACCTCTATAGTGCTATGCACAAGCCCAGTCATTTTGAAGGAGTTTTTCTACTGCGGCTTCCATCTTTATCAAACCTCTATTTACAAACTCTCTCTCTCTCTCTCTCTCTACCGCCAAGCCATAGCGTGTTATTTTTGTCGGGTGCCATTTTTTTTCTAATTAAGCAATACAGAGTGTACCCACCAGCGGGGTACTTGTGCAACACACAAACAGTAAGAATGACTTATGTCAATTTAACAAAATTTACCCTCTTATTTATCAGCGTCAAAAATGTGTGGTTAAACAGTCGCTAATCACTACTCTAAGCAACGTTTATAAATAAGGGGGTTATTGTGTTATTTACGTTGCTGAGCAGACATATTTTTCGAAAATATAAAGCAATAGATTTAGCAATATCTTTCAAAATAATTCAGATTGTGGATTGATCGTGTATTACGCAAGTAGGGTGCTGAATAAATGAGAAAATTTGCTATTGAAATTATAGGCACCACCCACCAATTTTTTCAGTAATGTTAGCTACGTGGAATGTCTCAGATGCTGCAGGTCTGTAGGCGCCGTTGATATCCGTGGTGTGGTGGGTTGGTGGTCCGTCAACTTTTTCGCCGTCAAATAACACATAAAAACTCCTACAAATAATCGCTTGATCTTACTTCTTACACCAAACCTTTACTAGATAGAGATCAGATATCAAGATTCTTTGAATCATTGTGTACAAAACTTATTGTTAATGTTATATCATACAGCCATTTGAGGTGGCCTTCGCCATTGTCTTTTGTTTTAAAAATCTATAAAAAAATTAAGAAGTCTTCATTTATAATTTGGATAGAGTTATTTTCATGGTGAGTTGAGAAAACAATATCTGTAGTCAAGTGATTTGCCCATTGCTTAGGGGTAGGTTCAGTATCGATAAAGAAAAAAAAATGATAAATGATAAATCTCTGCACTGATTGATAAACTATTATTATGATTGACATACATGTTCCTATTCTGACACTTTTTATTCAGATTTACACTTTGACATACTATTTTTTTTGTTTTTAATATTACTGTAGAAATGTCACTAATGATATTAATCTGTTTTTTGTTTCTTCTTTTCTTTTTTTTTTTTGGAATTCTAATGATTTGACATTTATAATTATTCAATAGAATTTCTGTATAATTTTGGAAAGGAATATTTTTTGCATGCCCATGAGACGGTAGAGTATGGAGGACTACTTTTTTAAGAAAACATCTATGTACTAATTACCCATGTTTGCAAAAATACATGAATTGATTTGATTTGATTTGAAAAATAAATAAATTAAAAACAAAATTAAAACATAAAAAAGTTATTGCAAGATCAACCTAATTTAGTACCTACTAATTTAAAAATATCAATCGTTTAGAATTAAAATTATTTTATTTGTTTAAATACTTACGTACTATCGAATGCGTTGTCATTTTGTCCTTCACTTCTCGCGTCCAAATAATAAGGGCCAGCGCATTATTTGCAACTGAAAACTAAACGATTGCTTTATTAAGTTAGTAGGTATTAAATGAGGTTAAACTTGCATTTTTTTTTTCCTGGGTTCCTTTATCAATACTGAACCTACCCCTAAGCTATGGCACGCAATTTCTTTAACACCCTGTATACTTACCTTTAAGTTTAGAGGGATGTGTGTCCATGGAGTTTCTTGCTCGTTCTTCTCCATAGGTACCTACTAAGCTTTGGAATGGACGACAACCTTCTCCTTATTCGTCGTATCGATGATTTTATCCACCAACTGCCATGGTACACCTGCAAATCTCCTCATCGACTAACACCCAGTTGCAGAAACGAACTTTAACTTTGAAAGCCGTCATTAAATACTAATCTTCCACTAACTTATTACTAGACTCGATTTTAACAGTTCTTTAATTTTAAGTAATGAAGTGCGAAACGAGGCAATCTCTACCAGTTTTTATTGGCAAGCACCACTAGCGCTTTAAAAGATTTTTTGTGCCACATCATTAAATTAATGAAATAATTTGCGTTAATGATCCATTATGTAATGTGGCATTATTGTTTGTCTTTGTTCAACTGGGTGTAAGAAGCTACGTGGGCCGCTGCCGTCAACACTTGGTCAGATTAGGGTACTCCGTTGATCCGCAGTGCGACTGTCGAGCCACATCGCAAACTTTTCCCCACCTCTTGTCGTGCTCTCCTGTGCACTAACCGCTGCAGTGTAAAAGGCCTTTGCGAGGCGAACGACAATTAGCTTACTCTTTATGACTGACCGACTCCTTAACTATTCAAAAGTGCCTGAAATTGGTTTCATTTTAATGAATGCTTTGAGTTTGCTTTTGTGTACAGAAGCCAACTAACTTTTGACATAGATATTCATTAAAACTGTGGTTGTGGTGTTCTTTAGTTGGTTGGTAGTTATTTATTTTGACTTCGACACTCATTACTTTTGTTATCATTGCGTCAGCGTTGTAGTATTTCTGCGGTCTATCTCAAATGCCCGTCAGTGCTTACTGACAAACACTGTGTTATTGACCATTCATAACACGTTTGAGGTCTAGAATATCATACACCTTAACCTAGTCGCGGGCTTGAACTCACTGGTGGGCCTGGCTAAAAATCACGCTGTCGCACCAGGCTTCGTGTCTGCCAGAGATAGTATCAGTGATGCAGTTAGACGCTAGTCTGCGCGCACAATGTTATTGAGTGAGATGCAGGATCATTTTTAGTAAAAATTCGCGAAAAATTTAAGAAAAGTCCTCTGGGAGATCGGGTTTTATGAAAAAGCCAATGCATAAATCAATGATCAATAAAGTTTATTGAACTTTTCGATAATTTAACTTTGTCGGTACTAACTTGGTTTTGGAGATTTTACACTTCTTTTATTACTTAAACAAGCCCAAAGTTAAGTAAAATTAGCAAGAAAAACTTATCTTTGTTGGCTCTTAACTTTTTAATGGGTTTTATTTTAGTATTCTATTTCCGTACAGACAATATTGATAATGAGACAAAACGATATCATATTTTACTTTGGATGTGCCATGTCAGACAGTGGAGTAAAACACTCCCGAAGTTTGTATCCAAAAAATGTGGACTAGGACTTTAACTGCCGTTATTGTAGTCACATGTCTGAGGAAAGAAGAGATTTTCTTTCCTGCATTCCAGATTCATTGTTCTAAGAAAGCTTCCCTTTTCCATACTTCACCAAAAATAAACAAAACAGAATCGCTCGATCTAAATTACGAGTCGGTAATTCACAAAAATTCAACAGAATGATGTAAGAGTGTAGTGTTATCATTTATCTTGTCTATTGTGCTGAAACCTTGGCTTTTGTCGGCACAATGATAGGAAGACTTGGTCAGGGTAGCAGCTTAAATATTGAGTATTCGAATGGTCTTTATTTTGAAGAGACTTCCCCTTTATAAATAAATAAAATAAATAATAGTTTAAAAAACTAAAAAACACGCTTTAAAAACCAAACTAAAAAAGGAGAAAATAATTTAATTCAATTAAAAAGCGTGGGGTGCTTTTTGAGGTATTTTTATAATCAATTAATGTCAAGCACCCCACGCTTTTTAATTGAATTAAATTATTTTCTCCTTTTTTAGTTTGGTTTTGAAAGTGTGTTTTTTAAACTATTTTTCTTGTGTCTTGTGTCTGCCTTCTTTAGGCAGTTCCCATTTTACAATATTAATGGTTTTCAGCACTTCGTTTTTCAATGTCTCTTACGGACTCCTAACAAATAAATTGCTTTTAAAATGTCCGTACATTAGAACAGTCTTACCGGATACCCACAATTTGTTGAATTACACGGAGGACTTTAGTTTCGACGGCTGAGCTCTGATGTTTTTTGTGCAGGCTTCATCTTGGATTAGTATTGTCTATGTCACTATGGAGAATGTTTGAAGTACCTGATGATGATGGAACTCCCTTTTCCGCACGTAAACTCCCATTCGGTCCATTGTGAGTGGGGATTCTTGCTAATAAAGCCAGCCTAGCTCCGCCCAAAAGCACAGAAGCTTCCTGGGAGCTTCACAGGCTTCGCGGAGCGACCTCATTGTTCCGAGGATTTCTTCACGTTGAGAAGCCACGGCCTCGCATTTCAGGATGACGTAGGCGGCTGATTGAAGACCCTATGAATCGTCAAAATTAAAATACTTACATAAACCTACACATATGAAAGGTCAAAACACGATTTTCGATTTTATAAAGTACTTATCTGAATCTACACCCTAATTGCGTAACATTTTATTAATCAGAATCTGAGTAATTTTGAAGATTATTGTATATTGAAGGTATTAATCCATTCTTTCAAATTTTTATGTTCGAAACACATGTCTGTTTAGCAACGTAGACAATGCCATGAATGTTTTGGAATTTCCAAAATAAAAGCGAATCCTACTAACAGGCCCACACTGTTCTCCCAAACCTATTAACACTGTAATTTGAAAACATTGTCAAAACCACCAATTATTTTTATTTTCAATAGAGTAACCGTGTAGTTTCTTGCCAGCTCTTCCCCATAGGAAACAACGACGTTTACTCTAGCAGAGAAATATTTCGTCAGTTACTTCAAAAAAATCTGCTGTTTCATAGAAAAGTGGACTATTATGTGGTTGAATCGTATGGAACAGCTAGTTTTTTTTTTTTATATCCGAGGAGAAATTTCAACGCAGAGGGGTTCAGAAGCACCATGGTATAAATAGGTTGCGAGTCAATGTCCCTGATACCCATAATTAAAGACAGACCTCATTCACCCCAATTTTTTAAAGCAATCTAACTATTATTATTTAGAAAATATCGTTGACTGGTAATTAGGGTTTTTTTTGAGGGTGGGAAATCGTCAAATAACTTCTCATGGAGCCGGAGGGCGTGTCAGACTTTTACTGACTAAAACCCACCCGTGTTCCTTCAGTTGCCTGTGTGCCAGGGGCCGCGGTATCTCTTTCGAACAACCCACACCCCTGGCAGGCATCGGCCCTTGCGGACCCCACCAGTTGGTGCTGACATCTCTTTGAGGCGCGCGTGGAACACAACGCAACATCTGGTAATTAGGGGTCATGCATTACTTTATGCATTGTAATAAGATTGAATTGAATGTGGCTCAATCAGCAGTAGGTATAGCAAAAAAAACCCTTATTAATAGTTACGAAATCGATTCAGTAGTCAATTAGGAACTAACTACTATCAGGACTTGCGCTTATTCTGTGATACCTTGTAACAATGAGAACTAATCACTTATACAATTTTACCTACCCAGGAATTCGTGCATTACCTTCTAAAAACCCCCAAAAACACAAATAGCGTGCATTAATTTATGAAACCATTATAAAACACCATGATATTATGTTAAACATTCTCATGGGAGGCACAATGGTAGGATATATTAGGCTTTTTGCCTCAAATAATCCTTTTTTAGAGACAATAGGCCGGCTGCCAAACTTATCAGATGTAATGAACACGACGTTGGCTTTGTGTGGATATGACTATTAAAATAAAATATTTAACACTACATACATACATAACAGACGCCTTGTTTCTCCGAAGGGTCGGTCAGAGTTGTACCTAAGTATACCCCAGGTTATCTATAGTATACCCACATTTCGCCAGTGATGTTTAAGATGAATCTAGTCCTCATTTTTCCCATACAAACTTCGGGAGTGTATGACTCCACTATTCGACAATGTACATCTAAAATTAAACATTATAAGGATTTGTCTTATTATTAGTATTGTCTATACGGAAACAGAATACTAAAATAAAAAGCCATTAAAAAGTTAGGAGCCAACAAAGATTCGTTTTTCTTGCTAATTTAACCTAAGTTTGGGCGTGTTTAACTAATAAAATAAGTGTAAAATCTCCAAAACCAAGTCGGTACCGACAAAGCTCAAATATCGAAAAGTTCAATAAACTTTATTGGTCATTGATTTATGCCGTGGTTATTTTAATAAAACCCGATCTTCCGAAGGACTACCCGCCTAAATTATCCTGCATCTCACTCAATAACGTTGTGCGTGTAGACTAGCGTCTAACTGCTCATCACTGATACTATCTCTGTCGGACACGATGCCTGGTGAGACAGCGTGCTTTTTAGCCAAGCCCACTTGTGAGTTCTAGCCCGCAACTAGATTCCCCTTAAGTCCCTTGAACAGGGGGGCGAGCCTATCGCCATCAACCGGGATCAAACCCAGACTCCGGGCTGCTGTTGAGAAATTCCAGATAGAAAAACTCAATAACACGTTGCTCGACCTTGGAATCGAACCCAGGACCTCATGCTCAGCAGTATCGCTTGCGACCACTAAGTCATAAGTAAGTTACAAGTTACAAGTAATTTATTTCATAACAATACTTACAGGTACATTGTGTTGAAAATTTTAAAAAATAACATTAAACAATTGCAATTAAAATAAAATTCATTAAATACATTTAGAAAAGTCAATAAAAACATTAACGGTCAATTAAAAATATAAGTACAATAGATCATAAATAATAAATGTCAAACTGATCAAATCAATCATAGGTTACAATTTCATATGTCATCAAGACCAATGAGACAGTTAAATAATAATAGGCGTAAATTATTTTATATTGAAAAACTTTTAATTTAAACCTTAAACAATATCCACTAGTGGTAATAGAGCAGTTGCGGTATAGTAGTATCTTGACCTAAAACTTATTGGTTGGAACTTAAGCTATGCATTCACTTGGTGTTTATTTCGACATCACTATTCCCAAAACAGTGAAGTAAAATATCGTGGGAAATAAAAAAAACCGAACCGAAAAATTCGAAGACCTGTGATAACCTCCATCCCACTTCGGGCCCACGTCGCATAGTGGATCACAGTCCACTTCCTCTCACGAGAAGCCTTTGTCCTAGCTGTGGGAATATGCTGATGAATATAAGAATGAAGAATATGCTTCATAGGCCGATGATGTAGGTAACTTCATAAGTTGCTCATTGTAATGGGCACTGAGCTCATTGGCCTATAATCTTCCCACAGCTGGGATACAGGCCTCCTCTGTTCGAGAGGGAGTGGGATGTAATATACCACGCGTGGCTAGTGAGGATTGGTGTCACATGTTTTTGAATATTTGGTATCTACTAGGATATGCCGGTTTCCTCACGATGTTTTCCTTCGCCATTTAGAGAGCAGTAATCATGAATTTATTTACACAAAAAAAAGCGCCTGGATTCCTACAAGTTGTAAGTCCGCCACCACTGCTCTCCTACCTGCTCCTACCTACCTACGGGCTATACACGATAGAGCTTCGTCCATCTCTACAACGTTCTTGTACCATCCCATTGTCTATTCAAAGGTCTTATCCACACAATTCCATACTCAATTTTCCATTCACATATAAGCTTATAGCAGACAATGCCTCTGTTCAGTTGCACTATGTTACGCGGCACGATCTCATTGACCCATAAACAAACATTCATGCATATTTTAAAACAAAAACTCGTTAATTTTTAACAATTATTCAATTAATAAAATAATACATGTTGTTATTCAATTACTAACGTAATAAAATAATAATTGGAACACTTTATTCCATTTTTAAACTATGGTATGATACAACTTTCAATTAGTTTTTAATTGGAACGGGATTAATTGCATATCAAAATTGAATAAATTAAAATTACGTTATTTATTCATTCAATAACAATTATGAATTGTTGTAATAAAAGTGAGGTGTGTAAAAGTGCATTTATTGGATTTATTGGATGATGCAAATGAAAAAGTGTTGTGAAAATGAATTTGTGGACTACAATATTTTTGTTTTGTCATTTTGTGTGTGTTGTGATTGGATCCAGAGTTATACTCGTGGAGAATGCACCAAGTATGTTTTGTGGCTATCAAAGTTAGCTGTTAATTAAAACTTAATTTCAGTATTTTCTTTAACTTTCCTAAGCATTTTGGTATCACCTTCCGATCTTAGACAACAGACCGGCTTGCCAGCTTCAGCCTAAGGGATGACTAAGGTGGTTACAATATTAGATTATGCATTCAATTAAATTCATAAAATAAAATGATAGAAAATGCATAATGCATGCTAATTACGTAACACACTATTTGATCAGAATTTTAATCATTTTGGATGTTACTGTTACTGTGTTGTTGTTGTTTATTCATAGTTCAAAAAAAATCTCTGTTTATCAACGTAAATTACGCCATGAATGTTGTGGCAATGTAAAAATTAAAGGGATTCCAACTGAAAATGTATTACGCAATTACTTCTCGGGTTTGATAACCCAAGTAGGTATTTATATTTTTAAACTTTTTTTTATACCTATTCAAAAATTTAAAAATATAACTTAAATGTACTTCGAATTAAACAAAGGACATAATATTATGGCTAGTTACATAATGAATTATGATTGTTTCTGTTAGCTAATCACGATATCTATATTCTTTTTTACAGTGGGCTTTTTAAAACCGTTTTATCGCAAAAACTAAGCCTGCTTTGTTGATTCATTCCGTTTTGCATTAAGTCTAGTTCGTGGCCTAAGCACCCACAATCTTTTGTCGTGTCTTCGACACGCTTGGGTGACGCTGGTGTGACTTATTCGTTGCAGAGGTCAAAATGGCATTAAGATGTTTTAAAATTCTAAGAACACCGTAGTTAAGATTCTCAAGATTATGTCTTACGTAATTATGTCTTATCTGTGGTGCATCTTGTATGTTGATGTCATTTTCATCATTAAAAGCCTTTGTTATTGCTGATGATTGTAGACTTCTAATCATCAGCGATAACAAAGGCCTTGTTTCGGTGCGATACTTCTCAGGTCATTGTCAATCTAGATTTGAACCCATAGACTAATATATATTTGAACCTCCATTCAGAAAGGATGTTGGTTCTTTCCTGCTTCTGACAAATAATAACTGGTATCCGACATCTGCATCAAAATGTCCCCGACCGACGCTTGCTCGTTGAAGCGCTAGCCCGCGCCGCAGCTGAGCCAGTAGCTTTAAATTCCCCGATCAATTATAATGCCAATATTTTGATCCAGCCTATCCCCAATGATAGCTGTCCCTCTATCAGTGACGCCCTGAGCCGAGGCCTGTACCCCACAGGGGGTGCCCTCAGCGTGCAGTCGCTTAGTTTGTAAATTTTAGTTTGTAAGCCCTGGCTGGAGGCGTTAAGATTAATTCTTAATGGCAGCCACAGGAAAGCCCGGTTGAGCAGTCACGGCCTCTCAAGGCCAACTGCGAGGTGCCCAACAAAAAAAAAAGTATCAAAATGTCCAACTAAATAATTTACCCGAATTTTTTTCTAAAACATTTATTTTTAATTTGTCACGTTTATGTAAAAAATTAAATTATTCATGATTGCCACTGTCAACTCTATGCAATGGGATCGCTTATAAATTATTGTTAAGCTTTATTTATTATGGATCTCCAGCTATAATAAAATAAAAAAACAAAAACATTTATTTTCAAGTATCCAAGACTATACTATTTATTTATTTATTAGATTTACACGGCTTAAAAACCAATTACATAAATCATAGTATATACATATAAGTACAAACATAACAACTAAACTAATAACAAAAATTAAATACTATTATTCTCACAAAAATATAGACACATAACCATTAAAATAATTGGCGAATTTATTCGCGAACAGATCGCAGTCTGAGTTGGCTTCCACGAGCTTGTTTAGTGCGGTCAATACGCGTGGTACGGGAGACGCAGCACGGGCTGCTGTCCGACACGAAGGCACGTTTAGCAGTCGATGTTTTCTGCTACAGAGATAATGTTAGTAACAATTTTCTTACAAGCTATAATAGTAATATTTACAAAAAACGATGTCTAAACAACTGTACTAGCAGGTACATGTGGCTGGCTTAAAAAGTGTAAAATGGGGCAATCCAGGTTGCTAGCAATGACAACCAGGAGACTGTTGGAGCTGGCACGCACTCTGCGCAACAGAGATGCTGCACGCATGCGTCTGATCGCAGTGAAGCCGTCAGTTTGCGCATCCGCGAACATCCCCGAAGCACTACAAAAGCGTGACAGCCCCAACAGCATCCTAGCACAATACATAAATAATAGGCAATGTCAGGTAGGTAATAAGTAGGTGCCACTCGTTACTTATATACCACATCATCACTATCACTACATATTATAAAACAAAGTTCTCCGCCGCATCTGTCTGTCTGTTCGCGATTAATTCAAAAAATACTAAACGGATTTTCATGCGGTTTTCACCAATAGACAGAGTGATTAATGAGGAAGGTTGCGTTGTATAATTTGTTAAGGTATTGCGTAAACTGGTTAACGCGGGCGAAGCGGCTGGCAAAAACTAGAGCAAAATACATTTAACATGTAAGCTAACAAAGTTACAATATTATACCATTACATAAATAATTTTTAGTACAAAAATATTGTGGCATTAAGTATCATTGATTTCGAAGTAAAAAGTATCGACGCCATTGTAAATCTATAGTTGCTTTATTAGCAGGCAAGGGCTTCAGATTCTTGAGGAGTGGATTGTGAGGCGCCACGGCATCCTCACGTTCCGCCTGACGCAGATCCTCACCGGACACGGGTGTTTCGGGAGGCTCCTGTTTCGCATAAGGCGGGAGTAAACGCCCGGGTGTTTCCACTGCATAGATCACCCTGAGGACACGGTGGAGCATACGGTGGAGGTCTGCCCGGCTTGGGCGGAGCACCGCCGTGTCCTCGTGGAGGCGATCGGCGGCGGCGAACTCTCGCGTCCGGCCCTGGTCCAGGCCATGGTACGGAGCTAGAGTGCATGGGTAGCCGTCATCTCCTTCTGTGAAGCAGGAATGCTTGCGAAGAGGGAGGCGGCGCACGTGAGGGAGAGAAACTGCCTGTATATGCGCCCTCACGGCCCTAGTCGCCGCAGGAGACGCCCTGGGCATCGGGAATCCCAGGCTGATTCCCGGCCACCGTAGGCGCGGCCTTGTGGACGGCGAGTATGGGCAGCTCGCTGTCCGCTAAGGACCAAGCCCGGGTTGACGGCGCGTTGTATTCCACGCGCGCCTCAAAGAGATGTAAGCAACAACTGGTGGGGTCCACAAGGGCCGGCTGCTTGCCAGGGGTGCGGGTTGTTCGAAAGAGATACCATAGTCCCTGGCACACAGGCAATTGAGGGAAAACGGGTGGGTTTTAGTCAGTAAAAGTCTGACACGCCCTCCTGCTCCATCCAGAGCGGGAGAAGTTATTTGATGATTACCAAACCTCAAAAAAAAGGGGCTTAAGATGATGCTGCCCATATTCTATTGACATAATCTCTTACGGCCTTATTCATAAAAGTTATCGAACATCTAAACAGTTGCTAAAGTGTGGTTTCTCTATGAAAAACCAGACTTTAGCAAGTGTTTAGATGTTCGATAACTTTTTATGAATAAGGCCGATAATCTTCTGTTAATCGCTAAGTAAGAAGTGGGGCATTGTAGTGCAGGACAGTAATTAATAGTTGCACCGCACACGGTTCAAAATCGCTTGCCGCTTCACATAGGTATAACACTTCACTTTTTGGCAATTTTCGCAAATATTGGCCTGGAGGAAAATAAATAAATATGACCTACTGAGATAACTAGAAGATCTCAGTAGGTCATATTTATTTATAATTCAGACTTAACGGATCTCCACCAAGGTTGCTATTCGCGTATTTTTTGTCAGTACATTCTTAGGATTTATTGTTCCTTAATTTTAAGTTGAACAGAATGTCTTGTTTGAGTAGCTACTAATGTTCTTAATGACGTAAGTTTCTGCTTGTGTTTCTTGTTCATCATCTTTTATAACAATCCGTTGTATTTTGCGAATATTTTAATTTAGAATTTTCTGTAAATTGTATAGTCACGAGCAAAATTCAATAGCGTTTTTCTCGTGGAAAAAAGATGGTTTCGATTATATTATTATGAAATAGGACAAAAATATTTCAGACACAACTTTAGGACATTCTCTATTTTTCGAATCAAGGTACAACAATGCTGCAAAACGGCTGGCATAGTAATATCTTCCCACACGACGCAAACTCAAAACTCAAAGCATTTATTTCAATTAAACCTTAGACAGGCACTTTTGAACTGTCAAAAAGTCGACCAGATGAAAAGTTGAAGCTAGTTGCCCATTCCAAAACGTAGATCTCTATGGAGAAGAACGGGCAAGAAACTCCAAGGACACTCTTTTTAATCATGTTAGGTATTACAAAATCTTGGGAACATTATTCTTGTTGCTTCTATATGTGAGAACAATGTAAAAAAAAAATGCAATTCTAAATATAAGATTTAAAACAAGTCATGGAAGTTAGGAGATTACCAGTCTCAACCGACGGCGCCCGTTCCCGAACTTGACGCGTGGATCAGCACCATCCAGCTCAACCATTTTGTAGGGAACCGAATGATCCAACACACGCGCCACCATCAGTGAGAAATTTAAGTGAGCATGACATACTCTCAACGCAACTAACTAACTCACTACGCAATCTATCACATAGTTAACGCTTTGTGATAGGATGCGTAGTGAACGGACCACCAATGAAATATTAGTTCTCTGACATTCTGGCCACTCATTAGTTTTTTAAAGAGTAACGGCGGAGTTTCTTGCCCATTCTTTTCCATACGAAACTACATTTTGGAAGGGGCGACTAGAATCAACTCTATTTCAATGTAAATGTTAACGTTCAAAAGTGCTTTTTAAGTGCCTATTTGAAATAAATGCTTTGACTTTGACTTAGAGTAGCCTCGTGGACGACAGGCCTTAGTCCTTCGAAAATAGCTTCTCATGAAGATGGTTTTCTTTGGTACGTTTCCGTAACAAGTCTATATGGCAGGATCTAATCGTTTCTAACCATAAATAATTTAATCAAATATCTAGTACAAGCTACGCTTGCCATGGTCGGGTCGTGGATAGTTGACCATTTTTACATACAAAGCCCTCCGTGTCTCTGAAAGCATGTTAACCCGTTGGTCCAGACTGTCATTTGGTCAGAAGTCCGAAAGTCTGACAACTAGTCACAGTCATAACTTTTTACACTGGGCACTAAATTAAATTACTAACTATATCAACATCACACTATTTATGTACTTATTCATTACTATTTTTCGTTTTATTTTTTATTTGACACATTTATTTTATTTTATTTAAGTATGCATACACACGTTGCAGTATTGGTGTAAAACTGATTTAAATCCGTCACCTCCAGTCTAGTTGAAAACCAGCGCAGGGCACTAGTTGTCTGGCATTTATGCAGAACTGGACCATTTTAGC
Organism: Antitype chi; assembly: GCA_947359405.1. Classification (NCBI taxonomy): domain Eukaryota; kingdom Metazoa; phylum Arthropoda; class Insecta; order Lepidoptera; family Noctuidae; genus Antitype; species Antitype chi. Next base: position 7,563,789 of record OX375835.1, on the reverse strand, counting down.
GCAGTCGTGAGGCACACTATAATGCTAGTTTCTGACTTCTCACCTTACACCTATAATTGATTTTTATTCTACTCTTTCCTGCTGTTTAATGTATATTGTGTGCTTTAAAGTCTGTGCTAAATAAATGTATTTTCTTTCTCTTCTTTCTTTCTAGTCTTACCAAGGGGTATCGTAGTACCCAGTAACTTTGTTGTGGCGGTTAGATAGGCAGTCGCTTCATGTAAAATACTGGTATTCAGCTGCAGTCGGTTTGACTGGGAGCCAACCCCAACATAGTTGGGAAGATGCTAGGCAGATGATGATGATCTTCTACAAGTACTACAGCAAACCTTATCTTCCACAGCATGTTTCCGCCGCGTCCTAGCCGGGAAGCGAGCCTTAAGAAGCCATGTCAGAAAAGTGGTGCCCTGCGAGAGACTAGAAGACTGCAGGGTGGAGTGTGCCACAGAGAAGAGATTCCCTTGTGAGAGCTTTAATTATAGGTAAGTAAGTTAAACTGTTTTTTTTTTGGAATCAGCATTGCCATCCAACGTGGCAACGCTGCCAGCCTTTTGGGCACTTTTCCCGCTGACAGCGATGCGGACGAATTCTTTGATGCCCAGTGAGCTCTTCCTTTTTTTTTACTTTATTTATTTTAAGACTAATAACTTGGATATTTTTTTGGATAAAAAGCTGTACAAAATGGCGGAAATATACTATTCTTTCTTTTCTTTTCTTTTTCTTTTTTTAAAAAACGTTGCCCCACACTAGGAATTTCTCCTGTATTGTGGGTGCGTTTACAAACATTTAAACTCACGTACACAAACAGCCAGACCCGGAACAATTACTTTTAGGTCATACAAATATTTGTTCCGTGCGGGAATCGAACCCGCGACACGCAGCGCAGCAGTCAATTGCTTAACCACTGCGCCAACCGAGCCGTCAACTATTGTTTATTTTATGTAATAAAAACCTTTTCAAACTTTTATTTTTATTACGTTTTAATGTCAGGATTAACTAAGGTGAAAAATCCAGCATAAGCAAATATCACGAAAACTCTTTATTAACGGTAAAACAGAGAGTACTTCATCGATCTATACATACAAAAACATTTTATTTAATCAAAAGCAACATACATTTATTTTTATACCTACCTTAGTCCCTTGGACACTTTTGATGTGTTTATAAATTATTGTGTCCAAAATCAACATCTCTTTGACACTCAGTGATAACTTGTAGTTTTACTGTTAGGTCGTAAACTGTAATATACCTACGTCTTTAGATTTTCACACGGCCCGTTGCTTTGCTTTTTTGTCAAATAGAAAATTCAAGTCGGCAGTCAGGGTTTTATAAGTAGCCAATTGGAACGTTCAATCCTCTTCCAAAATCCGTCGAAACTTGGAATCGTATATAAAATAGAGCTCAAAGTTTTCGGGCATAAGCTTGTGCTCTCGTAAAGAGTCCTAGTAATGCCAAAAGCTTAAGGCGGAGATTTCTTGAAAACGATCAATAAGGTGGTTTTTTAAAGCAGTGTATCTCTCTAACCGTAAATAATTTTGAAAACAAAAAAATATATGATATTTTATGTTTTTTTTTGCATAAAGTGATGGAACTTAAAACATAATTAAACATACTTTAATGCATCAAAAAAATCATCAAAATTACCTCTTAATTATCATTAAAAGCAGTTTATCCCTTCAATAACAATTATAATTATAATTGAAAATATACCATAAAATTCCAAATGCCAAACTGCATTCAGTGATCGATTATTTATGATTAAATAGTTAATATCTAATTTTATACGATTTTATTTTAATTTTTACGACATACGCTTGCTCATTTATTATTCGAATTTATTACAACAGATTTTAACCCGTATCGGATTGCAATATGAACTATTATCGCTCATAACGACACTATTTAAAGTTAACATGGTCATAAGTGTCTGTCGCGCAAAGCTGCACTAGCGCAAGTTTACGCCAGAAAACAGTATGTGCGTCAATGTCCCTGCTGTTCACTCAAATATTCAAACTAAAACATAGTTGCTAACACAGATGACAGATTATCAGTAACAAAAATGAAGTCAAATGTGTTTATAGTGTTCACACGAGCCGTTCGCACTATTGTGTGCGTTTCCTGATCTTTGGCGACCTTAATATGTTAATTGTTACAACATTTTGGTAGATGTATGTGTTTGAAAATACTTATTATAGTATTTTATTGTGAATGTTGTTAGATTTAAGGTCGTCACGGTGTTTGTCATCGCTTCTCTGCACTGTGACATTTGAAGTATGTTCCATCTATCTATCTATATAAATAAAAAGAAAAGTCCTGACTGACTCCCGACCGACCCTTGCTCGTTGAAGCGCCAGCCCGCGCCGCAGCTGAGCCAGTAGCTTTAAATTCCCCGTCTAATAATAATGATGCCAATTTGATCCAGCCTGTCCCCAATAGTGATAGCTGTCCCCCTATCAGTGACGCCCTGAGCCGAGGTCCGTACCCCACAGGGGGTGCCCTCAGCGTGCAGTCGCTTAGCATATAAATTTAGTTTGTAAGCCCTGGCTGGAGGCATTAAGTGTAAAATCTTAATGGCAGCCCCAGGAATGACCGGTTGAGCAGTCACAGCCTCTCAAGGCCAACTGCGAGATGCCCTACAAAAAAAAAAAACCTGACTGACTGACTCATCAACGCCCAGCTCAAACCCTTGGACCTAGAAAGCTGAAATTTTGCACAGAGGTTCCCTTTATAATTTAGACACGGAATAAGGAAGGATTTTTCGAAATTCAACCATTAAGGCAGTTAAATAGGAGATGAAAGTTCCACGCGGGCGAAGCCGCTTGCAAAAGCTAATTAAAACATAAAGATATTCAAGCTTTGCAGCAGTAAAGGCCTAGTGATAACAGCCGCTACCTACGAGTTGCAGGTCACAGGTTCGAATGCAGTCAAGTCACTTTGTGTAAATTATTTCATCACCTCTGCTCTCGAAACGATGAAAGAAAACGACAGGTCTTGGACCGAAAATTTCGAAGACGTGGCATCTACTAACCTGCACTGGGTGCGCGTGGTTGACTACCGCCAACCCTCCCTCACAAAGAGGAAGCCTATGTCCTAGCAGTGGGTACATATTATGTTCCCACTGCTTTTGTGTGTTAATTTTTTTCTGTCGTACCCTTTTTTTTTTTTTTTTTTTTTTGGTGGGAAATCATCAAATAACTTCTCCCGCTCTGGGTGGAGCGGGAGGGCGTGTCAGACTTTTACTGACTAAAACCCACCCGTGTTCCCTCAGTTGCCTGTGTGCCAGGGTCCGCGGTATCTCTTTCGAACAACCCGCACCCCTGGCAGTCTGTCGTACCCTTGAAGGTCAGAGTCGGCAATGTGTGGAATTTCTCAGTAGCAGCCCGGATTCTGGGTGGCCCGGTTGATAGTGAAATGTGGTTGTAATAATACCTCTGCCGTACGTTACAGTGAAACAAAGCGTTTGTAATTTAATAAATAAAAATAATTAATAAATAATCGTTTATTTCGGAAATCAGGTTCCATTTTGTTAGTATTACAGTCTTAAAAAATAATGTTAGTACGCAAAATATTAAACTAAACGGGCATGAAAGGAGAACCACTCATCTCCTGTTGCAAAGAGAGTGCCACCCCATTCACGCCTGCAGCATTGGTGAATCCCACCGTTCAGACAAGGACAAGACCCCAACGACAAAATATTGAATGGTCACCCAAAGTGGTTGTCCCAGCCAAAACTCGTCCTCTTCTGGACATGTTAGGCAGGGTCTACAGGACTCTGAACTTCATAAGGTACTTTCAACGTAAATAACAATAAAGGGCTCTTGGGAATGAGGGAATGTGCCTGTCTGGGTTCGAACTCACGACTCACTCGTAAGTCGGAGCTGATACCCTGGGCCACCACTGCTCTCTATCTATAATCTCTTCACTCAATGAATTAGTTTAATCCCGTAGATAACGTACGAACAGACATCTGCTACATTTAAAAACAAAGATACGACACCCTTTACCCACCTAACTTAAACGAAACATATTTCAGGTCAAGTCCCTTCAAAATCTTCATCACACGATCTCCTCATCATCATCATCGTCATATCAGCCGAAAGACGCCCACTGCTGAACATACGCCACCCCCAAAAGGGGGCATTTGCTATAATCGCCACGCTTGGCAGGCAGGCAGTATGGTGGTCAAATGCATAGAGAACGCTGCTGCCCATTCTCTAGTAAGTCCCTTAGTCGCCTTCTACGACACCCACGGGAAGAAATGGGATGGTGCTGTTCTTTTACGTCCGGCACCACACGGAACCAACACAGAATACGATCTCCTATCTTGCTAAAATCCTCGCGTCTTGAACAGTAGTCTTCTCAGATGCTGTAGAACAATTTAATCTTACAATCTACATAATAGTATGAATACTAGTACCTATGTACTATTTAGCAGAGGCCCTTCTCTGCATGGTTCGTGAGCATGTAGGTTGGAGCAGGGTTGACTCTGATGTTGTATTATTATTGCTATGTTTTGGCTTGAATCTTAAAATAGCTCCTTTACCCTCAAGATTTAGAATATTGTTCAAGTATAGATGGTTCGTGTTCAGTTTCCAGGTCTGGCAAAGTGTTTTTGCGTTTTTCTATATGGAATTACTCAGTAGCAGATATTTGTGCCTGGATAATCTTGCCCCCTATATCATGGGACTTAAACATATCTGGCGACATGTGGCTGTGCTATAGGTACGCCTCTGCCGAATTCTTCAGAGACACAAGGCGTGATGTTAAGTTACGTAAAGCGAAGTCAGTTAAGTCAAGATTTTGACTACCAACTTCTCGTGGGATGCTGAGGAAGAAATTGACTAAGACACTGCACGTCATAATTTCATTTTGCTCTTAATCTGTGATTGTGCCTTATCTTAAGATAAGGTCATCATCATCAGATTAGCTTCTTCCCAACTATGTTGGAGTCAGCTTCCAGTCTAACCGAATGCAGCTGAATACCAGTATTTTACACGAAGCGACTGACTATCTGACCTCCACAGCACAGTAACTGGGTAACACGATACCCCTTGGTAAGACTGGTTGTCATACTTTCGGGATTCTAGCGACCCTTAACCGGGACAAACGGCTTAACGTGCTTTCCGAGGCACGGAGGGGTCTTGGTATGTAAAGATGGTCACCCATCCATGGACCAACCGCGTCTAGCGTAGCTTAACCCTCAAGCCCCTCCAATAATGAAGCAACGACCTCATAGCTTTGCATAGTAGACCTTCCTATGAGGAAGTAGCTATCACAGATAAAACTAGCTTACAAATATATTGATGTGCCCAGTTTCGCAATCAAAAATGCTACCACTGATAAGCAAAACGATTCGTTTTTGTTTATAGAAACCGAGCAATAGTCATTAACCGCGGCAAGTATAGTTTAGCTAGATTTAATAACCCATGTGGATGTTATTACTGAGGCCCTAGATATTGGTTGCATTTTTTCTGCATTAGGAAGGCTTAATTTACGTTTGACGAGTTCCCCTATAGTAGAAGCCAATACCTGAGTAAAAACGAAGACAAAAGACAAAGATAAATATATTTATTTGACGGATATGGTAGGCACAAAGTTAGATAAGTATAAATACGTTCAGTAGGCTTAGCATGACGCTTTCTATTTCTACAAAGATTAGACAGTGCTTTTTCAATACAAAGTGATATTTCGTTTCTCCATTTTTGACATCGCACCGTAGATATCCTTCTACAATCTGCCATTTCGCCTTTCGTTACTAACGATCTTTGTCTAGGTCCTTATAAATGTAGACTATTTCAGAAGAATATTTCCTCCCAAACTGTCAAAATCACACTGACAACAAACTTTCTAGTCGACGGCCACAAAGTATTTACGAATATCTACAAAATCATGATTCGTTTCAATAGAAAAACATAGCTATCTTCTCATATTGTACATCATTTAGTTAATAGTCATGTCTATTCTTCCGTCGACAAATCGATGCTCGTGCTAAGCTTACTGGTCGGAGGATCCTCCCTTTTATGAGTATGAGTGAACTTTACAGCCTGTTCCTCATACCTCGATACATTTTAGAGCAAATACAAACTGGTTCAGCTCACCTAACACATAGTTTGCTATAATAGTTACTACGCTAACAGCCTGTTCGTAATCCATGACGTTTAACCTCGGCTCAGTTATCAGATGCATCAGCATTGTGTGCTGTTGCAGGGTTAATGTTAAATCTGCTGTTTGTTGTAACGGCTAGAGTTGTTTTAATAACTTTGTATGAAGAGCTGCCAGAATATTTTGAAATTAATGTTTCTAAGAATCTATTTAAATTACAATCTTTGTACATTGTAATCTTATCAATCAATCTGCCAAGCTTTTCCCCAACTATGTTGGGGTTGGCTTCTAGTCTGATCGGATGCAGCTGAATACCAATATTTTTTAACCGCCATCAAAAAGAAAGATTTTATCAATTCGATATGTTTATATACCGGATGATTTTTTTTACCGTCTGGAAAAAAATAGGGGTTAATAGGTGAACGGAGTAGAAGCCTATGGCACGGAAATTTAACTTTTTTTTTTTTAATTCTAAAATGAAATTAACCTATCAATAAATACTATTACTTATTTGTAGTAAACTTTTCATATAAAAATTAAAAAACAATAAAAAATTATAAAAATACAAAAAATCGACAAATAATATCAAAATCCAACTTATTGGCACCCTAGTCAACGCGCAGAAATTATGAATGAATTCGTAGCGAAATTCAATCCTTTGATTGAAGCCGGCCGGGGATAGGTAACTAACATTTTTTTGCAGGGGTACCGCTCAAGTGTCGCCGCATGCGCTCCCCCTCCCACCCACGCGCCCTTCGACCCGAGTACCGCGTCTCTCTCCAAGTCTCCAGTCCTGTGCGATTAGTCATAGTGTGACGTCGATCGCTGTTTTTTTCCGCGTGTGCTTCAACGTCCAGTATCTTGCCATGATGAGGTATTATTTTTTGTCTGGTGAAAATGTAAATGGTGCAAGGCGAATGTACGCCGACGAAGAACACCTACAATCCCTTAGACGTAACGGTATCCCTGCCCCCCGAATCCCTAGCACAGACTTGATACTCCGCACTTATCAGCGCGGTTACTTGACCATGGCCAGTTTCACCTTCCTGGTCATGCCAGAGGCAGAGGCCGGCCACCCTTATCCATACTCGTCGAAGACGCCATCCTGGAATATTTCCATCGACACCCGAGGAGGAGCACCCGGCAAGCAGCTCGTCGATTTGGCGCTCATCAAGTTCAATTCAGTGTGAATGTTTGGGCCGCGATAATACACGATCGCATAATTGGTCCAGTTTGGATCGAAGGTCGATTGACAGGGATAACGTATCGAGAAATTATACAGTCCGTTATCGACACAATGTTGGAAGACGTTCCTCTGCACTGTCTGCGGGACATGTTCTTCCAGCACGACGGATGTCCAGCTCACTACGAGCGATCTGTGCTCGCGTATTTAGACAGTGAATTCCGTGATAAGTGGATAGGTCGCTGGTGGACCTGTGAACTGGCCGGCGAGATCACCAGACGTAACGCCGTTAGACTTTTATTTGTGGGCTGAACTAAAACGCTTAGTGAGTGATTGTTATAAGAATTTAACATCAACAGGTTTGTTTACATTTCTATCAAAGCTGATCTTACAAGACGTCATTTATTTGGTTTACGGTTTCAAGACACGCGTCACTCAGTGTATCAAATTATTTGCCTACTAAAACGACATACAGCAAGGTGACGTATGTAGATACACGCGCAAATGTGTGCGTAAGAAGAGTGTAGAGATCAGCCGCGAAATTAATGCTAGCGTCTCGCTCACACTCTCGGCATGCTCCATTCATGGGCCGTCGCAGCTTACGCCCATTTACTATTACCTATTTTGCGTATTATTCGTTTTACGCGAGTGCCGTAGGATGTATTCTTTTTCATGTATTTTAAGGATATTCGGAACTTTTTCTATATCAATGGTACCAGGCAAAGGTTAGCGTATATGAGTTCTATTCTACTTACACAACATGTCATATTGTTCTCCAGACGCTAAAAAAAATCAGCCGGTATATATTTTTTATGTATGTTCGGGCATAACTCCGTCATATAAGGATGAATTTGCAAAATTATTTTCGCTTTTTCGAAAAGGGTTTAATCCGAAATAGTCCCATTTAAATTTCATATACCTAGATCTGATGATGCGTTTCGGAGACAGACAACGGAACTCTTCAAAAAATTACAGCAAATCAACCGCGATTGCTGCTATCGCATAAATATGCATTGTTTTGACCCCAAGGATGATGAATTTTCGAATTGGTGTGGGGTAGGTACTAAAACTAAAAAGTGAAAAAAAAAACTTAAAAAAACAACCGAATTCCAAAAAAACTTAAATTTCAAAAGGCGATGACAAAAAATTAAAATACATAAATATCCAAAGTCACCGACTTCCGAAATTAAAGTTATTTTTCACCTTGTAGTGTTTTTTTGGAAGTCGGTTGTTTTCCATGGACCGACTGCATAACTGATACACTTTGGTAAGACTGGTATGTCAGACTTTCAGGCACCCGTAACGACTGTCAAAGACCCACTGAATGATAGCCTGGACCAACGATTTAGACTGTTTTCCGAGGCACGGAGGGCTTAGTATGTAAAGATATATCTCTATCCACGGACCAACCGCGGCAAGCAACCTGATCGATCGACTCGTGCGGCTGTTATCACTTAGTTATAAGCCCTTGTAAATGTATTTTTTCATTGTATATGAAAACCCCAGTCAAAATCCCGGTAGTACGTTTCAATGGGACATTTTCCGACCTTCAAAAGGGTTATACCTATATTGAATGAAGCAAGACCAAAAATATGCATAAATCATCTTCACAGATAAAAAAAAAAACAAAACAGGTCATCCAAATCCGGCCCTAAACAATAATAATTTGCATAAAAGATGACGTGAATCGTCTACATATAAATATAATGGTTTACATTAAATGTGAACTGAAGTGACATAATTGGGACGACACCAAGGTTGCTTTGAGTATCTATGACTATTGTGCGAACGAGATCGCGAGACCAGCAGGGTATGACGAAAAATTTAGTGCGAATGACGTTAAAATTGTTGCTGATGAAGGTCTCAGAACCTACCTATGTATCTACTTAACCTTGGAACCGTATCAATGGGTCATCGTCATCTGCTAAGTCTTCTCCCATCTGTGTTGGTGTCGGTATCCAGTCTAACCGAGTGCACCTCAATTCTACATGGAACAAACCGCGACAAACCGAAAAAGGGGACAAACTGAAAAAGGGTACTGAACCTGCCCAGACTGCGGTCCGTAGCTCCTTGCCAAGAACCGGCCTAGTTGATGAGGAGGGTTTCACGAAGGTAGAAAAGAAGAAGAAGAAGCCCTGCTCTCGTAACTTATACGGTACCGCACCGAGTGGACCCAGCATGTTGCTGCGTCCTGCTGTACCTAAGATGCAGCTGTACGTTTCGCGTCTGCATCATTCCACGAAGGTTGAAGATATTGTGCAGTACTTGAGAGTGAAGACCAACTGGACTCTGAGGGACGAAAGGTTGGAATCGCGCCACGACGTCAACGAAGTCATTCGTGGTACGAGTTCCAACGCACCATCTTCAGCACTGCTTGAAAGAGGACTTTTGGTCGAAAGGTGTCGTATATCGACGTTTCCGAGGGCGGTTACGCGACACCTCGCAGCAAAACACGATGCCGACAACTTTACGTGTTTAGTTATAGTTTTATGCTGTTTATGTATGTATTAGTTTGTTGTTATTGTTTAAGATTATTTTTGTGTATTTTATCTATGGGTCTTAGTTGCCTGATAATAAAATGATTATTATTATAACTATCTGACCTCCACATCACAGTTACTGGGTAATACGATACCCCTCACTAAGACTGGTTGTCAGACATCCGTGCTTCTGACGACCCGTAACGACTGCCAAAGTTCCTCGAATGACAGCCCGAGGCACCGGCTTTAAACGCACGTTCTTGGTATGTAAAGATGGTCACACAACCACGGACCAACCGCGTCAAGCGTAGTATAACCTAATCGATCGTACCGCCTATCATTCGTGGATCTTTGACAATCGTTACGGGTAGTTAGAAGCCTCACAGTCTGACATTCAGTCTTACCAAGGGGTACCGTATTACCCAGTAACTGTGATGTGGAGGTCAGATAGGCAGTCGCTCCACAACTGCTCTCTTACATAAAGGTTTATTTAAAATAAATGCACTGGGTTTGAGTTTTGTACAGCCAGCCTATGTTGCAGTTACACTTAGCGAATTCTTCAGCAAATTCGGAGCAATTCGCTGTATATTTGTCGCCTCGTTAGTACGGGACTTTAAACTGTATATCCATATGACTTATGGTTTTTTTTTTGGGTGGAAAATCATCAAATAACTTCTCCCGCTCTGGGTGGAGCAGGAGGGCGTGTCAGACTTTTACTGACTAAAATCCACCCGTGTTCCCTCAGTTGTCTGTGTGCCAGGGGCCGCGGTATCTCTTTCGAACAACCCGCACCCCTGGCAGAGATGACTTATGGTTTAAATCAAATTAACATTTCCTATTACTATCCTCGTTAGTATTATGATAACCATTTGATAGGCTGTACAGGAAAACTAGGCCATTCTCGTTAGATATAACTAACTATATAGCCTACTTTTGCTAAGTGAAATTTTATTAGCACAAAACTGGGATTTCCCAGCAGCAAAACGCACACGCTTTTGTGTTTAACACATTTATTGGATGAATTTTCAAAAATAATTCCTTATTACTCACTTTTGTTATTTAAGGAACACTTCTTCAACATTTCATGCTCAATCAATCAATCAACTCAGCCAATCGAAGTCCACAGCTGGACTTGGGCATCTCCTATGCTGCGCCACAATACCCTGTCCTCTGCCTTTCGTATCCAGTCCGTCTCAGCCACCTTTTTGAGGTCGTCCGTCCATCTAGCTGGGGGGCGTCCCACACTACGCTTACCAATACGCAGTCTCCACTCCAGGACACATCTACTCCACCGGCCATCGGTCCTTCAACAAATATGGCCTGCCCACTGCCACTACAATTTGCTTATTCTACAAGCTATGTCAGTAACTCCAGTTCTTTTAAAGGAACTCCGATCATAGCTCGCTCCACAGCGTGCTGACCGATCTTAAATTTGAGGAGCAACCTATTAATGCTGCTATCAGTGAATTAAGATTATATTGTACTAGCTGCTGCCCGCAGCTCCCCCCGCGTCAATATAGATTTTGTTTTTGTTTTTTCATACAATCATCCACCACCTATTTCACCCCTTAACGGAAGAGTTTCCTGAAATCCTTTCTTAGCTGACGTCTCCTACTCAAAATCTACCTCTGTGCCAAATTTCATCTTCGAAGGTCCAGAAGTTTTTGAGATTTCATGTTTAATCAGTGAGTGAATGAATGAGTGTACTTTCGCTTTTATAAATATACAAATTGCATTTACAAGACTATTCTGTGTGAAACTGTCCCACAAATAATGGGGCACTTAATGCCGTGTCCAGCGTGTCCTGCCGGTCTATTCTGTAAAAATCTCACCGTGAATACTTAGGTGAAGTGAGCTCTAAGTGAGGTGTCATTCCACCTGATGGTACGGATTAACACTATTGACAGCTCATTTTAAGCTCACTTCACTCAAGCTTTCACGGTGAGATATTTACAGAATAACACTCCTTTTGTCTGCGTGATCTTTCGCTTTATAATTAGATAGATTTATCATTCGGTAGACCAGTTTATTCAGTAGATTATATTACGAGCCCCCAATTACATGGGATTTCAAACATAACTGGTGAAATTAGTGCTATTTGTACACCTCTGCTTAGCCCTTGGGATTACAGTCATGATGTTATGATAAGGTAGATTCTATAACGCCAAAGAGATTTAAGATTTAAATGTCTTTGCATTAAGCAGAACAATATCGCGACATATCAATTAATATGCGCCCTCACGGCCGTAGTGGCAGTACATGCGCCCTCACGGCCGTAGTCGCCGCGGGAGACGCCCTGGGCGTCGGGAATCCCAGGCTGATTCCCGGCCACCGTAGGCGCGGGCTTGCGGACGGCGAGTAATGGGTAACTCGCTGTCCGGTAAGGACCAAGCCCGGGTCGACGGCGCGTTGTGTTCCACGCGCGCCTTAAAGAGATGTCAGCACCAATTGGGCCGCAAGGGCCGATGCCTGCCAGGGGTGCGGGTTGTTCGAAAGAGATACCGCTGCCCCTGGCACACAGGCAACTGAGGGAACACGGGTGGGTTTTAGTCAGTAAAAGTCCGACACGCCCTCCCGCTCCACCCAGAGCGGGAGAAGTTATTTGATGATTTCCCACCCAAAAAAAAAAAACCTAGTTTGAATCTTCAGCGATATTTTAAATTATCAGAATTTAACACTTCAGCTACATGTCTGACAGTTTCAAGGTACCTGTGATGTCTCTGGTGTTGCGTATTTTCAAATCATAATTTGACTGCCTTCGCAAGGGCCACGGCTGACTGGCCTTGGATTCGATCCCAGATGGAGCAAAGCGTACCTAATTGTGTTTTACCATCGGTAAATTCTCAGTAACAACCTGCAGTTTAGATTTTTGCCTGGTTGATGACCATAAGCTCGCCCCCGATTACACGAGACTTAAACATAACTCCCAATATTTGGACGTACTACATACCCCTCGGAGAATATAGCCATGTTATGATGATATTAATTAGGAAACATTTATTTACAGATTAGACCGAACATTCCGCGGCAAAGGCCTCTGCGAGCTAATGACAAAACCAATAGAAGCATTCGATTTACGAAGAGACTTTGTCGAAGATAAAGACTTCGATTTTTTCGAGCTCGACCGAAATAGCTTAGAACCTAACTGCCCAGATACACTGAAAGGACCAGGGGTCTTACATTCTGGTTTTTTATCCTCAAAGACTAATAGGATACCAGACGGGGATGGGGCTCAAACTGGGTGGAGGGATAGGTATGACGGATTTGATGGAAGACATAGAGATCGCTTTGATGGGGATAGAAGAGGTCCTTATGGGAACAGAAGAGGAGGTTATGAAGATAGACACTTTGTGCCTTATCAGATCAATCAAGGTGAGTCATATTTTTAATGTTATGGCAACTTCTGACTAAATTCATTTAGTGATGTGCTAGAAATGCTAGAATTGCTAAATGATTATCATCTGTCACCCTTTTTCTGACTTTGTTGGGGTCGACTTCCACTGTAACGGGATGCAGCTCAACACAGGAGTGACTGCCTATCTGACCTCCACGACCCAGTTACTGGGTAATACGATACCCTTGGTTGATTGGTTGTTAGACTTTAGGATTTATGGCAACCCGTAATGACTCTAAAAAATCCACAAATTACAGCTGGGATCAACGGCTTAACGTGTTTTCCGAGCCACGGAGGGGTCTTAGCATATAAAGATGGTCACAATGATGTAAATAACATCTTTGTGTGTTATTGAAAGGTTGGATTCCTAGCATCCAATGTTGTTCCTCAAGGTTTCAATACCAAATATGAAAACCACACATCATACAAAATTGTATACGTACGTATTTATATATCTGCAACCGAAGACGATAATATATTTTAACGTTCAGCTGATTTGAAAATAAATCATCTATTTGAAAGAAAAAAAAAAAGAAATCTGCAGATTGTGTCACCGCAAAAGCCGATACTAAAATATCCTTCATACGTCTTGCCTTCCAGGTTTAGCCCGCAGCAACGACGACCAAGAAAACTGGGGCAAATACGGCGGAGAATACGGTGGCTACGACAGATACTACAAAGACAGGAATGACTATCACAAATCCATCAGCCATTGGCAAATATCCACCGACGTCGAACGGCCATCCTATGGGGTCAAACCCCATTCAAATACCAACTTTGACTACCACAGTCTGGGCAAAAATGGGGCCACATTTGACTATGATAGTCTAGGTAAAAATGGGGGGGCGTGGGCTGGAAACAGATATGGCTATGGCTCTTGGAAAAGGGGGCGATGGAACAACTCTGGAAATTCAGGGGGACAAAATGGATTAGATTATGAAGAGTCGAGTTTTTATAAGCCGAAGCCGCATCATCATGATTCTATTGATCGGAGTGATGATGGGAGGACTAAAGGTAAGACGTCACAATATTGTTTTTAATCTTTTGGTCATAGTTTATTTGTACAAGTCTTGAGACATCATCATAGTCTGCCTTGCCTATTCCCAACTGTTTTGGGGTCGGCTATCAGTCAAATCAGGAAGCAGCTGAATACCAGTATTTTACATGGTGCGACTGCTTATCTGACCTCCACCACCCAATTAGGTACTGAGTAATCCACTCTGAGTAATAAACTCCTTGGTAAGACTAGTTGTAGGACTTTTAGGCTCCTGACGACCCGTAACGACTGTTAAAGATTCATGAATGAAAGCTGGGACCAACAGTTTTAGAGCGTTTATTCTGAAAGTTGGCAACGTCGCAAATAGCTGTCAAATATTTACCTGTTTTTATTAATTTGTTAATATTACTATATATGGAAGATGGAAGTATGAAATATCGCTAACTAGTAACCTAAAGTATGAATAATGATTTGCAAACACTAGATGTTGTAACCGTTTTAGGTGTAAAAAGGGCATTTGGAGAGTTTCCATGTTCTTTTTTTACATCTAAAACTAAATATACGGTGTTAAAATATTAATTATTGCATTTCATAATCAATATTTTAGGTCACTAGTTAGCGATATTTCATATTTCCATACAGTAATATCGCCAAATTAATCAAAATAGTGAAATATTTGGCAGCTATTTGCGACGTTGCCCATTTTCAGAATAAACGCTCTTAACGTGCTTTCCGAGGGACAGAGGCCTTGGTATGTAAAAATGGTCACCTATCCATGGACCAACCACGGCAAGCGTTCACAGATGGTTTTTAAACCAGGCATTTAAAAAACCATTAGTTTGTTCTTTGTGACGTCTAGTCAGCGGACTAAAACACCTAAGTCATGTTCACTTGATCGGGCTGGAATTTGAGTGACATCCCTTTTCAACCGCTTGATTCTCATGAACCTTGCGACGTTATGAAGAATATAAGTAAAGTTATGTTTAAAACATGACTTATGTGCTTTAGTACGGTGACCCGACTATTTGCACCCATGATTCACCGTATAATATTCGCATATAGCGATCAGTCGCCTCAGAGCACCGATGAATGGGCTCAGCAAGATAAAAGATATCCTCAAAGGGCTCAGCAAGAAGCCCGCATAAAAGATCTACCTCATTCGAAATGTACTTTCATTTGTTTTCCAGATTGTTCCTCCCGCCGTCGGCCAGGGATGTCCTTAGGAACTGGTGCTATCAGAAGAGCACTGATATCTCGCAACGTGGTGGAGTGTGAAGCTGCGTGCTTCAGTGAGAGAGAGTTCAAATGCGTGTCTTATAGTTATCGGTGAGTAGAGATTTTGATTGAACAGTAACAATCATATTTAGATAGGTTAATTAGTGGCAGTGGGCAAGGCACATTGCTCGCAGAACAGATGGCCTTAGATCTGGAATGGCGACCGTGTACCGGAAAACGTGGAATTGGAAGGCCTCCCACAAGGTGGACTGATGACCTGGTGAAGACTACAGGAATGCGCTGGATGCGGGAAGGCCAGAACTAGTCGAAATGGCCAAGGCCTTTGTCTAGCAGTGGTCATCTTTCGGCCGAAATGTTGATAAATTTAAAAGGATATTGACAAAGGAGACTAAGTGAAAGTGGGCTATGGACCAATCGCGATATGGTTTTCATATTTGTCAAAAATCAAAATCAAAATCAAAATATTTTATTATGTTCTTACGAACCACATAGCGTTGGCTGAAGAATGCACCTAAGATTTTGCCGCATTTAAGTTAAATAATCAAAGAAAAACATACCTTCCTTCCTCGATTACCTGTGACTTCACACCATAGCAGCCCTTGCGGTTGGTTCTATGGTTCAGCAAGCTGTCACTTGTCAACTGTCAGTTCATAGCGTCTAAAAATTTTGCCGCCATTGGACGTCAAATATTTTCTCTCGTTAATTTTCTTAGAAAATATTAGTAAAGTTTCTGGTAAAACTTTATAGAAAGTGAATAATAGTGTTTTTGGTAAGTGATAAATAGTGTTACGCTGAACGTTAGTCAGCGAAATGCCGAAATCCGAGATTGAAAGCTCACATATTAAACACGCATTCACCGATCCCTTTGTAAAGCAACCGTTTGTAGCGAACTTGAGCGACGAATTCTCCTAAGTACGAGAGTGGCAAAAAACGCTCTTCATCCTCGGAGGAAGAAAGTAGCGTTTTCCCACTGTTGAGCAACAAACCGAACAGATTGGCACGATTTACTGTAGGTGGACCTACGCATTTACAATGGAATAAGTAGCCAAGTAAGTGTAAAATTTCTGTGAACATGACACAATATCCATATTATATCATTAACTTTACAAAACACTCATCAAACTTCTAACCTGGTTCTGCTTAGAATCCACTTCGGAAGTACAAATACACAATCCGGTTTTGTTTTAAGAGACAGAAGTATTACAACTGAAGGATTTCAGTGTAAAATATGATAATTAGGTAGATAAACTCCGCTCCTAAGACAACCCATTGACCGATATTCCTGTTTCAAGCAATATAAAAATAAACCAAATACCAATTAAAGAAAACTTCAAATTTATGCTCATCTACCCCATGTCTGTCACACACTGAATTAGAAGTTAAAGAGTACTTATAGACTTAAGCCACTAAACCAATCTAAAGATTATTTATTTCCCGCGGAGGGAGTTTTGGTTGGATGCTTAATGTGGGTGGGTGTGGTGAGCTGAAGGAGCTAGCTGCTAAAGCAAGTCTACAAGGACTTGTTAGTTAAGTAACAACCTATCCAATAGGCTAGTACCCTACTGTTACCTTTGGAAGTAGTTGGAACGTTCTTCTGGAAGTGTATTTTAATTTAAATTGTTTATTGCTGTCTAGTGGCAAGCAGCTGTTAAATTACAGTGGTTCAGCAAAGTGCTGAACTCTTTTGAACTCTGAAATCTAGCAGACATAAATAGCATTTAGAACATTAAAATTGCTATAAAAATGTTATGCTTCAAAACTAAGTTATAAGAAATGCTAAATATTTGAACAACAATTAATTTACTATGCTATACTGCTGTATTTTGTTATAATTAAGGAAATCTCATTGATCTATAAAAATAACAAAAGGAATAAATACATCCACCACACAATTTAAAACTGACAATATATTATTTAAAGCTGTTATTAGGAGTAATACTTGTTTTAGATATAAATAAAAACTTGATAAATGTGGATCATTGCAAAGATACTTTTGACAAAAGTCAGACTACCTAGAGAACCATGTAAAAACTTCAGAATTAAATGATAAATGATTTTATTTCTGTAAGTAGGTTTGTACAAACACTTTTACACGTCAATCATATATTTTTTTTTTTAACTAGATGAGGTCGGCGTTTCCTATCTGACTACTCTGAGAAGAAAGGCCGAAACAAACTCAGAGGTCACAGTCTTTTTTAAAGTCCAGACATAATCTTGGTCAGATCATGTGAAGACCATGTGGATTGGTGTCTGAAATGGTCTTTTGAGGAAAGAACCACACAGATTGAGTGGACCTGTCCAATCAGTGCACGCATTTATCAGTAATCATGCAGCTCAACTCAGAACTTGAGGAGCTCAAAGATTTGACGAACAATACCAAAGAAAGGACATTTGGGTAGGCCGCATAAATTACTCAAACTGGCAGATTAACATTATAACTAACTGAGAAAGAGATGAAACACAAAACAAAAAAACAAAAAAACAAAACATGATCCACACAGTCCTCACATTCACAATAATTAAAACAATAATAATATTATACTTCTCAAAGTAAATATTCATGTCAAAGTGTATATAATAATAATCAAATGTCGAAGAGTATAAGTTTGCAAAAAAAAAAAAAAAGAACAACATTTAGTATGCAAAAATTGGAGCAGGTCAATCCCAAGATGTTTTGTCCTCAATATAATCCTTAACGGTATAAAAGGCTTGTTGCTAAAGCTAAAGGCTGTTCTGTTCCGTTTCTGTTTTTATACTGAAGATAACAACAGGAAGTCCAACACTAAATTTGTTTATATTCACAACAATTCAATGTGGAATAAGTATGAGAATAACTATTTTAGTTAAAATAATTTATAATAATTTCTATTAAACCCACAATATAAATAAGAAATGTGGATGTTTTTTGTTTTTAATACTTTACACACCAATATAACTAAAAAGTAAAACGAAAGTAATGATATGTTAAGGAAGGGTAGCTTTTCATGAAATAGTCTACACCAACAACTCTGAAGAGTCTTTTAGAACCAAGAAAAATATGGTAATTGACCAGCACACCCCTTTTGGCTTTTCTTGGGTTCTCTGGACAGTCAGCCAACTGAGTGGCAGAGAATTTGCGAGCCTGTGGTATCCGCATTCTTGTTAATGTAGTTCAGGTTTTTTTGAGTTAGCCCACTAGGAAAACTCAGTTTATGATTTCTGTCTCGTAGACGGTAAGTCCTAACAAAGCTTAGTTGACAAATTAATTTCTTAAGTCAATTCTAAATTTCCATCAGGAGTTAGAACATGTCAGCCTTCTTTGGAACACTGATACTTATAATAAGACCCTGTGTGCAGGCAAGGTGGAAAGGAAGATGGTAATAAAAAAAAAAAAAGAGACTTTGTTCCCTGAATCAAGTTCAAAGCGTATTAAATTTAGGTGTTCCATATATAATTTTTGCAATCCTTGTAAGGGAATGCTTATAGTCTCAAAAGTATTTGAGAAGGGTAGACCTAGACAAATAGAAAAAGGTTGCTCTACTGGTTCGCCATAATTCATGTGGTAGCTAGAGGCTATTGATAAACCACAGCTCAGTTCCTCTACACATGAGTAAGGAAATCAACTTCTGTCCACACATGCAGTGGATGAAGGATAAGGAGTCCACATGAACGGGCTACCCTATACATTCAAAGGATGTCTTGTGCCACCCTTTGTAAAATATTGTACACTTCATATTTGTAATTCATAAGGTGTACATTATAAAGACTATTGTATTCTATCCTACTCTTGTCAGGAACTTGACCAAACCAGAAAAAATGGCACTCGAACTTGGAGAGATGTTTGCCATAAACGCAGTAATAAGCAGCCAAAAAGCCAGTTTTGAGAGTACATATTCTTGTTCAATCCAATGGCAACATTTGTCGCATATTTGGGAGGAGTGAAGGAATTGTTTCCCTAGTGCCCTTAAACCTAACTTGCAAAATGACGAAGTTAGCTGGTTAGCTGGATATTACTCTGTCAGCGGTTTACCTCCCGGGGAGTTAAGTGTTATAACGGCTTAGCCGACCGCTTATTCTTGAACAGGCCAGCCAGACGGGCTCCTGTTGCTCTAGGCTCCAGGCCTCGGAGGCCATGTTTTCAAAGTGGGGCGTCCCCGACGTCGACCTTTTCGCGTCTGACAAGTCGGCCGTTGTGCGACAGGACGTCATATGGGACTCAAATGAAGGCTTGGCAAGCTTCTGCGATGCTTTCAGTTAGAGGTGACAGCAATGATTAGTATGGGTGTTCTCTTCGCCCAATTTAAAACTGAGCGCTCAGTCATCTGAACGCAGAGATGGGTCGGGTGCTTATATGTATAAGTGGCCTCATACTGGACCCAGTGTACCTGGCTCCCGTACTTGGAGACGAGAGGTCTCGGAGAGCCAATACCTGTACAAGACCTATGTAAGAACTTCTTAGACCTAACAAGCTGCAACTCCTACCCTGCAAATTTGGAAGGGGGGGGGGGAGGCAGTCAGGTTGCAAGAGGCAGTGGTTGGTACAAGAACAAGGGACTTGCTAAAAAATAGTTGGAGATAATCCACACTTATTACTTATGAAGCTCCTATTCATAGTTGAATATCACGGTGTAAACTGCATGGCATTAGTCCTAAATAACCTGATCCCAATTTACTTATTTATTTGCATTTTGCAAATACTGTACCAACAGATCTGATGTTACATCTAAACATTTTCTTGTCCATTTAGTAAGTGACAGAAGTATTAGCCTTAGCTAAGCCACTACCAAGAAAGTAACCCATGTGAGATAGATAATTTTTCCCCCTTGACTGGCAGAGATTTACATTCATATAGTAAGATATCTCACAACTTTGTAATGTTGAATAACAGTGCGGCCATGTGGCTCACACAAATTGATAATCAAGTTGTTTACTTAAAATCTACCATAACCTTTATTGTCTTTGCCTTTTATTGGCTAAACTTGCTCAAAAGATTTAAACAAACTACGATAGAGGAGCCCCCAAAAAAGTGTAACGTCTGTGGTAGCCTTCGGGAGGCTGACTACTGATTAGCACAACAGATGAAATTTAAATGGAAGAGCCACTGGACATACAGAATGAATACTTTTGAAAAGTAGTAAAAGAAAGGGCTACCTCAAGAGAAGTTGTCTCAAGCCTATAATGTTCCCACTGATGGGACAAAAGACTTTATTTCTATGAGAGGGAGGGAAGATTTATTATTATGAGAATTTTTAATTTCCTATGAGATTATTTTAAAATGTTTGGGTACGTTTTTTAAGTCAATCTTATTGACTAATGAAGGGACTTGAATACCCCTTCTTAGATCATTTAGATGCGAAGACTAATGTATTGACCATTATAACAAAAAGGTCCTGAATTAATTTCAGTTTTAGTGGAATTTTAACTTTGTCATGTATGAAAAAATTGTTTTCCTACATCTTTATAAACGTATGTATGAGATCCAAAAATATTGATGTCATTAGCCATTACCTAACTTGTTTTAATTATGGATATGAATCAGTGATCCAATTATCCTTTAGCAATGAGATGATTATTTTATTTCAGTTTGTATGACTGTTGTAAAATAATCATAATAGCTTTATATATAAAATAAGACAAATAGATTTGCCATTTATGTATAACAGTTTATGGAAGATATTTTCATTTCTACATTTTCTTGGATCAATAGATTGAAAACTCTTAATTTTTGGTTTTAACCAACCGAGAATTCAGACTGAAATATTCGTTATTTCCAAATATATGTATAATTCACATAGCATCTACATCCTTCGAGTATTCTTCACCAGCAGATAACAAACAGGTCTTCAGCCAACGCTATGTGGTTCGTAAGAACATAATAGAGCTGTTTTGCATTAAAACAAAACAGTTATTATGTGATGAAGAACCACATAGCGTTGGAGCAAGGTGCTTGCTGATGAGTTGTGAAGACTTTTATGAACTGACAGTTGACAAGTGACAGCTTGCTGAACCATAGAACCAACCGCAAGGGCTGCTATGGTGTGAAGTCACAGGTAATCGAGGAAGGAAGGTATGTTTTTCTTTGATTATTTAACTTAAATGCGGCAAAATCTTAGGTGCATTCTTCAGCCAACGCTATGTGGTTCTTCATCACATAATAACTGTTTTGTTTTAATGCAAAACAGCTCTATTTCACATAAGCCTGCATGGACACTTATGAAACGTCAGAAGCTAGGTGCACGGTTCCAATTTGTCGTTTCCTATGGAGAAGAGCCGGCAAGAAACTCCACGGTTACTCTTTTAAAAATAATTGGCTTTTACAATGTTTTCTAATTACAGTGATACTAGGTATGGGAGGACAGTGCAGGCCAGTCAATAAGTACCAGGTACTTAGAGGAATGAAAATACAGAATAGAAAAACGTCTACAAATCTAGTCTCTAAGGCCTACAACGTTCTCTCATTCACAAAAATAATGTGTCGGGGTACCTAGGCATCTTTTTCCTTGGGCAAAGTGCCATGAAAATCTGACCGAAAATTGTATGCAATAAAGTTATGAGAAAAGATCACTGTAAATGCATGCAATAAAGTGAATAAAGTTCTAAATGTGCTTTACACGTTTTTGTGCAGTTGTCGATTCGCCCGCAAATAGATTAACTTCGTGCGAGTCGCCTATAGTAAATACAACATTATTTAAAAGGGTCGATTCGCTCAAATTCGTGCGAATAAGCCAAGAATACTACATATTCGGTACTTAGAGAATTGTTGCGATAAAACTATGTCCCGTATTGTTCAGATGCGGATTTAGTGTGCCAAATTTAGTGCTTACTTTTGCAATCCAGCACTTTTTTTAATGTTTAATGGAATTCTTTACACAATATTTATTCTGTGCTAATATTTGTTCTAGTTACTCAAACTCCCACGGCACTGATAACTGCTTCCTCAGCGAGAGACCATACAGAGGTCTGGAGATAACAGCCGATACCAGTTCTGATGTCTACGCCATGCCGCAAGATCAGGGCTGTGCGACAATAAACTATAAACCTTGGGTTGAGAGTGGTAAGGATCGATATCGTATTTACAACATTGGTAGTTCTTGACGGAGACTTTATAAAGGATCTCTAGGTTTTTTAAGAAACTAGCAACTTCAGACTTATGGTTGAATGTGGTAAGGGTTGATATTGACTGACATAATGGAATATAGAATAGAATTCTGAGTGCAGCGAGGCATTCAAGCTAGCCCAAGACGAATACATCTTTATCCCTGAGGAGAATATTTTACTTTTCACGCCTTGCGCGAATAAAGTACCACCTCGATTTTCAAAAAAAAATTGTAAAGGTTTTCTTTGCGATTTTTTTGTATAGGTTCCAAATTTAAATACCATTACTGGGCAGTGCCTATTATGGTAAGAGCAATGATGGTCCAGTGCCCAGATTATTTTATCACCTGCTCTCAAAACGTAGAGAGGAAACCGGCATGTCCTAGAACTAAAAATTCGAAGACATGTGACATTTATCAACCCTACATGGCTCACTCCTCTCACAGAGAAGAGGCCTGGTCAATATAGTCTGATTATGCTACTTCAGTGAATCCTCTATTAATCTGAGTAGGTCAGATTTATTTATAATTCTGATTTAAGGCGGAGATTTCTTGCAAACGGTCAAAGAGGTGGTTATTTAAAGCAGTGTATCTCTTAAACCGTAAATAATTTTTGGTTCGGGAGGGTCCTGTTTCGGATAGAGCGGGGGGAGGCGCCCGGGTGTTTCTACTGCGAAGATCGCCCTGAGGACACGGTGGAGCATACGGTGGAGGTCTGCCCGGTTTGGGCGGAGCACCGCCGTGTCCTTGTGAAGGTGATCGGCGGCGGCGATCTCTCGCATCCGGCCCTGGTTCAGGCCATGGTACGGAGCGAGAGTGCATAGTTAGCCGTCACCTCCTTCTGCAAAGCAGTAATTTTCGCGAAGAGAGAGGCGGCGCACGTGAGGGAGAGGCAGTATATCCGTCCTCACGGCCGTAGTCGCCGCGGGAGACGCCCTGGGCATCGGGAATCCCAGGCTGATTCCCGGCCACCGTAGGCGCGGGCTTGCGGACGGCGAGTAATGGGTAGCTCGCTGTCCGGTAAGTACCAAGCCCGGGTCGACGGCGCGTTGTGTTCCACGCGCGCCTCAAAGTAATGTCAGCACCAACTGGTGGGGCCGCAAGGTCCGATGCCTACCAGGGGTGCGGGTTGTTCGAAAGAGATACCGTGGCCCCGGGCACACAGGCACCTGAGGGAACACGGGTGGTTTTAATCAGTAAAAGTCTGACACGCCCTCCCGCTCCACCCAGAGCGGGAGAAGTTATTTGATTATTTCCCAACAAAAAACTAAAAACTTGTAAATAATTTTGAAAACAAAAAAGTCTGTTAACGGACTGTAAAAAAGGTTTATTTAAATGTCTAATCTTATTTCAAGTGGAGTATAGGTAACATTATCGACCTGCTGGTGTTAAAATATGATTTTTCTTTTCCAGAATGTTTCTGGCACGTTCGTTCCGGGGCTGCAGTGAGTGACTCAGCCATACGAGCCGCGTTAACAGTGGCCGGTCTAGGAGCCTGTGAAGCAGAATGTATCAGGGCTCATGCTTTCTTCTGCAGAGGATTCAGTTTTAGGTAAAGTTGGAAAAATTGAAGACGCGCCTGCGTTTGCAGAGCTGACAAGGTGAAATGGCAGTGGGTTGGCCATGTCTGCTGAATGAGCATTAAAAACCAATGCAGATGAGTTCTTGAATGGAGCTCACGAATTGGCAAACCTTGTATAGATGAATGACGTGGTGCCTGAAACGAGCGTAGAACCAGATTTTGTGACGTAATTTTGGAGAAGACTTTTCCAGCATTGCCTGAACTAATGTTTGTGTAACAATGGCGTATTATAAATATACGCGTCATACATGAACATTAGAGCACTCAAAAACAACGTAAACCATTGATGTAGCTACCTACTAGTAGGTACATATAATCATACAGTGCGCGAAGAACAAAACCAATACTGATTCCTGTTGTTAGATAGAGATATATATGTCACCGTATGATTGTGAAAACTGTTAGTTTATAATCTATCTCGCGAGATTTACAATTTTACGGTGACATTATTATGTATATATTTATTTACCATGTACAGTCCCGGACTTTAATTGATAAGCCACTTTTAAACTTTCCTATTTTGCAGTGTTATACATTCACGAGATTACACGATTAAACACGAACTTAAGCCGCATGCTCGTAAACAAGATGACAAATTACTTATAATCGGAAATAGTCTTATCCATATAGGTTGAAGGTTAACTAATAAATTGTCAATGATAAATAAGTTTATCCAATCTATTTGATACGACCTCCTTTGAATTAGAGCTCATTAAATACTCGTTATTTCTGAAAACCTATCCGAAGACAGTGACAGTTGAAATGTCAGAGACGATAATTTCGAATTTTGGTGAATCGTAGCCGTAGCTATTTGTTTCTAAGCAACAGTTATCATAATTGTCATGAACGGTATCTTGGACGCTACGCGTTCGGATAAAATCGTGGGTACGAATTTTTCCGATGTCAAAATGACTAATCATAACGTTACTATCGCTACGCTAAAACAATTGTCGCTAGGTTACGGTTGCTAGCCCTGCAATTGGTTGACTTTTGGTCGTCGCTCTGGACTATGTACGAGTATAACCGACTAAACCCGATTTGCATTACACGGCTAAATTAGGAACTGTGGCAAGTGGCTTATCAATTAAAGCCCGTGACTGTACCATCCAGTGACGCGGCGACCGCGTCGCCGCGTCACTGGATGGTACGTGACCAAAAACACGACAGGCAATTACCTAGCATTTATCTAGCCAATATTGAGCACCGGTAACGCATATAAGATAATAAATCATTGATGTGTAAGCTTAATCTTTATTCCTAGAAACATTTCCACCATTCAATATTTTTTTGTATTTACCCATTTATGCACATACATAAACAGACAAGAAGAAAGGAACAGAAAAATACGTACATAGGTAATGCTTATTTCTATAGAAATCTCTTCCAGCACACCTGCGATAGGATAGTTAGTTTCTAGTCATCAATCGGTTTAGCAAAGCGTTTTTTTTATCCTGTACTTTATTACCGTCCTATTTGTTCCAGGAGTGCCTGGGACAAATCGGATGGTAATTAATAAAATCTCACTGGTCAACCATGACAAACAAAACATGTCTACAATAGCGTTTTCAAGGCAATCAGCCGCATTGGCTCCTTAAATCATGATGTCAACTATTTTATTTTCTTTTCTATTCCCAGATTCGACTCCCCAACAATAGGCGACGACCTCGAGAACTGTATCCTAACGTCATCACCACCGACCTCTCTAGAAAAAGGGCGCGGGCTACGTCCTAACAGCGGGCATGAGTTGTACTCAAGAGGAAACTACGGAAGGGGCTGTGAACCAGCATTGTATGATGATGTGCAGAATAAAGACGAGGGTGAGTTAGAATAAAGACAAGGATATGTACGCGCAAAATTTTCTTCGCTAGTGGGTCTCATTATGCTACATTCAGGGTTACAGACCATGAATTCGGCATATCGAAGCGTGTGACATCGACCAACCCACACTGGGCCCGCGAGATGGATGGCCCACTCCCTCTCACAGAAGGAGGCCTGTGTCCCAGCAGTGGGAACATTATAGGCTGGTTATGATATGATGAGCTTTGGATAGGCTGATGGAAAAAATGTTAAGACACAGCCCATGGGCTTAGCAGCACAAAAACCTCAATCAATCAATCAACTCAGCCTATCGCAGTCCACTGCTGGACATAGGCCTCTCCAAGGCTGTGCCACAACACTCTATACTCCGCCTTCCGCATCCAGTCTGTCCCAGCCACCTTTTTAAGATCATCGGTCCATCTAGCTGGGGGGCGTCCCACACTACGTTTGCCGATACGCGGTCTCCACTCCAGGATTCGTCAGTTCCACCGTCCATCGGTCCTTCGACAAATATGGCCAGTCCACTGCCACTGTCGGTGACTGCGGTACAAAAACCTCACGAAGTTGTAATACCCACAACTCTCTCAATACCTATGTATCTCATAACTTGTCTTCCAGAATGCTACCTCCAATACGACAAGGCAGCCAAGCTGACGGGCCCGTCCCTGCGCGGGCAGGCGCGCGTTGCGGACGAGCAGGCGTGCGGGCACGCGTGCAATGACGCGCCCTTCAGATGTCTTAGCTTTTCCTTCAAGTAAGTAATAAATGCTTTTTAAACGGTTTTATTTAGCTTGCCCTGTTTTTTTTTGGGTCCAATTTAGTACTTTCAACTTTACCCTCTTCCGGTTGACAGATTGATCTGATATTTGGTGCACACCTTTAGTTTTGATAACAATACAACTTAATTTAATCAGTATCATTTTAAATCCAAGATGGCCGCCGCTACAAAATGGCGGATTACAATTTTTTTCACAAACCCCTCAATATGGATATCAAATGAAAGGGCTTGACTATTAAAATACTGTACACAACGAAAATTATAATTTTTTTGACTAGGTAAGTAGAATGAGAACTATTAAGTTACGAAATAAAAAAAAACTTGAAAATAAAACAAGTAAAAAATAAATTTTAAGCTAAACGGTTTTAATGAAAATAATGATGTCGAAAATGTACTAAAAGCTTAAAAATAATTAGGTAGCTCCTAGGTACCAGTCATCACACCACTTTCTTCATCACTCTAGGGCATTGATCAGACAAAAAAATAAAACCGTGAGGTGTAGCGTAACCTGAGTAAATATGTAAATCGCCTTATAACAGCGGCAACAGCCAAAACAGTGATCCGGCTCGAAGGACCACTGTTCCGGCTGTAGCCACTGTTATAAGGCTGCTTGGAATAAATAAATAATGGGCCGTAATGCTGGCTTAAAATATGTATTCTGAGTAACTACTGATTAAACAGGGTGAAATTGAAAACATGCGACAAAGCGAAATGGGAGATTGTACTCATCATTATGAACAACTTTTACTAAGGGACCAATGATGCAATCCCGAAAAAAAAAAACATCTGTTCCCTACATTTATGTTCGCATAACTCGTCAAAATGTAGGGAACAGCTGTTTTTTTTTTGCGATTGCATCTTTGGTCCCTCAGTAAAAGTTGTTCATAATGATGAGTACAATCTCCCATTTCGGTTTGTCGCATGTTTTCAATTTCACTCTGTTTAAGAAAGGTTCTGGTTTGGTGGTTCGTTCTGTGTTTCGTACGTCCGCCATGTTATTTCGTGAATTCGACAACGACCCCCGGCACCCCGGGCGGCGCGAAGAGAAAACGCCTTGCAGCATGGCTGTGCGCAGGCACGGCGATGGTAAGTCCTGCCATGCGCCATCTGGCGGCGGCGGGGCTGTAATAGCCAGTGTTAATCGCCGCGACTTATGAGTTATGGCCGTAGGTTCAAGCCCAGACAGGCGCTTTACTTTGTGTAAAAGATCCCATCATCACTGTCCTCAAAACGGTGAAGGAAAGCATCGTGAGGAAAACGGCATGTCCTTGAACCAAAAATTCGAAGACATCTACAAATCCGCACAGGGCCCGCGTGGTGGATTATAGCCCATTCCCTCTCACCGAGATGAGGGCAGTGTCCCAGCAGTGGGAATATTATAGGTTGATTATTATGTGTCCATTAGTCTCCAAAATTGATTTTTTACACGTTTTTCTTTCACAGCAACAACGCCCCTCCAAAAACTGACAACTGTCTTCTATCAGAGATTCGACTCTTCGATCTTCAGCAAGGAGTAGACTATGTGCACTCAGCAGACGACTGGCTGTTCGCCTTCGATCTGTTCAACGGACAATGTTGGAGGAAAGTCCATGCCGGGGAATACGAGTAAGTTGAGGCTTGAATTTGGATGGGTGTGCTTAAGTCTTATAGATACGAATCTTTAGTAACGTGAATAAAAAGGCAGCGAGTTTGCCTTCTTGGAGTGGTCAGGCAATTTTTTAGATCTGTCTTTGGATCGGAGTGCAGTGATATAGCTGAGTAGCTAGACAGGGCGAGTACCTACGGTGTTTTTAGTTAGGCGTCATTGCTAAGGTATGGATGCGGATGGGTGTGCAGCCTACACTACTTCGTCACAGCTTCCTCCAGGTTAGCACAACTGTCGTATGTCAGAGGTATGCCTCTTATATGGACATACAGTTTTAGATACTTAGGTACCTTATATTTTGTCTGTTTTTTATGACTTAAAACAGTTTTTTTTATCCTAGCGGGTAGCATTTTCCGATCGATCCATGTATGTATTAATTTTATATATATTACACAAGTCTTTCCATTTCAGTGAACCAGCCCATGAAATACCTCATCCCCTCTCCGCACCACCCATAGAGGAGCCGTACTCTGTATCAGGTCCATCCGGCCCGCCCGGACCTCCAGACATCAGTGGCCCATCAGGTCCATCCGGCCCGTCTGGACCTGGGTATCTGCCTGAACATGATCATAACGGTGAGTTAGGATGCCTTAAAATATATTGGCTGATTCAGATCAGTCAATTTTAAGGTGCTTTTGAAGAGTTATTTTGTACATTTCAGTACTTTCTTGTACTTCTTAACTGTAACCATGAACTTAGTTGTTTCAAAGAAAAGTGCAATGCCTACGCAGTTAAAATGTATGGAACAGCTGTTATTTTTATTTTTTTTGTATAACTGACGAAAAATTTCTGCGCTGGGGGGTCTAGAATGATATGCTGAATTCATGGTTACAGTTTGCGCACTGGTTAAAAACTTATCCTGTAGTTACATGATAAGTGATTTTATTTCTGTAAGTAGGCTTATACAAACACTTTTACACGTCAATCATATTGTAAAAACTAGATTAGGTCGGCGATTCCTATCTGACTACTCTGAGAAGAAAGTCCAAAACAAACCCAGAGGTCACAGTCCTTTTTAAAGTCCAGACATAATCTTGGTCAGATCTTGTGAAGACTGTGTAGATGGGCGTCTGAAATAGTATTTTGAGGAAAGAACCACATAGATTGAGTGGACCTGTCTAGACAGTCAGTGCGCGTATTTATCAGTAATCATGCAGCTCAACTTCACGATTCGATGAACAATACCGAAAAAAGGACATTTGGTTAGGCCGCATAAGTTATTTAAACTTGCCAGACCATGATTAAAACTTAAGAAAAAACCTAATAACACCCCTTGGGGTGCTTTTTCAGGTATTTTTATAATCAATTAATATCAAGCACCCCACGCTTTTTTGAAATTATTTTCTGCTTTTTTAGTTTGTTTTTTTAAAGCGTGTTATTAAGTTTTTTAATATATTATTTATTTAATATTTTTTAGTTGTGCTAACTACAAAAGCGTGTTTTTTTTTTGACATTTTGGAACAAATTTAAGAAATTATTGAATTGTCATCGGTCCTCGATAAGTCTACAAAGTTTAAATGAAATCTGACCGTTTGAACTGGGGCAAAATCAAGTTCAAAGGAGTCGGTTACAAACAAACATGCTTACAAACATACAGGTGAAGTTAATCAAAGCGTCTTAAAAACCTGCCCTGTCTGCCTTATCACCAAGGGTCGAGACATAAGGCTATTTTGTGTTAATGTGAACCTAGTCCACATTATTTGCATACAAACATCGGGAGTGTTTTATTCCACTGTCTGACATGCCACATCCAAAGTAAAATATGATATCGTTTTGCCTCATTATTAATATTGCCTGTACGGAAACAAAATACTAAAATAAAAACCCATTAAAAAGTTAGGAGCCAACAATGATTCGTTTTTCTTGCTAATTGTACTTAACTTTAGGCGTGTTTAAGTAATAAAAGAAGTGTAAAATCTCCAAAACCAAGTCGGTACCGACAAAGTTCAATTATCGAAAAGTTCAATAAACTTTATTGGTCATTGATTTATCCATTGGCTTTTTCATAAAACCCGATCTTGCAAAGGACTTTTCTTCATTTTTTTACTATAAATGATCCTGAATCTCACTCAATAACATTGTGCGTGTAGACTAGCGTCTAACTGCTCATCACTGATACTATCTCTTTCGAACACGAAGCCTGGTGAGACAACGTGATTTTTAGCCAGGCCCACCAGTGAGTTCGAGCCCGCGACTAGGTTCCCCTTAAAAGTCTAAAACTTTGACATTGCTTTTTATTAAAACCAACATCATAAAATGATGAGCAGAAAAAGAAAGAGCAGTACTGGCCCAGTGGTAACGGCTGCGACTTACAAATTGTAGGTTTGAAACCACACAGGTGGTTTACTTAGTGTAAATTATTTCATCACCACTGCTCTCAAAACGGTGGAGCGGGCCGTAACCCAGCACGCGGGCCTAGTAAGGGTTGATAGATGTCACATGTCTTCGAATTTTTGGTTCTAGGACATGCCGGTTGCCTCACGATGTTTTCCTTCACCGTTTTGAGAGCAGTGGTGATGATACTTCACCGTTTTGATTATGCTTATGTTATGAAAGAAAGAAAGAAGGAAGAAAATACATTTATTTAGCACAGACTCTAGAGCACACAATATACATTAAACAGCAGGAAAGAGTAAAATAAAAATCAATGTAAAGTGTAAGGTGAGAAGTCAGAAACTGCATAAAAAGGTTTGGCAAAATTCTATTCTCGCATAGGACCAACAGATTGCTTTCATTATTGCACTAGGCGTTACGGCGTTAGTATTCTTGCTCATCGTAAAGAAACACGAAAACAATACTAACTGGTTCATAAAATCGATCTCAGTTGTTTATTTATTCTCCTGTAATTAAAATTTGTTGAAAATTATGTTTTATTTTGGAACAAATGAATAAAGTACATACATATTCCCTTTTTTACAGAACCACCATTCATTCCTGCTTCAGGCCCACCGTCCGGACCCGGGTACAAACCGTACTCATCAGGTCCCGAACCACCCGGTTATAAACCCGGATACTCCGATACCTCAGGACCTGGTTACAAACCAAACTACCCACCAAGTGGTCCACACAAACCTTACTCAGAACCATCTGGACCGGACTTTAAACCTGGATACCCAGGTCCTAGTTTTAAACCGGGATATTCTGGTCCTTCGGGACCGGGTTATAAACCAGATTACCCAGGACCAATTGGTCCTGGCTTTAAACCTGCATACCCACCGCCAGTTAATCCTAATTTAAAACCAGGATATCCGGGTGAACCAAGTGGTCCAAGTTACAGACCTGAGTATCTACCTGATCCTGATTTAAAACCTGGTTTCCGACCTTCAGCACCGCCACAAAGACCAGTGTATAGACCGATATCGGGTTCACCTGAATACTTCCCTGGAAAACCCGGATATTTGCCCGAAAAACCCGGATTTTTGCCGGACCGTAGACCGGGTTATCCAGGACAAAATAGACCAATTTATGATGAGCCACGACCGAATAGGCCGGGCAGACCTGGTCAAAAGCCTGGGTATCCAGATAGAGTTGGAGATGAACCAAGTAAGTGACTTTTTATCAAAAAAACTATTTCGTTCGAAATTCGAACCTCTACAATTCTAGATTTGATTCGATTTTTATATTGAATTTTCGAACAAATGGTTTTTTTTTTGTGTTTGCAACACGCTGTTGTAAAGTTACCAAATAAATAATAAATGTACTTTTTTATTTCTTACAGGTATTAAAGTAAGACATTTTCATCATCAATCATTTATTTAGACCAATATCAGATTTTATTTCTGTTTTGCACTGTCATTATTACTATACACAGTCATCAAAATTAACATCATATTGCACTCAGTAACCCCAAAATAACCATAAGTAATTATTTGATTTTAACCAATGATAAAATCTTCAATTCAAAAACATTTCCAAAGTTAATTAAAATCGGGACCTACGAATGATAGAAAACTTTATTTTATTTTCAATTAAGTTATTTACTTAATAATAAAGTTTGGATCGGGCTTTTACAATCTTACAACATTTAATAATTGTGTCATTATTATTTTTTACGAAATAGAACTTACTTTGTATAATCGCCAGCTTAAAATATTTACTACCTATAATAACACGTCTCTCCCATTTTCTTCACTTTATCCAGTATCAGTGTCGTGGCGTCACTACACAGTATCCGGGTTCCCGTGCCGCACAGGTACCACTTGTGCCCAAAACACGGTCGCCGGACATTGGGCATGCGAGCCTGAAAGCGGAGAAATTGGTCAGTTTAGTTAGATATAATTTATTTATTTATTTTCTTGTTTTCGCCCTCAAGTATTAAAATGTACACAGTTTATACCAGGCCACTCAGAAAGTATTGCGAAAAACAAGTTTTTATGTATGAGAGACTGGCCAGATATAATTTATTTTGAAAATATGATTATTTGTAAGTAAAATTAGGTACGTTCCAATTTCAAAAGTTCCCTCCACATTGTTTGCGATGATGTTTGCTAATTTAAATTATCGTGTCTCAATAAAAAATGGATCTGCGCCGAACATTCAACATCTTCTTTCTTCTTTCTTTCTATGATTTTTTACGATTTCAAGTGTTACCTGAAACTGGACGAATCGTACGATAGACTTCAAATGGCATTTATGGATGAAGGCCCTTCTAAGGCAACCGTGTATCGTTGGTATAACGAATTCAAGCGCGGTCGACTAACTTTGGGGGATGAAGAAAGAAGTGGTCACCTTTTGACGGCTGTTGTGAAGGTAAACGTGCCAGCAGTGAAAATTTTTATTGATGACAATAGGCGAGTTACGTATCAAGAGATTCATTCAGCAAATACTGTAGGTTGGATCGGGAAATCTCGCGATCGGGATCGCGAGCTTTTTCAATTTGACTGGCTACTTGGTGTCAATTCCTTTACGGAACCAAAGAAGCATCAACGCTGAATGGTATACTATTATACTATAAATGCTTGGCAGAAGTTTTTTCTGTTGTGAGCAACAAGCGATTAAACACAGGGCTCCGCGGGCTACTGCTCTACCACGACAACGCGCCTTCGCACACTGCACTCAAAACAAGGGACTTCCTGGACAGTACGCCGGTCAAACTCCTGGGTCACCCTCCTTACAACCCTGACCTAGCACCTCGTGACTTATTTTTAGTCCTGAAAACAAAAAATCTGCTCAAAGGGATACAATTTTCGTCGGAAGATGCGCTGTCAGCGTTCGAGCAGGCTGTAAACGAGGTGTCTGCGGCGGACTGGGAAAAGTTTTTCGAAAACTGGTTCAGACGCATGAAACTTCGTATAGAGGCTTGTAGAGAGTACTTTGAAAAGATAGAATAAAAAAATATTTACCTATAGTACATTTTTTTGTGTCCCACGTTTTTCAAAAAGTTTTAAGAAGGGAGACAGGAGCCCATACTAAGTAAAACCTGTTACCTGTGTCCTGGTCAATATCATCCAAAAATGCTCTTTTTTATAGTTTATTAGCCTACTAGCATTTGCCACCGGCTTCGCCCGATAAATGATACTACCGGAATAAAAAGTATCCTATGTGTTATTCCAGTTTACAGATTATCTGTGTGCCAAATGTCATCCAAATCCGTTCAGCAATTTTTGCGTGATTGAGTAACAAACATCCATACATCTAAACATACAAAATAAGGGTCGCGTACACCAAAACCGATTTTGTCGGCCGATGGCGGACCGAAACTACCCGGACGAGTAACTCGGACGTGTTTGCGCGTACACTGCAACAGTGTACCACTTGTTCCGACATTGGACGTTGTCGGTATAACACGCGTTTTTAAAATGGAGGAATTCGAAGAAATGTATCTTTAAAAAAATTCATACCGCAATTTAATTCATAGATACCGCATTAAAAACACAACTAATAAATTTTTCAATATCCATAGTCGTTTAGGTTGATAACAATACTGACACAAACAACAGACTAAAGACAGAATGATTAAATTAAACTATAAATAAAACACTCAATTTGCTGACTGGCGACAAATCCCAACAAGTTCGGCCTCGACGGTTGATCGGTCGTTTTCGGGCGTCATCGGACGATGACGGTCGTGTTTGTGTACGCGCTCTCTTTCTTTTACAAGTGTCTGATTCGATCGTCAGAGTTCGGCCGTCGTCGCTCGAGAAAACCTCGGCCGATGACGGACTAGGTGTACGCGAGCCGTTAGTAGGATACTATCCCACTGCTAAGCAATGGCCTCTCCCAAATCCTTCCAGGGCCACCTCGATCCAACACTTCCAAATGCTCTTACTTATTGTTTAAAATCTTTTGGTTTCAGGATCTTGGGATTACTGCTGTTCACCAACACACAGATGTGGATACAGTGAAGGTTTCCATAAACCATGGTATGCTATCCTTACATCTTTAAAATTTCCAAAAAAAAAACTCACATCCTAAGGCAAAGATTCTGATCATCATCTTCGTTCTCCTGCCATCATCCGAATTTATTTGTGGTCGGCGCAACATGTATTTTCCTTCCACACTCTATTAGTCGTCAGCTCCGTAGTCACAGCCTTTCTAACCATATCATCATTCACACAGTCCATCCATGGCTTCTCTGGTCTCCCCCTACTCCTATAGCCATAGATATTCCTACTCAAAACTTTCCTCACGACATTTTCCTCATTCCTCCGTATCACATGCCCATATCATGACAACCGATTTCCACACAACTTTTCAGTTATCGGTGACACTTTCGAATTTCCTCCTAAGTACTCATTTCTTAATCTATCCATTCGTGTAACACCAACAACCCTCTTGACATTATCATCTCAGCTGCTTGCAATTGCCTTTCATTCGTCCTCTTTGTGGCCCAAAATTCTGACCCAGTCAAGGCGGCAGGTCTTCATCATCATCACTTGGACTAGGCCTGCCCCAGGCTCTTTCACTTCGACCGATCTTGTGCTTCTCACATCCAGCGGATTCCCGCGGCCTTCACAAGGTCATCGGTCCACCTTGTGGGAGGCCTTCCCACTCTACGTCTTCCATGACCTTTCGGCCCCATCGGCCATCTGTTCTGTGAGCAAGTTTTGGCAATTCTTCAGGCTATTTCGGTTGCCTTGGTTCTCCTGCGACAGGACTTACCTTGAAAAAATTCTGATCATTACCAAATATACCAGGTGCTACGTAGGACCGAACGAAGACCAATGGCGTCCGTGCAGTGAGAAGTACTACCCGTATCACCAGCATAAGGTTCCTCATCCGTCACAGGCTCACCAGCATCCACCTGGACATCAGCTGATACCGGGACATAGAGGTAACTTGAGTTTCTTTGATCCACTAACTGCCTCCCGGTTTTGAATAAAACTTTCTGGTGTCCATGTTTTTTAAAGTTCACTTTTTCCGCAGTCGAGTTTTTGATTTTACACTTATTTATTTATTAAAACTTAATGCACAAGTAAAAAATACTGTACAAAGGCGGACTTAATGCCTGAAGCATTTTCTACCAGTCAACCTTGAGGTGATGCAGAGAGAAAACATGGCAGGTGCAACAAAGGGGATAGAACCACTCGAAAAATAATATATTATATACTAATACATAAATACATACATATACAAGGTGTAACTTAAATAACGCACAACCTCTTAAGGGGTTATTGTACTCATCATTATCAATAACTTTTACTATTGGACCAAACCTGAAATCGCGAAAAAAAAATCAGCTGTTCCCTACATTTTGACAAGTTATGCGAATCCAAGTGTAGGGAACAGCTGATTTTTTTTCGCGATTTCAGGTTTGGTCCCAAAGTAAAAATTGTTGATAATGATGAGTACAATGATCCCTTAAGAGGTTGTGCGTTATTTAAGTTACACCTTTTATATAACGAAAATAAACTTTGTCTTGAGAAATAACGATAGGTAGAGGAGAAAACGAATCCAGCAATTCCTCTCTCATGGAAAAAATCTTTAAATCCTTCACAGAAGAACTGCCTCACCGACCAGTTACCCCTCGACCCTGGCAAGGCAGGCCAGGGTACCCCAACAGACCTGGACCAGGACCTGTACCTCCAGGACCTATACCTTCAGGACCACCCGGACCATACCTATCGGAAGGAGATAGGAAGTACTGGGATGAACTTTACCAGAATGGACCTCAAGCGTATTATGATAAATATGGAAATCCTTTGCCAGGTTAGAGTGATTTATATATAAGTTTATGGCAGCAATGGACTACCATCAAACCTACATACGCCTAGCACACACAGAACGAAATTAAAACGATAGTACCAAATTGATCCAAAATAGGTTGATTTAATTTGCATTGCCAAGTAGTATTTGCAAAAGAGTACACAGCTAGGATGCATGCTTCGATTAGTTAAAAATAAAATAAAATACATACGTGTAAGGGCTCATCATTTTAAATTCAAAGATTAGCTTTTAATCACAACTTCATATCGGAATTAAGGTACTTGTGGCTAAGTAATAACAGCAACGGTTCCTTCGATCAGGTTAAGCTACACCTGCAGCGGTTAGTCCGTAGATGGGTGACCTTGTTTTTATACCAAGACCCCTCCGTGCCTCGGAAAGCACGTTAAGCCGTTGGTCCCGGCTGTCATTCGTGGATCTTTGACATTCATTAGGTAGGTCGTCAGAAACCGCTACCAGTCTTTCCAAGAGTTATCGTATTACCTAATAACTGGGTTGCGGAGGTCAGACAGGCAGTCCCATCCTTGTAAAATACTGGTATTCAGCTGGATCCGGTTAAACTGGAAGCTGACTCCAAGATAATTGGGAACAGGCTATCGCTTTCGAGATACTTCAATTATGGCAGAATTTACTTATCAAAACTGAATTATATTATTTCAGGTTACTCCCGCGTCCCTACAGAATCCCGTCCCCACATCAAAGTGAGTCACAACTACCCTCGTCCTGGCGGCGGAACTTGGTTGCCTGTGGAGCCAGCACTTGGCCAGGATGGGCCACCTCCTAATGGATTGGGAGCTCCAAGGTAGTTACGTAAAACTTTCTTATTTTCCTTCAACAAAATCAGAAGTCAGTGCTGTAAAATAATAATGTCAATCTTCTTTGATCTTGGTTGACAGTTGTTAATTTCCGGTCTCAATCTTACTAGAATATTATAAATTTTTCTTCTTTTTTCTTAATAGCGTAATATTTTTGTTTTGATGTTAACAGTGAGCTTTTATTATACATATTTGCGTATAGTGAAAATACCTGACTAACACGTATTCGTCTATACTCCATTTGAAATAAGATTAGACATTTAAACAAACCTTTTTTACAGTCAGAACAATCAATTCTGACTTCTATACCGTAGGCATAAGGATGGGCAAGCAAAAAAGTAGTTACAATACCAACTGTTTACTACAGCTGCCATTTGTTATGCCACTAACGCAATAGAAGTCAAAATCGGTTGATCGGACTGTAAAAAAGTTTTAGTTAAATGTCTAATCTTATTTCAAATGGAGTATTACAAATCTTTCGCCCCATCTACGTCTAAATCATATGTTTACTTCATGGCATTTGAGCCTGAAATTTTTACGTTGCAGAAAAACCCTTGTATTTTTGTGTTCTCTATTCATTTCATAATGGTATTGACAAATGGACCTAACCACAGTGGTGGTTAAACCTGTCGAAAAAGTTAAATCAATCAATTGTACGTTCTATCAAGACATGGTACCCTATGATTACAATTTCACTTACAGATACTGGCCCGTAGCCTACCTCCACAAAGGCCCACCACCCAACACAACATACTTTCGCTACAACGAGTCCCGACAACAGTCAACAACAACAACAACAGAACGCTACACAACCGAACAACCATCAACAGTCCCACCTCGACCTGACCATACTGACAAACACAGAGACGAGAAGAAAAGAAACATGAGTGATTATGACGATGTACTAGAGACTAGTACAGTTAGACAAACCAGCACCAGTACAGTAACATATAAACCTACTAGTACAACTACTATCCTACCAGAAGAAGTAACAGAAAACATTACAGAAGTAGAATTGGTGAAACCAGAAAGTGTCAAAATTGAGGATAAAATTGAAGGAATCGATGACAAATTAGATGATTTCTCCAGTTCCATTGAAGTTATAGACCTAGATGATGTTAAAGGAGATAAATTGTCTGATTTAAAGACTTTGGAAGCTGAAGAAAGGCAGATTGAAGAAATAGGACGAATTCTAGCTGCATCTAGAAGAGGTGGGAAACTAGTTTTAGACAAACGTTCCCAAAAGGATTTAGAAGCAAAAAGTATAACTGTCGATAAGGATTTGATAGATTTCAATTTCGGAAACAGATTTAATGTTGAAAGGAGAGGGAAGATACAAAAAGTGAGTAAGGATGAGATTGAAAGAGAAAGAGTTGATAAGAGTTTAGAAGTAAGTGAGACTACATTCGTTCGACCACCTAGAGTGTTATCAACTACAGAGAATATTAGAAAAGCTATTGTAAATGGAAAAGTATTTTACGATGCAACTATACGAGAACAGAGAGATATATTTTTAAATAATTCTACAAGAAAGAGTAAGAGTTTGAGATTGGGAGATGACTCTAAACTTACTAATCTGGCTTCTTCGGCTTCTTTTGGTAAGAAGATCATTAAACCGAGGAATGTTAACCCGGTAAGAAGAGTCAGAAGGGTTTATAGGAAGAGGTATAATCCAGATGAAGTGAGAAGGAGATTGTTGGAAAGAGAAAAGAGTAAACAAGAAAGCAGTACTGATAATACAAGGAAAATATAGATGATTTAAATTATTTTTGTATTTTTAATGCTCATATTTTTTTTGCAGTATTTTATTTTTAATAAAAACCTTTCTAAAGCAGTTTAAACTTAATTTAAATGCATGATGTAAGATTATAAGTTTAAAATTAAATAAATAATTTTATGAAATATTAAAATGTTGTCTTTTTAAGTAAAAGGATTGGTGCTTTAAATAAATTGTCAGTTTGACTTTCAATTTTTAATTAGGGTTGAATTGACGATGCATATTCGAAATTTTATAAAAATAAATAATAATACTTGTAAGATATATATTTATTTAAAAGTTAATGCTTATTATTTAAGTAAAATAAAAGTATTTTAAGGTCTAAACTTGTTCATGTAATTTGTATTATTTTTATAAAGATGAGCTAAAAATACTTGTATTTGCATTTCTTTTACTTACTTCTTTTTTAAACTAGGCTTTTTTCTTATGTATTTAATTTTATTTTTGTGATAATTACTTTCTATTTAGTTACCAAATCGAAATAAGTTACCACGAAGGAATTGATTGCAATACTTATAGAAACCATACCTTTAGAAATAGCACTCTTAATTTAGTTAACGATTTTTATAAGACTACAATAAAAAGCATTTCATATAATAACATTGGCTTTTATTTTAACTTTTCGTTTTTTTTTTTTAATTTATTTATTTTATTAGTTATGTGCGGTGGGCTGCATCAATTGGGTACCCCAGTTGTATTAAAATTTTAATGCAGCCCACTGTACACACAGAAAATAATAATAGGGTTACAACATAATTATAATTAAAGTACAAAGGTGGAGTATCCTTAACTAATATTATAAATGCGAATGTACGTTTGTTTGTTTGTCACATTATCACGCCTAAACCACTGAACCGATCATTCTGAAATTGTGCATGTACTTTGTCAGGTGTACAGAAACGGACGTACCTTTAATCCGAAAAAAGTACTGTTCCTGAGGTAAACAACAATAACCTTCTTATGATAATAGATGGCGCCACGTATCTTTCAAATCATGATGGAATTGTATTATTACAATCAGACTAAACCCCCAATTGATTGTTAAATTCTAAATTAATGCGAGCGAAGCTGCGGGCAAAATCTAGATAAAAATAATAGTCATCCTTTTAAAACAAGTTTATTGTTTCCATCTTTTTAAATTAAAGTTCACTTTTTAGGCAGTTAGGTTTTTTGATTTTTTAAATTATTTTTTTATTTCACGCTTCTTAGTTAATATCATTATTTTTGACGTTAATGAGACCTATTTATAAAACCCTTTATTTTGATACCCCACTCAACAGGTTTTAATAAAAAAAAAATTTTGAAGACGAAATACGAGTATGACGCCAAAAATCAGCCGTTTTTTTATTTTTTCAATTTTGTTATACCCAGTGTCACTTTCACAATTAAGACAAATCTAAC
This sequence comes from Antitype chi, assembly GCA_947359405.1. Taxonomy (NCBI): domain Eukaryota; kingdom Metazoa; phylum Arthropoda; class Insecta; order Lepidoptera; family Noctuidae; genus Antitype; species Antitype chi. The sequence goes on along the minus strand of OX375835.1, from coordinate 7,523,345 downwards.
GGCACCTCTCAAGCTGAAATCGAACATGCCGTTTAGGCTACAGAGCGTGCCAAAGAAATCCACATACATACATACACTCGAAAAACATAACCTTCCTTCTGACGCAGTCGGGTAAAAATCAGAAAGAAAGCTAAGAAACACGTTGTAAAATCGCAGGTGAGCGATGCAATGTAGGATAATAAGTATAAGTAAATTTAATTATTTCTTTCTAAAAATATACAACATTTTATTAGTATGGTACACTTTAAGACACTTGTTTCTATAAACTTTTAACATCTGTGTCTGAACTAGATAAAAATATATGTATTTCAGACATCAGCGCTCATCCCAATAATATATTTTATGTTAAAACAAGAAATTCCATGCGGAAGCAGTCGCGGGCAGAAGCTATTTGTAATAAATACCTATTAAAAAAAAAAAAAAAAAATTGTCTAACGTCCCACTGCTGGGCAAAGGCCTTCCTACTCTCTTTCCACCTCTCTCTGTCCAAAGCTGACAAGGACCAATCTTTATTAAAGGAGTCCAGCTCATCCCGCCATCTCCGTCTGGGCCTGCCGCGATGTCGTTTGCCACTAAGCGGGACCCACTGGGTCGTAAGTTTGGCCCATTGATCGTCTGACATACGGCAGATGTGTCCAGCCCAATTCCATTTGAGCGTGGTAGCTTTCCGACTGACAAATAAAAAAAAGTAAATAATATTTTTCATTCGTAGTGTAAAAGCCTTCAATAGCTTACCATCGCACCTAGAGATAGATCTATTTTGCACCAACGCACACAGTATTAGAAAGATTCTGAATAAGGAATATTTGGGGGATAGTCATAAAAAGTTAGGAGTGTAAACTGTAATGTTTTGTGGTTGTTCATATTTGATGTTGCACGACTCGACTAAATAATTAATTAAGTCTTATTATTTTATTTTTATTTTTTTGTTCTTTTGATTATTTTGTAAATCGCTGTAACTAAAATAGTCAACGTAGTACTTGTAACTAGATGCATGTATGTGGAAGCTTATAATTTAGCAAATTTTCTTGCCTACAAATGATTTTTAGTTTTGTTATTAGTCTGTAAGCTTTCTGTAATAATAAATAAATAAAGAAAAAAAATATAATTTTAAAATGACACTTTCCTCTCAGCCACTCAAAAACCAGGTTTTCTTCCACAACGAAAGCTCATAAGTACATATTATGTATGCAAGTAGCCTTTGTTCAACTACCCACCCACTTAAAATGCCGCTGCTGAAGTAAAGCCCAAGGGACCACTTTTACTTATTTTCTAAATTGCACTTTCTCATTGCGAACTGCACTAAAGGAATCTGCTAACATTGTATCATTTCACTTTCTGGTGTGTATTTCGTTTATTTTATGCAATGCGAGTAGGTTGTGCTTGTTTGCGCTGGGGAATCCGCATACAGCTCCACGACGTTAGGGTCAATTCTCGCAATTTTAAGAAAGTTCACAGTCTGATCTCAGTCTCAATCTGTCGAAAATAGCTCGAGTTTCCATACATTTTTGACGTGTTTTTGACATTCAATAGTCGAAAAAAATTCATGAAAATTTCATGGAAATTTTATTGATTTTTACACGCTTTATATTAGCTTCACTTGTATGTTTGTTTGTGTGTTTGTATGTAACCGACTCCTTTGAGCGCGATTTTGACCCACTTTAAACGGTCAGATTTCATTGAAACTTTGTAAACTTGTCGAGGACCGATGACAATACAATAATTTAAAAAAAAATTGAGAAAAAAAAACACGTTTTTGTAGTTAGCAGAACTAAAAAATAGAAAATAAATAATAGTTTAAAAAACTAAAAAACACGCTTTAAAAACCAAACTAAAAAAGGAGAAAATAATTTAATTCAATTAAAAAGCGTGGGGTGCTTGACATTAATTGATTATAAAAATACTTCAAAAAGCACCCCACGCTTTTTAATTGAATTAAATTATTTTCTCCTTTTTAGTTTGGTTTTTAAATCGTGTTTTTTAGTTTTTTAAACTATTATTTATTTTTTCTACTAGAGTCGCGTTGCACTGTTGCGTCGCGCCGATTTGCGGGTGCCTTTAGGGTGTTACTTAACTACCCCGCGTTAACAAACAAACAGAAATTTTATTGCTCAAGTCGTTGGTAGATATGTATGTATAGACTGACTCTTGTTTGGGTCCAGGTTCGATGCTCAAGCTGGGCAAACCGTTATTAAATTTTTCCATTGGGGGTTTATCATTAGCAACCTGAAGTTGGGATTTTTTTGACGTTCAACAAAAGCTGACTCTCCGCCAAGTTTGAATAAATGACTTTTGATTTTGATTTTGAATGTCAGCTGGGACCATGTTTTCGAGGCAAGGACGGTTCTCGATGTAATGGATGGTCACCCATCCACGAACTGACCGCGACACGCGTAGCTTAACCCATGCAGCTGTTATTGTTATCTTGTTCCTGTTTTCGTCTAACATAAGCACCAATGCAGTTTATATTTAAACAATGCTGCATAATTCACTTAGTTAGTGACAACCCCACGAACTTATGAGCTTTGCAACTTTCCAAGTTTACATTATGTATAATAACTTAAGTTAGGTCACGAACTTACTCTCTCTTGTTGTTATAATTATAATTTATAATTCAACTTGCTTTCTTTGTCATTATCATTATAATGTTAGACATTTATATCGACGGCTCACGTTTTCTTCAATAATACTGTTGGGATTTAAAATTATTAATTATTTTCTCTTTTTAATTGATATTAGAAGGGCAGCTTATAACGGCCGCATCATCAATGGTCCAAGAACTGTGAAAGATTTACCTAGATTTCTTTGGTTTTTCCGTGGATGGGTGACCATCCGTTATCTACATCGTCGAAGTCGTTTAAAAAACCCCTGAATTTGATGTCGATGTCAATTTTAAACGACTTCAAAAAGAAGGAGGGTATCAATTCGACATGCTTATATATTTTTTTTTATGCATGTTCGGGCATAACTCCGTCATTTATAGACGGATTTGCAAAATTATTATTTTTTGTTCGAAAGGGGTTTATTCTGAAATGGTCCCATTCTAATTTCTGATAGATCTGATGCTGCGTTTCGGAGACAGACAACGGAACTCTTCAAAAAATTACAGCAAATCAACCGCGATTGCTGCTATCGCATAAATATGCATTGTTTTGACCAAGAGTGATGAAATTTCGAATTGGCGTGGGGTAGGTACTATAACTAAAAAGTGTAAAATAAAAACTTTTTCCAAAAAAAAATCAACCGACTTTCACTTTGTTGTGTTTTTCCAGAAGTCGGTTGTTTTTTTTTTTAGTTTTCTTCGATGATTTAGAGCTCTATTTTTTTTTTTTTTTTTTTTTTTAGGTTGGGAAATCATCAAATGACTTCTCCCGCTCTGGGTGGAGCAGGAGGGCGTGTCAGACTTTTACTGACTAAAACCCACCCGTGTTCCCTCAGTTGCCTGTGTGCCAGGGGCGACGGTATCTCTTTCGAACAACCCGCACCCCTGGCAGGCATCGGCCCTTGCGGACCCCACCAGTCCGGCGCACCAGGACACATGGCACGCCGTGACCACCCCAGGAACCAAATAGCACAAGGGCCCTTGACTACCCTGACACCCTTGGCACCCTTGGTCCCCCTGCGACGATTCAGCGCAGTGGCCCCGCCGCCTACCACTTCTCGGCCGCAGAGGATAGGGAGAGCGGCCAACGCTATACCGACACTCCTCTTCCCCTGCGGCCCCACCGCGTCCGCCATCAAACGGTGGCGGCCCCGTAACCCTCAGCCGCGATGCCTCCCATTCGACATCGCGGCCCGCCTTAGTTGCGGTGCACCTCACCGCAACCTACTTTTTGGCCGCTACGTCGTCGGCTTGGAGACCAAAGCCCTGACGAGCGGCCCCACCTTGGGGTTCCTCTTCGCTTCACCGTGGGAGCGGACCACGGCTACTGAGCCCCCCCGCAACGACAATGCGGGAACCCACCGGGGGGGATGATTTAGAGCTCTTGAGTTCATAATCAAGACATGTGGCAACTCGGCCCACTCCATCTTGAAGGGAGGAAGTCTGTGTCCCAGTAGTGGGAACATAAGTCTTATGTTCCTCCTCCCTTCAAGAGGGAAGTAAGTAAAGTAAAGCAATTATATAAGAAAATGGTTCTGGATATTTTCTATAGTGAGTTATGTAGACGTTTAACACATAGGTACGTTAATAACATAGTATGAATTAAATGCGTAATTTTCCAAGATTTTTCACTAATTATCATGTGTGCTTAAAAAATACACGAGGCCCCTGAAAAAGTTTTTGAATAAAGAAACTTTTGCAGGGGCCGCGGAAACACATTTTGGTAGGTATTAGAATTCATAATAAAATGTACTAAAATTTGTTTCCTGGCGGACACTCTAGCCTTTGAATAAAGCACTGCCTGTGTTACCCAAAGGAAACACGCGGCCTCTGAAGGTGGTACTTTGTGTTTCCGGTAGGAAAAACATGGCGCTCAACGTGTTAACATCTCTATATACTTCCAAGTCGATTGTGAGCGTCCGGTCTGCACCAAGTGCAAAGAGCAGGACCGAAGGTTAGTTTGGATCCCGAACTAAGAATGAATGACAACATGATTTGACAGCTGTCCCTACTCCCGATATGTTTTTGCCCGTTCAAAAAAGTTAGTTAAGTGGTTGTAGGGATTCACTAAGAAGTTTCGAACTAATTTCGGACGGGCCCGTATCTTCGTTGACGGAGTTAGACAGTAGGGCCCCAGTTTTAAGTGTTACTTTTGTTCGAGACTGTACATCTTGGGTTTTTTGACTGTACCAATTTTAAGAGATTTCCCTTTTATTGTCAATGGATGTTACAAACAACACTTACACACATCATAACCATAACTACACATTCACAAGTACTCTAACTGCCCAATTTGCCCCACTATAACATTCTGCCATAGACTATAGAGTTATGACGCAAAGAGCATCGCATTCGTACCTACCATAACAGAGCTATTGCATGGCATTTACTATTAACTGTTAAACGATGATATAACGTAAATCGTGCGTTTTGTGGCCATTTGTTTTTGGTACAGGGTGTTTTATTATAAAAGTGGTCGATTTTAGGTACCATAATTTATTTTTATTGTAGACTAACTTTTGGCAGCAGCTTCGCACGCGTCGAAATCGAAAATTATCCCACGTGAACGTCCTACCGGGATAAAAAGTATCCTATGTGTTAATCCAGGTTATAATATATTTGTGCTTATCTTCAGTTTCGAGCCGTTTGGGGTTAAAACGCTCGGATCATGGGGCCCGAGTGCACGTCTCCTCTTTAAGGAAATTTCTCGCCGGCTGGTCGACACTTCACGTGACCAGAGGGCTGGGTCATTCTTTGACCAAAGAATTAGCATTGCCATTCAACGTGGCAATGCTGCCAGTCTTCTGGGCACGTTTCCTGGTGACAGCGATGCGGACGAATACTTCGACGCCTAAGTGTCCTTTTGTTTTTGTATTTATTTGTTTAGTAAGTTAGTTTAATTTTTTTATTCTTATTCAAATAAATGTAGACAAATAAATATTTTTTACACTGTTTGTGCCAAATTTCATCCAAATCCGTTTAGCCGTTGTTGCGTAATTGAGTAACAAACATCCAAACATACAAACTTTCACATCCTTACTAATATTATAAACGCGAAAGTTTGTATGTACCTATGGATGTATGTTACTCAGTCACACAAAAACGGCTGAACGGATTTGGGTGAAATTTGGCAAACAGTTAGTTTATAACCTAGATTAACACACAGAATACTTTTTATCTCTGTATACCGTTCCCACGGGATAATTTTCAACCTCTACACGGGCGAAGCCACCTGCTAAAACTAGTTATATAAAATTAAAAAAAAATGGATTGTCAGATTTTTCTCTGGAGTTTATAAATTTCAGAGAATGAAGAACTCAAATCAAGAGACTTATTTGTAGATTTTATGTCAAAAACATTCAAAATCTAGGCAATGGAGGAGTTTTTTGTATTACTACATGTACAGACGCCAGCACATCAAGCTACGCCAAACTGTCAAATTTTCCCAATTGAACACAAACTTTATTCATTTGTGATAAAGTTGAAAATCTATCAAAGAAATTTGACAGATTGGAGTAACTTGATGAACTGGCCTCTGTACACACGGGAAGCCTCGTATAAAATAAATCCGCCAAGTCCTTTCCTAACTCCGACGACGCGACGGCACGGTTGGCGCACTGGTTAAGCGATTGACTGCTGCGCTGCGTGTCGCGGGTTCGTTTCCAGCACAGAACAAATATTTGTATGACCTACAAGTAGTTGTTCCGGGTCTGGCTGTTTGTGTATGTGAGTTTAAATGTTTGTAAACGCATCCACAATACAGGTGAAATTCCTAGTGTGGGGCAACGTATTAAAAAAAAACTATGTTGGGGCAATTTCCACTCTAACAGATGCCGCTGAATCTCGGTATTTTACACAAGCTTCCGCCCGCGGCTTCACCCGCGTGGAGGTCGGAAATTATCCCGCGGGAACGTACTACCGGAATGAAAAGTATCTTATGTGTTAATCTAGGTTATAATCTATCTGTGTGCCAAATTTTATCCAAATCCGTTTAGCCGTTTTTGCGTGAAAGAGTAACAAACATCCATCCATCCATCCGTACTTACAAACTTTCGCGTTTTTTAATATTAGTAAGGATGGAATGACTACCTACCTGACCTCTACCTAACCTAGTTACTGGGTAACACGATAGCTATAGTGATAATTGATTTTAACTACTTAACAGGTTTTGCTGGTCAGTAAAGTTTTAAAAATATTTTATTTCACATAAACCTACATGGGCACTTATGAAACATCAGAAGCTAGGTGCACGGTTCCAATTTGTCGCTTCCTATGGAGAAAAGCCGGCAAGAAACTCCACGGTTACTCTTTTAAAAATAATTAGCTTTTACAATGTTTTCAAATTACAGTAATAATAGGTATAGGAGGACAGTACAGGCCTGTTAATAAGTACCAAATACTTAGAGGAATGAAAAACAGAATAGAAAATCGTTTACAAATCTAGTCTGTAAGGCCTACAACGTTCTCTCATTCACAATATGTAAAAGAATCTACCTATATAAAATGAACCTATTTGCACCAAGTGACAAATTTCCATGACAATCACTAATAATAAATAGTCGAAATTAAAATTGATGTAAAATGTCAAATAATGACGAGAATATGTCAATATGTCAGACATTGTAAAAAAAAAACACATAAAACAACACCCCATACATTTCGAAAGCGACATGAAACATTAAAATCAAAAGCGTAACAGCCAAATATTATGGAGCGAATATAATTGGAGCACCATTATACATGGAAACGCGTAATTGGACACAATTGCGTTACAGACTTTCGCTATTTACTTTAAAACCGCGAACGTAAAAGTTTTAACGTTAACTTTAATTTTTTACGGTTTGCGTTATCGTTTCTCTTGATGTTATGATGATTATAAAAATGATGCAGCTGTGTAAATTGTTTCATCACCGCTGCTCTCCTCCTTGCGGAGGCGATCTCTCGCGTCCGGCCCTGGGGGCCTACTCTCTAAGCACGAAATCCGTAATCTCGATCGAAGTTACGGGCGTTTCCTACTCCGTATCACTTACGGACCTATGATTAGTTTGGGACCCAAATAAAGAATGAATTACTACACAATTTGACATTTGTCCCTACTCCCAATATAGTTTTACCCTTCCAAAAAAGTTAATTAATCAGCTGTACGAGTCACTTTGAAGTTTCAAAATATTTTCGGACGGGCCCGTATTTTCGTTGACGGAGTTAGAGAGTAGCCCCCAGGTCCAGGCCATAGTAGCCTTCGCTTCCTTCTGCGAAGCAGTGATGCTCGCGAAGAGTGAGGCGGCTCACGTGAGGCAGAGGCAGTATATTTATGCGCCCTCACGGCCCTAGCCTTCACAGGAGACGCCCTGGGCGTCGGGGAATCCCAAGCTGGTTCCCGGTCACCGTAGGCGCGAGCTTGTGGACGGCGAGTAATGGGTAGCTCGCTGTCCGGTAAGGACCAAGCCCGTGTCGACGGCGCATTGTTTTCCACGCGTGCCTCAAAGAGATGTCAGCAACAACTGGTGGAGTCCGGAAGAGGTGCGAGTTGTTCGAAAGAGATACCGCGGCCCCTGGCACACAGGCAACTGAGGGAACACGGGTGGGTTTTAGAAGATATTTGATGATTTCCCACCCAAAAAAAAACCCGCTGCGCTCAAAATGGCGAAGGAAAACATCATGAGGAATGCATGTCCTAAAAGACATGTGATGTCGACCAACACGCACTGGGCCGGCGTGGTGGTAAAAGGCCCACTTCCTCTCACTAATAGGATGCCTGTGTTCCAACAGTGGGCATATTATAAGCTGATTATGCCTTGGCAGTAGAACTATGAAAGAAAGCTCTCCGAAAAGATACCAATTAAAAGCTACTCATACTAAAACTTGATTGGCTTAACCAATTAATAAATAACCATACTCTAATCACATTGTTTAAGTTTATAACCGTGTCTATTGTTTACCAGTGATTAGTCAGTCATTAATTTTTACTACCTATTTTAATTACCGGATAATTTTACCTCAAAGGCGAATTATGTCTAGACGTTTGAAATAAAAGTTTAAGATTTTTAGTGTCTTCAAGGTAGACGTTTTAATTATACTGTTCAAAAAGGTATGAAGAAACTTAACTATAATTATTATGATAAAGTTAGTGGATACAGTCAACAACAAAAGTCTGTACCTAATGATCAGAGATCGGATATTCGGATGCATATTCACCTAAAGTTGAGAGTTGGCTAACATGGAATGCGCTTTTGTATCGAAAAAGTCTTAATTTAGGTAAGTAATTTGTTTATTTTTTGTTTTAACTAATACAAACCACTCCTCCTCCAGTACATACACACATTTGTATCGGGTTAAAAAATAATTTTAAATTATTACACATCTGAATAGTTATGCAATCCATGAATCCCGGGGTTTTTAATAAATATTACAAATAATTTATAAAGCCGCTTCCATACTTTCATAGCTAAAAATTATCTTTAGGTAAATATGCATCCGAATATCCGATCTCTGCTAATGATTGTTTCAAAAAAATATGTTTTATGTATTTAAGGCCCGCTTGCACTACAAATAAAGGCGCGTTACACGAATATAAAACATACCCCAACTTCTGTCAATCGTTTGAAGCTGACAGAGACAGAACAGTTCCTATTTTAAATTATTATCGCTACATATTATAAAACAAAGTCCCCCGCTGCATCTGTCTGTCCGTCTGTTCGCGATAAACTCAAAAACTACTGAACGGATTTTCATGCGATTTTCACCAATAGACAGAGTGATTCATGAGGAAGGTTTAGGTGAATAGTTTGTTAAGGTTTTGTTGTTGAAAAAGCTTGTTAAACATATCTAGATAGTTATCTATTATAGGATTTATTCTGTCGCGTCAAACGCATTTAGTGATTTCTGCAGATTTTTTGTTTAATTCCTTATCGCCTTTTAGAGGTCTTTGGGTAAAGAATCAAATTGTTTAAAATTAAAATGCCTCTTCATTCTGTTTTTTTTTTGTTTTTTAACCGACTTCAAAAAGGAGGAGGTTATCAATTCGTCGGAACCTTTTTTTTTTTTTTTTATATATGTTCCCCGATTTCTCGAAGATCGCTGGACCGATTTGGATTTTGTTTTTTTTGTTTGAAAGGGTATACTTCCCAGGTGGTCCCATGATCATCAAGTCAGGATCTGATGATGGGATCCTGGAGAAATAGAGAGAACTCTTCAAATTTTTTAGGCACAAGAAGCGATTTAGCTATTTTTTGGAAGAGTACTTTCTCGTAGTGGTCTCATTTCAATTTGGTGAAGATCTGATGAAGAACTTTGGAGATATACAACGGAACTCCTCAATAAATGATAGCAAATGGACTGGGATTGCTGAAATCTCATGTCTGTCTATTGCTTATACCACTTCATAACATAACATCACGCCGGTATGCTGTGAAGGGGTAAGCACATGTGAACAACTAAAAAGTGAAAAATAAAAACTTTTTCCAAAAAAAAAACAACCGACTTCCAAAAAAACACTACAAAGTGAAAAATAACTTTAATTTCGGAAGGCGGTGACAAAAAATTCAAATACAGCTCCAAAGACACCGACTTCCGAAATTAAAGTTATTTTTCACTTTGTAGTGTTTTTTTGGAAGTCGGTTGTTTTTTTTTTGGAAAAAGTTTTTTTGTTTTTACAACTAGCCTCTTCTCTGCCGAGCCTTTTCGCAACTATGTTGGGGTCGGCTTCCAGTCTAACCGGATGCAGCTGAATACTAGTATTTTACATGGCGCGACTGCCTATCTGACCTCCACAACCCAGTTATTGGGTAACACGATAGCCCTTGTCCTTAGCCAACAAGTCAGACTTTCGTGCTTCTGACGACTCGTAACTACTGTCAAAGATTTATAAATGATAGCCGAGACCAACGGCCTAAATTAAGGTAAGATTGTACAGGAATCACAATGTTGTAACCACCTTTGTTATATGTACTTACTTTCTAAGCAAATAAACGAAAATGATTATGAAAAAAAAAAGCACTACCTTTTTCTGTCGACTGTACCTACACTCACCTGACACCACCTGTCATCTTACATCAATTAAAATATTACAGTAAAATCAAATGCCACTAGAACATATAAAATTGCAAAATTTTCTCAGTATCAGATGTCAATAATACTAAATAGATAAATAATCAAGGTCTATAGGTATCAAATTCGCGAGTTACCGGGGGAAAGTGACTTTCACCACGCAATGAGTAAAAGTGAGCTAACGCGGGTAATATCGACAGGGGTCAGTGAACTGTTGACCGACTGCGCCGGCGCAGGTGTGGTTGACCGACTGTTAAGGTGGTTTCTGTGTTAAATACATGTCATGGTGAGAAGTATATGAAGATGTTTGTGAACTATGGAGTAGACAGAGGTACTATGTGAATGAAGTTCGGTTTTAGGGTTCCGTACCTCTCGTCGGCAAAAACGAAACCCTTATAAGATCACTTTCAAAATAAAAACCAAAATCAAAAGTCATTTATTTAAATTAGGTTGAGAATCAGCACTTTTCGAACGTCAAAATACATAAGACAGTCCCCCAAAAACACCCCCCCTTCACCACTTCCAAGTGCTTCAGCTGGGAAGAAGAAGTGGCGCAACAAACTCCCCAGCAGCACAGCTGTCTGTTTAGTTGGATAGACTTGATTCTATACATACTTAGGCAAGTTAATAAACGTTATTGTCCGTCTGTCAAGACAAGACCATTTTCTCAGGAATGCGTGGGAGGTATCAAGCTGAACTTAAACTCAAACTCAAAGCATTTATTTCAATTAAATCATTTACAGGCACTTTTGAATTGTCAAAAAGTCGACTAGTTGGAAAGTTGAAGCTAGTTGCCCATTCCAAAACGTATGTAGATCTCTATGGAGAAGAACGGGCAAGAAACTCCAAGGACACTCTTTTAAATCAAGTTGATTATTACAAAGTTTTGAAAACAGTATTCTTGTTGCTTCTGTTTGTGAGACCAATGTTTTAGGAAAAAGTTTTTATTTTTAACTTTTTAGTTAAAGTACCTACCCCACACCAATTCGAAATTTCATCATTCTCGGGGTCAAAAGATTGCATATTTATGCGATAGCAGCAATTGCGGTTGATTTGCTGTAATTTTTTGAAAAGTTCCGTTGTCTGTCTCCGAAACTCATCATCACATCTATATGAAATTTAAATGGAACCATTTCGGAACAAACCCCTTTCGAACAAAAAAAGAATTTTCTAAATCCGTCTATACATGACGGAGAACATACATAAAAAAATAAAATAAGTAAACATGTCGAATTTATAACCTTCTCCTTTTTGAAGTTGGTTAAAAATAATAAACAATTCTAAATATAAGATTAAAAATAAGCCCTGGAAGTTAGGAGATGACCAGTCTCAACCGACGGCACCCGTTCACAAAATTGACGCGTGGATCAACACCATCCAGCTCAACCATTTTGTAGGGAACCGAATTAGTATCAAATACTTAAGCCTGAGGAGCAGAGAAAAACAAACTTCTAACAAAAAAAAATTAAGCATATTTTGCACGCCGACATTAATGGCATAATAACTTTCTGTGCCTTATTTATGCAAATAAATGATTTTGATGTATTTTTTTTTTAACACAAACTAAAGATAAGCCCGTTTAGGCTTCGTTTATGGCGCATATTTTGACGCTCGCAAGGGATTCAAAACCTTCAGGGTATTTTCCGTTGACCAAGAATCATGAAATTTGGCCAGAAGCAGGGTCTTATAGTACAAGTAAAGGAAAAAGTCCGAAAATCGTTAATTAGTAGCTTTATTATATTAAAATAAAATGCGATGTATATAAATGTGTGGGAGAACATGTTTTTCAACTACTATGTAAACTTTGTTTTTTGGGATGTCATCCCAATTACTGAACCCTTCATTGTGCGTGGTCCGACTCGCACTTAGCCGGTTTTGATTGGTGGGTCTTTCACAGTCGTTACGGGTCGTCAGAAGCCCGAAAGTCTGACAACCAGTCTTACCAAGGATTGTAGAAGTCAGATAGGCAGTCGCTCTATTATAAAATTCTGGTATTCATCTGCATCCGGTTAGACTACAAGCCGACCCCAACTTAGTTGAACTTTAAGGAAAAGTTACTTAGTCATTAAGGATACAATCACAGCACTAAGTCTTGGCAAAGTAATTGCTGATTATCGTACTATTTTATTAGGACACAGGTGGACACTACTTTCTAGACCTTGCGGCAGTATCCTAAAGCATAATGAGCTTTCGAGCTTTCATTTCCTGATTGCCATAATCTATGTCTTCACGTCACGGTAGAAGAAGTTACTTCTAGCCTAGGCAAAGGTAGGTTTCATTACAATAGGATGTTATAATAAGATAGTCAGTTCGCTACATTTTACTCGAGAGGATACAAATAATAATAATGTTAGTTTTGTCGAAACCACAGACACATTTAAAATAAAATAACTCAATTACTTACATACTAACACACAATCGCCAATGTCAACATAATAATAATCTAAATGTAAGAACAATAACATAAGATAGTGCAACCTAGACATACTTAAAACTAAATTAAAAACAGAAACACAGAAACAGCCATTTTAACATCATCTTAACCAATGAGGATGATAAAATCCTTATCATAAAATGTCATATTGTGATAATCTAAATGTCAGTGGTGTCCTCCATAAACTCAGCTGCATTTAGTGTACCTGTACCTGTAAACCGGGGTTACTTTAATCAATATTGGACTTTGAAGGTTCATAATTATTTCTTAAATTTGTGGTTAGGTATATCAAAATAAAAATAAATTTCATATAATCGGTTTATTATGACTCTCGATTCCTGTAAAATAATACGTGAAAAATATTGATTTATTTTGAGAAAAAATAAAAAAAAACTGACTGATCAAAGTTATACTTTGGATGTAGGGTTACTTTGATACCCCCCTATTTTATTGCGTGATTACTAAGTAACCCCAATTATAATGCCAATACAAAAAAAAAAAACAAATACTGCCAACAGGATTTTTTTTTAAATTATAATTGTTAGTGAATTCCCAGCGGGTCCTCGGAAAAGGATTTGACAGTTCTTCAGTGTTGCTAACCTAGAAAAAAAACTTTAAACTAAATATTTTTTTGGCAGTTCAAAAGTGCCTGTAGCACTTTTGAACTGTCAAAAAGTCGGTCAGTTATTCAGAAAGTTGAAATACTTGCTTACTCGAAAACGTACGTATTTCTATGGAGAAGAACGAGCAAGAAACTCTCTTAAATCAAAATATTACAAAATCTTAATCACATTATTCTTGTTGCTTCTATGTAATGTGAGAACAGGGTATAACAACCAAATTAAGAAACAATTCCAACAATATTGCTGTCAGCCACATAGGGATTAACCCTGGAGGCGACAAATCTTACTTAAGAGCGTTCATCCCGCGCGGGCTGTCTACGTTGCATTTCTAGTGGTTTTTTGTAATTATTTTATTAAGGGCTGATTTTCAATAGCGAGATAAGAACTTTTATCTAAAGATAAATTTTGGCATACATTTTGCAGGTATACAAAAGCTATCAAACCGACATATTTATTCCTCAGTTGTAAGTTGTCTGACTATTGAAAACTCTATTTTCTATACATTACGTGAAGTAATAAATAAAATTGATCTCTTCAGAGATGAATTTCATTTCAATTGAATTGACATAAGTTCATTAAAATTAAATTAAAATAAATTAGAATTAAATTAAAATAAATTAGAATTAAATTGATATAAATTAAAACTACTTTACATTAATTCAAATATTTATTTGATAAACACAAAACAAAGCTAATAATATGTACAGGTTTATAAAAAAATCAAAAATAATAAGGCATCAAATAATACGTCCGCATCGTTGTCAATGGGAAGAGTGCCCAAAAGGCTGGCAGCATTGCCACGTTGTATGGCAATGCTGATTGTTTGGCCGAAATATAGGCCAGCCCTTTGGTCACGTGAAGAGTGAACCAACCGCTTGGAAATATCTCGGAACACAAAGTGGGCACTCGGACCCCATGTTTCAACCCCAAACGGCTCAATTTAATTAAAATTATAAATTGAAATAAATTAAGATAAAATTGAAATAGTTATTTGTACATAAGTTAAACAAAAATTGAAATAAGCCGACTTAAGCCCTCCACATCTAAAGAACGTGCGACAATCCTAAAGTGTGTTACAACCAAGACATTTGTTGACACATAAGGCAAAAAACTTGTCTAAGACTTTCGTACGACAAGTTGCAAGTGTGTGCTGATTCTTAATAAGCTATTGTATTAGAGAAACTTGGGCTCACGGCCTTAAGTTAACTCATTCTGTTTGCGTTCAATTTCAGGTTAACGGATACGGGTTTTCGATGTGGGTAAAGGTTACAACTTCGAGGTTTATGTTTCAAAGAAGTTGGATGAAAATTAAAAGTCATTAATTCAAACTAGGCTGACATGCAGTCAGCACTTTTTGAACGTCAATATTACACAAGACAGTCCCCCAAAACGCCCGCCCTTCACCACTTCCTAGTGGAGGGTAGAATAAGTGACGCAACAAACTCCAAACTCTCCAGCAGTACAGCTGTCTGTTAAGTTAGAAGAACTTGATTCTATTTAATAGTTAAAACATACAACTTCAAATAAAATTATTTGCCGTATGTCAGCTAGCACACACCAATATACCAACAAAACATTGAAAACTAAACTCATCACGAAGCTGAGGGCCAGACTGAAGAGCCGTAACTGCTTTCTCAAGTTGACCTTCGCACTATTTGACAGTAGTTCTATTGCGGCGAGATTGAAATTGTGGCTTCTCAAACTCCCCCTTCCAGCTGACTATGTTGAGAGGGCCACGAACTGCCATGGCTCATCTGGAAATCTCTTAATCTACTAAGAAGCCAGGTGGCCCGCTGCCGGTACAAATTGTTCGGGTGCGGGTACTCCGATGAGATGCAGTGTGACTGTGGAGCCACATCGTAAACTATGCCCTACCTCTTGTCGTGCTCTTTTTGCAATAAAACCAGCACTATGGCAGACCTTTATAATAAAACCAGCACTATGGCAGACTTTTTTAATAAAACCAGCACTATGGAAGACCTTTTTAATAAAACCAGCACTATAGAAGACCTTTTTAATAAAACCAGCACTATAGAAGACCTTTTTAATAAAACCAGCACTATAGAAGACCTTTTTAATAAAACCAGCACTATAGAAGACCTTTTTAATAAAACCAGCACTATAGAAGACCTTTTTAATAAAACCAGCACTATGAAAGACCTTTTTAATTCGGTATTAGGTTCTGATTACGCTTTTTTTTCTTAGCTATCTTATGAAATTCTGAAAAGCACTTTATTGAATAATTTTGCGTAAATGTTTATATGTTAATTATGTAAACGTGACAATGTAAATGAACTTTTGTTTATGAACATTCATCTATAATCTCCTTATAAGCACAAAATGCTGAATATCGGCTGAATAACTGAATTTGAAAAATGTCAACTTGTTAAATTAGTTGTAATGGCTGTAAAAATCTAGATCAGTGTTTATTAAAGACGATATGTAGCCTCTTCAGCTTCATCAGTCTACAGCAGTCCACTGCTGGACATCGGTTTCTCCAATAACACGCCATTCAGCTCGGTTCTCGGCGACTCTCATCAAGATCGTCGCTTCGCCTAGCCTGAGGGCAACCCACATTACATTTGCCGATTCGCGGTCTTCACCCAAAAACACGTATAAACCAATAGTCATCATAAGAATTTGTCAGCATATACTATGTGAGTCTACGTTACTACCTGCAAAGTAAAAAACCACTATTGAATGTGTGATACGTCTTACCCACATTTTGCTTTGTATTATTGTTAAAGTAGGAATATCTAAATATCTAATTATTCTCTCACAAATCGGCTTAATGAAATAATGTTAACTGAGAACGACGAAAACTGTCCCACCGTAATACAGTTTATAACTAGTACGGGGGTCAGAGTGAATCGGTTTCGTAATAACCTGAATGTAATAGATTGTGCACTATTATACTAATTGGTTACTTAAGTATATCTTTTTAGATTCGTAGAACGTAAGTAATAGTTTTTTTTTTTTTTTTTGTAAGGTTATCATTCTTGTGGAAAAATAAAGATTTATTATTATTATATTAGAATAGTTCTATGCATAGATATAAGAATTTTATATTACTATTGCTTTACGGCTAATATGGCCGGCCTATTGCCAGTTCAGCTTGCATACTTTGTGAGCTATGTCGACAACTTTGGTTCTCTACCGGATCATTTTATTCCGGATTCTCTCCTGAGATACCAGAGAGACTGCAAGCATAGCTCGAGCACGCTGAGCAACCTTGCATTTATGGACCAGCCGTATCGTAAGTATCCACGTTTCGGCTTCATAGCTCATAAGAGGCAGGACGCACTGATTTAAGACTTGAGTCTTTGGGCTCTGTGGAATACGCGACGAGAAGACTTGATGAATCTTCCCAAACGCTGCCCAGCCCAGCTGAATGTTCTGTTAGTCTCCTTCTCAAAGTTGTTTTTACCAAACTGCAGAGCTATTTTATAATTAGCCTGTTGTACTTTTATTCAGCTACTATATTGCTTCTATATATTTAAAGGTTTTTATTTTCCCAAATTGCTTGAATAATATCTGTGTAAACGTTTCATCAACATCATCATCATTTTAGCCTAAAGACGTCTACTGCTGGACATAGACCTCCTCCAAAAGGGGGGGTTTTGCCATAATCGCCACGCTTGGCAGGCGGGTTGACGATCGCAGTATGATGGTAAAGTGCATAGAAAACGCTGCTACCCATTCTCTAGTAAGTCCCTTAGTCGCCTATTACGACACCCATGGGAAGAAATGGGATGGTGCTATTCTTTTACGTCCGGCACCACACGGAACGCGTTTATCCTGTCATTAAACAGTCAACTAAGTCAGCTTGAAGTTTCAAGAAGTGCTTTTTATACAATGATTAATCAGGTAATTTATGTTGCTTGGGCTGGCGCTCCCTGGATTGTGAGCCACTCCACCAAACAAGATATAATTGACAATTTATATTTTCACCATGACATCATCAGCTGTTCTCGCATAGTAAAGTAGTTTAAAATATTTCCTTTCTATGGTAATAAACGCGACAATTTATATGCATGTTGTGATCGCATTTTCCAATTTTATACACTTTCGCTCTTGTTATGCGTCAGCGCCTGAATTAGATACAGTTTGTATTATTATTGTAGTTATCTGCAATATTCATTTGTGTAACTAAGAGAGAGAGAGAGAGATCTATCCCTCTCTCTCTTTTTCTCGCAATGGAAAAAACTATGGTTTTTTGTCCATACCTACTATCTTACTAATCTATAATATAAAAATGAATCGCTGAATGTGTTGCCAAGCACAAATGTCGAGAGCAGCTGAACCGATTTCGCTAATTCTTTTTTTGTTGTGTTTGTTATTGTCAGGAGAAGGTTCTTATGAAAAAAAAAATGTTGCGCGTCATATTATGTTCATATTTACGACAGGACAACGTCTGTCGGGTCAGCTAGTATTGTATGATTAACTTTATATGATTAAATATTTAGATGTTTGGCTGTTTGTTACTCAATCACGTAAAAACGGCGGAATGGATTTGGATGAATTGTGTCACACAGATAGTTTATAACCTGAAATAACACCTAAGATACTTTTTATCCCGATACGTTCCTGTGGGATAATTTTCGACCACCACGCAGGCGAAGAAGAAGAATTGGCAAACTTAAGTGGCAGTGGGCAGGGCACGTTGCACGCAGAGCAGATGGCCGATTGGGCCGAAAAGTTGTAGAGTGGCGACCGCGCACCGGAAGACGTAAAGTTGGAAGGCGTCCCACAAGCTGGACCGATGACCTTGTGAGAGCCGCAGGAGTCCGCTGGATGCGGGAAGCACAGAACCGGTCGAAGTGGCGGAGCTTGGGGGAGGCCTATGTCCAGCAGTGGACGTCTTTCGGCTGAAATGATGATGATGATGATGACGCGGGCGAAGCCGCTGGCAAAAGATAGTTGGTCAAAAATATACAAGGTGTTACAGAATTAACGCAAGTCCTGAAATTAGTTGGTTCATAAATGACCACTGAATCGATATTAGCATCTTTTTAACCGAAGAAATAACGGAGGTGGTTCTCAAGTCGACGCGTATATTTTTTTTTATGTATGACCACACATAACTTTTTACAGAGTAGTCCGATTTTCATAATTCTTTTTTTATTGGAAAAGGTATACCCGAAGTTGCTTCAATATAAATTAGTAAACAAAAAATTCAACCTTAAGGGTAGGAAAATAGGGGATGATTGATTGTTCACTCACAGATTTTATTGCTGAGTTGTGTATTACAAAAAGTAATCAAAAATTAAGCATGTAGTAATTAGTAGATCACAGCCACAAAAAAATATAAAATAAAAACTTTTTAACAAAAAAAATTGCCGCCGAAAAAAACTGAAAAGCAAAAAATAATAAACCTTTTTTGTTTAACCTTAATATCTAAGTTCAGAAGTCGGTGACTTTGGATATGTATTTTAATTTAATGTACCCTTGTGTTTTATGTTTTGGGTCGAAAACCTATATGGTAGTTCCCGTTGACCTAGAATCACGAAATTTGCCAAAAAACAAGGTCTTGCGACAATCTAAATTTGCCCATATCTTTTTATTATGGCGGTATAATGGAACCCTTGGCGCATGAGATCGACTCGCACTTGTTCAAGTTGGCTAAGAAGGCTCAAAATCAAAAATCATTTACTCAAACTAGGCTGAGAGTCAGCACTTTTTGAACGTCAAAATTACATGAGACAGTCCCCAAAAAAAAAGCCACCCTTCGCCACTTCCACTAGGAAGTGGCGAAGGGTGGCTTTAGCTGGGAAGAAGAAGTGGCGGAACCAACTCCCCAGCAGCACAGCTGTCTGGTAAGTTAGAATAACTTGATTCTATACAATAATAGGTAAGTACCTACTCGTAATTAACATTCAACAATAAATGAAAAAAAAAACATTAATAAAAAAACTAGACTAGTAACACGTACTGCAAATATTTGATTATACGAAATAAAAGAAATTGTCATAAGTAGCAGCGCTTTATATTTTTTTGCGAGAAAGTAAATGTCAACTTAGATGATGTCATTATGGTAATGCCAGAACGAAAAATTACGTTTCCGTGTGACAGTTGACAGTTTTGTACCGAGAAATGAAGACAAGCGATTTCTATTCTACGGTAGAGTAGAAATAGAAATCGTCATGCTAAACCTGCAGTATTTTACTTGGAGCACTATCACTCGAACTCGAACCTACGACCTACGTCGTAATTCTGATTACCACTGGGCCACCACTGCTGTATCGATCATTTTACTGAAGCAAGGAAAGTTTTGTAAAGAAAAGCTCCGTAAAAATACCCGTGGTCAGCCATCTACTAACCATCCCAAGCAAGCACAACTTAACCTGTCAGATCGTGTTTGTTATTCAGTCTCGAACAACTCCATTTTACACGCTTTATATTAGCTTCACTTGTATATTTTTTGTTTGTATGTAACCGACTCCTTAGAGCGCGATTTTGACCCACTTTAAACGGTCAGATTTAATTGAAACTTTGTAAACTTGTCGAGGACCGATGACAATTCAATCATTTAAAAAAAAACCGTTTTTGTAGTTAGCAGAACTAAAAAATAGAAAATAAATAATAGTTTAAAAAACTAAAAAACACGCTTTAAAAACCAAACTAAAAAACGACAAAATAATTTAATTCAATTAAAAAGCGTGGGGTGCTTGACAGTAAGTGATTATAAAAATACCTCAAAAAGCACCCCACGCTTTTTAATTGAATTAAATTATTTTGTCCTTTTTTAGTTTGGTTTTTAAAGCGTGTTTTTTAGTTTTTTAAACTATTATTTATTGCATATAAACGTTAGATTTTACATGCGAAAGTGATATTCTCTATCTAAATTGTACAGTGGTGGAATGGCCACTTTCTATAGCGGGGGCCGTGGGTTCAAATCCCACCTGAGGACAGATGGCCTGCAGATACTGCCGAGTCAGGGAGCATGTAATTTTAAATTATTTTTAAATATCTTTGTGTGGAGTCTAAAATAACATCACGCTATTACTCCCCAAACGAATGCATGCATTGATAATAATGATGTATATTAATAAAATGTATCTAATGAATTAATATTTAGTATTTGTAATGTAATGAATTATTGATTAATGTTTTGTATAAAGTAATTATTTAATTGTAATAATTAAAATCATTATTTTAGTATGATATAAGTAATATAAAAACTTAATTTAATTTAATTTGTTCTTATCTTAATTTTAATTTTATCATTTTGCTATGCTCTTTTCGGGTCCATATTTCTGTACCTAGCTTTAAGCCCTTTGTTACATCTTTTTTACAATATGGAATGCAATGATAAAATAAATAAATACATTATCTTTTTAGTTCCGCAAAATTTAAAAACACTAACAAAACCCTCTGAAAGGTAAAAAAATATCCCTTTAAGTTTCAAAAGGTAACATTTTGATAAAAGTACCTACCTATCGTCGCGTCGGCGCACTGGCATGTCCTAGAAACAAAAATTTAAAAAAAAAAAAGATGGGCGTTGGGCCCGCGTGGTGGATTCCACTCCCTCTCACCGACACGAAGCCTGTGTCCCAGCTGTGGGAACGCTATAGGCTGATTATGAGTTTTTAGAGCTATTAGTTTATATTATCATGAACAGAGATCGGATATTCGGATGCATATTTACCAATAGATAATTTTTAGCTATGAAACTAAGGAAGCGGCTTTATAAATTATTTGTAATATTTATTAAAAACCCCGAGATTCTTGGATTGCATAACTATTCAGATGTGTATTGCAAATGGTTTGTATTGGTTTGTAAATTAAGACTTTTTCGATACAAAAGCGCATTCCATGTTAGCCAACATCTCAACTTTAGGTGAATATGCATCCGAATATCCGATCTCTGATCATGAATCAGCTGAGAGAAATCAGATATTAAACTGTCAAACGATGAGACAGCCACCTGATCTTTTGACACGGCACGCCCCTGACCGAAATGACCCCCTTTTTGTTGAGCCGACTGCGTCACTTAGTATTCTGCTAGGACAGTATGAAGATGGTTTGGTTTCTCTATGGAATTTGAATAGGAGTACTTAGCTCGTACTGTCGAATTTTTAGCTGACCATCATTATTACATCTGGTGCCAGGAATAGTCGTGAGGAGAAATGATCACAAGCCGTGTATGGGGTTTTTCATCGACAGAAAAAACGATCTTCCACACAAACTTTTATCCTCTTTAGGGGATTAATTATCAATAATCCTTCCGTCGTAACCACCTTTCATATAAAAGGAACTATTGTGCAAAATTTCTCGCTTCTAGACACTTTATAAGCTCAGCTATATCCTGAATCAGCTAAGAGAAATCAGACAGGTAATTCCCGTAGTTTTAAGATCGTTCACAGTCTGATCTCAGTCGCAATCTGTCAAAAATATTTCCAAGTTTCCATACATTTTTGACATGTTTTTGACATTCGATTGTCGCCGAGGTGAGACTGCGGCTAGATTTTGAAAAAAAAATAATCATTTTAATTGGCCTTCAGATATTAAACTGTCAAACGATGTGACAGCAACCTGGGGCCTTAGTCTGCTATTTTTATAAATTCGTCATTCCGACACGATCCCATTGTCATTCATTTGTAATTTTGCTAAAAGTTCGTAATCTGCTAAATTCATAATGGTCGATCATTGGTCAGTCAATGGTCTCGTAATAGAATTGTGTCATAATGGCATTTTCGTATTGCCATTATTATAAAACTCGTTAGTAGAAACGTTTTTCGAAAAACTACTACTAAATTTGAACATTTATTCATGCCAGATTTCATTTATATATATTTTTACATATTATTTATTAGTGTTTTATGCAATCTAAAGTAGTTGGAAGTTCGTAAATTAAGTCAGTCATTCACTTGTCATTATGTACGAGATTACCAATAAATGCCATTTCTTTCAATGGAGTGTCAGTGGCTGACCATTGGAAAGTCACAATGACGCCATTATATTAGTAGATTACCAAACTTGTCAAAATCAACAATTATGAAATCAATGATAGACCATTCTGACACTATTGTAATAGCAGACTTGAGGCCCTGATCTTTTGACATGGCACGCCCCTGACTGAAATGACCCTCTTTTGTGATACCGAGGGTCTCGCTTAATATTTATTTATTTATTTAAACTTCTCGCACACAAAAAGGTGCAAAGGCGGACTTAATGCCTTAGCCATTCTCTACCAGTCAACCAAGGGTGGTGAAGAAATTAGATGGCAGGTGCTTAGGTTGAGAGGAACAATGATGAAAAAAAAACTATACAAATTGTATCATAATACACAGAACACAGACAGAATACAGAATATTGTTTGTGTCTTTTTTTTTCTGTTAATTACTTTTCATTCAGTTAACCCTGCTACAGTTAACGTTTGCTAACAGCTTGTTTTTGTTTTTATTATATAATAGTAATCTGTGGAAAATGGTGTGGGTAGTATATTTGTTAAGTTTAATTTTAAGATTTTTCTGTTTATGCGTAATATACTACTGTTTGTTTTCCCAAATGCAATAAATAAATAATTAATAATAAATAAGATTGATACCTAAATAGGTTATAAACTTATAATACACATACATTATCATTATGAAGATGGTTTGATTTCTCTCTGGAATTCACATAGGAGTAACTGGTATTATTGGATTTTTAGCTGACCATCATTATCATATCTGGTGCCAGGAGTGGTCGTAAGGAGAAATGCTGGATATAGGTCTCTCCCAAGTTGCGCCATAGCACCCTGGCTTAGAACCGAAGTTACAGACATAGCTTGCAGAGTAAGGAAACTGAAGTGGCAGTGCTGGTTATGTTTGCCGAAGGGCCGACGGCCGGTGGAGCAGACGAGTCCTGGAGTAGAGACCGCGTATCGGCAAGCGTGATATGGGACGCCTCGCTGAAGCTAATTAAAGCGTGTAAAAAGTTACACGCTTTAATTAGCTTCACTTGTATGTATGTTTGTAACTGACTCCTTTAGACGCGATTTTGACCCACTTTAAACGGTCAGATTTCATTGAAACTTTGTAAACTTATCGAGGATCGATGACAATTCAATCATTTAAAAAAATAAATTGAAAAAAAAAATAAATAAAAAAAACACAAAAACAAAAACTAAAAAATAGAAAATAAATAATAGTTTAAAAAACACGCTTTAATTAAAAACCAAACTAAAAAAGGAGAAAATAATTTAATTCAATTAAAAAGCGTGGGGTGCTTGACATTAATTGATTATAAAAATACCTCAAAAAGCACCCCACGCTTTTTAATTGAATTAAATATTTTTTCCTTTTTTAGTTTGGTTTTTAAAGCGTGTTTTTTAGTTTTTAAACTATTTTTTTTTAATGGGTAATCATCAAATAACTTCTCCCGCTCTGGGCGGAGTGGGAGGGCGTGTCAGACTTTTACTGACTAAAACCCACCCGTGTTCCTTCAATTGCCTGTGCCAGGGCCACGGTAACTTTTAGGATGCCCCTCAGCTAGTAGCTGGGACTGAATGGATGCTGAAGGCAGAGGACAAGGTGTTGTGGTGCAGCCTGAAAGAGCCCTATGTCCAGCAGTGGACTACGATAAGCTTAGTTGATTGATTGACCCGGGCCTTGACTTGAATTCATCCAGCATGTCACAGCTGCCTTTTCAAGGACATCGGTTATATAGTTGAGCCAAACAAGCTCCTTAGCTTGTTTGGCTCAACTACTTATATAACCGATGTCCTTACTCTTATGCTCCGACGGCTTACCCATCTACTGTTCAATTTCTTGAAGAAGTACCTATATGAAATCGTACCTATTATCCATTTGGTTTTAATACGAGGGAAACCAAAAAAAAAACGTTAAATTGTAGCCAGTGAAATCTCTCCTTTATAACTTAGTGTGAACGCACCGTAACGATGCATTCAACCTCCGATACCTGTCGCCTATTATAATGTTACAATAACGTACCGTCGGCAAAAAAGCTAGCCTTTAATATAAAACATTGTTACTTGTGGTTTTAACGTTCAATGGCTGGATGGTCAGCAAAAAATGACCCTGAGTTGACGAAAAAATTTAAGTTTTTTTTTTGTGATTTTGATTAACTGTTAGTATATTATTATAACAGTAGTTGGCAATTATTGAAAGGAAATCTCGTATTTTTTTTTAATATTAATCAATCTATTGATGATATTGACAAAAATATATTACTTTTTAGGAAAGGCCTACCTATAAACTCTATAAGCTTTTGCCATATTTTGTACAAACAAACATCTCATCCTCATACATATACTTCACACTCCATAAACACACAAACACATACACACAGTCACGACACACCATTACACACATTTCATGATTGTTATTTTGTACTTCATCCTTAAAAAATGTGTCCTTTGAAAAAGAAATTCACAATTGTATTTTTAATAACCAACGACATACGTTGACTTTTATATTGGAGGAACACTGACTCCCAAGTCACAGGTCTGTAACTTTTAATTGTTCATGGTGTGGTCAGCCGCGGTGGTCGACAATCGGTTTATAATCTTAAAACTAAGCTCTTAAACCAATATTTGACTACTTTCTATTTGACACTAGAAAACTGTGTGGTTTTCTCACCAATCGCAGTCATAAAAATACGTCTTCTTCAAGTAGTTGTGTTGATTTAATACTACATTCTGCCAGCGACTTAGTTCGCTCAAAATATCTCGGTTTAAGATCAAACATAGCCTATCTATGAGACTCGACGAATAATGTAGCTTCGACGTATTTGCTTCTATAGTATTTAATGTATTCTATAATATATAGTGTGCTAATACATGTGCCAAGTAAGGAGTATCGTATTACCTAGTTACTGGATTGTGGTGGTCAGATAGGCAGTCGCTCCATTTAAAATACTGGTATTCATCTGCTGCATCAGGTTAGACTGGAAGCTGAAATGTCACAGGAAGTATTTTTAGTCTATCGCAGTCTACAGCTGAACCACAACACCCTGTCCTCCACCTCCATTTAGATGTGGGGCGTCCTACACTACGCTTGCCGATCTCCATGCCAGGACTCGTCTGCTTCACCGACCATCGGTCCTTCGACAAACATGGCCAGCCTAGTTTCCTTACTCTGCATGCTATATTAGTAACTCTAGTATTTACCGTAGTTTCTCCGTATACCTTTAATATATACCGAAAAAAGGTTTTAAATCGGTACCCATTATTTATACCACGTACGTAAATAAAAAAAAAATTGTGATCATTATGGACCCTGTCGGGCACAGCAAAAAATAGTAGGAGAGAGGAAGCTTTAATTAAGTAGCTGAACTTACATCTAAACTAAATCCAGTAATACCACTATATTGGTTCTTTATGCCTACAAGCTATATGATGTAGGAGAATTGTAATTTTATTGAGATAATCATGAGCTGTTAATTTTGAATTTAAATGTTAAATGATTTAAATTATTATTTTATTTTGTTCATTCTAATTTATTAATCTAATTATACATTTTATATTATTATTTTAAGTAGTTATATCAATCTAAAGCATTTTTTTTGTTATTATTTTTGTTTTTAGGTTTTTACCAACACTTATTAAAAATTTCTTGTTAAATCTCAAACATCTACAAACAAAAACGTACCTATCTAAAAGCCTCCTATTCAAATCGTCTCCAAAAACCACGCAAGTAAACAAAAAAAAGTTAAACAATTATTTACCTTTTTTTTTTGCTGACGCTACGTCAATATCGTACACAAATAAACTTTCTATTGTGCCGGGCTGTGTCGAATACTTTATCGATAATAGCTAGTGATGTGCTTGTAGTGATTTATCGATATTATAATACTGTTTTATCGTGAGGTGAATGGTGTTTTGTAATTTATGGCTTTTGTGTTTCATATCACATGCATGATAGTGTAATTAAAGGTTTAAATCTAATGGAAGGAATTACTGAGACAGGAGTTGAATGGATTCTTAAGGAAGATTAAATCATTTTATATTTTTCAAAACTGTATAACTGACGGATTTTGAATTTATTGTTGTTACAGTTATGCAACCTTTGGTTAGTAATTATCATAATTTGAAATCACCTTGTTAAGTAATTTATTATGTATGTAAGTATAACGATAATTTACTGGACTGGTTCATTCAGCTATCATGATTTTCACGGTCTGAAAAAAAAAACAGTTAGTTCAAGACAAAATTTAGACAACTCGGTCCAGTGGCGAAAAATTCAATGTTAAGAATAAAACTACAAAAAGTCGATAAAAACTATCGATACCATCATTGCGCATCCCTATTCACCTAGACGTGACCTCCAAGCGAAAGTCCACTGTCAAGGAGGCTAGTGATGTGCATTATAGTCGACAAAATCACGCATCGATACCTTATGACAAAAGTTTAAACCTTTATATTGACACACTTTTAAAGAGAAAATGAAAGTTGTAAAAGATACTATAGTTTTAAAATTATGTGAGTAACGGTGGATGACTCAGCCTTATTTGTTCTAAATCTTATTGATTGGCAGACATTTTTTCTGACGTGTGTGTATGAATGGCCTATATTTAAATATTTATTTGTTAAATAATTCAAAGCCAACGAATTAGGGATGATACTCATTACACCGTGCCGTGTCCGGTCCGGGGCCGGAACGGAGCCCGTCCGTGCTGCACGTTTATATTACACCGGGTTATAAGACGTGGAGAGGACGGGGCGTGTCCGTGCAACAACCGTGGTGTAGACGAGCGTCGTCGGGGCCCGGATGGGACAGGGATAATGCACTGTGTAATATAAACTGCTTCGTCCGGGCCATGGACACGGCACGGCCTGGGCACGGCCCGGTCTAATGAGAATCATCCCATAATGTTTTCGCTAAGAAAAAAATTGTCAGTATCTCTGCAATTGCAATTTTTTTAAAGGCATTTCATCGTTTGTTTTATATAATAGCATAATCAGCATATAATATTTCCACTCCTGGGACATAGGCCTCTTCTCTGTGAGAGGGAGTGGGCCGAAATACCCCATGCGGGTCCAGTGCGGGTTGGTGCATGTCACATGTCTCCGAATTTTTGGTCCTAGGATCTGCCGGTTTCCTCACGATGTTTTCCTTCACCGTTTGAGAGCAGTGGTGATGAAATAATTTACACCACTTGGTTCAAATCTATGACTTCCAATTCGTCAGTCTCAGTCACCACTGCCATTACACAAAACAAACGATGAAATACTTATGAAATCGTTTCAAATATACAAAAATGATCAAATATTTCTTGTTGATTAGCCTTTTAACGGATAGTCCGCAAACAATATTTGCCTATTGACATAAAAGATAGATCAATATTAAGTCTACGTTTGATCTGTCAATAATAAACATGATCGGCTCTATTTATTCTTTATTCAGGAGTATTATGTGTGATAATTACATAGGACTAGCTACGCCTCACAGTTTCGCCCTAGTACCTACCCTAGTAGTGTTTCTCGATCCCGTAAGAATATTTGGATAAAAAGTATTTTACATCCTTAACTCGATCATGGTCAAAACATGTGCCAAATTTCATTCAAATCCGTTCAACAACAAACATTCAAATGAAAAAAAAAAAAAAAAAATTTTTCTTAATAATGTTAATTAAGATATAATCATCACATTTCAGCACAAATTGCCTCTTCTCTGAACAGTTAAGGAGCAAACATAATTGACTTATAAAGGCCAAAACCTATTTAAACCAAATTTATGACATGAGAGCCACTACAACCACTAATAAAGAGTTTAAATTAGAATTGTAGTATTATAATCTTTAAATGAGGGTAGTTGAGGGATTTGATTTGTTATCCGGAAAAGTACTGGAGTTATCGACATAGCTTGTGGGGTAAGCAAACATAAGTGGTAGTGGGCTGGCCATGTTTGTCGAAGGACCGATGGCTAGTGGAGCAGATGAGTCCTGGAGTGGTAGTGTGGGACGCCCCCAAGCAAGATGAACAGACGACCTCAAAGAGGTAACTGACACGGACTGAATGCGAAGGGCGGAGGACAGGGTTTTATGGCTCAGCATGGGAGAGGCCTAAGTCCAGCGGTGGAATTCGATAGACTGAGTTGATTGAGGGATTTGACAGTCTTTCTTCGACTAAAAGTTCACGGTGAATCTTCTGAGTACAAATTGAAGGAATCTGCAGGAATCAATTGGTACACAGCTCATCCCGAGAAAAACAAAGCCACAATAGCGATAGAAAGTGACGAAACTGACCTAATATGAGCTCAACCATGAAAATAAAAGCAAAATGCCGTTATTACTTCATTCACTGATCGAATAAGATAAGGAAAGAAAATTATTCATTAGCTACATGATTATTTTACCGTTTGCATCGAATTAGCTCAATTAGCTATAATTTCGACGCCAGAGTCGATCTACCGTGCAGCGACGCAATGTTAGAAATATTGTCGCCTCTTTTACACGTACTGGTTTGAAGTGTATCCGTCTCTTTCTTTACTGTTTAATAAAGGGTTAATGAAGGTAGTTTTATTGATTTATTTAAATGCAGATCTGGACGTGAGATATTCTAAATGTTGCTTAATTTCCTTGTAGACTTGAAAATATAGCTTTTAAATCCATATCTTCTCTAGTATCACCAGTGTTCTCAAAACGGTGAAAGAAAACATCGTGAGGAAACCAGCATGTCCTAGAACCTAAATTTCGAAAACATGCGACGTCCGTCAATCGGCACTAGGCCCGCGTGGTGGATTATGGCCCATTCCCTCTCACAGAGAGGAGACGTGTATCCCAGCAGTGGGAACGTTTAAGGCTGATTGCGGTGTGTGAGTAGAGATCCAGTCTTTTTAGGTAGACCTTCTTTTTCAAAAATAATGATAAAATCCTGTTTCACTGCCTAGTTGGTCTAGTGGTGGCAGACGCAGCAGCACTGCAGAGCATGAGATCCTGGGTGTGGTTTTTAGGTGGGGCATCGTGTTATTATGTTTTTTTTAACACTTTTTTTTTGTAATCGTCTCCTTTAGACTTGTGTTTGACCCACTTTAAACGGTCAGATTTCATTGAAACTTTGTAAACTTGTCGAGAACCGATGACAATTCAATAATTAAAAAAAAAAAAATTGAGAAAAAAAACACGTTTTTGTAGTTGGCAGAACTAAAAAATAGAAAATAAATAATAGTTTAAAAAACTAAAAAACACGCTTAAAAAACCAAACTAAAAAAGGAGAAAATAATTTAATTCAATTATAAAGCGTGGGGTGCTTGACATTAAGTGATTATAAAAATACCTCAAAAAGCACCCCACGCTTTTTAATTGAATTAAATTATTTTCTCCTTTTTTAGTTTGGTTTTTTAAGCGTGTTTTTTTTTAAACTATTATTTATTTAGTTTGGTTTTTAAAGCGTGTTTTTTAGTTTTTTAAACTATTATTTTTTTATTATTTATTTATCAGGAATGTATCAGGCTCTTTGTACATACACCATGTAAAAATTATAGGTACAACTCTACCTAACCCTTTGGGGAAATATAGCCGTGATGTTATGCTATAATAAAATAATATTAAAAAAATTATCGGTAGGTATACTTAACTAATAAAAAAAAATGATTTTCACCTCCATATTTTGCCCTCAATAAGTTCAAAGAATCTACAATGGTTCAGGTATAGTTACAAACAAACCTACATACGACTATCTTCATTTCTACCATCCGGTGTAATCAAACAAACAGTTACCTACGATTTCTTCTATAAATATGTAATACAATCCTACTTTTCGATCTAAAACATGTTTAAAGTGATCTAAAATAAAAGTTGGTTCAAAACTAGTTTTTTTTATACATAATTATGTCATTTGAAGTTTAAAAAAAAGTGATATGATGTCTCTGGGTTGTCTTTTTTGTGTTGTCGCTACTTAAACTTTGAACTGAACGTATTTGAATTTAGAATTTGAAAAGCGAATGTGTGTTCTTTATATTTTAATTTTGGCTAACTGTCTCATCATAAGACATAGGGTTTTTTACCTCGTACAGAGTAAATTGCTGAAACGATTTTAGTAAACGACGTGTCCTTTGACTCGTCTTGAACTCTTGCTCCTAAATGTGTTAAACTGTCACGATTTTATCTTCATTGGTTTGTTTATTTATGTATTTGATGTTCTTCGTTTATTTTTTGAGAAATTAAAAATGGTTTTGGCCGTACTCAGAGACACTTTAAAATAAATTAACTTGAAAGTGATTTTTTTTAAAATAAAATGTCCAAAATTTTGTATGTAGGTCACCTAATGTACTCACTTTTTTATTATTTTTGTTCCTTTATACATATTTAGTGTAAGTACCCAAAAAAGAATGTCGTAAGACCATAAAAATAAGAAATTGATAGAAATACCTAATATAAAGGACAATACTGGCCTAACGCATACCGGGCCATGCTTAACCTTATAATCTTTGACCAGATAAAACAAAACAGGATACCATTATCTCTGATAAATACCTCATCGATGATCAGACCACATTTCTAAAGTTCTCAGTTTCACCAGGTGAACCATAAAAAGAAATGTCAATCCGTCTCTTTCACACATATGTCTATCTCTCACAATTTCTCATTTCACCGTTCACTTGTTTAGCAAGTCGGTACTAAATGTGACCGAGTTGTTTCTGGTACCACCAGCCACGATATTTTGAGTCTTGAAATTAGAAAAGTAGGGTTTGGTTTTAGGTGTCCAGAGAAAGTTAGATGGGACTTTCTCAAAGTAAATTGTTGCTAGTAATATGTATGTTTCTTATTTTACAGTGTTAAGTTGGTCAGTTGGCTAGTAGGTTCGCAGTTCTGTCGACGGGCAGACGTCTCGATAAAACTAATAAAATAAACATTACGAGAAAGATGTCGAGAAAATCTTGTGGATGCCGCTAAAAAAATATGATAAAAAAAATGTGAATGTGATTTAAAAATCGAACGTCAAAAATAAGTTTCGATTTTTTTTGCGCGCGCGAATTTAAACGTCAAAATGACAGTTCGAAAGTGGTTTAAATTTGAAAAATCTATGCACCGTAGTGATGTGAAAATGATGTTTTTAATTTTAGTGATATTATCTGTTCTGGACAATTTGCCCTTAACTTGTAAGGGGGAAGATTATGATAGAGGTAAGCTTATTTTGTTTTACATATTAAGCATCCTGAACAATGCTCGACATTACTTTTGAACAAAACAAACATTAAACATTTAATTAATTTTATCATTTAAAAGTTTACCCTAGATTTTATTTCGTAGAAATATTTAGGTCATTACAACCTTAATCATAGTCATTGAAAACAAGTTCATAACGGCTAGACAAGAAAAATAAAACTGAACAAATAAAAATAAAACTGTTCCAAATTCAAACAAACACACATTCATAAAAAAACCAAAGAATCTCGCTGTCATGCTCATAGTAAAAAATCCATAGACAAATATCATAGAGTAATACCTGTTTATCATGGCGCGAAAGTTGTGACCGGTGTGGGAAATATGTCACTGTTACGCTAGGCATAGACTAGCCATCTTTAATAATTAATATTTATGCACTTTCTTGTAGCCTGTATAATACATACCTACATACATGGCTGCAGTTCATTTACGAGAAGTTAATAAATAAATACTGCCGTTCGAATGACGGGTTTACTCTGGTGTAGGTACGGGTAACTTTATAGAAGGCCATTTCTCAGAATTTACTTAAAAATACGCTCCAATTCAAGTCACACTCTCATCTCAGTGAAATTAAGTCCTGGCTGGGGGCTTTAATTTATTAAGGCAGGATCCGGCAAGCAAGGCCGGTTAGGTAGCCGACAATCTCCTAGGTTGACCTACGAGATGTCAGTGCCAAAACAAAACATCACAGTGACAAGCAATGTCAAACGCTTGTCAAAATGAAGGTAAACTATAGGTTTTTTTGACAGAATAAGACTGAGATTTCTTAACGTTCTACGCTAAGAAATTCTTTACTGGCTCACAATAACAACTGCCAATTAAATGAAACCTGGAAATGACTTAGTGATCAAAAACCCAGTGGATATCCAAAGATACTGTTTAGGAAGAGAATCTCTAATCTCTCTCTCTGGTCATCTCTTAGCTGCCACGTCTAATTTTAGTTGCTAAATTGTTACCAACCATAATTTTTTTTCTTACGGACGCTTTTAATTAATATGCACGTCTTTTTTTACATCGTACTCGCATGAATAATTTCAACATAATTGATGTAACCAATTTTTTGTAACAATAT
Organism: Antitype chi; assembly: GCA_947359405.1. Classification (NCBI taxonomy): domain Eukaryota; kingdom Metazoa; phylum Arthropoda; class Insecta; order Lepidoptera; family Noctuidae; genus Antitype; species Antitype chi. The sequence goes on along the minus strand of OX375835.1, from coordinate 7,490,454 downwards.
TATGATTTAAAAGAGTTTCCATGGAGTTTCTTGCCCGTTCTTCCTCAGAGCTTTATTTTTCTGACAGACCGACCCTGACAATGAAAAAGTACCTGAAATTGATTTAGTTGAGATTAATGCTTTGAGGTTTAGTTTGAGTAGTGTTTGTAGAAAGTGACCTACGTATATGTTAGGTACAGAGGCCAGCACATCAAGCTACGGGGATCTGTCAAATTTCTTTGATAGTTTTTCAAGTTTATCACATAAGCATAAGGTGAACCTTATGCTTATGTGATAAAGTTGAATTGGAAAAATTTGACAGAGCCTTGGGATTGCTTGATGTGCTGGCATCTGTGCGTCATCAGTTCACCCATTTGAACACCAGCAACATAATGTACGAATGTATCATTTTCTTTAGAGGATATCAGGGATGAAATTATCGGAATAAGAACCGGAGTTACTGTCATATCTTGCAGAGTAAGCAACCTGAAGTGGCAGTGGCTGGCCATGTTTGTCAAACGACCGATGGCCAGTGGGACAGACGAGTCCTGGAGTAGAGACCGTAGTGTAGGATGCCTACTTAGCTAGATGGACCGACGACTTTAAAAACCCGACCGACCCTTGCACGTTGAAGCGCCAGCCCGCGCTGCAGCTGAGCCAGTATAGTTAAATTCCCCTACTAATAATAATAATGCCAATATTTTGATCCAGCCTGTCCCCACTCACTGTCCCCCTATCAGTGACGCCCTGAGCCGAGGCCCGTACCCCACAGGGGGTGCCCTCAGCGTGCAGTCGCTTAGTATATTTAAGCAGTTTTTAAGCCCTGGCTGGGGGCGTTAAGTTAATTCTTAATGGCAGCCCCAGGAAAGCCCGGTTGAGTCAAGGTCAACTACGAGATGCCCGACAAAAAAAAGACCTCAAAAAGCTGCCTCAGACAGATTGGATGCGGAAAGCAGAGGACGGAGTGTTGTGGCGTAGCCTGGGAGAGTGCTATGTCCAGCAGTGGATTGCGACAGGCTGAGTTGGTTGCACATTGCCAACGTAATCCAAGCAGTTTGTAAAATACAACATATTGCTGTGCCGTATATTTTATCATAGACTTTGTATAGAATTTAAACCAGCTCAAAGTGTATTTGAATCTAAACGTGTGTCATGACAAATTTATTGATGGCTAGTGAAAACATAGGGTGACTGAGATCGACTCGCAACCTGAAGGCCAATTCTCGTAAGAAAAAATAATAGTTAAAAAAACTAAAAAACACGCTTTAAAAACCAAACTAAAAAAGGAGAAAATAATTTAATTCAATTAGAAAGCGTGGGGTGCTTTTTGAGGTATTTTTATAATCACTTAATGTCAAGCACCCCACGCTTTTTAATTGAATTAAATTATTTTCTCCTTTTTTAGTTTGGTTTTTAAAGCGTGTTTTTTAGTTTTTTAAACTATTATTTATTTTCTATTTTTTAGTTCTGCTAACTACAAAAACGTGTTTTTTTTTCTCAATTTTTTTTTTTAATTATTGAATTGTCATCGGTCCTCGACAAGTTTACAAAGTTTCAATGAAATCTGACCGTTTAAAGTGGGTCAAAATCGCGCTCAAAGGAGTCGGTTTCATACAAACATACATACAAACATACATACAAACAAACAAACATATAAGTGAAGCTAATATAAAGCGTGTAAAAACGTTCAAAATGTCAAAAATTTATGGAAATTACGAGAATTCCCCAATTTTACTATGGACTCAGTACACGATTGTGAACACTGCCACGCAGGGGGCGTTGAAATAATTATATCGTCGACGACTAAAAAAAAAAACCCTATTCTATACATTTTCACCGCGTAGGTATTGCACTTCACCGTTACGTGACTTACTGATAATTTTCTATCGAAATGTGATAATCATTTGACCAAAGAATACCTAACTTATAACTGTTTAGTCCCACTAGATCCAAAGCAACTAACAGTAAATACAAACCACGGAAATTTGAAAAAAAAAATTACAGCAAAAAATCCCCGAAAAAGAAAAGTCACCCAACTTAAGTATAATAAGCACAATGAAGGATACGTACACACAAAGGAACTTCCACTGACAATTAAATAGTGGTACTTACAGTTTCTAAAAGCAGAAACCGCAAACGGTACATAGTTATGTGGTCTACCGAGACCATTTAGCACATAGTGTGTTTTGCCTTAACTACTACAAACCATGTTTGTTGTGCAGTCATGTGAAGACCATAAGAACTGATTTGCAATTTGTGGTCAGAAGATTTGAGTGGCATCAAGACTGCTAACAGCACTGATTATGGAGCAATTTCCTTACAAACGTTATAATAATGATAATTAGAGATTAAGGGGAACCTAGTCGCGGGCTCGAAGTCACTGGTGGGCCTGGCTAAAAATCACGCTGTCTCACCAGGCTTCGTGATCGACAGAGATAGTATCAGAGATGAGCAGTTAGACGCTAGCCTACACGCACAACGTTATTGAGTGAGATGCAAGATCATTTATAGTAAAAAATTCGCGAAAAAATTAAGAAAAGTCCTTTTGAAGATCGGGTTTTATGAAAAAGCCAATGCATAAATCAATGACCAATAAACTTTATTGAACTTTTCGATAATTTAAATTTGTCGGTACCGACTTGGTTTTGGAGATTTCACACTTCTTTTATTACTGAAACACGCCCAGAGTTAAGTAAAATTAGCAAAAAAAAGAATCTTTGTTGGGTCCTAACTTTTTAATGGGTTTTTATTTTAGTATTCTGTTTCCGTACAGACAATATTAATAATGAGACAAAACGATATCATATTTTTTTTTTGTGCCATGTCAGTCAGTGGAGTAAAACACTCCCGAAGTTTGTATGCAAAAAATGTGGACTAGGTTCACCTTAATAGACCTTATTAGAAGGCTTAAAGCCACCCAAAGGGCAATGGAGAGGGCTTGGAGTTTCCCTACGTGAATCAGGAACAAAGAAATCCTCAGGAATCCCACCCAAGCTAACCGAAATTCCAAAGCCGCCCGAAGCCGATAGATCCCGAAGATAGCCAACGGAGCCGAAAGGTTCTGGAGTGGCAACCGCATACCGGAAGACGTAGAGTGGGAAGCCCTCCCACAAGGTGGACCGATGACCTTGTGAAGGCCGTAAGAATCCAAAGGATGCGGGAAGCACAGAACCGGTCGAAGAAGCAGAGCTTGGGGAAGCATTGGACGTCTTTCGACTGAAATGATGATGATGATGATGATGATGCTCGAGGTTCTCGTGGCTTACGCTCATTGCACGCGTTTTTTATGCGATCGAGGGAATGCGCGGCAGCATCCAGACGGGCTATATGTAGCTCCAGTATCTCGGAAACGCGAGAGTGGTTACGTGCGAGTGGACTCGCGCGCAAAACGTCTCATCTGGACAGGCTCTTAAGGCCTATAGTATCCTCATCTCCCGTTTGTATGCTAAAGCACGACTGCCACCCGCGCCCGCGCAGGGCACCTCTGAGCCTGTATCTCAAAATGGGGATATTCCTTTGATTAATTTACAATTGTGCTTCGGCGATTCTGTGGTACCTCTAACTATCTATTTTTCAGTGTATTTTTTTTTCCAAATAACGAAGCCGTTTAGTAGGAGTATGGAATAGAAGCCAAAATATTGCGTGTTGGAAAATATTTTTTTACAGCAAAATTATTAAACATACAAAAAAAGGACTTCCGGCAAAATGATCTATATGAATCTATAGCAAAATCATATATTTTTCAAATCTTCAAGAGAAGCCGTTAATGAGCAGTACGGTTCATAAAGTGACCGTGTTACGCTACCAAACGGGACGTAGGCCCTTAACGTGTCTCGGAAAGCACGCCTGTGTCCCTAAAAGAACATTATAGGCTGATAATTCTATTCTCATACTATGTGGGTATACCTACTCGTATTATACAAAGACCTGTGCTTAGCCCTTCTGAGAATACAAGCGTTATAATCATCATTCTTGCTCACTGCGTGTTAATGATCTCTGACTATTAAGTCCCGGTTTTGCCACGTTATGTTTTCTTTCACTGTAACTAATTTATAGTACTTATCTATTAAGTAACAAAAAATATACATTTGAAATTAAAAATAATAGTTTAAAAAACTTAAAAATACGCTTTATAAACCAAGCTAAAAAAGTAAAAAACAATTTAATTCTATTAAAAAGCGTGGGGTGCTTTTTGAGGTATTTTTTTATAATCAATCAAGCACCCCACGCTTTTTAATAGAATTAAATTATTTTCTACTTTTTTAGTTTGGTTAATAAAGCAAGTTTTTTTAACTGTTATTCATTTTCTATTTTTTAGTTCTGCTAACTACAAAAGCGTGATTTTCCTTTTTTTTATATATTTTTCTAATTATTGAATTGTCATCGGTCTTTCATAAGTATGCAAAATTTCGATTAAATCAGACATTTTGAAGGAGGTCAAAATCATGTTCGAAGTTTCCGTTACATAGACATACTAATATACGTATCAAGCTAATAAAGGGTGTTACAAAGCTACATTAGTACGTGGTAAGTTTCCATCCCATTTTATACTTAAGCGGGATGCGCTAAGGTATCCCGAATGATTCAAATTTACTTCTGATTTTACACTTTGCAAGTCAGTGTTTATTGCGTGTTGATTAAAATATTATTTCCAACCGCAACAAATATGGCTTTACGGAATTTATAATCATTAGAATCAGAGTATCAAAGCGCCTACGGACTGAATGGTGAACGAAATAATGAAACAAATGACATCAAATATTTTAAGTTCATCGTCAAACTGGAAGACGGGTTCAAAGCGGCTTCAAAGTGGTGCCAACTGGTGGCTTGAATATTCAGGAACTCATTGGCCTCAAATGTCATGATTTTATGAAATAGTCATTGAAAAGGGTAATATGAACTTAAAGAGATGTATTGGTGATTTCTATGATTATAATTTTACAAATAAATATTTTTTATTGCCGCGAATCACATTTAGATCAACATAATATATACAACCTGATACTGACTTGCTAATTGCAATAAACGTAAAAAAAATCTGACAGTTTCGCTTAACCTTCTCCATATTCACCTTTGAACCAACATAAAAATTATAAGCATTAATTCAATATCAGATAAATTCATCGATTACAAACTTCATACACAAGAAATCTCACCAACAATTGACAATAACAAAGTGCCAATTAAGTGTCACTTTGATACAAGACGTAACCCTATAAAGGCCGGCACTAATGTATTGCCTCTGATTAACGAGTGATTTATGGGTAAAGAAAGACGGCACTTTCACCTCACTAGCAAGTTGATGCGTTTATGCACTATGGTACCTATATGGAACGTTGTCTATGGGTTTTTTTTTGACGATGGGCAATCATCAAATAACTTCTCGCACTCTGGGCGGAGCGGGAGGGCGTGTCAGACTTTTACTGACTAAAACCCACCCGTGTTCCTTCAGTTGCCTGTGTGCCATGGGCCACAGTATCTCTTGCAAACAACCCGTACCCCTGGCAGGCATCGGTCCTTGCGGACCCCACCAGTTGGTGCTGACATCTCTTTGAGGCGCGCGTGGAACACAACGCGCCGTCGACCCGGGCTTGATCCTTACCGGTCGGCGAGCTACCCATTACTCGCCGTCGGCAAGGCCGAGCCTACGGTGGCCGGGAATCGACCTGGGATTCCCGACGCCGAGGGCGTCTCCTGCGGTGACTAGGGCCGTGAGGCCTGAGGGGCATAGATTGCCTCTCCCTCACGTGTGCCGCCTCCCTCTCCGCGAGTATTACTGCTTCACAGAAGGAGGTGACGGCTTCCCATGCACTCTTGCTCCATACCATAGCCTGGACCAGGACCGGACGCGAGAGATCGCTGCCGCCGATTGCCTCCACGATGACACGGCGGTGCTCCGTCTGAGCCGGGCAGATTTCCACCGTATGCTCCACCGTGTCCTCCGGACAATCTACGCAGTGGAAACACCCGGGCGTTTCCTCCCGCCTTATCCGAAACAGGAACCTCCCGAAACAACCGTGAGGACCTGCGTCAGGCGGAAGGTGAGGACGCCGTGGCGCCTCTCAATCTACTCCTCAATTGTGGCGCGCCCAACGTTGTCTATGGGTCAGATGGTTTTAGAGTTAGTTTAGTTTTGTTGGACTGATCCTATAAAGGTATGAGGAACAGGGTGTAGGGTTCAAATAACCTCCGTAGAAAAGGGCGGATCCTCCGATAAGACGGATTATAGTATCAGGTAGCAACTGCCCGACGAGAGACGCTAGTTGTACGGTAAACTCTGCTTGCGCGATGCAGAATTTTGCGTGACGTCAGTGTGATGCGTAGTTCGCATGCGGCGGTGTAGATGCCGCTACAATCCTCTTTCATAGATTTTTGATTGAGATTTTAGGAATTGACTTCATTGAAACTGTCTCCACCAGTGGCGAGGGGTGAAATTATGGCCACGGTAAGCCTTTCCAAAAAAAAAATACTCACCGCGCTCAATTTCTTTAATTATATGTGTAAGTATATTTTAGTTTAAGACTTCACATATTCATACATATTTTGTCTTCTTGTTCTCACACACTATAATCTACATTTATTTTCTATTTCTCCAGAAATTTCATAATCAGTACCTTTGTACTCAATTGTATATATCACCTATGTATTTTACTGTGTGTACAGACGCCAGCACATCAAACTACCCCAAACTGTCAAATTTTCCCAATTGAATATGAACCTTATGTTTTTGAAATAAACTTTAAAATCTATGAAAGGAATTTGACAGATTGGGGTAGCTTCATGTGCTGGCGTCTGTACATAAAAAAAAAACAGTTTTCATAGAAATTGTTTTACGAGAGTCACGTCGCGCTTGTATGAAGAAGCGTTAAGGGGTATCAATACTGAATGCTCATTCTATCTCTGAATGAGAAATGGTGTTTGTCTGTTTGTCTTGCAGAGAGACAATCACTGGCTATTATAATAATTGTTTTTTTTATTAAAATTATTAAAATCATTATTAAAGTCTGCAGGAAGTAAATACTTACATCATTATTATTATTATACCTCGCGGAGCCTTCCACTATATAAATAAGTGATGATTGTTCTTTTGTTTTAATCCTAGTTTTTTTATTTAAATAAACATGTGGCAGGATAATAATCATAAATCAATTATTTGAAATTCTATTATTGATTCTCTTCAATTAAAACTTCAACTTCGACTCTTCACGTGACCATAGGGCTGGCCTATTTTTCGGCCAAAGAATCAGCATTGCCATACATCGTGGCTGCCAGACTTTTGGGCACTTTTTCCATTGGCAACGATGCGGACGTATTATTTGATGCCATACGATTATTTTCTTTTTGATATACCTAGCTGTACATATTATTATTTTAAGACCAGTAGTTATTAAAACTTACTGTATAATTTATTAAGTGCACAATCAAAGTGTGGAAGTCTCTGCTAGCATCGACGCAGATGCTATCAGACCCTTCCATATTTAACCCATCGGGATTGCTCGTCCATTAAAACTTAGATTTTTATACCGTCTTACAAATATAACATTAAGAACTATTTTACAAAAAAAAAAAAAACTGACTACGAAAATACTTATAGTACCTAACAGAAAACAATTCGCTAACCACTTCCTTGCTATGTGAACAGTGACAGGAAGTATTCATCAAGATACACAAAGTGGTTAAAATACGTATTATCGAAGCCAACGAAAAAACTATCCATGCAAAGTTAATGTAATTTATATAGGACCACCCTTGAGGCATACGCTATCCATAATAAATAATAGTTTAAAAAACTAAAAAACACGCTTTAAAAACCAAACTAAAAAAGGAGAAAATAATTTAATTCAATTAAAAAGCGTGGGGTGCTTGACATTAATTGAATAGAAAAATACCTCAAAAAGCACCCCACGCTTTTTAATTGAATTAAATTATTTTCTCCTTTTTTAGTTTGGTTTTTAAAGCGTGTTTTTTAGTTTTTTAAACTATTATTTATTTTCTATTTTTTAGTTCTGCTAACTACAAAAACGTGCTTTTTTTTTCATTTTTTTTTAAATATTGAATTAACATCGGTCCTCGACAAGTTTACAAAGTTTCAATGAAATCTGACCGTTTAAAGTGGGTCAAAATCGCGCTCAAAGGAGTCGGTTACATACAAACAAACAAACAAAACAACACAAGTGAAGCTAATATATTAAGCGTGTAAAAAAATAAAAATAAAATCGATTCACAATAAAATTTCAGGAGATAGCGCGGAACACACAGGCGAAAAATACAAACGAATTGAGAACCTCCTCCTTTTTGAAGTCAGTTAATAATTTAGGTAGGTACCTACCCACATATAAAGATAACATCAGGCCCGTTTCCTCGAAATACTTGGCAGAGATTCACCTATAGAATCCACCTACCCACATTTTGCCCGTCAAAAATAATTATCAAATAATAGTTATTTGATAATTATTTTTGACGGCCTGTTCGAAAAAAGTCGGATGAAAAAAAAAATCGTCGTACTGAATGGTCGCATCACTATTCGGGCCGCGTTACCAAAAACCCGGTCAGGTGCGTACCGAAACTGGTAAACTGGTATCGGTATCGACCGGTCGCAACACTAATGGGGCTACTTTTTCGCTGGCCCAAAAATGAGGTTGATTAATTCGAGTTAAGGTTGACTCAGACGGTAACGGATTGGCTGTATGGAATGATGCAGTTCTTTTTTTTAAATGTTATTACACCTATTTATTTTTCGTGCGTTGCATTTCTCTTCACTTTATTTATTTACTAGTTTATGCCCGCGGCTCCGCCCGCGTGGATGTCGGTTATCGCGTAAAAAAGTAGTATATGTCCTTTTCCATATCCCAGGCTATATCTCTGCCAAATTTCGTGACGATCGGTTCAGCGGTTTAGGCGTGAAAGCGTAACTTACAGACAGACAGAGTTACGTTCGCATTTGTAATATTAGTACGGATGAGCACAGATTACAAATTTTTATTTTTTTACGTCCTTTGTTTTACTTAATTAATAAAGTTAGCATGGAGTGTGTCTTATGAATAGTAAAACCTGCGTATTAATTTACAACTGGTATAGACGAGTATAACAAAGTATTGATATTATTTATATTAGTAGCAAGCTATTTAAGAGGCTACTCACTCTTGCTTTCTAATTCGGTCATTGCATACAAACCTCAAACCTCCGTTTGACTTGTTCCAAGGTTGATTTACTTTTAGGCCGTTGGTGTCAGCTGTCATTTGGTGGATCTTTGACAACCGTTACGGGTCGTCAGAAAGGTTTCGCATTACCGGCTGTGGAGGTCAATAAGGCAGTTGCTTTATATAAAATACTGGTACTCAGTTGGGAAAAGCTTAGGTAGCTGATGACTTGAAGGGAGTGAAGTACTCATTAAAATGTCAATTTCACTTTTTCCTCAAAAATGTATGAAAAAAAAATCTATCTGCCGTCCTTAACTTTACTCCCTTAAAGTATGACCCTCGTTCAATCTTCAACATAACTTATATCTGTCACTCTAGTACAGTTATTCTGTCCGTACCGACGTCCGGTACCGCTAGCACATGCAATCAGAACTTTTCATCGTCATCATCCTAATTTATACTCCCTTAACGTATGACCCTCGTTCAACCTTCAACATAACTTATATCTGTCACTCTAGTAGAGTTATTCTGTCCGTACCGACGTCCGGTACCGCTAGCACATGCAATCAGAACTTTTCATCGTCATCATCCTAATTTCAGCTGCAAGACGTCTACTGCTGGACATAAGCTTCCCCAAAGCTCCGCCACTTCAACCGGTTCTGTGCTTCTCGCATCCAGTCAAAGACAAAGTCATCGGTCTACCTTGTGGGAGGTCTTCTAAGTCTACGTCTTCAAGTACACGCGGTTGTTTCACCTTTCAGCCCCATCGGACATCTGTTCTGACCACTTACATGACCACAAAGTTACCCGAATAATTGCCATAAGTTTGGCCATTCTTCGGGTAACTTTTCTTTGTTCGAAATGATTGCCCATCGTGTGAGTTGACCCTTATTGCAATGAAGCTCATTGCTTGAATATTTTGTCGCCAATTTATTGTCATTGTTTTCAATGTCTGGGAACAATATAACGGTTTTATTTGAGGGACGGAGGTAAACTAAGATTGATTTGTTTTTAATTCTTAGGAATAATAAAATTATAATAAAAGATTTAAAAAAAACGAATTCCAAAAAAAAAAGTGAAAAATATCGATTCTGTAGGTTTTTCAGTTTTTTGTAACCGACTTCCGAAATTAAAGTAATTTTTCACTTTGTAGTGTTTTTTTGGAAGTCTGTTTTTTTCCAAAAAGTATTTTTTTTTTCTTTAGAGCTGATAGTCACTTTGAAACTTAAAAAAACAAATTTTCAAACATGAAGCTATGGATCAGATTTTGATTGATTTTGATAGTGTCAAACTATCAATCTAAATCATTTTTTATGTGTCACGTACATAAATCTTATATGGTGTAACGTAATATCTATGGTGTAGGTAACACAATTGGGGTGCAGGTTGTATTCCAGATGCTACTCAAATCCTGATTAATAAATCGAATAAAATGGGACCCGGGTACCTATTCAGACAATTATATATATCACATCCTAACAAAACAGAAAAAATATCACCTTGTCAAGTATTTTTTCCAAAGATCTAAAAACAGGCAGCAACCATAATCCATTTCACTTTCAAACCAGGTCAAAGACACGAAAAGAAATCAAAATTTTTACAACTCAGACAATAAATTAACTTTTCCTTTTGAGGTCAAAATACAGTTTAAAAACATGGTCGAAATACCTCAGTTATCAGATCGCCCGTATTTTAAACTGACTCATGTTGTTAACGATTTATGAGAACCGATAATAAGTTTAACTACCCTTTGTGGTATGTTTGTCAGAATTGGAAAAAAAGAAAAATGTAGTATTGGGCAGTGTTTTTAACGATGATTTTTCAAAATATTCATATTCATTTATCACATTCCATATTTTGGGAGCTTCAAGGGCCTGTGGCTAAGTATTAAGGCCCTGATAACTTTAAACAATGTCGTTATAAGCGATAATAGTTCTTATTGCAATCCAAATGTAATTAATTCTAATAATAAATGAGCAAGCATTGTCGTAAAAATGCAAATAAAATCGTATAAAATTAGATATTAACTATTTAATAATAAATAATCCATCACTGAATGCAGTTTGGCATTTGGAATTTTATGGTATATTTTTAATTATAATTATAATTGTTATTGAAGGGATAAACTGGTTTTAAAGATAATTAAGAGGTGACTTTTTTTTTTTGATGCATTAAAATATTATTAATTATTTTTTGAGTTCCATCTTTCTATGCGAAAAAGACTTGAAAATATTATATATATTTTTTGCTTTCAAAATTATTTACGGTTAAAGAGATACACTGGTTTTAAAAAAAAACACGTTTTTGAGCGTTTTCAAGAAATCACCGCCTTAAGCTGTTGGTCCCCGCTGTCATTCTGACATAACTACAGTCAGAAGCCCAAAAGTCTGACAACCAGTGTTACCAAGGGATATGGTGTTACCGAATAACTGGGTTGTGGATGTCAGATAGGCAGTCGCTTCATGTGAAATACTAGTATTCAGCTGCATCAAGTTAGACTTCAAACTGACCCCAACATAGTTATGAAAAAGCTAAGCAGATTTATTGACTTCCAAAGATTAAACAAACACTTTGACGCGATAATAAAATCATCCAGGCATATCATTTCATTTCATTTATTCATAAAACCATTTACATTGTGTTGAACATATTTACAAATACAATTTAGTTACAAATACAGAAAACAGCTATGAAATATTAATTAAACTCCAAATTAAATTCAAGTACAGTGCTAAAAAATGTTGAATATATAATATGAAACAGTTTCAATTAGAATGTCAAAAAGGTTTAAAATATAATGTCAATCAGTTTTCAATACAATGCCAAAACAGTTTTTCATAAACAATAGATATCGGAGAAGTAATCTAGACAGTTAGAAATCTAGACAAATGGATTGATAAATGATTCTATCATGATATTGTCCACTTTCCATTTTCTATAGAAAGTGATCCATTTACTTATGTTAAGTGTCAGGCATCCTTGACAATAAATGCGAAAGTTAATTTGTATGTTAGGTACGTTTGTACAGCTAAATGACTGAACCGATTTTAATGAGAATTTGCTTATAAATAAATAATAGTTTAAAAAACTAAAAAACACGCTTTAAAAACCAAACTAAAAAAGGAGAAAATAATTTAATTCAATTAAAAAGCGTGGGGTGCTTTTTGAGGTATTTTTAGTTAGTTTTTTAAACTATTATTTATTTTCTATTTTTTAGTTCTGCTATCTACAAAAACGTGTTTTTTTTCTAATTTTTTTTTAATTATTGAATTGTCATCGGTCCTCGACAAGCTTACAAAGTTTCAATGAAATCTGACCGTTTAAAGTGGATCAAAATCGCGCTCAAAGGAGTCGGTTACATACAAACATACAAACAAACATACAAGTGAAGCTAATATAAAGCGTGTAAAAAGAAAGAAATATAAAGTTTATTTGTCACAGTACACGTGCATTGAGAGCAGTGTTGGGCCGGTGGTAATGACCGCAACTTACGTGTTATAAGTTGTAACCGAAAGATGTCCACTGCTGGACATAGGCCTCCCCCAAACACCCCCACTTCGACCGGTTATGTGCTTCTCGCACCCAGCGGATTCCTGCGCCATTCACCAGGTCATCGGTCCACATTATGGGAGGCTATCCAACGCTACGTCTTCGAGGCAGGCAGTTTACTTTATGCAAATTAATTCAAGACCACTTCTCTCAAAACGGTGAAGGAAAACATCGTGAGGCAACCGCTATGTCCTAGAACCAAAAATTCGAAGACATGTGACATCTACCAACATGCACTGGGCCCGTAAGATGAATTACAGTCCACTCTCTCTCGAATAGAGGAGGCCTGTGTCCCAGATGTGGGAACATTACAGGCTTATTATGTATTAAGTTGAAGTGTATACAAATAAATAAAATAAAAAAAACTAAAACACACGCTTTAAAAACCAAACTAAAAAAGTAGGAAATAATTTAATTCAATTAAAAAGCGTGGGGTGCTTTTTGAGGTATTTTTATAATCAATTAATATCAAGCACTCCACGCTTTTTAATAGAATTAAATTATTTTCTACTTCTTTAGTTTCGTTTTTAAAGCGTGTTTTTTAAACTATTATTTGTTTTCTATTTTTTAGTTCTGCTAACTACAAAAGCGTGTATAATCAGTTTTTTTTATTTTTTTACAAAAAAATAATAATTGGGTATTGAATTGTCATCGGCCTTCGATAAGTCTACAAAGTTTAAATGAATAATTCGTATAACAAAAAAATAACAACGTGGCTCGTTAGAGGAAACAGAGCCATTTTCATGTCGAAGTTTTTTTTATTGGGAATGACATCTCGCAGGTCAACCTTTGATGTTGTCGGCTGTTTAACCGGACTTGCCTGTGGCTACCTTAATAAATGAAGGCCTCCAGCCAGGGCTTAAGAACTTAAAACAAGAGCGAGTACACGCTAAGGAGCAGCAAAAGACGGGCTAGATCGGAACGATTTTTATTTACATAGGGACGATTTTAATGCGGCTCGGTCTGGCTCGAGCAAGATAAATGATAAATGATTTTATTTCTGTAAGTAGGTTTGTACAAACACTTTTACACGTCAATCATATTTTTTTTTTTAACTAGATGAGGTCGGCGTTTCCTATCTGACTACTCTGAGAAGAAAGGCCGAAACAAACTCAGAGGTCACAGTCTTTTTTAAAGTCCAGACATAATCTTGGTCAGATCATGTGAAGACCATGTGGATTGGTGTCTGAAATGGTCTTTTGAGGAAAGAACCACACAGATTGAGTGGACCTGTCCAATCAGTGCACGCATTTATCAGTAATCATGCAGCTCAACTCAGAACTTGAGGAGCTCAAAGATTTGACGAACAATACCAAAGAAAGGACATTTGGGTAGGCCGCATAAATTACTCAAACTGGCAGATTAACATTATAACTAACTGAGAAAGAGATGAAACACAAAACAAAAAAAAACAAAACATGATCCACACAGTCCTCACATTCACAATTATTAAAACAATAATAATATTATACTTCTCAAAGTAAATATTCATGTCAAAGTGTATATAATAATAATCAAATGTCGAAGAGTATAAGTTTGCAAAAAAAAAAAAAAAAGGAACAACATTTAGTATGCAAAAATTGGAGCAGGTCAATCCCAAGATGTTTTGTCCTCAATATAATCCTTAACGGTATAAAAGGCTTTCTGGCACAACTTACGTTTAATGAATGATTTAAATTTATTGAGACTTAGATCTTGAACATGGCTAGGAAGTTTGTTATAAAAGCGTATACATTGACATCTGAGGGTCTACTCTCTAAATCCGTCAAAGAAGATACGGGCCCATCCGAAAGTAGTTGATCCGACAAAACAAATGACAAATTGAATTTTTCGAAAAAGAAAAAACACGCTGAGATTAGGGAGAACTGTCAAATCAGGTTTTCATCCATACCTATACTCCTTTTGAAATAAGATTAGACATTTAACTAAACCTTTTTTACAATCCGATCAACCGATTTTGACTTCTATTGCGTTGGTGGCATGACAAATGGCAGCTGCAGTAAACAGTTGGTACTGTAACTACTTTTTTCTTTTAATGCCATCCTTATGCTTACAGTATAGAAGTCAGAATCGGTTGAAATGACTGTAAAAAAGGGTTGTTTAAATGTCTAATCTTATTTCAAATGGAGTATAGTTCAGGCTCCAATGTAATTTTATGTTTGTAGGTGATATGGAGTTGGAAAAGCCCGTAGCATCGGACGAAATTACGGTTTTCGTGCTTAGAGAGTAGACCCCAAGGTTCGGGACGGTCATCCCGAAGTTAACCAACACCTCAGTTTTATAAAACATAAATGGACCATGAATATCTGTCATCAAGTTGTTTTTACAGTTTGTAACTTGATATCAAAAATCCCAGGATTTTATGGGTTTCCTTTGGTACCAAAGCCCCCTTTCAAAACGACGAGATAGTCGAACGAAATTGTTGCCATCGCGGGCAAAACCTGGATGGGGGCACAGGAGCGTGAGGAATGGCACAAGAAAAGAAAGGCCTATGTCCATCAGTACTGATGATGATGAAACCCCTCTTTAAAAGTACAGAAAACTACGAACCTACATCAAATACAGATTTTACTAAACAAAGTCTTCTCACACCAATTCTCCTTAACAAAAAAAACCCAAACAAAATCACAATCAAATCAGCAAATCGATTTAGATCACCAACTGTCCAGTCGGTACGGTTCTTCGAAAGTAAACGCGCAGGTCACAGAAAGTGAAATCTCATAGAATAGAACGGAACAGGTGTGTATAACTAGGTTTATAGTCGATTGAGTAGGATTTTTGTAGGTTATGTAAGGTTTTCGGGTCATGACCGGTAGTTGAAATAGGACAGATTGTTTTGGTTGAAGGTCGTGAAAATTGGTAGTTTTAGGTAAGATTTTTTCTAACTTCTTTGGATTTATCTCTTTGGTCAATGCTCATGCCTTGTCTGTATGAGAATAGGCCTTTGCCCTGCTTGGTATTTGAGGTAGTGAGTAAGTTTTTCGGGTCATGACCGGTTGTTGATAGAACAGGTGTGTACAACTAGGTTTATAGTGTCGGTTGAAGAGGGTTCTTGTAGCTTATGTAAGGTTTTGGGATCATGACCGGTAGGCAGCCCCAGTTCTACAATTTTTTCGAACCGGGGCAGAAACATAATAGTGGCGCCCCTCTCTCCAGCGTTTGAGATAAATTAATTCTTACAAGTCGACGGTGAGCCAACCAGGCTTCCGTATATATGCTAGGCGCTTTGTGGAGCAAGCTTTTTATTTTAAATCATACTATATTATGATGTTGACGCCCACTGACACTGCCGCCCGGGGCGGGTGCCCGGTTTGCTCCTGCCCCCCTAGATCCGGGGCTGCCGGTAGGTGAAATAAGTCAGATTGTTTTCGTCGAAGTCAAAAATAAGGTCGTGAAAATTGGTCTTAGGTTTTGGTATTTTAAGTCGATTTTTTTTTCTGAGCCCAGTATCACTTTATCCAACTGGGAATCGAATCCAGGACCTCATGCTCAGAAGTAACGCTTGCAACCAGTAGACCAACGAGGCAGTCAACTGAAAATAATTTATGTTTTACCATATTTTTGGCAAGTGTCAGATTACCGTCCAAAAATGAACACGATTAGTAACAAGAAAACAAATAAGTATTACGAACTTAGTTTGAAGAAAAATATCCTTAAATCAACCCGTTTCTTTTACTTCTTTTTCCTTTTATTCGTCCATCTTTTACAATCGTCTCGGAAACCGGACGTATTTAGGAGAGACTTTCACTCAGGTACTGTTGCATTCCGTGAACATTTGTCATGCATGCATCATGCAGCGCATTCAAATTTCTGTGAGATTGAGATTTCTATTTAAGGATTTTTTTTAAGCTACGAAAATGTATGTTCCACATGATTATTAAAAAAAAAACAACTTTATGGTCTTGTGCCTAAATTAGGGGCCTCTGGCTAAGTAACAACAGCCGCACGGGTTGATCGATCAGGTTAAGCTACGCTTGCCGCGGTTGGTCCGGGGATGGGTGACCATCTTTACATACCGAGACCCCTCCGTGACTCGGAAAGGACGTTAAGCTGTTGGTCCTGGCTAGTGGCTATCATTCGAGGATCTTTGGCAGTTGTTACGGGCCGTCAGAAGCCCGAAAGTCTGACAAACAAGTCTTACCAAGGGCAGTCGCTCCATGTAAAATATTAGTATGGACCAGCATTCGGTTAGACTGGAAGACGACCAACAAAGTTGGAAAAAGACCAGACAGATGATGCACTGGAAATTGCAAAGCAAATTCTTCTTCCCCGGTGGAGAAGAAACGAATATTGATCACCACTTGCTTCCAGCTCACTACTTGTAACGTCTAGATTCCCTTACAATGTATTTGTGGCGGCATCTATAATGCCACATGCGAACCACGCATCAAAGACCTGACGTCACACAAATCCTGCGCAATCAGAGTTTACCGCGCGACTGATATATATGTCACCGTATGATTGTTCAGCGGCGGCGATCTCTCGCGTCCGGCCCTGGTCCAGGCCATGGTACGGAGCGGGAGTGCATGGGTAGGCGTCACCTCCTTCTGCGAAGCAGTAATGTTCGTGAAGCGGGAGGCGGTGCACGTGAGGGAGAAGCAGTATATGCGCCCTCACGACCTTTATCGCCGCAGGAGACGCCCTGGTCGTCGAGAATCCCAGGCTGACTCCCGGCCACTGTAGGCGCGGGCTTGCGGACCGCGAGTAATGAGTAGCTCTCTGTCTGGTAAGGACCAAAAGCCCGGGTCAACGAGGGGTGCGGGTTGTTCGAAAGAGATACCGCGGCCCTTGGCACACAGGCAACTGAGGGAAAACGGGTGGGTTTTCGCCAGTAAAAGTCTGACACGCACTCCTGCTCCACTCAGAGCGGGAGAAGTTATTTGATGATTTCCCAACCAAAAAAAAAAAATATCACATTTTTTAAGAAATAACGATTCTCGCGTTTTTTGCTATTTTCTCGGAAACGACTTTTAGGGCTTAACGCCTTTCTAGTTAAAGGACGGCAGAATAATAGTCCTTACGGTGTATAGATGTTAGTTTCCTTACACCAACATCATTCTCCTCCCTTATCCCAATTTTTTGAGGTCGGCGCAACATACAAGGTGTAACAGAATAGACGCAAGACCTGAAAGTAGTTTGTTCCTAATTGACTACTGTATCGATTTCAGTAACTTTTAATAAGTGTATATTTTTATTAAATTATGTATTTTGCCATATCTACCACTGATTGATCCAAAGAAAACTCAATCTTATTTCAAAAGAAATAAGACTCAATTTTAAATGTATAAAGTAATGCTTGGGTCGACACGTTTTTCTTAGTAATATCAGTTAGCTTTAAAAAAATAGTTTTGGTCTTCGTTAATATGCTTTTAACTAAATACTGTAATTGGGGTGTATGAGGTCTTGCGTTAATTATATTACTCATTGATATCTTTTCCATCCACACTTCTCTATCAGTCGTCATCTCCGTAGTCACACCCTTTCTAACCATATCATTATTCACACAGTCCATCCATCGTTTCTTTGGTCTCCCCCTACTCTTAGAGCCATTGACACTCATATTCATTGATTTTGCACTATAGCATATTGAAATTCCTGTCACGTCATTTTCAAGAAAAACGACTGCGGCAGGCAGACACACGGACACAGGAGTGATCTTATCCGGAAAGACCGTTTTTCGGGCTTTTGGCGACCCGTAATGACTGTTGAGAGTGTTCATCAGGCGCGGGCTGGCAACGTCGCATTTCAAGTGGTTTTACGTGACTATCTTATTTGGTTTTAATCAAAGTAGTTTTTTTTTTTCAGTCAAGCATTAGATCATTGGTATTTATAAGTTTGTATGCTATTTGTTTTACAGCTATTTTGGTATTTACATATAAAAATCATAATACCTTAAATTATTTTCTATTTGCATTACTTAATACGAGTAAATGTTAAAAATTATTATAAATAACAAAGATCAAGTGCTTGGCTGAAAAAAAATTGTACTTTTGTTTATGTTTAATTAAATAATCGCGAAAAACCACTAAATAAATGCGACGTTGCCAGCCCACGCGTTAAAGACCCACGAATGACAGCCGGAACAAACGGCTTCACGTGCCACTTTTACTAGCTGCTAATATTTTGTCTCACATAAATTCCGACTCACTTTTAACGTATTATCAACAAACACAATGTCAAATGGTTCAACATTTAAAACAATGAACGTTCATTCACTCGCTAATTACCTATGCCATTCATTCATTCTTCACATATTTCGACCATGTTACCACGTTGCTTTTTATAATTTGTCTTTTTAGTGACAAACGTTTTACTTAGTACATATTACAAACACTTACGGTCACATTCATAATAAGTTATCGAACATCTAAAATCTTGCTAAAGTCAGGTTGTCAAAAAGTGTTATTCATAAACGCGTTTTAGCACATTATGTGTTCTTTAGAATCCTACTATAAAGTTATAGAAGCCAGAACCCTACTTTAACAGTATTCTAAGGAAAAAATGGCCGACTCTCTAAAGCAGCTGATTACAAAGAAAATGACATTTGACCATTTGACGTCGTATTGTGAGTCAACAAATGTCAAATGTCAAGCAATCAGTTGACAGTTACAATTTCAAATTATTTGTCAAATTTAAAAGAACAATCACGTCGCCGCGTCAGAAATGTCGAAACCGTAGGCAATTGAATAGTTTCCAGTATAATAGGTCTTTACCTATGAAATTGCCGTTTTGTATGAAAAAAATTAAACGAATTTTTTTCATGTATTTTTTATTTGTATTAATCGAAGTAATCACCCATGCAATCAATGCATCTTTGCCATCGCAGTGGCAGTTTATTGATGCCCTTCTTAAAGAAATCAGCTGGACGGGAGGCAACAAATTCTTCAAAGGCATTTTGTACTGCCTCTCGGGTATTGAATTTTTTTCCCGCCAAGAAGTTATCCAAATTCTGGAAAAAGTAGTAGTCTGTCGGCGCAAGGTCTGGTGAGTAGGGCGGATGACGGAGAGCTTCCAACCCCAGTTCTTGCAACTTGGAGACCGTCTGCTGTGCAGTATGAGGTCGCGCGTTGTCGTGCAGGAGCAGCGGAGACGAGCGATTGACCAATGCTGGTTGGAGATGTGCCAGCTTCTCCATCATTGTGTTCAGTTCTTCACAGTACACATCTGCAGTAATGCTCACCCCGTTTGGTAAGAAGCTGTGATGAATCACACCGGCGCTAGACCACCAAACAGTGACCATCACTTTTCTAGGGGTAAGTTTTCGTTTAGGGCATTGTTTAGGTGCTGAACCAGGATCCAACCAACTTGCTGAGCGCTTGCGGTTATCAAACAGAATCCATTTTTCATCGCAGGTAACAATGCGGTTCAAAATTCCTTCATTTGTGTGTCTGTTGAGCAGTGCAAGGCACGTCTCGACGCGTACTTCGCGCTGACGATCATTGAGTTCGTGGGGCACCCATTTGTCAAGCTTTTTTACCTTGCCAATTTGACGCAAATGGACCAATATTGTTTTGACGCTAACGTCGAAAGCTGCTGCTAATTCAGCCGTAGATTGTGTATCATCAGCTTCCACAATCGCCTTTAATTCGTCATTGTCGACCAAAGTCTTCGGACGACCGCGAGGTTCATTTTTCAGGTCGAAATTTCCAGAACGGAAGCGAGCAAACCAATAACAGGTGGTGCGTTGGTTTGTAGTGTTAGCTCCGTAAACGTCGTTGATGTTGCGTGCCGCTTGTGCCGCGTTGCTGCCACGACGGTACTCATATTCCATAATTACTCGAATTTTTAACGTATCCATGATGACGAAAAAGATTGAAATGCGATGAAAATGTAACACTAATCAATAAACAAATGACTACTTTTGGAAAAAAAAATCCATGTTTTTAAAATAAAATTAATTTGAAATTAGAATTCTTACCCAAACAAAAATTATTTTGATTTGAAATGGCCAGTACTGCAAAACGGCAATTTCATAGGTAAAGACCTAATAATAGGTCTTTACCTATGAAATTGCCGTTTTGTATGAAAAAATTTAAACGAATTTTTTTCATGTATTTTTTATTTGTATTAATCGAAGTAATCACCCATGCAATCAATGCATCTTTGCCATCGCAGTGGCAGTTTATTGATGCCCTTCTTAAAGAAATCAGCTGGACGGGAGGCAACAAATTCTTCAAAGGCATTTTGTACTGCCTCTCGGGTATTGAATTTTTTTCCCGCCAAGAAGTTATCCAAATTCTGGAAAAAGTAGTAGTCTGTAGGCGCAAGGTCTGGTGAGTAAAGCGGATGACGGAGAGCTTCCAACCCCAGTTCTTGCAACTTGGAGACTGTCTGCTGTGCAGTATGAGGTCGCGCGTTGTCGTGCAGGAGCAGCGGAGACGAGCGATTGACCAATGCTGGTTGGAGATGTGCCAGCTTCTCCATCATTGTGTTCAGTTCTTCACACTACACATCTGCAGTAATGCTCACCCCGTTTGGTAAGAAGCTGTGATGAATCACACCGGCGCTAGACCACCAAACAGTGACCATCACTTTTCTAGGGGTAAGTTTTCGTTTAGGGCATTGTTTAGGTGCTGAACCAGGATCCGACCAACTTGCTGAGCGCTTGCGGTTATCAAACAGAATCCATTTTTCATCGCAGGTAACAATGCGGTTCAAAATTCCTTCATTTGTGTGTCTGTTGAGCAGTGCAAGGCACGTCTCGACGCGTACTTCGCGCTGACGATCATTGAGTTCGTGGGGCACCCATTTGTCAAGCTTTTTTACCTTGCCAATTTGACGCAAATGGACCAATATTGTTTTGACGCTAACGTCGAAAGCTGCTGCTAATTCAGCCGTAGATTGTGTATCATCAGCTTCCACAATCGCCTTTAATTCGTCATTGTCGACCAAAGTCTTCGGACGACCGCGAGGTTCATTTTTCAGGTCGAAATTTCCAGAACGGAAGCGAGCAAACCAATAACAGGTGGTGCGTTGGTTTGTAGTGTTAGCTCCGTAAACGTCGTTGATGTTGCGTGCCGCTTGTGCCGCGTTGCTGCCACGACGGTACTCATATTCCATAATTACTCGAATTTTTAACGTATCCATGATGACGAAAAAGATTGAAATGCGATGAAAATGTAACACTAATCAATAAACAAATGACTACTTTTGGAAAAAAAAATCCATGTTTTTAAAATAAAATTAATTTGAAATTAGAATTCTTACCCAAACAAAAATTATTTTGATTTGAAATGGCCAGTACTGCAAAACGGCAATTTCATAGGTAAAGACCTAATATAATAATGTCTATGATCGCAATTATTGGGTTTGTAGGCAGACATTCTCATTTGACGATTCGATGTCTTGGTCAATTTGTTGAATGATTTCATTAAAATGGCAAGCAACATTTTGATTTAAAACGACATATTAGTTAAATAACATTTATGAAACACAAAATTTTATCAAAGGTTTTATTTTAAAGGCTTATCGTGCAGTTTAACTAATGAATGTCTTAAACCTTCGATAAACTTTTTTTTATTAAGATCGATAACAATCTAAATACAGTCAGCCCAGAATTTGGCTACGAGCTTGGCACTTTCAGCAGCGTCCATCAACTCCTGTAGCGTGCAGACAACAGGACACGCTGGACAAGATATTAAGTGCGCCATTGTTTGTGGGACAGCACCACATTTACACTCCAAGGCGGAGTCATCTGTGAATCTCCACCTGAGCAGGTTTTCTTTGCTTCGGCCTACCTGAGTCCGAAGTATATTTAAAGACTTCCCGAAGCCTTAAGGCAACTCATGTCTAGGTGCGAGATTGTCAGCAGGTGGAACGAATTGTAGGGAAGCCTACATATAATATAAAATAAATAATAGTTTAAAAAACTAAATAACACGCTTTAAAAATCAAACTAAAAAAGGAGAAAATAATTTAATTCAATTAAAAAGCGTGGAGTGGTTTTTGAGGTATTTTATAATCAATTAATGTCAAGCACCCCACGCTTTTTAATTGAATTAAATTATTTTCTCCTTTTTTAGTTTGGTTTTTAAAGCGTGTTTTTTAGTTTTATAAACTATTATTTATTTTATATTTTTTAGTTCTGATAACTACAAAAACGTGTTTTTTTTTTTCCTTTTTTTTTCAACTTTTCATTTTTTTTTTCATTATTGAATTGTCATCGATCTTCGATAAGTTTACAAAGTTTCAATGAAATCTGACCGGTTAAAGTAGGTCAAAATCGCGCTCTAAGGAGTCGGTTACATACAAACAAACATACAAGTGAAGCTAATATATAAAGCATGTAAAAATGGCATAATTAACCTATAATGTTCCCACTGAGACGATTGGTAGAAAGATTTTATCAAGAGAGTTTTCTCGATAAAATCTTTCTACCAAGCAAATATGAAAAATCACACATTTCTCTACATTTGTATTATGTCTTAACCATACCCACGCAATATTTAACAGTTCTACAGTATAAATAACGTTTGTTTAATTATTTTCTAAAAGTAAAACCGCAAAAGAAATCTCAGGTTTCTTTACCGTGAAACGAAGCTGGGAAACGAACCCGCTACACGTAGGTAAAGCAGCAAATCTATCGCTCAGCCACTGCACATTACGCGCCGAACTGTCTTTGATGAAGTATATCTAGATAGATATACGTCATAATGCTTTATGCTTATGCTAAACTTGCTTTTGCCAACGGCTTCGCCCGCGCGGAACTTTCATCCCCTATTTAACTCCCTTAGGGGTTGAATTTCAGAAAAATCTTCCTTATTCCTTGTCTACATTCTAAAGGGAATCTCTGTGCAAAAACTCAGCTTCCTAGGTCCAAGGGTTTGGCCTGGGCGTTGATGAGTCAGTCAGGACTTTTCTTTTTATTTATATAAGATAGAAGATAGATAGATAGATATTGTACTGTGGTTCGAAAGAACCTTTCGTATGCAATACCAACTCCCACTTCGCCCGCCGCTCTTTATGAAATCAAAATGGCCGATTTTAAACGTGAAACAATTTTACTATTCATTTCCTTTATCTTCGACGTATAAACATATAAATTACATTTTTAAATATTAGTATACAAATATAAAAACATTTAAAAATATAAAAAATAGTAGCCCACCGGTATCGGGAAATATTTATTATTATTATTTATTTAATAATGAATTTATTAATTATTGATTAATACATTTTTTTAATAATCAAGTACAGCTTACATGATTATTTGAATGGTTATCCCCAAACTAGACGTTAGTCCGTGGTCATTTACAAGCCCATTAACCGCTAAAGAGCGCGAGAAAAGAAAAATACAGATCTCCATTTACGCGCATTTCGTAAATATTACATGTTGACATTTATAGCAAGCGGAGCGTGCAATATTTACTTTTGACTTCTGCCAGTGAAAGTTTAGAAAATTTCGCATACAAATTGAATTACCTTCACGTACGTGTCAACGACGTTTGTCACGTCACATTAACGTCATAAGTCATTGTTTGTTTACATTGATTACCTAAATATTTAAGTTTAAATTGAAATAGCATGCATATTTCAAAAACTTCGTACGTACCTTTTTACGAAAATTATGCTGACGGAGGAGTATGAAATTTGGCACAGTTATAGTTTAAATAGTGAAGAACCGTGTGAAGTGAGCTAATATTTATTTTTTAGTGATGATTAAAATTTAAATGAATTATGGTCGAATTTCGACCATCGGAATACCACTAGTAATCATCCTACAAATTTTATTGAAAGTATGTGTTTATATGTTTGTTACTCAATCACGCAAAAACAGGCAGTATATGCGCCCTCACGGCCGTAGTCGCCGCGGGAGACGCCCTAGGCGTCGGGAATCCCAGGCTGATTCCCGGCCACCGTAGGCGCGGGCTTGCGGACGGCGAGTAATGGGTAGCTCGCTGTCCGGTAAGGACCAAGCCCGGGTCGACGGCGCGTTGTGTTCCACGCGCGCCTCAAAGAGATGTCAGCACCAAATGGGGGGGTCCGCAAGGGCCGATGCCTGCCAGGGGTGCGGGTTGTTCGAAAGAGATACCGCGGCCCCTGGCACACAGGCAACTGAGGGAACACGGGTGGGTTTTAGTCAGTAAAAGTCTGACACGCCCTCCTGCTCCACCCAGAGCGGGAGAAGTTATTTGATGATTTCCCACCCAAAAAAAAAAACACGCGAAAACGGCTGAGCTAATTTGGATAAAATTTGGCACACAGATAGTTTGTAACCTGGAATATCCAACAAAAAAAATCACCGACTTAGGTACAAAGTGAAAAATTACTTTAATTCCGGAAGTCGGTGACTCTGGATATGTATTTTAATTTTTTGTCACCGCTTTCCAAAATTATAGTTATTTTTCACTTTGTAGTGTTTTTCCGATTTTCCGAAAAAGTTTTTTTCGATTTTATGAAGCAATGGATAAGCTATATCCTTTAAAATGATTTAGATCATGTGTTAAACAATGAGAGTGCATCAATAAGCCTATAAAGTTCCCACTATACATTGGGATTCTGTCCGAAGAAGGAGTGAATATTTACTTTGACTTCGGCCAGTGAAAGTTTAGAAAATGTCCCGTACAAATTGAATTACGAGTACCTTCTACCTGCTATGTGCACTCAAATTACGACAACTTTCCTTGTTACTCAAGTGCGGAGAAAATGGGAGGTCATGCGTTTGACTGCATGTGTGTATGGTTCGGAAAGGGTATCCGATCTTCTTTTTTTTTCGCGTTTCAGTTATTTTTGGAGGGAAATGGCGGCCTATCTGATGATATGCAGTGATCGCATAATCTGGCTCTAATATAAACACATAAACTTCACTTTTATTCCCACGGAAGAATAATATACGGACATGCCTTTAAAAAAAAAAAAAAATATATATAAATATTATTAAAAATATTATAAAATACAATAAATTAGTCGATTCGATCACTAATCTGTTAGATAGATAAATCAATTTCCACTACTTGACCACATTGTTCACATTATCATATTTTATTCATATTCCATTTGTTTTGAATAAAATAAAGATACTAAATCAAAATAACCACTGCTATAATTTCAATAAGTTTTTTGTAGTTGTTTTTACAAAATTGTTAAATCCGGGGAATCCGGGATTACTTATTTATTCAGAAAGGAATGTTCATATTATTATTTCGTGGGAAGAAGTTTAGGTAGGTAAATAAGCACCCGATTATCCGATCACTGATCATAATTAGGGGGCGTCCATTAATTACGTGAGGCGTTTAGGGGTGGGAGGGGGTCGAGTCGAATCTCACCCAATCTCACGTGGGGGAGACGGGGGTCTTGGTAAATATCACGTAATTTATATTTTTTCCCGCAAAGAAACAATGTAACATTACGAGATAACCGGGTTAAATTATGTAAAACATGTTTTTCCACCCATATGGCAAAATCTTACAAAATTATATTTATCGCAGTTATGCGAACACCATAAAGTAGCACAGTACTTCCTCGGTGGTTAAACCGCCACCGCCCAGCCATGTCAGCCAAATGCAACGCATAAATCCAACGCAAATAAGCACAGATTAACGTTTTTACACTAAAACCACGTTTTTGAAATATCTCACGTGAGATTATGGGGAGGGGGGGAGGGTCGAGCCAAATCTCACGATATCTCACAAGAGCGGGGGTGGGGGTCGAAAAATCGCCAAAATTTACTCACGTAATTAATGGACGCCCCCTTATGTCACAGATGCCTATGGATATCTACAACAAGCTTCTGCCCGTGACTTTTTCAGAGTGGCTTGTTTTAACATAAAATAATATATTTATTTATTTATTTAAACTTCTCGCACACAAAAAAGGTACAAAGGCGGACTTAATGCCTTAGGCATTCTCTACCAGTCAACCAAGGGTGGTGCAGAGATTAGACCCTAGATTAGATCCTATGACACTCGGCAATTCTGTAGTTTCCCATTAGTTTTTTTTTTTTTAATTCGTTCAGTAGTTCCAAAGATTAGCCCCCTACATACAAACTCACATGCCTCTTTATAAGACTAGCATAGATAGACTTGCTGTTTCTCCCACGTGAATGTCGGAAATTAACTCACGGAAACGTGCCACCGACCTAAAAAGTAGCTTATGTTACTCCTTATAACATCAGCTATCTACCAGTGAAAGTCCCTTCAAAATCGGTCCAGCCGTTTCGAAGATAAGCCGGAAGAAACAGAAAATTGTTTTTTTGGTTTATGTACCGTAATACTTTCATAATTATGCATTTAGTAAACAGCTGTTATGTTGACGTTACAGACACTTAAATTTTATTTATTTGTAGAGATTAAAGGACTTGTGGCTAAGTAATAACAGCTGCACGGGTCGATCG
Organism: Antitype chi; assembly: GCA_947359405.1. Lineage (NCBI taxonomy): Eukaryota > Metazoa > Arthropoda > Insecta > Lepidoptera > Noctuidae > Antitype > Antitype chi. The sequence continues at coordinate 7,463,454 of OX375835.1, read as the reverse complement.
ATCAGGTTAAGCTACGCTTGAAACGGTTGGTCCGTGGATGGGTGATCATCTTTACATACCAAGACCCCTCCGTGCCTCGGAAAGCACGTTAAGCCGTTGGTCCCGGCTGTCATTCGTGGATCTTTGACAGTCGTTTTGAATCGTCAGAAATCCGAAAGTCTGACAACCAATCTTACTAAGGGAACTGGGTTGAAGAGGTCAGATGATTGTCTCTATACGCTTTTGTTATTGCCAACAAATTAATTTAAAAAATAATGCTTCATTAAAGTTAAATAAAAGTTTGTGAATTGAAAAAGCAGTTTTCAAGAGAGATTAAGTTCACCATTTTATTTAAATAAAAAGCAAAAGCCATTTTAAAACAATTATAACAATAATAATTATATTTGTGTTAAACTAATTAATTGTATTCATAGTTAGTTGAGAACTATGTTTCTGTAACAATTAAAGTAAAAAAAATATTCTCATGTGTAGACAAGGGAGTTCAATGTAGATATAAAAAGTATGCCTATTGTGTTAGACTTGGGTTAAATGTAAAAGTAGTTTAATTTACATATTCCCATGTAAATTAGGTATGAGATGCGTTTGTAGAGGAATCTCCGCCTAATATTAAAACTGAAAAAGTGTTATTAGATTATCTACCTGGAATCTCCCTGGCTTGACAGAAATTGTGACATCTGAGAGGCAATTCTCGTAATTTTAAGAACGTTCAGTCTGATCTCAGTCTCATTATGTCAAAAATACCTCGAGTTTACATACATTTTTGACAGGTTTTTGACATTTCATTGTCGCCGAGATGAGACTACGAATACATTTTCAACGTTTTTAATTACGAGAATTAATTGGCCTTCTGATCCTCACTGTTTTAATAAACAGAACATCGCGCCTTACGAAATATAAATTTAAAATATTTGCCGATATTATGGCAAATATTTTAAATTTATATTTCGTAAGGCGGTATTATTACGAAATTGTGTTGGCCCTAGCATGACTTTATGCATTAAATTGAGATCTTTAAGAATAAGATTCAATTCTCTTTGGATCGACCGGCGCGGCGGGAGGTATGGCAAAATACATTATTATGAGGTATGCCAAAACACATTATTATGAGGTATGGCAAAACACATTATTATGAAGTATGGCAAAACAAATTATTGTGAGGTTTGGCAAAATACATTATTATGAGGTTTTGCAAAATACATTATTATGAGGTATGCCAAAACACATTATTATGAAGTATGGCAAAATACATTATTATGAGGTATGGCAAAATACATTATTATGAGGTATGGCTAAATACATTATTACGAGGTATGGCTAAATACATTATTATGAGGTTTCGCAAAACACATTATTATGAGGTATGGCAAAACACATTATTATGAGGTATGGCAAAACACATTATTATGAGGTATGGCAAAATACATTATTATGAGATTTGGCAAACTACATTATTATGAGGTATGGCAAAATACATTATTATGAGGTATGGCAAAATACATTATTATGAAGTATGGCAAAATACATTATTATGAGGTATGGCAAAATACATTATTATGAGGTATGGCAAAATACATCATTATGAGGTATGGCAAAATACATTATTATGAGGTATGCCAAAACACATTATTATGAGGTTTCGCAAAATACATTATTATGAGGTACTTATGGCAAAATACATTATTATGAGATATGGCAAAATACATTATTATGAGGTATGGCAAAACACATTATTATGAGGTATGGCAAAATAAATTACTATGAGGTATGCCAAAACACATTATTATGAGGTATGGCAAAATACATTATTATGAGGTATGGCAAAACACATTATTATGAGGTCTGGCAAAATACATTATTATGAGGTATGGCAAAATACATCATTATGAGGTATGGCAAAATACATCATTATGAGGTATGGCAAAATATATTATTATGAGGTATGGCAAAATACATTATTATGAGGTATGGCAAAATCGATTCAGTAACAAACTACTTTTAGGACTTGCGTTTATTATGTTACAGCTTGTTTACTGACTATGGCACGTCATAATAGCCAGTGACTAAGTTATAACAGCCAGACGGTTCAATCGTGTGGCTGTTAATACTTAGCCACGAGCCCCTGTAAATCACTTTATCTATTGGTATAACTAACCTAGCCCAATGAAGTCTCCTAGCTATACAATTATGATCGTATCGTGAGACTGTATCGGGTATGCGTTTCTAGCACGCTCTGATTAACAAATAGGTACACTTCCGTCTGCTGCGAGTAGGGTGAGAGGCACTGTTGTCATCCCTCTGGATTTTTTGTTGAATTCATAGAAAAGTATGTATGGTAGGTACTTTAACATAAAAATAATTTTAAACATCGGCGAGACCTCCAAGAAACAGGCAAATGCCTAGTTTGAGGGTCACCACCCACTCTTTAATAAATAAATTTGAAATGTTGGTCTGTCTGTTCGTTTGTTTCGGCTAATCTCCGAAACGGCTGGACCGATTTTGACGGGACTTTCACTCGAACAGATGTTATTAGGAGTATTATAGGCTTTTTGTCACGGTAGTCAATTATCGAAAAAAAATATATATTATTGTCATAGAAAAGTCCATTTGACCTACGCGGTCAAAATATAGGGAGCATTTATAAAAAAATGAGTTTGAATCGTGTGTTAATTTCATGGGTTTAGATTGCGCGCCGATTTTGTTTTTATTTTATTTTAATTAGGTTTACCAACAATTGTTCACACTGAATACAGTGACATAACACATTCTTAAAATTAAATTACAGCGCAAAAATTACTTAGAGGTAAACACCACATGCATAAAACAATGAATTAGAGAATTAAGCTAACTTACTCAGTAATAAGCGCCAATATTCAAATTAAATAAATTAATATTTGTAAAAGTAAAAAAAAGGTGACATTGTAAATAGAAATGAAAATAAAATTGGTGAAAAACGAACACATATTAAAAATCATAAAATGATGACACTGACAACATTGGTAAAATAAAATTTTAAGTTATAATAAATTAGTAAATTGATAATTAATTCTTAACAGTTGCAGGTGTATAAAAAGAGATAAAATGAAAATGTATGAAAATAAGATTAAAAAATTATCGAAACAAAATTTTAAATGATGTCAAAGCCACTCTGTATTTTCCAATGTTTTCACTAATGGTAGTTCTAAGTAATTCTGAGAAATCGTAAATATCTTCTTACCCAATTGGGGTCAGCATAGCACGTATTTTTATAATTCACTTCCTTCCAAGCCATATCATAATAATAGCGTGGGAAATCATCGTCAGGAAACTTATTGCTCTCAAGTCAAAACGCACTGAGCTAGCGGTTGCAATTACAATGATAATTATGACCACAAAGATTTACAAGAGATTACGTTTGTTTATGAGATTACGTTAAATCTGAGGAAGAATATTATTTACTAGCGTTTGCCAGTGGCTTCGCCCGCGCGGAGGTTGAAATTGATCCCACCGGAGCGTAGTACCGGGTTGAAAGTATCCTATATGTTCATCCAGGTTGTAAGCTATTTTTTCGTTAAATTTCATCCCAATCTGTTCAGCCGTTTTAGCGTGATTGAGTAACAAACATCCAAAGATCTAAACATACAAACTTTCACATTTATTATGTTAATAGGATATTCATACTAAACTCGTAGTAATTTCACTTATAATTTAAAATAAAGTGTTGGAAAAAGTATCTTCATCAGGACTTATCAAAACATTTTTAACACTATCTGAAAATTGCATAGACGAGAACTAGTGACTTCACCTTACTTTGAAAGATGAATGAGCATGCGCAGATCGCAGATGATACACGAGAGTTTATATATAATACGCATAGCATTGACTATTTACCTACAGGAGATCTTGAACTTAACATTTCAAAAATTCCACAAATGGCGATAAAATAAAAATGGCGCAGGCTTATGGCCTGATCATCTGAGGACCATGTAAATTACTGTCTAATAATGGTCTTTTGAGGAAAGAACCACACAGATTTGGGTGGAATATCCAACCAGTGCAAGCATTTGTCAGTACCTAATCGTGCCCTGAAACCCTGGATACTAATCTTGATGACTAATCTTTTTACTACGACAAGACACTACGGAGAAATAACTTACTAAGTAATCTAGTTTACAACAGATAAAAATCTGTCAGTTCAACAAAATTCCTTTGTTTCATACAATGATTGTAAAAAAAAAGCTGTTACACTTTCCATAGACAACTTAATCTTTTTACGACAAGCACAGTTACAGTTGTGTACAGCCAGAACTTTCATTGTTTTCAATTAAGAAAAAAAAGATTCGGTAATTGGTTGTCTATGGGTTTGTGAGCGGGAAAGCGAAATTAAAAACTATGTCACGTGCTTCTTTTTACTTTTTGATTTATAAAAGTTATTATTAAAGATAAGATCTTTTACGGTTCTTGGAGAGCAAGATAGACGTTTCGGGGAACCAGAGTCGTGAATGGCCGAGGAATTGTGTGGCCTACTTGTTAACACAACATCACGCATTTATTATCCGAAGCGTAAGCACAGGTGCATCTATACCTTAAGCAGGTGCACCCATATTTAGCCAGTTATGCTTAAGTCCCATGTATATAGCGGCTAATCTCAACGGAGACTAGTCTTCGGCGCGGGAGAACCTAATAACACTTTGCCCGACCTGGGAATCGAACCCAGGATCCCACGGTCAGCAGTCGCGCTTGCGACCACGAGACTAACAGAGCAGTCCCATGTAACAAGGGGCGAGTCTATTTCCATAAACTGGGCATAAATCCTGTTGAGCTGCTTATAAAAAAAGGTGCGGTGCGCTACTAAAATATTCACTCGGATCTTATGATCAGAGATCAGATATTCGGATGCATATTTACCTAAAGATAATTTTTAGCTATGAAAGTATGGAAGCGGCTTTATAAATTATTTGTAATATTAATTAAAAACCCCGGGATTCTTGATTGCTTATCTATTCAGATGTGTATTCATTTAAAATTAATGTTTAACCCGATACAAATATGTATATGTACTGGAGGAGGGGTGGTCTGGTGGTATTAATTAAAACGAAAAATAAACAAATTACTTACCTAAATTAAGACTTTTTCGATACAAAAGCGCCTTCCATGTTAGCCAACATCTCAACTTTAGGTGAATATGCATCCAAATATCCGATCTCTGACTTATGCACCGTTACTCGACAAAAATCATCGATTTCCTTACAAAATTCTTTCTACAAACAGTTATTTAAATTACATAAAACCACAACAAATTGGCCATTTTGAATGCGTCACTTAGTGAAAATGAGAGTAACTTTCTCCGAGTGACGTCACGGTTAGTTTTTGTCGATTACTGTTAGACATGTCATCGGTTTTCTATAGTTCGGTTAAATTGCTTCGTTGTTATGTCATTGGGTCTGTGTTGTTGGGGTTAAGCAGAATGTGAAGTGCTAGTTATAATGTTTTGAAGCCTAAAATTACTAGGTATACCTACCTATTTTGTGGTATAGTTAGGCATTCTAGGTAGATACATTGTTTTCACATATTTACAGGGTGGCAAGGACATAATGACGCAAACGTCGTTACCCTGAATTCAGCGCATTCTGGACCCCCCACTGCGTGAAATTTTTCAGCGGTTATAAAAAAAAATGCTGTTCCATACATTTTGACCGCGTAAAGGTGCGCTTACATGAGCAATTTTAGTTGCTCGTGTCGTTTAATTGTCTCGTCAACTATGACGTCACGACTACATCCAGCAATTTAGGGCAATGGCGACATGTAGCAACCTGTTGCCAGAGATACGGCCACACAATACCATGCAATATGGAGCAACTTAAAAAAACTAGGCAATACGCCCGCCCCCCGCTGCTTCCGCCGCCGCGCTGGCCGGTTCCTCTCGCAGTAACGAGACGTAGTTATACGTACAAACGAGATAGAAAGAACATTGACTAAAAATTTCCAAACCGATTGGATATTCGGCAACTCATATTGGCGACGTTGAGAAATGTGAAATACTTATATGGAGCAATCAGAAGCAATATTCCCGAAACAATTTCCGCATTTTATTGTTGTTGCTCCAGATTACTCAACTTAATTGATCCAGATTGCCGAGCAATAATAAATTGCTCAAAAAATTGCCCGTGTAAAAGCACCTTTAGCATTGTAGTGGCCAGCATATCAAGCTACCCCGATCTGTCAAATTTCTTTGATAGATTTTCAACTTTATAACAAAAGCTTAAGGTTCATATTCAATTGGGAAAATTTGACAGTTTGGGATATCTTGATGTAGTTGGCGTCTCTGTACATGTTCATGAAACAGCTGTTTTTTTTTTGTAACAAAATGTTTATGAAAATAATATTTTTTTTAAATGTTTATCAGTCTGCCTGTCAGATTTTTCCGGCTAATCTTCGAAACGGCTGAACCGATTTTGAGGAAATTTAGTATGGGGATACCCTGGGGAAGGATATAGGCTTACTAAACTTTGTAAGAACATACCACGCGGGAAAAGCTGCGGGCGGAATCAAGTAGGTACTAAGTCGTAAAGCCAAATACCTATGATTTCCACTTAAAAGTTTCAAGTTTCTACTTGGCTACCCTTGCCAAGTTAACATAGCTATTATCCCTTGCCAACTTAGAACTTGGACTTATTTTAACTTAAAGGATACTATTACATGGCATTTCGCCAAAAGCGAAGCTTTCTCAAAACACATTGAACTTGACTCGATTACTTAAATATGTATATCCGAATACTGGATTCGAAAGTAGATACTCGATTTGAATTTTAATTCGATCATTATTCGGAGCGAAGAATTGACTTCGAGGTTTTTGGGGCAAACTATTGTGGCTTGTTGTCAATCAAGGAAGTTATGTGTATTCAGCATCTGCGTAGATGCAACTGAATACCACTATTTTACGTGGAGCGACTGTCTGTCAAATTAAATCAGCTGGCAATACTTTACCCACGTGTTGGGTGATCGATATCAAACACTAAAGAAACAAAAAGAACCGTCAATCGATGGGCGAAGGCCCGTAATCGTTCAACAAACACGTGGATCATGTAGACATGTGACGGCCAACCCGCACTGGGCCCGCGTGGTGGATTACGGCCCATTCCCTCTCACCCAGAGGTTGCCTGTGTCCCAGCAGTGGGAACATTATAGGCAGATTATGCTTAAGCTATTGTACAGATGCCAGCAAATCAAGCTACCCAATCTGTCAAATTTTCTCAATTGAACATGAACTTTAAAACTTTGGAATAAAGTTGAAAATCTAGCAAAGAAATTTGACAGATTGGGGAAGCGGCGGCGGCGTCTGTAACTATATGGTATTTTTTTTTTTTTTGAGGACGGGACATTCAATGCGACAGTTGCGAGTCTCTCTCTGTGGGTATGACGTTACGAATGACGTTACGAAAATAATAAAAGTACAAAGTTGTTCAATTGACACGCCGTATGACGTAATAACATGTCAGCTAAGTACTATTTCATGGTGTTCAAAAACAGATTTACAAAACTGAAATCTTTGAATTGAATTTTAAAATTTATTTTGTTATTTCATGAACTAACATTAAAACTAACATTTTCCGACTGCATTTTGCCTAAGCTAAGTATCTCAATAATATATTTTTAGATTTTTTCTCATATAAAGTAAAATATCCTATTGTCTTACCACTTGTTGAAACGAGAAAATAGAACACTTTCATCACAAAACAAAAGACGGACATGTTCTGATTACACACAAAATTCATGGTCAACCAAAGCAAACGACCCAAATATAATCTCTAAATGCACTAAGATACAACTCCGATTCGAAAGTGTACCTACAACTCGAATAGAATTTGTAATCGATTCGGACAGTATCGATTAGTATTCGATGCGAGTTGTGATCGACACACTTTGTGTCCTGATCATTTTTAATGATCCTTCCGGCTTTAAAACGTGTAAGTATGTTGTGTTTTAGAGTTGGCGAGACGAGGTTGTGAGTTGTGACGATTGTTAAGGCCCATAGTATCCTCATCTCCCGTTTGTATGCTAAAGCACGACTGCCGCCCGCGCCCGCGCAGGGCACCTCTGAGCCTTTATCTCAGAATGGGGATATTCCTTTGATTAATTTACAATTGTGCTTCGGCGATTCTGTGGTACCTCTAACTATCTATTTTTCAGTGTATTTTTTTTTTCAAATAACGAAGCCGTTTAGTAGGAGTATGGAATAGAAGCCAAAATATTGCGTGTTGGAAAATATTTTTTACAGAAAAAGTATTAACCATGCAAAAAAAGTACTTCGGGCAAAATGATCTATATGAATCTATAGCAAAATCATATATTTTTGAAATCTTCAAGACAAGCCGTTAATGAGCAGTAGGGTTCATAAAGTGACCGTGTTACGCTACCAAACGGGACGTAGGCCCTTAAGTCAAGGTCGAAGAAAACGAATTGGATGTGATAGTTCCAGACGTAAAAAATATAAACCCGGCGTATTAGTCAATTCGCACGAATTCACTCGCCTGAATCGGGCGAATCGACACTTTTAAAGAATTTAAGTATTATTTTGTAAAGGTGACTCGCACGCAATTAATTTATTGGTGGGTGAATCAACAAATCCAGAAATACGTATTTAGCTATTTGCTCGTTTTGAATTTTATGCACTTTATTGCATGTACAGACGCCAGCACATCAAGCTACCTCAATCTGTCAAATTTCTTTGATAGATTTTCAACTTTATTACAATTAGATAAGGTTCATGTTCAATTGGGAAAATTTGACAGTTTGGGATAGCTTGACCTGCTAGCGTCTGTACATGCAAGGACCTTTTCTCCTAACTATATTGCATATCTTCTACTAGAAGTATAATGCGGTCACACAAAATAGACCCAAAAAATCTTTTTTGTTTTATAATAATTATATAGGTATATAAGAAATAATAGAATAATAAATGAAATAGAATATAGTTTTACTTCGACGCCTAATTGTCCTTTTGTTTTTGTATTTATTTTGTATATCGTAGTATTAATTCTTAATCAAACGTATAAAATTAGATATTTAATAATAAATAAAAGATAAAGTTTTCCGACTGAAAATATTTTATAAGTCGTGGTGCTGCCCTTGCGAACTTTAATTGTTGAACTCTTTGAAATGTTTAATTTTCTTCACACGTTTGCGAAACGATAGAAAACTACACTCTTGTAACCCTGAACAAAACTCACACGTGAATTATTATCAGATGTTGAAATTTATGGAAATATGTCTCAATTGCAGTTTGTGTATTTTTTTAGCACCCAAAATAGGTATGTAATACAGCGTCAAGAGGGCATTTAACGGTCTACATTAACTGCCAGGGGTGCGGGTTGTTCGAAAGAGATACCGTCGTCCCTGGCTCACAGGCAACTGAGGGAACACGGGTGGGTTTTAGTCAGTAAAAGTCTGACACGCCCTCCTGCTCCACCCAGAGCGGGAGAAGTTATTTGATGATTTCACAGCCTCAAAAAATACAAAAAAAACGGTCTACATTATATTATGCCTTGAAAGCCCAAAGCTGAAATAGATCAATATTAACAGTATTATTTATTACTTAATACAGTTTTTAAGGGGTTCCGTACCCGAAGGGTAACTAACGGGACCCTAATACTAAACCTCGGCTGTCCACCCATCTGTCTGTTAGCGGGCAGTATGTCGTGATCCGTAATAGGTAGACAGTTGACATTTTCACAGAATGTGTATTTCTATTGCCGCTATAACCACAAATAATAAAAACACAAACGTGTTTTTTTCGGCGTTTTTGCCTTGTGATACGGAACCTTTCGTATGCGAAGCCGACACGCACTTGGCTGGTTTATTATTCTCACATCGTGATTCGCGCCTTAGTTGTGGTAACCAACCGTAAAAACACGCTGTGAATGTGTGCGTAAAGACGAGTAGCATCATTGTACCTACAGGCAAACGCGCGCACATACTTCCGACATCGCCATTACACACACGTACACACAAAATTCTGACTGCACCATCATTGTCAATGATGGTACCGAGAGCTCCTGTGTGTACACACACATTCACAGCGTGTCTGTTACACTTGGTAACCACAAGTAAAGCGCCCGTCGCTTCTTGAGATAAATATAATAAACCTTTTTAATTTTACATCAGTCATTGATCCTTCGTATCGTTAACGTCTCGTGAGTTGTAAACAACCATTTTCGAGCTATCATTAAAATATTTAGTAGACAGCGAGCAAGTCAAATTCTTGATTCTTGTCTTTATTTATGTATGCAAAGTTGTATACCTACTAATTTATGTCATAAATAGCTGATGATATGATTCAGTGGCTGTTTAGTAGATGCGCACGAGAATTTATTCGCCGTAATCAGACGAATCGACACTTTAAAGGCGGTCATTTCTTGAAAACGCTCAAAAAGGTGGTTTTTTAAACATGTGTATCTCTTTAACCGTAAATAATTTTGAAAGAAAAAAAATATTAGATATTTTGAACTCCTTTTTGTATAAAGTGATGGAACTCAAAATATAATTAAACATACTTTAATGCATCAAAAAAATTATCAAAGTCACCTCTAAATTATCTTTTAAACAAATTTATCCCTTATATAACAATTATAATTATAATTCATATAGGTACCATAAAATTCCAAATGCTTAACTGCATCCAGTGATGGATTGTTTATTATTAAATAGTTAATATATAATTTTACACGATTTTATTTGCATTTTTACGACAATGCTTGCTCATTTATTATTCGAATTTATTATAACAGATTTTAACCCGTATCGGGTTGCAATAAGTACTATTATCGCTCATAACGTCAATATCTAAAGTTACCAGGGCCTTAAAATGTAATGTAATATTTTCTGTAAGCAACTTATCATTTCAGGCGAAAGACGTCCACTGCTGGACATAGGCTTCCCCCAAAAAGGCAACTCGCACGAAGTTAATTCATTTGTGGCTAAATCGACAATTCCAGAAATGCATATTAGGCAATTGGCGCGTTTCCATTATCATCATCATCATATCAGCCGAAAGACGTCCACTGCTGGACATAAGCCTCCCCCAAAAGGGGGGAATTTGCCATAATCGCCACGCTTGGCAGGCGGGTTGGCGATCGCAGTATGGTGGTCAAATGCATAGAGAACGCTGCTGCCCATTCACTAGTAAGTCCCTTAGTCGCCTTCTACAACACCCACGGGAAGAAATGGGATGGTGCTATTCTTTTACGTCCGGCACCACACGGAACCGTTTCCATTATATCGTTACGGAAACAACGAAAAGTTACAAAAAAAGTAAAAGCCTATAGCGTTCCCACTGCTGGGACACAGGCTTCCTCTCTGTGAGAGGGAGTGGGCCGTAATCGAAAATGTACTCTAACGTTATTACATAAAATAATAGTTTAAAACGCTTTTTAATTGAATTAAATTATTTTCTCCTTTTTTTAGTTTGGTTTATAAAGCGTGTTTTTTAGTTTTTTTTAACTATTATTTATTTTCCATTTTTTAGTTCTGCTAACTACAAAAACGTCTTTTTTCCATTTTTTAGTTCTGCTAACTACAAAAACGTCTTTTTTCCATTTTTTTTTCATTTTTCTCAATTTTTTTTTTATTATTGAATTGTCATCGGTCCTCGATAAGTACGTGCCAATTGCCTAATACGTATTTCTGCAAGTGTTGATTCGCCCAATAATAAATAGACTACGTGCGAGCCAATTCAGTTGGACATTCTTTGGACTGAAATAGAAAGTGGTAGTTAAAAATCTACGATTAATAGGCCGGAAGGCAACGCCATATTTTTAATTATGACACTCGTGACTTTTGTGGATTTATAGACAAGGAAATTCAAGTTTTCCACGTGTATTACTTTCCGTGAAAATGAGCAGTTTATCAATCACGAAGACGTCTTTTTTTTAATTATGCCAGAGAATATGACGTTTGCTTTCTCGCTGGTGGATTTATGGATTTTGCAATGTATTTGTAAATGGTAGGGGCAATGGTGACCCAATGATAACAGCCGCGACTTACGAGTTGTGGGTCGTACGTTCGAACCCAGACAAGTGACTTATTTTGTATAAAAATATGTATGAATCCCAAAAACAGTATAGTACAATACTGCAATTGGGAGACACACTATGGGGATAGACTTCTTAAGGTGAACCTAGTCCACATTTTTTTGCATACAAACTTCGGGAGTGTTTTACTCCACTGTCTGACATGGCACATCCAAAGTAAAATATGATATCGTTTTGTCTCATTATTAATATTGTCTGTACGGTAACAGAATACTAAAATAAAAACCCATTAAAAAGTTAGGAGCCAACAAAGATTCGTTTTTCTTGCTAATTTTACTTAACTTTGGGCGTGTTTAAGTAATAAAAGAAGTGTAAAATCTCCAAAACCAAATCGGTACCGACAAAGTTCAATTATCAAAAAGTTCAATAAATTTTATTGGTTATTGATTGGCTTTTTCATAAAACCCGATCTACCAAAGGAGTTTTCTTAATTTTTTCGCGAATTTTTTACTATAAAATAAATGATCCTGCATCTCACTCAATAACGTTGTGCGTGTAGACTAGCGTCTAACTGCTCATCACTGATACTATCTCTGTCAGACACGAAGCCTGATGAGACAGCGTGATTTTTAGCCGGGCTCATCAGTGAGTTCGAGCCCGCGACTAGGTTCCCCTTAACTGTCTAGCCCGTGTGCCCCTCCCAGAAATAAATCCTGGATCCGGTCGACTCTGCGTCTTAACTCTCTCTGCAACTCGCAACTCCGTTTGCGCACACATTTTGTGAAATTTGTCTATTTATAATAATAGCTTTTATGGTCGGCTAGTCCGTTTAGTTTAGACCCTTAAATGCTCTGGCAAAACACGTAATAATACATTTCAGCTGTGTTTCGTGTCTCTGCAGTATAAACGACTCTGCCTTGACTGATTCCAATGGGTCACCGCAGCCGTTACCAATGGGTCACCACTGCGCAAAAAGAAAATGATACTTTTAAATAAACCTAGCCTACATAAACACAAGGGCAGTACTATGTGGAACTGTGTGCTATCGTTTACGAATCTTCGATTTATGCAAAATTGTGTTCATATGTATTAGCTCGGTAACGGTCGACCTCTATGCTTGCGAATTTAGGAAGTTAGGGGCGATGCACATCACGTGCTGTGGCTGTGAAAGCGATAGTGAAGCTAAAGGTGACCATATTGGATTAGGTACCTTAGAAAGGAGAATGGATAATTGTTTATTTTGGTCAAACAGGTCTTAGCTTTTCTTCTTCTTTTTTTGTTAAAACAGACATATTCTGTCTCTTAAGGCCTCATAGTATCCTCATCTCCCGTTTGTATGCTAAAGCACGACTGCCGCCCGCGCCCGCGCAGGGCACCTCTGCGCCTTTATCTCAAAATGGGGATATTCCTTTGATTAATTTACAATTGTGCTTCGGCGATTCTGTTATACCTCTAACTATCTATTTTTCAGTGTATTTTTTTTTCCAAATAACGAAGCCGTTTAGTAGGAGTATGGAATAGAAGCCAAAATATTGTGTGTTGGAAAATATTTTTTACAGTAAAAGTATTAACCATACAAAAAAAGTACTTCGGGCAAAATGATCTATATGAATATAAAGCAAAATCATATATTTTTCAAATCTTCAAGACAAGCCGTTAATGAGCAGTACGGTTCATAAAGTGACCGTGTTACGCTACCAAACGGGACGTAGGCCCTTAAGATACAGGATCACCCTAGTTTAAGAGACTCAGCCTAATCTATTGGGTACAGATTTCTGCAACATCCAAATGTTCGATGTAAATGTTCTCTACCATAAATTCAAAAATTGTAAACTTACAGTAAAATTATTTGTATTCTTGGGAAATAAAGATATATTATAACCAGAGATCGGATATTCGTATGCATATTCACCTAAAGTTGAGATGTTGGCTAACATGGAATGCGTTTTTGCATCGAAAAAGTCTTAATTTAGGTAAGTAATTTGTTTATTTTTTGTTTTAACTAATACAAACCACCCCTCCTCCAGTACATACACATAATTATTTGTATCGGGTTAAACATTTATTTTAAATTAATACACATCTGAATAGTTATGCAATCCAAGAATCCCGGGGTTTTTAATAAATATTACAAATAATTTATAAAGCCGCTTCCATACTATCATAGCTAAAAGTTATCTTTAGGTAAATATGCATCCGAATATCCGATCTCAGATTATAACATATAAGCAAATGTATAAAATGCTAGTCTGATCGCCAGACATATCCAGCCTTTAATATTCGCATTGCTGGGGACACATCACTTCCTCAAGCTTTCGAGCAGCATGGCGAGTCGCAGAGCCAACCAGCACCCACGGCTTCAACGGGTATCCAGACCACCACGGCATTCTTGGTCATCACCCTCATCAGCAACTTTGGTACAGCACACTGCACTTTCGGCCGGTTCACAAAAACACTTCAGTTCGCTTCGTGTAACCTCGGCTCGCTTTGGGCGACTTCGGGTCGTTGTCGGCTTTTGCGCTCTAATCCAAGAATTCTACCTACTAATAGTGACGTAGATAATGATGATGAGACCAGTACTTTGTCGAAGCAACTTCGCATGTAGTATAGTGCAGGTTTAATAATTCCATTTGCCAGTATTCAGGCTTTAACAGTTACATGTAACTCATGTAAGTACACCTATGTAAATGTGACCGCAGACAATCTACAATCCACCACAACTAACCGCTGTCTAGCTGTCTGTTAGATTTGTTCGTTTTCGCCTGAAATAGTAAATTTGATGGAATTTCGTTTAAAGGTAGTCTAGAACATGGAGAAGTGAGTCTTTTCAATCTGGAAAAAACTTTTCTATAGCAAGAAATTCAATCATAAAACAAACAAGTACAAATAAGACATACACCCAAACACACCCTAAAACATACACACACACCCACACCCACATAAACACATTTATTATTATTTATTTTATAAATTGTAAGTTCCTTACACTTAAATAAAACACACAATTAGACCTTTGGGCACAGATTAATCTGAAAATCTGGACTCTATCTTAGCATGCCATGGCCTGAGATTTGATCATCAACATATACACACTCAAACACACACGCACACAAAACAAACACGCATAGTGTATACACTTATAATATACTACAATTAATATTGTAATCTATTCTAAATTGCCAGTAAATCCTACTAATATTATATGTGAAAGTTTGTATGTCTGGATATTTGAATGTTTGTTACTCAATCACGCAACAACGGCTGAACGGATTTAGATGAAATTTGGTACAGAGATGGATTATAGTCTGGATTAATACATAGGATACGTTTTATCCAGGTAATGCGTTACCGTGGGAAAATTTTCGACATCCGCGCGGGTGAAGCCGCTGGAAAAAGCAAGTCCATAGTATTACCACCATGCTAAATACATGTTCTCCTGTCTCTGCCTACGTACCAAACCTTAATACTCATTCATTAATTTGACACACATGCTTGCTGATTAATACGTATACGATAATTTGTACAACACACGATTGATACATATTTCGACGAATTTCTGTTTAATAAGTATATTGGGGTTAGTAGAACAGAGAATACCGCTTTATGTTAACGAAGTAGACTTCAAATTTTTCATTTAAAAACACGCGACCCAAACAGAATCCTCTAAGAACTAAAAAAATTATATGTATTAGGAAAATGTTATCCTTTCTATAACAGCATAGTTACATTCATTATTGCTGGGCCTCGTTTGTTTAGCGTAATATTACCAACAACTTCTAATTAAACTTAGAAGGCCAATACACGTTATTTTTTTTACTTCATAGAGGTTTTTGTTCGGGTCGGGGTTTTTAAATTTCACTTTTATTTCTTGCTTTTAAACTTAATATAGTTGGTGCATCCGTTTAAGAGCTACGGTACCACAGACGGACACACAGACAGATAGACACACATAGCGGTCGAACTTATAACACCCCTTTTTTTGCGTCGGAGGATAGTTAAATGTAAGCAAGCAAGCGTTATTCTGCACCCTTATTGCGCAATAAACCATCAAGCAGAATCTGAGTCATTTTGAAGAATAGCGCTTACAATGTTCAAAAATTTGTCTGCTCAACAGTGTAAATAACGCAATTAATATTGTTGAACTATCAAAATGAAAGCCATTCCTATTGTTAGTGTGTTACGCAATTACCCCGATGTATATCAATTACGCCCGGTGTATATCAATTACCCCCGCTGTATATCAATTACACCCGGTGTATATCAATTTCCCCCGCTGTATATCAATTACACCCGGTGTATATCAATTTCCCCCGCTGTATACCCATCAATTTAATCAATACCTCTTCTTCCTTTATTCACATCGGTACTTTGCCAATTGCCATAGAAAAAAAATCATAAACTAATAAAACACATCCATTGCTTCATATAATATATGTCAGAAAAATTTGGCTGTTTAGATATCCTTCTCCTTTTTACACGCTTTATATTAGCTTCACTTGTATGCTTGTATGTAACCGACTCCTTAGAGCGCGATTTTGACCCACTTTAAATGGTCAGATTTCATTGAAACTTTGTAAACTTATCGAGGACCGATGACAATTCAATAATTAAACAAAAAAATTGAGAAAAATGAAAAAAAACACGTTTTTGTAGTTAGCACAACTAAAAAATAGAAAATAAATAATAGTTTAAAAAACTAAAAAACACAGTTTCAAAACCAAACTAAAAAAGGAGAAAATAATTTAATTAAATTAAAAAGCGTAGGGTGCTTGGCATTAACTGATTAGAAAATTACCTCAAAAAGCACCCCACGCTTTTTAATTGAATTAAATTATTTTCTCCTTTTTTTAGTTTAGTTTTTGAAACTATTATTTATTTTTAAGAATAAGGATTCTTTCAACAAAGATCCTGCTCCAACTCTAACGAACCAAATTAGAAACATGCAAACCAAGATTCTCGCAAGTCATGTAACAGCAATCGTTTCGGCTCGCGACGGGTGAAACTTTGTAAGTGTCACACACATGCAGCTAAGCTACAATTTACTCAGATGGGGAAATCTAGGCAGCTGGCAGACTCTCACGTGCCTAGATTTTAAACACTATCTTTTGAGCTTGTAGCTGACAATGTACAAGATTTACGTACGGACCTTTTTAGTGTCTTTTCTAAAACATTGTTTTGGTGTGATATTTTGTCTTAAAGGGAACCTAGTCGCTAGCTCGAACTCACTGGTGGGCCTGGCTAAAAATCACGCTGTCTCACCAGGCTTCGTGTCCGACAGAGATAGTATCAGTGATGAGCAGTTAGACGCTAGTCTACACGCACAACGTTATTGAGTGAGATGCAGGATCATTTATAGTAAAAAATTCGCGAAAAAATAAAGAAAAGTCCTTTGGAAGATCGGGTTTTGTGAAAATGCCAATGCATAAATCAATGACCAATAAAGTTTATTGAACTTTTCGATAATTGAACTTTGTCTGTACCGACTTTGTTTTGGACTTTTATAACTTAAACACGCCCAAAGTTAAATAAAATTAGCAAGAAAATCGAATCTTTGTTAGCTCCTGACTTTTTAATGGGTTTTTACGGTTCTAGTATTCTGTTTCGGTATTTTAGTATTCTGTTTCCGTACAGACAATATTAATAATGAGACAAAACGATATCATATTTTACTTTGGACGTGCCATGTCAGACAGTGGAAATTTTCAAATAGAAGTGTTTGTTTAATGCAAAAAAAGTAAGAAAATTGGAGTTGGGATTCCTTAGCCTTTCCTTTCCTATGTTCGTCGTTTAGTGAAGGTTAATTATCCATAAACTTTTCAATGAACTACAAGCTTTTAATATGTTTTAAAATCATAGAAAACGAATCAATTTCAAAGTATTTATGTATAATATGTTGATGTCTATCGATACGGAACATAAATACTCGTAATAAAACGCGAGTAAACGAGACGAATTAAAAAATATATGTTTCATGAAACACATGAAAATAAATACTGAAAAACGTAGTATTCAAGTAGAACATTGTTTCTAAACAATTCTTTGTCTTTTCACAGAATCAAGAAAACTCTTCGGCGGCTACCGAATAACCCCCACCTACTGCAAAGCATCGCGCGCCGCAAAATACAACAGAGGCAACACAATATGCATGTTCAACCACGAATGTTACCAACGAGGAGGCGAGGTAGTCGGGGCATGCATGGACGGCTTCCTCTTTGGAGCCTGTTGCCAGCTCAAATCTGACAGCCAATCACATATCCCTAAAGGCCCTGGCATCGTCATGACGAGCTACCTCGACTACCCAGAAGCAACTGAAGGTGACGATTACGATGCAGAAGAATTAAGTGCTTGGCATGAAAGCTACAAACCTGTAGTTACTCCTGGGTATAAACCTGCAGATAAGACATCAGCAACAACGTTCAAACCAGAAGATTTGAGCACTGAAGGAGAACATGCCGAGATGATCTCTGAAGGGTTAACGCAGATCACGAATACATTGCTCAGTTCACCTCCTAAAGATAGTAACGGAGTTATATATATGAAGCCAAAACCTGATTATTATACGCACAGCAGTATTGATCATGGTGGGCCCGATACTATTCTAGTACATACTAATGGGTCTGTAGTTGATACGGTGGTTAGACCTTCGGATTTCAATATTCAACTCTCTTCCATGCAGACCAAGCCTACGGTCACTCCAAGTACATCAACAACGGAGGCTCAAAAGACAGTTTCAACCCATCGACCTGTCAGGCCAATCTTCAGGCCGAAGCCTGTGACATCAACAGAAAATTACGTCATAATTTCAACAGCGACAAAAGATACGCAAAAACCTCCAGAATTGTCGTCAATTAATAGTATTATTCAGATGCTAAATGATAGTACGCCAAGTATGAAGGAAGATGTGACCCCATCTATTGATATTATAGAGACAAAGTCTTCACCAGCTCCATCATACTCTTACACGTATCCAAGTTTCTCATCCACCGGTCACTACGTCACTCTGAAACCTACATCATTGTCAACATATTTGACAAAGAAGCCAGCGCCAAGCAAAAAGCCGTCTTATGACTATATACACACGACACCAAACAGTTTGCCACAGGATGATAAACCGTCATCTTACTTCTCTTCACCGAGCCCTAGTCAGTCTACTAGTCAAGCTATTGATGCTTTCAATAGATATCCTACTGATCCCACTGATTTTGGGGACTTGTCTACCTTCAGTTATGTTAGTTCCACAACCACACAGAGACCAACGACTCCGAAGAAACCTCCGTCTACCAGCTATGTAACAGGAGCTAGTCCCATACGAAGACCAGCGCTTCCTCAAAATGTAGTAACCACATATGAAGCCGCTGATACCGTTGACACTTTCTCAAGTGTGACACCAACTGTCATAGTCCTAAATGATATACACACAACAAAAACTCCTCTAGATGCCGACGAACCTCAATTCGTTGAAATATCGCAAGAACCTTTCAAGAAACCAATTAGTCAGATTACTGTAAACAACCATATTGCCGCTACTAACAACATCTACATGGGAAAACCGTCTTACCCATCTACTCCTTCACCTACAGTCGTTATTACTCCGAAACCTGCAATTGTGACTACTCCTTATCCAATCAAAGCTTCAATAGGTACAAGGCCTGCGCCTATTTTGACAAGTCCTATTATGGAATTTACGGAAGCACCAACGACGAATAAGCCAGAAATGCAGACTTCACCCGATGATCTGATCAACTTCCCACCCGTAAGGAACCCAATGCTGAACGCCTCTGGGTCAAATCCTTCTCTATACAATACTAGTATTTCATTGTCTGACAATGAACTAGATATTCTACATGACGTAGAATTCACAACGCCAACATGGGAAATGGATGAAAAACTAAACGAAAAAATGAATGTATTCGTCAATAAAATCGTTGGAAACCTTCAAGGAACGTTCCAGGAATTACACGATATTGTAATATTAGGTAGGAAACCAAACGAAACAGCAATCAAAACGACCACGACAAAGCCAAAAAGGACTTTGGCAACCACGAAAAGGCCTTTTCTGACGACCACTAAAAGGCCACTGAGGTTGACCACACCGAAGGTGACCACGCGAAGGCCGCCAGTGAAGACGACTAAGAAGCCAGTGCGGCTGACCACGCAGTATCGACGGCCAACCACAACGCAGCCGCCGACCACAACTGCCGCTACGAAAAAACCGGTAAGCTATATGAAAGATTCTCGTTTTTAATAACATTTGTATGAGTTGAAGCACAGTCCCGAAATCGACAATCTTTTATTCATTTTAGCTCTAACTAATGAGCAGTAGTGGCCCAATGGTATCGGCCCTGGCTTACAAATTGTAGGTCGTAAGATCGAACCCAGGCAGACACTTAACTTTTTGTGTATTTAATTTCATCACCACTGCTCTCAAAACGGTGAAGGAAAACATTGTGAGGAAAGCGTCGAAATTGTCCTAGAATCAAAAATTTGAAGACATGTGACATCTCTCACAGACAGGAGGAGTGAGAACATTACAGGCTGATTATTATAAGTATTAGTTTACCATCACCTACAGCTACGGCTAGCACCTATATCTGTTAACTTATTTATATTTAAATCAGGTATTCTAAAGGTCATACAAAAATTTGATAAAAAGCAATAAAACTTGAGAGGTGTCAAGGGACACCCGGATGGAACGAAGTTAAAAAAAAAGAAAATCAAAATAATAAATAATATAAAAGACGAAATGAAAATATCTGGCTTGCTTTCTATAAGAGAGAGAGAGACAGACAGAGAAACATGCGCACGCCGCACGGCTTACAGTAGCTTACTATAGCAAAAAGTGTCGTTACAACTTTTCGTATGATTTTTTTCCGTCTAGCCCCCCTTTCACAACGCGCGATAAGGAACTGCGTTCCAATAATACTAATATATTTAAACATGCCACTAGCCTACAAAAAATAAAGTACCCGTAGTGCATAACTAAGGTACAAGTTTCATAGAAACAGGTGCGTCGTCTTTTAATCCCAATATTTCCAGGTGACGACCACAAAAAAGCCAAAGCCAACAAAGAAAGTGACGACGACGACACAAGCAGCCACTACGACCACAGAACTGGCAGATGAACTGACCACAGAGAACTATGTTGACCGACCTGTTGATTATAATGATAAGAATTGTGAGTATTTTGAACGTTCACCATAATATGAAATAATAATTCTAACAAAACGTCTGAGGATCATGTATCATCCCCTTCAACACGTCCAGCTGAGTTCTGTTTTGCTTTTAAAGAACATAATTTCATATAAATTCTGTTTCTGTCAAAAAAGCTTACAATTCTACAAAATTGTTAAATCATAGAAAATATTACGTAATACAGAAATTACATTTACAGGAAAAGTTTGTATTCAGTGCCCAAACTGTAACCGTGAATTCAGCCTATCATTCTAGACCCGAAATTTTTCGAGAAATTTTTCGTCGGTTTTACAAAAAAAATCAGCTGTTTCATAGAAAAGTGCAATACCTACCTACGCGGTCAAAATGTATGGAACAGCTGTTTCTTTTTGTAAAACCAACAAAAAAATTCTGTGCTGGGGGTCTAGAATGATATGCTGAATTCATGGTTACAGTTTGCGCACTGAATAAAACCTTTTCGTGTATAATATATAAATTGTAGATTTGTCACTAAAATTTAGATAACAATTATATTTGTATGATAGTTCCATTACAATTATGTGGCTAACTATCTTTTTGCGATAGTTTCAGCGATGTAACTGTATTTCTAGCCCGAAGCTCTGAGTCAGTTTTTTTCATATCCAACTTTATTTCTAAATGGATAAAGTTCTACGAAAATGACAACTAAGCACCTGACTAAGTTGTTAGTTAAGTAAAAAGAACTGTATTTCGATTTCTGTTAGGTTCTTATTTCAAAAAGAGGCTCGATGGATTTAAACCATACCTAAAGTACAGCCATGTTTTGTAATCAGACCGTTAGAGTTTTGAGGTACTATTTGTAAAATTTCCAAATTTGTAAATAATGTTACCTACTTGTAAATTGTAATTATGGTAAATGGCCCTGGTAGATAGTAGTCCGGTAGTTAATATTCACTTATTTCTTATCACATTTTTTCCCAAGCATTAACTTTTCTCATTAAAGGAGGTGTAGCAGCAGTGATAAGATTAGACGGTCAGCAAAGATTTGGTGGAAATATAATAAATGAAAACACTCGTGACAATCGCTCAAAACGTATCAAGCTATACAGCGTCACAGGAATTCTAACATCATTGCAGACTCTGTTTTGTTATTTGTTAGACCAAAATGACAGCTGTTACTATTGCTTAACTATCATTTTGACAAAAGAAGATCGATCGCAGCTGTCATTTTAGTATAGCAAATAAAAAATCAGAGTATATTACCATGAATATTATGATCAGCATTTGTAATTTTTTTCTTCCTTTTGGTGCATTTGTTTTTTGGCAATTTAAAAATTACTTCTTGAGTCTTATTATTGCATTCCATATTTTCAGTGTGTGGTGTCCGTCCTCTCTCAAAGACGGGCCGTATCGTCGGCGGCAAGAGCGCGGCGTTCGGCGAGTGGCCCTGGCAGGTCCTGGTCCGGGAGTCCACCTGGCTCGGTCTCTTCACCAAGAACAAGTGTGGAGGTGTTCTTATTACCAATAAGTTTGTTACCACTGCTGCCCATTGTCAACCCGGGTGAGTTCTTCGACTATGTGAAACGTTTATGAAAGTCTTACATGATTCGCTTCATGATGCATTTTGCTCTAGCCACATTTGATATTTCTGTCGATAGCTTAACGCAATTTCAGCCTTAGGCCCGTGTTTCAGAACCTAACCCGAGACTTGAGCATTACTTAAGACCATGGTAACTTTAAATAGTGTCGTTATGACCGATAATAGTTCTTATTGCAATCCGATACGGGTTAACATCTTCTGCAATAAATTTCAATAATAAATAAGCAAGCATTGTTGTAAAAATGCAAATAAAATCGTATAAAATTAGATATTAACTATTTCATAATAAATAATCCAACACTGAATGCAGTTTGGCATTTAAAATTGTATGGTTTATTTTTAATTATAATTATAATTGTTATTGAAGGGATAAACTGCTTTTAAAGATAATTAAGAGGTGACTTTGGTGATTTTTTGATGCATTAAAGTATGTTTAATTATATTTTGAGTTCAATCACTGTATCCAAAATCTTGTTTTTTTTTTCTTTCAAAATTATTTACAAATAAAGAGATACACTGCTTAAAAAAACCACCGTTTTGACCGTTTTCAAGAAATCTCCGCCTGTTTTTTTTTTTTTTTTGCGTGGGAAATCATCAAATAACTTCTCCCGCTCTGGGTGAAGCGGGAGGGCGTGTCAGACTTTTATTGACTAAAACCCACCCGCGTTCCCTCAGTTGCCTGTGTGCCAGGGCCTTAAAGTTGAAAGGCATTTGATTCGTTACAAGTAGTTTTAATTGATAAATGATAAATGATAAATGATAAATGATAAATGATAAATGATTTTATTTCTGTAAGTAGGTTTGTACAAACACTTTTACACGTCAATCATATTTTTTTTTTTAACTAGATGAGGTCGGCGTTTCCTATCTGACTACTCTGAGAAGAAAGGCCGAAACAAACTCAGAGGTCACAGTCTTTTTTAAAGTCCAGACATAATCTTGGTCAGATCATGTGAAGACCATGTGGATTGGTGTCTGAAATGGTCTTTTGAGGAAAGAACCACACAGATTGAGTGGACCTGTCCAATCAGTGCACGCATTTATCAGTAATCATGCAGCTCAACTCAGAACTTGAGGAGCTCAAAGATTTGACGAACAATACCAAAGAAAGGACATTTGGGTAGGCCGCATAAATTACTCAAACTGGCAGATTAACATTATAACTAACTGAGAAAGAGATGAAACACAAAACAAAAAAAAAAACAAAACATGATCCACACAGTCCTCACATTCACAATAATTAAAACAATAATAATATTATACTTCTCAAAGTAAATATTCATGTCAAAGTGTATATAATAATAATCAAATGTCGAAGAGTATAAGTTTGCAAAAAAAAAAAAAAAAAGAACAACATTTAGTATGCAAAAATTGGAGCAGGTCAATCCCAAGATGTTTTGTCCTCAATATAATCCTTAACGGTATAAAAGGCTTTCTGGCACAACTTACGTTTAATGAATGATTTAAATTTATTGAGACTTAGATCTTGAACATGGCTAGGAAGTTTGTTATAAAAGCGTATACATTGACATCTGAATGATCCACCTATTTTTTTGAGCCTTGTTGATGGTACAACAAATTTGTGTTTGTTCCTAGTATTTATACTATGGATATCACTGTATTTTTTAAACAATTTAATATTTTTATGGGCATATAAAAGATTTTCAAAAATATACTGTGAAGGCACAGTCATTACATTAATCTCCTTAAATTTCTCTCTGAGAGAGTGTCTCGGACTTAATTTATAAATTGATCGGACAGCTCTTTTCTGCAACAGAAAGATAGTTTGAATGTCGGCGGCATTTCCCCACAACAGAATACCATACGACATTACACTATGAAAATAGCTGAAGTAAACTAAACGGGCTGTCTCTATATCAGTTAAATTACGAATTTTTCTAACAGCGTATGCTGCCGAGCTAAGCTTTTTCGACAATTTATCTATATGTGGGCCCCACTGAAGCTTGGCATCCAAGGTTAAGCCCAAGAATACAGTGCTATCTTCAGGATTCAATTCTTCGCCCTTTATCAACACATTAGTTTTCACCTGCCTAACGTGAGGTAGCGTAAACTTAATGCATTTGGTTTTTTTTCCATTAAGAAGTAAATTATTAACATTGAACCAGTGAACTACTTTTGAGATTGCGCTATTTACATCGTCATTAACCAGCTGCTGACGTTTAAGTTTAAACAAAAGTGAAGTGTCATCCGCAAACAACACTATTTCATGAATTAATACGTAACTTCTGAAGCTTAAATGGCACTTAACTTCAAAGCCGTTCATAGTTAAACTGAAAGTGACAGAGCAGCATAAGACTACTACTGACTATCAGCATTTGAGAGTTTTAACAGTTACACCTATTAAATTGTGGATAAAAAACTGATATTTTTCTTAGCGTGTCGAAAGCAATCTGAATACAGTCAGCCCAGAATTTGGCTACGAGCTTGGCACTTTCAGCAGCGTCCATCAACTCCTGTAGCGTGGAGACAACAGGACACGCTGGCCAAGATATTAAATGCCCCATTGTTTGTGGGACAGCACCACATTTACACTCTAAGTCGGAGTCATCTGTGAATCTCCACCTTAGCAGGTTATCTTTATTTCGGCCTACCACTGAAGATTCAATGTCTTAGCCTCTTGTTCCTGCAACTTGCAACCTACCGGTCAGTTCTTTTACCATCCTCGCACAAAAATGTTCTGTTTCTAAAACAAATACTTTTTCTCCACCTTCCAGGTTCCTAGCATCTCTAGTTGCAGTATTCGGCGAGAACGACATCTCCGGAGACTTTGAACCAAAGAAACCAGTTTCCAGAAACGTGAAGAAGGTCATCGTGCACCGATCTTACGATGCAGCAACCTTCGAGAATGATCTCGCGCTGTTAGAACTGGAAGCGCCTATCAAGTTTGATGCACATATTGGTAAGTGAATTGGCTGAGTAGTATTTGTGGTGAGATGCAACATTTCAAGTAATCAACAAGTCAAAAAAGGCAATCAGCAGATGAATTATTGCACCATTAAGCCTCTTCTGGCAATCTTGTAGGACTCAGAACTTCTTCAGAAGTCCAAAAAATTATCCGTAAAAAAAACGAAACATACTGGAAGTTCTTCTTCTTCGTCGTCACACTCTTGGCAGAGTGGTCGTGGTCGTCACATCAGGGGTGGTGGCAAGCTTCACAATCCGTCGCCATTCCTCGCCATTCCTCCTACTGGAAGTTACCGGGTAATTTGTTGGACAAGAAAGTTATGCTAATTATCGCAGTGGGCCACGCTCCTGTCCATCTTTCTTGAAAAATGTTAAGATATTTTAGAGAATACAAAGTATAACTACTTGACCATTTGTGTATCCATAATCGCCTCCTGAGCTACCCCTAGAGAGATTACTCTTCATGATTTTTTTCTCTGTTACTTTTAATCTTGGTGTGACAGTTTGAGCACTTTATACGGACTACCCAAATGACCTTTCTTTGTATTGTTCGTGGAGTCGTAGAGCTCCTCAAGTGCTGAGTCGAGCTGCACGATTACTGACAAATGCTTGCACTTACTGGACTGGTTCACTCCAATCTGTGTGGGTCTTTCCTCTAAAGACCATTTCTGGCACTTATTTACATGGTCTTTGCATGATCAGACCAAGATTATGTCTGGACTTTAAACGAGACTTTGACCCCTGAGTTTGTTTCGCCATTTCTTTTCAAGGGATGGTCAGAAAGGAAATGTTGACTCCATCTTGATTTTTTAAATATGACGTGTAATAATGATTCCGATAGCCTATTAACAAAATAAACAATTTCATTTCATTTTACTACAAACATATGAATAGCCGTGACACGAGAGCCAGTCTTTTAATATCCTCTTTGCTTATAATTTCTAGTGCCAATTTGCATGCCGCCTGACGAAGCTGAGTTCACGGGCCGGGTTGCGACTGTCACGGGATGGGGACGGCTCAAGTACGGAGGCTCAGTGCCGGCTATATTGCAGGAAGTACAGGTAGGTTTTATCTACTTCGATTAAAATAGGACCAGCTATGCTATTCAGTAACCATCTTACCGTGTAAAGTGAGCGTGGAGTGAGCTGTCAGTGTAATTCCACCTGATGCTAGGGATGCCCAAGCATTAAATTTACAATCATAATCGAGATTTAAAAAATATAATATTTTTTATGCTGATTCTATTGATCATTTTATTACAATTTCCAAGCTAGTATTTAAGTGTGCATCATTTTGGGAGAGTTTTCAATTATAGTAGCAAAACAAAAACTCTAATGTTATTTCTGTCTATTTTTTCCTACACTAATCCTTATATTGCCTGAGGCTCGAGCGCGTCACGCATTAGTAGGACTATAGTCACCATAATCGAGATTATGATTGTAAATGTAATACTTGGTCAATCCCTAGCATCAGTGAGATGACACTGACAGCACACTCCACGCTCAGTCAGTTCACTTCACCCGGTGAGATGGCTACTTACCACGGCAGCTTCTACTGCTTCCTCTTCGTGTGACTGGCACGACAGTTATATGCCCAAAACTTCACCACTTCCACGGCATAGTTTGTGACTCAGCGCCACATCTACAAACCCGCACTGTGTCCGTTACAGCCCACTTCTTCTTGAAGAGAGAAGGCTTGAGTCTCAGCAGTATGCAGAGAACATTATAGTCTGGTTATGTTGTTTCTGCTTGTGATTTTGGGGGTCATCAACAACCTCAGACTGTCAAATTCTCCATTATTACTGAGTTTTGGTCCTAATTAGTATTAATTTAGATCACTATTATTGTCCTTAATGACTAAAATGTCATCAACATTCGAAGAATGTAGAATTCTTCATTATACTCGTTACAAATTAATTACGATTTTAAAGTCTCTCCTCTGTTAAAAACAACTGGCGAAATTTGGTTGGACTAAGCATGTATTGTATACCAGAGCAGAAGTGTAACTCGGGACAACATGTTTGATATTATTTCATTATTTTCCAGGTGCCTGTAATAGAGAACAGTGCTTGCCAAGACATGTTCCAGACTGCTGGTCATTCCAAGAAGATCCTCAACTCTTTCATCTGCGCAGGATACGCTAACGGGCAGAAGGATTCTTGTGAGGTAAGTATTTTTCTATACCAAAATAATAACTTTATTAAATGACAGGTCTGTGGCCCGAAGAAATGTCTGATCTACGAGACGTCTTAAGTTAGTCCGTGAATCGTGTTTGGTGCCACTTTTTTTTTTTTTTGGTTTTGGCTTCGCACGGTTTGTGCATTTAGCCAGTGTCAAGTAATTTTTCTTTTCGATCAAGTAAATGCCCCGACATCGGGCACGAAGTTACGAAACAGTCATGGTCGACTTTAGTTAGTCAAATCAAAGTTATTGTAAAGCGGTAGTAACTTTGCAACAACCTAGTACGAGTTTTTGGGGGGAACATGAAAAGTCCACGTTAGTCACTTATTTTCACCTTCACTACACTTGTGCACTCACACGTAACTAAATTGAATAATACACTACCAAAATTATACAATTTAATTCGCTATTTCACTAAATTTAATGAAAATGAAAATTCGTGCGACATGTTCCAACGCAATCCCGCCAAAAACTCCTTGGTGCCACTTAATTACTGAGCATGATGACTGTTGGCAGAATGTCTGACTACTGTTCTTGGTCTATGGAGATAAGAAAATGATATGCCATCTTGCGTAGCCTTTTCTCAACTATGCTATTGTTGGCTTCTAGTCTGAAGTGAGCTGAATCGAAATCAAAAGTAATTTATTCAAACTAGTCTGAAAGTCAGCATTTTTAAACATCTACATTACATAAGACAATAGCAGCTCCACAACCTAGTCACGGTTACAGAGTCAAAATAAATAGGGTATTTTACTCTATACGAGAAAAATCTAAAAATATATTCTTGTGATGCTCAGGCAAAAACCAGTTGGAAAATGTTGGTTTTAGTTAATGAAATAACAAAATAAATTTTAAAATACAATTCAAAGATTTCAGTTTTTTTAATCTCTTTTTGAACACCATGAAATAGTAGCCGCCATGTTATTAGGTTACGTCATATCGCTGTTTTAACTAATTAACTGAACCACTTTGTACTTTTATTATTTTCGTAACCAAAGTAATTTTTATTGAAATAATATCTTACATTCAGAAACAGCTTTCCAAACCAACGATAAGTAGAAAAATTACTCATTATTCAAAGTATAAACAACTATCATAAAAAATATCAGCGCATTTGTTTACATAGCAAACTGACGTCATACCCCTGTGGGTAAACGAAAACGACCAATATGGCGTCCAGCGTTCAGCGTTTTCGTCAAATTACGCGCAAAATAAAAATGCATTTTTATTTTATTGCACTAATTGATTAGGTAAATAAAAATGTGATTTTTGTGGTTTATTAGCATTTTAGAATCTAATTCAAACACTTTTCAAAAATGGGTGTAATACCCTATTAGCTGGCAATATTGGATATTGATATTGAAAACGAATGGAACAAAAAAAAGCAAATAAATACGAACATTTCATCATACGCTAAGCGAAGGTCAATGCCTGTAATAGATAAGCTGTTTTTGTAATTCTTCATGGAACTTAGATATTTTTAACCAATTTCCCAAAAACCAAAACATAACAGTCGTTTGGTCAAGTAAAGTTTTGAACAAAGAATGACGAAAATATGTTTTTTTTTCCGTCGTTGTCGATTACGTTACCCAAAACGTGGGTAAAGTATTGCCATTTAAATTAATTTCACCCTGTATACGATATACCAAGCTAACGATTGAAAATAGGACTTCTATGATGGGATTATCTCAATTTAAAAAAAATCGACTGAAGACAAAATTCCATACGAAAGTATGATTCAAACAATAAAAATCTTTCTTTTCTAGGGTGACAGTGGCGGTCCCCTCGTTCTTCAACGTGACGATGGCAAATGGCAGCTAGTTGGTACAGTCTCCCACGGAATCAAGTGTGCAGCTCCCTTTCTACCCGGAGTGTACATGAGGACCACCTTCTATAAACCATGGCTGAAGAGTATCACTGGTGTTAATTGAAAATAAAAAGATTTTTGAAATAGGAAGAATGAATTGTGTTGGAAATTGGATTTTGAATTTGTGTGTGTTTGTGAATTGGTGTATGTGCGTCTTTTTGTGTTATATTGGTATACGAAATTAATCAAATATGAGTTTGTGCAGAAGAATGATTATTAGGAATTCTTTCGACTTTATTGTTTTTTCATCAAGAATTGTGAAAAATTACAATATCACTAGTTTTCAAACTAAATGGTTTAATAATATAATTTATTTGTGTTTCTGTGAAATATAAAAAGATACACTTTTTATCATTCTTTGGGAAACTTTCGTCTCATTCAGGTTTGAATTAAATAAACTCTCTCTTTGAAAATTATCGTAATTGGTTTTTATTTAAAAAAGAGAGTATTTTGTTTCCACGATTTTATTAATAATTTATTATCATCTTAAATAACAATGTAGTTGGTTTGAAAATGTTTTCAGCCATTATTATAAATTGGAATTTGTATAAAATGTGACAGCTCTCTATTAAAAAAAATGTCTATATTAATTGTTATTCTGTTATAATTAAATAATTTTATTAATGATTTAGAGTACGGTCGAGCCCTGATTAATTATTAAATAAACTAGATATCTTTCAATACGGGGTTTTGTCAATAATATTACTAAAAATTATTGTTTGATGTGACTTACGCCATTTCCAGTTTGGCGCCAAAAATCCACGAAACGGGGTTTAAAATTAAATAAATTTTGTATATTGTCCTAGTGTAAAAATATTGTAAATTATTAAAGAAAATGCATTTATTTATTGTTATTTATAGATTTAATGTTAGCGTTTAAGACTGAATTGTAGAAATTATAAATTATTTGCTATAATTAATTTATATTAATAATTATAATGAGCTTTTTCGTATATTTTGCTAAAGCAGCAAAATATCTGTTATTGATTACCATGATACGGGCATAGTACGCGAATATATTTCATGCAAGTATTATTATTATTCTTGATAAATATTATTTTAAGCTTAAGTAGTAAAATTATCGCAAATAAATTAATATTAATTGCATAACATGAATTATATATTTAAATAACACTATGTTATAAGGATACCGTATATTTTATTTATTTATTTTATTACTTACCTGTTGTGGAATATGAGTTACCTATATTTTTCCAAAAATGAGATGATTCTCATCATTTTGAAGTTCCGTCCTTACTTCCATATTTTTACTTAATTCTAATTATTTGCACAATTTTATTAATAAAACCTTTCCACTTTGAACTTCATATTATAGATTCGTATATCACTACTTAATACTTTGCATGTTTAAACAATTTTTAATCATAATTATGCTTAACTAATATTACATCCAGTCAGTTCCTTCAACCCGCACTAAGCCTGCGTGGTGTATTATGACCCACTCCCTCTCACAGAGGCCTGTGTCCCAGCAGTGGGAACGTTAAACCCTGATTATGCTATCCAAATTCCCAGCAAACTCTGCCCGTAGCAATCACGAAATGTAATAAAAATATTAAATAAACATGCTCAAATATAATAGGAAAATGTTAATACTTATGGTTATGTATTTATTAAACATTTTAAGTATTAGTTTGACGTTTTATTTTACGGAAATACTGGACATATTGCTTTTAAAAAATATATTTTTGAATTATTATAGTATTTATAAATTATATTAAAATTAAGTTGCATGGCAATAAGCTCCCCCTTTTTTACATGGGGCCTGGTGAATTATTTGTGTACTATAATGTGCTCTTCTGCCTTCGGGGAATACAGGCGTGATATAAGGTTTTTTTTACAAAATAAAACCACGAAATTCAATGCCTCATAACATATTTATTACACATTAAAATTAAAACTAGAATACATGATTTTTTTTCATACATTTTGTGTCTACTTGCCTACAGCCTAAGAGTACGTGTACGTATATTACAGTAGGTATGTATTTAAGTTATAAAGCTAATTGAAGAACATAATTATAATTAATATAATGTATCAACATATTTTAAATTTCAATAGTAACAAGTAGTAGTTTTCAAGTAGTTTAAGTTATCATTATTATTGCATGAACATAATAATAAAAAATAAGAGATCTTTTTTTATATTAAGGAGAGCTTATTTGCGTTCACTTCACTTCGATTGGATACACCTTAAAAGTAACTACTTAAGGTGAATGCGCAGTGGTAGACCGCGAAATTCAAATTTTCTTACGTTTTTGCAATTTTCAGGTCAGTATCAGGTTGTATCCTGATCAAAATGTGATTTGCGAATATAACAGGTACGTGTTTACAGAATTATAGTCATTAGAATGTCTAATATATCTCTTATAAGTTAGATTTCTTCCACAAGCACTTTTCCATAAGAAATTTGTTCTTATGGAACAAATCTTACTTAGAAAGATGTATTATTGATTCTAATCATTATAAATCTGTAAATACGTACATGTTATAGTCGCAAATCATATTTTGATCAAGTAACAAGCTGACACTCACCTGAAAATTGCAAAAAACGTAACAAAATTTGAATTCCGCGCTCTACCACTGCGCATTCACCTTAAAATAATAAATGATTATGAGAAGACCAACTAAAAAAGTAAATGATATCTAATATTTATAACTATATTCTAATAATTCTAAATACACTTTTGGGGCTAACGACATAAAATATCCAAGTTGAAGACAATACGACACTAAATTAAAACAATGATATTAGTGTTGCAAAGGAGTATTTTTTTGTCTGTCAATTAAACCCTAATATCGAAATTAAAAACGTAATTACGAAAACAAACCAAATGGTAGTGAAGCGCCGACTATGGGTTTTGCCAATCTTTGACTAGCTAGAGCAACTAAACTATTGGATTTAATTATTTGGTTGATTTTTTGTGTACAGACAGAAAACGTCATTAGATATACGAAGTTTAATTTAATGTCGTATTGTCGTCTTCACCTGGTATAAGTATAAATCTCAATATAACATTAAATATATTTATTATTTTGATTATAACATGAATATAATATTTTCTACTGCATTTTTTAAAGCGAGACTTTACATTTTTATTGATATTGCACAGCAGTTTATTTGATCATTTAAATACAGATACATAAATAGTTTGATTTGATATAAACTATGGTTTCCTCCTCCATTCTTCTAAATTTTTTAAAGACAAATATATTTTGGTTAATATACCTATATTTATTTATACAATATCTTTTCAAATTCTAGGAGTCAATTTCGAATATTTTCTACACACATATCGGAAAAAAAACATTTATTTTTATACCATAGCAAGTTTAGGATATAATTTATTTAAGCAATATAATTTTAACAAAGTAATATTTATTTACTGATTTTTATTATATGTAGTAATAAGATCAACATCCATTTTTAATACCTACAAGCGAAAGTCGAGATTTTTAAAGTATATTTTAGGTATAACTATTAACGCTTTTAAATTTTTATATATTTCACTGAATATCTAACCTCGATATATTTTTTTATTTTTTCTTAAAATAACTAATAACGGTGTATATTTTACAAAACAATAATTATTTACTATAAACAAGCAAAGTATTGTGCAATAACTTAAAATACACTTATCCAACACCGTTTTAGGAAATGAAACATTTGACAACCATGTTAAACAAAAAATATTTCGACAACAATCTAAGTTGCCCAAAGCATTAAACCGGTGTTTTATTAAAATTAAAAATAATGTTCTCTAAAAATTATAACGTTCAATTCATTCACATCAAATTTTGCCAAGACAAATTAGAAATTCCTAATTCAAATAATATTAAACTTGAAGATAAAAAAAAACAAAATACATTTAATTTTAAGTACAGAGCATAGAAAACTTAATAGTGTCATTAAGATATTGACTTACAGAAGTAATTATATCACCAACTTTCAATTAAAAAATTAATGAAACTTGTCTTAGGCCTGAAGCGTCATCCTACTTAGAAATCTTCCCCTTAAAATGCAAGCATTTTTTACAAATAGCGTCAGCTCTATCTTTAATAGTTTGAATATGAGTAGACATAGCCCTGTCTACTTCAGGCTTAGGATCCTCTGCTTCAAAGGGACCTTCACTAAACTGCTGGATCAACTTTTTAATATAACTTCCAGGACCCCTGATCGTCAATTTAGTATTGCAATCATCTGTTTTCTCAACATTACTCTTATATTCGCTCAACATTTGCAAGCCATCTTGGAAATTCTCAAACGCTTGTGTGATTTTATCACCAATATTTAATTTCTCTTCGATTTCATTAAAGTTTGATTTAGAACAAGACATTTCGTCAGCTACGTCCTTTGAACCAGTAGGAGTAATAATAATTTCATTGTTTTTAACATCGATAGTGATTTTAGCGTCATCAAGTGAGAGCCCGGAAAGTGAGACGTCGACGGATTTCGACCTATATTGCCTATACGGCGCTAATGGAACTTGCAGTTGATTTGTGTCTGTGTTTTCTTGCTTGATTGTGCCGATAGATTTCACTGGTGATGATGAGAGTGATGACTTGTCTCCCGGGCTTGATCCTGGAGTTTAATTAACTTTGTAAAGGAAAGAGAATTTTCGTTTTAATTATTTATGGTTAGAAAAGTAAATAAAGTCAACATAATTATTAAGATAAGGAGTATTTGGTTAGTGTCTGAACTTCAAAGTTAGATTTTACCGTCACCAGAATAATTTGGTTGAATTACCTCTTATTTATAGCATAGGTGCTTCAGTATTTGCTCCTAAAACAGATTTACTTAATGTTAGACAAGCTTTTTCAGTCAAAAAATTATAGCTTTGAGGATTTGTGTTGGTTGCTGTATCTACTGCCATTATTTACAAGCTATAAGATACACAATGAGGACCAACACATAGCTCGATTTTCCACTAAGGTCTTTGGAGCAGCTTTGCAAACCATGGACAGGATGAGGTGGGTATACCAAAACTGCAGTCACAAACCCAGACATTTCAATATACTCTACCCACCGTTAGACAGATTATCCTCCCTCTCTTCCTCACAGCACTGCGGCAGACTCTGTTCCACCATCATACCCTGCACCATATCCATGCAGGAGTCCAGAGAGAACTTCTTGCCACACATCTTGATGCCTCGAATGCGGCGGCGCATTTCTGTTAGTGAGTTAGTGGTGAGTGAGTGTGTGGTGAAAGAAAGGGTGCGGTGAATGGTGTTAGTTAGTTGAATGTTAAGAAGATGATTGTGATGGCGACAAAAGTAATGAGGATGATCAACTCAGAGGTGCCATGACTTTTACAAATGGTAATGAACTTGATAGTAACGATGATGATCGAAATTCGTAATGTTTAATCTATCAATGCAGGGCCAAATCTGGAAGACCTTTGAAAAAAGAGCCATTGCAGCTTTGAGCTGAGTTTAATTTAACGTTGGGCTCCTTATGTGCTGAGTTGAGCTGCATGATTACTGATAAATGCGTGCACTGACTGGACAGGATCTGTGTGCGTTCTTTCTTCAAAAGACTATTTCAGACACCAATCCACATAGTCTTCACATGACTTGACCAAGATACTGTCGGAACTTTAAAAGAGACTGTGATCTCTGAGTTTTTTTCGGCCTTTCAGAAAGCATGGTCTCTTTTAAAGTCTAAAAATTTAGAATTTAGACTTGTATGTGAGTCTATCAATCCAGGGCCATGTCTGTAAGGGCCTTTTGAAAAAAGAGCCACTGCAGCTTTGAGCTGACTTTTGCCAACGCACAGCATGCATGCATCAGTCAACGTGTATATGTAGTAACTAAGAGGTGACTTTAACTACAATACAAGTATATAGTTGACTAGAGTATAGTTTTATTTTCTGAAAGAGACATCATGAATGCGAGACAACTAAAGTTGACCATAGTATAGTTACCGGCACGTAAGTTGGCAAAAGATTTTGTAGTGGGGGAAGTTCGCGCAGGCACCATTTCATACATTTTTACATGCGCGAATTTCCCCCACTACAAAATCTTTTGCCAACTTACGTGCCGGTAACTATAAAAGTTAACAAAATGATATCTTAGTAAAATTGAATTGTAATTTTAATTACTTTATGAGTGAAGCACACACACAAAATGAATGAATCAGAACTTGATAAAAGCATGGATAAAGCAGTCATGGTAATAATAATGGACTGAATAGATATAGCCAATGATACAGATGATAAAATAATCTGGCACCCAAACCAAGTCTCTGAACAGTATCTGATGTCAAGTCTCATATCATTAATTCTTTTGCCCAAATCCCAATTTGTTTGTGGTCGGTGCAACATGTTTTCTTTTTCATATACCTCTCTATTAGTTGTCATCCCCTTTCTTACCATATCATCATTCACACAGTCCATCCATCGTTTCTTCGGTCTCACCTACTCGATAGCCATCGACCTTCATACTTAAAACTTTCCTCATGACGTTTTCCTCATTCCTCCGCATCACATGCCCACTGATACAATTGATTTCGAATCAAGTTTTCAGTTACCGTCGCCACTGTCAGCCTTCTTCTTGTGTACTAATATCTTATTCTTTCCATTTGTGTCACACCACACATCCCTCTTAGCATTCTTCATCGCAGCTGTATGCATTCAGCCCTTTTGTAGCCCAACATTCCGACACATACAAGACAGCAGGTCTAACCATTTTTTTTCCTTAAATTTGAAGGGAATGCGGGAATCGCTGATAGTTCCCGTGACCTGCTTGTCAAGACTCATATATCTGTTATATTTGGTTAAGTGCAATAAGTGTTACTTTACATAGCAATTTAAGTGATATAAGATTTGACAAAAGATTTCAAAGGCTTTCAGAAACTGCCACACGATGTTGGACTCACCAGGACTATCCTTCGGCTCCATCTTTAACTGCGCGAAGGTTTGCGCGCAGGATGTGAGCACCTGTTCATAATCGCAGATAGCAGCGTGAGTACCGTTCACTATCTTAGGGCTCATGGGACTGTTGGCTAAGAGGAGGCTAGTGCCAA
The DNA here is from genome assembly GCA_947359405.1 of Antitype chi. Lineage (NCBI taxonomy): Eukaryota > Metazoa > Arthropoda > Insecta > Lepidoptera > Noctuidae > Antitype > Antitype chi. The sequence continues at coordinate 7,426,686 of OX375835.1, read as the reverse complement.
AAGTCGCATTCAGCTCGCGAGTTTCTGAAACATTTTCGTTGTGAATGACATAGTCACAGAAGAGTCAGAGGAAAAAGCAGAGGGCAAAGAGAACTAACTGATAGTGAAAGCAGAAACATATAAGAGGGAGGTTAACATGCTAATTTAAAAAATACAATTTATGAAAAGTGTTACGCCCATGTGACCGTCAAACATATTGTTAAATAATGAACCCATACGTAAAACATCTTGTAGACACCAATTACTCATATTAGTAGCAAAGGAATAAATGATTTGTTAATTACATTTTCAATCGAATGAATCAGATGAAAGGTCAGACAAGTTGTACATACATGCAAAGCAAGAATTTCGTCTCCATTGTCAGTCTTGGGATCATCTATCAATGTTAAGAAATGGAATCACGGATGAGTGTCTAAAATCTCGTCCTCTGATTTTAGCTTAAGCTAAAATCAGAGGACGAGATTTAAATCTTTGTCTACTGCGATAGGCCTTTACTAAATATTACAAATAAATCAGTTAAAGGGTCACCTTTGAGAGAGATCCTTGGTTTCTTGGGCACCACAATGTTGCCATTCTCCGAGCCGAACACGTCCATCAATATCTCCTTGGCTACTATCTTGATCTCATTCCAATCCTCTGTAATTCAAAAGCAGAATTAGCTACTGTTCTATCTGGATCAGGGTTAAGCGTTTGACAAAATATAGCACTATAGGCAAGATTCGAATTTAATGAAACTTTAGCATCACTTTCAAACCCATGTTTTGAGTAAAAACACTTCCTTTTTCTCTCATGTTAGACATTTTAAAGCTCTTCAAGGCTCCATTCTTATGAATCATGGAATAATACGGATCGCGACGACTGTGATCAGTAATGTCGTGGCCTGAGACGGAACCAAGGAGGAACATAATAACTAAGTTCTAACAGTGAAGATAGACCTTCTTACCCAAGATATCCTGATTAGTAGTCCTAGACGAGGTGATGGTGAACCGGATGACGTAGATCCCCTTGAAGCAAGCTGGTACAGCGTGAATGTAGCCGCGACCGTTTAAGCGCTTCAGAAGCCGCTCGGTTAGAGCGTTGTCGCCTTTGAGGCGGAAGGCTACCATGCCTGAAATTTAAATTAACTTAGAAATATGCAGCCATGGATACAATAAATAATAGTTTAAAAAACTAAAAAACACGCTTTAAAAACCAAACTAAAAAAGGAGAAAATAATTTAATTCAATTAAAAAGCGTGGGGTGCTTTTAGAGGTACTTTTAATTTAATGTCAAGCACCCCACGCTTTTTAATTGAATTAAATTATTTTCTCCTTTCTTAGTTTAGTTTTTAAAACGTGTTTTTAGTAACTATTATTTATTTCCTATTTATTATATTTTTTTTATCATTTTTCTCAAAAAAAAAAAAAAAAAAATATTGAATTGTCATCGGTCCTCGATAAGTTTACAAAGTTTCAATGCAATCTGACCGTTTAAAGTGGGTCAAAATCGCGCTCTAAGGAGTTGGTTACATACAAACAAATGTACAAGTGAAGCGTGTAAAAAATGAGCATTTCAAAGTCATACTTAGGCAGTAACTGCTTCTCAAATATCTGTCTATACATATTACAAGTAGACAGCCAGGCACTAACCAGCACAGCATGAACAGAAAGTTTACCAAGGAACCTTCATCATCATCTGCTATCCTTTTCCCAAATATTTCAGGGTCGGCTGAGAGTCTGGCCAGATGCAGCTGAATACCAGTATTTTACATGGACCGCCTACCTGACCTCCACAACCCTAGCAAGGAACCTTATTTATCGAAATCTATCTAAAGAAACGCAATCTGGTAGCATTAATCAAAACAGTATGCAATATCATTTCAAGTTTTTGAACCATTTTGTGTGTCGAAGAAAAGGATTGTGAGGTGAACAGAAAATCTAACGCATATTATCGCTTGATTTATTTTTTATTTTGCATTTTGATTAATAACTGCTCATTCAGATGGTCGTTCTTTTATATCGAAAAAGTATCCATTAAATGCATACCTACTCAAAAAAATAAGGCAAACCTAAATTCCTGGGTTGAGGTATTTCAAATCGTTGATCAGCCAGCACTAGAGCTTCAAACTTCTGTGCCAGACGAACTCCCTGAAACCGTAAAAATGAAAGATAAAAACTTGCAGGAAATGAGAAATAAAGTAAACGAACTGTATGAATATCAAAGTAATTAAAATATGTAAATTTCTGGCTTCAGAGAACTAGTGGTAAACCCTATGAACGTTGGCGAAGCAATTTTTTTACTGGTGTTAAAATATTTTTAATTAGAACCTGAAGAGGCAGCTAATATTTTATTTTCCAAACGAGATTTTATTACAGAGAGACTAGACTAGAAAAAGCTTACTAGACGATTTTATATTAGCACAGATCGAAAACGAGAAAGATTGTCTACAGTTGTAAGTACATACATAGTTGCTTTGTTTACAACATCAATAATTGTAAGGACTCAGTGACGATTATTGGGGTTTTCAAAATTGTATTTTATCGAATTTTCTGGGTTATCTTAGATAAAAACAACATAACTATGTACATTGTTTTTCGAAACCGTTGACCATTTCTTAGAAATGGAGTGGTTTTCATTCAAAAATAAGTTGTCACATCTTTTGAACCTATTAATCTGATTACAATTACAAAATAAGTGTCGGACAAGACCAACCATGTCCATGGTACTTTTGCATTAATAAAAACATACCTCACGAATATGCTTCTGTATTCCAGAAACACCGTAGTTACGGAGCACGAACCATAACTTCAATGCCCTGAAGCGACGACTCAGAGGTATTTGCCAATGCTACAAAAAACAAAACAATATAATTCAGTAAGGAACAATATTTCTTGATACGATAGCCTTCTATTATTCCTTGTATAAAAGCTGAGTGTCTTATTTTATTTTTAGATCCTACACGAGTACAAGTACTTGGAGATATACAACAGTCAGCCCCAGCACCAACCTTGCTGACCGGTTGTTCTTTAGAAAACAGCAAAACAAATTCTTCTTTAGCTCGGGTCAATGGGAGAGAAGAAAATTCAGCTAAGAATAATGAAGGCTTGCGTTGGTAGTTTACTCAGCCTGTGTCATATTGCCCCTAATAATGTATATCATTAATAAAACTTAGGGACATTTCAATGCACGTTCTAGCAAAAACCCATCACCACAATTTCCACCATCACTGTTAACCATCACCATTAAACCATCACCTAATAAAAAACTCTTACTAATAGCTCTTTCTTATCAGGATCTTCGAGCTGAATCTTTTCACCACATCCCGGTGATATTTTGTTATAACCATGGAGGTTTCCATCATTGTCATCATAGTACAAATCATCATTAACATCACCATTTTTGAGATCACCGTTTGGTAAATCACCATTAACTTTACCATTCTTGTGATCACCGTTTGGTAAATCACCATTAACTTTACCATCATTGTGATCACCGTTTGGTAAATCACCATTAACTTTACCGATTTTATGTTCACCGTTTGATAAATTTCCATTAATATCTTTTGCCATCTTTTGTTTATCTTTCATAATAATGGTGTCTCCGTCATCACTATTTTTTTTGTCATCACCGTTAACTACAATAAATGGGTGATCAACACCTTTAAGGTTATTGTTTATCTTTCTCAGTTTCTTCTTTATGTATGTTTGTTTGTCGCCAACCTATTGTAAAATATCAGATGAGTTTGGTTTCACAAATTAAATCCTAAAAAAGTCTTGTAAAAGTAAAATCTTATTCACGTAACATAACATAACGCCTGTATTTACCCGAAGTACACCCATATTTCACCAGCTTAGTTAAAGTCCTATGTAATGGGGGTGAGTCTATTGCCAGCTCATCATCATCATTATCTGCTTAGCCTTATTCCAAAATATGTTGGGGTCGGCTTCCAGTCTAACCGGATGCAGCTGATTACCAGTATTGTACATCGAGCTACTGCCTATCTGACCCCCACAACCCAGTTACTGGGTAACACAATACCCCTTGGTAAGACTGGTTGTCAGACTTTCGGGCCTCTGGCGATCCGTAACGACTGTCAACGTTCCACAAATGACAGCCGGGATCAATGGCTTAACGTGCTTTCCCAGGCACGGAAGAATCTTGGTTTGTAAAGATGGTCACCCATCCACGGACCAACCGCGGCAAGCGTAGCTTAACCTGATCGATCGACCCGTGCGGCTGTTATTACTTAGTAAATTGCCAATTATTGGACACAAATGTAGACTCCGGGTTGCTACTGGGAAATCCCAGATAGAATAACCCACTAACAATTTGCGCGACCCAGGAATCGAACCCAAGCTCTCAAGCTCAGCAGTAGCGCTTGCAACCCTAGCACAACATGGCAATATTTCATTTTGTTCTTCGTTGATCGCAATTGATACCGCTATGTGTAAGTTAACTAGTATTTGAACAATATATTTGACCAAAAGTTTGGGCACTGAAAATTGTTAATTAAAAAGCTTACCATGTAATCAATTGCTTTTCCTGAAACCGAAAAAAGAAACATGATCAATAAAAAATAATTTCTTTAAAATCAGTAAATTCCAAAAAAAAATTACAAAAAAAAAAAAAATATTGAACTATTTTTTTTCAAAATTTATTATCAATTATAGATACAATTTCGATTTCTATGATATATAAATATTATTAATTAAATTAATTATTCTCGTCATAACTAAAATAGTTGTAAGATAATGTAATAATGACTAATAAAATATGGACATTGAAATAGTGTAACGAATTTAATTTTTATTTAATTTTATAAAAGCTAGTATATAAACAGAATATTCACCTGAATTCTCGTGCCTCAGGTAAATAGGGTTCACGTTGAAAGTTCTGTGAAGAGCTGTGCTGTCCTTTACCCTGAAAAGTTAATATTTTTTCTTTAGAAAATTCTATGAAACAACTACTTATTCAAGTTTTCTCAATATACAATAACAACGACGAACCGAACCGAACTGTCGGATCCGATAGTAATTTTATCTTCAATAAATACATTCTTACCACATAGCAGTACAATCAAAGTTGACCATCAACCATTTGGAAGGGTTGAATGCGAAAGAATCCGCCATCTCGACACCTTCCAGCCAGTGCCTGTCAAAACATTATAAAAACGTCTTTAAAAAGCAAGTACCTTAAGTAAGCAAGCAAGAGCAACTGGCATGTTTTGTATTTTATGTAATAAAGTTAGTGTACTTTTCCCTAACTTTTCGATCTTTCCTTAACGTTTTATTCAAAATGTGCCAGTTGCCTAATATGCATTTCTGGAATTGTCGATAAGCCTATTAATAAATTACCTTATTAATGGCGTACAAATTAATGGGATCCTTTTCTTGCAATTCTTACCAGAAAAAGTAGCCCTATGTAACCGGGCATAAAGAAGAGACGATTGTTACCTGTACTCAGGGCATGTAAACGCACTACCGGCATAGGCAGCATCAACATGGAGCCAGGCGCCATGTTTCTCGCAGACGGCTCCGATCTCACGAAGATTGTCGAAGGCTACCGATCCCGTGGTACCCAGGGTTGCGCATACCTGAAAAAAAGGTTTAATTTAGTAAGATCTTAAGTAATGTGTATTTCTGTTCTAGAGTTATCAGAGAATCATCAAAAAAAGACGTCATCAGAAAAAGGTTGACAACATCATCATCTATCTGCCTAGCCTTTTCGCAACTATGTTGGGGTCAGCTTCTAGTCTTACCGAATGCAGCTGATTACCAGTATACATGGAGCGACTGCCAATTTGACAAATTTCGATACTCCTTAGTAAAACTAGTTGTCAACACCAGTTTGCGAGAGAATATGGTGTCTACACTAGGAATACCAGTTTAGCAGTTCATCAACACCTTTAATATGAGTAGGTTCAAGTGCACTGTGCAATAGATGGGGTTCAAATCAATACTCGGAGCTCAAGAGGAGTGTGGGCAATTATTTCCACAAATAGGCCTAGCTTTCATACTGTCCATATGTATACTGTGACCTGTTCATACAAGCACGATGGTCACAAATACTACGTACCTGAGCTTTGTAAAGAACATCACCTGTAAGGTCACTTTACGTTCTTCTAGAGCTTTTCTTTCCGGCGAACAACCAAAATTTCTACTATCTATTACTAAATGGGCCCGCTCTTGACCACGATCACGCCTGTTGGAAAGCGATTGATGAGGTCTATAATGGATCGAGCGTGCCCAGAAAATGCCTGTTCACTCTGTTTTTAAAGATAGACAGGTTAAATGTGGAACGAAACACAGACGCAGGCAGAGAGTTCCACTATTTAGCTGTGCGCATAATAAATGAGCAAGAGAAGCGCTGAGTACGACTGGTCGGAATATCAACCAAGTGCGGATGGTACCCTGCAGTGCGTCTGGTAGTCTGGTAGTAAAAGGGTGATGGTGAGATCAGGTCGTGGAGCTCCTGCGCACACTCTCCGAAGAACAGTCTGTAGAAGACCGACAGGCAAGCAACATTACGCCGATGAGCCAGGCTGTGAAGCTGCTGCCACCAACGTGTCGTCGCCTATGAGCCTTTCTGCTTTTTGTTCCACCGAGTCAAGGACAGAAAGCTGGTATTTTGCTGAGCCATCCAAATACAGCGTAAATTAAGTTTTTCAAAGTTTATTTCATTCAAATTCAAGTATCCTTACTAATATTATGAACTCGAAAGTTTGTAAGTATGGATGGATGGATGGATGTTTGTTACTCTTTCACGCAAAAACGGCTAAACGGATTTGGATGAAATTTGGCACACAGATAGATTATTACCTAGATTAACACATATGATATTTTTTATCCCGGTAGTACGTTCCCGCGGGATAATTTCCGACTTCCACGCGAGCGAAGCCGCAGGCAGAAATTTGTATCAAATAAAACTCAATTACGTTCTTCTGCCTACCTCCAAACACATAGAACTACATCGTATTACTCCAGTAACTAGGTAACGCGTATGAAATCACAATGCACTTAGGGAGCCAATCGCACGGAAGCAGGTGAACCTTATTAGAATTTGATGGAAACTCCGCGAGTCTCCGTAATTCGTTGTTAGAGATGTATGGTGGAGCTGGAAACGACAGCTATGCTCAGATAAGCGTAAAATTTATATAAAATAGCTGTTTGTCACTCAATAACAGAATAAGATATACATTTTTCATTTAACTGGTATATCTTAATAAAACACAGGATGGCATATCGACGCGTGAACTGAAATCATGAATTCAGCACATGATTTTAGACTGTTGTAAAAAAAAATTAATACATTTTGGCCGCGTATATATTTCATTAGTTTATTTTTAATATTAGAATAAAAAATTATATACTAGGGGTCTAGAATCCGGGGTAGCATAGAAATTTCACTACCAGGCCCGGGTCGACGGCGCGTTCTGTTCCACGCGCGCCTCATAGAGATGTCAGCAAAGATTGAAGGGGTCCACTAGGGCCGATGCCTGCCAGGGTCGCGGATTTGTTCGAAAGAGTTACCGTGGCCCTGGCACAGGCAACTGAAGGAACACGGGTGGGTTTTAGTCAGTAAAAGTCAGACACGCCCTCCCGCTCCTCCCAGAGCGAGAGAAGTCATTTGATAATTTCCCATCCAAAAAAAAACAGTGGCACTCCGGGAATGCCAACAGAAGTGAAAACTTGAACAACGTGTTACGTGTGTATTTTTTTTCCTGATTGCTCTCGGTAAAAAATTATAAACGAGCGATCGACTAACAGCACAGATTTTTACGATAAAAATACAAAGGGAAAGAAAGGGATAAAAGAATTAGAATTTCCTAATGAAAGAAAGGGACTTTTTCAAAAGACATCAACGCGCGCCTCATCCGTGTGCTCAAGCGTTGGGTGACGATGACGCGTGTTCCATGATTTTTGATCACCCAAAACGTGCTCAACGCGCCTAAAGAAGTTTTCACTGCAAACAAATGCGCTAATCTCTATAACTAGCACCCGGATTTGAAAAAATCGTTTTGCATTTGATAGCCCAACTCTTGAGAAAGATTTTAAGCTATTTAACGTCACGCTGAACTCCTTAGGAACCGAGTAAAATGAAAAAAACCCAAACCAACGCTAAGTGAAAACAAAGTAAAAACACGGGAGGGTGGTGCGGGGGAATAAGAAATAGCACGCGAATGAAGTCACGGCCACACACTAGTAAGTTTGACACTTAGGCGTCGAAGTATTCCTCCGCATCGCTGTCATCAGGAAACGTGCCCAGAAGACTAGCAGCATTGCCACGTTGAATGGCAATGCTAATTCTTTGGCCAAATAACGACCCAGCCCTCTGGTCACGTGAAGTGTCGACCAGCCGGCGAGAAAATTTAAAAGAGGAGACGTGCACTCGGGCCCCATGACCCGAGCGTTAAACATAAGCCATATCTAGGAACCAAACTTCTTTGTAAAATCTAGACGTATCGACTCTTCCCATGATAATAATTACGTATTTTATGAAGTCAACGGTATTCTTTATCGAATGAAGACGAGTAAGAAAATATTGTTTCACGTCATTAAGTTTTTAAGTGTATTTTCAATGGAAGATAAAAAATTATAGCTGATTGGTACCTGGATATTCGAGGTTAAAGCTACACTTGCTGCGGTCAGAGAGGTGATTGTGTCAAACACTAATAGTAAGAATGGTTTTATTGGCTTTCTTTCTGACAGTTCAATTCAATTCAGTTCAAAGCAAGGCCTGCGCTCCACCCGCCGAAACCAGGAGCCGGGGCAGGGGCAAACCCTCTGCCACCGCCGTCACCGCCGCAGCTGCCGCCACCGCCGCCGCCGCTGCCGCCTGCACCGTCGTCGCCGCCGCCGTTCCTAGCGTGGCAGGGCCCACACAGGGGGCCCCGGAGGGGGTTGAAATGGACTGCCATTAATGGCCCCATTTCGCCTCCTCCAGGCGAATATCAACCACTGCGCCGCCGCTCAGGACCTGCTGCTCCAGAGCATGGCGCAGTGGTCGATTAACATCGCCGTGGTCGCTGAGCCGTACTTTGTCCCGCCCAGGGATGACTGGGTGGAGGACCTGAGCGGCTCAGTGACCCTCATTTCGTCGGCCGCCGCCGGTACCCCGACCCTCGAGGGTGCCAAGAGGGGAAGGGGTTGCGTAGCAGCCCGGTTCGGGGAGATTGTCGTGGTAGGGGTGTACTTCTCCCCGAGCCGAACTCTCGCCGAGTTCCACAACTCCCTAGCGGAGTTGAGAGACGTCGTCGTCGGGTTCCGTTCCCTCCCCGTGCTCGTCCTCGGGGACTTCAATGCCAAGAACTTGGCTTGGGGTTCCCGTCTGACGGACGTGCGGGGCAGGATGGTGGAGGACTGGGCTCTGGAGACAGGCCTGGTCGTCCTGAACCGGGGATCTGTCGCCACGTGTGTGCGGATGCGGGGTGAGTCGGTGGTGGACATTTCGTTCGCCAGCCCCACTCTGTCGCCGCGTGTCGTCGACTGGCGCGTCATGGAGGGGGTGGAGACGTATTCCGACCACCGGTACATCCGATTTGACGTCTCCGCCCAGACCTCGAGCGCGCCGGTCCAACGGGCCCCGTGTGGTCCGCGGTGGGCGCTGAAGCGGCTGGACCGGGAGCTCCTCCTGGAAGCCTCGATCGTGCAGGCCTGGGTGTCACCACCGGACAGGCCTGCCGACATCAACGACGAGGTTGACTGGTTCCAGGAGGCCATGTCCGAGGTTTGTGACGTGGCAATGCCTCGGGTCCAGCCAGGACGCGCTTCACGCCAGGTATACTGGTGGTCGCCGGAGCTCACAGCTCTGCGCGAGGCGTGCGTTGCTGCGCGTCACCAGTACACCAGGCACCGCAGGCTCCGTGTCCGCCCTCCGGATACGGAAGCCATTCAGGCGGAGCTGTACGAGGGGTACAGAGCGGCGAAGACCGCCCTCCGAGCGGAGATCCTGCGGGCTAGAATGCTGGCCCGCGAGGAGTCGTTGGAGACTCTGAACAGAGACCCGTGGGGACGCCCCTACAAAACGGTGCGGAATAAAATCCGCCCGTGGGCTCCCCCGCTGACGCAGAGTCTCCGGCCTCAGCTCGTGCAGGACGTGGTGAGCGCTCTGTTCCCTTCGCGAGAGGAGCACGCTCCCCCGCCCATGGCTCCGCCTGCTGCGGTGCCCGATGCGGACCACACCGACGACGACGACGATGCTCCAGAGGTGACGGAGGTAGAGTTGAGAGTGGCGGTACGTAGGCTGAATGCCAAGAGTACCGCCCCAGGACCCGACGGCTTGCCTGGAAAAGCCTGGGTCCTGGCCTTGGAGGCTCTCGGGCCTCGACTAAGAGGGCTCCTAAGCGCATGCTTGGAGGAGGGCCGGTTCCCACTTCGTTGGAAGACGGGGAAACTGGTCCTCATTAAGAAGCCGGGGCGCCCCGCGGACTCTCCGTCCGCTTACCGGCCCATCGTGCTGCTCGACGAGGTGGGCAAGCTCTTTGAAAGAGTAATTGCAGACCGCCTCGTCGGGCGGCTGGTGCGGGTGGGGCCGGATTTGGCGGAGAGCCAGTTCGGTTTCCGCAGGGGGCGCTCCACGGTGGACGCCATCATGCGCGTGCGAGCCCTCACGACGGGGGATGCTGTGGCCCGGGGTGGGGTCGTCTTGGCGGTGTCTCTAGACATCGCCAATGCCTTTAACACCCTGCCCTGGAGTTGCATAAGGGAGGCACTCCGGTATCACCGGATGCCGACCTACCTCTGTCGTGTGGTCGAGGCCTATTTGACGGACAGGGCCGTCATCTACCCCGGTCACCAAGGAGAGTGGAACCGGCGAGAGATGTCGTGCGGTGTCCCACAGGGATCGGTTCTGGGGCCGCATCTGTGGGACATCGGATACGACTGGGTGCTGCGCGCCGACCTCCCTAGCGGCGTCAGCGTAGTCTGCTACGCTGACGACACGCTGGTCCTGGCGCAAGGGAGGTCGTACCAGGCGGCGGCCGACTTAGCGGCAGACGGGGTTGCGACAATCGTCGATAGGATCCGGCAACTGGGACTCGAGGTGGCCTTGCACAAGTCCGAGGCCATGTGTTTTCATGGTCCTCGGAATGCGCCACCGGCGGGTTCCCAGATAACGGCGGGAGGGGTTCACATCGGCGTCGAGTCGACGATGAAGTACCTGGGACTCGTCCTCGACAGCCGGTGGAACTTCGCGGAACACTTCCGACGTTTGGCTCCCAGACTGGAGCGGGCCGGGGCTGCTTTGAAGCGGCTCTTGCCCAATCTAGGGGGGCCAAACGCCTCCTGCCGGAGGCTCTACGCGGGGGTCGTGCGGTCCATGGCCCTATACGGGGCGCCGGTGTGGGCGCCTACATTGAGGCGCCAACCAGCGCGAAAGCTGAAGGCGTCCCATAGGGTCATGGCGATCAGAATGATCCGGGGATACCGCACGATCTCAGGTGAGGCGGCGGGCCTCCTTTACCGTTACTCGATTACCGCCATGGGATCTGGAGGCAAAGGTCCTCGCGCATATCTGGGAGTGGCGCGAGGAGGCCAAACGCCGGGGCGTTACTCCGCTGCCGCGAGAAATCGAGGTGCAGCGGACAGAGCTCCGGCGGGATCTCATGGCGACATGGAGAGCGCGATTGTCGCAACCCAGTGCTGGGCACGCCACGATAGCGGCGGTAAGTCCCCTCTTTGAGGAGTGGCTTGAGAGGCGGCATGGCTTCCTCACCTTCCGCCTGACGCAGGTCCTCACCGGACACGGTTGTTTCGGGAGGTTCCTGTTTCGTATAAGGCGGGAGGAAACGCCCGGGTGCTTCCATTGCGAAGATCGCCCTGAGGACACGGTGGAGCATACGGTGGCGGTCTGCCCGGCTTGGGCGGAGCACCGCCGTGTCCTCGTGGAGGCGATCGGCGGCGGCGATCTCTCGCGTCCGGCCCTGGTGCAGGCCATGGTACGGAGCGAGAGTGAATGGTTAGCCGTCACCTCCTTCTGCGAAGCAGTAATGCTCGCAAAGAGGGAGGCGGCGCACGTGAGGGAGAGGCAGTATATGCGCCCTCACGGCCGTAGTCGCCGCGGGAGAAGCCCTGGGCGTCGGGAATCCCAGGCTGATTCCCGGCCACCGTAGGCGCGGGCTTGCGGACGGCGAGTAATGGGTAGCTCGCTGTCCGGTAAGGACCAAGCCCGGGTCGACGGCGCGTTGTGTTCCACGCGCGCCTCAAAGAGTTGTCAGCACCAATAGGTGGGGTTCGCAAGGACCGATGCCTGCCAGGGGTGCGGGTTGTTCGAAAGAGATACCGCGGCCCCTGGCACACAGGCAACTGAGGGAACACGGGTGGGTTTTAGTCAGTAAAAGTCTGACACGCCCTCCCGCTCCACCCAGAGCGGGAGAAGTTATTTGATGATTTCCCACCCAAAAAAAAAAAAAAAAACCACTGAGAATTTTTTTTTTTTTTTCGTAATAACTTCTCCCACTCTGAGATGGAGCAGGAGGGCGTGTCAAACTTTTACTGACTAAAACCCACCCGTGTTCCATAAGTTGCCTGTGTGCCAGAGGCCACGGTATCTTTTTCGAACAACCCGCGCCTCTGGCAGACTGACCATTGATTAAACATTAACTAGAAAGTACATTAGTACAAAGCTTTTAGTTTTGAAGTAATTCAGAAAATTTCACACTAATTCACAGCAAATCGAAACAATTAAAAAATATTTTAAGTTTACAAATTATATGTAAATAGAGGAGAAGTCCTCCCCTCTCACAGAGTGGGGGACTGTGTCCCGGCAGTGGGAACATTATAGGCTGCTTATATAGGTCGCAGGTTCAAACCTAGAAAGATGCTTTACTTTTTACTAAGAAAAACGTGTCGACGCAAGCATTACTTTATGAATTTAAAATTGAGGCTTATTTTTTCTCAAATAAGATTGAATTTTCTTTGGCTTAATCAGAGGTAGGTATGGCAAAAAAATAAAAAAATAAACTTATATTAAAAGTTACTGAAATCGATTCAGTAGTCAATTAGGAACAAACTACTTTCAGGTCTTGCGTCCATTCTGTTACACCTTGTCTAAAAAGTAAAGTAAGGCGACATCAGATCAACACCACTGGTTAGATAGGCTCAAATCGATTAAGGATAATTATGTAAATAATGTACATTTCCATTTCCACAAAATAACATAATATGGCGTGTAACAGTTTGTACTCAAGGGAAATAACAATAAAATATACAACAACGTTATTGAAATTAATACTCGACAAGATTATTAATAACGTTTTAAAAAAAACTCAAGACAAGACACTACAAATTGTTGTAGGTACCCACGACTGGAGTGTAGTATAAGTTACAAGATGTTGCCGTACTACGTTCTGTCTTCAAGATTCTTCAGAATTTAAAACCAAACAACACCGTAAGAAACTTTATGTTACATGGAAAGTTGAATTTGAATTAAACGAAAAAACAATGAATTGGGAAAAAATATTCACAACTATACTTTTATACTACTGAAATGGGTGTAGATAGTATAGGTAGATCTCTACTTGACCTTTCAAGGAAAACAGCCATGATGTTATTTGGTATTTGTGTGTGATACTTTTAAGTCTCCACTAATGTTCTGGTTCCAATTATTTTTTTAGTGACTTAGATGAAGCCTGCAGCTCGAATGACTTAAAGCCAATTGTAATACCTTTCAACAATATGGAATGCAAATAAAGATAAGAATAAATGAATAAAGCATGCCACTGATGCCGAAAATAACGCGGCCACCTACTATGCTCAAACTATTTAAAAAAGGTACAAGTACCATTGACACGAAAATGACAAGAATTCTGAATATTAAAAGAAGTTAGTTACCTCTGAAAAGCAATCACCGCTACAGTGCTTCCGGTAGTAAAGGTTAAATTGTTCGTGAGAAAATAATGAAAACAAAACACTAACAAAAAAACTAACTGCACAAACTTCACTTCCCCGCCAAATCGCTTTCGCTCATGCCTTACACCAAACTTTAAAGTTCTAAGCAGCTTCCGCACAATCTGTGGAACATCACAAATTGGTCCCACCGCGGCCAATGGGACTTAAAAATGGTCCCAACTAATCTTCAAATAATGAACGTTTTCATTTAAAAGGATTCTGTTATATTTCTTTCGTCTCCGAGGAGTTGGTTGGTTGTTATTTAAATTAGAGAAGAGATGCATAAACATAGGAATTAGTTATTTTGAAGGATTGGTTGTAGTTAATAATATACTTGTGATTAGTCCCAAGATTCTTGTTGCCGACTTGGTAAATGCTACTTTTTAACCGGCTTCAAAAAAAGGAGGAGGATCATATTGTTGTATTTTTTTTTTGTTACCTCGGAATTCTGTCATTTATAAACCGATTTGAAAAATATTCTTTATATTGAAAGGGTATATAGGTACTTACCGAGTAGTCCCTGGTCTAGTTCTGATTAGTGCTTTTTGAGTTAGCTTCAATAATACACTTGTTTTATGTTGTATTTGAGTAAGACCGCAACGAATGTCGTAATTTATTGAGCGAAAATTTTCTATTAACAAATCCATTGCAACGCACGACAGACTTTTTAAATTGCCGCCAATTTGTAAAAACAAATGGCATATTATGAATTCATTACACATCTATAGATTCCTAAAGAGTTCCTATTTCGAAATTTAAATAAATTTTTTATCGGCTGCTTTTATTACTGGCTTGTTAAAAACACTTTCGTTCTTCCCAAAAAATAAACAACAAATTAGGACGCCGAAAAAAAATCGGATGTGACATTCGAATCACCATACAAGGAACAGCGCACAGTGAAATGCATCACACACAACATTTTTATAACAATAAAATCCTTCTTCGCTGCACAAAGCGAGTTACTTCCGAGCCGGTAGATATTTTTTGCACTGTTTCAAAACTCTGCAGACGGAATGTCGTCGCTTTAGCCCGCAGGCCGAATAACTCGCTAAAAAAGCGTACACGAAGCCAGCTTTTCAAGTAGGTAACGATATGTAGCGTAAAACCGCTAAGGTTAAAACTTTTTGATTTCTATAACAACCCCATTAAAAAACTCATCTCATGATTTTTATAAAATTTTAAACTTCGATTCTGGAAATTCTTTGACATTAATTGAGTATGTATTTCGTCAGTTTTTTCTCTTTGCTTGCATTTTACTCTGCACCCTAATCGCGTAACATACGATTAATCATAACCTGTTTCATTTTGACAGTTCAACAATATTCATTGCGTTATTAACGTTGTTAAGCAGATCCATTTTTCGAACATATGAAGCAATGGTTTAGCACTTTGTTAAAAACGAAACAAATAATGATTAATCGTGAGTTACGCAATTAGGGTGCTGATCTACTGTTGATTCTCTCTATCAAAGATTCTGCTTGCACCTGTGTGGTCTGAACGTTCTGTTTGTTTGTCTTTAGCTGTCGACCGCTACAATACAAGTATGACAAGCCGAAATTCGGTTTTCCCGACGGGTTAGAAAACGACGTGGTTAGCTGTGATCTACGTCGATGCGGTTTTGACAGATCACTAGAAGATCTGACGCGCTTGAAGACCTGACGTAGACTCTGACGCCACGCTACTTCAGCCACCATTTCATTAAGACGTCTGGCGTGCTGCGCCGACCACTTATTCAGACTATTCGTACCCACACAAATTACTTTATATTTTATGATAGTAGGTAGATTACTATTTTGTAGTTTGTTTCTATTTCTGAGGTATTTTTATAATCACTTAATGTCAAGCACCCCACGCTTTTTAATTGAATTAAATTATTTTCTCCTTTTTTAGTTTGGTTTTTAAAGCGTGTTTTTTAGTTTTTTAAACTATAATATATATATATATATATATATATTAGTTCTGCTAACTACAAAAACGTGTTTTTTAATTATGTTTTTTTTTTTTAATTATTGAATTGTCATCATATCCGTGGTCCTCGATAAGTTTACAAAGTTTCAATGAAATCTGACTGTATAAAGTGGGTCAAAATTGCGCTCTAAGGAGTCGGCTACATACAAACAAACCAACATACAAGTGAAGCTAATATAAAGCGTGTAAAAAGAAAAGTCCTGACTGACTAAGTCATCAACGCCCAGCAGAAACCCTTGGACCTAAAAAGCTGAAATTCCCTTTATAATGTACACAAGGAATAAGGAAATATTTTTCGAAATTCAACCCCTAAGCGAGTTAAATAGGGGATGAAAGTTCCGCGCGGGCGAATCCGATGGTAAAAGCTAGTGTTTTATAATAGACTTATTTTAAATAACATTCTATAGACGCACGGTTAAACATAGGGTTTTATCGTAAAGGGAACGTACTTTTGCGTGTATAGGCCTAGATTTAATCGACTGCAATCGCTTGATAGGTCGTGTAACAAACTAATTTACCTACGTTTTAAAATCATAAAATTCTCAAATCTGCACTTTTTTTACTTTTTCGTTCTATTTTTACACGCTTTATATTAGCTTCACTTGTATGTTTGTATGTAACCGACTCCTTAGAGCGCGATTTTGACCCACTTTAAACGGTCAGATTTCATTGAAACTTTGTAAACTTATCGAGGACCGATGACAATTCAATAATTAAAAAAAAAATTGAGAATAATGAAAAAAAGGAAAAAAATAATAAAAAAGCACCCCACGCTTTTTAATTGAATTAAATTATTTTCTCCTTTTTTAGTTTGGCGTGTTTTTTAGTTTTGTAAACTATTATTTATTTTCTATTTTTTAGTTCTGCTAACTACAAAAACGTGTTTTTTTTCTCATTTTTTTTTTAAATTATTGAATTGTCATCGGTCCTCGACCAGTTAACAATCAACAAGAATAATGTATCCAGGATTCTGTAATATCTTGATTTAAAAGAGTTTCTTGCCCGTTCTTCTCCCTAGAGATCTACGTTTTGGAACGGGTAACTAGCTTCAACTTTCCTACTAACTAATCAACTTTTTGACAGTTCAAAAGTGCATGTAAATGGTTTAATTCAAATAAATCCTTTGAGTTTGAGTTTGAATAGATCGCCGCGAGATTTGCCACGGTGAAAGTAGAACAAGGTAGCCAGTAGGAAATATAGGTATGTCCTTGGTATACAAAGCTGTGAAAATTGTTGTTAAAAACATAAGTAAACAAAACAACAACAACCAACAATCATGGAATTGTCGGTGATTGTTTGACTAACAGATATCAGCCAGCAACTTAAGATAGAAATACAAAAGATCAACACAAACCTAAACTTGCCTAGAGACAATCAGCGCTCACAAATATTAGCTCCTAAATTGTCAACAAAATATGAAATTAGGGCTATCCTAGACTGAGTCACAACTAAAGTTGACGACTAGTTTCTACCCACGATTTTGTTCGCGTAAAAGTTCTCTTACTCCTGACCCACCCCGTGACAGCGCATCCGCATCGCCTGCCCAAGCAAATTTTCGTTTCCGCTCAGCGTTCTTTCTGATTCTTTTCCTTTTTGCTAGGTTCTTAAGAGTCCAAGCGTAATGTTAAATAGTTTATAACATTTTTCAAAACTTAGGCTATTAAATGCAAAAAGATTTTTTCAAATCCAACCGGTAGTTCTAACCAGGGGTGCGGGTTGTTCGAAAGAGATACCGCGGCCCCTGGCACATAGGCAACTGAGGGAACACGGGTGGGTTTTAGTCACTAAAAGTCTGACATGCCCTCCTGCTTCACCCAGAGCGGGAGAGGTTATTTAATGATTTACCAGCCAAAAAAAAAAACGGTAGTTCTAGAAATTAGTGACATACAAAGAAACACGTTTCTTGTATAGCGATCCCTTTAATTTTTAACTTTGTTTTTATTTTTATAGCGGCAACAGAAATACACATTTTGTGAAAATTTCAACTGTCTATCTATTACGGATCATGAGATACAGCCCGCTGACAGACAGACGGACGGACGGACGGACGGGACGGATAGCGGAGGCTTATTAATAGGGACCCGTTGGTTACCCTTCGAGTACGAATTTCGTCTATAGTCTACAATGATGTGTTGTATCGGACAGCTATTCGTTGGAAGAACGAACGATGGGATCCGAAGTATGCCGAAGTGAGCCGAATGAGCCGTTCGACCGCTAATTTCGGTCGGTCATTGGTGCCTCGCTGTATTACTGAGCTAGTGAGAGTGAGCTAACTGAGCTATTTACCGAGCGAGTGAGTGAGCAAGAGCGACATCGATTGAAAAGAGCTAGCTCTTTTCTATTACTCGCTCACGAGCTACCCTACGTCTAGTACGAAACCCTAACAAATACACAAACTCTTCAGTTTTGTGATTAGTAAAGATGTAAATTCAAATTCATTTATTTCAATCTATTTAGATCCTATTTGACTTACATAAGATAAAATTTAACATTATTTTTATAACCATAATATAATATATATAAAATAATTCAATAAAACCAAAATTAAAATTAAACTAAAAACACAAAATTAAATACAAGATTAATAATACGCCTGCCTCTGAGTCATTGGTTTGTTTGTCATCACATTAATCATATAACAATGATTAATATACTGACAATCAAACCTGTTCGGAAATACACTCAGGATGGTGTTGGAGGTGGTCCGGAGCCTGCGCCCCAGAGATGCACACCGTTTTCACATTGTCGTATAAAAACAGTCTACACGGGCGAGGGCGAACATCCTCGACGCGCTGCAGTGCCTGGGCAGCGGTTTAGTAATAGTAATGTAAAAGACTTACCCAAAAGGGGACCAGTCCCTTCTCCTTATCACTCGCGATGGCCTTCTCCAGTTGTTCTCCTCGCATGCTCTGGTGCTCATCAGAGTCAATATACCGCATACGGACCAGACCTAGACAAGAAACGTAATTTTATGGACAAAGGATAGTCATTTTAGGAAAAAGTTTTCTTTAGTGGTATAAATTGTAATCATGGAAAATTTTCCGTAGATATTCTTTTTCTGTATCGATGTAGGTTTAATAAACAACAGTTTAAAATACCGTATTAATCTTCAATATGTTTCAATAAGAATATAGTGATTCTTATTTTAAACTTATTGAAGATTATATTCTACTTTTTCATTTGGTTTTCTGTTAATGCGTGTTTTTTAGTTTGTAATTTTTTTTTTTTTAGAATTCATTCATTTGAGTTCAATTGACCGTTAAAGTGGGGTTTTTGTTAGAATAGCTGGAACTGGGTAATATGCGCGCCTGCTGCTTTCCTTGGACGTGGAAGCCGTTTCCCGGGCTCTCTCTCCGGAAAATTTTAAACAAAATCTGTAATCCTGAAGATCCTGGTCAGGATAATGGGACAAAGTTATTAAATTATTGTATTGTCATCAGTCCTTGATCAGTGTAGTAAATTTCAGTCAAAGTGGGTGAAAATCACATTCGAAGTTTCTGTTACATCCCTACAAAGATAGATAGATAGATGCAAGTGAATATAATAATAATGCGTGTTAAAAAAATAAACACTTTTTCAAATAACTGAGCCACTTTTAAGCTTATTACTCATTTTTAATCACAGTTGGTCGCAGTTACTTGTCTATTTAATATTTTTACGACCCAAAAATAGGAATTATTTGAGGTTCACAAAAAGAGGCGCAATCATTATATTAGAGTGTTCAATAATATTTTTGGTAACGCAAAAAAGGAACTTTTAGAGGTTCGATTATGTCGAGGAATAACAGCCAGTAACTACCGATTACTTACCAATAAGCCCAGCTTTCTCCACCGAGGAGTGAGCCTGGTCGGAACAGTAGCAGATGAGGTGGCCCAGCAGCTCAGCTGACTGCACCTCAGGGTTAAGCTTAGACAGCTCCATCAGGGCTCTGGTGCGAGCTGCCAGTAAGCTGACGAGGGTAGCTTCACTTGCTGTTGTCTGATGGAGAAGAAGGAATTACACAGAGGCAAAAACCAGCACGTTATTAAAAAAAATATTGATGATATGAATTAATGTAAGTTAGATACAGGCAAATGCCTAGTTGGGGGTCACCGCCCACTTTTTTTGTACAATATTATTATTACTTATTAATAAATAAATTTGAAAAAATAATTATGACTGTATTATTTATTTAGAATCTTGTACTACCATCTGACACAATAACTTTACTAATAAATTGTACATGGACTGCGCACAGGTGCCCCATCAGATGACCCTCAGTTTTGTTAGCAGCAAAGCTGTGGA
This sequence comes from Antitype chi, assembly GCA_947359405.1. Taxonomy (NCBI): domain Eukaryota; kingdom Metazoa; phylum Arthropoda; class Insecta; order Lepidoptera; family Noctuidae; genus Antitype; species Antitype chi. Next base: position 7,406,569 of record OX375835.1, on the reverse strand, counting down.
GACTGCTGTCGCTGTCTCTCATACGACGCAGTAATGATGCGGATCGTCTACGCATGATCGCAAACAAAATGTAATGTAGTTCTGATTTATCTTACCTGTATAACTCCACCGCCTGGGCTTTCGTTCTTCTCATTCAGAAAGCAGTCTGGCAGACCTAGTAACTTGCCCAGCCAGTTCATAGCTATGGTCTCCAGCTCCGTACCAGCAGGGGATGAAGCCTGAACAAGGAATAGTTAGAATAAACTATAACAATAATAGGTGGTAAGAAGGTGAGAATGGGATGGGCTGGGATGGGTAGGTAGGAATGGGGGAGAAATAAGTCAAAGTCAAAGTCAAAGCATTTATTTCAAACAGGCACTTAAAAGGCACTTCTGAACGTCAACATTTACATTAAAATAGAATTGATTCTAATCGCCCCTTTCAAAATGTAGTTTCGTATGGAGAAGAATGGGCAAGAAACTCCACCGTTACTCTATTAAAATGTTTCAAGTACAATATTTAACATAGTACATTCAATATATGATTATGTGTGAAAACGATGCACCCAGAATAAAATTACCGTACCAAATAAGTAATGGTAGTGGTGTAGGGATAGTGGTATAGGGAATATTATGGTACTGAAAAATACTGGCAGTTTGGCAAATAGGCCAACCGTCAACCCGGTGGAAAATGATTGCTTCGCCACTTAAAAAAAAAGAAGCCATTTATACTACTACTCATTCACAATATCTTTACAATAATATTTGTAGCATGCATAATATATCATAATAGAAAAATAAAAAATAATAAATGATTGATACATTTTAGATTAATTTTAAATGACTATAGTTTTAATTTCTAATTTTATAACGATTGAATTTAAATTGCTAAATTAAATTGTATATTTGTATGTCGTAATCATTTATTTATATTAATTAATAACAAGTTAAGTATTAGTGGCCTCCTTGGCGTAGGCCTCTACGCCACTTACCTACGACTAAAAAACGATTGTCGATACGTTATAGACCAACACAAAAAATCTCATCTTATGTAATGTTGTCCTTTAAACAAGATAGGTGTATGTATTCTGAACACTCTGGCACCTTTAGCATCCTGCTAAATCTATTCTTCTGGTTCACAAACTTAGTCAAAACATTCTATGTATTTTAAAGCCCATAGTATCCTCATCTCCCGTCTGCATGCTAAAGCACAACGGCCACCCGCGCCCGCGCAGGGCACCTCTGAGCCTTTATCTCAAAATGGGGATATTCCTTGGCAAATGTTGATTAATTTACAATTGTGCTCTAGCGATTCTGTGGTACCTCTAACTATCTATTTTTCAGTGTATTTTTTTTTTCAAATAACGAAGCCATTTAGTACGAGTATGGAATAGAAGCCAAAATATTGCGTGTTGGAAAATATTTTTTTACAGCAAAAGTATTAACCATACAAAAAAAGTACTTCGGGAAAAATGATCTATATGAATCTATAGCAAAATCATATATTTTTCAAATCTTCAAGACAAGCCGTTAATGAGCATTACGGTTCATAAAGTGACTGTGTTACGCTACCAAACGAGACGTAGGCCCTTAATGCCTTTGTAACAGATCCGAATAAGCTTTATTCAACCTATGACCACGTTCGCACGAACTTAAAAATATCGCGGCGAGATATTCAACTCTCTGTATTGAACGGAGCATTGAAAACAGGGTATTTTCCAATTTATTAAAAACTATTTTAATTTGAAGATTGGGATGAAATATGTGAAAGAAAACTAAAAATAAATTGATTTATAGATATCCATTTTCTCAATGAAAAATTATTAAATTCAAATTGTATTTTCGTTGTTTTCAATGTACTGCCAAAAAGCTCCTTACGATCACTTTTTAATCACATGACACACGTGGTTTTATTACGTCCAATGGGAACGTGGGATCTTATAATTGTCAAAAACTTACCCAAGTAAAGCAGAGTACGTTGAGAGCGCTGGATAACATTTCTCCCATGATGGAAGGGTATGACGTCAGAGCTGGGAAGTACGCGTGCATATGGGGGCTCTGCCAGTGGACCAGCTGTCGAAGAAGTATTTGTTAAGGCACAAGAATACACACAAACATTAAAAGAAAAGGGAAGACATTTTTCATATGTTATCGTCAGAGATCGGATATTCGTATGCATGTTCACCTAAAGTTGAGATGTTGGCTAACATGGAATGCGCTTTTGTATCGAAAAAGTCTTAATTTAGGTAAGTAATTTGTTTATTTTTTGTTTTAACTAATACAAACCACACCTCCTCCAGTATACACATATTTGTATCGGGTTAAACATTAATTTTAAATTAATACACATCTGAATAGTTATGCAATCCAAGAATCCCGGGGTTTTTAATAAATATTACAAATAATTTATAAAGCCGCTTCCATACTTTCATAGCTAAAAATTATCTTTAGGTAAATATGCATCCGAATATCCGATCTCTGGTTATCGTTCATCATTATCATCATAATTTCAGCCGAAAGACGTCCACTGCTGGACATAGGCCTCCCCCAAGCTCCTCCACTTCGACCGGTTCTATGTTTCCCAAATCCAGCAGATTCCTGCGGCCTTCACAAGGTCATCGGTTCAGCTTGAGGAAGTCCTTCCACCCCCTTCCCCGTCCTTCGGTACGCGATCACCCCTGCAGAACCTTTCGGCCCCATCGGCCATCTGTTCTGCGAGCAATGTGCCCTGCCCACTGCCACTTAAGTTTGGAAATTCTTCGGGCTATGTGGTCTTCCTGCGGATCTCTTCATTCCTGATTCAATCACGTAGGGAAACTCCGAGCATAGCCCTCTCCATTGCCCTTTGGGTGACTTTTAGCCTTTTGAAAAGGCCCATTGTGAGCGACCACGTTTAAGTGCCATAGGTCATCATTAGCAACACGCACTGGGCCTCAAGTCTGCTATTACAATAGTGTCAGAATGGTCTATCATTGATTTCATAATTGTTGATTTTGACAAGTTTGGTAATCTACTAATAAAATGGCGTCATTATGACTTTCCAATGGTCAGCCACTGACACTCCATTGAAAGAAATGGCATTTATTGGTAATCTCGTACATAATGACAAATGAATGACTGACTTAGTTTACGAACTTCCTACTACTTTAGATTGCTTATAACACTAATAAATAATATGTAAAAATATATATAAATGAAATCTGGCATGAATAAATGTTCAAATTTAGTAGTAGTTTTTCGAAAAACATTTCTACTAACGAGTTTTATAATAATGGAAATACGAAAATGCCACTATGACACAATTCTATTACGAGACCATTGACCGACCAATGATCGACCATTATGAATTTAGCAGATTACGAACTTTTAGCAAAATGACAAATGAATGACAATGGGATCGTGTTGGAATGACGAATTTATAAAAATAGCAGACTAAGGCCCCTGGTTATAGACTTATCGATCATTGAACAAAAATGGAGGGATGGTCAGGATAATTCCTGAATTATATTGCTTAGCATTCATCTAAGATGAAAATCAACTTTTCAGGCTGCGTGATCTCACTATTAGCCTTTTTTTTTGGGTGGGAAATCAGCAGGTGTCAGACTTTTACTGACTAAAACCCACCCGTGTTCCCTCAGTTGCCTGTGTTTGTCAGGGGCCGCGGTATCTCTTTCGAACAACCCGCACCCCTGGCACTATTATCCTCTGACTTAATTATGACTCCACTTCTACCATCAACATTGCAACTACTGTGCTATCTTCTTCTTTTTCTGAGTTTTAATGGTTTAAAAAGTCTCTCATTTAATGACGTGTAGGGACCGACAAAGAGTTAAAGAACGACAAGAAGTTATTTTACACTTTGTAGTGCTTTTTTTTTTCAAAAAAGTTTTTTAATACTCTTCTTAGGTTTTTTCTTTCAGCTGCAAATATTGATAGACGTTACTGCGGTTAACACTGAATCACAATTATTACCTATACGTAGTTATCTTCCTATTATTATAAATGAGACAGTTTAGATGTTTGTTACTCAATCACGCAAAAACAGCTGCAGGGATTTGGATGAAATTTGGCACACAGATAGTTTATAACCTGGATTAACATATAGGATACTTTTTATCCCGGTAGTGCATTCCTGTGGGATAATTTTCGACCTCGAAGCGGATTAAACCGCTGACAAAAGCTAGTATGATAATAAGAATGTTCGACTCATCATAGCTAGTAAAGATTACTATTTTTAAGGCTTATTGCCAAAATCTGACACGAGTAACCTATGGGTCAATTACACCAAAAGATCGCTAGATGTCCTGCGAGTCCAGTATAATAATGATTTCAGAATGTTGTTGAGACTTCCTCGCTATTGCAGTGCGTCGGAGATGTTTGCGCAAGCTCGTACCGACGGTTTTCACGCGATTGTGCGCAAGAAAACCGCTTCACTACTGAGTCTAGTGAGAGGCAGTCGCAACCGCATCCTGAGAACTGTAGCGGAGAGTTTCGGTTCTCCAATTGTGAAGCAGTTTGTGCAGCGGGTGATTGGTACTAACACTAGATAATAAGTTGTTTTAATGTTATGTTACTAACACTCTATGGATTCTTTTTCCGAAATAAAAATAAATATTATATTAATATTATATCATAGCGTAGCCTCACAGCTGAGGACTGGGACAGCCTTAGTTCAGAAAAATCTGTTCAAAATACTTCAAGGGCCAGATAGGATTTTGGACGAAGTGTTGGGTATTTTAGTAATTAAGATTGCAACACCAAAATTAACATGTAAATTTATATGTGATCTGTGGCAACACTTCCCTTCCAACTGTGACATTGGTCATTGGACCAATGTCACAGTTGGAAGGGAAGTGTGACACATGTGAAATTGAAACAGTCCGCCTTTTCATTTATTTTCCTCGGCACCAACGCTACCAGCACCTATCAGCAACCACCACCTATTACACCGCTGCACACGAAGTAAAAGGACTCACCCCGGGCATGATATGCTCATCAACGTCCTTAAAGATGTCGTCCCACTGCTCGGGGGCCTGCGGCGCCTCCTTGGGCAGCAACTTGTGCAGATACCCTGGCTGCACGTTAGGGTACACGCGACGGTCGCGAATGTTCTCCAGGTAGTCCGCTATGTAGTCCACCATCTCCTTGGCTGCGTGAAAAAAAAAAGAGTTTTTTTTTTTTTTTTAAACAATGAAGTACTAGATACAGGGTGGCAAACACATCGACGCGCAAACTGAAACCATGGATTCCATTCGATACATGATTCTGAACCCCTCTATGTCGAATTTTTTCATTGGTTATAACCAGAGATGGGCCGAATGTGGTTTGAACCGAATCCGCACTTCGGCCGAACATTCGGTTAAATTGAAAAGTTCGGCCGAAGTTCAGCCGAACTTCGGATCACTACCCTTTAATTGTAATAAAAAATACTTTATGTAAATGAATGTTTAGTTTGTGAACCAAAAACGTCATTTTATTTTTCAATTTACGAATTGTATTCAAGAAGAAGAATACTAAGCTTATTTCATTTTTGTAATAATCTAATTAATTAGGCAGAAATTTTCAAGATTATTAAGAAGAACTGATTTAATTTAAGGTTTATATTTACAATGTTCCTAACTAAAATAAATGACCATAGGTGAGTAAAATACATAATTTTCTTTTACAGTAATGCTATACTCTAATTCTATTAAATTTCAGTCAAAATAGTGCACGTAGGTATTATTTTTCTTGTACCAAATGTTCGGCATCTGAACCGAATTTCGGTTCAAGCTGCCGAAATTCGGTTGAACTAAATGTGAACCGAATTTCGCCCCATCCCTAGTGATTACAAAAAAAAAATATTGCCTACATACATTTTGACCGAGTAGGCATTGCACTTTTCTATGAAACTCTATAGTAGACCGTATTCATCGCAGTCATAGCACGGAAAGGTCTTGGTATGTAGATATGGCCACCAATCCACATACCAACCGCGGCAAGCGTAGCCTAAGCTGATCGATCGCCCCATGCGGTTGTTATTACGTAGCCATAAGCCCTCACTTAGCCACAACCCCGGGACAGACAAATAATGAAAAGTAAAATAACTCTTTCTTTGAAATACCTACCGAAATAAGATGTATCGAAAAATTTGGTGTCAATTTAGATGATGATATATGTAATTGTACGCTGTTAAAACCACTTTGTTTCACATCCTATCTAACCTACCTACTGATTTAAACGAGTTATTAATACTCAAAAACAAATTTCAATAAGAAAAAGATCTGTTACGAATAGTTAGTTCACAATGCAATTTAAGAAAAACCCTGAAACATTTTAAAAAGTATTTTCTTTCACAGAACCGTACCAACAAGTACCTATACACTACAAAGACCTCTTTGATGGAAAGGAACACAATCAGACACTTGTGTCCATCCAATATACTCCAAGGACTTTAATTGTAAACAGGACACATCCGATTGATTTATTTTTTTGCAATCTCTATCTGGAAATCCAAGAAAAACTGTTAGAATTGCTTATTTACATAGTAATTCATTTAATCTGATCTGATTGCCTCCCTGGTCTAGCGGTTGCAGCTGGTACTGCAGAGCAAGTGGTCCTGGGTTCATTCCCCGGGTCGGCCAAAGTGATATTTGTAATATATTAATAATATGCTGTTGTATAAACGAAGTAGCAATAGCCAGAGTGACTTTGAAAACAATCGGTATAGTTTAAGGTCAAACTAAACAAGACCAAAAATACTCAAAAAATCGACCTTAATATTCAAAATGGTCCAGGCGGGTATTTACCTTTATATGGGAAAGTCTATTTCTATTTGTGAATTCGAAATAATTGGCCCCATATTAAAATTTGTTCATGTTATCTATTTATTTAAAGACCTTAAACTGTCGTTACAGGTGTTAAACCTACTGTGATAGCAGAATCACACGCATAAAATCAAAATTAAAGCACGCAACAAAGATCTTCTGAAAAGGTGTTCTGAAATGACGTTCACTAGGTGGCAGCACTGAGACATCAGGTCTGGGCAAATGTCAAAAGTGTCAAAGCGCCTACGGACTGAATGGTGAACAAAAGAATGAAACGAAGACATCAAATATTTTAAGTTCATTGTCGAACTGGAAGACCTCTTGTCAAAGTAGCGCCAACTGGTGGCTTGAATATTCATGAACACCCTCATTGCATTGACCTTATCCAGGGACCTAAGCAAAAATCTAAATATAAAACACAGCACACACAACCCATTCCTGCACCAATCCCCGATCCACATTTATTACGAAACAAAAGAAAATATCAATAAAGAGACACAACTATAAAAGGGATTTACACTAACTGGCATAAACCAGTATAAAGCGAAATAGACCAGTATAAACTGGTTTACACCGGATCGAACGACTCAATAACAGGACATGCAAATCCGAAATGAGGGTAGGATTTTATGTTATTGGTTTGACAGTGTAGATTGTGATGTAGAAACATGGAATGAGGTTCATTCAGTGAGGAATGAATGGTTTTACGGGAATGTTTATTCAATGGATTTGTAAAACTAATATTTACTGATGCAGTTGCTCCGTGAAAGAAACGTTTATTAGTCTATTTGCACGAATATACTCGACCGAAACGGGTGAAACAACCCTTTTAAATAATACATTATTTTCGGTAGGCGACTCGACTCGCACGAAGTGAATTTATTTGTGTGCGAATCGACAATTCCAGAAATTCGTAGGTAAGCAATTGGTACGTTTTGAATTTTTATGTAATAAAGTAATAAAATTAGTTCGATTTTTTCGTATTATCTGGTAAGGATATTATACTGTTTTTATTTAAATCGTTTTTTTTTATTATTAAGAGAATCCCCTAAAAAGCCGAAAGAAAAAAAAACCAACAGACACATTGTCTCTTATTATTAGATACTAAGTTGGATATTATATACCAACGGACCAAGCCCGGGTCGACGGTGCATTGTGTTCCACGCGCGCCTCAAAGAGATGTCAGCATCAACTGATGGGGCCGGCAAGGGCCGATGCCTACCAGGGGTGCGGGTTGTTCGAAAGAGATACCGCGGCCCCTGACACACAGGCAACTGTGGGAACACGGGTGGGTTTTAGTCAGTAAAAGTCTGACACGCCCTCCTGCTCCATCCAGAGCGGGAGAAGTTATTTGGTGATTTCCCACCCAAAAAAAAAATACCCTTCGGGGAAAAATTCGAAGACATGTGACATCTACCAACCCGCACTGGGCCCGCGTGGTGGATTACGGCCCACTGCCTCTCACAGAGAAGAGGATTGTCATCGAAATCATGTCACTTGGTTCAAATAGATTCATTTTATATAGGTAGATTCTTTTACATATTGTGAATGAGAGAACGGTGTAGGCCTTAGAGACTAGATTTGTAGACGTTTTTCTATTCTGTACTTTCATTCCTCTAAGTACCTGGTACTTATTGACTGGCCTGCACTGTCCTCCCATACCTATTATCACTGTAATTTGAAAACATTGTAAAAGCCAATTATTTTTAAAAGAGTAACCGTGGAGTTTCTTGCCGGCTCTTCTCCATAGGAAACGACAAATTGGAACCGTGCACCTAGCTTCTGACGTTTCATAAGTGCCCATGCAGGCTTATGTGAAATAAAATATTTTGATTTTGATTTTGATTTTGAGGTCTGTGTGCTAGCAGTGGGAACATTAGAAGCTGATTATGAAGTGTGTTAAATTTCGGGAAAAACAGTTGTCATTTGTTTTTTTTTATAACTATATCACTCCTCGCGAAGAAATGCTTTAGAAAGACAGGGCAAAAAATACTTCGGTGAAGAAAAATATATTTTTTCTGATAATTGGATTGTTTATTTCTGTTACGCTGATTGAGGGATAAATACCAAGACAGAATAATTACATGAATTGATACCTTGTGTATATAACTAATACTTAGTAAGCTACCATGGAAATAACTATAAAAGAGGACATTCAACAATAATTTCAATAACACTACTTAATATTCAGAAAACGTACAAAATAAATATAATGTAATTATATCACTAGTTGTGTCCTTTAATAATTATACGATACTTTATAATCGTGATATAATTGTAGGCTGAAAAGTACCTACTTGTCATTTGAAGGCAACTTAAACTAAATAGTGCATTTGATTATAATATTGTTGCTACCGCTTTTGTTAACTTAACTTTTTACCCAGTTTCGGATAAGGCGGGAGGAAACGCCCGGGTGTTTCTACAGCGTAGATCGCCCTGAGGACACGGTGGAGGCGATCGGCGGCGGCGATCTCGGCCATGGTACGGAGCGAGAGTGCATGGGTCGCCGTCACCTCCTTCTGCGAAGCAGTAATGCTCTCGAAGAGGGAGGTGGCGCACTTGAGGGAGAGGCAGTATATGCGCCCTCACGGCCCTAGTCCCGGCCACCGTAGGCGCGGGCATGCGGACGGCGAGTAATGGGTAGCTCGCGGTTCGGTAAGGACCAAGCCCGGGTCGACGCGCGCCTCAAAGAGATGTCAGCACCAACTGGTGGGGTCCGCAAGGGCCGATTCCTGCCAGGGGCGCGGGTTATTCGAAAGAGATACCGTCGCCCCTGGCACACAGGCAACTGAGGCTGGGTTTTAGTGAGTAAAATTCTGACACGCCTACCCAGAGCGGGAGAAGTTATTTGATGACTTCCCACCATCAGAAAAAAAAAATCTATTACCCAGCCGGCCTAATTATGCAATATTTTAGTTTCTTATTCTTAACGTATCGATGTATCGGCTAAACCTTGCTCTTGAAGGAAAAAAATCATGTTTTATTTTTACATCATCTTTTCCTTAAAACTTTGGTCTTTTTTTCGTTATTTCTAGCATCAGAAACATGCTTTTTTTCTGTTTCAAAGTCGATATTCGTTAAGGGCCTAAGTCCCGTTTGGTAGCGTAACACGGTCACTTTATGAACCGTACTGCTCATTAACGGCTTGTCTTGAAGATTTGAAAAATATATGATTTTGCTATAGATTCATATAGATCATTTTGCCCAAAGTACTTTTTTTGTATGGTTAATACTTTTGCTATAAAAAAATATTTTCCAACACGCAATATTTTGGCTTCTATTCCATACTCCTACTAAACGGCTTCGTTATTTGGAAAAAAAAATACACTGAAAAATAGATAGTTAGAGGTACCATAGAATCGCCGAAGCACAATTGTAAATTAATCAAAGGAATATCCCCATTTTGAGATAAAGGCTCAGAGGTGCCCTGCGCGGGCGCGGGCGGCAGTCGTGCTTTAGCATACAAACGGGAGATGAAGATACTATGGGCCCTAATTAACATAACACCTTGACAGTTAAACAAGACCCTAAATTGTTTTACCCTGAATACTCTTATACAGCGTGTTCATTAAATATTTTGTAAAGAATGCAACATGGTATATTATTCATCATCATCATGATCATAATTTCAGCAGAAAGACGTCCACTGCTGGACATAAGCCTCCCCCAAGAACCGCGACTTAGACCGGTTCTGTGCTTCGGCCGATAAGACCGAAAGGTTCTAGAGTGGCGACCGCGTATTGGAGACGTAACGTTGGAAGGCCTCCCACAAGGTGGACCGAAGACTTGGTGAAGGCCGCAAGAATCCGGTGGATAGAATAATAGGTCTTTACCTATGAAATTGCCGTTTTGTATGAAAAAATTTAAACGAATTTTTTTCATGTATTTTTTATTTGTATTAATCGAAGTAATCACCCATGCAATCAATGCATCTTTGCCATCGCAGTGGCAGTTTATTGATGCCCTTCTTAAAGAAATCAGCTGGACGGGAGGCAACAAATTCTTCAAAGGCATTTTGTACTGCCTCTCGGGTATTGAATTTTTTTCCCGCCAAGAAGTTATCCAAATTCTGGAAAAAGTAGTAGTCTGTAGGCGCAAGGTCTGGTGAGTAGGGCGGATGACGGAGAGCTTCCAACCCCAGTTCTTGCAACTTGGAGACCGTCTGCTGTGCAGTATGAGGTCGCGCGTTGTCGTGCAGGAGCAGCGGAGACGAGCGATTGACCAATGCTGGTTGGAGATGTGCCAGCTTCTCCATCATTGTGTTCAGTTCTTCACAGTACACATCTGCAGTAATGCTCACCCCGTTTGGTAAGAAGCTGTGATGAATCACACCGGCGCTAGACCACCAAACAGTGACCATCACTTTTCTAGGGGTAAGTTTTCGTTTAGGGCATTGTTTAGGTGCTGAACCAGGATCCAACCAACTTGCTGAGCGCTTGCGGTTATCAAACAGAATCCATTTTTCATCGCAGGTAACAATGCGGTTCAAAATTCCTTCATTTGTGTGTCTGTTGAGCAGTGCAAGGCACGTCTCGACGCGTACTTCGCGCTGACGATCATTGAGTTCGTGGGGCACCCATTTGTCAAGCTTTTTTACCTTGCCAATTTGACGCAAATGGACCAATATTGTTTTGACGCTAACGTCGAAAGCTGCTGCTAATTCAGCCGTAGATTGTGTATCATCAGCTTCCACAATCGCCTTTAATTCGTCATTGTCGACCAAAGTCTTCGGACGACCGCGAGGTTCATTTTTCAGGTCGAAATTTCCAGAACGGAAGCGAGCAAACCAATAACAGGTGGTGCGTTGGTTTGTAGTGTTAGCTCCGTAAACGTCGTTGATGTTGCGTGCCGCTTGTGCCGCGTTGCTGCCACGACGGTACTCATATTCCATAATTACTCGAATTTTTAACGTATCCATGATGACGAAAAAGATTGAAATGCGATGAAAATGTAACACTAATCAATAAACAAATGACTACTTTTGGAAAAAAAAATCCATGTTTTTAAAATAAAATTAACTTGAAATTAGAATTCTTACCCAAACAAAAATTATTTTGATTTGAAATGGCCAGTACTGCAAAACGGCAATTTCATAGGTAAAGACCTAATATATTATTAAAGAATATTTCTTACCCTTTACTCGGAACTCTGTGTGCTCCATTTTGTCTATGGATTAAAGATGTTTTTGGTGAATACCTGTAACAAAGAGATGGATGGTAAATTAAGGATTCATTCTTTTTTTTTTTTTCAAAGTAAACTACTGTCTTTGTAGCGGCACTACACAAAAATACTTCGCAACAATATGTAGAAATACAAAAAGAAAAGTGGCGCCATCTACAACGCCCCAGGCGAACTACGCAAAGACGCACGTCATAGAAAGCCTAGATCGCGCAGTTAAAGTTTACCGCGCGATTTTGATAGGTACAACATCCCGACATCAACCATCGGGCAGTTGCCCACCAGACACACCAGTCTGGTCGGAGGATCCTCCCTTTTCCATAGAGTATGAGCGAACTTTACACCCTGTTCCTCATACCTCTATATCTTTTCTTTGGCCAAAGAACGACCCAGCCCTCTGGTCACGTGAAGTGTCGACCAGCCGGCGAGAAATTTCCTTAAAAAGGAGACGTGCACTCGGGCCCCATGACCCGAGCGTTTCGACCCCAAACGTCTCAAAACTGTAGTTACTCATAAGGTTAGTATTTACGCCGCTTGCTATTCTTCGTTCGTCCTGAAGTTTTGTTCCACATTCCAAAAAATTCTTAGTTTGCCCCATATCACTATTGAAGTTGTGCTTCGTCCCAAATTACAGACATAAAAAAATATAAGATGTAATTTGAACACGCTAACCATATAAGGATAAACAGGAAATATAATCTCGGTCTGTATCTATGGCTAGATTAAAGTAGATTTAGTACGTATTTAGTCGATAACCTTAATAATATTATTGAACTCTCTAATGTAATGATTGCGCTTCTTTAACCTCAAATTGCTATTTTTGTGTCCTAAAAATACTAAATATCCAAGTAACTGCGACCGACTATGAGAAAAGTCCTGAAAGTTAATAAAATAGGTCAATTATTTAAAGAGTGCACCATTATAAGCACACAAAGTTATTAAAGGGTCACTAATCTAAAACAGGGTTGATCATTAGAAGGTCAATAAGTTGTAAATATTTATTTCAACTTATTGACTACATTGGCTGTGTTGTGGTTATTAGCCACCAGTGGCTGAAATTCAGCGTTTTACACAATCAAAATGATCACCTTGGATATTTCACGTGTATATGAAAATCTGGTCACAAACACTTGAAGGGCTTTAAGGGTTTGGCAAACAAATAGTAATATTTATTTATTTATTTCCAAAACACTTCGAGTATTACATACGTGATTTAAGCCACACAACGAAAACCTCTCAGGGTTTATCTGTTGATGGCGAGCCACTCATTTCAATAAAAACACAAAAAAAAATTATTAACAATTGTACACGAGAGTTTGACAAAAACAGTATAACACTAGACATAAGACAATATTGAAAAAAAAAAGAAAACACAACAACAAGCAATAATAACTACATTGAGAAATGTTGTGCAAGGAAACATTTTGATTTATACTTATAACTTTTCGAATATTTTTATTTATCAATTTGTTCACATTTGAACTATTTTTATTTCAATTAAACTAACTACAGCGAATAAACTAAAACAAAGCGTCAAAAAACTCATCCGCATCGCTGTCGACTGGTAATGTACCCACCCAATAGACTGTCGGCATTACCACGTTGTATAGCAATGCTCAGCCTCTGGCCAAAGTAAAAACCAGCCCTTGGGTCACGGGAAGTGTCAACCAGCCGTTTGGAGATTTCCTTGTAGAGAGCATGAGCACTCGGACCCCACGGCCCGAGGGTTTCAACCCCAAACGGCTCGAAAATATAATTACCAATAATATTGTTATACTTTCGCCGCTTGAGGTTTTCCGCAGCCGCAGCGGCAACGCCAGCACAGCACACCGACCCAGGAAGATGGGATGGCGCAAGAGTATCGACACACGTTGCATCCCACACTAAAGGCCTACCCATCTTCCATGGAAATAAAGACATGCCGTCCGGTCTCTTGCCATCGTCGCGTGCCAAGCCAATGGGTTCTAATACAGCTGGAACGCCGACGGTGACAAGAGCTCGTCGGATGATGTCGTTAATGTTCGCGTGCCGCGCTAAGCGACCCGCACTTCGGCTGCAAGATAGGCCGTGGTGTCCGAGACTGTTGACAACTTCGCCACAGTGACAGCGATGAGGAGAACAACATGGTGCTCCTAATCGTAGGGAGGCAGCGAGGCGGAAAGTTGTGTCGTCGAACAAAGTGCCAACTTTTCGAATTAGTTTTGTAAAGCGTTTGCAAGTCTTCTGGAAGTTTATTTAGAAAAACTGGTACTAAATAACTTGGACTAAAAGTATATTTTTACCTCGGTTTTACGTTTCCGTAGCGTACTATTGTCTGATATTTAGCTGTATCCGGTCAGACTGGAAGCCGACCCCAAAAGGCAAAAGCTAGTTGCCTATTAGCCTAGTTCTCCAATAAGTGCTAATCCCCACTAGTTTTAAGGCGAATCTCATAAATTCCTGACCCGATTTGATCACAGTTTTCACCATCCAATAGAACGAAAAACCTATAACATTTCATCGAAACCAATTCTTCCCACACCCTTCCTACAACGAAGTTATTCACCGTTTCCCCCATGTCCTATATAAAACACGTGAACAAGTTATAAACCCATCGAATTCGGTTAGGTTACCGTAACCGCACCGTATAATACGGTAATCCGGCTCGCCAGACGTTTATGAAGCCTTAGTAAATACGTCGATACTACTACGCAAATGTCCTATAGGTAGGCAGGCACAAATTGAAGTTTATTCAGTACCTACCTACCTTTAGTTTTTAATGAGAAGTGAACCTTCCGTGTGGTGCCGGACGTAAAAGAATAGCACCATCCCATTTCTTCCCGTGGGTGTCGTAGAAGGCGACTAAGACCCGAGCTCACCAACTACAACATAACCATTGATTACGTAACCGTCCTGTTAGCATTAAACATATGTTTAAACAAACAGCGTTTTTTTCGAGTTCACTATTCAATTCTACCCAACGGTTAAATAACCGAACGTTTTTGAATGAGTGAGTCGAAAATGACCGAATGATCGAATGTTTTAACATTACTTTGTGAGAGACGCCACGACAAATGCCGAAAAAAAATGGGGTCGGATGCATCTGGCTGACAAATTTAATGCTTTCGGCAGTCACTGCAAACGTGTTTGGCTATTCAAACTTCTTTTCAATTAAATCAAGTAATTCCAGAGCACTAACTACGTTTGTATGTACGAAATCTTGTACCAAATACTTTCTAGTCATATTCCTCGAAATTATTGTGCCGTGTTTGGATTATACGGGAGTGCACAAAATTATATATTATCTTCAAAATCATCTAACACATTATCCTCATCAAATAAGAAGTAACTCAAAGCGTGTTGCATTTTTATTTTATAACTAAAAGTGATTCACAATGCAAAACTTCAAACCAGAAAGCATAAACCAACGGTTAAACTGAGTTGGCCACGTCGTTTAACTTAACCATCCGATTACAGTGCTTAACCAATGGTTAGTGCGTGGAGAACAGCAAAATATTGTTAATCAGCCGGTTATGATTTAACCGGCTGTTTTAAATTTAACCATGTGTTGGTGATCTCGGGTCTAAGGGACTTACTAGAGAATGGGCAGCAGCGTTCTCTATGCATTTTACCACCATACTGCGATCGCCAACCCGCCTGCCAAGCGTGGCGATTATGCCAAATCCCCTCTTTTTGGGGGAGGCCTATGTCCAGCAGTGGACGTCTTTCAGCTGAAATGATGAACCTTAAGCTGAATCTAGTTCAAATTTTTTGTATACAAACTTTGGGAGTGTTTTACTCCACTGTCTGACATGGCACATCCAAAGTAAAATATGATATCTTTTTGTCTATTTAACCATTTATGCACACACATATAAAAAGACAAGAAGAAAGGAACAGAAAAATACAAAAAAAAAACCCATAAAAACCCATTAAAAACTTAGGAGTCAACAAAGATTCGTTTTTCTTGCTAATTGTACTTAACTTTGGGTGTGTTTAAGTAATAAAAGAAGTGTAAAATCTCCAAAACCAAGTCGGTACCGACAAAGTTCAATTATTGAAAAGTTCAGTAAATTTTATTGGTCATTGATTTATGCATTGGCTTTTTCATAAAACCCGATCTTCCAAATGACTTTTCTTTATTTTTTCGCGAATTTTTTACTTTATATGATCCTGCATCTCACTCAATAACGTTGTGCGTGTAGACTAGCATCTAACTGCTCATCACTGATACTATCTCTGTCGGACACGAAGCCTGATGAGACAGCGTGATTTTTAGCCAGGCCCACCAGTGAGTTCGAGCCCGCGACTAGGTTCCCCTTAAGAACAGTGGTAGCCCAGTGGTAAAAGCCGCGGCTTACGATTTGCAGGTCGTAGTGGCACTTCACTTTGTGTAAATTATCATCACCACCGCTCTCAAAACGGTGAAGGAAAACATCGTGAGGAAACCGGCATGTCCTAGAACCAGAAATTCGAAGACATGTGACATATACCAACCCGCACTGGGCCCTGCGTGGTGGACTACGGTCTACACCCTGTCACCGACAGGCCTGTGTCTTAGCAGTGGAAACTTTATGTGTTGATTATGCTATGCTAAGAACCTTAAGATCCAAGGTAATCGATATAGCCTGAAGAGTAACAAAACTTCTATTCTCTTCTCGTCTACTGTCACTACACAATGCTCAAAGGATGGACGATTGCCCTAAAAAATTGGAAGAGACACCATGACGGAAGGGCAGCAGGGTGTGGATGTGGAGCTGAGTCACCATGCATGCTACACCTCCTATCCTGCCCACTGCGCCCCAAAACAAGATTGTCGGTTCAAATCTGGGCAAACACCAATGTGTCTATTCAATTTATTAACTTAGCTTATGTAGGTACAACTAAATATTTCAATGTTTATATTAATTTATTTCAATATAATTTAAATCTAATTTACATAATTGAATGTATTTTTATTTACTTAACTTATTTCAATTTAATTTAAATACAATTGATGTTAAGTACAATCGACCTTGTGAGGGCCGCAGGAGTCCGCTGGATGCGGGAAGCACAGAACCGGTCGAAGTGGCGGAGCTTGGGGGAGGCCTATGTCCAGCAGTGGACGTCTTTCGGCTGAAATGATGATGATGATGATGATGACAATTGATCTCGTCACGATTAACATAGTTTATAAGATAATGATAAACTAACAAAATATGGGCTGGTGGGGTCCGCAAGGGCCGATGCCTGCCAGGCGTGCGGGTTGTTCGAAAGAGATACCGCGGCCCCTGGCACACAGGCAACTGAGGGAACACGGGTGGGTTTTAGTCAGTAAAAGTCTGACACACCCTCCCGCTCCACCCAGAGCGGGAGAAGTTATTCGATGATTTCCCACCCAAAAAAAAATATAAAAAAAATATGGACAATTTAATAATCTGAACTGAAATTCTAGAATAGTGTAGTATGCTTTCCCTTCTAGCAGTATCTTTAATTTATTTTTTAATTGACGGACATTAAGCTCCTTTCAACTATTTGGGAGTTTATTGAAAATTTTAGGGGCCATACAGAAAACATTCTTGTGCATTAATGCTGTTTTCGATCTATGTAGACAGAGAATACTGTAATCGCGTCTACTATGATTGCAGTCGCAAGCAGACAAATTTTTCGAGACATTTGACACAGAATTAGCAATAATCTTTAAAATTATTCAGATTCTGATGAAAAGTGTGTTAGATACAGATGCCACCACATCAAGCTACCCAATATGTCAAATTTCTTTGATAGTTTTTCAACTTTATTACAAAAGATTAAGGGCCTACGTCCCGTTTGGTAGCGTAACACGGTCACTTTATGAACCGTACTGCTAATTAACGGTTTGTCTTGAAGATTTGAAAAATATATGATTTTGCTATAGATTCATATAGATCATTTTGCCCGAAGTACTTTTTTTGTATGGTTAATACTTTTGCTGTAAAAATATTTTCCAACACGCAATATTTTGGCTTCTATTCCATACTCCTACTAAACGGCTTCGTTATTTGGAAAAAAAATACACTGAAAAATAGATAGTTAGAGGTACTACAGAATCGCCGAAGCACAATGGTAAATTAATCAAAGGAATCTCTCCATTTTGATATAAAGGCTCAGAGGTGCCCTGCGCGGGCGCGGGCGGCAGTCGTGCTTTTGCATACAAACGGGAGATGAGGATACTATGGGCCTTAAGATTCAAGTTCAATTGGGATAATTTGACAGATTGGGATTGCTTGATGAGCTGGCGTCCTCAATTAGGGTGCCGAGCCTGACGGGTCAGTTTCGTTCACTGTTCAGAAATAAAGAGCGCCCAAAGAATAATGTTCACTTCAAAGAACATCCAACATTCTTTTGACACGTCTAATAAAAAACAAATAAAAATAACCCACTTATAAATAGAAAGGCTAACTTCTAAAGGTGTTACAAAAATAATATCGAGTACAGTCGGTGACAGATTGTGACGCATCGCCTTTGTGGCGGTCAAAGTAAACAGTAATTATTGGTGTTGACTGTACTTTGGAAAATACTTCAATAGCGGAGTCGTTTTTAGGGTTCCGTACCCAATGTGTGCAAACGGGACCCTTTTACTAAGCCTTCGCCGTCCGTCTGTCTGTCTGTCAAAGGGTTGCATATCATGAACCGTAATACGAAGACTAGACAGTTGAAATTTCTTTGCAGTTTTCACAGATTGAGTATTTCTATTGCTGCTATACACAGAAATATAAAATAGAGTATTTTTTTTTTGTTTTTGTGCTACGTTATTATAATGTCGTTTATTTAATTATTATTTATTTATTATAATAATTATTATCAAACAATATTTTAAAATAAAAACAAATTAAGTATTTCCGTAAGCTTTTAATGTCTGAAAAGTTTAATAACGAAATGACATTCATTCAAACTCAATGAAAATAATTTCAAACATACTTTCTAAATTAATACCTATTACCTACAATTGTTCACTTTCCGCCTACATACACGATAATTTGTTACCCTTCTAATTATCACAATTCTCTTACGCATCAGTCAGTAAAATACCTACACGTTGTAATAGTACATACGTATATACGAGTAGATAAATAAGTTTCATTACATTAAAAAAACAACCGACTTCCAAAAAAACACTACAAAGTGAAAAATAACTTTAATTTCGGAAGTCGGTGTCTTTGGAGCTGTATTTGAATTTTTTGTCACCGCCTTCCGAAATTAAAGTTATTTTTCACTTTGTAGTGTTTTGTGGAAGTCGGTTGTTTTTTTTTTGGAAAAAGTTTTTATTTTTCACTTTTTAGTGGTTCACATGTGCTTACCCCTTCACAGCATACCGGCGTGATGTTATGTTATGAACTGGTGTAAGCAATAGACAGACATGCGATTTCGGCAATCCCAGTCCATTTGCTATCATTTATTGAGGAGTTCCGTTGCCTATCTCCGAAGTTCTTCATTAGATCTTCACCAAATTGAAATGAGACCACTACGAGAAAGTACTCTTCCAAAAAATACCCAAATCGCTTCAAATGTGCTTATAAAATTTGAAGAGTTCTCTCTATTTCTCCAGGATCCCATCATCAGATCCTGACTTGATGATCATGGGACCACCTGGAAAGTATACCCTTTCAAACAAAGAAATCAAAAACCAAATCGGTTCAGCCATCTTCGAGTAATCGGGGAACATACTTAAAAAAAAGGTTCCGAATTGAGAACCGCCTCCTTTTTGAAGTCGGTTAAAAATTAAAGGGGTTCCCCATACAAGAAACGTGTTGTTTTTTTTATAAGTAGGTAGTGTTAAATATTGCACCGCGGTACGGAACCCTTTAATTTTCTTCTCACAAAGCGGTTAAGGAAAACATCGTGAGGAAACCGGCATGTCCTAGAACCAAAAATTCGAAGACATGTGACATCTACCAACCCGCACTGGGCCCGCGTGGTGGATTACAGCTCACTCCCTCTTGAAGAGAGAAGGTTTGTATCCCACTAGTGGCTGTTTGATTTTACAGTGACGAGCTGATCTGATAGGCAAGATGCTAGGCTCAAAATGATGTTTTAAATAGGTAAGTTTAGCCTTAAAATTACTTTTATTTGCGTCATTTTTGAAGTACAGAAGTACAGCAGGGCCTAAATTCACGATTCCTTACTTGAAACCACGTCAATCACACACCACATCTGCTAATAACATATTAATAATATCGACAAATTGTCTTGGAACATACAGAATACGACATTTCGATTCCTTACCGTTGCATTGGTTTCTAAAAAATAATAGTTTTATAAACTAAAAAACATGCAAAAAGCGTGGGGTGCTTTTTGTAGTATTTTGATAATCAATTAATGTCAAGCACCCCACGCTTTTTAATTGAATTAAATTATTTTCTCCTTTTTTAGTTTGGTTTTTAAAGCGTGTTTTTTAGTTTTTTAAACTATTATTTATTTTCTATTTTTTAGTTCTGCTAACTACAAAAACGTGTTTTTTTTTTCCTTTTTTTTAATTTTTCTCAATTTTTTTTTAAATTATTGAATAGTCATCGGTCCTCGATAAGTTTACAAAGTTTCAATGAAATCTAACCGTTTAAAGTGGGTCAAAATGAGTCGGTTACAAACAAACAAACATACAAGTGAAGCATTAGCTTACACGCTTTATATTAATAAAGCGTGTAAAAACACGATATTGACGTAGTTTGAACGTAGTAAGATTTCGCGGGGAAACATTATAACCCAATGACTATAATACAATATAGTGGTTTAATACAACAAAGATGTTATAACCATACAGAATTGGAGCCAAGAAGAACAAGACTTTTTTTTTGGATGGCAAATCATGAAATAACTTCTCCCGCTCTGGGTGGAGCAGGAGGGCGTGTCAGACTTTTACTGAGTAAAACCCACCCGTGTTCCCTTAGTTGCCTGTGTGCCAGGAGCCGCGGTATCTCTTTCGAACACCCCGCACCCATGGCAAGAAGAACAAGGCTCAGAATGGCTGTTAATGCCCATAGACATCTAAAACTCGAAAGGTTCCCATTAATTACATAGGACTTAAACATAACTAGGGTTGTCAGGTCTTAAAACTGAAAAGCCGGACAGACCAGTCTGTTTAGCCGGAAATTTGGGTAAGAAGGCCGGACACCCTTTATTTTTGAGTCTTAGTATAACACTAAAATTAAAAAAAAATGTTAAACAAGGATTTTTTTCTCATTTACCATAAAACCTTCTTAAATTCAAATGAAACAACAACAAAATTTAATGAATCATTCTTGTTTAGTGATACAAGGTTAGGCGGGCGGAGCGGAAAAAAACACATGGCAAATGTAAAAATATTGTCAAATTTAAAAAGCGTAACAAAAGCCATATAATTTGGCCGTACACGCAACCAAAAAGCCTGACTGTGTCCGGCTTTATCCGGACACCTGGCAACGCAAAACATAACTGACAAAATGTGGGTGTACTATACGAATACCTTTGCCCAACCCTAAGGGGAAACAAGCCGTGATTTTATGTTATACTAGCTTCCGCCCGCGATTTCGCCCGAGTGGAAGTCGGAAATTATCCCGCGGGAACGTACTACCGTGATAAAAGTATCCGATATGTTAATCTAATTTATAATCTATCTGAGTGCCAAATTTCATCCAAATCCATTTAGTAGTTTTGGCGTGAAAGAGTAACAAACATCCATGCAACCATACATACAGACTTTCGCGTTTATAATATTAAGGGGAACCTAGTCGCGGGCTCGAACTCACTTGCGGTCCTGGCTAAAAATCACGCTGTCTCACCAGGGTTCGTGTCCGATAGAGATAGTATCAGTGATGAGCAGTGAGACGCTATAGTCTACACGCAAAATGTTATTGAGGTAGATGCAGAATCATTTATAATAAAGCATTCGCGTAAAAAATCAAGATATGTCCTTTGGAAGATCGGTTTTTATGAAAAAACCACTGCATAAATCAATGACCAATAAAGTTTATTGAACTTTACCATAATTGAACTTTGTCGGTACCGACTTCGTTTTGGAGATTTTACACTTCTTTTATTACTTAAACACGCCCAAAGTTAGGTTAAATTAGCAAGAAAAACTAATCTTTGTTCGCTCCTTACTTATTAATGGCTTTTTAATTTAGTATTCTGTTTCCGTACAGACAATATTAATAATGAGGTAAAACCATACCATGTCTAATTTTTGATGTACATTGTCGAACAGTGGAGTAATACACTTCCGAAGTTTGTATGGAAAAATGTGGACTTGTTCCACCTTAAGTAAGGATTATGTAAAACCACAAGTTTTTTCGATGTATTGCGACTTTCCACTTGAAACTGAATCTTAAAATGTTTTATAATAGAAGAAGTGGTAGCAGCAGATAGATGGGCTGGTTCACATAGAGGCTATCATTACTATCTATATCTTCTCGTCTCAAATACCCCAGTGTCTCTTTGACCAGTGCGTGTTGCCAGTGATGACCTATGGCGCTGAAACGTGGTCGCTCACAATGGACCTTACCAGAAGGCTAAAAGTTGGCTTGGAGTTTCCTTACGTGATCGAATCAGGAATGAAGAGACCCGCAGGAGAACCAAAGCAACCGACTTAGCCTGAAGAATCGCCAAACTTAAGTGGTAGTAGGCAGGGTACATTGTTCGCAGAACAGATGGCCGATGGGGCCGAAAGGTTCTGGAGTGGCGGCCACGTACCGAAAGACGTAGAGTTGAGAGGCCTTCCACAAAGTGGACTGATAACCTTGTGAAGGCCGCAGGAATCGGCTGGATGCGGGAAGCACAGAACCAGTCGAAGTGGAGGAGTTTGGGGGAAGCCTTTGTCCAGAAGTGGACGTCTTTCGGCTGAAATTATGAATGACGACCTCTGAAATTTCAGCCAAAACGTTCATGGGCAAGCATTTACGAATAAATGCTTAGAAATTTGGATAAAAAGGCAAGTAATACTTCTAAAAAGAAGATCAGATAGAAACGGGTCACTTCGTTCGAATAAAAGGGGCAATCTGTGTCTGACATCTTCACATTAGACTTTTTATTTGGTATGTATGTCTTTTTTAATTTGCTTGCTAATGTTTTTAAAATTTCACCACATTTTTGTCTAAATGCCGTCTTTGACAGTCGTTACGGGTTGTCAGAAGCCCGAAAGTCTGACAACTAGTCTTACAAGGTGTATTGTGTTACTCAGTTACTGGGTTGTGGAGGTCAGATAGGCAGTCAGTCCATGTAAAATGCTGGTTTTCAGCTGCATTTGGTTAAACTGGAAAAGGCTGGAAAAATGATGATGATTTTCGTCTAAAGGAGGTATGTTTGATGAATGCAGGATTATTGTCAATTAGGAAATCTAGAATATGCGTAGCAAATTTGCAGCTTGTTTTGGATTTGTAACTGTTTGGTACGCAGGATGGCAGGGACATCAACGGGCATACTGAAACCATGAATTCAGCACTTGATTCTAAGTTTTTCGTCAGTTAACAAAAAAAAAATCTGCTGTAGGCATTGATATGCAAAAACCTAAGATGCACTGCAGTCTTGAACAACAGTAACACTCAAAACTGTCCCCAATTATATATCAGTGGTTAAAGTTATGATGAAACACATTTTTTTTGCAAATTCAACCTTACACGCATGACTTAAAGTGGTTTTTATTACAAAGCAATGCCCAAAAAGACTGAACGATGACTGACCATTTAACACCTGCGCACATTGCGTCCTATTTATGTAGACGTTTTTGAGACGCTGATTGTGTATCTCGGGATTTTTGTATACTCGTATCAATGGCTGTAGGTATTTTTATATATTCACCTTGTATATTGATATACAAAAAACCTGCGTAGGTATTCCTACGCGGTCAAAATGTATGGAATAATTTGAACGCAGGGTGTTCAGAATCCATGTACTGAATCCGTGGTCACAGGTTGTTATAATGGTACTAGGGTTCATTCCTACAGGGAAGTGGTTCGAATATCCTATTTACAGATCATTTTATTCCATGTAATTAAACATCAAAAACACAAAAATACTATGTAATAAATAAATAATAGTTTAAAAAACTAAAGAACACGCTTTAAAAACTAAACTAAAAAAGGAGAAAATAATTTAATTCAATTAAAAAGCGTGGGGTGCTTTTTGATGTATTTTAATAATCAATTAATGTCAAGCACCCCCACGCTTTTCAATTGAATTAAATTATTTTCTCCTTTTTTAGTTTGGTTTTTAAAGCGTGTTTTTAGTTTTTAAACTATTATTTATTTTCTATTTTTTAGTTCTGCTGGTTAGCAAAACTGTTCTTTTTTACATTTTTCTCAAAAAAAAATTAAATTATTGAATTGTCATCGGTCCTCGATAAGTTTACAAAGTTTCAATGAAATCTGACCATTTAAAGTGGGTCAAAATCGCTCTCTAAGGAGTTGGTTACATACAAACATACAAACAAACATACAAGTGAAGCTAATATAAAGCGTGTAAAAATATGACAATGGTGTGCAATCAATATTTCCTCCTGTGAGTTTTCACTTGTCACATGATCTGACCAAAATTATGTCTGGACTTTAAAAGAGACTGTGACCTCTGAATATGTTTCGCCAGTTCTTCTCAGAGGTAGTCAAATAGGAAACGCCAACCTATCTAGTTTTTAAAACATGGTTTACGTGTAAAAGTGTTTGTACAAACCTACTTACAGAAATTAAATCATCAATTCGTCAACATTTTCCTGCCCTTCATAATCAGCTAATAATCGTCTCACTGTTGGGACACAGGCTTCGTCTCTGTGAGAGGGAGTTGGCCATAATCCACCACGCGAGGGCCCAGTGCGAGTTGGTAGATGTCACTTGTCTTCGAATGTTTAGTTCTAGGACATGCCGGTTTCCTCACGATATTCTCGTGCCCTTATACCAATTTGAAGTTGTTGCAACATGTCTTTTATTAAACGACTTCAAAAAGAAATGAATTTTTTTATGTATGTTCGGGCATAACTTCATCATATATAGACAGATTTGCAAAGTTATTTTTTTTTACGAAAGGGGTTTATTCCTAAATGGTCCCATTTAAATTTCGTATAGATCTGATGTTGAGTTTCGGAGACAGACAACGGAACTCGTCAAAAAATTACAGCAAATCAACCGCGATTGCTGCTATCGCATAAATATACATTGTTTTGACCCCAAGGATGATGAAATTTCGAATTGGTGTGGGGTAGGTACTTAAACTAAAAAGTGAAAAAAAAAGCAACTGACTTCCAAAAAAACACTACAAAGTGAAAAATAACTTTAATTTCGGAAGGCGGTGACAAAAAAATTAAATACATATCCAAAGTCACCGACTTCTGAAAATAAAGTTATTTTTCACTTTGTAGTACCTATTTTTTTGGAAGTCGGTTGTATTTTTTTTTAGTTTTCTTCCACAGTTCTCTATTAGTCCTCGTCGCCTTTTTAACCATATCATCATTCACACAGTCCATTCATATTTTTTAGATATTCAAAGTTATCTTAAGACTTTTCCAAAGTAATTGAAGATTTTGAAACTTGTATTTTGAGAAATCAATATAGAATTTTCGGAGGAGACTACACTATCAGGTTATTTAAAATCTCAATTTCAGCATTTTATTTCTACGTTCTTGTTAAAGGCTGGACAAAGGAAAACAGAGGAAGCTATTTTAATTAATAAAATTAACTTTGCAACTATAGTAACTAGTACAAGTTTTGTGGCAACACTCTATAAGAATCTTACTACTGTACCACTTTTAAACGGACAATTTCTGGAGAGTACAAAAGTGTATATATTTATGTATTCAAATATTTTTAATTCATCTTCTAAATTCATAATTACTACCCATCAGAAATAATTCTTAATATCACCATAAATGAGAATAAATTCATAATTTTAAGACGCACTTTTAAAATACCTCTGTTTAAAATACCTAAGCATAGGTACATTGCTACTTTTAAATCCTCTAAAAAAAAATCTTAAGCATAGTTGTATGACTAAGTTCACAACCCTTAATTTGAATACTTTTTTTTCCACAAAAACCTAGAGGAATCCGTAAATAATATGAGTATTTACTTCTATTTGAATAATAATAAATTCTACTTACGTGAAAATTCAAACTGACACTTTATATTTTTTTAAAGGCAACAACTTATACACAGGGTGCGGAGATACTGTCCGGTCGCAGCCTACTGTATCGTTTATATAGGGGGTGTAGCGCCGCGAAGCAACGTGGTGAGGGCTGTTTGATGAGCGGAGCGGGAAGATGAGCGATTTAGTTACGTTTTTTATAGAGTATGTTAGATTAAACGATGGACATACTTTAAGGGGGTGTGGTACTCATGAAATATACAACTTTTAATATGGAGTGGATACCAAAATATAAAGAAATCTGCTGTTCCCTACATTTTTTCCAGTTTTGCGAACAGAACTGTATAGAGCCGCTTTATTTTCGCGATTTTAGTGTTCGTCTCTTAGTAAAAGTTTTTCATTTTCATGAGTACTATTCTCCCTTAAAGTATGTCCCTCGTTTAACTTAACACACTGTGGATATTGAATTAATTTATTTGTTGCAAATGCAATAATGCTGCAGCATTTTGGGCACCTTTTCTGATGACAACGTTGAAGACGAATTTTTGGTGCTCTATTATTCTTTTCTTTTTTATACTTGTACATTTTTTTTAAGACTGTACTTTTAAATTATATAAATATTTTAAGATATCCAGGAAAAGTTGTTATTCAGTGCGCAAACTTTAACCATGAATTCAGCAAACCATTCTAGAACCCCCAGCAAAGAAATGTTTCGCCAGTTTTACAAAAAAAAAATCAGCTGTTTCATAGAAAAGTGTACCAAATACCTACGCGGTCAAAATGTATGGAACAGCTCATTTTTTTGTATAACTGACGAAACATTTCTGCGCTGGGGGGTTTAGAATGATATGCTGAATTCATGGTTACAGTTTGCGCACTTGATAAAAACTTTTCCTGTATAATAACAAATGTAAAAATGTGTCAATAAAAAAATTAAAATTGTTTAGGCACTATTGATACATATCATATTAGTAAATTAGATATAAAAAAGATATTATAGATACTAAAAGAAATTATCCTGTTACTGTGATATATACTGTTCATAAAAAAAATCATAATTATGACTATTAAAGTGTAACACATCAAACAAAAGATTTTTTTTTGGTGTAAAATAAAATAAACATTTATTTCTCTTCTAGTGTATTTTCACTTATTTTTTTTATTTCTGAGCGTGGTTTCTTGGGTTTGGTCACAACTGTAATGAATTAGCAACGGCCTGCAGCCGGCATTTTGGAGAACTACGACAATAGACTCGTCCCCTTTAATGTGGGACTATGTAATTATATGAATCACGCGAAAAGTGCCTCTGCCTAGCCCTCCAGCCAATATAACAGTGATGGTACGTCCCCATAATGGCACTGTATTCCCGTCGTCTTCCTTCCCTGAAGTAAACCAGCCAAAATGTCCTCCCTAAGGCACACTATCCCGACTATAGCCTCAATTGAATTAAACTTCTACTCATTTATCATGTTATCATTATATGTAAAAAATGTATTCATAATTATTGGATAATAGTTGTTCTATTGTAACGCTATGATTTACTGATTAAGAAGGGATAAAGCGTCAATCGTTCAAAAACTCCATTGTATAGCGATTACCGTAGCCAAAAATGAGGCGTAGTAAAAGGCGTAGCATTTCTTGGCGATCGATTTCTAACAAAATTACACGTTTTTCTAGTTGTGTTGAAGACCCATGTAATAGAGGGAGATTATATTTGCAATTATTATTCAGTGGTATACCTACACAACTACACACTAACATATACTTTTTTTTTTTTTTTTTTGGGTGGGAAATCATCAAATAACTTCTCCCGCTCTGGGTGGAGCGGGAGGGCCGTGTCAGACTTCTACTGACTAAAACCCACCCGTGTTCCCTCAGTTGCCTGTGTGCTAGGGGCCGCGGTATCTCTTTCGAACAACCCGCACCCCTAGCAGGCATCGGCCCTTGCGGACCCCCCCATTTGGTGCTGACATCTCTTTGAGGCGCGCGTGGAACACAACGCGCCGTCGACCCGGGCTTGGTCCTTACCGGACAGCGAGCTACCCATTACTCGCCGTCCGCAAGCCCGCGCCTACGGTGGCCGGGAATCAGCCTGGGATTCCCGACGCCCAGGGCGTCTCCCGCGGCGACACTAACATATACTCACACCACTACTTCCCATGGGGGTAGGCAGAAACTACACTACGCATTTCGATTGTGAATGGCACCTCGCAGGTCAACCAAGAAGAATGTCGGCTGCTTAAGGCCCATAGTATCCTCATCTCCCGTTTGTATGCTAAAGCACGACTGCCGCCCGCGCCCGCGCAGGGCACCTCGAGCCTTTATCTCAAAATGAGGATATTCCTTTGATTAATTTACAATTGTGCTTCGGCGATTCTGTGGTACCTCTAACTATCTATTTTTCAGTGTATTTTTTTTCCAAATAACGAAGCCGTTTAGTAGGAGTATGGAATAGAAGCCAAAATATTGCGTGTTGGAAAATATTTTTTACAGCAAAAGTAAAAAAAAACAACTTAAACTTAACCATACAAAAAAAGTACTTCGGGCAAAATGAATATGAATATGAATCTATAGCAAAATCATATATTTTTCAAATCTTCAAGACAAGCCGTTAATGAGCAGTAGGGTTCATAAAGTGACGGTGTTACGCTACCAAACGGGACGTAGGCCCTTAAGGCGGTGATTTCTTGAAAACGCTCAAAAAGATGGATTTTTAAACCAGTGCATCTCTTTAACCGTAAATAATTCTGAAAGCAAAACAATAAATGATATATTCAAGTCTTTTTTGCATACAGTGATCGAACTCAAAACATAATTAAACATACGTTAATGCATCAAAAAAATCATCAAAGCTACCTCTTAATTTTATTTAAAACCAGTTTATCCCATCAATAAAAATTATAATTATAACTAAAAATAGACCATAAAGTTTCAAATGCCAAACTGCATCCAGTGATGGATTATTTTTTATTATATAGTTAATATCTAATTTTATACGATTTTATTTGCATTTTTACAACAATGCTTGCTCATTTATAATTCGAATTTATTACAACAGATTTGAACCCGTATCGGATTGCAGTAAGAACTATTATCGCTCATAACGACAATACGACGAGTACATTTAAAATTACCAGGGCCTTATCCGGAGTTGCCAGACTACACGATATACAGGTTGAAATTGAAAATCGTCTCAATCTCTCAGTTCGTCTGTATTTTGTAGTGGTATACGAATTGGTGTAGGTTAGGAAAGTAACTACAAACAAAAAGTGATAAATATAATATATTTTACAAAAATAAAACAACCGACTTCCAAAAAAAGTGAGAAATAACAAAGTACAAAGTGAAAAATAACTCGGTGGCAAAAAACTAAAATACAGATACAGACATTGTAAGTTCATTTTCACCTTGTAGTTTATTTTTTTGGAAGCCAGTTTGTTTTTTTTTTGTAATAAAAAAAATCATAAACCTCTTAAAACTTTTTGCGTTTCGTGAGCCTTTTTTAACTTCCAGGTTTTTTCTCCGTAGGTCGCAGTAACTGAGCCGGGGTATCCCGACCAAATGGGTTATGTAAGCCCCCCATGCAGCAGCGGATCCTGCTAGATGAGGGCTAACCTAACCCATTTGGTCAAGGCGGCCGAACGTAGTGTGACACACGCGCCCGTTGGACGTCGTGGAAGGGGTCTTACACCTTACTCCCGCCGCCACCTGAGGGGATCGTGGAAGACGCACAAGTTCCCATGATCCCCGGTCTAAATGTGAGAGGGGAACACCGGGGTAGTTTTTAGTCAATAAGCGTCTGACAGACCTCTCCGCCTTCCCCAGGGCGGAGGACATCCAAGAAGATATTCCACCCCGGAATAAAGAAAAAACAGACCTGAGACCAAACACACTCGATTTGTAAGCGTATTCACCAATATTTTTAAGAGCCCAAAATAGAAATCGCAGCCAGGCGCTTCACTTTGTGTAAATAATTCCATCACCACTGCTCTCCAAACCGGTGATGGAAAACTTCGTGAGGAAACCGCCCAAAAGACCAAAAATTCAAAGACATGTGCCCCAACCCGCACTGGACCCGCCGTGGTGATTAAGCCCACTCCCTCTCAAAGAGAGTCCCAGCTGTGAGAACATTATAGGCTGATTATATACATATGTGTAAAATAAAAAAATATTAGACGTTTAATTAAATATATGCCGTCTTTAAATCGCTACCGCTTATCACTAAGTCACTACCACTAAGAGGATGTAAGAACTAGAATAAAAATTCATTCGCGCATACTTTTAATAGATTTTCCGGAGTCACTTCCAAAGTGCTGATCGTTATCTGACGTCGATTTAATAATCCTTGGTCAGATGTCGATCTTAAAAAGTGTCACTACCTTTGAATGCATTATTATCACCATATTTAGAAGCGGCAATGACAATCAGAAGGCTAAAAGTGACCCAAAGGGCAACGGAGAGGGCTATGCTTGGAGTTTCCCTGCGTGATCGAATCAGGAATGAAGAGATTCGCAGGAGAACCAAGGTAACCGACATAGCCCGAAGAATTGTCAGACTTAAGTGGCAGTGGGCAAGGCACATTGCTCGTAGAACAGATGGCCGATGGGGCTGAAAGGTTCTGGAGTGGTGACCGCGTACTAGAAGACGTAGCGTTGTAAGGCCTCCCACGAGGTGGACCGATGACCCGCTGGATGCGGGAAACACAGAACCGGTCGAAGCAGCGGAGCTTGGGGAAGTTCTATGTGCAGCAGTGGACGTCTTTCGGCTGAAATGATGACGATGATGATAATGATTTTAAAAGCAAAAAGTTTTTTTTTTCAAAGGGAATCGTGTTACACGCAGTGCCGGATTAAGCAAGCGCGGGGCCCGTAGCAAATCCAGTTGAGGGGCCCTTAATCTGCTGTGGATATGTCCAGTATAAAGTGGCAAAAAAAATTGAGCACTTAATATTGATATTTAGAAGTCACGATTCGAAATTTTCCATTTACCATTTTATAAATTTCACTCAACAAATGACAGTCAGGTGGAGGTTAAATACGGGGGGCCGCCTCTTGCGCGGGGCCCGTAGCAATTGCTACTCTTGCTTCATGGTTAATCCGCCACTGGTTACACGGGTTTACCAACAGGATTGTAGTGGTCGGATGGGCAGTTGGTCCATGAAAAATACGACCAGTATTTATGTAAGTGTACCTTCCTTCGAGGGGCTCGTGGCTAAGTAGAAACCACCGCACGGGTCGATTGGAGGTTGAGCTATATTTGCGGCGGCTGACCAGTGTACAAGGTGTAACAGAATGGACGCAAGACCTGAAAGTAGATTGTTCCTAATTGACTACTGAATCGATTTCAGTAACTTTTGATATAAGTTTTTTTTTTATAAATTATGTATTTTGCCATACCTACCTCTGATTGAGCCAAAGAAAATTCAATCTTTTTGCAGAAGAAATAAGACTCAATTTTAAATGCATAAAGTAATGCTTGGGTCGACACGTTTTTCTTAATAACATCGGTTAGCTTTAAAAAAAAATAGTTTTGGTCGTCGTATTATGCTTTTAACTCAATACTCTAATTGGGGTGTATGAGGTCTTGCGTTAATTATGTTACTCGTTGTATATGTGACCATCTTTGCATCCCTAGATTTTACCTCATTAGTCTCCGTGCCTCAGAAAGCACGTACAAAGCCGTTGGTAGATATTTGGCAGTCATTACGGATAGAAAGAGAAGCCTAGAAGCCCCAAAGTCTGACAACCCGTCTTGCCAAGGGGTATCGTGTTATCCAGTAACCAGGTTGTGAAAGTCGGCTAGGCAGTCGTTCCATGTAAAAAAAACAACCGACTTCCAAAAAAACACTACAAAGTGAAAAATTACTTTAATCTCGGAAGTCGGGGACTTTGGATACGTATTTTAATTTTTTGTCACCGCCTTCCGAAATTAAAGTTATTTTTCACTTTGTAGTGTTTTTTTTGGAAGTCGGTTATTTTTTTATTTTTTTTTAAGTTTTTATTTTTCAATTTCTAGTTAAAGTACCTACAATTCGAAATTTCATCATCCTTGGGGTCAAAACAATGCGTATTTAAGCGATAGCTGCAATCGCGGTTGACTTGCTGTCATTTTTTGAAGAGTTCCGTTGCCTGTCTCCGAAACTCATCATCAGACCCATATAAAATTTAAATGGAACCATTTCGGAATAAAGCCGTTAAAAAAAATTCAAATCCGTCTATACATGGCGGAGTTATGCCCGAACATACATTTAAAAACATGTCGAATTGATAACTTCCTTCTTTTTGAAGTCGGTTAAAAATACTAGAATTCAGCTGCATCCGATTAAACTGGAAGCCGACCCCAACAGGGTTGGGAAAAGGCTTGGCTGATGATGATAACAAAAGCATTTGTAAAGTGGGGGTGTAATTCTGAACAAATTTAAAACACTAATGAATTTATTTTTAATGGACTTCAAAAAATTATTTAATAATTAGATATCAATTCGACATTTTTAAATATATATTTTTTTTAATCTATGTTCGGGCATAACTCCGTCATATATAGACGGATTTGCAAAATTATTTTTTTGTTCGAAAGAAGTTTATTCCGAAATGGTCCCATTTAAATTTCATTTAGATCTAATTATCTATGTGTTTCGGAGACAGACACCGGAACTCTCCAAAAAATGACAGCAAGTCAACCGCGATTGCTGCTATCGCATAAATATGCATTGTTTTGACCCCAAGGATGATGAAATTTCGAATTGGTGTGGGGTAGGTACTTTAACTAAAAAAAATCCAAATAAGAAACCGAATTCCGGAAAAACACTACAAAGTGAAAAATAACTTTAATTTCAGAAGGAATTTTTCACTTTAGTGTTTTTCCGAAAGTCAGTTTTTTTTTTTTGAAAAAGTTTTTGTTAATCGTTGGCATCTTCTTAGCGTGGCCAAAAATAACACGAAAAATATATTGTACCTATACCTACCTAATTTTTGTTTTACCTGTCCGGTATACCGTTTGCAGACGCAGCAGGTCCTCACGAGTGCTGTGACATGCGCGGGTGCCTCATGAGAGATGGACAGTTATTAATCAGTTTATTTCAGAAAAAAAACCAATCCATACAAATTATAAATCATAAAACAGAGAAATAAATTATTACAATTATACAATGTTAGTATAATCGTATGCACTATTTTAGTCAACACCCATCACAATTTGCATCCAGCTCTTTGGATAGGGCAATCTGCACGAGATACAACAATCTGCAGGATACTGTTGCTACTCCCTCGCACGCGCTGTTACAGAGACGCTACTTTCTTCCGTACAACCGCCTGAAAGCCTCCGCAAACATTCCGGACGTTCTAAAATAGCCAGAGGCAGCCGCATCAGCATCCTGAAGACGTTGTTGTATTGGACACGCAGAGCACTAGCAGCCAGGCGCGTAAAGTTTACCCACAGACTGCTCGAGTGTAACGATTGGCAGTACGCCTTGAAAAGACGAATTTTCACTTCCCTCGAGCAGCGAGCAATCTTCCCCATGACTGCCAATGCTCTGCGCTCCCTCTCTATGTCTGCGTAATCTTACAACTCTTCTGTCACAATGTGTCCCAGATACTTGAATCTGGTCACTGAGCAGAGCCGCACCATTAGGCATTATGGGCGAAGAAAAAAACAGTAATAGATAAATAACTTCAATTTCGGAAGTCGGTGTCTTTATATCAGGATGATGCAGATATGTTTATGCTTATGCTCTGTAAATACTTATGTGAATAAATTGCGACAAGTTTACCTAAGTACCAAAATAAGTATATAAGAGACATTTGTAATGTAACTGTATGACGCACTGTTGGTCCGTAATTCCGTGTATCAAAATATGTGATTTGATTAACACATCAAAACTTATCTGAAAGGACATCTCACATACCACAAATTAATATTTTTATATGAATTATAATATAAAATCGATATAGAGCATCCTGTTGTTGTCATAATGTGTGTTTAGAGTAAGCCAAAGTTTCAAATTATTGTGTAATATAAAAAAGAAACATTAAAACAACATGAGGCATCCCCAAGCCAGCTTAAAAAAGATAGAAGCCATCTTTGTTTTTTCTTGTTCTAAATTCGGTTGCTTTTTTTTTTAAATGTTTTTACCTCAGAACTCTGTCATTTATAAACCAATTTGAAAATTTCTTCTTTGGTTTGAAAGCGTGATTTTAACGAGTGGTCCCTATTGGTCGGGTTCTGATTAGTGGTTAATGAGTTAGCTTCAATAATACATATCGTGTAATATAATAAAGAAACATTAAAATAACATGGGACATCCCCACGCCAGCTTAAAAAAGATACTTATGAAGCCATCTTTCTTTTTTCTTGTTCTTAATTCGGTTGCATTTTTTTTTAATGTTTTTACCTCAGAACTCTGTCATTTATAAACCAATTTGAAAATTTCTTCTTTGGTTTGAAAGCGTGATTTTAACGAGTGGTCGCCATACGTATCGTGTAATATAAAAAAAGAAACATTAAAATAACATGGGACATCCCCAAGCCAGCTTAAAAAAGATAGATAAGAAGCCATCTTTGTTTTTTCTTGTTCTAAATTCGGTTGCATTTTTTTAAAATGTTTTTACCTCAGCACTGTCATTTACAAACCATTTTGAAAATTTCTTCTTTGGTTTGAAAGCGTGTTTTTACTGAGTGGTCCCTGTTGGTCGGGTTCTGATTAGTGTTTAATGAGTTGGCTTCAATAATACATATCGTGTAATATAATAAAGAAACATTAAAATAACATGGGACATCCCCACGCCAGCTTAAAAAAGATACTTATGAAGCCATCTTTCTTTTTTCTTGTTCTAAATTCGGTTGCATTTTTTTTTAATGTTTTTACCTCAGAACTCTGTCATTTATAAACCAATTTGAAAATTTCTTCTTTGGTTTGAAAGCGTGATTTTAACGAGTGGTCGCCATACGTATCGTGTAATATAAAAAAAGAAACATTAAAATAACATGGGACATCCCCAAGCCAGCTTAAAAAAGATAGATAAGAAGCCATCTTTGTTTTTTCTTGTTCTAAATTCGGTTGCATTTTTTTAAAATGTTTTTACCTCAGCACTGTCATTTACAAACCATTTTGAAAATTTCTTCTTTGGTTTGAAAGCGTGTTTTTACTGAGTGGTCCCTGTTGGTCGGGTTCTGATTAGTGTTTAATGAGTTGGCTTCAATAATACGTATTTCTTCCACTTAGTTTATATTGAATCCTAGCTTCTGGTCGCGGCTATGTCCACGTGAACGTCAGAAACTATCCCACGGGCACCTGGCACCCCGGGACAAAAAAAGCCCATGTGTAGCTAGGGTTGCCAACTCTCAAAAGGACTAACCCGGGAGAGTTTAAAAAAATCGAGTAGGGACGGGGAGGAGTTGAAAGAAAGTCTCAGTCATTTATTAGTTTTTAAATTTATATTTACTTTGCTTTCGAGCAGCATATAATAATTATTGACTGTTTTTTAACTACAAAATCATAAACGTTTTTACATGAAAAAAAAGGGCTTGCTTTGCTTTCGAGCAGCATTTAATATTTGACGTCGACGACGAGACGAACAGCACCCTAATTGCGTAACTCACGATTCATCATAATTTGTTTCGTTTTGAAACAGATGGCTAAACCATTGCTTCATATGTTCGAAAAATGTGTCTGCTCAACAACGTAAATAACGCAATGAATGTTGAACTGTCAAAATAATGTCAAAATGAAACCGACTATGATTAAGGGCCCAAGTCCCGTTTGGTAGCTTAACACGGTCACTTTATGAACTGTACCTACTGCTCATTAACGGCTTGTCTTGAAGATTTGAAAAATATATGATTTTGCTATAAATTCATATACATCATTTTGCCGAGGGTACTTTTTTTGTATGGTTAATACTTTTGCTGTAAAAAAATATTTTCCAACACGCAATAATTGTAAATATAATTGCAAATTAATCAACATTTGCCAAGGAATATCTCCATTTTGTAGCTAAAGGCTCAGAGGTGCCCTGCGCGGGCGCGGGCGGCAGTCGTGCTTTAGCATACAGACGGGAGATGAGGATACTATGGGCCTTAATCGCGTGTTACGCAATTAGGGCGCAGGTTTAAACCGGCAGCAGCGCGCGGCATTGCGCGCGACGTATGCATATAATTTTCGAAAAACCGGAGAAATTATTGCATCCCGGGAGGGTTAGGAACCCTATGTGTAGCCCTTAAAACAACAGCTCGCCAGTTTTACCATTGGAGTATCGTTATAACCTAATAACTGGGTTGTGGGTTGTGGAGATTAGTGAGGCCGTCGCCCCATGTAAAATATTTGTCAAACTCAAACTCAAAGCATTTATTTCAATTAAACCATTTACAGGCACTTTTGAATTGTCAAAAAGTCGACCAGTGAAGCTAGTTGCCCATTCCAAAACGTAGATCTCTATGGAGAAGAACGGGCAAGAAACTCCATGGACACTCTTTTTAATCATGTTAAGTATTACAAAAACTTGGGTACATTATTCTTGTTGCTTCTATATGTGAGAACAATGTAAAAAAAAACAATTCTAAATATAAGATTTAAAATAAGCCATGGAAGTTAGGAGATGACCAGTCTCAACCGACGGCGCCCGTTCACGAACTTGACGCGTGGATCAGCACCATCCAGCTCAACCATTTTGTAGGGAACCGAATGATCCAACACACGCGCCACCATCAGCGAGACATTTAAGTGAGCATGACATACTCTCAACTGCCACGCTTTTTCAAGTCAACGTACATCAAAATAACATAATTAGTATACGGATGCATGGTACTCACATTTACAAAGTTTAAACAAAATGCTTCTAAATTATACAAAATTATAGTTTGCAATGTATTTGAGAAATTAATAAAATTGTATTCAGCTGCATTCGGTTAGACTGGAACTGACCCTTATTTAGTAGCGAAAAGGCTAGGCAGATGATGAAGTGTCAAGTCTGATAACCCTCGTAGACGAAATTGAAAAGTTCGTTATGTCTGTAATTTCAACAATACACCATGTAAACCATCGATGCTTTGAGGACACGGCGGAGCATCAAATCAAAAATCAAGATCAAAACAGGCCCTGCACCCTAATTGCGTAACTCACGATTCATCATAATTTGTTTCGTTTTGAAACAAATGACTATACCATTGCTTCATATGTTCGAAAAATGTGTCTGCTCAACAACGTAAATAACGCAATGAATATTGTTGAACTGTCAAAATGAAACCGATTATGATTAATCGCGTGTTACGCAATTAGGGTGCTGGTCTAGGCCATGGTACGGAGCGAGAGTGCATGGGTAGCCGTCACCTCCTTCTGCGAAGCAGTAGTGCTCGCGAAGAGGGAGGCGGCGCACGTGAGGGAGAGGCAATATATGCGCCCTCACGGTCGTAGTCGCCGCGGGAGACGCCCTTGGCATCGGGAATCCCAGGCTGATTCCCGACCACGAGCGACGTAAAGGGTAGGTCGCTGTCTGGGTGTGGATTTACAAATAATCGAATCATGGCACTCAATTTGTAAGTGGCACTATAATTTGACAACCACAGTTGCGTTTCCTGATTAATTTCTTTACATTTCTGTCAGGTACTTTTGATACAGACTATACTATACTGTTATACTGTAGTAATCTTTGCACTGGGAAATACAATTTAGTCTAATGGAAGTCATTCATTATAGTGATCTTGACTTTAAAAATAATGCATTTGAACCAGGAATCTACAGAATCTACGATGCGATTTAAAGGAAATGACAACGTGCTTATCTCGACACATCTATAATAATTATATTAATACGATTTTTATACCAAAACACTGTAAAAGACAAGCGTAGCCGGCGGCTATCATTAGTCTAATTAAGTTATTGATATAATTTTTAGATAAGAGTTGTTTAATATTTTTATAGCATTACTTATTAATAGATATGTTATTATAATCGCGGTATTTAAGGACGATATTATAATGATCATTTATGATTCAGTTTATGTTGTGTTTTTGCTGTGTTTACATAGTGAAATATTGTTTTATGTTATGTACAGAGGTCGGAGTATGTAGATTCATTTTATATACTTGCGTCAAGATATTATAATATGGACATGCCATTTTATCCATAATGTGTGGGAAGTACCGGAAAAAGTTCCGGAATTGAAATAATGGAATAAAATAAAATACTGATTTCTTTCACCATTAGCTAACACCGGTAGCGTAGATTGATATTATAAATACGTTGTTCACCTTAAACACAAATTCGTGCTAATTTCAAAATTCCGGAACAAATATCACAATAAATATGAAGTTCCGGTATTTTGGAGGCATATCCATATTATGCTCTACATTTGACGTCAACGACCTTAAATCAATCTACCTACTCCGACCTCTGGTTATGTAATACAAACTACATCAAAAAGTGGGTGAAAAAATATTCATCTTAATATTATTTTCGCGTGAAATTCAATCTAAATACATATACAGGTTGAAATTGAAAACATGCGACAAACCGAAATGGGAGATTGTACTCATCATTATGAACAACTTTTACTAAGGGACCAATGATGCAATCGCAAAAAAAAAACATCTGTTCCCTACATTTATGTTCGCATAACTCGTCAAAATGTAGGGAACAGCTGTTTTTTTTTTTGCGATTGCATCATTGGTCCCTTAGTAAAAGTTGTTCATTATGATGAGTACAATCTCCCATTTCGGTTTGTCGCATGTTTTCAATTTCACCCTGTATAGTGTTTAATACTTTATAAAGCCCGGTTAAGCAGTCACGGCCTCTCAAGGTCAACTGCGAGATGCCCGCCAAAAAAAATAAAAATCTTTATTATTAAAGAAACAAACAATTACTTACTATAACATTGTTAATGTCATAGTAAGTAATTGTTTGCTATTACTAGTCAATCTTTGGGTGATGTAGAGACAAACAGTTGTAGGTGAAAAATTAAAGAATAAATATTTATTTAAATACTAGCTGACCCGACGAATATTGAATTTGAATTCATTTATGTATGTTACGCGCAACTTTCATTTTTTACTTTCATTAGAAGCTTCTCCTGACATTAACAAACACAATTAAAAAGAATTAGCAAAATTGGTCCAGCCACGTGTGATGCGGTGACCTAGGGAAATAAGGATTCATTTTTACATACATATACTCGTAGATATACAGGGTTTTTTTTTTTTGGGTGGGAAATCATCAAATAACTTCTCCCGCTCTGGGTGGAGCGGGAGGGCGTGTCAGACTTTTACTGACTAAAACCCACCCGTGTTCCCTCAGTTGCCTGTGTGCTAGGGGCCACGGTATCTCTTTCGAACAACCCGCACCCCTAGCAGTAGATACAGGGTAAAAAAAAAATAAAAAAATACAGGGTACATTTTTAACCAGTGCACAAACTGTAACCATGAATTCAGCATATCATTCTAGACCCCCAGCGTAGAAATTTTTCGTATATGGTTATACGAAAAAAAATTAGCTATTTCATAGAAAAGTGCAATACCTACGCGGTTAAAACGTATGGAACAGCTGATTATTTTTTGTATGTAACCGACGAAAAATTTCTACGCTAGGGGGTCTAGAATCATATGCTGAATTCATAGTTACAGTTTGCGCACTGGTTAAAATTGTATCCTATACAGATAAAGATTGGTTCACATATACAAATTGTATCACATCTACACAAATAATGTCAGTATTAAACTGAGCTTTGACCAACATTTTTTTTTTTGGGTGTGAAATCATCAAATAACTGCTCCCGCTTTGGGTGGAGCAGGAGGGCGTGTCTTTTACTGACTAAAACCCACCCGTGTTCCCTCAGTTACCTGTGTACCAGGGGCCGCGGTATCTCTTTCGAACAACCCGCAGGTAGGCTTCGGCCCTTGCGGGCCCCATCAGTTGATGCTGACATCTCTTTGAGGCGCGCGTGGAACACAACGCGCTGTCGACCCGGGCTTAGTCAGCGAGCTACTCGCCATCCGCAAGCCCGCGTCTACGGTGGCCGGGAATCAGCCTGGGATTCCCGACGCCCAGGGCGTCTCCCGCGGCGACTACGGCCGTGAGGGCGCATATATTGCCTCTCACTCACGTGCGCCGCCTCCCTCTTCGCGAGCATTACTGGTTCGCAGAAGGAGATGACGGCTACCCATGCACTCTCGCTCCGTACCATGGCCTGGACCGGGGCCGGACGCGAAAGATCGCTGCCGCCGATCGCCTCCACGAGGACACGGCGGTGCTCCGCCCAAGCCGGGCAGACCTCCACCGTATGCTCCACCGTGTCCTCAGTGCGATCTTCGCAGTGGAAACACCTAGGCGTTTCCTCTCGCCTTATCCGAAACAGGAACCTCCCGAAACAACCGTGTCCGGTGAGGACCTGCGTCAGTCGGAAGGTGAGGACGCCATGCCGCCTCTCAAGCCACTCCTCAAAGAGGGGACTTACCGCCGCTATCGTGGCGTGCCCAACCTTTATTTAGTGCACACAAAAGACATACACTACACAAAAATACAATAAAATGATGACAAATAATACGAATTGAAATAAAAAACAGTGCCCATTACATCTACAAAAAGAAAAACATACTTAGGTGCTTGAAATATAGTGACACAATTACATCATTACATTCAAATTACAAGGTGCGGTGTGAGTCTCAAGGTTGCACCAAATATATGATTAAAAAAAAATATTTTCAAGTATTTTTTGCATAGAGTAATGGAACTCAAAACATAATTAAACATACTTTAATGCATCAAAAAAATTATCAAAGTCACTTCTTAATTATCTTTAAAACCAGTTTATCGTTTCAATAACAATAATAATTATAATTAAAAATATACCATAAAATTTCAAATGCCAAACTGCATCTAGTGATGGATTATTTATTATTAAATAATATCTAATTTTATACGATTTTATTTGCATTTTTACGACAACGTAATGCTTGCTCATTTATGATTCGAATTCATTACAACAGATTTTAACCCGTATCGGGTTGCAATAAGAACTATTATCGCTCATAACGACAATATTTAAAGTTACCAGGGCCATAAAACAGAACAAAAATCACGCGTATGAAGTCGCGAGCAGAATCTAGTTACCTATCTCCAATCTTACAGAAATGGCCCGGGGATTTCTACAAAACAGACACAATTAATTAATCAAACATACAAAATGGAAACAAAAAATTAATGAGTCCATCGTGACGCATTTTCTCGGAAATTCAGTGTTTCCGGTTGAAATGAAATGGAAAATGAGTTCAATTTGACATAGATGGAAAGATGGACGAAAAACGTGTGATTACGTCATTTTTAGAGTTCCGTAGGTACCTACATCTAAAGGAATAAACGGACCCCTTGTAGTATCATTTCGTTGTTCATCCTTTCTTCCGTTCGTCTGTCTATCTGTCAAGATACTTTCTCAGGAACGCATGGACGTGTCAAGTAGAAATTAATATTAAATTCGTATGTTAGCTCCAAGAGATCTTAGACCTACTACGATGATACCAGATACTACTGTATCGGCACCACAGAAAATACTTCGCAACAATATCTAAAAATACAAAAAGAGGAGTGGCGCCATCTACAATTCCATAGGCGACCTACGCAAGACTCACGTCACAGAAATCCTACATTGTGCAATCAGAGTTTACGGCGCAAATCGCATAGGTACAACATCCCGACATCAACCGTCAGGCAGTAGCCCACCAAACAAACCCGTCTGATCGGAGGAACCTCCCTCTACCATAGAATATAGTGAACTTTACACTCTGTTCCTCATAACTCTATACTACGATCGTTTCTAAGTCAATGCTACACAAGAATACGGCTATATATGAGACCTATTTTGATACTCGCAAGACATCAAAAGGGTACTTCCTGTTGACCTAGAACCATGAAGTTTGCCAAGAAGTAAGCCCGCACAGCAAAAAGGAAAAACTCCGAAAAACGTTGATTGGTAGTTTTTTCACTTATGTATAAAAATAAAATTTGTCATCACAAACTTACATTTACAGCAGGCTTAGCACGAGAACCGTAGAAAAGCTTTTTGTCGACGGAAGAGTAGACAAAAATGACGTTTCCATGTAGACAGTTGACAGTTTTGAACCGAGAAATGTAGACAAGCGATTTCTATTATGCGGTAGAGTAGAAATAGAAAGCGTTAAGCTAGGCCTGCAGCAGGCTTAGCACGAGAACCGTAGAGAAGCGTTTTGTCGACTGAAGAGTAGACAAAAATGACGTTTCCGTGTAGACAGTTGACAGTTTTGCACCGAGAAATGTAGTCAAACGATTTCTATTCTACGGTAGAGTAGAAAAAGAAAGCGTCATGCTAAGCTTGCAGTTGGAGAATTGAACGTGACGTATATCGATGCATGGGAAAACATTTTTTCAACTACTAAGTTATTTATTTATATAACCATTTATGTACACACACATATAAACAGACAAGAAGAAAGGAACAAAAAATACGTTCGAAGGTAAAGCTTATTTCTACAGAAA
The DNA here is from genome assembly GCA_947359405.1 of Antitype chi. Taxonomy (NCBI): domain Eukaryota; kingdom Metazoa; phylum Arthropoda; class Insecta; order Lepidoptera; family Noctuidae; genus Antitype; species Antitype chi. The sequence goes on along the minus strand of OX375835.1, from coordinate 7,364,072 downwards.
TCTCTTCCAGCTCCTGCAATAGGGATAGAGAAGATAAAAGATGTAGACAACGCGTGTAATAGTAGAAAGGACAACATAAAATCAAAACTTATACTGTAATTCAAATATACCATACACAATGCAATATGAGAATATATATGCATACTAGCTGTCCCGACAGACGTTGTCCTGTCATATATATTAAGATTTAATTCGCATTCAACACGTGCTGGTTATGCCATTAAATTGTAGCTTATGTGAAACGTTGGTACTTTTAACACAGCGCCATCTATTGATTACTTACTGAACCCAGTCGAAAGGTATCGACATCTGTTAGAATCATTTGGAGTTAACAGATAATTGTGACTGTCAAATAATAACAGACAAATAATTAGCAATAAATTAAAATTGCGACTATAATTTGAGATTTAAACTATCCTATCTCTCAAGTTGGATCGAACTGCACATGGTGTGCGAATTTTATTATAATCGGTTAAGTGGTTTAGGAGTCCATTGAGCTTAAACATTGTGACACGAGATTTATATATATTAAGATAACAGATAATTGTGACTGTCAAATAATAACAGACAAATAATTAGCAATAAATTAAAATTGCGACTATAATTTGAGATTTAAACTATCCTATCTCTCAAGTTGGATCGAACTGCACATGGTGTGCGAATTTTATTATAATCGGTTAAGTGGTTTAGGAGTCCATTGAGCTTAAACATTGTGACACGAGATTTATATATATTAAGATAGACATATTTCTAAAATAAATACCACTAAAATATATTTAATTATAAAAATGTAAGTTAAATAATAAATACATTTGCTCAAATCTCAAAGTGGAGAAATAGTGTTCTTACGTATTGTAGGTACAGTTTGGCAGTCCCTAAATCAGGTAGAAGTGAATTCCACAACTGTGAAGGACTAGGAGTAGAAGTCGGTTGAGTGGGAAGTGGACTTGAGGAGATTTCTAAAATGCGAGTGGCTTTATTAAGTTTGTTCTTAGAATTAATTCACCCAGATAAGGAACCCTTCATTGTACGTGACCCGATACGCACTAGGCTGGTTTTTTGATTAGATTCAGAGTGACTTGTAGAATATTTTTTAATTATTCATGAAACACGTGGCTGATTCTGGTATTACCAATTTAGCCAAATTGCTGAATTTTCAATTGTTTTTAGTTTTTAACGTACCTACTTCAAAAAGAAGTAAGTTATCAATTCAACATGGTTTATACATATTATTTTTAATGTATGTTCAGGCATAACTCCATCATATATAGACGGATTTGCAACATTATTTTTTTATCCGAAAGGGGTTTATTTTGAAATGGTCCCATTTAAATTTCATATAGATCTGATGATGCGTTTCGGAGACAGATAACTGAACTCTTCAAACAATTCAACCGCGATTGCTGCGATCGCATAAATACAGAATGATTTTTTAGTCACCGTCCAAATTTTTCAGGGTGATAGTACCCGTGAATTTGAACAACTTTCTCCAAGGAACATGGGTCGAAATATGAAAAAAAAAATCGGACCTCCCATACAAAATCGACCAGCTCACTATTGATTTTGCATGGGAGTTCCGATTTTTTTTTAATATTTCGACCCATGTTCCTAGAAAGTTGTTCAAATTCACGGGTACTATCACCCTGAAAAATTTGGACGGTGACTAAAAAATCAGCCTGTATGCATTGTTTTGACCAAGGATGATGAAATTTCGAATTGGCGTGGGGTAGGTTACTTTAACTAAAAAGTTAAATATAAAAACTTATTACAAAAAAAGAACAACCGACTTCCGAAAAAAAAACACTAAAAAGTGAAAAATAACTTTAATTTCGGAAGGCGATGACAAAAACTCAACCAAAGTCACCGCCTTCCGAAATTAAATTTAATTTTCACTTTTAGTGTTTTTTTCCGGAAGTCGGTTGTTTTTTTTTTTTGGAAAAAGATTTTTTCACTTCTTAGAGGTGTTTGTTTGGGTCCGTGGTTTTTTAAATTTATAATTTTGACAACTGACGAAAACTTTCTACTCCAGAATCACTTATATATCACGTTGTGCGTCAATGCCACCCTGTTTGCAACGACCCGACATCAATCAGGAGGATGACTGAACTTTACACCCTGTTCCTTAGACCATCAGTCGGACTTCCTTCCGTTCTATTATCCCATTCAACTAACTTGAATGTAGGAAAAGTTTTTATCCAGTGCACAAACTGTAATCATGAATTCAGCATATCATTCTAGACAGCGCAGAAATTTTTCGTTGATAATACAAAAAAAAACAGCTGTTCCATACATTTTGACCCTGTAGTTATTGCACTTTTCTATGAAACAGCAGATTTTTTTTTCGCTGGGGGGTCTAGAATGGTATGCTGAATTAATGGTTAAAGTTTGCGCACTGAATAAAAACTTTTCCTGTATAAATAAGCTGGCGGCTGAGAGTATGTCATGCTCACTCAAACGTCTCGCTGATCATGGCGCGTGTGTTGGATCATAAAGTTCCATAATAGGTAGGTACACTTTGGAATGGGTAACTAGTTGCATATTTCTGTATCCTACTTTGACTAGTCAAAAGTGCCTACAAAAGTTTTAATTTAAATAAATGTTTAAGTTGTAGTATAGATAAAAAGTAGAAAATCTTCCGAGACACGACTCCAGTGCCATCTTGTAGAAACTAGCGTGAAATCAAGCCAATCAGCGACATATCTTCTGTGCCAAGTCCTACTGACGTGCAACTTTCGTCACATAATAGTACTTTGTATAAAACATAGATGGCACTGTTATAGCATTAGTTTGGACATAAATGTAATTTAAGTAAGCGTACTTTTGGAACGAAGTTCCTTATCGCGCGTTGTAAAAGGGGGCTAGACGGAAAAAATTCTTACGAAAAGTTGTCACGACACTTTTTGCTATAGTAAGCTATTGTAAGCTGTGCGGCGTGCGCATGTTTCTCTGTCTGTCTGTCTGTCTCTCTCTCTCTCTCTCTCTCTCTCTGGCGGCGAGTACTGGCGGCGAGTACTGGCGGCGAGTACTGGCGGCGAGTACTGGCGGCGAGTACTGGCGGCGAGTACTGGCGGCGAGTACTGGCGGCGAGTACTGGCGGCGAGTACTGGCGGCGAGTACTGGCGGCGAGTACTGGCGGCGAGTACTGGCGGCGAGTACTGGCGGCGAGTACTGGCGGCGAGTACTGGCGGCGAGTACTGGCGGCGAGTACTGGCGGCGAGTACTGGCGGCGAGTACTGGCGGCGAGTACTGGAACTTCGTTCCATCCGGGTGTCCCTTGACACCTCTCAAGTTTTTTCTCTCTTTTTTACATGGCTAAACTAATAAGGTTTTATGTAGGTAAGCAGATATGTAGGCACCTACTTTCGCATGTCAAAATACTATAAAGTCACACTAGATTTTTTTTATTTTGCTATTTGCAGGTGAATGCAAGGTTGTTTATTGATTAAAATGTGATTCGCGATAAAATTCTCATCATTTAAGTAATTAATACAATCCTCTTACTTCATATAATGACGTCCAGTCGAAAACGTCAACCACTACAGATTGGGCACTGAAGTAATAAGTCGCGTCACCAAAATAAAGGACCTGGGCGTGACCTTTGACGCTGGTCTGACATTTAGAGATCATGTCTCCACCCTTACCAAAGAATCTTTTAGGCGTTTGGGTTTCGTTTTGCGAAATGCCCGTGACTTTCACAACCCAGATGTAATGCTTCTTTACACCACTTTGGTTCATGGTAAACTTGAGGCTGGTGCCTGTATCTGGCATCCCTACCCGGCGATTCATACATTAATGCTGGAGAAGGTACAGAAAACTTTCCTGAGATTTCTGTATAAAAAGACGTTTCACTTTTATCCTTTCATGTACCCTACTAATTACCTCCTAGTTGTTTTGGGCTTCCACTCATTGGAGGTTAGACGAGGCTTTCTACAGCTCACAGTAGCCTGCAAAGCTCTCAGAGGACGCATCGACAGTCCCGAACTCCTCGATGTTTTCTGTCGACTATTTGTTCCCGACAACTTCATCGGTCATCATCAAAGCCGTCGACGCAATCTGTTTGCGCCGCCGTTATCCAAAACTGTTGCCAGAGCTGAGTCCCCTGTGTGTCGTACTTTAAGGATGCTCAACGCCCTCCTGACCGCCTATCCTGAATGTGATCTATTTGCTGATGAATGGAGTAAAATTATGCGTGTGTGTTAGATGTTTACATTACATATTGTGAATGAGAGAACGTTGTAGGCCTTAGAGGCTAGATTTGTAGACGTTTATCTTTTCTGTATTTTCATTCCTCTAAGTACCTGGTACTTATTGACTGGCCTGCACTGTCCTCCCATACCTATTATGACTGTAATTTGAAAACATTGTAAAAGCCAATTATTTTTAAAAGAGTAACCGTGGAGTTTGCCGGCTCTTCGCCATTGGAAACGACAAATTGGAACCGTGCACCTAGCTTCTGACGTTTCATAAGTGCCCATGCAGGCTTATGTGAAATAAAATATTTTGATTTTGATTTTGTTTTGCGAGAGAAAGTATGCTAGGTTGTCCTCTATTATATGTTAGTATTTGTAATATGTTTGTTAACTATTCAATCTCTATGTTAATTAATGTAACTGGTGTTACCGTTTTAATTAACAATAAACAATATAATTCGATTGAATGACATTTTCATGTAACAGTCCGTCGGTGTCACGGTCACGAATCATATTTTATTCAACAAATAGACTGTCGCTGACCTAGAAATTTGCAAAAAACTTTCAATTAACGTAAGAAAAATGTATGTTTAGATTAAAATAAATAATAGTTTGAAAAACTAAAAAACACGCTTTCAAAACCAAACTAAAAAGGAGAAAATAAGTGTTTTTCAGTTTTTTAAACTAAGTATTATTTATTTTCTATTTTTTAGTTCTGCTAACTACAAAAACGTGCTTTTTTTTCTCCATTTTTTTTAAATGATTGAATTGTCATCGGTCCTCGACAAGTTTACAAAGTTTCAATGAAATCTGACCGTTTAAAGTGGGTCAAAATCGCGCTCAAAGGAGTCGGTTACATACAAACAAACAAACATACAAGTGAAGCTAATATATAGCGTGTAATTATGTTTCTATGGGCCTTTACTTTATGTCACTTGAAATATATGGTATTATTGTTACTTACAACAAGCCACGTGATTGTCTCAAGCCCTCCATATTTACCCGCCAAGACGCTATATACCTGGTAAACTTAACAGGACACATAATTGGTAACTTAGTGTGACAAAGAATGTTATGTATTTCCCATTATTGACACTTCCAGTTAACAATAATGAATCGTTTGTGGTTTATGTTCTTGTAAATCTTGTTATGTGTCTATTTGTAGTATCATTTGACGCAGGTATATTAGAATTTGCGTACTTACACCTACGTTTAAATGAATGAGTCGGTATCATTAGGAAAATCTTGCCAACGGATATCGTGTTACCCAGTGTTTAATAGGTTATGGAAGTTCGAAAAAATTAATTAGACACTTGTATTGTAATAAACATCAAATATATTCGCACATAGCCGCGTAGAGGTAAGGCGTACGCGATGATTCACTTAAGGTGAACCTAGTCCAAATTTTTTGCATACAAACTTCGGGAGTGTTTTACTCCACTGTCTGACATGGCACATCCAAACTAAAATATGATATCGTTTTGTCTCATTATTAATATTGTCTGTACGGAAACAGAATACTAAAATAAAAACCCATTAAAAAGTTAGGAGCCAACAAAGATTAGTTTTTCTTGCTAATTTTACTTAACTTTGGGCGTGTTTAAGTAATAAAAGAAGTGTAAAATCTCCAAAGCAAAGTCGGTACCGACAAAGTTCAATTATCGAAAACCCGATCTTCCAAAGGACTTTTTACTAAGTATATGATCCTGCATCTCATTCAATAACGTTGTTCGTATAGACAAGCGTCTAACTGCTCATCACTGATACTATCTCTGTCGGACACGAAGCCTGGTGAGACAGCGTGATTTTTAGCCAGGCCCACCAGTGAGTTCGAGCCCGCGACTAGGGAGAATGCTTGTAGTTTAAACGATATTCAAGTTAAGGCCCATAGTATCCTCATCTCCCGTCTGAATGCTAAAGCACGACTGCCGCCCGCGCCCGCGCAGGGCACCTCTGAGCTTTTATCTCAAAATGGGGATATTCCTTGGCAAATGTTGATTAATTTACAATTGTGCTCTAGCGATTCTGTGGTACCTCTATCTATCTATTTTCCAGTGTATTTTTTTTTTCCAAATAACGAAGCCGTTTAGTAGGAGTATGGAATAGAAGCCAAAATATTGCGTGTTGGAAAATATTTTTTTACAGCAAAAGTATTAACCATACAAAAAAAGTACCCTCGGCAAAATGATCTATATGAATCTATAGCAAAATCATATATTTTTCAAATCTTCAAGACAAGCCGTTAATGAGCAGTACGGTTCATAAAGTGACCGTGTTACGCTACCAAACGGGACTTAGGCCCTTAACGCAAATGTAAAAACGTTCGTTTATAATAAATTTATCTGTCTACCTGTTGTAATACTCATAATTTTATTTTTTGGATCTACTATTACCATAATTCACATTTTTTTAAACACTTCCGAAGAATCATCTTGTACACCCCGGTGTCCAACATGATTCCTACGGTATTCGGTATTCCTTCGGTATTCCTATTTCGGAAATGTCCTAAGTTTTGGTAGAATTAAATAAAAAATAACTTATCAGAGTTAAATATTTCTTTAATTACGATATCAAATATCTGACAGACCTTGACTTAGATAGAATGAGCCAGTCTTATGAATTAATAGTCAGTCTCAATATCACAAATTAAGTAACAATCATCGTACATGAGATCAAGCGTAAATATTTTTGAAAACGCTCAAAAAGGTGGTTTTTTAAACCAGTGTATCTCTTAAACCGTAAATAATTTAAAAAAACGAAAAAATATATGATAGTTGCAAGTCTTTTTTGCATACAGTGATGGAAATCAAAACATAATTAAACATACTTAAATGCATCAAAAAAATCATCAAAGTCACCTCTTAATTATCTTTAAAACCAGCACCCGAATTGCGTAATATAAGATTAATCATAATCTGTTTAATTTTGACAGTTCAACAATATTCATTGCGTTATTAACGTTGTTGAGCAGACACATTCTTCGAACATATGAAGCAATGGTTTAGCACTCTGTTTCAAAGCGAAACAGATTATGATTAATCGTGAGTTACGCAATTAGGGTGCTGTTTATCCCTACAATAACAAATAGAATTATAATTAAAAATATAACATAAAATTCCATATGCCAAACTGCATCCAGTGATGGATTATTTATTATTAAATAGTTAATATCTAATTTTAAGCGATTTAATTTGCATTTTTACGGCAATGCTTGCTCATTTATTATTCGAATTTATTACAACAGATTTTAATCTGTATCGGATTGCAATAAGAACTATTATCGCTCATAATGACAATATAAAGTTACCAGGGCCTTAAATGAATGTTTCAAAAAATTATATCTTCTAAAAAAGTTGAATTACAAAATCTCACTATCCATAATCGACATTAACCAGAAAATCTTAAAAAATTGTAATTTACTTACAAATAAATAATATTTCTTATAATCTTTACCAATTAAACACAGGCAAAATGAAACTCAAAATACAAATCTTTTATAGTTCTAAACGTCGCTTTCCTCCCAAGCAGCACATTAGCGGAAATTACATCCATAAACAAGCTATATTACAGTCAAAGGCTCTTATGTAGCTGTACTAATGGATAAGACGATTCTTGGGACTGTATAGGGGGCGATCTCTACACTGTTAAACAGCACAGCTGACTAATGGCTGTACAATGGACAAAAAAACAACAAAATGCATTTTAGTAGAACTTGAAAGAACTATTGTCCAGCTTTTGGCTACGTATAATGCTACTAGCTGGTTAAGAAGACCAAAGTTTGTAAACAGCTGCATAACGGGGTAACGTCACACCGTTTCTAAGCTTTGAACTGTATTAGAGAATAAAATTTTGCCATTGGCATTTTTTATGGAGTACACAAATTCTATTATAATGCTTCCTCAGTGAGCTTAACACTAGCTGGTTAAAAGCATTTTAAGACTGCATGAGCTGTAAATTAGTGTAGTGTTACTCCACTTTAATTCCAAAGCTTATAGTGTAAATATTATCTATTTCACAGCCTCTAGAATTATTGAAGAGTAGACATAGGTTAGTAGTGCTATGATAACGTCAATTTTGTCATAACCTCGCAACACGACTTAATCACATAGATTTTGTTACCAATGATCATAGTTCCGTACAATTAATGGATTCGGTCAGTGACCTTTCTAAAAAAATAATTGTAACGAGAAATACTGAAAGTAATGAATCAAACCAGACATGAGGGAGAAAATATTTATATGGTAAACATTTTATTTAACGAAAATATAAAAGAATGGGCAATAAAGAGAAATGTTGAAAGATGCACTGAAGGAATTACTAATAATTGTGAATAAGAGATTTCCAGATATTTTACCAAATGATCCGAGAACGATTCTACAAGCTAGAATAATTGCTTTAAAATAAATCGAATCTGTTGATGAATACTGGTACAATTAATGGACTAATCAATCCGCTAACTATAGTTTTAAACAAGTGACTAGACGTTTTAGAAAATATTAAGAGCATTGGTTTGAATATAACCTTTGATGGCTTGCCTCTATATAAAAATTCGAAATATGAGTTCTGGCCGATTTTCCGTAATGTTTTTGAAATACCCAACTATTTATGGTGTTTATTATGGTGTCGGAAAACCGAAGAATCTTGATCTTTATCTAGAAGATGGTGCCGATTCTGTTGGCACAAAATTCTCTAGACTAAACTAAAAATCACCAAAATTTAGTTTAATCCTGTCAAACGACGATTTCCCATTCTGAAATTGACTAAAGTGACACAACTTAACTATATTTTAGTTTGACAGCACTAAGATTGCACTGAATTATTAATTTAGTGAAGATGGTAATTTTGCTATTCTGAGTTTGCCGTTTTTCACCAAAAATGTTGACTATATTAATTTTTCTAACTAAATCTGACTATTTTTAATCGCGATTAAAAAAGTGTGGAATAAAACTAGTGGTCGTGAACTAAAATTCACACCAACACTTCGACTTCAGGTGCAAAAACAGTATTGTATCTTTTTTTTTCTTTTCGTTTGCTTATATCTCAAAAATGGTGTGTCCTATCGCAGAAATGATGATAAATTCGACCCCCTTTATGAAACCCCTATGCCCCATAATCTCAACATGTAGGTAATATTTTTTTTATTTTCCATACAATAAGTGAAAAATTCCATAAAAAACGTCGAGGCTGCCCTCCTGCGCACGCTTCTTTCATCTCTTAAAAAAATCATTGCGTAGGGCACACAAGTACCACGTTGCGAAGCCAAAAGAAAAAAATACCACCTGCAGGCTTGGCACGACATCCGTAGAGAAGCGTTTTGTCGACGGAAGACAAGACAAAAATGACGTTTCCGTGTAGACAGTTGTCAGTTTTTCACCGAGAAATGTAGACAAGCGATTTCTATTCTACAGTAAAGTAGAAATAGAAACCGTCATGCTACTAAGCCTGCAGGATCCGCGATTGTCAAATTCGATTTTAGTTGTGTCAAAATTATTTTTAAGTTTAGAGATTTTTTTTTTGCAGAATAGCTTTAAGATTCTCATAGCCAAAAGTAAGGAATTTTAGTGATAGTTTAGTTCGGTGTACAAGAGAATCGGCACCATTGTAGTTGAAATGAAACAGTTATTGAATGACGGAATCCTTCTATCAACAAGCGAGATTATAAAAGTCAAGATTAGATGTTTTACTTGCGATTCACCCGCAAGGGCTTTTATAACAGGTATGTGCATTTTCAAGCCCTCAGCGCCACGTCTTTATGAGAAGATAAATTTTAATATTGTGTGGCCGTTACAAAACAATAAAGCCGTGTCAGTGGCGCTCAAAAGTTTTATTAATTTATAGCTGTTGGCTAAGGAATGGTCAGTAAAAATAAAAGTAATGGTATACATTTACTGCGTTTTATTTTATTAATCACATACTCTTGATTTGGCTTTGGTAATTCTATATGTTAAACCATTCGTTGGTTTTATTTCTTCATCATCTGGGTAATCTGACGTGTCACTATGGTTCAACATGCCACTTAGTTCTTTTTCTGCATTGTTATATGTTGCAATGGATGACCGTTTCACTATGCATTGCATTTTTGTCCAATCTGTATGATGCTTTGAATATTCTAGTTTCATCAATTTCGAAGTGACGTTTTTAATATATCATCTCAACCATCCATCCTTTTTCTCAAGCACTTGGTATGACAGATAATTTTCCTTCCCCTCTTTCTATTGTCTTCAGTTTTTGAACGGCATTTCTATTTTCTGAAAACAAGAACAATTATTTAGCAATAACATTAGCATCTTTACCTACTACGTCAGAAGTAAGAGATCATTAAGTATGCGGATTTAGTATTTGTGCCAATAAGTAAAACGCTCTATAGTATTAAAATATTTACACCTATTACAGGTACTATCACAAAAATATGTACACTATTATTAATTGATAAATTATAAAACAAACTAAGTTATTCACTTCGTTCGCATAATTGAATTGCAGAAGTGTGTAAGTGTGCAAGAGTGCGTACGACTCGCAATTTACAAGACAAAAAAAAATTCGTAAACAAAATAGAAACAATAATAATACGTGCGGTGCGTAGCGCGTGAAGGGTAACAAATTCACAATATATAAAGATAATATGGTAAAGATTTGGCAAAAACTGGCTAACACAAGTTTGAATAACTCCTTTCAATAAAAATCAATATGATTGGTTAAATTTAAATGGCGCTAACAAATCTTTCGCGACAAAGCAAATTCGCGAATAAGCGACAGTCCAAATTCGCTTCATCTCTTTCACACGGCCGGGAGAGCGTAAAGTTAAACCTAGCTAAATGTTCACTTAGCTAGGTTAAATGAAGTTATAGTTTTTTTTTATCTTACTTTATAACATACATTTCTAAGCAACATGGCAAGTAATGGCTCTCTGATTTGACATAACAGGCAAGAATAAGTAGGATCACAAAATCAAGTGAAGTACCTAAGCTACTTGAGTACGAAATGCCCGAAATAGTTTTCTATCAATATTAGAGATCCCTAAGACGCTGTTGTATACTCTCACTTTGCTGCTTTCACTAGTCGTTAGAATAACTGAAAACCATTGTACAGCTAGCGTAAAGTTCTCAGCTGATTAATAGAATTAAATATGGCCATTGCACAGAAAAGAGAGTTTCAAGAGAATTTAGTTAGAATGATTGCTGGATAACAAATTAACGCCATTTTAATGTAAACAAGCCGATTATATATGAAAAAAATTACTGATATCTGTAAAATTTTCATGATATTTCAAAGCTATTAAAGTAAAAATACATTATTTTTTAGCTACAAATAGATATGAATGCTCATAAAATGTAATTTTTTTGTAAAAATCCATGAATAATTCGTACACCGTATTTATTTTGTATAATATTTTTAGTAAAACCATATTATTTCTGTGGCGCGTGTAATATTTGATAATAACACCTATATATATTAACAGTAAACTGGCACCCGCAGTACAATTTAGCGATAGAGATACAAAGAAACGTGAAAAATTACTTACCTTAAATTGGAAATTATATATTTGCCCACAGATTAGAGTTTGACATAACACTTGCACTGCACCAATAGTCTTTTGTTGCTATTTCTTTGTAGATTTATTAATCGCCGTAAGGAAACCATACACCATCTAGTGGCTGTCTAAGAGAATTAAAGGAGCTGGATAGTGGCCTATTGACAGCTGTCTAAGCTATTGTGCAGCCCATGTACATCTCTTACAATGCTCTGGAATGCTTTTAACAAGCTACTATAATTCTCAGCGCTGGTTAATTTGGGGCCAAATGTAGAATTATAGGGGCTGTGTAGCGGGATAGACAGCCCTTGTACAAACAGCATAACAGCGTCGAGTTTTCAAAAATTCTGTTGTCCAGTGGCTATACAGCTATTTGTGCTGCTTGGGCTGGAGATGTTGTACACAAATCGCATGTGAATTCATCACCACCATCGCTATCTATTCCTGCACAAGCTTCATGACCCCCTCTTTGGCATACACAACACTTTATCCATCCCTCGTTCCCATTCGTTCTCCATCCCTGTTCTCCTCCTCGTTCTCCATCGTTCTCCATCCTTGTTCTCCATCCCTGTTATCTTTGGAAAATGTTTCCATGCAGAATAGACATTCTGCGTCTTTTTTTTCTTCGGATCATTCCGACACAATATTAGTTTTCTGCCTTTTATTTGACATTCCTTTGCCTTTCCCTTTTTGTTTCTTTTTAGGGTGAGTTTTTTTTTATTGGATTCTTTTTGGTTTTCTATTTTATATATAGGTCTTTTAATTTTTTTTCTTCCGAGGTAACTTAAACGACGTACTCCGATTAATAGCTATGTGGTGAGTTCTCATTGGACCCATTTACTACCAAAACCTATTCTGCACGCACGCACTCGGCTGAAAGCTTTTTAGTTTTTTGAGTATGGGAAATCATCAAATAACTTCTTCCGCTCTGGGTGGAGCAGGAGGGCCTGTCAGACTGTTACTGACTAAAACCCACCCGTGTTCCCTCAGTTGCCCGTGTGCCAGGGGCCACGGTATCTCTTTCGAACAACCCGCACCCCTGGCAGGTATCGGCCTTTACGGACCCCACCAGTTGGTGCTGACATCTCTTTGAGGCGCGCGTGGAACACAACGCGCCGTCGACCCGGGCTTGGTCCTTACCGGACAGCGAGCTACCCATTACTCGCCGTCCGCAAGCCTGCGCCTACGGTGGCCGGGAATCAGCCTGGGATTCTCGACGCCCAGGGCGTCTCCCGCGACGACTACGGCCAGCCAGGGGTACAGGTTCGAAATTCGAAAGAGATACCGTGGCCCCTGGTACACGGGCAACTGAGGGAACACGGGTGGGTTTTAGTCATTAACAGTCTGACACGCCCTCCTGCTCCACCCAGAGCGGGAGAAGTTATTTGATGATTTCACCCCCAAAAATAAAACCCCTGGCAGGTTTTAATATGGTAACATTATTTTTCTTTGAACTGTCAAGTTACTGAATACGATTAAAAGTCCAAGTATAGAACACATTTAGCTTATACTTAAAGTCAACCTTACCTTATATCAATGTCACGTAATTTTAATTTGTTTCCACAAAAATGTTGGATGTCACTCACGACGCCATTGCGATTGACTGTGGCGAGGGAATATCGGGGACTACGTTTTACCAATGAAAACAATTACATGTCGGTCGCTAATAGTTTTGTTGCAATAAAAAAACTTTTTCCAAAAAAAAACAACCGACTTCCAAAAAAACACTACAAAGTGAAAAATTACTTTAATTTCGGAAGTCGGTGTCTTTGGAGCTGTATTTGAATTTTTTGTCACCGCCTTCCGAAATTAAAGTTATTTTTCACTTTGTAGTGTTTTTTTGGAAGTCGGTTGTTTTTTTTTTGGAAAAAGTTTTTATTTTTCACTTTTTAGTGGTTCACATGTACCCCCTTCACAGTTCTTCATCAGATCTTCACCAAATTGAAATGAGACCACTACGAGAAAGTACTCTTCCAAAAAATTGCTAAATCGCTTCGTGTGCCTATAAAATTTGAAGAGTTCTCTCTATTTCTCCAGGATCCCATCATCAGATCCTGACTTGATGATCATGGGACCACCTGGGAAGTATACCCTTTCAAACAAAAAAAAACAAAATCCAAATCGGTCCAGCCATCTTCGAGTAATCGGGGAATATACATAAAAAAAAAAGGTTCCGACGAATTGATAACCTCCTCCTTTTTGTAGTCGGTTAAAAAAGGATCATCTAACCTCAACGGTTCATCTCATACTCCTTTCCTTATCCATATCTTCGTTGACGAACTCACGTGGTAGACCTCTGGATTTGTGTGTGATTAACGGCAATACAAGCTCCCCTTATTAAGTACATGGGATTTGAACATAACTAGCTAAATAGCGCAGTGTTTTATTTTATTTTATTATGTATTAAATAAACACCTATGCCTGCAATACAGGAACAACATTTGATGTTAAATTAATTTTTGCCATGAAAACTCACTTCGGGTTAAGGTGAATGCCTAGAAGGACTTCGCCATACATTTTTCAGATGTAGAAATCTCCGTAAATAAACAGTTTCTGCAGAATAAAAGCAACTATAATGAAACTTTATAGTGTATTATGTCCGCATATGGCCCAAATTTTATAAAAAAAACAGTATTTCTAGGAGAATTAGACCGAATAAAAAACGAAAAATCTTTACATGTGTGAGTGACTTGAATCGCGCCATCTGACAGAAATTTATAGAACCACCGAGAAAGTTGGTTGCTGTTGTGTTACGAGTTTACGATTGGTAAACATTTATATTAGATGGCGCTGTTCGATAATTCGAAAAAGCGCCAAGGTTACCATCGAGTGACGCGCGGATGCGACGTTGCCATTCATGAAGCAGCGCGCGCATCCCGCGTCTGTGCCCGCGCTGTTGCCATTCCGTCCATGCGTGATTGTCTTGAGTCTTGACAACTGGCGAATCGTTTCCAGAATATTGTGTTTCTAGCAAGTTAGCGCCGGGCGCGCGGGTTTGCCCGCGGAGTTAACATTTTATGATTGATAAAATGTTTTTTATTATGCAATGAGAAAGAATGCTTTACATAAAGTGAAAAAAAAATCTCTGCGATCTGCCCTTGGTTCACACAGATACAATACTAATGTAATTATTGTATTATCTAGTTTAAATATGTAGTAAGTAGTTACTAGTACACACTTAAACATTCCTAGACTTTCCAGATTTAAAAATCTTTTTAATGTATGTAAGTAGGTACTGATAACACATTTTCTGATACGCTTAGGTACTAATCCATTGGTTTGCGTTGAATAAAATCAGAGAATAGAATTTGATGTATATGTAAGTTAAAACTAAATCAGGCGATCAGCGAAGCTACCTACACAATGGTGAAACGTAGGTACTACGTACATCTATTGATTGAATCATATTTAATTCATGTGAAATCAGCAAGATTAGTGAATACACAAACAAACCACTTTGATTTTTCATAATTGCTTATTTTACTAGTATTATTAGCACACACAAAGTGCGTCAAGCAGGGTTGCCAACTTTATTTTTTAGAAGATCGTACCATACATATTAAAAGATCGTACTTTGCTAAGAATTCAAAAATAAAAATAGTACGCATTGAAATTTCAATAAAATAAATGGTAAACAAATGTGGTATTACTATAACTTCAACGCAAAATTTAACATTTTGGTATAATATTTAAGAATCTGGACACCAATTTAGCAACTAAACTTTACTACGAGGTTTTTTTTATTAAAGAAAAGGGGCTCGGAAGAGACTTTGTCATGAAATCCACACGAAACAATAAACACCAGTATCATTAGAACTTAAAACGGGATATTTACCCTTTCCCCGTCTCGCCCCGCACGATTGCCCTGTCTACTAGACATGGGTAGCTCGTGAGCGAGTGATAGAAAAGAGCTAGCTCTTTTTGATGGACGTCGCTCTCGCTCACTCACTCGTTCGCTAAGTAGCTCACTAGCTCAGTTAGCTCTTAGACTCTCAGTACTTCAGCGAGACACCGATGACCGACCGAAGTCAGCAGCCGAACGGCTCATTCGGTTCGCTTCGGAATATTTCGGATCGCATAGTTCGTTCTTCCAACAATACCTCTTCGATACAATACGTCATTGTAGACTATCATACGACATAAATCACTGTAAATCTATCTTTATGACCATAGCTTTAAAGTAGAAAATACTTTGGCATTGCATTGTTTATTTTTTTGCGTATTATTTACGTAAAGTCATAAAATTATATAAACAAACTGAAAAGCTTATTTAACTTAACTCCAAACTTCCAAAGAGCTATTGACAATGGCTACTGAGCGGGCCGAGACGTTTTCAACGACACGCGTGCACCGTGAGTCAAATGAACTAACAGTCGGCGTCTGAATCACTGAGCTATAGAAGAGCTAGTGAGCTAGAAGAGTGATATAGCTCTTTAGAGTGAAAGAGCTAATCGCTCTTTTTCTTTTTAGTGAGCTACTTCGCCCATGTCTACTGTCTAGACGTCTTGGTTGGACGACTGTATGTATGATTTATAGACTGTGCTACCTATTACATAGGTACTAATGAGAACCATTCAAATGAGTGCCATCCGTGAAACAGTTTTTATTGAAAAGTGGAGTGTTTTTGTGTTTTATTGACGGTAAGTGTTATTTTTATGTACAATGAATTATTTTCAAGGTGATATAGAGTATTATTATAATGGTAATTAATTACCCTTAAAACTTTACAAAAGTGTAAAATTTAGAAGATGAAATAAAACAAACGTTAGTAACATTCGTTGATTGTCGTCAGTGTCGTCACATACTACAAATTTCAAATATTCTCTCTGAAAAGAGGAAGACGAACGTTAGCATAGTATTTTAGCATAGTTTTATAGCATTTAGTATAATTTTGACATAATTTTAATAGCAGTTTAGCAGATTTTGTTTTAGTCGTGTTGGCAACACTGAGCTTCACAGCACTCGACAGCTTGATGGTGGTGTTATTTCTGAATAATACAAATTTCTTGAAACATTTCATAAATAAGATACATTTGCTGTTGTTTTTAATTATTCTTTTTGATTACAGATTGAATTGCAACTGAACTGCCTAAGATGAACCCGACTAATAAACTTGCGTATATACGACATATGTATTCAGGCCCGCGAAAATCACGGAAAAAAGTGCAAGCTGCATTCAAAAGACATCATGGAAGTTCTTTTAGTGATATATAGTGAGTAAATCAGATTCCCATAAGATTTCGAATCAGATTTACGTGAGTGGAGTTTATTTGATACTCGTTGGTTCGTGTTGTAGTCTTCGTTTACCGCCATTTTTCCTTTATTATGAAAAAAAAAGAAAAGGTGGCTCGTTATGGTTAGTTTCAAATAGTATTATGTATTGAGCAAGTTTTAACAAATTGCAGCCGGGTGGAAGCATGGCGTAACAAGAAACAGAAGGTAGTGGAAGAAACCGCGGACTGCCCTGTTGTGTTTAGGTACCTACAGACCTATCAATATTTTTGTCTCTCAACATTGTTTTTATTAACTGTACCTATTTCATTTATTTATCTTTTATTTCAGTCCACATACAACTCGAGATCATCATCAGCTGTCCAACCTTTCGACAGCTGAAGATACGCCCAAAACCTATTCGCGTGGTATACCAAAAATTCGATACGAAGCCATAGCCTGCAGCTCTAGCTCCAATACAGTTGAATCTGTTACAGAGCAAGTAGAGACTGTTGATTTTGATTGGCCACAACCCGATTCAGAGACTGAAGCTTATCAACTAACTGTGGAAAGAACATCAAGTGACAACTTATCAGGTTTGGTAGGGTACCGTATTGTTGACTTGAAACATGTGATCCAATGGGCATTTCAAATGGAAAACCATCGACAGTCTTGTGAGTCATCTCAAATAGAGTATATTAGTGAACACCGGAAAGGATTTCACAGTTTGTTAACATTTAAATGTAGCATGTGTAATAAAATATGGCAGCAAAGCACAGAGAAGAAACAGAAAATTAACTGGTAATTAATTAAATTAAATGGTAAGATATATTATCAGCCTCTATTGTTCCTCTATTGTTTCTTACTTTCTAAGAAGCCACAGCACAAGCCAGTACAAGAATTATGATTGTCACTTTGTTAATTTTAGGTTTGCAAACGTCGTAATGCCACACCATGTCACAATCATGTGAAATGCATTCTCTACAAAAATAATATTTGTACTAAAGATATGATGTATGGACAACAAAATGAACATGTTGCAAAGAGCATGTTTATGCAACAATATGGCAAAACTGTCAGGCCATCAGGACTTTTCATTGATGAAGAATTTGGATTCTTAGCAGCTAGCCCTGATGGTAAGATTATTGAATAATGAAAATATACAAATAACTAGCTTTTGCCTGTGGTTCTGCCCCTATGGATCTTGTGTCGCGTGAATTTTTAAATTTGGTTCAGTAGCGTAGGCCTAAAAACTTTTCTTTTTTACAGGTATTATAGAAGCAGAAAATACTATTGTAGAAATAAAATGTTTTCCCTCCTTGGAAAGGAAATCTCAAAATATTAGAGGAGCATCAGAAAATAGAAATTTTCCTATTCATTTGGAAAATGATGTTTTAGTTATGAACAAAAAGCATAATTATTATTATCAAGTAAGTAACAAATATCATTATTTCTTGGTATGTATTTATAAAAATAATGTATTTCTTGGATTGTTTCTTTTTAACAGCTATTATTATTTTGATTCTAGGTCCAGGGTCAATTGCGAATTACCAAAATGAATAAATGTTACTTCATTTGCTTTATATCTGTCACCCAACCATTGACTGTCATAGAAGTTAACCGGGATGAGGAATTTATCAACGCTATGATGCCGAAGTTGGTAACATTTTTTAAAACATGTGTAGTGCCGGAAATTATATTGAGAAGAGTTGAGAAAAATGCTAAATGTCTAGACATCAAGGAATTAAAAGGTATAAAAATATAAGTCTTACTCATTTCCTAACTTATTCCGCAGGTCTCTGAGGTGTGGGTTCAGTAAGAATAGTCTAACAAAACTGTAAATTCATTTGTTGCAGCGAAAACTGCGTCTTCCAGCATTTGATTCAGATCGCACGGAAATTATATAAATGGAAGTAAAAAGTGACAAGCAGAAGACTGATACGGCGCGGCGGCGGCGGCGGCGGCGACTGCAAAAAGTAGCACGTAGAAAAGAAGATATTTTATTATAATATTTATAAGTATCTTTGTATGGTGGTACGAGTCGATGGTTCGAATCCAAGCCGGCACTACTTTGCTTTGTGTAAATTATTTCATCACCACAGTTCAGAGGAGGCCTGAGTCTCAGCAGTGGGAACATTATAGAATAATTAATAAGCTATTTTTGCACGTAGCGTTGTATAGTTTGTGTTATTTTGTTAGTTCATAAGATTTTTCTGTGTAGATAAGTTTCACTCATGTATTTAGGTACCAGCCTAACAATTCAATTGTAAAAGAATATTTATTGAAGTTCTAAATTGTATAATAAGTAGGTATTCTTGAAACATAAATAAATGTTATGGTTAGCTAGCAACCACTTGTGTGTTGTTGTGTAAGATACTTACATGTGCTGTTATAAATACTTACGTATGATGTTATTTATATTGTAATCTACATACATAATTCTTTCTAATACTAAATTCAAAATCATAATTGTAAATATCAAAATATTTAAAAAAGTATGTTATCTTTGTATGGTGGTATGACTCGATGGTTTGAATCCAAACGGAAACTATCTAAGTAAATGTAGTGAGAGTAAATAAAACGATTATTTTTATGAAAATATTAACCCCTTTTTACTAAATAAATATTATTAATTTATAGTAAGGTACAATAAAAAGCTTTACAATGGAATAAATAGTCTTTTATTTATACTTATACTTATTACTTACTTATACTTATTACTTATAGGTACAGTATACCTATATTACCTAAAATAATTTATATGAATAATTTGCTAAGTTGAAAGGTATCGAGTCTAGAAACAAAAGTATGCTTAGACCAATAATTATACTAATAAGAAATAGATTGGAACATAATATCAAGTGTTATAAATTATTTTTAGTCTTTCGGACATTTTAATTTTCAACTGTTTGAATAAAACGACATCTAGTGGTGTCGAAAGTTACTACTATTTACGTTGCAAGTGTGTGTAAAGAGTAAAGTCAAGCGGCTAAATCTTTATTATGTTGTAATCTTTGTATGAGACCAGTTAACAAGCACAGTGACTATCTAAAAAAATCAAGTTAATGCCCTAGGTTCAGCGTACAATAAAGTTATCTACTAAAGATTTCTAAGTTAGGCGTAAAAATTGAAAATGTTCCAAATTGTGGATGTTGCGCCATCTAGCGACAAAATGGCATTGAGAGCAATCATCCATCCACCTTAACCCTGAAAAAATCGCCGAGTCACTCGGATACATTTATATAGTCTACCATATATAATAATACTTATTTGAAATGCTCTATTATCACATAGAACATAATGTAACGCACTTAGCACCTCACTTGGTCAAGGTTTTAACCGAACCGTACCTTAATTAAGCTATGATGTACAAATACTTTTGTATCCAGTTATTATGACCGTCTCAGTGAGTATGTGGGTTAAAAAGATTGTCATAGAGAATTGTTTTGACGTTTATAAAGTCACGACTGTACACAGGCAACTGAGGGAACACGGGTGGGTTTTAGTCAGTAAAAGTCTGACACGCCCTCCCGCTCCACCCAGAGCGGGAGAAGTTATTTGATGATTTCCCACCCAAAAAAAAAAAAAAAGGACACTCTTTCTAGTATAATCGAACCTCTATAGGTAATAATTCCCATTTTGAGCTCCTAAAACTATAACTGAACACTCTAAATTAGTGATTGTGGCTCTTATTGTGAACCTCAAATCATTTTCAGAATTTCAGCCGAAAGACGTCTTATTGCTAGACATAGACCTCCCGCAAGCAACGCCACTTCGACCGGATCTGTGCTTCTCGCATCCAATGGATTCGCTTCACCAGGTCATCGGTCCATTTTGTGGAAGGCTTTCCAACGCTACGTCTTCCAGTACGCGGTCGCCACTCCAGAACCTTCCGGCCCGATCGGCCATCTGTTCTGCGAGCAATGTGCCCTGCCCAATACTAAATAACCAAGAAACAGCAAGCGACCAACCTGAGAGAGCCAGAGAAGGCCAGAAAGTTAAAAAGAGGTTTAATTATCGTGAAAGTAAAGAGTTTTAAAGGCTTAAATGCAGGGCATATGATAAGAGGAAAAGACAAGTGGAGTAAAATTGTGACACGATGGTATCCTAGAGAAGTTAAAAGTAAAAGAGATAGACCACAAAAAAGATGGGATGAGGACTTAAGACAAGTGGCAGGCGTCACATGGAACAGGGTGGCTCAAGAAAGACATGAGTGGAAAAGGTTGGAAGAGGCCTTTGTCGATTGGCAAACAGATCTACAGAAAATAAGTAAAACTCAATTAAGAGACTAGGTTAAGGTTTACATTAAATTTAAGTTTTCAATATATTTTGTCATATAGTTGTAATATGGATCTGAATAAAAGGCTATATTATTATTATTATAAAGAGTTTTTAGAGGATCAGTATGTACCGTTTATAATTGTGCCACTGCCAGGGCAAATACCTCACTCTCCAATTTCCACACAATTCAAACCACTGCGAATGTAACCTGCCCTTTCAGAAGGAGTAGATCTCATTTATAGGCTGACTATGTAAGTTTTCACGGTGACATATCTTTACAGAATAGAAACAATAATTTAAGTATCTCTGATTTTCTGATCTTTGTTTTCGTTACAATAAGGTTGCTATTCGGCTGCTGCTGTCAGAGATAAAGTAACTGTGAACGTACTGTAGCAAATGCCTTGACAACCTATGAGGCAAAGTCGAAATCCTCCCCGGAAATAATATTTTTATTAGAATAACAAATTGTCTGTAGTAAAGAATGAATTATATTACTGAATATTAAGCATAATTTTCCGATTGCAAATTGTTGAATATATACATTGCATTAAAGTACAATATTACATTAATAAATTGACAAACAACAACAGTGGCAAGCATCATTATTTGCCTAACATACTCCGAACTATACTGGTGTCGGCTTTCAGCCTAATCAGATGCAGCTGAATACCAGTATTTCACCAGGTGCGACTGCCTAACAAACCTCCACAGCCCGTGGGTAATACATATAATATTTAACGTAAACGAGACAAAAGGACAACGAAGGAATCGTGGTGGGTTAAAACGAAACACATCGAGCGCGTTCTGTGCTCCGATTTATCCGTCACCAAGCCAAAGCCAATCGAGATCGAGATGGTATTTTTTTTTTTTGGGTGGTACATCATCATATAACTTCTCCCGCTCTGGGTGGAGCGGGAGGGTGTGTCAGACTTTTACTGACTAAAACCCACCCGTGTTCCCTCACTTGCCTGTGTGCCAGGGGCCGCGGTTTCTCTTTCAAACAACCCGCACCCCTGGCAGGCATCAGCCCTTGCGGACCTGGTTAAATGAAACTCACACTAAGGCCTCTGTAGTTTCTGCCTTCCATATAGAGAGCATGGGTTGGGGCTGGTCATCTAACTTCCAGGGCTTATTTTTAATTTTATATTTAGAATAGCTTTTGCCATTCTTTACATTTTTTTCACGTATAGAAGCAACAAGACTGATGTACCCAGGATTTTGTGATATCTTGATTTAAAAGAGTGTCCTTGGAGTTTCTTCCCCATAGAGATCTATGTTTTGGAATGGGCAACTAGCTTCTTTGAGGGATAGAATCCGGAATGAGGTGATCCGGCAGAGAACCAAAGTTGTCGACATAGCTCACAGAATTAGCAAGCTGAAGTGGTAATGGGCCGGCCATATTAGCCGTAGAATCGATGACCGTTGGGGTAGACGTGTTCTTGAGTAGCAAACATAAGGTAGGACGCCCTCAGGCAGGTGGAGTGACGATCTTCGCAGGGTAGCTGGTAGCAGCTGGATGAGAGATGCCGAGAATCGAGCTGAATGGCGTGCAGTTGGAGAGGCCTATGTCCAGCAGTGGACTGCTCTGGCTAACGATGATGAACTAGCTTCAACTTTCCGACTAACTGATCGACTTTTTGACAATTCAGATGTGCCTGTGGACGGTTTAATTGAAATAAATGCTTTAAGTTGGAGTTTATGTATGCAGGATAGCGGCAAGCGTTGCTACAAAAAACTATCAACTTATCAGCAACGAAATCTATAATTTATCTACCTCCTCATTTTTCAATACAAGTGCAGTTCAGAGTTCAAATTGATGGCACATTTAGATAACTTCAACGCGCATTCTGTTTGTATCTTTATTCAGTTTGTAGCGTAATGCCATCATTATTCCAAAGAAATAAGCAACTTCGTTTAAAAATCGTTTAGTTAAGTAAATGGCAACTGATTATCATTCCAATAGTTAGCAACTAAAGTTGCTCTTACACGGGCAATTTTTTGAGCAATTATTGGCAACACTAATGGATCAATCTAGATTAATTAAGTGGAGCAATCTGGAGCAACAACAATAAATATTGCTTCTGATTGCTCCATTTAATTCATGAGTTGCCGAATATCCAATCGGTTTGGAAATTTTTAGTCGATTTTCTTTCTATCTCGTTTGTACGTATAACTACGTCTCGTTTTTGCGAGAGGAACCGGCCGGCAGCGGAGGCGGCGGGGGAGGCGCATTGCCTAGTTTTTTAGGTTGCTCCATACTGTGTGGCCGTATCTCTGGCAACAGGTTGGAATTGCCCAAGATGGAGCAATTTTAGTTGCCCGTGTAAGCGCACCTTTATAATAGACGTCAGGATACTGAAGGTTTTGTGGATGTGTAATGTCAGCCGCATGAGTCGACCGATCACGTTAAGCTAAGCTGGCTGCCGGTTGGTCGGTGAAACGGTTACATTCCACTGGGTTAGGAGACAGTTCAGGGTCTTCGAAGAGGACTACGGAAGCTTACAGCCTGTAAGGAGATGCTCTTTTGGTGATATACAGGCTGTAACAGAAACCCTATTGTTATCCTTAAGCACTAAAGATAACAGCTGGTATAGAATCACTATTCATAGTTTCAGTTCAAAATAAAATACTCTAAGAATTAATACCAAATTTTCGGTTTCATGTTTCTTAAATTCAAATCATAACCATCGTTTCACCGCACTACGTAGGTCGAAACGGCTAATTAAGCTAGTTGGCTGCGACATATCACGCGTAGGAAATTAGCCGTTTCGTTAACAGCCTTTGTAAGTAACGCTCGCCGGCCGCTGCCAGGGCACCGCTCGCTGTGCTCGCTCGGCTCGCGCCCTTTTGGTCACAGTTCTAACCTAACCTAACCCGTTTAATCGGGGTGCCCAGTTTGGCCTAGGACAAACTAGTTTGGCCTGAAATCGGGTTTGGCCGGTAACATATATACCCTTTCCGTTACACGTTGGCGGGGAGTATCCTGGCGTCTACCTAGCTTCTTAGCCCGAGGGCGTCTCACCTTACTTTTCCAGATTCGCGGTCTCCACTCAAGAATCATCATCTGGCTAGCCTTTTCCCAACTTTGGTCTGCCGTGGTATCATCTAGCATTTATAGCCAGGACTTTGGTGGATCCCATAGCTCACAGCGCGTCTCATATGCAACAGATATGTGGTGCCCTATCCCGCTTAAGGCTCCAAGGAGAAAGAAAGAAAGAAAAAGTATTTATTAGACTCGCACAGGAATATCACAACCTTAGTTAAGTATGTGATATTCCTGTGCGATTTTTTGTTAAGCATATTGTGTAGTTACACAATATGCTTAACAAAAAAATTAAATTAAAAATATTACAAAAAATAAAAAAAACAAAATACTGTACGAGGCCAAAAGGCCCCTATCTCAGCATGATGCTGCGACATTTAAAAAGGTGTCGCAGCGCTGGTATTCTGATAGGGCCCACTGTGATGTCACGGACAGATACAGAAATAAAATAATAAATAAAAATAACATAATTATGTGTAAAATACCTAAAAAATGATGTACGTAAAAAGTATTTTTTGTAATCCAAAAAATACTTTTTTGTAATCCAATAAATACTTTTTTGTAATCCAAAAAATACTTTTTTACGTACATAAAAATGGAGATTGCAGATGTGGAGAACCTTATAGTAAATAATAAATCTTTCATGTTCCCGTTGCAGCAATCATCATCGTCATCATGTGTCTAGCGGTTTCCCAGCTTTTTCGGGGTCGGCTTCCAGTTTAACTGGATGAAGCTGAATACCAGTATTTTACATGGAGCGACTGCCTATCTGACCTGCACAACCAAGTATCTGGGTAACACGATAGCTCTTAGTACGACTGGTTGTCAGAATTTCGGGCTTCTGACGACCCGTAACGACTATCAAAGATCCACGTTGGACAGACGGGACCAACGCACAATGGTTTAGCGTGCTTTACAAGGCACGGTAGGGTCCTGGGGCGCTACTCTCTAAGGGCTTGTACACAAAACTGCGATGCGACGTCGCATCGTTCCGTTCGATTCCGATCTCACACTATCAAAATTACAATAGTGTTTGAAATGGATATTTTATTCATAGATAATGCAAGACAGGATGAAATAGAAACATTTTATGAAATAAGTATCGTAAAAATACCCTGCAGAATATTTGTTTTGTGCGCTGCGACGTCGCATCGCAGTTTTGTGTACAAGCCCTAACTCCGTCAACGAAAATACGAGCCCATCCGAAAATAGCTTAAAACTTCGAAGTGACTTCTCCAGCTGATTAAACAACTTTTTTGGACGGGTAAAACCATATAGGGAGTAGGGACAGCCGTCAAATCGTGTAGTAATTCATTCTTAGTTTGGGCCCCAAACTAATCATAGGTCCGTAAGTAATACGTGGTATGAAACGCCCGTAACTACGACCGAGATTACGGATTTCGTGCTTAGAGAGTAGGCCCCCTGGTATGTAAAGACGGTCACCCTTCCTCGGATCAACCTCAGCAAGCGTAGCCTAAACTGATCGATTGCGGAAGGATTTAGGAAAGACTGCAGCAGATGATGACTAAGAAATACTTTGTCAGACTGAAGTCGTGCCGCCATCTATGAAAGGTTTTAAGGTAATAAAACAACATTTAAATATAAAAAAATATTATATTTTAAATTATTAATATCTTTTTAAAATTATAATTTACAGCAACATTGTCTATAATTAATATTCCATGATAATATTACGGTACATAACTCTTATTAATATTAATATAATTATCAATTACATGATCTGAATAATGATGATTTTATTATTATAATATATTATTAATTAGATGTCATTTAATTACTGTGATGCTTAGATTTTTTTTTATACAGGGTGGCAAGGACATCTATACGCAACCAGTTACCCATGGTAACTGATTTACATGGTAACTTCTTTAGCCGCATTGAGTCTCATGAGTCTCAATGCGGCTAAAGACGATTTCACTTCTAAAATAGCTGTTCCACAAATTTAGACCACGTAGGTGACCATTACCTTATTCTATGAAACAACTGATTTGTTAGCGCTACGGGGTCGCGAATCATGTGCCGGATCTATTCCAGCTTGTGCGTCGATTTCCCTGCCCCCCTGTATATAGAAGATACTAGAGAAATAAACCTAAAAAACGTCACGTAAAAATCGCACCAATACTCTCATACACAAGAGGTTTTTTTTGTATAACTTTGATATTTGACCTTCTCAAAAAAAGTACGAAAACAATGTCACAACGTACAGTTTTTTCTATGAAAAATATAGATATATAGCAAAATTGTATCTATGATTAGGTAGGTAGTATACTAGCAACACGCCCTTGCTTCGCAGGTTTGCTTGACAAAACAAGGATATTTCTTTATTACCAGCAGGCTTAGCACGAGCACCGTTTTGTCGACGGAAAACACGGTAGACAGTCCGTAGTAAGTTTTCTGTCACTGTCACAACTGTCAGTTGTCAGTGTGATTTTGACAGTTTGGGATAGAAAACTTTCTTCTGAAATAGTACTACATAAAAAAAGACTTGGACAAAGATCGCTCGACACGAAAGGCAAAATGACATATTTTATTATAGAAGGATTTCTATGGTGCGATGTCAAAAATGGAGAAACGAAATGTCACTTTGTATAGAAAGAGCTGTGTCTATACTTCGTAGAAATAAAAAACGTCATACTAAGCCTGCAGTAAGATTAATTTCATATACCAAAACTTTTGAAACAAATTATTTGATGACAACCGCATAAAAAACGTTTGCGTAGTTTAGAAGAACAACGCAACAAAACTCAACTATAATTTAAAATATATTTACCATGAATCATGTATAGCTTGTGCAATTATCATTAAAGTAGAGTACACTTTTACATACACTTATTTACTCTTAGACCAAAAGGGCCGTAAAAGAGATCGAAAGAGCCATCAGAAACATAGAGAACATCAAATTATAAACAAAATTGACTTATACTTATGCTTACTTATACTTTGAATTGATTCAAAAACCATCAATATATTATACGCTTTACTTATTCCGCTGCGGGGATTAAAACCTAAACATACTAAGATCCTCAACTCGTTCTCTTATCTCAATTTATTTGAAGTCGGCGCAAGAAGTCTTTTTCCTCCATACTTCTTTCTCTATTTATGAGCGTTTTTATTGAAAGAGTTGGCAACGTCGCAAATAGCTGTCAAATATTTACCTGTTTTTATTAATTTGTTAATATTACTTTATGGAAGTATTAAATATCGCTAACTAGCTAGTGACCTAAAATATGAATAATGATTTTCAATTATAACACTGAATTTGATGTTGTAACCGTTTTAGGTGTAAAAAGGACATTTGCAAAGTTTCCAAGTTCTTTTTTACATCTAAAACGAAATATTCGGTGTTAAGATATTAATTATTGCATTTCTTATTCAATATTTTAGGTCACTAGTTAGCGATATTTCATATTTCCATACAGTAATATCGCCAAATTAATCAAAACAGTGAAATATTTGACAGCCATTTGCAACGTTGCCCCTTTTCAGAATAAACGCTCACAAGATCCATGTATTTTGTTTGAGGCGTTGATAGCCGCGTCAGTGTTTTACTTCTGCAGCTATCTTAGTGTCTTTTGTTAAGTTATACCTAAATTGTTATCTATTATTCGCCATCTCGGTAGTCACGGGGGTGACTAGAAAGGGGTTTCTTGTCATATCATCTTTCACACAGTCCATACACTCTGAATCTCAACTCCCAAAAAACCCTTAAAAAGTATTAATCAATTTCTTAATCATATCTACTGACTCATTTTCTCCAAGTCCTTCAATACATTCCGTGGCCTTCTTTGCATGTTCCTCATACAACCTCTGAGTTTTGCCCACAGCATCAGTCTTCAAAATATTAAACTTCAGATCTTCATAATCCACATCTTTGACATCTTTCTTCGATTGTGTAATGATTTGATATAAATTGGGGTTGCTATCTAAAGCGAAAAGGACGGGTGCACTTGCTAAGCAGAACTGTTCTTTACTGTCTGAAGTTAGCTGCTGTATTTCCGTGGCTGCTTGCCAGGCTAAACCGACATGGCAACCAAATTGATAAGCAAGGTTTTGTGTCTCTCTATTTTGTCTCTCCAATACCATGGCACTTTGACAACCCCTACCCAGCAAGCTTACTCCATTATAAACTGTCCTAGCGGTCCATTCGTTCCTTGGCTTACCTAAAACTTCATTAACAGCAATAGAATTAGTATCAAAAGTTATTTCATAATCGTTAGCTGTGGGTTTAGGCTTTCCAGGTATCGGCATGTTCTGTTCATCTCTTTCGCCAAAGAATTCGCCTTCAGATAGATCTTTTAGCGCTGTTGAAATGATGTACGATACGTCTGAGTTTCTTAGGCTAGCAAGCATACCATTAGCAGTACCTAGGAGATAGTCTCCAAGCAGGATAGCGATTTTGTTTCCGAAAATTGCTGTATCCGTATCCTTTGATCGCTTGGTAAAAGGCACGTTGACAATACCTTTGTGAATCAGGTGGCCAGTTCTCATCATCTCCGTCAGTTCAGCTAGCACTCTGGTTTGTTCTTCATGTTTCTTCATTTGAGGGGTATAAGTGTGAGTTTTGACAGATTTCGAGAGGAGAAGAATGATGAGGCCCCAAGGTTGAAGGTTCTTGGAGTCTCCGTAGAGGACGTTCTTTGCTGTCTGCATCACTAGGTGATTGCTGCCGACCTGGGGACAAGAAAGGTAAGATAAGTTTCACTTTGTTTTATTCGATTGGCGCCGTGATTGAGTAATTAGTTTTGGCGCTGGAGATGGCAGATTTGATCCCTGCATAGTATGAATATTTTCGTGGCCTGAAAATTATTGTTTTATAGCCGATTCCTATAATTTACGGATAGTTGTAGGTTAGATTAATTATTTATTAATTATTACTTTTGTATCTATACCAATAAAGAAGCAAAGACCTAATACCTCGCATAGTAGACCCCCATATTTGGAGGTAGCTATCACAGGTAAAATTAGCTTAAAAACTATTAATTTGCCCAGTTTGGAAATAAAAAATGCTACCAAAACTTGGTAAGCTAATCGATCCGTTCTTGTTTATAATAACCGAGCATAAGAGGGTAACTTTTCTTGCGCCTATAAATACAACCAAGATACTTATAAGAGAAATTCGTAGTGCCAATACAATATTATCCAGTGCGCAAACTGTAATCATGAATTCAGCATATCGTTCGTCGGTTATACAAAAAAGGCTGTTCACTATATTTTGACCGCTTAGGTATTGCACTTTTCTATGAAACAGCTGTTATTTTTTTTTGTATAACTGACGAAAAATTTCTGCGCTGGGGGTCTAGAATGATATGCTGAATTCATGGTTACAGTTTGCGCACTGGATAAAAACTTTTCCTGTATAGATGAATTTTGCGCGGCTTCATCCGTGTGTAGATTTAGTTACACACAGACACAGTTAGACATTTTGAATAAAAATTAAAAGTACCTACTCGTAGGCAGGTATATAAATACACGACGTTCTCTTTAACTCAAATCCTACTCGGCCTAGCGTTTTGGCAACTATGTTATGGTCGGCTTACAGTCTACCTGGATACAGCTGAATACCAGTATTTTACGTAGATCGACCACCAATCTGACCTCCACAACCCTGGATAACACGATACCCCTTGGTAAGACTGGTTGTCAGAATTTTGGACTTCTTCTATAAGGACTGTCAATGGTCTACGAATGACAGCCGGGAACCGTGCTTTCCGAGGCACGGAAGGGTTTCGAAATCGATGGTCCGTACGTACAATCTCCTAAGTGGTAGATACGTGATTTGCATATTTTGTTTTCGTGTCCTTCAGGCTAGCCTATATTATCGTTAAGTTTAACAAAAACTTAAAAAAAAACAACCCCCTTCCAAAAAAAACACTAGTGAAAAGTAACTTTAATGTCGGAAGTCGGTGACTTTGGATATGTATTTATTTATTTTGTCACCGCCTTACGAAATTAAAGTTATTTTTCACTTTGTAGTGTTTTTTTGGAAGTCGGTAGTTTTTTTTTTATTTTTTAGTTATAGTACCTACACCACACCAATTCGAAATTTCATCATCCTTGGGGTCAAAACAATGAATATTTATGCGATAGCAGCAATCGCTTTGCAAATCTGTCTAGATAAACTTATGACAAAACATGTTTATATAATATATATGTATTTAAACATGTCGAATTGATAACCTCCTTCTTTTTGAAGTCGGTTAAAAATAATTCTAAGATGGCAAAATGCACTTTAAATCCATCATGACATTACACTAACTAGAACATGATTTACACGTGTTTGAAACTTTGAAGCGCTCTCCTGTAAAATTTGTCATTTATAGTTAGGGGATTATACGTAGGGACCGTCGGTATGTAATGGATCGTCACCCATCTGCGAACTGGCTGTGGCAAGCGTAGCTCAACCCTTGATCTAACCGTACGGCTTTTATTTAGCCACGAGCCCCATATTTCAAATCCTACATATTTATCATAACTTAATGTTGTAAATGCGCAAGTAAGTTGGTTTGTAACGGTTTCACACTCAAACGGCTGAACGGATTTGGTTGAAATTTGGCACACAGATAGACCATGACCTGGGTAAGGACATAGGCTACCTGGCTGTGGGCACCAGATAGTCCTACTATCCTACTATAACATTATAAATATGAAAGTTTGTAAGTTTAGATGTTTGGATTTTTTGATTTTTGGATCTTATTAGTCAATCACGCAAAAACGGCCGAATGGATTTGTTTTAAATTAAGCACACACATGGTTTACAACCTGGATTAATACAAAGGATACGTTTTATCCCGGTATTGTGTTCCCGTGGGATATTTTAGACCTCCAAAGGTAAAGAGGCTGACAAAAGGTAGTTTCAAATCCATATCAATTAAACTAACGACATAGTAGTTATGTACAAACTACACTAATGGATCTAAGAACATTAGCCGGTTTCACTGACATTGAAATGATTTCATAATCCAAATTACACTTGTCGAAAATGACCTCCAAGTTTCAAAAAACCTTTCACAAACCGGCCAAGCAGCTTAGAGCATAATCAGTCTATAATGTTCCCAATGCTGGGACACAGGCCTTCTAAGTGCGAGTGGGCCATAATCCACCACGCGGGGCCAGTGCGAGTTGGTAATGTCACAGGACTGTCTTCAAACTTTTGGTTCTAGGACATGCCTGTGACGTTTTCCTTCACCGTTTTGGGAGCAGTGGTGATGAAATAATATACACGAAGTAAAACGCAGTCTGGGTTTGAACTTACGAACTACAACTCATCTGTCTAGATGTTTCCCAGCTATGTTGGAGTTTGCTTCCAGAACCCCCACGCTTCACCTCACCATACCACACACACACACACCCACACACCCATACACAAACACACCCACACTCACAAGTGCTTATTATGCTAAAGTAATACTTTACGTCACGCCATTCTCATTCACGCTGACAAGATCTCAATAAAATGCTCCACGTTTGTGGACTGACTCCCGTATCAGTTTCAGTACCTTAAATAATCATTATAATTGAATATTGTAGCTAAGTACCAAATTCTTGTGAATGCTTCTTGTGAAATTAACTTTTGTACTTTTTTTTTAAAGTCTAAATCAGACGCAGCTGAATACCAGTATAGAGGTATGAGGAACAGGGTGTAAAGTCCACTCATACTCTATGGAAAAGGGAGGATCCTCCGACCAGACGGGTGTTGTGTCTGGTGGGCAACTGCCCGACGGTTGATGCCGGGATGTTGTACCTATCCAAAGCGCGCGGTAAACTTTAACTGCGCGATCTAGGATTTCTATGACGTGCGTCTTGCGTAGTTAGCTTGTGGCATTGTAGATGGCGCCACTTCTCTTTTGTATTTTTGGATATTGTTGCGAAGTACTTTTCTGTAGTGCCGCTACACCAGCATGACGCGACTGCCTATCTGACCACCACAACCCAGTTACTGGGTAATACGATACCCCTTGGTAAGACTGGTTGTCAGACTTTAAGGCTTCTGACGACCAGTAACGACTATCATACTGCCGTCCACAAGCTATAATGCTGTTATCCAACAAAATCATATTTCGAGTTATGGAAAAAAAGCGCAGAAAAATATGAAATGCATGCTATTTAGTAAAAAAAAGCGCAGAAAAATATGAAATGCATGCTATTTAGTAAAAAAAGCGCAGAAAAATATGAAATGCATGCTATTTACTTATGCAACGGATGGTAAAAATTCTAGTAAAAATGTGAATTATAAGCCCTTAGTCACTTTTTAGTTTAGTAATGTTGCTTACCTGCGTTTTAGCGTAGTGAACATATCAAACAAGGCAAGTTAATGGCGTTTTTAGTTTTTTTTTTTTATCTCGGCATCCATAAATAGTAGGAAATACTGCTTAGACAGAAAGATAGATTTTTTTTTCTGATTATGGTGGCATCAAAAAACGAAAATCGACCTTATGCAAGTTCCTGCTAGGGGTGCGGGTTTTTCGAAAGAGATACCGTGGCCCCTGGCACACAGACAACTGAGGGAACACGGCTGAGTTTTAGTTAGTAAGAGCAGTCAACCAGAGCGGGAGAAGTTATTTGATGATTTCCAATCCTCAAAAAAAAACATGCGAGTAAACGGCATTATTGTTTGTGGACGGCAGCTTAACGTGCTTTCCGAGGCACGGCGGTTAGTCATTTACGGACCTTAAGATGAACCTAGTCCACATTTTTTGGATACAATCTTCGGGAGTGTTTTACTCCACTGTCTGACCTGGTATATCCAAAATAAAATATGATATCGTTTTGTCTCATTATTAATATTGTCTGTACGGAAACAGAATACTAAAATAAAAACCTTTTAAAAAGTTAGGAGCCAACAAAGATTCGTTTTCTTGCTAATTTTACTTAACTTTGGGCGTGTTTAAGTAATAAAAGAAGTGTAAAATCTCAAAAACCAAGTCGGTACTGACAAAGTTCAATAAACTTTATTGGTCATTGATTTATGCATTGGCTTTTTTATAAAACCCGATCTTTCAAAGGACTTTTCTTCATTTGTTCGCGATTTTTTTACTATAAATGATCCTGCATCTCACTCAATAACGTTGTGCGTGTAGACTAGGGTCTAACTGCTCATCACTGATACTATCTTTGTCGGACACGAAGCCTGGTGAGACAGCGTGATTTTTAGCCAGGCCCATCAGTGAGTTCGAGCCCGCGACTAGGTTCCCCTTAAACTGATCGATTGACCAATACGGCTGTTATTGTTTAGCCAGAAGCCCCTGATACAAATCGCAAACAGTTTCTGAGATACTAACCGACAATATAAACAACCAGTTAGGTATATTATGTACGGTAATGCAGTGAAAGTGAACCTTTACTTTCTACATTCAAACCGGATTTTAAGTTTTTGCCTTGAGCCAAATTTATTTAGGATGAATCATACTGCTTATAATAAAATGCGAATAAATTACTGTACCCAAAATAGTGCCTGTGTTTTCTTTTTTACCCGACTCCGGAAGCTAAAAGGAGGGTAATGTGTTTCATGTGTGTATATGTTTGTTACTTCGTATAGATTAAACGCTAAGATTGTTTTAGGCAAGGATCAACGAGACAGGCAGAGATATACAGCATGTGGCGTAAATAATGGATAACCCTGAAACTGTCGATTGGCTAGATTATCATCTATCATTTACCCCACTTATATCGCCATATGCCATGGATGATTTTTTTTTCGATACAGGGCCCCAAAATTGACAATTCCTTAGAAAAAAATTAAAAATTAGATAATAAATACTTTTTGCAATGTTATGTTAGAATGTAATAAAAAATCTTGATACTGATCTGATAATACAAATAGTCAGGAGTGACAAAAAAAAAAACAAAACGTGAAAAAATCAACAATTGTAGAAATGGCAGCTGATTTTGTAAGAGGTCATTGGCGATATGAGTGGGGTAAATGATAGATGATAGTCTAGCCAATCGAGAGTTTCAGGGTTATCCATTACTCGTATTTACGCCATACCCTGTATACTACAGTAACACGATAAAGTTTTTTTTTTGACATAGGTACTGTAATAATTGTGACATTGTTCTGATTTATTAATTTTATTCCTATCGTATTGCAGATATTTTTAATTAATGTTTTATTAAATTTAGGAATGTACCATGCCGATTATTGTTGAACTGTAATACCTCTCTTAAAAATATTTTATCTATGTTATCACCAGAGATCGGATATTCGGATGTATATTTACCTAAAGATAATTTTTAGCTATGAAAGTAT
The DNA here is from genome assembly GCA_947359405.1 of Antitype chi. Lineage (NCBI taxonomy): Eukaryota > Metazoa > Arthropoda > Insecta > Lepidoptera > Noctuidae > Antitype > Antitype chi. Next base: position 7,329,549 of record OX375835.1, on the reverse strand, counting down.
GGAAGCGGCTTTATAAATTATTTGTAATATTTATTAAAAACCCCAGGATTCTTGGATTGCATAATTATTCAGATGTGTATTAATTTAAAACTAATGTTTAACCCGTTACAAATATGTGTATGTACGGGAGGAGGGGTGGTTTGTATTAGTTAAAACGAAAAAAATAAACAAATGACTAATTTAAGAATTTTTCGATACAAAAGCGCATTCCGTGTTAGCCAACATCTCAACTTTAGGTGAATATGCATCCGAATATCCGATTTCATGCCTTGATATAAGGTAGATTGTACAAGGATCACCCTTATTTTAACTGTCATCTTATTTACTGTACCTGCAATCTATGCAAATAATTTTTTACTTTTTATTACTTTACTTTAAGTCCTATCATACCAAATAGGGGGTGAGCCTATCACTAAATTGGGCACAAATATAGACTCCAGGTTAATCTATCGGCCTCGCCTTTTCCCAATTATGTTGGGGGTCGGCTTCCAGTCTTACCGAATGCAGCTGAATACCAGTATTTTACATGGGGCGACTGCCTATCTGACCTCCACAACCCAGTAACTGGATAGCAGGATACCCCTTGGTTGTCAGACATTTGGGCTTCTGACGACCCGAAATGACTGTCAACCACTCAATATATGGACTTATTAGTAGAGATGCTGCGATTACTCGCTATTATTCGGTCATTTTTTTTTTGTTATTTGTCGAATACCGAATAATAGCTAGAATTATTCGACATAAAGCGAATAGTTTACTGAAATTAACTTTTAATGAACAACAAAATCTGTATTCAACGCCGGGTTATATACAAAACGAGGTATTCCCTGTAAAATCGGTACAAGAAAAGGGTTGACACGATTTCAAAATATAAAATCAGTATATTCATCAATTCAGCCTATCGCAGTCCACTGCTGGACATAGGCCTCTCCCAGGCTGCGCCACAACACTCTATCCTCCGCCTTCCGCATCCAGTCTATCCCAGCCACCTTTTTAAGGTCGTCGGTCCATCTAGCTGGGGGCCGTCCCACACTACGTTTGCCGATACGCGGTCTTCACTCCAGGGGCCCAAGTCTGTTATTTTTATAAATTCGTCATTCCAACATCTGACGAATGACAATGGGATCGCCATTGTCATTCATTTGTCATTTTGCTAAAAGTTCGTAATCTGCTAAATTCATAATGGTCGATCATTGGTCGGTCAATGGTCTCGTAATAGACTTGTGTCATAATGGCATTTTCGTATTGCCATTATTATAAAACTCGTTAGTAGAAATGTTTTTCGAAAAACTACTACTAAATTGGAACATTTATTCATGCCAGATTTCATTTATATATATTTTTACATATTATTTATTAGTGTTATAAGCAATCTAAAGTAGTAGGAAGTTCGTAAATTAAGTCAGTCATTAATTTCTCATGATGTACGAGATTACCAATAAATGCCATTTCTTTCAATGGAGTGTCAGTGGCTGACCATTGGAAAGTCATAATGACGCCATTTTATTAGTAGATCACCAAACTTGTCAAAATCAACAATTATGAAATCAATGATAGACCATTCTGACACTATTGTAATAGCAGACTTGAGGCCCTGGACTCGTCTGCTCCACCGTCCATCGGTCCTTCGACAAAGCAAAATCAGTATATAAAGAGACTGATTTCTTTAACTTCATTGTTTTCTTTTCTCATTTTTTTAGATTACAGACAACAAATAATTAATATTAAATTTGAAAACAAATAATTTTTTTTTTTGTCGAATAATAATGGTGAGTAGTTAGTTGACTATTCACTACAGGGGATGGCGATCAATCGGTATTCAACTGTTTGCTATAACAACTGTTCGCGGCATCTCTACTTACTAGGCTATATAAATAAGGAATAGGTTCTTGTTATCTACGTAGATATGATTGATAAGATAGGGGAAATTAATCACGTTTATACATAATATGAAGGACATCCTCTGACCTTATTGGTGATGTCCTTCAAAAGGTCAGGTGCGTAAAAAGTGTTTACTCGCAAACGGCGCACGTGATTGACTAATTGAAATATAAACAACCGGAACGTATTAGTCGTTCTTTACCCCAAGAAAAAGGCGTGATTTTACATATATATTTATTTATTTGATCGTTAATGCACACACATATAAACAAACAAGAAGAAAGGAACAGAAAACATACGTACATAGGTAATGCTTATTTCTACAGAAATCTCTTTCAGCACACCTGCGATAGGAGAGAAGATAATAAATAATAGTTTAAAAAACTAAAAAACACGCTTTAAAAACCAAACTAAAAAAGGAGAAAATAATTTAATTCAATTAAAAAGCGTGGGGTGCTTTTTGAGGTATTTTTATAATCAATTAATGTCAAGCACCCCACGCTTTTTAATTGAATTAAATTATTTTCTCCTTTTTTAGTTTGGTTTTTAAAGCGTGTTTTTTTAGTTTTTTAAACTATTATTTATTTTCTATTTTTTAGTTCTTCTAACTACAAAAACGTGTTTTTTGTTTTTTTTTCCCCAATTTTTTTAAATTATTGAATTGTCATCGGTCCTCGACAAGTTTACAAAGTTTCAATGAAATCTGACCGTTTAAAGTGGGTCAAAATCGCGCTCAAAGGAGTCGGTTACATACAAACAAACAAACATACAAGTGAAGCTAATATAAAGCGTGTAAAAAGAGATGAAGACAACGTGTATCTATGTAATCCTGCTATAAATCCCTGCTAATCGCTACTTCCCTACTAATATTATAAATGTGAAAGTAACTCTGTCTGTCTGTCTGTTACGCTTTCACGCCTAAACCGCTGAACCGATCGTCATGAAACTTGGCAGAGATAAAGCCTGGGATATGGAAAAGGACATAAGCTTCTTTTTTACGCAATAATCGAAAACCACGCGGGTGCAGCCGCGGGCAAAAGCTAGTATAATATTATAAATGTGGAAGCTTGAATGTTTAGATAGTTGGATGTTTGTTACTCTTTCACGCAAAAACTACTGAATGGATTTGAATGAAATATGGCACACAGATAGATTATAACCTTGATGAACAGATAGGATATTTTTTATCCCGGTAGTACGTTCCCGCGGGATAATTTCCAACTTCCACGCGGGCGAATAACATCACGCCTGTATTCCCCAAAGGTAAAGACAGAGATGCTATCTGCATCTCTGCCTTTACCTTACACCCACATTTGGCCAATTACGTTTATGTCCCATGTAACAGGGGGCGACTCTATTGCTAGCAGCCGAGCACAAAAGCAAAAAGCAAAAACCTGGTGGAATCCCGACCGTCCCCTGCTCGTTGAAGCGCCAGCCCGGCCGCAGCTGAGCCAGTAAAGTTAAATTCTCCGTCTAATAATAATAATGCAATTTTTTTGGTCCAGCCTTTCCCCACTTGCCGTTCCCCTACCAGTGACGCCCTGAGCCGAGGCCCGTACCCCGCAGGGGTGCCCTCAGCGTGCAGTCGCCTAGTAATTTAGGTAAGTAGTTTTTAAGCCCTGGCTGGAGGCGTTAAGTTTTTCTTAATGGCAGCCCCAGGAAAGCCCGGGTAAGCAGTCACAGCCTCTCAAGACCAACTGCGAGATGCCCGACAAAAAAAAAAACCTGATGGAACAACCCGATATAACATTCTCGCGTGACCTAAAAATCGAGCCCGGGACCTCCTGCTCAGCAGTAACACTTGCAGCTACTACATCAACGAGGCAGTTTACGTATGTATCTATGTAATAATGTTAATACATAATTCCCTGTTAGGTGGAGCTTCACTCCGGAATTCAGGTCGCTGTGAAATTGAGATCAACGCACCTAGTTATTCTGGTTTGATAACAGATTCTTGCCACTAGCACTATTATTACACCAGTAGGCTAAGCATGACGCTTTCTATTTCTACTCTACCGTAGAATAGTAATCGATGGTCTACATTTCTCAGTACAAAACTGTTGTCTACACGGAAACGTAATTTTTGTCTACTTTTCTGAATATTTTAGTTATGAGTGGCTGAGGGGTTTGTGGCTAAGTAATAACAGCCGCACGGGATGATCGTGGTTGGTCTGTGGATGGGTGACAATCTTTACATACCAAGACCCCTCCGTGCTTCGGAAAGCACGTTAAGCCGTTGGTCCCGGCTGTCATTCGTGGATCTTTGACAGTCGTTACGGGTCGTCAGATTCCCGAATTTCTAACAACCAGTCTTACCAAGGGGTATCGTATTACCCAATTACTGGGTTGTAGAGGTCAGATAGGCAGTGGCTTCTTGTAAAATACTGGTATTCAGCTGCATCCAGTTTGACTGGGAGCTGACCTCAACAAAGATGGGAAAAGGCTAGGCAGATGATGATAGTCACTTTTTTATAGATTTACTAGCTTTCCGACTTCGTCCACGTAAATTTTCTTGTTCGTGCTATTGCTTCGTTTTCGATTAATTTTTGGCTCCTAGGAGTTCTAGCGTGATGTTAAATAGCCTTCCTCAACAATTGAGCAATAAAATGCAAAAAGATTTATTCATATCTGGTACGATTATCACGACTGGTAGTTCCAGAGATTGCGCGTTCAAACAATCAAACTCAGTAACTTTATTATTAATTGATCGTCTTAATTTCGTGCTTCTATCCATAAAAAATAATAGTTTAAAAAACTAAAAAACATGCTTTAAAAAAGGAGAAAATAATTTAATTCAATTAAAAAGCGTGGGGTGCTTATTGAGGTATTTTTATAATCAATTAATGTCAAGCACCCCACGCTTTTTAATTGAATTAAATTATTTTCTCCTTTTTTAAAGCGTGTTTTTTAGTTTTTTAAACTATTATTTATTTTCTATTTTTTTGTTCTGCTAACTCTACAAAAACGTGTTTTTTTTTCTAATTTTTTTTTCTCAATTTTTTTTTAAATTATTGAATTGTCATCGGTCCTCGACAAGTTTACAAAGTTTCAATAAAATATGACCGTTTAAAGTGGGTCAAAATCGCGCTCAAAGGAGTCGGTTACATACAAACAAACATACAAGTGAAGCTAATATAAAGCGTGTATTTTTTTAAATGTTTCTTTAAAGGAGCTTTTTCACAACATTGCAAAAGCAATGTTGTGAAAAAGCTCCTTTAAAGAAACATTTTTTTTTAAATTCGATCATACTGTATACCTAATAAGATTCCTTTTCACTTTCTTTTCTAGAATAGCAATCAATGATCCGTATTTATTAGTGAATTTACGATAAAGATATATATAAATATTTTATAAACCGGCTTTCCTTAAGTAAACTTTCACTCTTCATTGCTAATGCAGGATATGATAATGAGTTCCAAGCCTTTTTTACACGCTTTATATTAGCTTCACTTGTATGTTTGTTTGTATGTTTGAAACCGACTCCTTAGGGCGCGATTTTGACCCACTTTGAACGGTCAGATTTCATTTAAACTTTGTAAACTTATCGAGGACCGATCACAATTCAATCATTAAAAAAAAAAAAAGATAAAAATAGAAAAAAATAAATAAAAAAAACTGAAAAAATCACGCTGTTGTAGTTAGCAGAACTAAAAAATAGAAAAAAATAATAGTTTAAAAAATTAAAAAACACGCTCTACAAACCAAACTAAAAAAGTTGAAAATAATTTATTTCAATTAAAAAAAGCGTGGGTGCTTTTTGAGGTATTTTTATAATCAATTAATTTACACGCTTTTTAATTGAATTAAATTATTTTCTACTTTTTTAGTTTCATTTTTAAAGCGTGTTTTTTAGTTTTTTTAAACTATTATTTATTTTCTGTCTACACTAGTATTATAAAGAGAAATAATCTTTGCAAAATTATTTGTAATAGATAAACTCAAAAACCACTAAACCGATTTTAGAAACTCTTTCACCTATGGAAAGCTACATTATTCCGGAGTAACATCCCCATCCCATTTCTTCCCGTGGGTGTCGTAGAAGGCGACTAAAGGGGCTTACGAGAGAATGGGCAGCAGCGTTCTCTATGCACATTACCACCATTTTGCGATCGCCAACCCGCCTGCCAATCGCGATTATTATGGCAAAACCACCCTTTTGAGGGAGGCCTATGTCCAGCAGTGGACGTCTTTCGGCTGAAATGATGATAACGAATGATGGCCAAAACAATATTATTTAATAATCACCTCGCTCGCGCGCTCTAGTTTTTTTCGGCTATACAGGTTCAAATTGAAAACATGCGACAAACCGAAATGGGAGATTGTACTCATCATTATGAACAACTTTTACTAAGGGACCAATGATGCAATCGCGAAAAAAAAAACATCTGTTCCCTACATTTATGTTCACATAACTCGTCAAAATGTAGGGAACAGCTGTTTTTTTTTTGCGATTGCATCTTTGGTCCCTCAGTAAAAGTTGTTCATAATGATGAGTACAATCTTCCATTTCGGTTTGTCGCATGTTTTCAATTTCAACCTGTATAAGTAGGTATTTTACTTTCGTCTATTTCACTTTATTAACTTTATGAGATAACCTTATTTTTCCGAGGCACACCAACCAATGACCACGGTACACCAGTGTGCTAAGCGGAACATTGCAGCAACACTTATAACCGACTAACTATAATCACCTTTGATGATCGCATGATTCATGTATAAAGACTGTTCATTAGTGCACCCGCGGTTATGGCTAATTAAGTTACCTTAATGATTATTTCGGATACAGTAATTATTTACAATAAGTTACAAGGTGGCTACTTTATTAAGTTATAATGTAGCTCGTTGGCTTCTTTTTAGCATGTCTATAGCGCCCCCCCCCCCAGTGGGTTCCCGCATTGTCGTTGCGGGGGGGGGGGGGGGCTCAGTAGCCGTGGTCCGCTCCCACGGTGAAGCGAAGCGGAACCCCAAGGTGGGGCCGCTCGTCAGGGCTTTTGTCTCCAAGCCGACGACGTAGCGGCCAAAAAGTAGGTTGCGGGGAGGTGCACCGCAACTGAGGTGGGCCGCGATGTCGAATGTGAGGCATCGCGGCTGAGGGTTACAGGCTGCGGCGGAGGAGGAGTGCCGGTACTTCTGAGTAGCGCTCTTACCTTCCGTGGCCTGGACGGGGCCACCACCGTTTGATGGCGGACGTGGTGGGGCCGCAGGGGAAGAGGAGTGCCGGTATAGCGTTGGCCGCTCTCCCTATCCCCTGCGGCCGAAAAGTGATAGCCGGCGGGGCCACTGCGCTGACCCGTCGCAGGGGGACCAAAGGTGCCAAGGGTGCCAGGGTAATCTGGGACCCTTGTGCTACTTGGTTCCTGGGGTGGTCACGGCGTGCCATGTATCCTGGTGCGCCGGACTGGTGGGTTCCGCAAGGGCCGATGCCTGCCAGGGGTGCAGGTTGTTCGAAAGAGATACCGTCGCCCCTGGCACGCAGGCAACTGAGGGAACACGGGTGGGTTTTAGTCAGCAAAATTCTGACCGCCCTCCTGCTCCACCCAGAGCGGGAGAAGTTATTTGATGATTTCCCAAACTCGAAAAAAAGCATGTCTAAAGCAATCTAAATTCATACATTCAGCCCAAAATTTGGCTACGAACTCCTGCAGCGTGCAGACAGTAGGACACGTTGGACAAGATATTAAATGCTCCATTGTTTGTGGGACAGCACCACATTTACACTCCAGGGCGGAGTCATCTGTGAATCTCCACCTTAGCAGGTATTTAAGGTCGTTGTGATTATGATTGTGACTAATACCATCATGGGCTTGTGGACGGCGAGTAATGGGTAGCTCGCTGTCCAGTAAGGACCAAGCCCAGGTCGACGGCGCGTTGTGTTCCACGCGCGCCTTACAGGCGTGATGTCATGTCATGAATACAGGCGTGATGTTATGTTATGTATTTTAAGAGACATAAATAATTTTTCCTGTATCATAAAATCAAAATCAAAAGTCATTTATTCAAATTAGGTTGAGAATCAGCTCTTTTCGAACGTCAAAATACATAAGACAGTTCCCCCAAACACGCCCACTCGTCACCACTTCCTAGTGCTTTAGCTGGGAAGAAGGAGTTGCGGAACAAACTCCCCAGCAGGACAGCTGCTATTTATTCGGATAGACTTGATTCTATACATACATAGACAAAGTAATATAAACATTACGAGAATAAAATTTAAAAATACTTAGTCAATAAAAAAAAATTATTAATATGAACCCTTAAAGCCTGTTACTAGTTACGCTAATTCTGGAGAAAGAACACAAAAATTGTCTTGAGTTAATCACAGCGGCCAAATAGTCGTTGATGGAATAGTTAATCTTCAAACAAAGGATGGATTTTACTTGAGCTTTAAACGCATGAAAAGGCAAATCTAGCAAAGAAGCTTGTTATAAAAGGTTATATTAAGATGATGGTTAATACCATAGATGCGTTTACAGACATATTATATACAGGAAAAGTTTTTATTCAGTGCGCAAACTGTAACCAGCGGCTGTGTGTGGATTCAGCATATCATTGTATACAGAAATTTTTCGTCAATTCTATAAAAAAAAAAACTCCTGTTTCATGGAAAACGCTGACTTTTTTTTTGTATAACCAACGAAAAATTTCTGCGCTGGGGGTTTAGAATGATATGCTGAATTTAAGGTTACAGTTTGCGCACTGGTTAAAAACTTATCCTGTTTATATCTCACTTACACAACATGTACCCAAGTATCAAGAGAGGCACGAATGAAGATTCTAAAATATCAATAAATAATGGTTTAAAAAACACGCTTTAAAAACCAAACTAAAAAAGGAGAAAATAATTTAATTCAATTAAAAAGCGTGGGGTGCTTTTTAAGGTATTTTTATAATCAATTAATTTCAAGCACCCCATGCTTTTTAATTGAATTAAATTATTTTCTCCTTTTTTAGTTTGGTTTTGAAAGCGTGTTTTTTAGTTTTTTAAACTATTATTTATTTTCTATTTTTCAGTTCTGCTAACTACAAAAGCGTGATTTTTTTTATTTTTTTTCCTTTTTTTCAATTTTCTCTTTAATTTTTTTAATTATTGAATTGTCATCGGTCCTCGATAAGTTTACAAAGTTTAAATGAAATCTGACCGTTTAAAGTGGGTCAAAATCGCGCCCTAAGGAGTCGGTTACATACCAACAAACAAACAAACATACAAGTGAAGCTAATATAAAGCGTGTAAAAATTAACTTTAGGTAAATATACATCCGATTCTGATCTCTATTTATAACCTAGATTAACATATAGGATACTTTCATCCCGGTAGTCCGTTCGCGTGGGATCATTTTCGACCTCCACGCGGGCGAAACCAGTAATTTACTAATTTGGGGACCATTAATAGAAAGTATCGTGTTATACCCAGTAACTGCGTTGTGGAGGTCAGATTGGCAGTCACTCCATATACAATACTGGTTTCCAGCTGCATCCAGTTACCGGAAGCTAATCCCAAGGTAGTTGGGAAGAGAATGCAGATTGATTTTTGCAGTAAGGTCATTGCTTTTTAACAGACTTCAAAAAAGGAGGAGGTTCTATGTTCGACTGTATGTAATTTTTTTTGTATGTTTGTTCACCGATATCTCCCCCATTTGTGGACCGATTCTCAATTTTTTTTTTTTATTTGAAAGAGTATACCCCTGATGTAGTCCCATTGGCACCAAGTCAGGATCTGATGTTAGAATCCCAGGGAAATCGAGGGCAACCCTCAAATGTAGTAGTCATTATTGCACTCTGATAACGGTACTTTATTTTTATTGTGATTGATATTATATAATTGCCAGTGTCATAACGCAGATCCATTATTGTCTATGGTCCCCCCAGCCTTGACATTAACAGTCAATAGACAATATAGTAAAACTTTTTCTACCTGAATACGGGGCTTTTAGCTACTTTGTATGTGTATCTGTTTTATTATATTTTTTGTAATGTGCGTTTTGTTTGTGCAGAATAAACATGTTTTCTTTCTTTCTTTCTTTCTAAATGTTATAGGTATTAACAATGTTTTTCATATATTCCCTCCTGGAGGTCGAAAATTATCCCACAGGAACGTATTACCGGGATTAAAAGTATCCTATGTGTTAATCCAGGGTATAATCTATCTGTGTGCCAATTTTCATCCAAATCTGTTCAGCCGTTGTTGCGTGACTGAGTAATAAACATCCAAACATCTAAATATCGAAACATAACAACTTTCACATTTTTATTATTAAGTTGGATTAGTAAGTATTACAGCCGCAATAGAGTATTTTACTCTATAAGAGAAAAAATCTAAAAATATATTATTGAGTTAGCTTACGCAAAATGCAGTCGGAAAATGTTAGGTTTAGTTTATAAAACAACAAAATAAATTTTAAAATGCAATTTAAAGATTTCAGTTTTTTTTAATCTGTGTTTGAACACCATGAAATAGTAGTCGCCATGTTATTTCGTCATTCGGCATGTCAACTGAGCAACTTTGTACTTTTATTATTTTCGTAACCTAAGTAATATTTTGCATTCAGGAACAGCAAACCAACGCTAAGTAGTAAAATAACTAATTTTTTTAACTATAAACAATTGTCATACAAAATATCAGCGCATTTGTTTTTAGCAAACTGACGTCATACCCACACAGCAATATGGCGTCTACTGCGTCCAGCGTTTTTGTCAAATTACGCGCGAAGTTTGAAAATGTAAAATTTAAATGCATTTTTATTGCACTAATCGATTAAATAAAAAAATTGAGTTTGTTTTAGTGGTTTATCAGCACTCTAGAATTTAATTATGACACTTTTCAAAAATGAGTGTAGTACCCTATTTTAGCAGTCTAAGTTGTTTGAAAACCATGTTTTCACCTTATAAGCATTTACAGGCAGCAGGAACCCAACCCACAACCTCTGCGCTACCACGACCTACTAACCCTAAGCTCACATAAAATTAAAACCCTTCTGATGGATTTCGGTCACAGTGGCCAAACTCAACGAACAAGTCTTCGCAAGCGCAGGTGCAGTCTGTTCCTCTATACACGACCGGGGAGAGATCAGACGCAGGATTAATGTCTTTACGTGTTTTCCCAGGCCACATAAACCTTGAGCTAAAGGTTTAGCTAGTCTAAAATATTGCAATTTTAAAAACAAGCTTGCACCAACGTAAAATTTAATATGGCGGCGAGATTTTATCGCGGACTGGATTTCAACTGTCAATATTGAACCGAGCATTGAGATTCCAAATTCAAATATGTCGTTTTTTTTTTGTAGAACACAGGAAAAGTACAGGTGTCAATATTTTGATTATACTTTTAATAAATTAGTAATGGATAGGACAAAACATGCAGTACACTTTACGACAAAATTAATCAATAAAACTAAATTATAACAATAAAATTAATTAATTAGTAATTAATTAATTACAGTAAATGGCCTAAAAGCGAAGAGCCTCGACCAACACCTCAGGAGGCCCTCATTGCGCGGCTGGATCAAGGGCTTGATTCAGAAAGCAGTACTTCTAGACACGGCATGCATAGTCAGGAGGTTCCTTTCTCTAGAGCCCTGACCACCGACATCTTGGACCCTGCTCCTGATGCCGATGGGCCACTATTTATAATGATTTTAGTAAAATATTTAAAAATATACTTAATATGTATGAAAGAAAATAAACGAAAATTAATACAAACTAATGTCAGTAGATTACAATTGGTCGTCAAGTGTACCGAGGTCAAAATCTTCATACAACAGGGTGTATCTCAATGCGTCGAAAAAAACACACTATTCGATTTTCAACTCTCGGGGTTAAGCTGTGCGTTGAAAATAGAGTGCGCGACAAATCCCGAAAAAGAAAATAAATAAATTACTCACCAACTTCCGCAAATAAAGAGCCATGTTAGCAAATTCATCACTCAGCAAGCACCGCAGATTCATAAACGAAGTCGGATACCCGACGACTTTCTCCGCATCTCGTATAATATTGCTCCAATTCGTGAATGGAGGACGCAATAATATTAAAATCTCATCTTTTGTCAAACTCGCGACAGTCGATTCCAATCTTTTTTGGTAAAAGAAAGGGGACGCGCGCTTCAAAACACGGGAAACCGCGGTGGATACCGCCATGACAGCTTAACTTTTTAAAGTTTTTTTTTTCGAGGCACAGCTAGCGTCCGCGCGGGTAGACGATTGTAAACGCAATGGTGTTGTTATGTGAACAGATTGCGAGGAAGGCTGTTTTGAATTTGGAATTTGCCTGATTTTTTGTATTTATTATTTTTTGTTTTGCGTATTATGAAGGTTGTCTGAAAATTGTCCTTTGGGTTTTTTTAATGTCATTAATCATCATTATTTTATAAATATTTTTTTAGAATTACGGTAAAAATGTAAATGTTTTAATTATGATTATGACGCATAATTTTCTATACTTACAGGGTCTTAATAAATACACTTAACACAAATAAAATCACGCCTGTTTTTTGCTAGTTATGTTTAAGCCCCATATATGACTCTTTTGCCATCAACCGAGCATAATTCCAAACTCCGGGCTGCTACCTACTGAGAAACTCATAATTGATAAAACTAATGACACTTTGCCCGACCTGGGAATCGAACCTAGGACCACATACTCAGCAAGACCGCTAGCGAACACTTAGACTAACGAAGCAATCGGCTTTCAGACTATTCATTGCCCATATTTTGTTAGTATAACATTATCTTAAAAAAAAAAAAACTATGTTAGTCGCGAGGAAATCAGTTGTATTTAAATTAAATTGAAATAAGTTAATTAAAATTAAATTGAAATAAATTAGTAGATATTAAATTAAAATAAATTAGAATTGAATTAAAATAAATTGAAATTAATTAACCCTGTGTCACTAACCATTCGTCAAAATGACGACGCGTACCTTGAGATTTTAGTGTTTCGGTAAGATCCCGACCCCCGCCACCCCGCCCGTTTCTAATACCTTCCTAATTCGCATCGCCAGTGACCCGCAAACACTCATTGCGGATGCACGCTCATTAGATCGGGATATATCGTGTGATCGTCGTAAAATTTACGAAAGGTTAGTATCTACGTAACTATTTTTCAAAGTTGTGTATTTATGTATTTGTCAATTATTTTCAATAATTACTATCAGAACATATTATTTTTATGTTATAATAATACGTAATAATTACTGTTATAAGTATATAGTCATGTTATTTGCAACTTTTTGACATTTTGTGTTTCTTTTTTATTTGAAATGTTTTTGTTTTTTATACTTTCAGATGGATTTGAGGGGTCAAAATGATAAAATTTTACAATGGTTAGCTGATTCAGAAACGGAGTCAATCCCTGATAATCAATCACAGTCTTCGGAATCCGAGGAAGGTGATCATTTAGAGACGGAAATTCATAAAGACACTGATGGAAGCGATGAGGATGCTGCAGATTCTTCGGACGACGAGTTCTTCGTTCCACGTCGCAGCCATAGTCGAAGGTTAGTCATAGATTCCGATGATGATAATTCACTGACATCCTGCATGGATCAGATTGATTCCGAAAATGAGGAACCACCACAGCAGCAATCAATCATTCAACCAAGACAGAATATCCTGTACGGTAAGAATCAACACAAATGGTCTACAAAACCTCGAGACCCACGTACTCGCACGGCTGCTCGTAATGTGCTGCATATTGTACCTGGTCCCGCAGGCATAGCTAAAGAACTCTCAGATCCAAAAGATCTATTTTATCTTTTTGTAGAGGAGGAAATGATCGACGTTATTGTACAATATACAAACGTTGAGATTGACATAAAGAACAATAAGTATAAAACATCTAAGCATACTACTACACAAACGTCGGCAAATGAAATCAAGGCATTGCTGGGTCTGCTTGTTCAATCTGCTGGTCTCAAAAGTAACCATTTGCCAACACGAACTTTGTTTGATACCTTGAGAAGTGCAAAAACCTATAAAGCCTGCATGAGTGCTGAAAGGTTCGACTTTTTATTGAGATGTATGAGATTTGATGACAGAAATACAAGACAGGAGAGAAGGGAATCTGATAGACTGGCGCCAATTAGAAATTTCTGGGAGAAGTTTATAGAAAACTGCAGGAAATGGTACAAACCAGGTTCTTACGTAACCGTGGACGAACAACTGGTTGGATTTAGGGGACGCTGTCCCTTTCGCATGTATATCCCTAATAAGCCCAACAAATATGGCTTGAAACTTGTGATGATGGCTGATTCTAGTACAAAGTACATGTGCAATGCTATGCCTTATATGGGAAAAAACACTAACACAGGCAACGAGCCATTAGCAAATTATTTTGTGAAGGAGCTGTCTAAACCGTATCATGGGTCCAACCGGAATATAACCATGGATAATTGGTTCACATCGGTTCCTCTGGCTGCTGAACTGTTGAAACCGCCATATAAGCTCACAGTGGTAGGTACTCTACGAAGTAATAAGCGAGAGATCCCCAAAGAAATGACGAATTCTAGAAATAGGCGAGTAGGTACTTCGATGTTTGGTTTCGATAAAGAAATGACTTTGGTGTCTTATAAACCGAAGTCAAATAAGGTCGTTTACCTTCTTTCTACCATACATGATCAACCGGTTATCAACATCAATTCAAAAAAGCCCGAAATTATTGAATTCTACAATTCCACAAAGGGCGCGGTTGATACTGTAGACCAAATGTGCTCGATCATGAGTACCAGCCGTAAGACCAATCGATGGCCGCTGTGCTTGTTCTACGACATCCTGAATCTGTCGATAGTGAACGCATATGTCATCCACGTCTCTAATACGATCCGAAATGGAAAAAAACCCATGAAAAGAAGGCCTTTTGCATTACAAATAGCAGACGAACTGATGAAGCCTTGGCTGCAAGAGAGATATCAGACGGTAACTTTGCAACGAAATTTGAAGCAGATCATCGCGGAGATCTTGAAACTTGATGACCCACAGGAAGGTTCTAGTCAAGACGTTCCTAGAACCCGCAAAACTTGCAGCTACTGTCCTGCAAAAAAACGTCGTATGACCACAAACTTCTGCAAGGGCTGCAAAAAAGCGATTTGCAGGGAGCATATTGTTTCTATGTGCAATCATTGTTCAATGTAGAATATTTCCAAAACAGCTTATGTTATTTGATTAAGAGGAAACTAAGACTGCTAATTAAGTTCGTTTTGTGTCATAAATAAAGTTGATTAAATAAATATTGGTGTTTTAATCTGTCGTAAAATTTACGAATGGTTAGTGATAACGTTACTCGAAATTAAGGTTAGTGACCTAGGGTTAAAATGAAAAATGTAATTGAAATTAATTAAGAAAATTCTAGGCATTCCTATAAACTTTCGTTTTTATAAATATTTTTAATAGCATTATTTGGGCAAGTATTTAAGGTAAAATACCCAATCATAACAACAGACTGTCCACTGAAATAAGTCCCAACTATCAGGGAATAATAATAGACTGGCAATACTCGTGTTCTTGACCGTGAAGTGGAAAGTAGCGTTGGACTAGTCTCGAAAACACACTCCATTTACCGTTAACACTAAACAACACACTCAAATATGAACTTCATCTCACTAACATAAGAACCAAAACAAATGTTCCCAGATACAGAAGAAATTTGTCGTGACATGCACCAACCAAATTAAGTAAGACCTCTGTTTTCGTAGTTTCTTTGTGAAAAGATGGGTCAAGTTATACTGGAAACAACGGATTCTTTCGACTACTCTTTTTATTGCAATCTTGAATGAATTTCTCCTTTCCGGCCAGTTTGAACTAACGTGTTTGAGTAAAACTTTGTTTGGGTCGTTCGTAGTCATTTCATTTTCATTTTCAAATATCTTTATTTAACAGAAACAATCAACAAATGCACTTATCCTAAGGTACATTAACTCATTATAATTTGGGGCACTTTATGAGGCTAGTAATACACCTTTCAAAGCTTAACACAGATTTTAGTGTCCACTGCTAACAACATATAGTTAACACACAATAAACATGGGTACATGGTGGTAGTTATGCAAATTATTTAGCAAGTTATAAACTTATAATTTACTTATAACAAAAATATATTTTAAGTAATTAGCTGATCGCACGGTGTTTGTATTAAAATACATACTAGTAACCGTGCGACCAGTCAATTATCAGCGGACGGAGCCACTCCGCCGCCCGGGCTCCGGTGTATCTGGTCGTTCGTAGTACGACTGCTCAATTTTAGTCAAATTGGGGCGGATTTTTCAATAGTCAACCTAACTTTTATCTGAAGAATAAATCTGACAGTTTGACATATTTTTAACACACATATAATAGCTTGATAATTATTATCTATGTATCGGGATCTTTGAACGTGATTTTCACCCCCTATAAAACGTCAGATCGATTTGAAAGTTCGCACACTTATCAAGGACTTATGACAATTCAATAATTTCAAAAACTTTTCCTTATTGCTGGCCAAAAAATAAATATAAAAAAATAAACTGAAAAATCACGCTTTTGTTAAGAAGTGAAGGGTGAAGGGCGGGCATTTTGCGGGACTGTCATATCGCACCTTTAGAATTAAAGAGACCTATTTTGCTTGCGGCTAATTTCGCATTAGGTCTCTGTAATAATAAAATTATAGAGACCTATTTTGCTTGCGGCTAATTACGCATTAGGTCTCTATAATTCTAAAGGTGCGATATGTAATTTTGACGTTCAAAAAGTGCTGACTCAGCCTAGTTTGAATAAATGTCTTTTGATATTGATTTCTCTACAATGGACCTCTGGGGGCATGGACCGTTTCTGTCCTATAATCGTGAGATCAACATGAAGAAAAAATAAAATTACTGCACAAAGGAAAAGACGTTTAGAGAAGGCGAAATTGAAGCGACAGGAGAAAATTGCTAATGAGAGTAATGTCCACAAGCGACAACGCCTGAAAAAAAAACTACGCCGTAGTAAATCCCGCATCATAAATGCTGAAAAATTAAAAAAAAAATTATAAATAATATTTTATAACACGGGTTTTATCACTGGGCCCACCACTGTTCTATCGCAGGTATGCTGGAAGAGATTTCTGTGGAAATAAGCATTATTTTATTATTAACACGCTTTTATTAGCTTCACCTTTAAGTTTATTTGTTACAAACTCTAACTTGATTTTGACCCACTTCAAACGGTCATATTTCATTTAACTTTGTAGACTTATCGAGGACCGATGACAATTCAATAATTAAAAAAAAAAAATACTGAAAAATCACGCTTTTGTAGTTAGCAGAACTAAAAAGAGAAAATAAATAATAATAATAAAAAATGAAAAAAACACGCTTTAAAAACCACAAGATTTTAATTGTACTATTTTTCAGTTCTTTTTATCTTGTCTGTTTTTATGTGTTTGAATAAATCCTATCCTACTTTCGTAATTATAGTATAAATGTGAAAGTTTGTATGTTTGGATAATTAGATATATGGATGTTTTTTTTTTTTTTTGAGGATGGGAAATTATCAAATAACTTCTCCCGCTCTGGGTGGAGCAGGAGGGCGTGTCAGACTTTTACTGACTAAAACCCGCCCGTGTTCCCTCAGTTGCCTGTGTGCCAGGGGCGACGGTATCTCTTTCGAACAACCCGCACCCCTGGCAGGCATCGGCCCTTGCGGACCCCACCCTTTGGTGCTGACATCTCTTTGAGGCGCGCGTGGAACACAACGCGCCGTCGACCCGGGCTTGGTCCTTACCGGACAGCGAGCTACCCATTACTCGCCGTCCGCAAGCCCGCGCCTACAGTGGCCGGGAATCAGCCTGGGATTCCCGACGCCCAGGGCTTCTCCCGCGGCGACTACGGCCGTGAGGGCGCATATACTGCCTCTCCCTCACGTGCGCCGCCTCCCTCTTCGCGAGCATTACTGCTTCGCAGAAGGAGGTGACGGCTAACCATTCACTCTCGCTCCGTACCATGGCCTGCACCAGGGCCGGACGCGAGAGATCGCCGCCGCCGATCACCGCCCAAGCTGGGCAGACCGCCACCGTATGCTCCACCGTGTCCTCAGGGCGATCTTCGCAATGGAAACACCCGGGCATTTCCTCCCGCCTTATACGAAACAGGAACCTCCCGAAACAACCGTGTCCGGTGAGGACCTGCGTCAGGCGGAAGGTGAGGACGCCATGCCGCCTCTCAAGCCACTCCTCAAAGAGGGGACTTACCGCCGCTATCGTGGCGTGCCCAAGATATATGGATGTTTGTTACTCAATTACGCAAAAACGGCTTAACGGATTTGGATTCAATTTGGCACACAGATAGGTTATAACCTGGATTAACACATAGGATACTTTTCATCTCGGTAGTAAGTTCTCGTGGGATAATATCCCTCCTCCACACGGGCGAAGCCGCTGGCAAAAGTTAGTGATTAAATAAATAAACTTTCAGCGAAGGTACAGACGCCAGCACCTCAAGCTATCCAAAATTGTCAAATTTTCCCAATTGAACATGAACCTTATCATTTTGCAATAAAGTTGGAAATCTATCAGAGAAATTTGACAGATAAGGGGTAGCTTGATGTGCATAGATGTGCCGATCTGCCGATGTAAGCTATCACGCCCTTAATACCAGGAGGCTCTTATTTTGATGTTATGCTTTATTTATATAGTTTTTTAATTTTTATTCCTTGTGCTCGAGTTAAGTTTTCATATTATTTGTTGGTATATTGGCTGGTCTGGCTGACATATGTATGACTAATTATTTAATTAATGTTCTTTATCTCGTAATGTTTATATTACTTTGTCTATGCATGTATAGAATCAAGTCTATCCGACTAAACAGACAGCTGTGCTGCTGGGGAGTTTGTTGCGCCACTTCTTCTTCCCAGCTAAAGCACTAGGAAGTGGTGACGGGTGGGCGTTTTTGGGGGACTGTCTTATGTATTTTTTATTTAAACGTTGCCCCACACTAGGATTTTCTCCTGTATTGTGGGTGCGTTTACAAACATTTAAACTCACATACACAAACAGCCAGACCCGGAACAACTACTTGTAGGTCATACAAATATTTGTTCCGTGCGGCGATCGAACCCGCGACACGCAGCGCAGCAGTCAATCGCTTAGCCACTGCGCCAACTGTGCTGTTGTTGTTTTGATGTTGGAGAAGTGCTGATTCTTAGCCTAATTTGAATAAATGACTTTTGATTTTGATTTTGTACGAGCCAAATGAAAACCGAATGTATGGTAATTGATTCGGGTCGGCTTTGTTGTTAAAAAAATACTGTGTAGCTCACCAAACATGCCAAAAGTCTGCATGCATTTTTATATGTACAGATGCCAGCACATCAAGCTACCCCAATCTGTCAAATTTCTTTGTTAAATTTTCAACTTTATTACAATATGATAAGGTTCATGTTCAATTGGGAAAATTTAACAGTTTAGGATAGCTGCTGGCGTCTGTACCTAATCGAACCAGGAACTACTCAGCAGTAACCCATGCGACTACTACACCAACGAGGCAGTGAGATTTGTTATGAAAAAATTCTCATCATCATCATCATTTCAGTCGAAAGACGTCCACTGTTGGACATAGGCCTCCCCCAAGCTCCTCCACTTCGACCAGTTCTGTGCTTCCCGCATCCAGCGGACTTCTGCGGCCTTCACAAGGTCATCGGTCCACCTTCCAACTCTACGTCTAGCGGTTGACTGTCGCCACTCCAGAACCTTTCGGCCCCATCCGATCCAAAAAATTCTAAATCGAAGTATTCATCACCATGATAAGGTAAACAAAAAAGATACTAATATTTATATAAAAAGATATATAATGAGGAAAATCTTCAATAAAGTACACAATGATATAAGAGGTGCTAACAAGTAAAGGCAGGAGAATCATTTGTTAGGCACATTCAATTACCAACTTATATTTGTCTGTAGGTACCCATGGTCAAATCAGAAATCGCAATCTTTGACAATTGTATGAAATGGCTTTATCAAGACAAACTGACGTACGGTGTCAGTTTGCTTAACAATAATTTTCCGTGAATGCACGACTTTTTCGAATGTTTGAAATAGTAATGTAACATTTAGAGACCTGGAATATTCGATCTTTATATACTGTTTACAGTCAAAAGACGCGGTAAACAAACCGGAGGTGATGGGCTGATTGACTGCAGAAATAATGGTGACAGTTGTTGGGTATTTTAGTAATTAATATTGCAACACCAAAATTAACATGTAAATTTATATGTGATCTGTGGCAACACTTCCGTTCCTTGGTGACACTAGTCCAATACACATGTGAAATTGAAATGGTCCGCCTTTTCATTTATTTTCCTCGGCACCAACGCTACCACCACCCATTACAGCACTGCACAACAGGTACTTAGCCAGATGAGAGCTATCGTTAATAAGTATGGCAATCTTGAATCGAGATTGGCAACTCGTGGACTTCCTTGCCCGTTCTTTCCCAAAGGTATTGTAGAGGTTGACCAAAAGACGACCTTACGTTGTAGCCTTAAAGCTACAAAATAGCTTTAAGGCTCCTGCAAACAGACGCGACGGAAATTGTTCTAGAAGTGTCGCGTCACGACTGTCTGAAGAATTCTTTAATCACATTCGAACTGTCATATGTTTAAAATCCAACACATTTTGAGCTCATTCCGACCTCACCGCCCGCCGCGCCGAGGTCCTCGCGCCCCGCGAAGACCCCAAGTAACGACGCATAACTTCCAGACCCCCGACCGTCCCTTGCTCGTTGAAGCGCCAGCCCACGCCGCAGCTGAGCCAGTAGTAAATTCCCCGAATAATAATAATACAAATATTTTAATCCAGCCTGTCCTCACTTGCTCAGTTGCTGTACCAGTGACGCCCTGAGCCGAGGCCCGTACCCCGCAGGGGGTGCCCTCAGCGTGCAGTCGCCTAGTAATTTAAGTAGTTTTTAAGCCCTGGCTGGAGGCATTAAGTTTTTCTTAATGGCAGCCCCAGGAAAGACCGGCTAAGCAGTCACGGCATCTCAAGGCCAACTGCGAGATGCCCAACAAAAAAAAAAAGTGTGTGGGTCCCTCCGCGCGGAAGAAGTGAAACCGACTTACTCTGTCGTGTCGGTTGCTTTAAACGTTTAACGCGTTAAACGTTTAACGCAACCTTGTTGGAAGTTGCATAAGAAGTTTCACTTCAAAAGTGCGTGGAGTCCCTCCGCGCGGAAGAAATGAAACCGACTCACTCTGTTGCGTCGGTTGCGTTGAACGTTTAACGCAACCTGTAGCGTTAAACGTTTAACGCAACCTTGTTGGAAGTCGCATAAGAAGTTTCACTTCAAAAACATTTTGAGCAAACGGGGTTATCAATGCTCATGCCTTCTCTGAATGAGAAGAGCAGCCCTCCCAGCAATGGGGACAGTAATTATTATTATTTTATTTATTATTTCGGAAAAATAATCCATAGAGTGTTAGTAACATAATATTAAAACAACTTATTATCTAGTGTTAGTACCAATCACCCGCTGCACAAACTGCTTCACAATTGGAGAACCGAAACTCTCCGCTACAGTTCAGTAATAGGCTGATATTATTTAATAATCTCGTGATGGAAATAAAAGTCAGTTGTACGATTTCGAATGCTTTTAATCACAAAAGAATTGTAACTTAATACCTATACAGGATAAATTGTTAACCAGTGCGCAAACTGTAACCATGATTTCAACATACCATTAGCTTAGCGTAGATATTTTTCGTCGGTTATACAATAATAATCAGGTGTTCCATACATTTTGACCGCATTTGTTTAATCAGCTGTTTCATAGAATAGTGCAATAGCACTATTCTATGAAACAGCTGATTTTGTTTTTGTATTACTGACGAGTAATTTCTACGCTAGGGGTCTAGAATGATATGCTGAATTCATGGTTACAGTTTGCGCACTGGTTAAAAATTTTCGCTCTAAAACAAACTTAGAAACCCCACCCTAGTTGCGTAACACTTTATCAATCAGAATCTGAATATTGCATAATGCTAATCCATTGCTTCTTATGTTCGAAAAATTTGTCTACTCATCAACGTAAATAACGAAATATATTTTGTTGAACTGTCAAAATGAACGCCATTCCTATTGTTCGTGTGTTACGGAATTTCCCCGCTGATATTATATGATCTGCAGACTCTGCAGTATTAAGGTTTCTTGAAAAGGCAGAATCCTACAATAATATTAAAAATGTGAAAGTTTGTGAAGATGTTTGGATATTTGTTACGCAATCACGCAAAAACGGCTAAACGGATTTAGATGAAATTTGGCACACAGATAGTTTATAACATGGATTAACACATATGATAGTATTCATCCCGGTAGTACGTTCCCGTGGGATAATTTTCAATCTCAACAACTAGTAATAATAAATGTTAAAGTTTACGTTTGGATATTTAGTTGTTTGGAAGTTTGTTACTCAATCGCGCATGCATGCGGAGTTTACCTATAAGTGATTGTTACACTAGTACATTAATTTATCTTACATGTTATCTTTAGCATAATACCAATGTACTTAAACAATTGTTGGTGAACCTAATAAATAAATAAATAAACAACGGCTGAACGGATTTGGTTTAAATTTGGCACATAGATAGACTATACCCTGGATTAACACATAGGATACTTTTATCCCGGTAATACGTTCCCTTTGGATAATTTTTTTCACGCGGACGAAGCTGCGGGCAAAACCTATTATTAAAAGCCTGTGATGTCCCACAGCAGGCCAAAGGCCTCTCTACACTCCTTCCACTTCTCTCTGTTTAATCCTACTAGTGACCAGTTATTGTTAAAAAACACCATCATGATCTCATCTCGCGTCACCTCCGTCTGGGCCTACCGTAACGTCGCTTGCCATTGGGAGGGGCTCATTGGGTCTTAAGGCGGTGATTTCTTGAAAACGCTCAAAAAGGTGTTTTTTTTTTTTAAACCAGTGTTTCTCTTCAAACGGTAAATAATTTTGAAAGCAAAAAATATGTGATATTTTCAAGTGTTTTTTGCACACAGTGATCGAATTCAAAACATAATTAAACGTACTTTAATGCATCAAAAAAATCATCAGAGTCACCTCTTAATTATCTTTAAAACCAGTTTATCCCTTCAATAACGATTATAATTATAATTAAAAATATGCCAAACTGCATCCAGTGATGGATTATTTATTATTAAATACCTAGTTAATATCTAATTTTATACGATTTTATTTGCATTTTCACGACAATGATTGCTCATTTATTATTCGAATTTATTACAACTGATTTTAACCCGTATCGGATTGCAATAAGAAATATTATCGCTCATACCGATAATATTTAAAGTTACCAGGGCCTTATGTTTGGCCCATTGGTCGTCTGACATGCGGCAGATGTGTCCAGCCCTATTCCATTTTAGTGTGGCAGCTTTCCAAGTGACATCAGTTATCTTTGTGATGTAATGGATAGTCGTATTCCTAATTCGGTCTGTTAGTTTGATGCCCAGAATACTTCGTTTCATAGCCTTCTGGCAAACCTCGAGCGTGGACCTCTGCTGATTTTTCAAAGACCATGTTTGACCATCATATTATGTGAGCATATGGTATGCACACGTCTAAGACTCTTCTCTTAAGGGACAAAGGAAGATCCCCCTTCATTAGTTCTTTCATGGCTCAATAGCTCTTCCAGACATTCTTGATGCGTCTTGCTACTTCTTTGTTTTGTCTTGCCTAGAAAGAGAGTATTTGACCAAGATATATTAGATACTCATCAACGTATTCAACCTCCCCACCTGCTTCAGTGCTAGTTAAAACTAGTGTTGTTCCGGATATCCGTATCCGTATCCACGGATATCCGCGGGAGAAAAAAGATCCGTATCAGTATCCCTATCTGTTACATTTTCGACGGATCTTTTACCTTATTAATAATTTAAACTAAACTTCTTTGTAGATTGTTTTTTTACTCGTACAACAAACAAACGTTATCTATACTGCCCACTGTCACACTAAACTACAGACAAAACAATAGCAAGACCCGCGCAACACAAGTCGAAACATGTTCTGTCACGCGAACCGTCAAGTGGAGTCAACTATCGTTTCAATGTCACGCGCACTAACACCGATTAAGTAAAAAAGTTAAGATCCGTATCCGTATCCGCGGATCCTGACGCCAATTATCCGTATCCGGATCCGGATAGCTTAAACTAAATACCTTTTCACCATCCTTGGAGGATTGTTCCATCCACGACTGAGTATTGGCATCCATCATTTCATACCATGCTTCCCTGGTCTCATCCAGGTCTTCCGCGATGTTCTGAAGGTCGTGTCTTACCTTTACCACAAGCATAATCAGCCTATAATATTCCCACTGCTGGGACACAGGCCTCATCTCTGTGAGAGGGGGTGGGTCATCATAAAAAATGCGGGCGCAGTGCGGGTTGGTAGATGTCACCTGTATTTTTGTTATGGGACATGCCGGTTTCCTCACAACGTTTTCCTTTACCGTTTTGAGAGCAGTGGTGATGAAATAACTTACACAAATTAAAACGCCTGGCTGGGTTCGAACCTACGACCATCAACTCGTAAGTCTTACCAGTGATGGTTCTTACCACTGGGCTTTACCCATCTAGCCTTAAGGTGAATCTAGTCGACATTTTTTCCATACAAACTTCGGGAGTGTATTACTCCACTGTTCGACATTGTAGATCAAAAATTAAACATGGTAGGGTTTTGTCTCGTTATTAATATTGTTTGTACGAAAACAGAATACTAAAACAAAAAGCCATTAAAAAGTTAGGAGCCAACAAAGATTAGTTTTTCTTGGTAATTTAACCTTACTTTGGGTGTGTATAAGTAATAAAAGAAGTGTAAAATCTCCAAAACCAAGTGGGTACCAACAAAGCTCAAATATCGAAGAGTTCAATAAACTTTATTGGTCATTAATTTATGCAGTTTTTTTTTTTTTTCATAATACCCGATCTTCCGAAGGACTTTTCTTAATCTTGTACGCGCCCGTTTTACTATAAATGATCCTGCACCTCACTCAATAACGTTGTGCATGTAGACTAGCGTCTAACTGCTCATCACTGATACTACCTCTGTCGGACACAATGCCTGGTGAGACAGCGTGCTTTTTAGCCAGGCCCATCAGTGAGTTAGAGCCCGCGACTAGATTCCCCTTATACGAGTATCTTAATCTTTTCAGTTGTGTACATTTTTTTTCTACATTATATCTGCGTATTCACGTTTTGTTAAGTATACTTAAATTTACTCCAAACCCAAATATCAAAAACATTTATTTTTAACACACTTTCTGATTCTTCTCTCGAGATCCATGTACCACTGAATTCAGGGCCCATTGCGTATAATATATGACGGACAAATAAGCAAACACAAAAAGGACGAAGAAGTGGAATAGAATGGATCCCGACATTAGGCCAAATATGGGGTACACCCACACCCCTCTGATTGCGTGGACCCTGAATAACCTGAAAAGAACAATAAAAGTGTTTTACTGACATATTCTCACGCCTGTAATCTCCAAAGGGTTAAGCAGAGGTGCTTCGCTAGCAGGCTTAGCATGACGTTTTCTATTTCTACGAAGAATAGACATGGCTTTTTCAATACAAAGTGGCATTTTTCGTTTCTCCATTTTTGACATCGCACTGTAGATATCCTTTTACAATCTGTCATTTTATCTTTCGTTTCTAACGATCTTTGTCTAGGTCCTTATAAATATAGACTATTTCAGAAGTAT
Organism: Antitype chi; assembly: GCA_947359405.1. Taxonomy (NCBI): domain Eukaryota; kingdom Metazoa; phylum Arthropoda; class Insecta; order Lepidoptera; family Noctuidae; genus Antitype; species Antitype chi. The sequence goes on along the minus strand of OX375835.1, from coordinate 7,303,963 downwards.
ATTTCTTCCCAAACTGTCAAAATCACACTGACAACAAACTTTCTACTCGACTATCTACAAAATCATAATTCGTTTAGAACGCATAACTGTGATAATTAATAGAAAAACATAGCTATCTTCCCCTATTGTACATCATTTAGTTAAGGCGGTGATTTCTTGAAAACGCTCAAAAAGGTTGTTTTTTAAACCAGTGTATCTCTTTAACCGTAAATAATTTTGAAAACAAAAAAATATATGATATTTTCAATTCATTTTTGCATACAGTGATGGAACTCAAAACATAATTAAACATACTATATTGCATCAAAAAAATCATTAAACATATTAACCTCTTAATTATCTTTAAAACCAGTTTATCCCTTCAATAACAATTATAATTATAATTAATAATATACCATAAAATTCCAAATGCCAAACTGCATCTAGTGATGGATTATTTATTATTAAATAGATAATATCTAATTTTATACGATTTTATTTGCATTTTTACGACAATGATTGCTCATTTATTATTCGAATTTATTACAACAGATTTTAACCCGTATCGGATTGCAATAATAACTATTATCGCTCATTATATTTATCAATATTTAAAGTTACCAGGGACATAATAGTCATGTCTATTCTTCCGTCGACAAATGGGTGCTCGTGCTAAGCCTGCTGTTATGTTTAAGTGCTGTGTAATAGGGGGGCAAGCCCGTGACCATCGACCGGGCACAATTCCAGATTTCGGGCTGTTATTGAGAAATTCCTAATAACGCTTTAGAAAAACCCAATAACGCTTTGCCCAACCTCAGAATCGAACCTCATACTAGACTCTCATACTACACTAGACCAACGAAGCATAAATATATATTATATTAGTGATAAATGCGTGCACTGATTGGACAGCTCCACTCAATCTGTGTGGTTCTTTCCTCAAAACACCATTTCAGACACCAATCTACATGGTCTTCACATGATTTGACCAAGATTATGTCTGGACTTTAAAAGAGACTGTGACCTCTGAGTTTGTTTCGGCCTTTCTTCTCAGAGTAGTCAGATAGGAAATGCCGAACCAATCTAGTTAAAAAAAAAATGATTGACGTGTAAAAGTGTTTGTACAAACCTTCTTACAGAAATAAAATCATTTATCATTTATATAAATAGAAAGAAAGAATAAACAACATAGCTACATATACAACGAGTAACATAATTAACGCAAGACCTCATACACCCCAATTAGAGTATTGAATTAAAAGTATAATACAATGACCAAAACTAATTTATTTTAAAGCTAACTGTTTTTATTAAGAAAAACGATTTGACCCTAGCACTTAGAATTGAGTCTTATTGCGTTGACATAAGATTGTATTTTCTTTGACTTAATCGGCGGTAGGTGTTGCAAAATACATAATTTTTGAAAAAAATACCCATGTTAAAAGTTACTAAAACTGATTCAGTAATCAATTAGGAACAAACTACTTTCAGGTCTTGCGTCTATTCTGTTACACCTTGTATATGTGTTTATGCCTATGATTTAGTTATTTGATGGTTTCAAAATACTCCTATTCCTAAGGGCTTGTCCAGAAAGGGCGAATCACGCGCGAGTCGAGGGTCTGGCGTTATGCACGCGATTTACGCGTGTATTTTGACGAATTCGCTTCTTCTGGACAAGGTCTCGTCGCGAAACGTTTCGCGCGAATTCATTCGCGCGCTATTGAGATAGGCGATTCGCACACTGCCCCGCATGATGCAGCGTAGCGCGTGGATGCGTGTTCTTCCGTTGCTTGTAAGTATCTCCGTTTGTATGGAAAACACGCACAACCGCGTGTATGCGCGTGATCCGCATGAACGCGCGTGGATGCATTTTCTGTGTGTTAGACTGTGCGTGTTTTCCATACAAACGGAGATACTTACAAGCAACGGAAGAACACGCATCCACGCGCTACGCTGCATCATGCGGGGCAGTGTGCGAATCGCCATACTAGGCACGAATACATCGCGTCCACAAGCATCGCGCGAATTCAAAATACGCGCGTAAATCGCGTGCATAACGCCAGACCCTCGACTCGCACGTGATTCGCCCTTTCTGGACAAGCCCTTAATCGACGTTCACACGGACGTAATAGATTCGCGTCGGGAGTTTTTCGCGCAGCCTGTATTTCAACTCTCGATGTCAAACCGAGCATTGAGAATCCAACAGGGTGCAGTGCAACTGTGTGCGTTTCAATGGCGCGACCACGGCGATATAAAAAAAAAAATTTAACACTTTAAAACATTTGTAAAAGTTGATTCCCAAAACCATTTTGTCAAAGTTATGGTTAAAAAGTTAGGGTTTGAACGTGGCCGCGCCATTGAAACGCGGAGAACCACGTGGCCACGGAGATCTTTAAAAATATGGACCCAGTAATGGGTCGACCCACCGGGACCACTGGTAACGAGTGGTCGCTCCACTTAACCTGAGGGGGTCGACCCACCGGGACCACAGGTAGCGAGTGGTCGCTCCATCTAACCTGAGGGGGTCGACCCACCGGGACCACTGGTAACGAGTGGTCGCTCCACTTAACCTGAGGGGGTCGACCCACCGGGACCACAGGTAGCGAGTGGTCGCTCCATCTAACCTGAGAGGGTCGACCCACCGGGACCACTGGTAACGAGTGGTCGCTCCACTTAACCTGAGGGGGTCGACCCACCGGGACCACAGGTAGCGAGTGGTCGCTCCATCTAACCTGAGGGGGTCGACCCACCGGGACCACTGGTAACGAGTGGTCGCTCCACTTAACCTAAGGGGGTCGACCCACCGGGACCACGGGTAGCGAGTGGTCGCTCCATCTAACCTGAGGGGGTCGACCCACCGGGACCACGGGTAACGAGTGGTCACTCCATCTAACTTTAAGGGGGTCGACCCACCCGGACCACGGGTAGCAAGTATTCGCATCGTCTAACCTGAGGGCGTCGCCCCTTACATTTCCCGATTCGCGGTCTCCACTCAAGAACAACAGTAGGTATAAATATAAAAATGGCTACATAATACGTACACCCTGAAATAAACAACGGCCACCATCAGTACACCCAAAACATGACACTTATGGCTCCTCGGTGGCTTCCGACTCCTGAACATGACCTCCCACAAAGCGGCCGGTAATATATACGTGTGCATGATGTGGTTGGACGTGTTGGTGATGACCAGGTCGATGTCCTCGGGGAAGAACAGGTTTCGATCGTAGTAGAAGAAAGACCAGAATATTGTGCAGACCAACTGAAAAGATAGAAAACACTGGTTTAGCAAAAAGTTAGGTATCCGTATAAAGTTAGCTAAAACATAATTTCTGCCACGACAGTAATTGTCTGGGACAAATAGATTAGTCATCTGATCGCGCGAACGTCTTACTTCTAGCAAATTTAAAATTAAGCAACTGGAATTTAGTGGGATACAAGAGTGGATAAAACCCGTACCTGCAAGTGCTTGTAAAGGTATTTAAGGTCTAAGGCTATGCATGCTAAATGTATAAAAGATTTCAACTACAGCCCGTGGCAGTCACGAATTGCTGAACTGTGGCTGTTATTAGTGATAATTATTATAGTGTGCCTGGTGACCCCAATACTAATGGAGAATTATTGCTTGACTTTTGTAGAGCCTTCAACTTAGTGGATTTCGACATTTTGCTAGGTATCCTCAAATCTATTAACTTCTCGTCTTCCACTTTAGCCTGGCTCAGTTCTTATCATCGGGTGCGCTTCCAGTGTGTTTGCCTGGAGGAGTGATTCTCTAACTGGAGTGGCCTCACTGAGGGTAGCACCTCAGGGTAGCGTTCTATCTCCTCTTCTATTTTCAATTTTCATAAAGTTTGTTACCAGTGTAATCTCCTAGTTTTCATCTCTATGTTGATGACTTGCAGCTTTACCGAAATTTTACTGCAGTTGACATGGGTTCTGTAATTGCGGTAGTTTGTACCTGAATAGCAGAATGCAGACTAAAGTAATAGTCACGCAACCGTATTCAAATAAAAATTAAAGACACCTTAATCAGTGTTTAAATTTAATTATTTGTCTTGTTTTTACTCGTCAGTTCACTAGGTCAGGGTTTCTGATAATTTTATTACGACATTGAAGTGCTAATGTTTTATTTATTTTTGTCAACGCTACACGTGTATCTGGTTGTTGATGTGTTATAGCGATGGGTGTGCAGATGTTGCTATGGTGATATTTTATTGGAATATTTCATCTTGCCTTTAATGCTCCCGCTTGTCCAAACGTGACGCAAAGCGTTGTGCTTCTTCAGTCCTGAGTTGAGTTACACGATTACTGACCACTGTGTGAACTGACTGGACAGGTTCACTAAATCTGTGTGGTTCTTTCCTCAAAAGACTTTTTCAGACACCAATCTACATGGTCTTCGCATGATCTGACCAAGTTTATCTCTGAATTTGAAAAGAGACTGTGACCTCTGAGTTTGTTTCGGCCTTTCTTCTCACAGTAGTCAAATAGGAAACGCCGACCTCATCTAGTTTTCAAAACAAGATTGACGAGCAAAAGTGTTTGTACACACCTACTTACAGAAATAAAATCAATGATAAGGCAAGTAAAATTAAAATATACTTACTACAGTAGAAGGCCAGACCAGTATAGCAAATAAAGCATCTCTGCTATCAACCAAAAACTTTGGGACCTCATAGCCAGGAGACTTGGAATTCATCAGCGTCATGATGTCTGTAGATAGACCGAATATTGCGTAGATTGTCTGGAATGTCTGAAACCAGAGAACAAAGAAGTTAATTATAGGCTTTTGCTAGTTATGGAATGATTTAATCATTAAACTGAGGACACTCCAGAGGGTTTTTTTTTGGTTTGGAAATTCTTCTGGATGTCCTCCGACCGAGTCCCGTACGGTTTACCGAATTACCCTTGAACGATATAATTGTCTACAGAAAGCATGGTTTACCGTTGAACAGTATCTACGAAAAAACTTTTAGTCGACGACAGCACGTTTCGCCGAATATCGCTTCAAAGAATGAATGGTTCGCCGATACCAAGATTTTCCGATGTCATGGTTCGCCGGAACACGCTTGAACTAAATAATCTTTTACCTATAGCTATTTTCGCCAGGTACCTACAGCACAGGCTTTATACCACCAAAAAAAAAGAATGAGTAACTCAAACTCAAACTCAAAGCATTTATTTCAAATAAACCAATTACAGGCACTTTTGAATTTTCAAGGTCGGTGAGATAGAAAGATGAAGCTAGTTGCCCATTCCAAAGCGTAGGTACCTATGGAGAAGAACGGGCAAGAAACTCCATGGACACTCTTTTAAAATCATGATTTTGTTACAAACAGTTGGTTACATCATTATGTTGAAATTATCAATGTGAGAACGATGTAAAAAGACGTGCACATTATAAGCGTGTTACGCTACGGTGTAACACAAGGACCGTCGCGACTACATGGCGCCGAGACGGTGTGAGATACGGACAGTACACCTTCTAAACTTACACTAGACGTCGACGCAGCATATTTCGTGAGAACAGACCGTGTGACCGAAGCTCGACACTAGTTTCCGTTTAAGCATTCTTGGTACAACCATCGACCAATTATCACCTACATTAGACTACCTAGTATTGTAATTTTAACTAATTAAACTAATCTTAAGAATAACTTGGGTTTCTTTGCATCCTCCGGCTTCAGCCCTCATAATTGGCGCAGTCGGTAGGATACTCGCGGGCCGGTTCGCGAGAATAAATTGCTAGGATCGAAATACGCGACTCGCGAGTCACCCGGGTGGCTACCAAGCACCGAACGAGTATCCGAATCTACAGGAGCTGCGGCCAGGAGGTGTATCAAGACATAGATACCGCAGAGGGACCAGTTATGTTTATGTAAGTACTCTAGAATAGTTCTTGAGTTGCTTCCTTTTATCCTTACTGTGTTAATATAAGTTTCCAAGATTTTCCATCCAAGGCAATCGAGGACCGACTATAAGCGAATTAAAATAGAACTTAACCTACACACACAGCGTTACCTACCTTACGTAGAAATTTCAAACCCACCACTAAAACTGCTTATTGACACCGGGGCGAACCAATCATTTATTAGTCCTGAAGCTGTAAAAAGGTACTACTCTTACTTACCTTGCAATTATGACCCTTTTGAGGTAACAAATGTGCATGCCACCAGCCGTAATGATTATTCAATTAACTTACCTTGTTTTCAGGAGTTCAATGACGTCAGCGACTTAACGTTCTATATTTATAAATTTCATGATTACTTTGACGGTTTGATTGGATTAGATCTTTTAAATAAATGGGAATCGAATATTGATCTCAAGAACAGCAAATTAATAACGAAAAACGCGGTTAATTCGATAGCAATGTATAACTCACGTAATTGCAATCTTTATGAAGATGTGATTCCAGCGAATTCTTCAAAGTTAGTTAAAGTTCCAATTAACATACGAGATGGTGATGCTTTAATTCCCGATCAAGTTATTTCAAATTGTCACATAAACGAATGTATCACTAGCGTCAAGGATAATCGTGGTTATTTAGAAGTTTCAAATCCGACATCTAATGATTTAATTTTTTCCATGTACGAACCCGTTAGGGCAGAGATAAATAATTTAGGGTGTACCAAACAACTATCTTCACCCCGTGTAAAGGAAGTATTATCTCGGCTACGCACTGATCATCTAAATGAAGAAGAGCGAGCTAATTTAAAATCTTTAGTTTCACAATACGATGATGTATTTTACATAGAAGGCGAACCACTTACTTTTACTGATAAAATAAAACATAGCATCCACACTACGGATGAAATCCCGGTTCATACTAAAACTTATAGATATCCGTTCATACATCGCGAAGAGGTTCGCAGTCAAATTGTAAAAATGTTGGAACAAGGGATAATTCGTCCTTCAGAATCTGCTTGGAGTTCACCTATTTGGATAGTTCCAAAGAAGGCCGACGCATCAGGTAATACCAAATGGCGAATTGTAGTAGACTTCAGAAAACTTAACGAAAAGACTATTGATGATAAGTACCCAATCCCCAATATTTCAGATGTTTTAGATAAATTAGGAAATTGTCAATATTTCACAACCCTCGACCTAGCGAGTGGGTTTTACCAGGTTGAGATGAGCCCAAATGATATTCAAAAAACCGCATTTAATGTAGAGCATGGCCATTTTGAATTCTTACGTATGCCGATGGGATTAAAAAATTCACCATCGACTTTTCAAAGGGTCATGGACCATGTTCTTAGAGGCCTTCAAAATTCTATCTGCTTAGTATATTTAGACGACATAATCGTGTTTAGCACCAGTTTACAGGAGCATATTGTTAATTTAGAGAAAGTTTTTAAAAGACTGAGAGACTCTAACTTTAAAATCCAGATGGATAAGTCAGAGTTCTTAAAACTAGAAACGGCCTATCTTGGACACATAATCACTAAAGACGGCATAAAACCGAACCCTGATAAAATCATAGCTATTCAGAGATTTCCAATTCCTAAGACCGCTACAGAAATCAAAAGATTTCTAGGGCTAGTAGGCTATTACAGGAAGTTCATCCCCGATTTCGCGAAAATCACTAAACCAATGACTCAGTGTCTAAAAAAAGGGGCGAAAATAATGTATGATGATACTAATTATGTAAATTGTTTTAAAATATGTAAAACATTGCTAACCAATGATCCGATCCTTCAATATCCCGATTTTAATAAAGATTTTGTACTTACAACAGACGCATCAAATTTAGCATTAGGAGCCATACTCTCACAGGGACCGGTTGGGTCAGACAAGCCAATAGCCTACGCTTCGCGTACGTTGAACACTAGCGAGATAAATTACAGTCACACAAGCCACTCCAGTGGATTATGAGTTTGAAAGAACCCGGCTCGAGATTAACTCGTTGGAGGCTTAAGCTTAGTGAATATAATTATTCAGTAATCTACAAACAGGGTAAAAGTAATACAAATGCAGATGCATTGTCACGTGTCGAAATTAATAATGAGGAAACTAGCTCTGTAGAAGTCAACGTATCTGAGAAACCACCTTCTCTAGCCGGCTCCTCCACACTCACAGCCCATACCAGTGTTGAAAATCCAATCTTAGAAATACCAATTTCAGATGAGCCCTTGAATAAGTTCAATAGGCAAATATGCTTTACAGTAGTAGGAGATATTAAAAAACATCCAGCAGTTTCTAAGCCATTTGAGACTCATACTCGCACTTCTATTCAACTCTCAGAGTCTAATCTTGAAGAGGATGTAATACACGCCATTCAAGAGTTTGTAAACCCTAAAGTTAAAACAGGTATTATAATACACCCCCCATTAGCAATGTATAAAGTAATTCCGATAATCCAAGAAAAGTTCAAGAGCTCTGCTATTAATCTCGTTTTATCGAAAGTCGAAGTAGAAAATGTAAAGGAATATTTGAAACAGCAAGAAGTTATTCGGAAATACCACGAAGGTAAAACGAATCATCGCGGTGTTAGTGAGTGTTATCTAGCCCTGTCCCGTAAGTTCTATTGGCCTAAGATGAGAGAACAAATTTCAAAATACATAAATGATTGCGATATCTGTGGGCAAGCCAAATATGACCGAAACCCAATTACGCAAAAATTTTGCATAGTTCCACCACCGTCAAAACCTTTTGATAGAATTCACCTCGATTTGTTCACCGCTCAAAACGAGAAATATCTCACCATAATCGACGTTTTTTCTAAATACGCCCAGGCATACCATCTTAGAGACGGCACAGCGGTTAGCGTAGTTCAAGCATTTTTAAAATTTTGCTCTCATCACGGGGTTCCCATATCAATAGTTACAGATCAAGGGCCCGAATTTACCAACCAGTTGTTTACAGAATTTACCCGAGTTCATAGGATTCACCATCATAAGACTATGGCCCATACTCCCAATGATAACGGGATGGTAGAACGCCTACATTCCACGCTGCTAGAGCATTTAAGGATTTTAAAATTGCAACACCATAGTGAACCGATTGTTAATCTTATGACATACGCTATACTGGCGTATAACAGTAGCATACACAGTTTTACAAAATGTAGACCACTAGAAGTAGTCACTGGTCATACGGACCCCCGCGACCCCTTAGATATAGATTTATCCGTGCACTTGCTTCAACAATACATGCAAGAGCATCGAGATAAGATGTCCAAGGTATACGAGGTTATTAATAAAACATCTCTGCATAAGCGTACGGAGTTAGTAGAGAATAGGAACAAAGATAGAGAGCCGGAAAAGGAATACGAACCAGACCAACAGGTATTTGTTAAGAACCCATTAGCTAGCAGACAGAAACTTGCACCCCGCTACACACACGACACAGTATTGGCTAATCTACCTATTCACATTTACACCAAAAAGAAACGTGGTCCCGTTGCCAAATCACGTCTTAAAAGAACACCTAACACGAAACAATTGTTTCAGGATACTACTGATGATACCGCTATACCTGGTCCGAGCGGAGGACATATTACTTGAGCCTCTAGAAGACGGACCCGGACTACTTCCTTTTAAAATGGGAACAGCAAAAGTTATATCCCATTATCATTCTTTCCTCCTTCACATCGATCTGGAAGACATTCAGTCAAAGATCGATTTAGTTAAGTTACAGTTAAGTGAATTTAGGATATTAGTTAACAATAAGACATCTTTTCTATATGAACCCCATATTACTTATCTCGCGGACAAACTTGAAAAGGTATCCTTACAGTTAGAAAGTTTTAAGCCTAGTCGAATTAAACGAGGACTCATTGATGGTTTAGGATCAATTATCAAGAGTATTTCAGGCAATTTAGATTACACAGATGCAATGAAATATAATAATGCCATCCAAGTTTTAGAAAGTAACGACAATAAACTAGAAACGGAATTTAATAGTCACATAAGTTTAACTAAGGAATGGATGTTAAAGCACGCTAATGTACTAAAAAATATCATGGAGAATCAAAATATAATTGCAAAAAAACTTAACCATGTTATAAGTCAGGATATCTCCAAACAAGCAGATTTAGTCACCATTGCCCATATTGCGCAGCACCTTTTTATTTCAAACGATAATATAGAGACATTATCAGACGAATTGAATAAAATTGAATTCATTTATTTATTTATTTATTTAACCATTTATGCACACACATATAAACAGACAAGAAGAAAGGAACAGAAAAATACGTACAAAGGTAATGCTTATTTCTACAGAAATCTCTTCCAGCACACCTGCGATAGGAGAGAAGATAACAGAGATGTAGACAACGCGTGTAATAACAACAGAAGGAAAATCATAAAATTACAAATTAAACTCTAATTTAAAAATATACATACACACATAATATGAGAATATACATACATACTAATATACATACATACTTCTAAAATAAATATCACTAAAATATATATAATTATAATGTAATTTAATTAATAAATACAATTATGACAATGTGGAGAGATAGTGTTCTTTCACTCTTCTTTTGAATACTGCTACAGTTTGGCAGTCCCTAATGTCAGGCGGAAGTGAATTCCACAACCGTACCGCGTGCACAGTGAAGGAATAGGAGTAGAAGTCGGTTGAGTGGGGAGGGGACTTGAGGAGATTTCTAAGATGCGACCTGCAAGGTGCATCAAAAGGACGGGCGTAGGAAAAGCGATCCCGCAGATAGGATGGGGTTTTAGGGTTGTGAAGAATGTTAAATAGCAAACACAATATCCGAGAGTTTCTGCGTAGTCGAATAGGGAGCCACTTGAGGATCTTGCGAAAGTTAGAAACGTGATCGTATTTTTTCGTTTTTTTTCATGATAGCATTTATACGTGCCTCAAGTGCTACCCATTCTACGATTAGTTTAGTTAATCTTAAGAATATGTTAAGTAAATTAGGGTTATTATATTCAAAAGAGGAAATCATTGATATTGATCTTCGAGAATATTATAATATTTTAAAGTTAGGATCATATTATACTGATAACAAAATAGTTATAGCCATAAAGGTGCCGATTGCCTTACCAAAAACCTATATCCTATACAAGTTGTCCATTATTCCTAACAAAAATAATTTGGCCCTCATCCCTTCCTCACCTTACATAGCGATTCATGGATTATATTCTATGTACATAGAGACAGAATGTCCGAAGCTGAGCTCGTCGTACCTCTGCGAAGAAAAAATTGGATACAAAATTATGGATAAACCAGATTGCGTACAACAGCTCATCACTCAACAGCATCTCAACTCCTGCAAATTGACATCAATCATCTTACACAAGCAAGCCCTAGAACAACTTGACGAAAGGCACTATACACTAAGTTTTCCGGCCCCAACAAGAGTACAGACATCCTGTAGACAGGAACAATTCAGAACACTTTAAGGAAGTTACCTGGCTACGATACCGAAAGACTGCTTCATAAAAACGACGGAGTTCACCATCGCTAACTATAACGACCAAATTAGAGGACAAGTACTTAAAATTCAATCACCACCGGACCTGAAAACTATATCAAGAACGGAAGAATCAATGGTACAGCTCAACTCAATTAACCTCGAGAGTCTCCATGATAGTTACAAGAAAGTATCCGTGCAGCCTCCAGTAAGACTCAACCAGATCTCCGATGACAGCATTTATCATACTACCATACCTATATACCTATTACTACTAAGTGCAGGTATACTTACTATTATCTTGACGTACCGGCGATTTTATGCGAGAAATAAAGGTAAGAAGACTGATACCACATCCACTGGAACAGATGCAGCCAAGGACACACATGCAGCCCAGGACACATATGCAGCCCGGGACACACATGCAGCCCAGGACACACATGCTCAAACCGAACCCAGAAGGAATATACGCCCTGCTGAAATAAGAATTGACCCGAATAATCCTACAGTAACATTTTTAACGGCAGTTAACAAATAGTTACTGTTCTACGGGGAGAGATGTTACGCTACGGTGTAACACAAGGACCGTCGCGACTACATGGCGCCGAGACGGTGTGAGATACGGACAGTACACCTTCTAAACTTACACTAGACGTCGACGCAGCATATTTCGTGAGAACAGACCGTGTGACCGAAGCTCGACACTAGTTTCCGTTTAAGCATTCTTGGTACAACCATCGACCAATTATCACCTACATTAGACTACCTAGTATTGTAATTTTAACTAATTAAACTAATCTTAAGAATAACTTGGGTTTCTTTGCATCCTCCGGCTTCAGCCCTCATAATTAGCGTCCGTAATTAAAACAAAACAAAAATAAAATAACACAATAACACTTACAAAAGTCCAACAAGTGAAGAAGAAACACTGCATCTCACTGAAATGTCGCACATAGTCGTTCTTCATCGGCTCCCCGTGGAAAGAGCTCATCATGACCAAGATGTTGGATATGTGCATCGTGATGGTGACCACGTAGCCCAGGATGCGGAAGTAGATGTGGTGGGACATGGTTCTGAAAACATGAGATGAAAAGTGTAGCAAGCCATACACAATTTCGTCCGGTTCGAGCGTCCCGTGGTCGCGTGCCGTCACGTACTCAAGTAGCTCTCGCCACGTACTTATTTAAGATTATGCGTGGTGAAGTATTCCTCCGCATCGCTGTCATCAGGAAACGTGCCCATAAGACTGGCAGCATTGCCACGTTGAATGACAATGCTAATTCTTTGGCCAAAGAACGACCCAGCCCTCTGGTCACATGAAGTGTCGACCAGCCGGCGAGAAATTTCCTTAAAGAGGAGACGTCCACTCGGACCCCATGACCCGAGCGTTTCGACCCCAAATGGCTCAAAACTGTAGTTACCCATAAGGTTACAGTATTTACGCCGCTTGAGGGTCTCAGCAACAGCAGCAGCGGCGCCAGCACAGCCCGCAGTGCTAGGAACATGGGATGGCGCAAGGGTGTCGACACATGTTGCGTCCCACACCAGAGGTCTTCCCACCTTCCAAGGCAATAACGTCATGCCGTCTGGTCTCTTCCCATCGTTACGTACCAAGCCGTTTGGTTCTAATATCAAATTCTAATTATAAAATATAGAAGTCAATTCCAAGCCATTATCTTAAGAATTTGAACTAGCCGGTTTTATGATGAAAGACAGTCGAAATAGATTTCGTTGGAAATAATATTACCTACGACTAATAATAGAGTAGGCCCTGGGGGCCACCACCTTTCTACCTCCCCGGCCAAGCAGTGTGGCTTTTATTATTTATTTATTTATTTATTGGCTCTCATGCACATCACACATTTTACAATACTGTCGGTTTTTGTACATGAACCCTGTCAGGGCACTGCATAGCACAATGTCGGTTTGCTGTTGAGTTTGAATTGAATTAACATAAATTTGAATTAACATAAATAACACATGATTAACTAAACTAATGTTATTATGAATTATTAACTAACACAATACAATACATTTCGGTAATCAAAATAAAATAAAAAGTCATTAGTAGGGGAATGAGGGGGGAAACCGGACAGGGGGTGAAACCAGATAGTAGCTATTTTATTACTCAGGGTACAGCTTTCTTGCTGTAGCTAGCGGTGAAATACGCACGAACGCTTACTTAGTGCAGTTGCAAATGGCAGCGACGGTAAAATCTCAGCGCGTGCGTCTATAAACGAAAATTGTAAACAAAGGTAAGTTATCGAATATTTTGACATTTTTAAAGTGTCATCATTAAGTTTAGCTATGTGCTATCTTAAACAGTTGTATTTTTCTGAAGTAATACATAATTAACCTTTTGAAACGGTATTAGTTGTTGCTATGAGTGTAAACATAATCTTTGTTAGTATTTAAATTTTAAACATGGCACCTGTGGGGTACAAGCGGACGGGGTGATTTCGACTATCCGGTTTACCCCGATTCATTTTATATGTACGTATTGCGGGCGTTTGTTTTATTCCTCTGTTTAATTACATTTTTTTTACTTTTAACAGACTGCGAGCGTCAACATGCCAGTGCCACGAACATAATATGTGGTAACGGCATTGCTTTGCTTTTCTGCAGCTGGACATTATGTTCTACCTCTTATGATTTTTCCTGGCGTACGAATGAAGAGTGAACTTTTGGATGGTGCCCCACCAGGCACAGTAGCTAATGCCATCCAAGTGGTTGGATGCAACAACATATTTTCACTGAATGGATGCTTCACTTTATCGGCCATGTCAAACCAAGCAATGAAGATGCTGTGCTTTTCTTATTAGATGGTCACGCCACTCACACTAAGAACCTAGAAGCTATCAGCGCGTCGAGGAAAAACCGCAATTTTGACTGAATCACCATATAAAAATGAACTGGCAGATAAGGCTATGTCATCAGTAATTTAAAAAAAGGCAAAGGTAAAGGTATCGGTAAAAAAGATGGTTTGTGGCGAAGTTCAGTCAAACGAAGTCCACAGATGCATGGTACCAATGCACTGCTTGTCTTAAATGGTCTCATGAAAGTTGCGTCAGTTGTTCCGAGCTAGAATTATTATTTTTTGTATGCAAAAACTGCGAATAAAGTGATTATTTAGTTTTATTGTTAGTATCTGTATTCACCCCTTGAATAAAAAATGCCTATCCGGTTTGACCCATAGGTATGGGGTGAATTCGGATTTATAATTTTTATTAAAAAAATATATATTTTGTAATTAAGTACTAAGATTGTTCTCAAACATTTTTATGCCAAAATTACGCTTAAAGTATACTTAAACATTTATGACATTGATTACCCCAATAAATAACATAGTCATTTATTTATGGTGTCTTTTTCTTAACTATCCGGTGTCCCCCCACCTTCCCCTATGTCCAATTAACATTAATAAATAACATACAATAACACACATAAAGTCACATATAGTCTTAAGAAGTCAGATTGTAGTAGTACGCGTGGGTAGGTAGTAAAACAGTAGAATAAAATAATTTATGGAAAAGGTATTACATAATTACAATCATGTCATGTCAAGTTATTGATTAAATTGAATTATGGCATATAATTTTAAAATACAATACAAAATAAATAAAATATATTTGGTTTAATGTCACTGTAATAAGCAATATTATTTTATGTCTTTGATCAGGCCGGATCTAACAAAAAAAGAGTAAGTTCTACCGCTAGGGACTCGCGGGGCGACCGCGTCGCCCAATGTTCGCCCATTCTGTAAAGCCCCGCTGGTTCACCGGGTCAACCGGGTGATCCACCCCGATTCACACAGTTTTCTCTTTATTCTGAATACAAATAAGGTTTTATATCGTCTGGATAATTTTAATCTATGGTCAGATAAATATTCTCGTCGACTTACTGCTTCCATAACAAAAATATTGTCTGGCAACCTTAAAAAAATTTTTTGAAGTGACGAATGCTATAGAATGAATTTTTATTAGGTATCGTCATCTTTTATGTAATTCGGTAGTTTATTATAAATTGTTGCGATTCTATAGTTGGGGCTATTTTTTATTATTTTTTATTTTGGTGTCGGTGTTATCAACTTGTTTTTGTTTCTACGGCCCGAGTACCATTTCATCATAATCAACTTTAAAATTCTCATTGTTGGAACACAGTACAGGCCTCCTGTCGCTGAGAGGGATTAGGCCGTAATCCACGTCGGTAGGTGCCACATGGTTGCGAATTCTTGGTTCTAGGACATGCCAGTTTTCTCACGATGTTTTTCTTCATCGTTTTGAGAACAGTGGTGATGAAATAATTTACACTAAAAAAAAACAACCGACTTCCAAAAATACACTACAAAGTGAAAAACAACTTTAATTTCGGAAGTCGGTGTCTTTGGAGCTGTATTTAAATTTTTTGTCACCGCCTTCCGAAATAAAAGTTATTTTTCACTTTGTAGTGTTTTTTTGGAAGTCGGTTGTTTTTTTTTGGAAAAAGTTTTTATTTTTCACTTTTTAGTGGTTCACATGTGCTTACCCCTTCACAGCATACCGGCGTGATGTTATGTTATGAACTGGTGTAAGCAATAGACAGAGATGAGATTTAAGCAATCCCAGTCTATTTGCTATCATTTATTGAGGAGTTCCGTTGCCTATTTCCAAAGTTCTTCATCAAATCTTCACCAAATTGAAATGAGACCACTACGAGAAAGTACTCTTCCAAAAAATACCTAAATCGCTTTGTGTGCCTATAAAATTTGAAGGGTTTTCTCTATTTCTCCAGGATCCCATCATCAGATCTTGACTTGATGATCATGGGACATTTCAAACAAAAAAAAACAAAATCCAAATCGGTCGAGCCATCTTCGAGTAATCGGGGAACATACATACATAAAAAAAAGGTTCCGACGAATTGATAACCTCCTCCTTTTTGAAGTCGGTTAAAAATGTCAGCGTCTCTGGCCATCAATAATGTAGATAATTAAAATTCAATCAAACTACATACGTCACATACACGACCACCAACCATTTAAAACAGTTTTAACTGCTACATAAAATAAAATCAAGTATTCTTAATTTTAGTTGAATAAGCATGTATTATTGACATAAACCTTTTGGAATAATCTATCTAAATAATGGTGAAACCTGCAAAAAAATTAATTTTGTAATTGTTCAATAAAGAAAACCCGACTCCTGAAAAATCAGGCTCTATAAAATATTAAACAATAAAATATTGTCATCTGAAATCCGTGGTCATATCCCTGGTATGCCACTTTTGCTTAAGGGGTATCTAGTCGCGGGATCGATCTCACTGGTGGGCCTGACTAAAAAGCACGCTGTCTCACCAGGCATCGTGTCCGAAAAAGGTAGTACTTATCAGTAAAGAGAAGTTAAACGCTTGTCTACTCGCACAATGTTATTGAGTGAGATGCAGGATCATTTATAGTGAGACAGGTGCGTAAAAATTTAAGAAAAGTCCTTCGGAAGATCGGGTTTTATGAAAAAACCACTGCATAAATCAATGCCCAATAAAGTTTATTGAACTTTTCGATATTTTTTCTTTGTCGGTACTGACTTGGTTTTGGAGATTTTACACTTCTTTTATTGCTTAAACCTGCCCAAAGTTACGTTAAATTAGCATGAAAAACGAATCTTTGTTGGCTCCTAACTTTTTAGTGGCTATTTATTTTAGTATTCTGTTTCCGTGCAGACAATATTAATAATGAGAAAAAACAGTGCCGAACAGTGGATTAATACACTCCCGAAGTTTGTTTGGAAAAAATGTCGACTAGATTCATCTTAAACCTTATGATCGCTTACTTCTGTTACAATGTATTGTTTAGGTGGCATACGATCATGACAAGAAGAAGTATTAATTTTTCTCTAAATTATGATCATAGGTATATAGAAAGATCATCATCATCGTCATCATCTGCCTAGCCCGTTCCCAGCTATGTTGGGGTTGGCTTCCAGTCTTACCGGATGCAGCTGAACAGCAGTATTTTATATGGAGCGACTGCCTATCTGACCTGCCTATCCTCCAAAACCCAGTTACTCAGTAATACGGTAAGACTGGTTGTCAGAATTTCGGGCTTCCGACGACTCGTATAGACTGTCAGAGATCCACGAATGACAGCCGGGACCAACGGCTTAACGTGTTTTCCAAGGCACGGAGGGGTTTTGTATAGAATTATGAGAAAAAATAATTTATTTACTTACGTAAAATCACATAAATGGCTTTTATATTCACACTTCAGTGCACTTCTTTTGGTATTTTAATTACGCACTTTGACCTCCACTGCCCAGAGACAGATAGTTAATTTAAACAATAAATTAAATATGTATTTATGCACTGCGCACGTTTGAACCCGGTGAAATCTCAAGCCACACTAATGCCTATCATGATTACATTTTTGTTTAGTAACTATATGTTCACTGCTGACAACACGCTTTCCTCCCGTTTCCGCATTCAATCTGTCCCAGCCATCTTTTCAAAACACTTTTATTTACTTGGTATATAATGTATGTTTGTATGTAACGGAATCTTCGAACGTGATGTTGACCCACTTCAAAACGAATGTCTTAATTCGAAAATTTTCACACTTATCAAGGATCAATGACAATACAAGATTTCTTTTAACATTATCCTGTCCAAAAAAAATAGTTATAAATACTAAAAAAGACACGCTTTAATAGAAAACCATATTAAAAAGTTCAAAATAAGGATATTTTTTACTTTGCTTTCGTATTATTAAGATCGTTGGTCCATCTAGCTGCGGGGCATCCCAAACTACGCTTGCTGATATGCAGTCTCGACTCCTGGACTCGTCTGCTCCACCGGCCATCAATCCTTCGAAGAACATGACCAGCCCACTGCAACTCAGCTAGCTTACTCTGCAAGCTATTTCGGTGATCTCATCTTTCAAAGAAATTCCCGGTATAGCCCGCTCCATAGCACGCTGAGCAACCTTAAATTTGTAGACCAGCCCAACTGTCAGCGTTCACGTTTTGGCACCGTATGTCAAAACGGGCAGAACGCACTGGTTGAAGAACTTAATCGTCAAAACTGTAAGTTAATGAAAATAAATTACAGATTTTTATAAATCATCATGTACCTAGAATTTTCGCTATTATGATTCATCATCATCATATCAGCCGAAAGACGTCCTCTGCTGGACATAAGCCTCCCCCAAAAAGGGGGGATTTGCCATAATCGCCATGCTTGGCAGGCGGGTTGGCGATCGCAGTATGGTGGTCAAATGCATAGAGAACGCTGCTGCACATTCTCTAGTAAGTGCCTTAGTCGCCTTTTACGACAATTATGATTAATCGGACGCAACTGAAATAAAAGTATTTCGCAATAATAATCGGACGCAACTGAATACCAGTATTTTACATGGCGCAACTGCCTATCTGACCTCCACATCGCATTTACTGGGTAATACGATATACCTCTTGGTAAGACGGGTTGTCTGATTTTCGGGCTTCTGACAACCTGTAACGCCTGTCAAACATCCACAAATGACAGCCGGGACCAACGGCTTAACGTGCTTTCCGAGTCACGGAGGGGTCTTGATGTGTAAAGATGTTCACCCGTCCATGAACCAGAGGATTTAATCATTTGCATACATCGTGTTAGGTTTTTATAAATAGGTTTATTTAATGAAAATATAGGTAGTAACAAGAGTTTTTGCTAAAGACTGGTTGAGAATCAAGGCTACCAGCTACAAGTTTGATATTTAATTTAGAAAAAAAAATTGAAATCTGAAAGTCAATTACGACAAAAACGCCAACCGGTTTTCGAATACCCGAAGATTACAGTCATGATCGATAATTACGTGGCAGTGGGCAAGGCAAATTGCTCGCAGAATAGATAACCGATGGGGCCGCAAGGTTCTGGAGTGGTGACGGCGTACTAGAAGACGTAGAGTTGGAAGGCATCCCACAAGGTGGACCGATGACCATGTGAAGGCCGCAGGAATCCGCTGGATGTGGGAAGCAGAAAACCGGTCAAAGTGGCAGAGCTTGAGGGAGACCTATGTCCAGCAGTGGACGTCTTTCGGCTGAAATGATGATGATGACTTTCGTGTGACTCCGGTTTACGAAAACTGCAACCAATGTTATTTCGTTGCGATGATCCCATGAAACAATGCTTCCAACGGTACTTTGTGTTCGGGCGGTCGGCTTTCTTCGTCAGGCGTCGGGTGGCTGCGCGGCCGTTTTCGTTAAGTTTATTTTCCTTTCAAAGTCAGCAATGTCCATTTAGTTACTGGTGAAACCAATTGTTCGCAACCGCGTTGATGAAATACAAGATAGCACCACTGGGTATACGTGGAGCTATGTGCCGTCAAAGGATAATCCGGCTCGAAGGACCAAAATTAAATTGGACTTTGAAACGCCAATTTAATTTTGGTCCGCACCCGAACAATATTTCCAACGACTATTTTGTTTATCAAAATACGACGAATAATTTATGAGTTATGAGGGAACTGATGACATACAATGCCTGTCAAAATCATAACTTCAACAGTAACTTCTACATAGGGTAGGTACTTACTGATATTGCCAAATTGCCACCGAATAGGCATACAGCCCTCTCGTGGTTCAGTAGAGGAAACATTATAGGCTGATTTTGCTTAGTATTGCCCAGTGGCATTGGTGGGGCAGGCAGTGCAAGAGCCCTGGGCGCCTACCGAAGGGGGGCGCAAAAAGTCGCCAATCATTATTAAATTAAAAAAGAAAAACATCATTAAACCATTTCATACTGTTGTCTACCTTATCTAAGAAATCTGAAGAGCTACTTGAATAAATATTGAGCAGTATGAGGATGAAAGCGTATTTTCAACTCGGCCTATTTCTATTCAAATTTTGCATTGCACGCGATTCTTTAGCACGGCTCAGTGTAGACCGAGAAGATAATCTACGAAGGGGTGCAAATGTGACGCGTGCCCTAGGCGCCATTTTCTATTGGTACGCCACTGGTATTTTAAAAAAAAAAAAAAAAAATATTTTATTTCACGTAAGCCTGCATGGGCACTTATGAAACGTCAGAAGCTAGGTGCACGGTTCCAATTTGTCGTTTCCTATGGAGAAGAGCCGGCAAGAAACTCCACGGTTACTCTTTTAAAAATAATTGGCTTTTACAATGTTTTCAAATTACAGTGATAATAGGTATGGGAGGACAGTGCAGGCCAGTCAATAAGTACCAGGTACTTAGAGGAATGAAAATACAGAATAGAAAATATTGCCATGAGCGTCTCGTTGGCACTGCTTGAGGTCCTGAAATCGATTCCCGAGTCAGGAAAACTGCGTGATCCATCTGTAACTTCTCATTAGCAGCCAGGAGTCTGTGACTTAAACATAACTGGCGAAATATGGATGTACTGTTCATCTCTGCCTAACTCTTGGGGCATATACAGGCTTGATGTTATGTATAAGTAATTCAAGTTATGTAATTGAACCATTAAGTGCCCCTTATGACCTGACTTAATTTCCATATCTAACTACCGTTTCGTAACAATTCATTAACCCGTCGCGCGTCTAATTAGCAGACACAATAAGGTACCTAATAATGAATCAAGGGTCTGATTCAGAAGACAGATTCTATACGTTTTGCGAGAAGGTTTCTGTCTCTGGAGGCCTAACCGGTAGCTTGGGACCCTGCTCGTGATACCGGTGTTTTTGAACCGACTTTCAAAAGAAGGAGGTTAACAAATCGATATGTTTTTAAATATATATTTTTTATGTATGTTCGGGCATAACTCCGTCATATAGAACGAGTAACATAATTAACGCAAGACCTCATACACCCCAATTAGAGTATTGAGTTAAAAGCATAATACGATGACCAAAACTATGTTTTTTAAAGCTAACTGGGGGCCGATTCTACTAACAAATTTGTTAAAAAAACGCAATAGAACCGCAACCGAATCACCACTTTTAAGCGTTTTCGCATTCTACTAAAATGAACAACGGTCCAGCTGCGACACAGCTGCGGTTACGTTTTAGTTACGCCAACGATCGATTGAAACAATGTCAAAACCTATTCTACTAACAAAATCGAACATGAGCGTGACGTTTACTATAGGACAAAGTTAATGATAAAATTATGATCATTATGTCTTTTAATTATAGAAAATACTTTTAGTGCCACATATTCGTGTTTAGTAACATTTTTAGATTCAACTTTTTTCTTTGTGGTATTAATAAAACATATTATTTTGGCATGTTGGTAACGCGGGTTACCCGCTGTGTTCCCGCTACAGTTCAGTTGCAATTCGTTTTAAGTTTAGTTTCCATTTTGCTTATAAAATAGTAGAATGACTTTTTATGTAACTATCGAACGGCGATCGAAATCGAACTGTTGTGGAAACACAATTTAACGTGTAACGTTGCAAATTAGTAGAATCGGCCCCCTGATATTATTAAGAAAAACGTGTCGACCCAAGCATTACTTTATGCATTTAAAATTGAGTCTTATTTCTTCTAGAATAAGATTGAATATTGTTTTCCTCAATCAGTTGTAGGTATGGCAAAATACATAATTTTAAAAAAATAACTTATATTAAAAGTTACTGAAATCGATACAGTAGTCAATTAGGAACAAACTACTTTCAGGTCTTGCGTCTATTTTGTTACACCTTGTATAGACGGATTTGCAAAATTCTGTTTTTTACACGCTTTATATTAGCTTCACTTGTATGTTTGTTTGTCGGTTAGTTTCTTTGTTTGTTTGTTTGTATGTTTGTATGTAACCGACTCCTTTGAGCGCGATTTTGACCGTGAAAAACGTTGAAAAAGCGTGGGGTGCTTGACATTAATTGATTATAAAAATACCTTAAAAAGCAATCTCGCCTATCCTTCACCCAACTATGTTGGGGTCGGTTTCCAGTCGCAGCATATACATGGAGCGGCTGCCTATCTGACCTCCACAACCCAGTTACTGGGTAATACGATTCCCCCCCTATCCCTGAAAACCAGCGCTGGGGCTCTGTCTTGCATAGGGTCGCAGCATAATGCTGAGTGATAGCCGTTTTGCGTGGATGTGACGCATGTTTCCCTCAACCTTTTCTTATTTTTTTGTGTTCCTTATCTTTTTGCGTCATGTTTACCGCAAATAAACGTTTTTTCTTTCTTTCTTTCCTTGGTAAGACTGGTGGATCTTATGGGCTTAATGGGCCTTATCAGAAGGCTAAAAGTCACCCAAAGGGCAATGGAGAGCGCTATGCTCGGAGTTTCCCTACGTGATCGAATCAGGAATGAAGAGATCCGCAGGAGAACCAAGGCAACCGATATAGCCCGTGGCAGTGGGCAGGGCACATTGCTCGCAGAACAAATGGCCGAAGGGGACGAAAGGTTCTTGAGTGGCGACCGCGTACCGGAAGACATAGAGTTGGAAGGCCTCCCTCAAGGTGGTCCGATGGCCTTGTGAAGGCCACAGGAATCCGCTGGATGCGGGAAGCACAGAACCGGTCGAAGTGGAGGAGTTTGGGGGAGGCCTATGTCCAGCAGTGGACGTTTTTCGGCTGAAATGATGAGACTGGTCGTCAGAATTCGAAAGTTTGTATGTTTAGATGTTTGGATGTTTGTTGCTCAATCACGTAAAAACGGCTGCACGGATTTGGATGAAACTTGGTACACAGATAGTTTATAACCTGGATTAGCACATACGATACTTTTTATCACGGGAGTATGTCCCCGTGGAATGAATTTCGACTACTACGCGGGCGAAGCCAGTGGCAAAAACGAGTATAGTGTAATAAAACTTGATTAGAGTCCAAGGTCTCTTTATCAAGACTAGACGTTGTGTTCTTATTTCTATGTTTAGCTTCATTTGATGAACCTAGATACTAATGTCATCCAAAATGGCTGGATGCCGAATTGGCCAGCTATGGCTTGTTCCAAAAAAAAATTACGAAAGTGTAAACAAACCCTGTTCAAGTAAAAGGAAAAAATAATACATACATGTGTATACACTGAGAAATTTTTTTGGTTGTTTTCCCGCAGCGAAATGGTTTTGTCTTGGTAATACAATCATTTTATAAACAAATAAAATATTAGAAACAAAAAATGGCAGATTAACCATTGTGAAAAATCACCACGTGCGAGATTTTGCTTTGATCATTTATGCGTCGCTGGTCCCTTTGTCAGCGGCGCGTGCGATTCAAGGAGTACCTATAAGTTACCTCTTGTTACTTTTGATTCTCATGTTTTCGAGTTGATGAATATTTTTTAAATTATTTTAAAACAAAAACATATTTTACTCTATGCTTCGAAAGTACTCCTTCTGGCAAGTTGTTCTGCCGCGGGAAAACAACTATTTAAATTTTTTGGTGTATATAAACATGTCGAATTGATAACCTCTTACTTTTTGAAGTCGGTCAAAAAAGACCTAAAATACAGTTACATGATCTTTTATAACATTTCAAATGACAGCTGTTTACCCTTACCACCTATCCAACATGAATATTGCAACAGATATAATTACCTGAATTAATAATACAAAACAAATACTTTTAAACAAAACATTATAACGATGCCTTTACAAAAATATAATTGATAAGTTCATTAATATCATAGTATATTCTTAACACAATAATTTACTGGAACTTACAAAGTCAATTATACGACTGATGAATTTCTAAATGAATTTCTGAATATTGTGACTAATTGTAATTTTTGATTATTTATTTATGCATTGACTGTAGAAATTATTCCACATTGTGACATTTTTAATTTTTGTTTTTATTTAATTTTTATCATAATTCTATTAATTTTGACATACCAACCAAATATTTTATGTTTAGGTACCTCTCGCATAGTCATTATTTTATTTTTCATGCAACCATATTTGCACGCCTCTTGGCATAACATAGCGACCCATGATTTTAATTTACTACTATTACTTTTATTTACTTTTTTTTTACTGTATACACTACATATGTTACAAAAATAAAAATGATTTGATATGATTTGATTTGATTTTAAACCTAGGTACAAAAAATAAATAATATGGCAAGAACATAGGTCAATCAGTGTGACCCCAAAGACACTTCTATTTATATACCGAATTATGCTACGATATCTATTGTACGATAACACTGTGTTACGCAAATAGGGTGCAGAGATACGTTGTCTGATCCAATTGTTTATATTTTCTTTATACACTTTTGGAACAGACTATAGAGGTTGAGAGTATGACACCCTCTTGATCTCAAATTGTGATATACCAGTCAACAAGGCTGGCCTAGGGTATGCCGTAATCTCCATTTTGACCCTCGAAGAACAAACTAGGTTTCAACCACGGGATTGCAACCTATATTTGGGGATTGCAGTCTAATTTTAAATATCTGGGTCACTAGGTCTCAGAGGATTTATGTGACAACACTGATTTGGAGAGGTGCAGGGCGCTGTCTGTACGCTGTAACATGCTGGCCCAAATCAAAGTGACATTATTTAAGGCCTTCTGTCAATCTTTTTATACCTGTAACCTGTGGACCAAGTACACGCAGCGTACGTACAGTGCTCTGCGAGTGCAGTATAACAACGCGTTCAGGGTTCTGTTCGGGCTGCCGCGCCTCTGCAGCGCTTCAGCAATGTTTACGGTGAAAAACGTGGATGGGTTTCATGCCATCCTGCGGAAGCGTTCTGCGTCTATTATGAAGCGCATGCGGGCCTGCTCAAACAGCTTTCTGAGCGTGTTTCTGGGCCGCTGCGACTCGCCGATGTGGCGACACTGGATGCGACTACATACTGCGGGTGGTCGTGTCCAGGGCTCGGCATAAACTGGCACTCCAGTGCGGTGCAACTTTGTGATATTTCTGTGGCTTTGTTTTTGTTTATGTACTAACAATAACTTTATAAGGTTTTTTTTGTGTTACTAACAGTTTATGGCCTACGTCTGAAAAAAATATCTTATTGTTATTATATTATGTAAAGTTGATGGAAAATAACAAACATACGTACATAAACTCACGCTTTTTTCCCATGAGAGTTGGTACAAACAACAGAACACCATCTGCTACGATCCAGCGGCGAGGCCGAGGTGTCAATTTTTCTAAAGGAGAAGCCGAAGCGGAGTCGGCTTTAACTTTCTGACTTATCAATAAAGAATACTTACTATCATTCTCATACAATAAATTTGTACAGCTGAAAACCAAATAAAATGTGCAATATTCCTCCACCTCGTTCCTCAGGCATTTTCCATATGTCTCTGTGATAACCCGTTGTACAGCGGCTTGCTCTCATCCATATGAACTCCACGTGACTAAAGTGACATCATTACGGAATCGCTGTTGCATGAATTTTTTGTTCCCGATTATGACGTTTTGGCGCTGGTTTTTTTTTTGTTGTAATATAAAGCTAAAAATAAGTGTTTTTGTTGTTTCAATGTTATGATGACTTAAATACCCGTAGTGTAACTATATTTTTTGGCAATAGTAGACAATGGTGTCGATTCTGTTGTACACCGAACTAAACTAACTAAACTATCACTAAAATTCCTTACTTTTGGCTATGAGAATCTTAAAGCTATTCTGCAAAATAAAATCTCTAAACTTAAAAATTATTTTGACACAACTAAAATCGAATTTGACAATCGTGACTCCTGCAGGCTTAGCATGACGCTTTCTATTTCTACTCTACTGTAGAATAGATAGAAATCGCTTGTCTACATTTCTCGGTGAAAACTGACAACTGTCTACACGGAAACGTAATTTTTGTCTAGTCTTCCGTCGACAAAACGCTTCTCTACGGTTACTTGTGTACGCTAACGTGGTACTTGTGTGCCCCACGCAATGATTTTTTTAAGAGTTGAATGAAGCGTGCGCAGGGGGGCAGCCTCGACGTTTTTTATATGGAATTTTTCACTTTTTGTTTGGAAAATAAAAAAAATATTACATACATGTTGAGATTATGGGGCTCACGGGTTCATTAAAGGGGGTCGAAATTATCATCATTTTTGCGATAGGACACACCGTTTTCGAGATATAAGCAAAAGAAAAGAAAAAAAAAAGTGTTTTTGCAACTGAAGGCGAAGTGTTGGTGTGAATTTTAGTTCATGACCACTAGTTTTATTCCACACTTTTTAAATCGCGATTAAAAATAGTCAGATTTCGTTAGAAAAACTAATATAGTCAAAATTTTTGGTGAAAAACGGCAAACTCAGAATAGCAAAATTACCATCTTCACTAAATTAATAATTCAGTACAATCTTAGTGCTGTCAAACTAAAATATAGTTAAGTTGTGTCACTTTAGTGAATTTCAGAATAGGAAAGCGTCGTTTGACAGGAATAAACTAAATTTTGGTGATTTTTAGTTTAGTTTAGAGAATTTTGTGACAACAGAATCGGCACCACTATTGGCTTCTAAGGAGGACGGGCAAAATTATATGGAAGCCAGCCTAGGAACCAACATGCGATATACCATTGGAAAGGTCTTTTTTATGTACTTCAACTATTGTTATGGCGGGAAGTCCCAAATCGCTGTGTGGATGAAGTTATGGCGCAATAAAACTAGACTTTAGTCACAGAAATGTAATTTGCCGCTAATTGTTGACCAGGTGTTTTCAGGCACCTCAAAATACCTTATCTATTGTTTAATTAACGTTTGAATTCACCGCGTCTAACAGATAGCTCAGTTTTTGTTATACTCTATTAGTTGCACGTGTTTTATAGGAGTGCCTAATGCTTTTAGCCAAGGCTGTATCTCGCTCGCACTCATCTCATGCATAATGCTTCATTCTTCAATAGTGGTAGAGATGCGAATAGCCGAAGGGAAGCTGGTAAGGATCATGTTATACACCGTGAAATTTAAATGGTTGTTTTCCTGCGGCTGAACAACTTGCCATACGGAGTACTTTCGAAGTAAAAAAGTAAGTATTCATAAACTCGAAAACGTGAGAATCAATAGTAACACTAGAGGTAACTTGTAGGTACTACTCGAATCACACGCGCCACCGACAAAGGAATCGGCGATCCATAAATGTTCAAAGCAAAATAAACTCTCGCACGTGGTGATTTTTCACTTTATTTGTTTATAAAACGATTGTATTACCAAGACAAAACCATTTCGCTGCGGGAAAACAACCATTAAAATTTCACCGTGTATAGTGCTTTCGCCACTGGCCTCCTTATCCTCACATACCTACTCTTTTTGTCTCGTTTACGTTCATACATCAGTTCGTAGACGCGCACCGTTTGTGAGTACTACGCACCAGACCTTTCTGAAAAACATCACAAATTAGGTAACTGTATGTGTGTAAGTGTATGTGTAAAAAGGGACACCGCCGGGGTGCCAGCTGTTTTAGAACCCAACGGCTTAGCACGCGACAGTGGGAAGAGACCAGGGGCCCAAGTCTGCTATTTTTATAAATTCGTCATTCCAACACGATCCCATTGTCATTTTGCTAAAAGTTCGTAATCTGCTAAAATCATAATGGTCGATCATTGGTCGGTCAATGGTGTCGTAATAGAATTGTGTTATAATGGCATTATCGTTTGAGTATCGTATAATCGTAACGAATTAAAAGCAATTACTGCACAATGACGTTCTAGTGGTAGGTCACTGATCAAAGGAACTGTCAAAATTTTAACAGATCACCGCCTAGTCATTCATTTGTCATTATGTACGAGATTACCAATAAATGCCACTTCTTTCACGGAGTGTCAGTGGCTGACCATTGGAAAGTCATAATGACGCTATTATATTAGTAGATTACCGAACTTGTCAAAATCAACAACTATGAAATCAATGATAGACCATTCTAACACTATTGTAATAGCAGACTTGAGGCCCAGATTGAATTACCATAATGCCCTGGAGGTAAGGGAGGACTTGGGTATGTGACGCATCATGTGTCGACACCTTTGCGCCATCCCATCTTCCTTACAATGAACTGGGCAGGCTGCGCTGGGTCGGCTGCTGCAGGTGCGGAAAACCTCAAACAGCGAAAATATTCCATTCTTATTGGGAGTTCTATATTCGAGCCGTTTCGGTTATTTATTTATTTATCTAAAAACACAGGTTTTTGTTCTTATAATTATACAAGGCATACTATTAGGCCTCTGGGTCTCTCTTAGCATGCCATGGTCTGGAATTACTCAACGCGTTACTGTGAAATTAAGGTAAAATGGAGTGGTAATATTCTTTGAGTTTGTGTTTTACGTTTTCCTGTTCATTGAGTCGCGAATGTCTATAGGTATTTGGTTTAATAAGACGGGTATTGTGAAAGATGCAGTGCGCCTACCATAAAAAAAATTTTACGTGGCACTTTAAGTGATTTTATCTTTGACTGGCGGTTATTACATTATAATTCACTGGAATCTGGATCCAAATGTTAAATGAGAAACAAGTACTCAGCGCGGGCTAGAACTGGTAATACATTGCAATGTTTAAAGTCCTGGATTTTTGAGACATCGCCAAAAAGTTGGTCGACTGTTCACGTGACTAGAGGGCCGGCCTATATTTTGGCCAACGAATCAATATCGCCATACAACGACCACCATTTTTCTTTGGTATTGTTCGTCAAATCTTTGAGCTCCTCAAGTTCTGAGTTGAGCTGCATGATTACTGATAAATGCGTGCACTGATTGGACATGTCCACTCAATCTGTGTGGTTCTTTCCTCAAAAGACCATTTCAGATACCAATCCACATGGTCTTCACATAATCTGACCAAGATTATGTCTGGACTTTAAAAGAGACTGACCTCTGAGTTTGTTTCGGCCTTTTTTCTCAGAGTAGTCAGATAGGAAACGCCGACCTCATCTAGTTTAAAAAAATATGATTGACGTGTAAAAGTGTTTGTACAAACTTACTTACAGAAATAAAATCATTTATCATTTAACGTGGCAATGCTCATCAATACTGCCAGCCTTTTGGGCACTTTTCTTATTGACAGCGATGTGGACGAATGAACATGCAATGAACATATTATTTAATGTATGTTAGCCTAACATCACGTAAATATTGTATAAAATAGTAAAACAAAACAACAAAAAAAAAACATTAAATAGAATTCCGTATATTTCCCACATAAAATCTTTAACAATTAAACAAGAGAGCTCAAAAATCTCAATAATTAAATAAATTGATCTAATTACTTCACTAGAATCATTTAACTTTTTTCTCCAATTTCGCTTTTTTCTTTTCAACCTTCTTCTTCGAGCCATGGATCATGTTCGTGATGGGCCATTGTATATAATAAAATATGAAGAACATGACGCCTATGGCAGCTAGGGCTAAAAAGAAGTAGATTGTCCCGAAGAGTTTTCTGAAGATGGGGTACAACCATATCCCACGCTCGATGTAAGTGAAGTACAGTCTGAAACCAAGAATACTACACTAAGTTCGTTCGTTATTCAAAGCATATCGCATGTCACTTTACTCGGGGAGTCTGTGGTTCAACTACACCCAAAAGGCCTACAATGCTCTGCAGATCCAGTATAACAACGCATTTGAGTGCTGTTGCGTCTGCCTCGGTTCTGTAGCGCGTCATCTATGTTCGCTGAGTCACGTACCGACGGCGACGGCTTCAATGCTGTAAGGCGTAAGAGAGTGGCCTCGCTGTTAAACAGACTCCGTGGCAGCCCCAACAGCATTCTACGCGCTATAAGCGGGAGACATAACAGCCTGTTGGTGAGGTCACACTGTCACACTGTCTGTATTAATAATTAAGTAAAAACTGTAGTTAAAAACTGGGAAATAGTAGCTCACTCTACTTTCAACTTCGAATCAACAATAGATTCGAAGATAAAACTGTACTAAATTATAGATAATCAGATAGCTTATTGCATAACAATTTCAAAATCATAGGGTATGCCGAGCTGCGACGCGTAATTTCAGAGATATCTTAGTTTTAGTGAACGCGGAGAAATCGCACGATTTCGGCCGGGCGCGCCGGTACAGCCCTGCGGAGTGACGTAATAGAGGCGGTACAATGGAGGGGAAGGTTAAGACTATTATTACTAACCCAATGGATCTTTGATATCTGAATAAATAAACAAATTATTATAAATAAATAAATAAAATAAAATCGTATTTTTATAAATGGATAGAATAAAAATTGAGTCTGAAAGTGGCACCGAAAGCTGAAAAGTTGTATGAAAATTGGTTGTCATGGTATGGGCATGTGATACGGAGGAATGAGGAAAATTGTCGTGAGGAAAGTTCTGAGTACGAATGTCGATGGCTACAAGAGTAGGCAGTACCTTGGGAAATCATCAAATAACTTCTCCCGCTCTGGGTGGAGCGGGAGGGCGTGTCAGACTTTTACTGACTAAAACCCACCCGTGTTTCCCTCAGTTGCCCGTGTGCCAGGGGCCGCGGTATCTCTTTCGAACAACCCGCACCCCTGGCAGGCATCAGCCCTTGCGGACCTTAAACTTTCATAACATTGCAAGTTATAAGTGATTTTTTAGCAAGTTGAAATTAATACCTTCATTATTAAAAGCTATAATTGCTTAAGAAAAATTATGCGACGTAGCTTTGCTCAATGTAGATTGAGAAGATCATTTACGAAGGGGGGCACAAATGTGATGGGTGCCCTAGGCGCCATTTTCTATTGGTACTCCCCTGGCAAGGTATGATGTTGTATTAAAGGCGACAGTTTCATATATATAAAAATAAAAGACTCACACGCTCGCATAGACACATAAGTGCAGTGTCAGCTGGCTCACATTCCTGGCGTGGTTCTCCGGTTCCTTCCTGGGTCTCGTCACCACCTCCCACAGCGCCACAGGAACGATCATGGTATGCATGATGTGGTTCGAAATGGGTGGTATGACGGCGTCAAGAAATTCTGGGAATATGAGGGCCCTGTCGTAGCTGTAGACGCCCCAGAATACTGTGAAAACTACCTGGAATGAGAGAGAGTAGTTGTTAGATACTATGTGACCTTATCTTGTTATGATCCTGTAGGCCGATATTTAAAAAGCTTGTGTTATTGCCGCTACCGTCTCTTTACATTTATGAAACATGTATGTTTGTGAGGAAGCTTAAGGAATTGTTCAGTAAGGCAGATGATTTATATCCTCGTAACCGACGAGACCCCCACAGGCTTGATATCCTTCCGAGACTAGCTAAATATAATAAAAGTTGGATATCCTTGTGAGTACGTATAAATATTAAGGGGAACCTAGTCGCGGGCTCGAACTCACTGGTGGGCCTGGCTAAAAATCACGTTGTCTCACCAGGCTTCGTGTCCGACAGAGATAGTATCAGTGATGAGCAGTTAGATGCTAGTCTACACGCACAACGTTATTGAATTAGATGCAGGTTCATTTATAGTAAAAAATTCGCGAAAAAATTAAGAAAAGTAGCCTTTGGAAGATCGGGTTTTATGAAAAAGCCAACGCATTTATCAATGACCAATAAAGTTTATTGAACTTTTCGATAATTGAACTTTGTCGGTACCGACTTGGTTTTGGAGATTTTACACTTCTTGTATTACTTCAACACGCCCAAAGTTAAGTCAAATTTGCAAGAAAAACTAATCTTTGTTGGCTTCTAACTTTAAAGGGTTTTTATTTTAGTATTCTGTTTCCGTACAGACAATATTAATAATGAGACAAAACGATATCATATTTTACTTTAGACGTGCCATGTCAGACAGTGGAGTAAAACACTTCCGAAGTTTGTCAGCAAAAAATGTGGACTAGGTTCACCACACTAGGATACCAAAGTAATGTCAAGACATCAAATATGTGATTATTCAAAAATAAATTGCATGAATGCTTGTGTAGTCATAGTTTTATAGTGTCAAAGAATTATTTGACTATAAAAATGTTAAATGTAAAATATGCTTGTGTAGCAAAAACATGTATGCTCTTGTTATTTTCTTTTTATACCATGTTTTACAGCAAATAAATATTATTCTATTCTATTGTACAAAATATTTTTTTTTCAGTGTACTTACAACTTAAAAAAAACGTTATAAAATAGTTTAAAAAGGCGTGGGGGGTGCTTTTTGAGGTATTTTTATAATCACATAATGTCAAGCACCCCACGCTTTTTAATTGAATTAAATTATTTTCTCCTTTTTTAGTTTGGTTTTTAAAGCGTGTTTTTTAGTTTTTAAACTACTATTTATTTTCTATTTTTAGTTCTGATAACGTGTTTTTTTTTTATTTTTCTCAATTTCTTTTTTTTAATTATTGAATTGTCATCGGTCCTCGATAAGTTCAGAAAGTTTCAATGAAATCTAACCGTTTAAAGTGGGTCAAAATCGCGCTCTAAGGAGTCGGTTACATACAAACAAACATACTTAAGTGAAGCTAATATAAAGCGTGTAAAAACAAAGTTTCTGATATCCTTCCGTGAAGTATTTACGCCGTACCAAGGATGTACCTATTTTGTATTTTAGCGATTAATTCGGATTTTTTTGAGGGGCTTGCGGTTATGTAACGATAGCTGCACGGGTTGACCGATCAGGTTAAGCTACGCTTGCTGCGGTTAGCCCGTGAATGGGTGACCATCTTTACATACCAAGACCCCTCCGTGCCTCGGCAATGTGCCCTGCCCACTGCCACTAAGTTTGGCAATTCTTAGGGTTAATTCGGTAACTTTGGTTCTACTACAGATCTCTTCATTACTGATTCGATCGCGTAGGGAAACTCCAAGCGTAACTCTCTCCAATGCCTTTGGGTGACTTTCAGCCTTCTCATGAGGTCCTTTATGAACTTTGGCAAGACGCACTGGTCAAAGAATTTCGTCTTTTGACTCAGCGAGCAAGAAGATATTGCGTAGCTTCCCGAACGCTGCTCAGCGAAGTCGTATTCGACGATTGACTTCTTTTGACCTCGCAAATCCCTTGGTATGCTCTCAATTTCGTCATAAAATTTGGGTATTACGTTCAACGAACTTACCATGGAACTTGGCCACAGCAAACCAGCGAACAGGATCTCCCTGAAGTCACTGATAGGGGAAGGTAGCTCGTAGTTTTTCTTCTTGGCGTTCTTCAAGATGAAGAGGTCACAGGTCAAGGCGTAGATGGCGTAGGCAATTTGTAGTATCTGAAACATAATTATAGTAAAAGAAAAAACTATTTCCAAAAAAAAAAAAACAACTGACGTCTGGAGAAACAATGCAAAGTGAAAAATAACTTTAATTTCCGAAGTTGGTGACTTTGGATATTTTTTTTTTTTTATATATATAGTACAGACGCCAGCACATCAAACTACCCCAATCTGTCAAATTTTCCCAATTGAACATGAACCTTATGTATATTTAATATAGATGAAAATTTATCAAAGAAATATTACAGATTGGGGTAGCTTGATGTGCTGGCGTCTGTACCTATCCCACACCAATTCGAAATTTCATCATCCTTGGGGTGAAAACAATACATATCTACGTGATAGCTGCAGTCGCGGTTGATTTGCTGTCATTTTATGAAGAGTTCCGTTGTCTGTCTCCGAAACGCATCATCAGATCTATATGAAATTTAAATGGGACCATTTCGAAATAAACCTCTTTCGAAAAAGAATTTTACAAATCCGTCTATTTATGACAGAGTTATGCCCGAAATTACATTTTTTTTTTAAACTAAAATATACATGACTTAGCTAACATGTCCCATTGATAACCTCCTTCTTTTTTAGGTCACTTAAAAATAAGAATAATGACCTTGACATTGAAATAAGGAAATCTTGAATTTTTTTAAAAAAGGCTTTGGATATCTACTTAAGGGGAAACGGCAGGGTAGCACACGAAATTTTTGCGATTTGCGGGTCAGGTAGCAAGGGCCTATGCCTGCCAGGGGTGCGGGTTGTTCGAAAGAGATACCGCGGCCCCTGGCACACAGGCAACTGAGGGAACACGGGTGGGTTTTAGTCAGTAAAAGTCTGACACGTACCCATTCGGCTCCACCCGTAGTGGGAGAAGTTATTTAATGATTTTCCAACCAACAAAAAAATAATAAATTAGGTACGCCCAATTTCATACTCCTCCGTCCATTGAGTTTTTGTAAAAATGGGTAAAAATGTTTTGCTGCATTTATTAATTTATAGATAACTAGCTTTTTCCCGCGGTTCCGCCCGCGTGGATGTCAGTTATCGCGTAATAAAGTACCCTATGTCCTTCTCCATATCCCTGGCTATATCTCTGCTTAAATTTCATGACGATCGGTTCAGCGGTTTAGGTGTGAAAGCGCAACAGAGTAGTCGTTTAGTAGTTAGTATTAGAGATAACTGTTAGAAGGAATATAATTGTTAAAATTAGATTGAATAGAATTGTTTCTTCAATTGTTTACATACTTCCCAAATATAGAAGCAACAAGAATAAAATACCCAGGATTTTGTAATATCTTGATTTAAGGTGAACCTAGTCCACATTTTTTGCATACAAACTTCGGGAATGTTTTACTCCACTGTCTGATATGGCACATCCAAAGTAAAATATGATTTCGTTTTGTATCATTATTAAAATTGTCTGTACTGAAACAGAATACAAAAATAAAAACCCATTAAAAAGTTAGGAGCCAACAAAGATTAGTTTTTCTTGCTAATTGTACTCAACTTTGGGCGTGTTTAAGTAATAAAAGAAGTGTAAAATCTCCAAAACCAAGTCGGTACCGAAAAAGTTCAATTATCGAAAAGTTCAATAAACTTTATTGGTCATTGATTTATGCATTGGCTTTTTCATAAAACCCGATCTTCCAAAGGACTTTTCTTAATTTTGTCGCGAATGTTTTACTATAAATGATCCTGCATCTCACTCAATAACGTTGTGCGTGTAGACTAGCGTCTAACTGCTCATCACTGATACTATCTCTGTCGGACACGAAGCCTGGTGAGACAGCGTGATTTTTAGCCAGGCCGACCAGTGAGTTCGAGCCCGCGACTAGGTTCCCCTTAAAGAGTATCCTTGGAGGTTCTTGTACGTTCTTCTCCTTAGGTATCATCGTTTTGGAATGGGCATCTAGCTTCGTCTTTCCGACTAACAGATCGACTCGTACCTACAGACGTAAGATAAGTTTGGACCCCAAATAAAAAATGAATGACAACACAAATTAACAGCTGTACTGCCCTACTGTGCTGTGTTTTTTCTCGTCCCAAAATCACACACGAACACACACACAGACACTCACACACAGACCACTCTCATTCAATTCGAAGTTTCGTACTACTTTCGGACGGGCCCGTATTTTCATTGACGGACTTAAAGAGTAGCCCCCTGATACTTACAAAAGTCCATGAAGTGAAGAATCGGTACTCCAAACTCTTGAATTGTTTCACATTTTCGTTATCGGTGGGATACGCTTTTTTGAACCAACGCATGTACAGCATGTTTGAAACGTGCATGACTATTGTGGCTACGTAGCCCAGCATACGAAGGTTGATTAGTCGTGACATTGTGCTGGAAAAGACAGAGATCATATGTTGGTAAAAATATCATATTCATATACATATCTTTATTTGCATTCCATAATGTTGAAAGGTCTTACAATTGGCTTAAAGCTAAGGTAGGTACAACTACGGACCCTGTGGGGCACAGCAAAATGTAAATTCTAAATTAATTCTAAAAATAATATCAATAAGAAACAAATTACAATCAACAATTTTTAAATAATCATATCATCAACTATCCCGAGTCCCGGCTATAACCTTTTTTTTTTTTTTTTAACGTGGAGAAATGCTCATGCATACTACGCTACCACGGGGAGATAGCGCGGTTATGTGGGACTCTAACCCACTAAAACTCCACGGTGTCCTCCAGTGCCGCTTATGGCGGGAACACGGGAACGCGGAAGCCATCCGCGAACCCGCCGCGGCTGTCCGTCACCGGACCCTCCTCTTAGGGGAATGACCCCCAACACCGGCGCACCAGAACACACGGCACGCCGTGACCACCCCAGGGACCAAACAGCGCATGGGTGCCAAACAACCCCGTGTATGGCACCCTTGGTTCCCCTGCGGCGGGTCGGGAAAGTGGCCCCGCCGCCAACCACCCTTCGGCCGCAGGGGATAGGGAGAGCGGCCTACGCAATACCAACACTCCTCCTCCCCTGCGGCCCCACCGCGTCCGCCATCCAACGATGGCGACTCCGTCCAGGCCGCGGAAGGTGAGGAAAGTGGCGCTATCGTTACACCACTACTCTCCCGCCGCGGCCCGCAACCCCAGCCGCGATGCCTCCCATGACATCGCGGCCCGCCTCAGTTGCGATGCCACACCGCGGCACTGCAACTGGTTGGCCGCTACGTCGTCGGCTTAGCGGACAAAGCCCTGACGAGCGGCCCCTCCTCGGGTTCCTCTTCGCTTCACCGTGGGTGCGGAAAACCACGGCTACTGAGCCCCCCCGCAACGACAATGCGGGAACCCACCGGGGGGCTATAACCTAACCTAACCTAACTTGCCGCAGTTGGTCCGTGGATGGGTGACCATCTTTACATACCAAGACCCCACCGTGCCTCGGAAAGCACGATAAGCCGTTGGTCCTGGCTAACATGCGTAGCTCTTTGACAGTCGTTACGGGTCGTCAGAAGCCCTAAATTCTGTTAACCAGTTTTACCCCGTAACTGGGTTATAGAGGTCAGATAGGCAGTTGTTCTATGTAAAATACTAGTATTCAGCTGTATCTGGTTAGACTGGAAGCCGACCCCAACATTGTTGGAAAATGGCTGGGCAGATAATGATGAACTATCCCGAGAACAGTCTTGGTTGCTTACACTGGACCTGGGCCTCAAGTCTGCTATTGCAATAGTGTCAGAATGGTCTATCATTGATTTCATAATTGTTGATTTTGACAAGTTTGGTAATCTACTAATAAAATGGCGTAATTATGACTTTCCAATGGTCAGCCACTGACACTCCATTGAAAGAAATGGCATTTATTTGTAATCTCGTATATCATGACAAATGAATGACTGACTTAATTTACGAACTTCCTACTACTTTAGATTGCTTATAACACTAATAAATAATATATAGGTATAAATTAAATCTGGCATGAATAAATGTTCAAATTTAGTAGTAGTTTTTCGAAATTTCTACTAACGAGTTTTATAATAATGGCAATACGAAAATGCCATGCCAATTCTATTACGAGACCATTGACCGACCAATGATCGACCATTATGAATTTAGCAGATTACGAACTTTTAGCAAAATGACCATTGTCATTCATTTGTCAATATCAATATTCCATCAATATCAATATTCAAAAAATATATATTTAACAAAATGCAACAGGTCATTCATTCATTTTCATTTCAGCCGAAAGATATCCACTGCTGGACATAGGCCTCCCTCAAGTACTGGATACTCCGACCGGTTCTCTTCTCGCATCCAGCAGATCCCTGCGGCCTTCACCCGATGACCTGTCATCGGGCCATCCTGTGGAAGTCCTTCCAACGCTACGTCTTTCGCTACGCGGTCGCCACTCCAGAACCTTCCGGCCCCATCGGCCGCCTGTTCGGCGAGCAATGTGCCCTGCCCAATGCCAGTAATGCCTGTTAAGTTTGGTAATTTTACGGTCTATTTCGGTTACCTTGGTTCTCCTACGGATCTCTTCATTTCTGATTCGATCGCGTGGTGAAACTCCAGGCATAGCCCTCTCCAAATACATAGATGACCGATAACGAGTGGATATCCTAAAAGTCTAAGTTTTCAGATAGCTAACGCACGCTTAGCACCCAAAGTTGAAAGTCCACTGCACTATAAAATCCTGTGACCGGTGCGTGTTGCTAGTGATGAAATATGCAACCGAAACGTGGTCGCTCACAATGGGCCTCTTAAGAAGACTTAAAGTCACCCAAAGGGCAATGGAGAAGGCTATGCTTGAAGTTTCCCTGCGTGGTCGAATCAGGAATGAAGAGATCCGCAGGAGTAGCAAAGTAACCGACATAGCCCGAAGAATTACAGCTCATTGAAACAGGGACATTGCTCGCAGAACAGATAGCCGATCGGGCTGAAAAGTTCGGGAGTGGCGACCGCGTACCGGAAGACGTAAAGTTGGAAGGCCTCCCACAAGGTAGACCGATGACCCTGTGAAGGCCGCAGGAATCCGCTGGATGCGGGAAGCACATAACCGATCGAAGTGGAGGAACTTGGGGGAGGCCTATGGCCAGCAGTGGACGTCTTTCGGCTGAAATGATGATGACGATGATGATAAAATCCTGCCGCGATGTTTTACGTTCCTGCGTCCGTGGTCTAACAGTTTCAAAAGAACAAGAGACCAGCACCCTAATTGTGTATCACACCATAAATCAGAATCTGAAAAACTTGGAAAGATATTGTTAATTCATTGTTACATAGGTATGTTCGAAAAAATTGTCTGCTTAACAACGTAAATAACGATGTTGTTGAACTGTCAAAATGAAAACCATTTCTACTGTGAGTGTGTCACACATTTACCCTTCAGTTTCTACTGGTATTTTACCAGTGACGTAAGATCGACTGCACACCATAATTATTACTTAAACCATTGGTGATAAGTGTTTGATAAGCAAAGTAGATATGGTAACCGATAGATAACACTATCCTACTACAAATTATTCTTTCATTCATGATTTTACAGTTCATGTAAATAGGTCAATGATTGATAAGACTTACGTACCGTACCCAAACAGGACCCTATTACTAAGACTCCGCTGTTCATCCATCTGTCTGTCTGTCCGTCTGTCCGTCTGTCACCAGGCTGTATCTCATGAACCATGATAGTTAGACAGTTGATGATGTATTTCTATTGTCGCAATAACAACAAATACTAAAAAACAGAATAGAATAAATATTTAAGGTGGCTCCCATACAACAAACGTAATTTTTTTGCTCGTTTTTGCTCGATATTGATAACGGCAACAGGTAGACGCTTGAAATATTCACAGAATATTTAGTTAAAAATTCACTTTAAAAATAAATAATTCAATTAAAATAAATAAAAACAAGAAAAGAACACTAGCTCTCCACATTGTCATAATTGTATTTATTAATTAAATTTCATTACAATTATATATATTTTAGTGATATTTATTTTAGAAGTATGTATGTATATTCTCATATTATGTGTGTATATTAATAATTAGAGTTTAATTTGTAATATTATGATTTTCCATCTACTATTATTACACGCGTTGTCTACATCTCTGTTATCTTCTCTCCTATCGCAGGTGTGCTGGAAGAGATTTCTGTAGAAATAAGCATTACCTTTGTACGTATTTTTCTGTTCCTTTCTTCTTGTCTGTTTATATGTGTGTACATGAATGGTTAAATAAATAAATCAAATAATTAAGGGGGGCTTCCATACAACAGACATGATATTTTTGCCGTTTTTATAGATATTTAGAACAGTCCTGGCCCAGTGATAGCGGCCGCCACTTACGAGTTAGGGTCAATTCTCACCGAGACGCGGCGCGACGCGCACTTTTTAAGATAGCAACAGAATATCTAACTTATTTACAACACGAAAAGGTATAATTTCACTACGAGCGCGAAAGCGTGTCGAAGAACGCTAAGGTGCACCGAGTTGTGCAGCCCGTATACCTTATTGTGAAGTAAATAAGATCTATTTTGTATCGTGATCTTAAAAAGTGCGCGTCGCGCCGCGTCTCGGTGAGAATTGACCCTTATAGTGTAGGCCGCTGGCTCGACCCCATACAGGTGTTCTACATTATGTAAATTATTTCATCACCACTGCTCTCAAAACGGCAAAGGAAAATATCGTGAGGAAAACGGCATGTCCTAGAACCAAAAATTCGAAGACATGCGACATCCTATCAGATCCGCCGTGGGCCCGCGTGGTGGATTACTTGATCTTCACATGATCTGACCTAGATTATGTCTAGACTTTAAAAGAGACTGTAGAGCTGGCTGGCTGGTTGGCTGGCTGGCTGTTGTTGGCTGTTGTTGTTTTTGTTGAGGGGCTGTTGAGTTTGTTTCGGCCCTTCTTCTTAGAGTAGTCGGATAAGAAACGCCGACCTCATCTAGTTTTAAAAATATGATGGACGTGTAAAAGTGTTTGTACAAACAAACCTACTTACGGAAATAAAATCAATTATCAGTAAGCAAGTCAAGTTGATAACCGATACTACTATCCTGCAACCCTACCCTTTCATAGGTAGTATATCGCCCTCACGGCCCTAGTCGCCGCAGGAGATGCCCTGGGCGTTAGGATTCTCAGGCTGATTCCCGGCCACCGTAGGCACGGGCTTGCGGACGGCGAGTAATGGGTAGCTCGCTGTCGGGTAAGGACCAAGCCCGGGTCGACGGCGCGTTGTGTTCCACGCGCGCCTCAAAGAGATGTCAGCACCAAGGTGGGGTCCGCAAGGGCCGATGCCTGCCAGGGGTGCGGGTTGTTTGAAAGAGATACCGTGGCCCCTGGCACACAGGAACTGAAGGGTGGGTTTTAGTCAGTAAAAGTCTGAAACGACCTCCTGCTCCACCCAGAGGGGGAGAAGTTATTTGATGATTTCCCACCCTAAAAAAAGAACCCATTCATTCATTACTTTACAGTGTTTATCTAAACAGGTCAATGATTGATAAGATTTTTGGTTACGACCGCGACACACGAGTTGGTCATGGTTTCAACACCGAGAGTTGATCTAATGCGTGATAAAATCTCGCCGAGGTATTTTTAGCATTTTTCGGACTATTTCGAGGTCGTATAATGGATGCTCTAACCAAATGTAGCTGAATACCAGTATTTTACATGGAGCAACTGTCGATCTGATATCCACAGCCCAGTTACTGGGTAACACGAAAACCCTTGCCTATAACCTACGATTAGATAATACAATCCCGGGATCCCGGCCCTATTCTGACCCCAAAAATCCCGAGACTGTACTTGGCTAATCTCTGGATTTTCGGCATTACCACAAACAAGTCTACATAGTTTGCATTCCGTAGTCCGTTGTGCCTTGACAAAAATCATGCCTACAATATATTAATAGACCAACCACTTAACTCTAGAGCAACCTACCTAAAACTAGAAGCTAAAAGTCTGGAAAAAATGGTCCATAATAGCATTTATTACATAAAGTCAAATCCCTAGATCCTGAAGTATAAGTAGAAAATAAATCGGAGTTGGCAAATAGTATTACAGGTGAAATGAGCCGGTTTGAAAATGGAAGAGTTCGTTGATATCACTTAGAAATAGCATATCCTTGCTAATATTATTATAAACGCGAAACTTTGTATGTATGGATGTTTGTTAGTCTTTCACGCAAAAACTACTGAATGGATGTGGATGAAATTAGGCACACAGATAGATTATAACCTAGATTAACACATAGGATACTTTTTATCCCGGTAGTACGTTCCCGCGAAATCATTCAGAAAAAAAAAAACATATAACTCTAGAGCAACCTACCTAAAACTAGAAGCTAAAAGTCTGGAAAAAATGGTCCATAATAGCATTTATTACATAAAGTCAAATCCCTAGATCCTGAAGTATAAGTAGAAAATAAATCGGAGTTGGCAAATAGTATTACAGGTGAAATGAGCCGGTTTGAAAATGGAAGAGTTCGTTGATAAATCAAAATCAAAATCAAAATCAAAAGTCATTTATTCAAACTAGGCTGAGAGTCAGCTCTTTTTGAACGTCAAAATAAAATTACATAAGACAGTCCCCCCAAAAACGCCCGCCCTTCACCACTTCCTAGTGCTTTAGCTGGGAAGAAGAAGTAGCGGAACAAACTCCCCAGCAGCACAGCTGTCTGTTAAGTTAGAAGAACTTGTTTCTATACAATAATAGGTAATAAAAATTACGAAACACAAAAAAAAAAAACATAAAATTTGCCATATGTCAGCTAGCACACGCCAATATACCATCAAAGATTGAAAACTAAAAATAATAGAAAATTAAAATAAAACGTAAACAGAACTTCCAATCTAAATAAAAGCCTCTAGGCATAAAGGGCATGCCCGCTTACATATGCAATTCTGCATTATGCAAATATACCTATAAGTAACTTAAAGTAACAAAAGTTGAACTAGGACCTCTGGACTAAAATTAATAAAAACTTAATACAATTAACAATAACAAAACCATGGTCAGCAAGACGACCAGATATCACTTAGAAATAGCATATCCTTGCTAATATTATTATAAACGCGAAACTTTGTATGTATGGATGTTTGTTAGTCTTTCACGCAAAAACTACTGAATGGATGTGGATGAAATTAGGCACACAGATAGATTATAACCTAGATTAACACATAGGATACTTTTTATCCCGGTAGTACGTTCCCGCGAAATCATTCAGAAAAAAAAAAACATTTTTATTTGTATTTAAACTGAAAAAAAAATACCGACTTCCGAAAAAAACTACAAAGTGAAAAATAACTTCAATTTAGGAAGTCGGTGTCTCTGGTTTGGATATGTATTTGAATTTTTTGTCACCGCCTTCTGAAGTCAAAGTAACAAATCCAAATGTTTTTTTTTTCTAAATGGCCATTAGTTCTACCATGAAACATTTCAAGGTCATCCAATAATTACCGGACACCCTGTATATATTATTGTCTATGCCTCCAACCAGTGTAATCTGAGCGACAGTTTTCAACTGCTGCTTATGTTGGCAATAAACTACAAAGGGT
The DNA here is from genome assembly GCA_947359405.1 of Antitype chi. Classification (NCBI taxonomy): domain Eukaryota; kingdom Metazoa; phylum Arthropoda; class Insecta; order Lepidoptera; family Noctuidae; genus Antitype; species Antitype chi. The sequence goes on along the minus strand of OX375835.1, from coordinate 7,261,075 downwards.
TGAAGTCAAACATTGGATGCTTCAATATTTCTGCGATTGTATTTTCGAAATTCGAAGTATTTTTTTTTGTTTTGTCTTTTTAATTTCTTACAAAAGTAAGTATAAGTAGTTTTTATGTTTTGTCTTTTTTCTTTTCTTACTATATCGTGATTTGTGTTGTGCAACATTATCAAAAATATTCTTTTAAAGAAACTACTTAAGCTTCTTTTTTTCAGTCAAATTAGAAACCGCATGGTCTAATCCCGGGATCTCGGGATTACGCATCAAAAACTCCGTAATCCCGGTATTGAAAAACATGCTCGGGATTGTATTATCTACCTACAATAAACTTGTATAATGCACCTAAGACCTACCTCGTTGGTCCAGTGGTCACGAGCGCTACTGCTGAGCACGAGGTCCCAGGTTCAATTCCCCGGTCGGGCAAAGTGTTATTCGGTTTTGCTACCTGGAATTTCTCAGTAGCAGCCCGCGGACTCTACATTTGTACCCGGTTGATGGAATTACGGCTCGCCCCCTTTTACATGGAACTTTGACATAACTGACGAAATTTGGGTACAGCTCTGCCCAACATTTGAGGGAAACAAGGCGTGATTTTATGTTATTCTAGTTTTTGCCAGCGGCTTTGCCCGCGCGGAACTTTCATCCCCTATTTAACTCCCTTAGGGGTTGAAATTCCAAAAATCCTTCCTTATTCCTTGTCTACATTATAAAGGGAACCTCTGTGCAAAATTTCAGCTTTCTAGGTCCAAGGGTTTGGGCTGGGCGTTGATGAGTCAGTCAGGACTTTTCTTTTTATTTACATAAATGTACCTACCTAACAAATCTATTGAATCACATTTGTACCATAGGTAATTAAGTTAATTTCATTACGATTGTGGCTCATAGATCGTTCATTTACATTGAACTTTGAACCACAACATTATCTGAACACAATCTGAAATTATTATAGTTGATAGCACTCGGCGCAAATGGCATTGAAATGACTATCAATATATTATTATAACAATTAGCTTTGCCAGCGGTTTCGCCAGCGTTGAGATAAAAATTTATACCATGGGAACGTACTATCGGGATAATCGGGATATCCTATGTGTTATTCCAGGTTACAAACTATCTGTGTGCCAAATTTCATCCAAATTCATTCTACCGTTTTTGCGTGATTGAGTAACAAACATCTTCACAAACTTCCACATTTATAATATTATACAGGATAAGTTTTTAACCAGGGCGCAAACTGTAACCATGAATTCTGCATATCATTCTAGACCGGGGGGTCCAGAATGAAGAAAATTGAAATGAAAAGAAAAATGAAGAAAAAAATCAGCTGTTTCATAGAAAACTGCAATACCTACGCGGTCAAAATGTATGGAACAGCTGTTTTTTTTTTTGTATAACCGACGAAAAATTTCTGCGCTGGGGGTCTAGAATGATATACTGAATACATGGTTACAGTTTGCGCACTGGATAAAAACTTATCCTGTATGTATTACACGTACGTTAAAAAAACGCCGCGTGATTTTATCGTGCACTGGTTTTGCAACTCTCAGTGGTTGAACCGAGCATTGACGCGAGTCGAGTTGAGGCGACAAGGGCCGTGAGGGCGCATATACTGCCTATCTCCGCGCGTCAAGGATCCAACGGTGTGTTTTACTGTTCGATTTTCAACTGTCGGCGCTAAGCAGAGCGTTGAAGATCCATTGCGCGTAAAAATTACGGACGTGTGGATGTTGACAAAGTTGCCGGCAACTGCGTTCAGGTGCGCTTACACGAGCAACTAAAATTGCTCCATCCTGGTCAAATCCCGTCAACTATGACGTCACGACTACATCCGGCCATTTAGAGCAATGGCAACATGTAGCAACCTGTTGCCAGAGATACGGCCACACAATATCATGCAATGTGGAGCAACTTAAAAAAACTAGGCAATACCTCCCCGCCGCCTCCGCCGCCGACCGGTTCCTCTCGCAAAAACGAGACGTAGTTATACTTACAAACGAGATAGAAAGAAAATTGACTAAAAATTTACAAATCGATTGGATATTCGACAACTCATGAAATATATGAAACAATAATATCCGCAATTTATTTTCAGATTGCTCCACTAAACTCCACTTAATTGATCCAGATAATTGCAAAAAAAATTGCCCGTGTAAAGGTGCGCTTACACGAGCAACTAAAATTGCTCCATCCTGGTCAATTCTCGTCAACTATGACGTCACGACTACATCCAGAAATTTAGGGAAATGGCAACATGTAGCAACCTGTGGCCAGATATACGGCCACACAATATCATGCAATATGGAGCAAATGAAAAAACTAGGCAATACGCCCGCCCCACCGCCTCCGCTGCCGGCCGGTTCCTCTCGCAAAAACGAGACGTAGTTATACTTACAAACGAGATAGACAGAAAATTTACTAAAAATTTCCAAACCGACTGGATATTCGGCAACTCATGAAATATATGGAACAATCATATCCGCAATTTATTGTTGTTGCTCCAGATTGCTCCACTTAATTGATCCAGATTGATTTATAAGTGTTGCCGAGCAATAATTGGTCAAAAAATTGCCCGTGTAAGAGCACCTTAAGAGCACCTTTAAATGATGAATGATTTCATTTCAATAAGTAGGTTTGTACACGTTTACACGTCAAGCATATTTAAAAAAAAAAATCGTTTAAAAACTAAAAAACACGCTTTAAAAACCAAACTAAAAAAGGAGAAAATAATTTAATTCAATTAAAAAGCGTGGGGTGCTTGACTTTAAGTGATTATAAAAATACCTCAAAAAGCACCCCACGCTTTTTAATTGAATTCAATTATTTTCTCCTTTTTTAGTTTGGTTTTTAAAGCGTGTTTTTTAGTTTTTTAAACTATTATTTATTTTCTATTTTTTAGTTCTGCTAACTACAAAAACGTGATATTTTTTTCATTTTTTTAAATTTTTCTCATTTTTTTTTTTTTATTATTAAATGTCATCGGTCCTCGATAAGTTGACAAAGTTTCAATGAAATCTGACCGTTTAAATTGGGTCAAAATCGCGCTCTAAGGAGTCGGTTACATACAAACAAACACACAAGTGAAGCTAATATAAAGCGTGTAAGTAGATGAGGTGGGCGTTTCCTATCTGACTAAGAATAAGGGCCGAAACAAACTCAAAGGTCACAGTCTCTTTTAAAGTCCAGACATAATCTAGGTCAGATCATGTGATTTGGTGTCTGAAACGGTATTTTGAGGAAAGAACCACACGTTCGCATGACTGACTGTTACTACCTTCACTTTTACCTCGGAGAAAGTTAGTGTGGTAAATATGGATAGCGAAAATCACCTGCTTTATGCCATTTTTGACCGACAAAAAAGGAGGAGGTAGGCACTCAATTCAACGCGTATTTTTTTACAAACACACCACATTTAGCGTAATTGGACTTTTTCGCCTTTATTTAAGTAAGTTTCCATGGTTTTTATCGCATTTTCCATCAAAAACTAAGGCACACCTAATTAGCAAAAGTACCTAACTATATTTACCCCCCTGCCAGGGGTGCGGGTTGTTCGAAAGAGATACCGTCGTCCCTGGCACACAGGCAACTGAGGGACACGGGTGGGTTTTAGTCAGTAAAAGTCTGACACGCCCTCCTGCTCCACCCAGACCGGGAGCAGTTATTTGATGATTTCCAACCAAAAAAAACATAAAATTACCCTCTTCTTTAGTTACGTTGCTAAAAGTTAAGTATGAGATGTTTAAACGTCAAAAATGTATGGTTAAACAGTCGCTAATCATTATAAGCAACGTTTATAAATAAGGAGGTTATTGTTCGATGGTCTAGTTAAAAAAAAAATGTTTTTGAGGAAAAATATATTTATACTAATAGATTAAGTAACCACTGAACAAAAACATCAACAATTGGTTTAATTTTGATAGTTGAACCAGATACATTGCGTTATTTACGTCGTTGAGCAGACAAATTTTTCGAACATATGAAGCAATGGATTTGTATTTAGTACCTAATATCCTTCAGAATTACATTTATCATGCAAAAAGTATAGAAATACTGAGGGTAATAATAGAAATGGACCTAACGCAAGTTTACAGTACACACGGCTACACATCAAGCTATACATTTCCAGTATAAGCTGATCTTGCATTGTATAGGATTTCCGTACAGCGCGAGATCAGCGTAAACTGGAAATGTATAGCTTGATGTGTATCTGTCTGTACGTACGCCAGCGCATCAAGGTACCCCAAACTGTCAAATTTTCCCAATTGAACATAAACCTTATACCTTTGTGATAAAGTTGAAAATCTATCAAAGAAATTTGACAGCTAGGGGTAACTTGATGTGCCTTTTCTAATAACTGTATTGCATAAAATTCAAAATGTGCCAATTACCTAAATACGTTTTTCTGGATTATTCGATTCGCCTTATAAATAAATTTACGTCGTGCTAGTCCCCTATAGAAAATAATATATTATTTGAAAGTGTCCATTCGCCCGATTAGAAATAATTTTCTTAATTGACTACTGAATCGATTTCAGTAACTTTTAATATAAGATTTTTTTTATTAGTGAATTTTCTTTGGCTCAAAGAAAATTCAATCTTATGGCAGAAGAAATAAGACTCAATTTTAAATGCATAAAGTAATGCTTGGGACGACACGTTTTTCTTAATAATATTATTATCAGTTATCTTTAAAAACAATAGTTTTGGTCATCGTATTAGGTATGCTTTTAACTCAATACTCTAATTGGGGTGTATGAGGTCTTGCGTTAATTATGTTACTCGTTGTATAAGGTAAGAACGGAAACTGACCTTGTTATTGTGTTAAGCATTACCAAGGATTCGTTTACACGGAGCAATTAAATAGCAGTAAATGCAATTAATGAAGCAATTATAAACAACTAGATTTTGCTAGCGGCTTCGCCCGCGTGGAGTTGGGAAATTATCCCACGAGAACGTACTACCGAGATAAAAAGTATCCTATATGTTAATCCAGGTTATAATCTATCTGTGTGCCAAATTTCATCGAAATCCATTCAGCCGTTTTTGCGTAATAGAGTAATAAACATCCAAACATACAAACTTTGACATTTAAATAACATTAGTAGGACAAAGTAGGAAATTAGGACACCTGACATTGGCTAAACAATTATACTCCTTACATAAGAACGTTGCTTAAAATTAAGACTTCATTAGCGTCTGTTTAACCGTACATTTTGAAGTGAAAACTTCTTTAGGTGCATTGGGATTTTTTTGAGATGGGAGAAAACAATTGAACTCTCGACACTGTTACCGACACCACTGACAACACGAACGTACGAACAAACAACGTTGAACGTATGTTGAACATTGTATAATCTGACGATTCAAAAAATATTTCCTGACGATTAAAATAATACACACGTAATTGTTCAAGTTTTCACTTCTGTCGGCACTCCCGGAGTGCCACTGCTTTTTTTGACGTCTATACATGTATTAACTTTAAGGTGAAACTAGTCCACATTTTTGGCACACAAACTTCGGGAGTGTTTTACTCCACTGTCTGACATGGCACATCGAAAGTAAAATATAATATCGTTTTGTCTCATTATTAATATTGTCTGTACGGAAACAGAATGCTAAAATAAAAACCCATTAAAAAGTTAGGAGCCAACAAAGATTCGTTTTTCTTGCTAATTTTACTTAACTTTGGGCGTGTTTAAGTAATAAAAGAAGTGTAAAATCTCCAAAACCAAGTCGGTACCGACAAAGTTCAATTATCGAAAAGTTCAATAAACTTTATTGGTTATTGATTTATGCATTGGCTCTTTCATAAAACCCGATCTTCCAAACGACTTTTCTTAACTTTTTCGCGATTTTTTTACTATAAATGATCCTGTATCAAAATCAAAATCAAAATATTTTATTTCACATAAGCCTGCATGGGCACTTATGAAACGTCAGAAGCTAGGTGCACGGTTCCAATTTGTCGTTTCCTATGGAGAAGAGCCGGCAAGAAACTCCACGGTTACTCTTTTAAAAATAATTGGCTTTTACAATGTTTTCAAATTACAGTGATAATAGGTATGGGAGGACAGTGCAGGCCAGTCAATAAGTACCAGGTACTTAGAGGAATGAAAATACAGAATAGAAAAACGTCTACAAATCTAGTCTCTAAGGCCTACAACGTTCTCTCATTCACAATATGTAAAAGAATCTACCTATATAAAATGAATCTATTTGAACCAAGTGACATGATTTCGATGACAATCACTGAAAATAAATAGTAGGTAGTAAAATTGATGTATAATGTCAAATAATGACGAGAATATGTCAGACATTGTAAAAAAAAAAATAATAATAATAAAAAGAATAAAAATTAACATTGCAATTTGGGAGCAGTATCTCACTCAATAACATTGTGCGTGTAGACTAGCGTCTAACTGCTCATCACTGATACTATCTCTGTCAGACACGAAGCCTGGTGAGACAGCGTGATTTTTAGCCAGGCCCACCAGTGAGTTCGAGCCCGCGACTAGGTTCCCCTTAAGCAACGTTTATAAAATATGACGAACATTACTAGCACAACTTGACATAAATACAATCCAGTTTAGACATCACACCATTTCACTGCAACGATTGGCCGACGATGACGCGGCAAAACTGACAGATCACATAGAAACCATTTCACCGTTCTACACTTCGAAAAACACCGTTTTTACACCAAAAATACACATAAAACGACACTTTTTGACTTTAAGTTTTATAATTCATCGAATAGGTAATAAAATACTGCAGTATTTACCTTGATTTTCCTTATGTAAAGTACGTAAATAGTGATAAAATTATCGTTATCATCAGCACTGACACACAACTGGCCGGCCCAACGGTTGGGACCGTTATATGAGTCAGTTAGCTGAATCTAGCGGGAAACTATTTTTTTTTTTCTTATCATCACGCTTGCACCTATTTCCTGTAGATATGTGCAGAGGTGTATAGTATCTACACTTATAATATGTCGCCAATTATGTAGTCACATAAAAGGTTGCAATATTTGTTTCCAAATTTAATAATTTGGTTTGTTTTTGCTTATTTTTAAATTCGTGGCATATTTTAATATGCTTAGTAATATGAATTGTATTCAAAATATCATCAACATGTTATTTTGAAAACAATCCTACTGTCTTACTAATATTATATGTAAATGTGATAGTTTGTAGGTATGTTTAGATGTATCCAGGAAAAGTTTTTATTCAGTGCGCAAACTTTAACCATGAATTCAGCATACCATTCTAGACACCCAGGCAAAGAAATTTTTCGACGGTTTTACAAAAAAAAAAGCAGCTGTTTCATAGAAAAGTGCAATACCTACACGGTCAAAATGTATGGAACAGCGTTTTTTTTTTACTGAGGAAAAATTTTTTCGCCGGGAGTCTAGAATGATATGCTGAATTCATGGTTACAGTTTGCGCACTGGATAAAAACTTTTCCTGTAGCTATTTAGATGTTTGCATATTTGTTACTCAATTAACCAAAAACGGCTCAACGGATTTGGATGAAATTTGACACACAGATAGTTTGTGACCTGAAATAATTCCCGTGGGATAATTTTCAATGTCCCGTCCTCACGGGCGAAGCCCCTGGCAAAAACTAGTTGGTTAATTATAACCAACTAGTTTTTGCCAGGGGCTTCGCCCGAAAAAAAAAAAAAATGTTGTTTTCAAAATCTTGTAATTATACAAGATTTTATTTACAACTAAAACATGTCCAATTGTTACTATGTGCAGAATTATAGCGCTGATAAGATAAGAGGACCAAAGGCAAAGAGCACGATTATTAGGTACCTAAGAGTGGGGTTTCTTTAGCTCTAATTGCATAACGAACTATCAATCATAATCTGAATTATTAGGTACCTAAGAGTGGGGTTTCTTTAGCTCTAATTGCATAACGAACTATCAATCATAATCTGAATTATTAGGTACCTAAGAGTGGGGTTTCTTTAGCTCTAATTGCATAACGAACTATCAATCATAATCTGAATTATTAGGTACCTAAGAGTGGGGTTTCTTTAGCTCTAATTGCATAACGAACTATCAATCATAATCTGAATTATTAGGTACCTAAGAGTGGGGTTTCTTTAGCTCTAATTGCATAACGAACTATCAATCATAATCTGAATTATTAGGTACCTAAGAGTGGGGTTTCTTTAGCTCTAATTGCATAACGAACTATCAATCATAATCTGAATTATTAGGTACCTAAGAGTGGGGTTTCTTTAGCTCTAATTGCATAACGAACTATCAATCATAATCTGAATTATTAGGTACCTAAGAGTGGGGTTTCTTTAGCTCTAATTGCATAACGAACTATCAATCATAATCTGAATTATTAGGTACCTAAGAGTGGGGTTTCTTTAGCTCTAATTGCATAACGAACTATCAATCATAATCTGAATTATTAGGTACCTAAGAGTGGGGTTTCTTTAGCTCTAATTGCATAACGAACTATCAATCATAATCTGAATTATTAGGTACCTAAGAGTGGGGTTTCTTTAGCTCTAATTGCATAACGAACTATCAATCATAATCTGAATTATTAGGTACCTAAGAGTGGGGTTTCTTTAGCTCTAATTGCATAACGAACTATCAATCATAATCTGAATTATTTTGAAACAGATTGCTAATACCTACACTGGTTCGTATGATCGAAAAGTGTATCTGAATGAATATTGTTGATTTGTCAAAATAAAACAGATTATGATTGATCGTGTGTTACGCAGTTAGGGTGGAGGCCCGGGTCGACGGCTCGTTGTGTTCCACGCGCGCCTCAAAGAAATTTCAGCAAAAATTTAAGGGGTCAGCTAGGGCCGATGCCTGCCAGGGTCACGGATTTGTTCACAAGAGTTACCATGGCCCTGGCATTTTGATTGATAGTGTGATAAGAAATTAAGGTGCAGGTAGATCATGTCCAGAATTAACGCAGAAAACGTTTTTTAATCGACATCAAAAAGAAGGAGGTTATCAATTCGACATGTTTATATTTTTTTCTTTTTTTATGTATCTTCGGGCATAACTCCGTCATATATGTATAAACGGATTTCCAAAATTTTTTTTTGTTCGAATGGGGTTTATTCCGAAATGGTCCCATTTAAATTTCATATAGATCTGATGATGCGTTTCGGAGATAGACAACGGAACTCATCAAAAAATTACAGCAAATCAACCGCGATTTAATTCACAACATATTAAATAAAATACTATTCTCAATTTTATTGACTATTTTGTCGTTGACGTTACTTGTTGGTTACTTTGTGCCACCAATACCCCTTAAAAGTGTAACTTTTTACAACATTGCCACAGACTGTATAGATAAATCATTCATTCGTTGAGTAGCAGGCGCCATCTATCGTAGCAAGAGGCCCGTAAGAAAGGCGTGCGACATCTAGTTGCTCCTAGCCGTACTATGATGAAGTGTGCAGCCTGCGGTAGGTGTCTTTCGGCAAAAGGGGGCGCTGCGTGTAACGCATGCCGCGTGCCACCACAGATATCACCTCGCTTCCTTGCTGTTGCCCGACCCTACGCAGATTAGCAGTGACTGGCTGTGCCCTGAGTGCAGAAAAAAGGAAAAAAGTTGCCCAGGGGAGACAACAGCGCCAAACCTGTAAAGGGCCTGGGTAGTGATCCCGCTGTTAATCCAGCATCAGCGTCGAAAGCAGCGGCAGCCCCTGTTTATGAATTACCCTGCCCCTGAATTAGCGTCTGTATCCGCAGCGGATCCTGTTACGGGAGCAAAATTAGCTACGGTTGCGGCATCAGCCAAAGGCGCCACGCTCAGGTTGCCAGTTGTGGCGAATCAGGTCCGGGGCAATCTGTGTAAAAGCACTGTCTCGGGCTGGTAGTGAGCAGGGTGCTGATGGGGAGCCCTTGTCAGATGCGCAGCTGACCCTCCGTGAGGAGATAAGGCTTTTCGCGAAATGCGCGAATTTCGTCGACAGATGGCCAGCCTGCACTCGTCGTTAGGGGTCTGTACCTCTGGAAGCCAGGATCTGGAGATCAGAAGCGAGGCGCTAGAAAGTCGGCAAAGTGCGGCAGAGCCAGACGGCAAAGTAAGCCAGCTCGAACGCATTGTACCTACTAAAGTTACAGCTCGACCTCAACGATCGCGGGCAGGATTTACTTGGCTCCGACATCGAGATCTCCAACATCCTGGAGACTTCGGGGGAGAACGTGTTGCACACCGTCGGGCTGGTGGCGGCAAAACTTGGGGTGACTCTCGACGAACGGGACATGTGTTCGCACAACGGGTGGGCCTGAGAGCCAACATAGAGGTACACACGAGCTCTGCGGGTGGCGCGAGTCCGGTCGGCGCAGCGAGCCCAGGGGGAGCAGCAGCGGCGACTGCGCGCAGGTGGCGTATCGTGGTGCGCCTGATGCGGCGTGCACTGCACGACGACCTGCTGCAGAGCGCACGCATGCGGCGTGGAGCTACCACCGCGGATCTTGGACTCTCTACACCCCCGCGTCGCTTCTTTCTGAACGAGAGACTCACCAACACCAACAAGCGCTTGTTTTACCGAGTGCGTGAAGCTGGCAGCCGTCTCGGGTGGAGGTATATTTGGACGAAATTCAGCCGTATTCTAGTCAAGCAGGGTGACGGCAAACCCACTCACTGTATCCGCTCAGAGGAGGACCTGCACGGGATTTTGGTTGCGAGGTGTCTAAGGATGTCTGATTTCTTGACCCCTGAAAATCACAGTACTGTGTGTAACAATTTTACTGCAAACCAGTACCTATTTTCTGTGTCTCTTTTGTTTAGACTTATATTCTTAAGTTTTTCTTGTGCGAGGTCAGATGTTTTCTTGTTTCAGTATACTTTGATTTCTTTTAGTGGCCCAGCTGCTCTACAGATAACTATTTATGTACATTTTATATTTATTACACTTCCGCTCAATACTGTTATCGTGTTACTCAGTACTGGGTTGTGGAGGTCAAAAAAGGAGTCGCTCCCTGTAAAATACTGGGATTCAACTGCATCCACTTTGACTGGAGCCAACTAGCTGCTAGGCAGATGACCATCACCTCTTTAACCTTTTCCCAACTATGTATCTGAATACTAGTAGGTATTACTAATCTATTTCTTAAGCCATGAGATATTTTCGTTTGCAACAAAAACAACTGAACAATGAAAACTGCATAATTATTATAATTAACATTAGGAACTTAATTTCATGTAAGTATTCATGTATTTTGTATCATTTTGTGATTTGTAGTCACTTGACTAAACGGTTTATTACTCGATTCGTACAAATTTACTCGCACAGATCGGCCCAATCGATACTTTTAAATAATAATATGATTTTATGATATGATGACAATCATTTTCTCCGAGTCCAAGGTTCTCGCGTTACCACAGGTAGTGTTTTTTTTTGGGTGGGACATCATCAAATAACTTCTCCCGCTCTGGGTGGAGCAGGACGGCGTGTCAGGCTTTTACTGACTAAAACCCACCCGTGTTCCCTCAGTTGCCTGTGTGCCAGGGGCCGCGGTATCTCTTTCGAACAACCCCGCACCCTTGGCAGGACCACAGGTAGTGTTTGCCGGAAATCGCAACTAAACAAAACTGTGACACCACCCATCATGTCTTGGTTCCTGCGGATGTCACCTAGAAGCTGCGGCGGATTGAAATTTTGTCTTGCTCCGAACCTTTGCGTTTTTCGACTTAATTTCATCCCTGTTAATAAAAATATGCATGCGCAGGAATGATTAGCCTCTCTGTGGGATCGAGTGAGCCAGTGAGCCATCCACGAGGCCCAGTGCGAGTTAGTAGAAGTCACAATGTCTTCGAATTTTTGGTTCTAGGATATACTGGTTTTCTCCTAATGTTTTTCTTCATTGTTTTGAGAGCAGTACCGCAGGCAAAAGCTTGTGGTTGGAAAAACTTGTTAACAGTGCTGATTAAGAGTAGACTACGTATTTTTTTAATGGATAAATATCATTGCTCGTCTTGCTGACCATGGTTTTGTCATTGTTAATTGTATTAAGTTTTTATTAATTTTAGTCCAGAGGTCCTAGTTTAACTTTTGTTACTTTAAGTTATAGCTATATTTACATAATTGCCCTTTATGCCTGGAGGCTTTTATTTAGATTGGAAGTTCTGTTTACGTTTTATTTAATTTTTTTATTATTTTTAGTTTTAAATTTTTGATGGTATATTGGCGTGTGCTAGCTGCCATATGGCAAACTTAATGGGTTTTTTTTTGTGTTTTGTAATTTTACTTACCTATTATTGTATATAATCAAGTTCTTCTAACTTAGCAGACAGCTGTGCTGCTGGGGAGTTTGTTGCGCTACTTCTTCTTCCCAGCTAAAGCACTAGGAAGTGGTCCCCCCCAGTGGGTTTCCGCATTGTCGTTGCGGGGGGGCTCAGTAGCCGTGGTCCGCTCCCACGGTGAAGCGAAGAGGAACCCAAAGGTGGGGCCGCTCGTCAGGGCTTTGGTCTCCAAGCCGACGACGTAGCGGCCAAAAAGTAGGTTGCGGTGAGGTGCACCGCAACTGAGGCGGGCCGCGATGTCGAATGGGAGGCATCGCGGCTGAGGGTTACAGGCTGCGGCGGAGGAGGAGTGCCGGTACTTTTGAGTAGCGCTCTTCCCTTCCGTGGCCTGGACGGGGCCGCCACCGTTTGATGGCGGACGCGGTGGGGCCGCAGGGGAAGAGGAGTGTCGGTATAGCGTTGGCCGCTCTCCCTATCCCCTGCGGCCGAGAAGTGGTAGGCGGCGGGGCCACTGCGCTGACCCGTCGCAGGGGGCCAAGGGAGCCAAGGGTGCCAGGGTAGTCTGGGGCCCTTGTGCTACTTGGTTCCTGGGGTGGTCACGGCGTGCCATGTGTCCTGGTGCGCCGGACTGGTGGGGTCCGCAAGGGCCGATGCCTGCCAGGGGTGCGGGTTGTTCGAAAGAGATACCGTCGCCCCTAGCACACAGGCAACTGAGGGATCACGGGTGGGTTTTAGTCAGTAAAAGTCTGACACGCCCTCCTGCTCCACCCAGAGCGGGAGAAGTCATTTGATGATTTCCCACCCTGAAAAAAAAAAAAAAAAAAAAAACTAGGAAGTGGTGAAGGGCGAGCGTTTTTGGGGGGACTGTCTTATGTAATTTTATTTTGACGTTCAAAAAGAGCTGACTCTTAGCCTAATTTGAATAAATGACTTTTGATTTGATTTGATTTGTTTTGACTATTATGTGACTGGTTTTTAACGGACAAAAAAATTGTCTGATTTTTTTCTGGATTCTTAATGTGTGTGGCTTTTGTTTAAACTTCATCATCAGCATTTCAGCCGAAATACGTCTACTGCTGGACATAGGCCTTCCCCAAGCTCCGCCACTTGGACCGGTTCTGTGCTTCCCGCATCCAGCGGATTCCTGCGGCCTTCACAAGGTCATCGGTCCACCTTGTGAGAGGGCTTTCAACTTTACGTCTTCCGGTACGCGGTCGCTACTCCAGAGCCTTTTGGTACCATCGGCCATCAGTTCTGCGAGCAATGTGCCCTGTCCACTGCCACTTATGTTTGGCAATTCTTCGGGCTATGTCGATTACCTTTGTTCACCTGCGGATATCTTCATTCCTGTTTAAACTTAAGTGAAATATAATATAATACAATACGTATAAATATTTGCATGCCGAATGGTGAAATATGGCAGAACTTTAATGTATCATAAACATAACATCTATTATGTTCTACCTATATTTGCAAAATAAATGTCTAGGTATTCTATAATATTGTAATCTATTCATGTGTAAATTATTTGTACACACTCGACACGGAATAAATCAAATAAAACAATCACACATTTCTGGTTCTGAACACAAAAGCAAAAAGAGTAGACTTACAGCCTGTTCTTATAAGTTGTTCCATATTGTAAACACACTCTCTCGATGTCAACGTCAGAGACAATTTATCTCTGACATTGACATCGAGAGAGAGTGCAGTGGAGTATGGGGAGAACAGTGGTAGCCCAGTGGTAACGGCCCCGAATTACGAGTTGTAGGTCGTGAGGTCGAACCCAGACAGGCGCTTTACTTTTTGTAAATAATTTCATCACCACTGCTCTCACAAGAGTGAACGAAAACATCGTGAGGAAACGGCATGTCACAGAACAATCAAATTCAAAGACATTATGTGACATACCAACCCACACTGGGCCCATTCCCTCCCACAGAGACGAGGCCCTTTCCAGCAGAGGAAACATTATAGGCTGATTTTGTATGTTATTGATATCGTCATCTTATTCATCGTATCGATGATTCCATTTGTTTATTTAGAATAAGCTTCGACCAGGGTTCGGCCAGTTCGACAGCTGGCTTCGCAAAGGTCTTCCATAGTGTAGGTGTTAGTGCACAGAGAGCATTGTTAGTGCACAGAGCGCACTGTTAGTGCACAGAGAGCACTGTTTGTGCACAGAGAGCACTGTTTGTGCACAGAGAGCACTATTAGTGCACAGAGAGCACGATATAAGTTGGTGCAACTTGTGCGATGTAGTTCCACATTCGCACTGCGGATACCACCTTATGACGTAGCACTGAGGGCAGTTTTTGCAGTTCAAATGGTAATACATACGTGAATTTATGCGGGTCTAATAAACGAGAAAATAAATGTAAGTATTTTTATTTTTATTCTTATTTCATTCAGTGAGGAAAGTTTCGAATATGAATTTTGACAGCTATAAGAGTAGGGAGAGACCAAAGATACGATGGAATGACTGTATTAATGATGATATGGTTAGAAAGGCGGTGACTACCGAGATGACGACGAATAAAGAAGGACTTCATTTAAACTTTGTAAACTTATCGAGGACCGATGACAATTCAATCATTTAAAAAAAATATAGAGAAAAATAGAAAAAATAAAGGAAACAAAAAAAACTTAAAAAATGAAGCTTTTGTAGTTAGCAGAACTAAAAAATTGAAAATGAATAATAGTTTAAAAAACTAAAAAACACGCTCTAAAAACCAAACTAAAAATGTAGAAAATAAATTAATTCAATTAAAAAGCGTGAGTTGCTTGACATTAATTGATTGATTAAATTATTTTCTACATTTTTAGTTTGGTTTTTAAAGTGTGTTTTTTAGTTTTTATAACTATTATTTTCTTTTTTCGACCCCAAATAAATTGTTCAGTGTCCCGAAACTAGTGTTTCTTACAAAGATTTGGACTTTTATTGGTCATTGCGACAGAAATACTCTTGTATATCTTCAGTCTTAACGAAATAAGATATGCAAGAAAAAACATACTGTGGTACTTAATAAGTATTCTAAAATTATTCTCTGGTAATTATTTTTATAACTTTTAGACGTACACATAGGGTTCAACTGCGCTACATCTTCAACAAACATATAAAATCAACTTAATTTACATTTACATATAGCTTTTAAGTATTTATAACAGCATCCACTGTAGGTAAGCGCCCACCAATACCGACTCCCTCGTTTCTTAATCGACTCTTGCCGGGCCTTCCCAAGGGGATCGCAACCAGCGGGGCCTAGTCCCACGGGCGTCGTGAAATACTTCGGGCGCTCCTACAGTCATACCCTGGAAACATACCACAGAACGGCAAAGGAAGGTAATCCCCTCGGCGACTAAGTGTGCAATAAAACACTCCCTCCCACTCCTGCGGGAGGCGGTGGGGGGACCTAAAGACAGGTCCCCAATTTTGGGGACTGAGAGCAAATAAACCGTCGGGCAAGGGGCCGTACAGCCCCAACAACATTTGTCGCACCCCCTTAGCCCCCTTCGAGTCACGACGCCCACGAGACGTTTAACAAAAGTGGTAAATAACATAAATTGTAAACAAGGATTTGAACAGACTATACCTAACCAACTAAAAACTGATTAGTACGGAAACCAATAATTAATAAAGAAAAATATCTCAGTCTGTTATGAAACAGGGTGCAGGACTCACGTGTTCAAACATTCCTATAGTTTTTATTAAAATTATTTGTCAAATCTTTGATAAATTGTGCAAATAAACGTGTATCGTTGCGATATTACGAGAATTAAAAAAAAAAATGATTTCCTAAAAACCTAAACTCTGAACAAAATTATGCTAATCTTAGAATTTAATTAAGTATTGTTTCACTTGGTTAATTTTATGGTACTATTTTTTTCAAAAAGAGGGATTTAATCTTCTGTCATTATTATTTAATGTGTGTCTACTAAATTTAATTATTAAGGAAGTGTTCTCAAATTAAAAGTAAATAAATAAATCGCAGTTCATTTTGAAAATGTCGCCTACAGAAATATCAAGTCGGTAAGATACTCTTTTTCTTTTATGCCAGTTCTTTTTTCAAATAAAATTCAATCAGCCCAGCCGTATCCCAATTATTTTGGGGTCGGCTTCCAGTCAAACCAGATGCAGCTGAAATACCAGTATTTATATGGAGCGACTCTATTTCGACCTCCAAAACCCAGTTACTGGGTAAAATGATACCCTTGGTAAGACTGATTGTCAATAATTCGGGCTTCTGGCTACCCGTAGTAACTGTCAATGATCTACTGCAAACAACCGTGCTTTCCGAAGCACGGAGCGGTCTCGATATGTAATGTATTGCACCCATTGATTTTCCTCATTCCTCCGCATCACATGCTCATACCCATGCCATGACAACCGATTGCCAGAGAGCATCTCTGTCACCACACCATGACAACCGATTTCCAGAGAGCTTTTCAGTCACCTGTGACAATTTCAGTATTCCTCACTTAGAAAAATAATATTAATTACAAAAATAATATGAATTACAAAAATAATATTAATTACAAAAATAATATTAATTACAAAAATAATATTAATTACAAAAATAATATTAATTAAAAAAAATGTTAATTACAAAAATAATATTAATTACAAAAAAGAAACCGACAAAGTGCGAGTCGGACTCACAAAATAAGGGATCTGTACCTCAATGCAAAAAAAAAAACGCCGAAGACAACACGTTACTTTTATCGAGACCCCGTAAAAAAAAATCTTTACTGTTATTATTTGTGGTTAGAGCAGCAATGGAAATACAAACTCTGTGTAAATGTCGACTGTCTACTTATTACGGTTCATGAGATCCCTACCCGCTTGAAAAAGTGTGGCAGTTGAGAGTATGTCATGCTCACTTAAATGTCTCACGGATGGTGGCGCGTGTGTTGGATCATTCGGTTCCCTACAAAATGGTTGAGCTGGATGGTGCTGATCCACGCGTCAAGTTCGTGAACGGGCGCCGTCGGTTGAGACTGGTCATCTCCTAACTTCCGTGGCTTATTTTAAATCTTAAATTTAGAACTGTTTTTTTTCTCTTACATTGTTCTCACGTATAGAAGCAACAAGAATAATGTTCCCAAGATTTTGTAATACCTAACATGATTTAAAAGAGTGTCCATGGAGTTTCTTGCCCGTTCTTCTCCATAGAGATCTACGTTTTGGAATGGGCAACTAGCTTCAACTTTCCAACTGATCGACTTTTTGACATTTCAAAAGAGCCTGTAAATGGTTTAATTGAAATAAAAGCTTTGAGTTTGAGTTTTGAGTTTGCTCACAGACAGACGGATATATAGGATGGACTTCGCTGTCCGTGGCCTTATTAATAAGGTCCTATTGGCACAGTGGTTGTGAGGACTATGTCGGACGTGGACATGGCTCCACTCAAATCACATCACACACTATCAATCTGAATCTGAATTATTTTGAAGAATATTGCTAATTCATTGCATAATATATTCGAAAATGTTGTTGAACTGTCAAAATCAAAGCCATTCCTACTGTTAGGGTGTTCGTGAACGGGCGCCGCCAGTAGGGACTGGTCATCTCTTAGCTCCCACGGCTTATTTTAATTTCTAAATTGTTATTTTATTTTTGTTTTGTTTTAATTACGGACGCTTATAATGTGCACGTCTTTTTACATCGTTCTCACATTGTTAATTTCAACATAATGATGTAACCAACTGTTTGTAACTAAATCATGATTTAAAAGAGTGTCCATGGAGTTTCTTGCCCGTTCTTCTCCATAGGTACCTACGCTTTGGAATGGGCAACTAGCTTCATCTTTCTATCTCACCGACCTTGACAATTCAAAAGTGCCTGTAATTGGTTTATTTGAAATAAATGCTTTGAGTTTGAGTTTGACACAATTCCCCCGCAAAGACATCACTGGTGGTGACTGCTCTATTGTCATTATTATTTCTGAAAGATTTTTTTTGTCAAACCGGCGATTGTAAAACGGTCACCCATCCAGTGAGTGGCTGCGGCAAATTTAGCTTGACCTTGTGATTCCATTATTAAAATTAATATTATGTAAGAATGTAAATTGTTGCTTTTCATATTTTTGTATCACATTTACACCAATCTACATGTTTGTGACCAAGTTTATTTGTCTGGACTTTAAAAGAGACTGTGACCTCTGAGTTTGTTTCAGCCTTTCTTCTCGGAGTAGTCAGATAGGAAACGCAGACCTCACCAAGTTTTTAAAATATGATTAACGAGTGAAAGTGTTTGTACAAACTTACTTTACAGAAAGGAAATCATTTATTATTCATCACCCTTTTGGTACGGAACCCTAAAAGCGTAACCTACAAATATCGTGTCTTATTTCTTACTACACTCACTGACTGCCATGTAGGTCTAGGCAACTGCAAATGACCAATTACACGGCCACTTGGTAATTATGGTCTTAGTTTAAGACCTGTCTAATTTTTCCAACTAAATACATAACATTACATCTCGCCAGTATACCATGAAGAGGTAGGTAGTTCATCATCATTATTTCAGCCGAAAGATGTCCACTGCTGGACATAGGCCTCCCCCAAGCACCGCCATTTCGACCAGTTCTGTGCTTCTCGCATCCATCAGATTCCTGCAGCCTTCACCAGGTCATCGGTACATCTTGTGGCTCTTCAACACGTCTTCCAGTACGAGATCGCTACTCCAGAACCTTCCGGCCCCATCGGCCATCTGTTCTGTGAGCAATGTGCCCTGCCCACTGCCACTTAAGTTTGGCAATTCTTCGGGCTATGTCGGTTCCGTAGGTTCTCCTACGGATCTCTTCATTTCTGATTCGACCACGCAGGGAAACTCCAAGCATAGCCCTCTCCATTGCCCTTTAGGTGACTTTCAGCCGTTTTTGAGGCCCATTGTGATCGACCACGTTTCAGTGCCATACTGGCAACATGCACTGGTCAAAGACTTTCGTCTTGAGACACTGCGGGATGTGGGACGAGTAGATATTGCGAAGCTTCCCGAACGCGGCCCAGCCGAGTCGGATTCAACGATTGACTTCTTTCTCGAAGTTGTTCCTACCTAACTGAACAGTTTGGCCTAGGTAAACATAATCGTCTACACCTAGTTTAAATAAAGAGAGTTTAAATTGTGAGTTGGTATATAGATAGGGGCTAGGGCTAATCTTCGGTTTTTTTTAAACATTGCCCTACACTAGGAATTTCTCCTGTATTGTGGGTGCGTTTACAAAAATTTAAACTCACATACACAAACAGCCAGACTCGGAACAACTACTTGTAGGTCATACAAATATTTGTTCTGTGCGGGAATCGAACCCGCGACACGGAGCGCAGCAGTCAATCGCTTAACCACTGCACCAACCGTGCCGTCAACTACTACTAGTCGTTGCAACAACTATCATAATAATATAGCACATAGAATTACACTATCTACCAGCACATGAGAATCGTAATGTTTATGGAGCCCTTATAGGTGTTGTGCAAAAAGAGTACCAATTTACTTTCAAGACCAAAACCATTAACATTAATGGCATCCACGTTGGCTTAACCAATGGGTTAGGTACTTACAAAAGTCGGCGAGACTATACGAGATAAATGGTTGACAAAAACTGGCTTGGTATTCCTTTCCTAGAGTATGTTAATTTAAAAACATTAGTGTTTTTGCTTAATCTAAAATTCTGGTAATAAAACTACTTGGAAAATCATTAACAATGAAACAGGTAAGTCGGTTAAACAAAACAAACAACTTGAGATTATGATCGACAACCAATTAGTTAATAAAGCTGCTGACATAGCAAAGTTATTTAATGAAGTTTTTCTGCCAGAGCAACTGGCAGCAAGTTCGTCATGCTCCCTTAAATGTCTCTGCTTTCGTTAGCGTCGAGGGTCGGGTTGCCTCCTTCACTCGAATACGGCGATGCATTCCCGTGGGAATACGGGGATAAAATATAGCCCATGTCACCCGGGGATAGTGCAGCTTACCAACAGTGAAATAATTTTTCAAATCGGTTCAGACGTTTCGGAGCCTATTCAATGCAAACAAAAAAAAAATTTCTTTATAATATTAGTAAAAATAATATTAGTAAAAACAATGAGAAGCTTTATTTTTAATTAATTTTTATTGTGGTAGGTATAGTCATTTTATTCTACGTGCATAGTCTTCACTTATGTATAATGAATGTATACAAAATATTGTGAGACATTTTAAAAGAGTAACGGTAGAGTTTCTTGCACATTCTTCTCCATACGAAACTGTCCTTTGGAAGGAGTAGCTAGTTATTTTTTTTTTTTAATTTTGACGTTTCTAAGTGCCTTTTATGTGCCAATTTGAAACAAATTATTTGACTTTGAACTTTACATTCGTACGCGTGAAATTTCTTGTTTTAACATAAAAACGTGACACTAGACAATACTGTAGCTTCTAATTAGTAAAAAAAATTGGAATCGCATCAATAGTTCCAAAGATTATCCCTACATAGAAACTCACGAATTTTAACTCCTTACAATATTTTGTAAAGATTTATAGAATGTTTTCTGGTTAGGTTTAAGCAGATAATTAAAAACTAAACAATGACGAGATTTAAATATCCAAAAAAAACACACAAAAACCTTGCAATAACCTTGGAAATACTAGTTTTTATTCTAGTTTTGTTCATCGTATTAAATACTTACAATAACTTTGTGACTGCACCTACATCGCCACATTCAAATCACACTGGCATAAATATTGGGTGTCCGGCGGCAGATTTAAATTTTCAAAATTAGATTTAAAAAAATATTATATTATATTAAATCTATTAAAAAAAAAATTATTTGAGATATCATTTAATTAAAATATTGAACGTCAGAATAATAATGCGGATTTAATTTTTTGAAGATTATGTCATCCAAATGTCTTCCGTCGAGTTGCACACACTGTTCAAAACGGAGCCTCGGTTCAAAACGGAGCCTGGAATTCCGCACCACACGCTGCAGTAAACTTGGTTCAATTGAGCTGATTTCCCGACGAATGTTTTCTTTTAAGTGCCCAAGGGTTTGGGGATTGTTAATGTAAACTCTCTTTGAGGTAGCCCCATAAAAATAAAAAATAGTTAAAAAAACTAAAAAACACGCTTTAAAAACCAAACTAAAAAAGGAGAAAATAATTTAATTCAATTAAAAAGCGTGGGGTGCTTTTTGAGGTATTTTTATAATCAATTAATGTCAAGCACCCCACGCTTTTTAATTGAATTAAATTATTTTCTCCTTTTTTAGTTTGGTTTTTAAGTTTTTTAAACTATTATTTATTTTCTATTTTTTAGTTCTGCTAACTACAAAAACGTGTTTTTTTTTTAAATGATTGAATTGTCATCGGTCCTCGACCAGTTTACAAAGTTTCAATGAAATCTGACCGTTTAAAGTGGGTCAAAATCGCGCTCAAAGGAGTCGGTTACATACAAACAAACAAACAAACCAACAAACAAACATACAAGTGAAGCTAATATAAAGCGTGTAAAAAAAATCCATTGGGGTTAAGTCGGGGGACCTCGGTGGCCACGGGATGTCCCCAAAGCGACTGATCAGTTATTCAGGGAGAGCTTCCCGAAACAAAGTCACTTTCTTTCAGTTTTTACTCATACGCGCGACTTATAAACGGCGGGGAGTTATAAGTTTCACGTGTCTCTGTGTGTATGTGTATGTGTGTGTGTCTGTCTGTGACATCGTAACTCCCGAACGAATGAACCGATTTTGATTTTGTTTTTTGTTTGAAAGGTGAATTAGTTTTATTTTATTACTAAATGGGCCCGCTCTTGACCTCGATCACGCCTGATTGAAAGCGATTGATGAGGTCTATGATGGGTCGAGCGTGCCCAGAAAAAGCCTGTTCAAGACACTGGTACTCCCACGCATCGACGAAACACAACAAGCTGCTTGACGTTGGACTCCAGTGGAAGGGTGGTCGCGAACCAGGCGGGCATTAGCCCTACCACCGCAAGGGAAGAATTGGCCAGTCATCAAGGTTTTGGGTGTGACTGTCCAGGATGCGCCGAGCGCTCGGTTCATTCGAGTTACTGGTGGAACAAATTGCGCTACACGAGGAGGCTTCTTCATGCATCCCAAATGCCTGTTATATCGGGGTCGGCTTCCAGTCTAACCAGATGTAGCTGAATACTAGTATTTTGCATGGAGCGACTGCTTGACCTCAGCAACCCATTCATCAGCATAATTATCAACCCACAGCAGTCCACTGCTGGACAGGCCTGTCCAATTGCACGCCATTCAGCTCGATTCTCGGCAACTCTCATCGAGCGTCCTACTTTATGTTTACCGATTCGCGGTCTCCACTCAAGAAAGCGTCTACCCCAACGTTCACCAACCCATTTACCTTCACCATTATCAGCTCCTTCTTCTTAGCATGTCTTTATCATTTCAGGTACATCCCATCACCGAAATACCCTCGAATGCTAGGCTATGCCGTCAGCCTCGCCATGCACGTCACCAATGTGGTTCACATGACTAATACCTTCAAAGGAGACGTGCTGAAAGATCCTGATGTGAGGAAGTTCCATGATGACCAGCTCAAGTTTTTGACTGTTTGGAATGTTGTAAGTACCTTCTCTGCTTTGAGTTAAGGACTTAAATTTTTCGTGTGTAGGCAGCAGAAAATGAGCCACCATTGACGGTTTGCAACCGACACTCTTCATAAAACATCATTATCATCATCCCAACCTTTTCAGATGTTGGGATCGGCTTTCAGTTTAACCAAACGCAGTTGAATACCAATATTTTCCATGGAAAGACTGCCTATCTAACCCCCACAACCCGGTTATTTTGTAATACGATACCCTTTTTTTTTAGTGTGGGAAATCATCAAATAACTTCTCCAGCTCTGGGTGCAGCAGGAGGGCGTGTCAGACTTTTACTGACTAAAACCCACCCGTGTTCTCTCAGTTGCCTGTGTGCCAGGGGCGACGGTATCTCTTTCGAACAACCCGCACCCCTGGTAGGCATCGTCCCTTGCGGACCCCACCAGTTGTTGCTGACATCTCTGACGGCGAGCGTGGAACACAACGTGCCGTCGACCCGGCCAGTTTTTTTAATGCCTACTGCGCTACCACGGGGAGATAGCGCAATTATGTGGGACTGTAATCCACTAAAACTCCACGGTGTCCTCCAGTGCCGCTTAAGGCGACGATACCCTTTGGTAAGACTGGTTGTCAGACTTTCAGACTTATGTCCGAGTCAGATTAATGAAATCGACAATCTAGAAAAAGCTTAGGTACATACTAACAAACGCTTTCTCCTTTATTTCAGTACTTACAAATCTTCTACTCGGCTCTCGGACTATCGTGTGACGTTCTCTCTCTCGCCAACGAGGGGAAGGACAGTACACTCCTCAAGACATTGAAGAGAATCAGAGACCCCTTTTTTTCTAGCCTCATCTGTCCGTTCGCCTTTGTAAGTATACCTGTGCTAAATATATCATGTTAATACAGCGCCAAGTTCAATGCGCGGGAAGCAATTACTGCATGGTCTAAATCCGGGGTCTCTCCAAACTTAGGGCCATAATGATTTTTTCAGTATGTTCCAAGGGCAAAAACTAGACTAGTCGCAAAATGCGTGACGTAAGCAAACATACGCTTTTTTGCATTTCAATTACTATTGTGTATTGTGACACTTAACGACATCTAGTGGCGAGTAGTGATACTATTTATTGTACTATGTACTATCTATTTCAGCTACCTACTAACAGATGGCATTAGTTGTAATTAAATATTTGGGGCACTTATTATCATGTCCATCGGGGCCGTGTTGCCTGCGTGCTTAAGCAGTTGATGGAGGCTGCTCAAAATACCAAGCTTGTAGCCAAATTCTGGGCTTATTAGGTATATTTAGATTGCTATCGACACGCTAAGAAGAAGCTGATCTAAATTTGAAAGCCCTTATTTATTTCCGTCTCTTTCTTGTTTCATTAGAAGGAAAAAGATAGCAATAGTCTATAATTCAGGGGTCTCCAAACTGCGGCCCGCCACCACCGCGCCACGCGCCAGTGCCATCAATCCGGCCCGCGACAGCCAATGTCTTATTGTTGTTACTATTGCTGTGATAAGTTGAAGTAGAAAACACAGAGTTATAATTACTCGATTTTATTTACTTGCGAGGTAAAACTTAACTACAGAAATGACGACGCAGAAAATATACTCAAGCAGCTTAAGCATATTAATAACTAACAAACTTGAAATGAATCCCACTAATCACAGTAAAACGAAAAACACTAATGAGATTTATGTAATTGTAATTTTCCACCGACAATAGTTTGTAGTTGTGGATCAACTTTACTTGTACCAATTATTAAAAGAGATTTAAGATGCTCATCGGTTAATTTAGACCTCTAAACATTCTTTGTGTACTTCATCTTAGAAAACGTTTTCTCACACAAGTAAGTAGTGCCAAAAACAGAAAATCCACGACCATACAAAGGGGCCATTCAAGTATTACGTCTTTCCTTTGCTTAGTTTTTCTACAAAATTTATTCGATTTTGGTTTGGAAACAAATGAAAGTGTTTATTCACAGAAAACATTTGTTTGAAGGTTAGATTTACCGCGCCAAACTGCATAGCAGCAACCCTACTTGTCTAAGAATGGCTCGAAAAAAACGGTGACGATATTTCTAAATCACACGAAAGTGAGCAGGCCAGTTATGCACGGGTGTTACTTTATTTCACAATAGACAGTATCGCTTCCTTCGCCTTTCCTACACAAACTGACTCGTGGTTGCGCCTCTAGGCTTTTTATATGCAATTACTGCCATCTCAAAGTGATCGGAATACACTAGCCAGAACCAGAACTTTCTAGAACTACCGCGTAAATTTACAAATATTTAATTACAGCTAATGTCACCTGTTAGTGGGTAGCTGAAATAGATAGTACGTAGTACAATACATAGTATCACTACTCGCAACTAGATGTCGTTAAGTGTCACAATACACAATAGTAATTAAAACGCAAAAAAATCGTATGTTTGCTTAGGTCGCGCACTTTGCGACTAGTCTAGAAATATAGTTAAGGGCAGAAAAAATCATTATGGCTGTAAGGCTTCAAACTTTCGAGACCCCTGGTCTATATTAAGCTAGCTGGCGCACAACAGAATCATCACCAATATCAGTTTATAGGTACATATCGATGCCTTACGGCCAAAAACGGATAAGCGACATTTTTTGCGAAATCGACTTATATATATGGTTAGAATCGGCTTTTTTTTCTGCGTCTATTTGTTTAAGTTTCGTAACTCTAGGTCGAACTTTTTGTCGCTTAGTCGGTAAAGAAATTAGGGTCCTAACACTTATTTAATCGTCATAAAC
This sequence comes from Antitype chi, assembly GCA_947359405.1. Classification (NCBI taxonomy): domain Eukaryota; kingdom Metazoa; phylum Arthropoda; class Insecta; order Lepidoptera; family Noctuidae; genus Antitype; species Antitype chi. The sequence continues at coordinate 7,235,495 of OX375835.1, read as the reverse complement.
GACAGTTATTTTGGTGTATTTTTTATTATGGTGGTTGGATGAAAACAATATTTCAAAACTGTGAGTTATGCAATTTTGGCTTTGTATATTTTTTTTAGCTTGAAGCGTTAACTGGTTTGGGCTATAAATATTTTTTGCAAAAAAATACATTAATCAAATTTTACTTGAATCTTTATTTACAAAACTTCCGGTTAGGATAATATGGCAGTTTCTTTGGACAAAATAGTTGTCATTTATTACATTTAGGCCGCAATTCCGAGACTTTATTTGGCGCTTATTGCTATTTTCCCTAGTCACTATATCAATTATTATTGAAGGCGCTTAGGATAAATCATCCAAACGAATGTCGCCTAACATTTAAACATTAAATAAACAGTATTTTTTAGAGTTCAAAATTTTAAGTTTATTATTATTTTGTCATACCTAAGAGTAGTCCTTAGGTACGAAATTTTAAGTTTATTATTATTTTGTCGTACCTAAGAGTAGGTAGTCCTTAGGTACGAAATTTTAAGTTAATTATTCTTTTGTCAACATGACAACATGGATGTATAGTGCAAGACTTACTTACAATATGTAACTATTGTTTTGTGTAATTTTGTAAATTAAAGACTGATTTACCAAAAATCTCTTTTTTTAATATCCTGTCTATGGGTAAAGGTCTTATGTATGTATGTATAAATTGTATAAACATAATCACAATGTGCTTTCGCGTTGTATAAAAGAGCTTGTTATAAATTTTATAGATAATTAACTTATTACAATTTCCTTGTTCGTCTGTCATTAACCAATAGCCGGTTATATCATATTGGCTCCACTTGATGAACAGAAAACTCACAGGTATGCTCTTTTCCTTCAATTGAAATAAAACAAATGGTGCAGTTAAATCATTTAGGTTGGAAGTGAATCAGTGAGTTGTTTTCATTAACGACGTTTCTTCCTGTTAGTAAAATCAGGACCATTTGAGGGTAAGCGTCAGTAGATGGTGTTAGGAGTGTGATTTATTTTAATTAACAATGACATTTCGTAGAGACCTAATTAAAAGCTGTATGGGTAAATTTTGAAACTTTTGGAACCTACAGAAAAATTTAATTGATTTTTTTTCACTTATTTTGAACTTTAAACTATTCTCCTGTAAAGTTTGTAAAGTGGCGGTTATCCCTTTTTGGCTGTGAGGCATCGATATAGTTTTGTTTTTTCATTTCAGACAGTAACCTTCCTATTCTGGTCAGTCTTCTCCTACGAAAGGAGCCTGATACTGCCTCCGAGCGTGGACAAAACCCTGAGTACCACAGCCAACCACATCATCCACACAGCCATAGTTCTTGTGGTTCTGTGGGAAATCGTGTTCCGACCTAGAAGAGGCCCAGAATCTCATGTGCCCAATCTAGTTCTGATGTATAGCTATGCTACTAGTTATTTAGCTGTGTAAGTTTTACTTTATTTTTGTTTGATTGATGAGTAGTAGACGCTTGTGGCTGCGCAATAACAGCCACACGGGTCCATCGCTCAGGTTAAGCTACGCTTGCTCGTTATGGGAAGCCAGAAACCCGAAATTCTGACCACACCAGTCTTACAAAAGGGTATCGTATCATCCAGTAACTGGGTTGTGAAAATTAGATAGGCAATCGCTTCATGTAAAATACTGGTACTCAGCTGCATCCAGTCAGACTGGACGCTGACCCCAACATAATTGGGAAAAGCTAGACTTATTAGATTATCATCTAATGATGAGATACATTGAGATGAGAATGCTAAGATGGATGAGTCGTCACTTACACGAATTGATACAATAAGAAATGGTGAATGTGGTGCTGTCCCACAAACAATGGGGCATTTAATATCTTGTCCAGCGTGTCCTGCTGTCTGCACGCTGCAGGAATTGATGGACGCTGCTGAAAGTGCGAAGCTCGCAGCAGCGAGGTGTCAATTTTTCTAAGAGACAAGCCGAAGCGAAGTTGGTTTTAACTGACTGACTTATCAATAAAGTATACTTACTATCATTCTAAAATTAATATAGGAATGTGAAGAATTAAATTATTATTAACCTAACTCTAGTCATAACTAAAACTACATATATCTTTTGTTTCTGTTCCAGCTTAATGATCTCTTACTTCAACCTAGGCACCTGGGTGTACCCGATACTTAACATCTTGGACGGTACTATTTACCTGTACTTATTGCTAGGCGTTTCTGTCATTTTGGCACAATTATTCTATTGCCTGCAGTGGTATCTGACTGAACTCGTTTGGGACAAACGTGAAGATATGAAAAAAGTTAATTAAGTTTTCCTAGTTTAATAAGAAACTATTTTATTTAAGTGATTCATTTGGTTCTAGTATGTTTTTGTGATATTAGTAGGCTATGGTCTGGTTTGGTCTTGTTGACGATAATGCGTCGACTGCTCAATTACAGGAGCGAATAAAATAAAATACGTGGACTATTTAATTTTTGGTGTATTGCGTAAATACAAAGTTACATTAAACGTATTGCTTGGTCGTGGTAAGATTTCAAGTGATCCTCGACTCGGTCCGCGCCCGCGCAGCCTGTGCCCCCTCAACCGCCGCTGACGCCCCGTGCTGATGCCGCCGTCCGCGCGCCCCCTCAGCCACCGCGCGCCTCCAACCAGTAGTAGGCATGCCATGCATAGACAGGTCCTATACAGGAAAAGTTTTTATTCAGTACGCAAACTGTAACCATGAATTCAGCATATCATTCTAGACCAGAGCGCCGAATTATTTCGTCAGTTATACAATAAAGAAATCAGCTGTTTCATAGTCAAAATGTATGGAACAGCTGATTTTTTTTTTGTATAACCGATGAAAAATCTCTGCCTGTCTAAAATGATATGCTGAATTCATGGTTACAGTTTGCGCACTGAATAAAAACTCTTCCTGTATAGATTTTTATTAGTAGCTCACTTACCATATAAAAAACATTCATGTGCAAACTTGTGCAAACCAAAATATTATTGCAAATTATTAGCACGTTGTTAATAGTATTCTAAAGTAGATCACCCATTCTGGGATTATATATTTGTTGGCGCCATCAATAATAATTACCTACATATTTTTAAAGTAGTCAAGCAAAGAACGCATTTTTTTTTTAAATACGTCACCATTTATGTTCCGAGATATTATACAAGTTGTATCAGACCAAACGCAATACTTGAAAGTAGTTTGTTCCTAATTGAATACTGAACCGATTAAGTAACTTTTACAACAGGTATTGCTTTAAAAAAATATGTATTTTGCCAAACCTACCACTGATTGCGCCAATGAAAATTTAATCTTATTTCTAGGCAGTGAGACTCAATTTTAAATGCATAAAGTAATGCTTGGGTCAACATGTTTTTCTTAACAACAACAGTAAGCTTAAAAAAAATAAGTTTTGGGCATTGTATTCTGCAGATCCTTGCTTTTAATTAAATACTCTAGTTGGGGCGTATGAGGTCTTGCGTTAATTATGTTACCTACACGTTGCCATGATTTTAGGCCACATTCAGAATAAGAAAAATAGCGCTGTGAGCGTTCACATCAATAATTTGCGTTTCGAGATAGATATCACGATTATGACAGCTAAGAACTGTCATTTTTGTCAACAATACGGAACGCTGGTGGAAGCGCTAACAGTGCTCACTCAATGTTAAAACCAGAAGCACTCAGCACCACTGTCATTTTTGACAGCGCTCACGGTGATATTTAATGGATCAAAACGCCGCATGTCATGACGTCATCTATGACAATTCACTGGACATCATTATCGCGCTCACGCCAATTCGGAATGGGTGTGAGCACGCTCAAATCGATATTATCGTAACTCGGAACGTAGCCTTAATCAGCACCCTAATTGCATAACACGCGATTAATCATAATCTGTTTCATTTTGACAGTTCAACAATATTCATTGCGTTATTTACGTTATTGAGCAGACACATTTTTCGAACATATGAAGCAATGGTTTAGCCATCTGTTTAAAAACGAAACAGATTATGATTAATCGTGAGTTACGCAATTACATTAATTACATTACATTAGTGCAGGTATAAGAATTAGAACGTCGGCGATGGGAAAAGGTAGTTAAAATACGCGCTGCACGTCCAGGTAAAATCCTAACCCGCCTAGCCTGGCACGATACCGCTAGGATAGGGTTAAAAAAAACAGTTAAAATAAAGAAAACAATAGTTTTTATAATATATAGCACATGGGAAGAGGCACGGGGCGTGGGTCAGTCCGTCTTCTGATATCCAACGTGAGAATTCCAGCGACTGGGACCACAATTAACTGGAACGGCGGTCCCAATTGCCGGATCCATTAATTTCAATATTTTTCTTCCGGTGACTAGGACCAACCATAAATGAATATAGTATATTTTATAACGAGGGACTAAACGAAGCCATAATATACCCGAGGTGGTTTGACTCCCGAGCGTGCGAGGGAGTCAATGAAACCGAGGGTATATTAAGTTGGCGTTTAGTCTCGAGGTGCAAACTGTACTTTTCACTTCAAGTGCGAGAAAAATAGTCAATTTAGTACAAAAACATGTACTTACCTAATAAATATTACTTAACAAAAAAACAGTACAAAGTGAAAAATAACTTTAATTTCGGAAGTCGGTGTCTTTGGAGCTGAATTTGAATTTGTTGTCACCGCCTTCCGAAATTAAAGTTACTTTTCACTTTGTAGTGTTTTTTTGGAAGTCGGTTGTTTTTTTTTTTGGAAAAAGGTTTTTTTTTACTTTTTAGTGGTTCACATGTGCTTACCCCTTCACAGCGTACAGGCGTGATGTTATGTTATGAACTGGTGTAAACAATAGACAGACATGAGATTTCAGCAATCCCAGTCCATTTGCTATCATTTATTGAGGAGTTCCGTTGCCTATCTCCAAAGTTCTTCATCAGATCTTCACCAAATTGAAATGAGACCACTCCGAGAAAGTACTCTTCCAAAAAATACCTAAATCGCTTCGCGTGCCTATAAAATTTGAAGAGTTCTCTCTATTTCTCCAGGATCCCATTATCAGATCCTGACTTGATGGTCATGGGACCACCTGGGAAGTATACCCTTTCAAACAAAAAAAAATCCAAATCGGTCCAGCCATCTTCGAGTAATTGGGGAACATACATAAAAAAAAAAAAAAAGGTTCCGACGAATTGAGAACCTCCTCCTTTTTGAAGTCGGTTAGTAAAATAAAAATCACAATATCTATTAGGTATGTCTTTTGCTCTTTGCTTGACGTCAAACTCTTCACCAAGGAACATATTATATAGGAACATAATATTTGTCACTGGACATTCTTAATAAATTTATTTAAAGCCGAACAAATTTACACTCGACAAAAATTCTGAAATTTTCGCGCTCTTTTTTTTCTTCTAAACCAGTAACAATTTAAAACACATGGCGCCACCTTGGTAAAAACCATGGAACTAAAACTCTCAACATTTTCGCAATGAAGATAGTCCACACTCCACAGATAATAGTATATTTACTGGCTGTTTGAGTTTGTCTATGTCACATGAAGGAAATTAAAAAAACGAATTACTTTTTACTCCCTAGGGACTAAAGTGGTCACTTTAGTCCCGCTTCGTAGGGCTATAATGATGTCTTTTTAGAGCATGAGAAGTGAAAAATAAATTTATTGTTCAAGTCGAAAACAGTACAGTCTCAGGTCTATTGCGGTCTCAGTCGCCGGAACCCTCACCGTTGCTAATAATATGCTAACGAATTTGTTCGATACTCATTTAAATCTAAAAATTCTACGAAACAGAATACGTTCTACAAGAATGCCTATTCAGACTTGCCGTTTAGTCTAGGTGATATCGATTGCTAAGAGAATTTGTTAAATTAAGTCATCTGCGGTAATTAGAACCAGAATTTACAAGTACCTATCTACTGTCACCAAAAGAGATCACTAACCAGCGTTGTCAGATTTAGTTGAAGTTTAGTCAGAAAAATTCTTAATAAACTAAAACTGACTTTGACGGCACGTCGCTGCGCTGCGTGTCGCGGGTTCGATTCCCGCACCGAACAAATATTTGTATGACCTACAAGTAGTTGTTCCGGGTCTGGCTGTTTGTGTATGTGAGTTTAAATGTTTGTAAACGCACCCACAATACAGGAGAAATTCCTAGTGTGGGGCAACGTTTAAAAAAAAACCTATATCCGACGACCTTGGTAATTTATCTCTTTTGGTGACCGTACATATTATAACTCCGTCCATAAACTATAGGATAATTATATTGTTTTATTGCAATAAGATAAACTGTGGTGTTATTTTTAAATAAATAAAAACACTTTATATGTAGTTAGTTTTTTTTTTTTAACCACTACCAAATTTCTCGAATAGTGAAACAAATCTTAAAGCTACAATCCATAAAATCCTAATATAATCCTATCCTATCCTACAGTCCTTCCAATATTATAAATGTGAAAGTTTATGACTGTGTTTGGATGTTTGATGATTTTCAAAAATCATTGTACACGAACTATGACATCAGTTCTCCCCATTTTTTTCTTTGTCCTGCAGGCTTAGCAGGAGCACCGTTTTGTCGACGGAAGAGTAAACAAAAATGACATTCCGAGTAGACAGTACAACGGCAGCGTAGTAAAAAAAAGTCAACTGCACTTTTTTTTTTTACGAAATTCACTGTTTAACACAGTTCGACTCGGTGCGGGTTGTTCAAAAGAGATACCGCGGCCCCTGGCACACAGGCAACTGAGGGAACACGGGTGGGTTTTACTCAGTAAAAGTCTGTCACGCCCTCCCGCTCCACACAGAGCGGGAGAAGTTATTTGATGATTTCCCAACCAAAAAAAAAAAACATAGTTCGACTCAGAATTCTTTGTTTTGTCATAGGATTTTTTTTGTGTTCGATTTTCAATTTTTACTGAAATTAAGTCACATAAAGACCACTACAACAATTTTTCTCAAAGCGTCGAAGTACCGTATTTTAGAACAAAAAAATATTACAGTAAAATATTGGCCTGAACCATTATCTTGGTAATGCCCTATTAACTAGTATAGTATAGTATATTGTAGAAATAGAAAGCGTCATGCAAAGTAGGGATGGGCCGAATATTCGTTTTGTGTTTGGTATTCGGCATATTCAGCAGGTTTACCGAACATTCGCATTCGGCCGATTATTCGGAAAAAGTGCCGAACACACTACCGAATAATATTGTATTAAATAAATAATAGTTTAAAAAACTAAAAAACACGCTTTAAAAACCAAACTAAAAAAGGAGAAAATAATTTAATTCAATTAAAAAGCGTGGGGTGCTTTTTGAGGTATTTTTATAATCAATTAATGTCAAGCACCCCACGCTTTTTAATTGAATTAAATTATTTTCTCCTTTTTTAGTTTGGTTTTAAAGCGTCTTTTTTAGTTTTTTAAACTATTATTTATTTTCTATTTTTTAGTTCTGCTAACTACAAAACGTGTTTTTTTTCCCATTTTTTTTTTAAATTAGTAAATTGTCATCGGTCCTCGACAAGTTTACAAAGTTTCAATGAAATCTGACCGTTTAAAGTGGGTCAAAATCGCGCTCAAAGATTCCGTTACATACATACATACATACATACAACCCAAGCTAATATAAAGCGTGTAAATTATTTATAAATATTATAAATACGGGGAATCAGAGTTCGATTTCGGAGAGGGAGCCTGAGAAACGGCTACCAGAACCAAGGAAGGCCGCAGGCGTGCAAATTACCCACGGAGAGTTACATACTGACATACTGACATACAAGTGAAGCTAATATAAAGCGTGTAAAAACACTATAAGCTTATATGAAGTAGCAGAATTATAATTGCAAGTGGGCCAAATAGTTTTTGGTTAACATAACCAAAAACTATTTATTGCAAACACAGGGGCAAAATGCATAACTAACTATAACTAAATGATGCAATAACAGACAGGGCCGTCCGGGGTAGCGGCGTCAGTGAGCAGAAATGCGCTTCGACACGCTCGACAGCATAGACTTCAAGTTGAGATGCACGACAAAGTGCGCCAAATCCTGCCGAATATTCGGTTCGGTAAACTTTTAACCGAACATTCGGCCGATTATTCGCATTCCGTAAAACCCGTATTGGGCCCATCACTAATACTAAGCCAAATTACAAGTCAACCTGTATAGTCAAGTTTCATCTACCATTGTCAGTGCATTTGCCAATCTTCCTTTGAATACATCGTTAAGGCTTGATTGAGATACAAAGCCACTCGTAAAGAGGACACTGCCCTCTGAGTTAGCAGACAGTTGTGTTACTAGGGAGTTTGTTACACCATTTCATTCCAGCTGAAACACTTCTGCCCGTTTTCACTTACACTATAATACTCCATTTGAAATAAGATTAGACATTAAAACAAACCTTTTTTACAGTCAGTTCAACCGATTCTGACTTCTATACCGTAGTCATAAGGATGGCATTAAAAGAAAAATAGTAGTTACAATACCAACTGTTTACTGCAGCTCCCATTTGTTATGCCACTAACGCAATAGAAGTCAAAATCGGTTGATCAGACTGTAAAAAGGGTTTTGTTAAATGTCTAATCTTATTTCAAATGGAGTATAGCTTAAGCATAATCAGCTTATAACGTTCCCACAGCTGGGACACAGACCTCCTCTCTGTGAGACGTAGTGGACCGTAATCCACCACGCGGGCTCAGTGCGGGTTGGTAGATGTCACATGCCTTCGAATTCTTGGTTCCAGGACATGCCGGTTTCCTCACGATGTTTTCCTTCACCGTTTTGAGAGCAGTGGTGATGAAATTCTTCACACTAAGTAAAACGCCTGTCTGGGTTCTTACTTACCACTGCCCTTAATAAAAGCGTGTTGTATAATAAGTTTTTAGCGTTGCATATTGAAAAATGCAACATTTTTTTTTTAATCCTTGTTTATAAAAAAAGAGGAAGGTGAAAAATAGCTATAGTGTTGGATGTTGATGCCAAAAAACAAAACAAACATCAACCTAATAGCCACCAACTTCCGAAACTAAAGTTATTTCGCACTTAGTAGTGTTTTTTTTGGAAGCCGGTTATTTTTAGTTTATTAGATAGAGAAGTTACAAGGGATTTTGTATTACGCATATCTATCTATCTATCTATATAAATGTATTTAAATAAAAATAAAAATCCTGACTGACTGACTCATCAACGCCCAGCCCAAACGCTTGGACCTAGAAAGCTGAAATTTTGCACAGAGGTTCCCTTTATAATGTAGACAAGGAATAAGTAAGGATTTTTGGAAATTCAACCTTTAAGGGAGTTAAATTGGGGATGAAAGTTCCGTGCAGGCGAAGCCGCTGGCAAGAGGTAGGATGTAATATGGGCATAGCTTGCAGAATAAGCAAGCTGATGTGGCAGTGGGCTGGTCATGTTTGTAGAAGGACCGATGGGTGGTGGAGCAGATGAGCCCTGGAGTGGAGACCGCGTATCGGTAAGCGTAGCCTGGCCCCCCGGCTAGATGGACCGACAACCTTAAAAAGGTGGCTGGGGCAGACTGGATGCGGACGGCGGAGGATAGAGTGTTGTGACACAGTCTGGGAGAGGCCTATGTCCAGCAGTGGACTGCGACAGGCTGAATTGAGGGTATATGTAGGTACCTAACACAATCATGTGTTAAGCCATTGGAGAGAAGCGTCGGGAATCCCAAGCTGATTCCCGGCCACCGTAGGCGCGGGGTTGCGGATGGCGAGTAATGGGTAGCTCACTGTCCGGTAAGGACCAAGCCCGGGTCGACGGCGCGTTGTGTTCCACGCGTGCCTCAAAGAGATGTCAGCACCAACTGGTGGGGTCCGCAAGGGCCGATGCCTGCCATGGGTGCGGGTTGTTCGAAAGAGATACCGTGGCCCCTGGCACACAGGCAACTGAAGGAACACGGGTTTAGTCAGTAAAAGTCTGACACGCCCTCCCGCTCCACCCAGAGCGGGAGAAGTTATTTGATGACTTCCCACCCTAAAAAAAAAACATTGGGGAGAAGGCTGACGTCAGATGGAATCTTACACAAGTAGGTACGTAATTATGAGTGACGGAAATGCTGATTCATATTTATAATGTTTACATTCCTACGAGAAATATATATAATTTATTATTATAAAATAATAATAGGTTATTGTTGACACGTAATAATAGCACGAATGCTATGAGAGAATGAATAAAGACCCTTGTATTGCAACTGCACTTTATAAACAAACATACACAACCTCCCCGTGGGGCTTGTGGCTAAGTAATAACAGACGCACGGGTCGATCGATCAGGTTAAGCTACGCTTGCCGCGGTTGGTCCGTGGATGGGTGACCATCTTTCCATACCAAGACCCCGCCATGCCTCGGAAAGCACGTTAAACCGTTGCCGTTGGTCCCGGCTATCATTCGTGTATCTTTGTTACTGGTCGTCAGAAACCCGAAAGTCTGACAACCAGTACACAAGAACAAGAACCAGAACAAGGGGTATCGTATTACCCAGTAACTGGGTTGTGGAGGTCGTTAGGCATAGGCAGTCGTTTCATGTAAAATACTGTTGGGAAAAAGCTAAGCAGATGATGATGGAATAACCTCCCCTTCTGAAGTTGGTTAACACAGTCAGACATCTGCTAGACATTGCTTCTTTGCTTCCTCAGCTAAGAGTTTCCTAAAAAGAGGCCTTATCCAACTTTTAAAGAGAACACTAATAAGTACCTATACAAGGTGTAACAGAATAGACGCAAGACCTGAAAGTAGTTTGTTCCTAATTGACTACTGAATCGATTTCAGTAATTTTTAATGTAAGTTTTAAAAAAAAAAATATGTATTTTGCCATACCTACCACTGATTGAGCCAAAGAAAATTCAATCTTATTGTAGAAGAAATAAGACTCAATTTTAAATGCATAAAGTAATGCTTGGGTCGACACTTTTTCTTAATAATAACAGTTAGCTTTAAAAAAAAATAGTTTTGGTCATCGTATTATGCTTTTAACTCAATACTCTAATTGGGGTGTACGAGGTCTTGCGTTAATTATTATGTTACTCGTTGTATAGGATGGCATCATCGTTACGCAAACTGTAACCATGTATACTGCACCTGTTTCTAGACCCTAGCTTAGAAGGATTTTGTCGCTTACCTAGTAATTTAAAAAAAATACTGTATAATAAAAAAGTGGTCAAAATGGAACATTTGCTTTTTTTAAATAACCGACGAAAAATTTCAACCCAGATCCAGAAAAAATTACTGAATCAATGGTACCAGGTTTCACATCGATGTCACTACCACCCTCTTTACTTCCCGTCTATATTCCGCTAAGAATGGGTGTAAGTCAGACAGACTAATCCATAAAATACTGACATTCAGCTGCATCCGGTTAAGGCCCATAGTATCCCCATCTCCCGTTTGTATGCAAAAGCACGACTGACCCCCGCGCCCGCGCAGGGCACCTCTGAGCCTTTATCTCAAAATGGAGATAATCCTTTGATTAATTTACAATTGTGCTTCGGCGATTCTGTGGTACCTCTAACTATCTATTTTTCAGTGTATTTTTTTTCCAAATAACGAAGCCGTTTAGTAGGAGTATGAAATAGAAGCCAAAATATTGCGTGTTGGAAAATATTTTTTACAGCAAAAGTATTAACCATACAAAAAAAGTACTTCGGGCGAAATGATCTATATGAATCTATAGCAAAATCATATATTTTTCAAATCTTCAAGACAAGCCGTTAATGAGAAGTACGGTTCATAAAGTGACCGTGTTACGCTACCAAACGGGACGTAGGCCCTTAAACTAGAAGCCGAACCCAACTTAGTAAGAAAAAGGCAAGACAAATTATGAGACTGTGACCCGTCCCAAGGTTTGAACCAAGGCTCCCCAAGCCCACCAATCGCGACTAAACCAGCGATGTTATTTTTTAACCAAATGACGATCATTTTCTGCCTAGTAATGTCACGTCCCACAGCTGGGCAAAGGCCTATTCTCATACAGAGAAGGCACGAGCATTGACCACCACGCTTGCTCAAAACGGGTTGACGATTTCAAACTTATTTTAACTATAGTAGTTGTGATTGTCATAGATATCATGTCACTTGGTATAAACAGGTTCATTTTATTTATGTAGATCCTTTTACATATTATAAATGAGAGAACGTTGTAGGCCTTACAGACTGAAGGCCTACAACGTTCTCTCCTTCACAATATGTAAAAGAATATACATAAATTGACAACAATTAAAAAATTTATACATATGAATCTACATAATTTGTTGACGATTTTTTTTTTCGTTCCTCTAAGTGCCTGGTACTTATTGACAGGCCTGCACTGTCCTCCCATACCTATTATCACTGTTATTTGAAAAAATTGTAAAAGCCAACTATTTTTAAAAGAGTAACCGTGGAGTTTATTGCCGGCTCTTCTCCATAGGAAGAGACAAATCGGAACCGTGCACCTAGCTTCTGACGTTTCATAAGTGCCCATGCAGGCTTATGTGAAATAAAATATTTTGATTTTGATTTTATAAGTCCAGCACCCTAATTGCGTAACGCACGATCAATCATAATCTGACTCATTTTGAAACAGATTGCTAATCCATTACTTCATAAGTTTGAAAAATGTGTCTGTTCAACAACGTAAATAACGCAATGAATATTGTTGAACTGTCAAATTGAAACAGATTATGATTGATCGTGTGTAACGCAATTAGGGTGTTGGTTTTCTCTCGATTTTTTTACACGCTTTATATTAGCTTCACTTGTATGTTTGTTTGTTTGTATGTTTGTATGTAACCGACTCCTTAGAGCGCGATTTTGACCCACTTTAAACGGTCAGATTTCATTGAAACTTTGTAAACTTATCGAGGACCGATGACAATTCAATAATTAAAAAAAAAAATTGAGAAAAATGAAAAAAAAAATAATAATAAAAAGATCACGTTTTTTAGTTAGCAGAACTAAAAAATAGACTGAAGGAGAACATCGTTCAAAACATCATATTTTTTCCGGCGGTAAAATTAAGCATAGATTCCCTAATTTTGATATTTTCACATTATAAAGACACACTATACACGTATAACTAGTAAGTCTGGGCCGGTACTTCTGGGCCACAACTGCTCTCCCCGTCAACCTCGTGCATGGCAAAACAAAAAACACGCTTACCATCTCTAGCCGTATACGCTGAGATGAGGTCTATGATAAACCAGTATAATACCAGAATACCACAGTATAATCGCTACAGAAGGCCAACTCCGTATAGTGAGCGAAAACGCACGCACACATAGACAATCTTCACGAACAGCGAGTGCAACTCGCGACTGGTATGGGTTAAGAGGAAAATTGCAATGGAATTGTTTATTATGTACATTGGATGCATGGGGGCTTGTGGTTAAGTAAACAACTGAATTATGGAGGCCAGATAGACAGTCACTCTATGGAAAATACTGGTATTTACCTGCATCCGGTAGACTGGAAGCCGGCCCCACCATTGTTGGGACAAATCTAGGCATATGATGAGCATATCCTCATCATCATCTACCTAGACTTTTATACAGGGTAAGATTAAATTATCTGGCAATAGTTTACCCGCGTACGTGTTAGGTATCGATATCGAAACGAATTAAACAAAAAAAAAAATATCTTCCGATAGGATAAGGTCAATTCCCCTAATTGGTTAGTAAGCCACGTCAGTCGGGCGCGCGTAGATCGCTCAGCTGTTTTTGTAATTTTTTGTGGACCTTAGATGTTTTTTTTTTTTAAACCATAATGTTACAGTTGTTTGATTGCCACAATGTAACATAAAAAAAAAAACAAGATGGAATCGACATTTCAGCATCCTTTTGCGTAACACACTATCAATTACAATGTGAATCATTTGAAAGATATTGCTATCTAATTAGAATCACAATCATTTTGAATGATATTATTACATTCATCCATTCTTTCCTAATATGTTCGAAAAAATATCTGCTTAGCAACGTACACAACGACATTTTATTGACATCCGCTTTCCTAGACCAATCCCTTTCCCGCACATACCTCGCGTGTAAATGAGAAGATTCGCCCCGCCATTTTCTTCGCGAACAGACTTCCGGATCGAACGCAAACGCAATGGCGTCGGCCGCTCCGCGGGAAAATATTTTATAACTTTGGAATCACCGCATTTTCTTCTGTAATAAGACTTATAATCAACAGTTTGTGTTTGTGTTTAACGTGTGAGGATAGTAACTTGAAGCCCAACTGCTCCTGAATGAAGCAAAGGTCCCGTAAAAGGTTTGTGCTACCTTCCCTAATTATTTCGGGTTATATTCTATTGTCTTACACTCACCGCAACTCAAACTACCTATCGCCAAGCGTTTGTCAATCGTTTTGTTACGCATCGCAAATACAGTCCACTAAATTAGCTCTTCGCGCCACTTAATATTGTGTTACCTAGTTGTGGACCAGTCAAAATGAAAGTAATTCCTACTAATAGTGTATTAGGGAATTATCCCTCTGCACTAGACCCGCATGGTGGACTAAGACCCACTGCCGAGGAGGCCTGAATCCTAGCAGTGAGAACATTATAGACTAATTATTCTAAACTTAAGCTAGTATGAAACCCGGCCGGTACTAAGTGTCCATGTGTGCGTACGCCTATTTTCGCTCGTTGTACAAAGTTGACCTTTTGTGGTATTCTGTGACATACCGTCTCGGTCTTGACCGCGCCGTTATCTGACAATTAAGGCAGTGTGTCGGTGTGATTGGTGGAAATCTAACGTAGTCGGAAATATTAATAGTAAAGTGAAGTGGGTTTTATTTTATTTTTGTTTGAGGTGAGTGTTTTGTTTTCACGGTTTATTTATTTTATTGTGTGTTGAATAAAAGGTAGGATGTATTTAAAACAATGTGGACACGAAAATCCTACTAATAGTTATTATAAATGTGATAGATTTGTAAGTTTTAAAGTTTTTATGTTTGGTCCTCAATCACGCAAAAACGGCTGAACTGATTTGAATTAAATTTGGCACACAAATAGTTTATAACTTGAATTAACACATAGGATATATTTTATCCGTCGTTGGTCCCGGCTGTCATTTGTAGATCTTTAACAATCGTTAACCAATCGAAGTTCAAATCTGACAACCATATCTTACCAAGGGATATCGTGTTACTCAGTAACTGGGTTGTGAAGGTCAGATAGGCAGTCACTCCGTGTGCAGATGAGATGAGCCATGAACTTCAAACATTAGCTATCTTGTATAGTAAACATATTTTTTTTAAATGGTAGGCAGTTACCTACTCTACGTATTTGAAAATCATCATTACCTACGTCAGGAATGGCGAGCCTCTAAACCTGTAAGAGCCATTTTTCCATTTAAAAAAAAATAATATATGCCATTGACGTGCCAACTAATAATCTTGACTTATTGACTACTAGAAAAATGCTAAATACTTTCACAATAATAGGTACCTACTATTTATTAGCAAACAGAAATAGACTTGTACTATTATACATTAATTTACATCACATCACCTTATTTATAAGAAAGAACGAATTAGTGCAACTTCTAGTGTCTGGTCTTAAGGTGAACCTAGTCCACATTTTTTGCATACAAACTTCGGGAGTGTTTTACTCCACTGTCTGACATGGCACATCGGAAGTAAAATATGACATCGTTTTGTCTCATTATTAATATTGTCTGTACGGAAACAGAATACTAAAATAAACACCCATTAAAAAGTTAGGAGCCAACAAAGATTCGTTTTTCTTGCTAAGTTTACATAAATTTGGGCGTGTTTAAGTGATAAAAGAAGTGTAAAATCTCCAAAACCAAGTCGGTACCGACAAAGTTCAATTATCGAAAAGTTCAATAAACTTTGTTGGTCATTGATTTATGCATTGGCTTTTTCATAAAACCCCATCTTCCAAAGGACTTTTCTTAATTTTTTCGCGACTTATTTACTATAAATTATCCTGCATCTCACTCAATAACGTTGTGCGTGTAGACTAGCGTCTAACTGCTCATCACTGATACTATCTCTGTCGGACATGAAGCCTGGTGAGACAGGGTGATTTTTAGCCAGGCCCACCATTGAGTTCGAGTCCGCGACTAGGTTCCCCATCAACAGTGGAAAGATAAAATAGCTAAAGCGCCATTTTGGTCGATATTAAGTTATATATATCACTGAACTGGTTTTTTTTTCTGCGTCGATTGGTCTACGTTTCGCTTCGATTTGAGCACTTTTTTGGCGCTTTATCACCACAAATTTTCATTTAATCATGGTTTAAAGCGACGTTATTTTTTTTTTATCTTTATTTAAAGAGCTTTTTCGCTAGACACTCTAAAGGTATACAAAGGGTTAACATTAATTTACATTTGTGCATTTTACAGCTAGGTTCTGGGTCTGTTTTTCAAGGCGAACTTAACCATATTTATTATAGGAATGGACGTTATTTTGATGATTCTTTCGCTTCGCTTAAGTGATTGATGCTCACTGTAGGTACACTTATGTTTGACGATGCTTTAGCTTTTTTGCGTTTCTCTATTTAATGAATATAGACCTTATTAGTGGTTTTACCTGAACTACATTATTAATTGTGTGGCAGAATGCAAGCTTAACTGGAAGTAACGACTCAGGCATAAGAAGATGAAATTATCGCACTCAGATTTCTATGTTTGTTACTGTGACATAGGCAACCGTGCGAAAATTATTTTATTGCGTTCCATTGGTTCACAATCCTTGACCTACGTATTAATTTATTCAGCCTATGTTACTGTCATTTATCTTTCCAAATAGTGAGGCTATTGTTCTAATGTAAGGGTTTGATTCGTGAATCGTGCAAAGTTGTATTAGTTTTTTCCACAAGATTTTTTTCAGCAGCAGCCTTGAATCTGGATTAATGCCTGTTTAATGACATTATACCCATTGTCATAAGGGGCCATCCATAAATTACGTCACACGTTAAGGGTGGCGGGGGTCAACGAAATGTGACATTGTGTGACAAAGGCATTATAAATCGAAATTTGTAATGTATACCAAAAACTTAAAAATATTAGGTACTAACTGATCTATATTTATAAGGCTTATGTAGGTTTAAGTCGTCGGCGAGTGCTGTATTTTAATTCAAATAAAAAGAAGAAAAACTGCTGTTTTAATTTAATTACTTCTAAATATAAAATTGTAAAATATGTGACGTCTCAGAGGGGGAAGGGCTTTCACAAGTGTGACCACCTGTGACAAGGACGTGGGGTTGAAGAACCATCAAATTTGCGTAACGTGATTTATGGAACATGTGATTTTGTGTCCTTTATACCTCTGTATACTGAGTACCCTTTTCTACCTACCTTTTTGCAAAATACAGGCGTGATGTTATTTTACTATAGGTAAATATCTGCTTATCTCTTTGCAGTATACATAATATGTATAAAACATCGCGTAATATAATTAATGCAAATAATCAATTAAGAATCTAATTGTAGAAGACTTTAGAATGGTTTAAAAAAACTAGTTTTGTATCTTAAATTATTTGAGTGTGAATATTAAGCTGTAGGTATTATACTTGCCATGAACTGGCATTTTATTATTTATTTTAAGTAAAAACAGTTTTGAAATTATACTTAAAACTGTAATTTTAAATTTATTTGGGTACAATAAATAGTGTTATTTATCATTACAAATAATATAATGTATGAAAAATACTAGCAAAAGTTTTCCTTTTCCGTGTTACTTGTTACCTTTTTTCTAAAAATTCATGAATATCGGTTCAGTAGAACGTTTAGCACTGAAAGCATACTTAGAAAGATGTAACATAACATGACATCACGTAAATTTTCCCCCAAAGTGTTATGCAGACGATAGTTTATTGATTTATTAATTTATTTTATTTATATAAGCTTTATTGTACACCAGAAAATACATAATGAAAATAAAATAAAATATTTTGTTTTTTTTGCCCATTGTATAAACATACAATGGCCGCCGCAGCCTTATCGCTTTCTGCGATCTCTTCCAGGCAACCTTGGATAGTTCTATCAATCTGCCTAGATTATTCCCAACTATTTTGGGGTCGGCTTCTAGTTTATCTGGATGCATCTGAACACCAGTATTTTACATGGAGCGACTGCCTATCTGACCTCCACAATCCAGTTAGGGGCCATCCATAAATTACGTCACACAAATTTTATGGTTCTATGGTTTTGGTCCTTGCCACATTTGGTCACACTTGTGTAACCCATTCCCGCTTGTGTGACGTCACATATTTTTCAATTTTGTACTTAGAAGTACGTAATCAAATGAAAACAACAGTTTTTCTATGTTTTTATTTTAATTAAAAATAATCTTTATTAAAATCAACATAAAGTCAAATACTCTGGTCACATAATGGTGATTGTAACAAGTGACGTCAAAAAAGCTTTTGATCCCCCCTGGCCCTTGTCACACAATGTCACATTTCGGTGACCTCCTCCCACCCCCTCAACGTGACATAATTTATGGATGGCCAATCACTGGGTAATACGATACCCACCCAAGTAAGACTGGTTGTCAGACTTTTGGGTATCTGACTACTCGTAGCGTCTGTCAAAGATGTACGAATGACAGCCGGTACCAATGGCTTAAAGGGAACCTAGTCGCAGGCTCGAACTCACTGGTGGGCCTAGCTAAAAATCACGCTGTCTCACCAGGCTTCCTGTCCGACAGAGATAGTATCAGTGATGAGCAGTTAGACGCTAGTCTACGCGCACAACGTTATTGAGTGAGATACAGGATCATTTATAGTAAAAAATTCGCGAAAAAGTTAAGAAAAGTCCTTTGGAAGATCGGGTTTTATGAAAAAACCAATGCATAAATCACAAAACCAAAACCAATAAAGTTTATTGAACTTTTCGATAATTGAACTTTGTCGGTACCGAATTTGTTTTGGAGATTTTAAACTTCTTTTATTACTTAAACACGCCCAAAGTTAAGTAAAATTAGCAAGAAAAACGAATCTTTGTTGGCTCCTAATTTTTTAATGGGTGTTTATTTTAGTATTCTGTTTCCGTACAGACAATATTAATTATGAGACAAAACGATAATTATCATATTTTACTTCCGATGTGCCATGTCAGACAGTGGAGTAAAACACTCCCGAAGATTGTATGCAAAAAATGTGGACTAGGTTCACCTTAAAGTCATTAAGGCATTAGGATAATTATTGCAATGAATCAACAAATCGATGTCCAACAGGATAATCAAGGTATGCTTCAACGTAAGAACATGCATCAAATGGTGTGGCCAGCAAAGCAGTTGGATTATAATTGTCAAAGGAAAGGGAGTTAAACAAGGTTGCCCTCTCTCCCCTCGCCTTTTTACACGCTTTAATATTTATTTTATTATTATTATTATATTATTAGCTTCACTTGTATGTTTGTTTCTTTGTAACCGACTCCTTTGGACGCTATTTTAACCCACTTTAAAAGGTCACATTTCATTGAAACTTTGTAAACTTATCGAGGACCAATGACTATTCAATAATTAAGGAAAAAAAATCACGTTTTTGTAGTTAGCAGAACTAAAAAATAGAAAATAAATAATAGTTTAAAAAAACTAAAAAACACGCTTTAAAAACCAAACTAAAAAAGGAGAAAATAATTTAATTCAATTAAAAAGCGTGGGGTGCTTTTTGAGGTATTTTTATAATCAATGAATGTCAAGCACCCCACGCTTTTTAATTGAATTAAATTATTTTCTCCTTTTTTAGTTTGGTTTTTAAAGCGTGTGTTTTAGTTTTTTAAACTATTATTTATTACATTGGTCTTCGGCGAAGTCCTTAGAATAGAACCCTTGAAGATACAACCCATTTAATCTAACTAGATTTGGTGCGTGAAATTTCATTTCCCCTGGTATTATCATTTGCGGACGATCTTATCCTCATTACAGATGATCTAGAAGGACTAGAGCGCATCTTATATCACATAAAACCCTCACTACATATCGCAGGCCTCCAAATAAACGAAACAAAAACAAAAATTCTAATTAGGGACCCCATAACATCACGGCAAACGACCAACGTGACCCTTAACGGAATAAGTACACCAATAGTGGACGAAATGAAATACCTAAGCACATACACAACACTCGCATTTAGAAAAAACATCACTATTACAAAACGATACCAATAGGCCACGAGAAACGCCAAATCAGTACTACCGTTCATACTAAACTCAAAGATGGACTGGAAGTTAACTAGACTTATTTACCGAAGGGTTATCGTGCCTTGTATATATGTCTTAAAAGTATCGACCCAAGGCGAACAGATCAAGACTCAGAAGATATGAAAACGAGTTATCATGAGAGACTTGATTAACGCCAGGAATAGACCAAGAATTTAGAAAATGCAGTATACATAATAATGTATAAGAAGTTGCGTAATATACTTAATGTTAATGCAAATAATCTATTATGAATCTAAATAATTCTAGAAGACTTTAGAATGGTTTTAAAAAAATTGTTTCGTATCTTAAATTGTTTAAGTGTGTTGTCACACTTAAATAATTTAAAATACTAAACGATTTTTTTTGCTAGCTATGGACTAGCATTTATTACTTATTTTAAGTAAAAACAGTTATTTGGGTACAGCAAATAGTGTTATTTATCATTGCAAATAATATAATGGATAAAAAATACTAGCAAAAGTTTTCCTTTTCCGAGTTACTTGATACTTTTTTTCTGAAAATTCATGAAAATCGGTTCAGTAGAACGTTTGGCACTGATAGCATACTTAGAAAGATGTACCATAACATAAAATTACGCCAATTTTACCCCAAAGTGTTAGGCATATGATAGGTTAATGATTCCATCAATCTGCCTAGCTTATTCCCAACTATGCTTTTTTTTTGGGTGGATAATCATCAAATAACTTCTCCCGCTCTGGGTGGAGCGGGAGGGCGTGTCAGACTTTTACTGACTAACACCCACCCGTGTTCCCTCAGTTGCCTGTGTGCCAGGGGCCGCGGTATCTCTTTCGAACAACCCGCACCCCTGCCAAGCAGCCGGCCTTTGCGGACCCCACCAGTTGTTGCTTACATCTTTTTGAGGCGCGTGTGGAACACAACGCGCCATCGACCCGGGCTTGGTCCTTGGCAGACAGCGAGCTACCCATACTCGCCGTCCACAAGCCCGTGCCTACTGTGGCCGGGAATCAGCCTGGGATTCCCGACGCCCAGGGCGTCTCCCGCGGCGACTACGGCCGTGAAGGCGCATATACTGCCTCTCCCTCACGTGCGCCGCCTCCCTCTTCGCGAGCATTACTGCTTCACAGAAGGAGGTGACGGCTAACCATTCACTCTCGCTCCGTACTATGGCCTGCACCAGGGCCGGACGCGAGAGATCGCCGCCGCCGATCGCCTCCACGAGGACACGGTGCTGCTCCGCCCAAGCCGGGCAGACCGCCACCGTATGCTCCACCATGTCCTCAGGGCGATCTTCGCAATGGAAACACCCGGGCGTTTCCTCCCGCCTTATGTGAAACAGGAACCTCCCGAAACAGCCGTGTCCGGTGAGGACCTGCGTCAGGCGGAAGGTGAGGACGCCATGCCGCCTGTCAAGCCACTCCTCAAAGAGGGGACTTACCGCCGCTATCGTGGCGTGCCCAATTCCCAACTATGCTAAACTAGTAATTCGGAGTCAAATAAACATATGTAAAAGAGTGAATTTCGTAAAAAGTGCAAATTACTCTTTCTATGTTGCTGCCGTCGTACTGTCTAACGGACCGTCAATTTTGTCTATTCTTCCGTCGACAAACCATTGCTTGTGCTAAGCCTGCAGAGGACTGGGTCGTTCATTAGCATTGCCATTCAACGTGGCAATGCTGCCAGTCTTCTGTGCACGTTTCCGGATGACAGTGATGTAGACAAGTACTTCAACGAAATAAATAAAATGTCGTTGTGCTTGAAAAAATATATATAAACAGTCATATATTTCTTGCAATCTAGTTTGAATGCCAGTGAGCTGGCAAAACTTGTTACGTTTACAAATGTGATTGTGATTGGCGACATAACAAAGAAGAGTGGTTTTTGGTTCTGATTTTATATACAAAATAATTAAAACTATATTTTGCAAGTTACGTTTAAGGCGGTGATTTCTTGAAATCGCTCAAATAGGTGGTTTTTTATCTCTTTAACCGTAAATAATTTTGAAAGAAAAAAAATATATGATATTTTGAAGTCATTTTTGCATAAAACATAATTAAACATACTTTAATGCATCGAAAAAGTCATCGAAGTCATCTCTTAATTATCTTTAAAACCAGTTTATCGCTTCAATAACAATTATAATTATAATTAAAAATATACCATAAAATTCCAAATGCCAAACTGCATCCAGTGATGGATTATTTATTATTATTTAGTTAATATCTAATTTTATACGATTTCATTTGCATTTTTACGACAATGCAATGCAATTATTCTAATTTATTACAAGAGATTTTAACCCGTATCGGATTGCAATAAGAAATATTATCGCTCATAAAGACAATATTTAAAGGTACATGTAGGGAGCGAACCTATTGCCATAATACAATAAACACAGGCATAATCATAATCATCTTATAATGTTCCCGCTGCTGGGACGCAGGCGTCCTTTATGATAGAGGAGTGGGCCATAAACCACCACGCGGGCCCAGTACGTGTTGGTGGATGTCAGTCACATCTTATAATTATTCATCTTCCTGGCTCGGTGTGCTGTGCTGGTGCTGCCGCTGCGGCTGCGGAAAATCTCAATCGGCGAGAGTATAACAACCTTATTGGTAATTATATTTTCGAGCCGTTTGGAGTTGAAACCCTCGGGCCGTGGGGTCCGATTGCCGATGCTCTCTATAAGGAAATCTCAAAATGGCTGGTTGACACTTCCCGTGACCCAAAGGCTGGTTTTTACCCTGGCCAGAGACAGCATTGCTATACAACGTGGTAATGCCGCCAGTCTCTTGGGTACATTACCAGTCGACAGCGATGCGGATGAGTTTTTCGACGCTTTGTTTTAGTTTATTCGTTTTAGTTAAGACCCATAGTATCCTCATCTCCCGTCTGAATGCTAAAGCACGACTGCCGCCCGCGCCCGCGCAGGGCACCTCTGAGCCTTTATCTCAAAATGGGGATATTCCTTGGCAAATGTTGATTAATTTACAATTGTGCTCTAGCGATTCTGTGGTACCTCTAACGATCTATTTTTCAGTGTATTTTGTTTTCCAAATAACGAAGCCGTTTAGTAGGAGTATGGAATAGAAGCCAAAATATTGCGTGTTGGAAAATATTTTTTTATAGCAAAAGTATTAACCATACAAAAAAAGTACCTTCGGCAAAATGATCTATATGAATCTATAGCAAAATCATATATTTTTCAAATCTTCAAGACAAGCCGTTAATGAGCAGTACGGTTCATAAAGTGACCGTGTTACGCTACAAAATGGGACTTAGGCCCTTAAGTTAGGTTATAGGCAATTTGTTATTTTTTTTTATTAATTCGAAAAATAAAAAAAAAACCCATATTTCTCTGACTTATTTTACAGTGTGTCGCCTATTGTGTTCTCAGTGTATTCACAGATCGGTGGGATTCCTTGATGTTGCGAAGGTAGATGCAGCTCCACGCTGAATTAAAAGTTTTTAATTGTAATCTGTATCTGTACCTACTAGAGGATAAGCAAAATTGTTACTATTATTTATTTATTTATTTAATACTTCACGCACAGAAATGTGCAGAGGCGGACTATCTCTATGTACTTTGTCCGAAATAAAAATAACCTATTCTATTCTATTAAACGGGCACAAATTTAGACAAGGGCTGATACTGAGAAATTGATGACCAAAAAACCAAGAAAAACCAGATCCCTGCGGGGTATTTGCGTAAAACACTAAACAGTACGAATGGCTTTAACTTAAACAGTTCAACAACATTGTGTTTTAAGCAAACGAATTTTCGAACATATAATAAAGCGATGGATCAGCAACATCCTACAAAATGATAAAACACAACACAAAATACAAAAATATTTATTTCATCGTAGACTTTGTGTCAGACATAAATTGAGGCAGCCCCAGTAAGTTACAGAAGTATTTGTGTCGGAGCTGTCTCGCTCTTCGTTTAAGTGGTAGCTTAACAATGTTTTTCACGGTTTAAAAGAAAATGAAAAATAATATAAAAATAAAATAATAATAAAACATTAATTTTGCAGCTCCCGGTGTGTGTGTGTATGAGTGGGTGTGTGTGTATGAGTGGGTGTGTGTGTATGAGTGTGTGTGAGTAGGTATGTGTGTGTCTGTGCATGTGTGTGTGTTAGTGTGTATTTGATTCAGATTGTTATTAACATAAATTTTTCACTATAATTGTACCAGCCTTTATGTATAATCCTTATCAGCCATTCTTGTAATAAACGCAGAAAAATATAACTAACCTGGGCCTGAATTCACTAACGTCAATCACACACGAAATCTGCTAATAAGTATCGCATTAATAATATCGACAAATTGTCTTGGAACATACAGAATATGATATTTCGATTCCTTACCGTTACATTGGTTTCTACAAAACACGATATTGACGTAGTTTGAACGTAGTAAGATTCCGCGGGGAATAATTATAACAATACAGAAATGGGGCCCTGCATTGCACTATAACGTACCTATTTAGTGGTAAGACATGGAAATATTATTATGTAATTAATTACTGATAACACTAATTCTGTTATCTTATTATGATTATGATTAAATGATACCTAGTCGTTACTTATATTAATCGTATTTAGTGTCCCTTTTGTTAAGTGAAGTGTGTCATTAATTAATATTGCGGTAAAATGAAACGACAGAGAGCTAATAATAAGGTAAAAATGTAACGAAGAAACTAGTGTTTAAAATTTTCTGACGTTTCTTGCAATTTGCAGCCAGTGTCAGATTGTACGTTGATTAAAATGGAATTAAATGAACTTACCGAGAGTCATATTGTTGATTTTATAGATTATAATTATGTAAATACATACTTGTTACAGTCGCGATTTATACACCGAGATTTTTTTGAATTTTTTCCCGCAGCAGAACAACTTGCCATAAAGAGTACATTCGAAGCATAGAGTAAAAGTAAAAAAAAAAAGTTTTTTTTTTGTTTTAAAATAATTAAATAAATACTCATCAAATCGAAAACGTGAGAATCAAAAGTAACACTAGAAGTAACTTGTAGGTACTGCTTGAATCACACGCGCACGCATAAATTAAATTAACATTTATGCGTGGTGATTTTTCACAATGGTTAATCTGCCATTTTTTGTTTCTAATATTTTATTTGTTTAAAAAACGATTGTATTACCAAGACAAAACCATTTAGCTGCGGGAAAACCACCATTAGAATTTCCCGGTGTATTGTAATCAACTTACAGCTTGACACTGACTTGCAAATTGAAGAACAAAATATGAATTTTGCGGGTCACCCTGGAGCTTAGGTACACCTTCAGTTATTCTAACTAATAATCTATCCTAAGGGCTGGGCTGGCTTTGCAGAAGGACCAAGGGTGCCAAGGGTGCCAGAGTAGTCTGGGGCCCTTGTGCTACTTGGTCCCTGGGGTGGTCACGGCATGCCATGTGTCCTGGTGCGCCGGACTGGTGGGGTCCGCAAAGGCCGATGCCTGCCAGGGGTGCGTGTTGTTCGAATGAGATACCGTCGCCCCTGGCACACAGGCAACTAAGGGAACACGGGTGGGTTTTAGTCAGTAAAAGTCTAACACGCCCTCCTGCTCCACCCAGAGCGGGAGAAGTTATTTGATGATTTCCCAACCTCAAAAGGGCTGGCTTTTACCAGCCAGAGACTAAGCTAACTTGCCAAACAACGTGGCAATACCGCTAGGGTATTGGGAACAGCGACAGCGATGCAGAGGAATTTTTCGACGCCATATCTTCGTCATCTGGCTAGTCTTTTCCCTACTATGTTGCGTCAGCTTCCAGTCTAACTGAGTGTAGCTGAATACGAGTAGGTACTTTACATGAAGCAACTGCCTTATACCCCCTATACTCCCCGACTTACGAATTGTAGGTCGTGACTTCGGACCCAGACAGGCGGTTAACTATGTGTACATAATTTCATCACCACTGCTCTCAAACGGTGAAGAAAAACATCGTGAGGAAACAGGCATGTCCTAGAACATGGGTCGGAAACCTCGCGAGCCACATGCGGCTCTTTGGATGTGAAGCTGCGGCTCTTTAGTTCCATACGCAAATATTTTTTATTTTCCCTTCACCTGGCGAGCTATCAAAAAAAAAATGGCGAGTTTACAAATGGCGTAGATTAGGCCATGCCCCTTTTCGGTCCCCTTGCGTTTAAACCCCGATTTTACGTAATTTTACATTGAAACCTATAATAACTGTGACTTGTTTCGTAATCTGTATATTTTTTTTTAATTTTGTCACTCTTTAAAAACTTAAAAAAATTACATTGTAATTTTTGACTCTTCCGACAAAAGGTTGCCGACCCCTGTCCTAGATCTAAACATTCGCCGACATGTGGCATTTCGTAGATGCCACATGTCGTCGAATATTTAGTTCCCGCCGACGAATGTTTAGAGCCGCATGGTGGATTACGGCCCACTCCCTCCCACAGAGGGGAGCCCCGTTACCCAACCATGGGAACGTTATAGGCTGATTATTATGCTATATGCTATGACTGCCTATCTGACCTCCACAAACCAGTTACAGAGTAACACGATACCCCTTGGTAAGACTGGTTGTCAGACTTTCGGGATTCTGATACCCCGTAACGACTGTCAAAGATCCACGAATGACAGCAGGGACCATCTTAAGGGGAACCTAGGCGCGGGCTCGAACTCACTAGTGGTCCTAGCTAAAAATCACGCTGTCTCACCAGGCTTCGTGTCTGACAGAGATAGTACCAGTGATGAGCAGTTTGACGCTAGTCTACACACAAAATGTTATTCAGTGAGATGCAGGATCATTTATAGTAAAAAATTCGCGAAAAAATTAAAAAAAGTCCTTTGGAAGATCGGGTTTTATGAAAAAACCAATGCATAAATCAATGACCAATAAAGTTTATTGAATTTTACGATAATTGAACTTTGTCGGTACTGACTTGGTTTCGGAGATTTTATACATCTTATACTTAAACACGCCCAAAGTTAGGTTAAATTAGCAAGAAAAACTAATCTTTGTTGGCTCCTAACTTTTCAATGGCTTTTTGATTTAGTATTCTGTTTCCGTACAGACAATATTAATAATGCGACAAAACGATATCATATTTTACTTTGGATGTGCCATATCAGACAGTGGAGTAAAACACTCCCGAAGTTTGTATGCAAAAAATGTAGACTTGGTTCACCTTTCTTAAGGTGAACCAAGTCTACCAGACACTAGAAGTTGCACTAATTTGTTCTTTCATTAAACGATATCATATTTTACTTTGGATGTGCCATGTCAGACAGTGGAGTAAAACACTCCCGAAGTTTGTATGCAAAAAATGTAGACTTGGTTCACCTTAAGACCAGACACTAGAAGTTGCACTAATTTGTTCTTTCATATAAATAAGGTGGTATGTGTAGATTACTGTATAACAGTACAAATCTATTTCTGTTTATTAATAAATAGTAGGTAACTATTATTGTGAAAGAATTTAGCCTTTTTCTAGTAGTCAATAACTCAAGATTATTTGTTGGCATGTCAATGGCATATAATTTGTGCAACCATGTTTAGTTTTTGATGTACATTGTCGAACAGTGGATTATACACTTCCGAAGTTTGAATGGGAAAGTGTGCACTTGTTCCACCTTAACGTGATTTTCTAGAATTAGTTACATTAGGTTATGGAACGTAAGTACTGTGAGACGCAGACTTCAGGAACTGCTCTATTGTTTCCTACTGGTTAAACATTATCCGCTCGTGATACAGTTATATACTAGTACGAGGGGATAGGGCGAATCAGTCCGAAGACAACCAAGCTATCTTTGCAATCTAGCATCTCACATTCTCCAACTGTTGTCTAAATTTTATTTTCGAAATTATTTTAAGCGATTCTTCTTTTTTGGCGTTTATTATTAAGTTACTCTGTATGGTTGTCTTTTATTCGTAAATATAGATTATTATGATAATTATGATTATTTCATTTAATTTCAATGAATTTCCTCTCATTTTACAGATCATGTCCACCTCAATCTACTGCCGGCTATTCGGGCAGGCTGTGACCCTCGGCCTGCACGCTGGCAATTCCGTCGTCCTGTTCCTCTCCATGCAGAATGAGGAAATTATGAGGGATGAAGACATCAGGAACATGACCTCGATGCAGAGTCGCTATTTGACTGTTTGGAATATTGTAAGTCATAAATATATCGCTAGGACACTTCGGTGCTGGTCAAAAAGAAAAAAAACGTCCAAGTGCGAGTCGATCTCGCACAGGAAGGGTTCCGTACTACAGGGCAAAAAACGCCGAAAAAAACACGTTTCTCGTTGACAGGAAAAGTTTTTATTCAGTGCGCAAACTTTAAGCATGAATTTAGCATACCATTCTAGATCCCCCACCGATGACAAAATAAAAACTGATGTTTCATAGAAAAGTGCAATACCTAAACGCTACAGCTGTTTTTTTTGTATAACCGATGAAAAATTTCTTCGCCGGGGCGTCTAGAATGATATGCTGAATTCATGGTTACAGTTTGCGTTCTGGATCAAAACATTTCCTGTAGAGATAGAAACCGCTTTATTTTGTTTTTATGTTTATTATTTGTTGTTAAAGCGGTAACAGAAATACACATTATGTAAAAATTTCAACTTTCAATCTATTACGGATCTTGAGATACAGCCTGCTGACAGACAGATGGGCAAACGGACAGCGGAGGTTTAGTAATAAGGTCCCGTTGGTTACTATAAAAGTTACAAAGCACGTTAAACGAAAACGAAGTAATAGCAGGCGATGCAATGCGACGAGGTGGGTATGGGGGGACAAGAAAATTTCCGTGGACAAGCCGTGCTATTCTGTAACCATCTCACCGGGCGAAGTGAGCGTGGAGTGAGCTGTCAGTGTCATCCCACTGATGCTAGGGATTGACCAAGCATTACATTTCGATCTCGATTATGATTGTATGCTAATTCTATAGATCATTTTATTACGATTTCAAAGCTAGTGTTTAAGTGTGCATCATACATTACATTACACTATACCGCACACTCGCGCCTCAGGCTATATAAGGACTAGTCTAGGAAAAATATACCGAAACAACATTGAGTTTCTGACTGAGTTTTTGTTTTGCTACTTTATTTGAAAAGCCTCCCAAAATTTAATGCATGATGCACACTTAAATACTAGGTTTTGAAATCGTAATAAAATGATCAATAGAATTAGCGTATTTAATCTCGATTCTGATTGTAAATGTAATGCTAGGGACGTCCTAGCATCAGGTGGAATGACACTGACAGCTCACTCCGCGCTCACTTCACCCAGTGAGATGGTTACAGAATAGCATAGCAGCCGTGTTATTCTGTAACCATCTCACCGAGTGAAGTGAACCGAGTAAGCGTGGAGTGAGCTGTCAGTGTCATCCCACTGATGCTAGGGATTGACCAAGCATTAAATTCACAATCATAATCTAGATTAAATCTCGTTTATGGTGACTAGTTCTTATATTGCGTGACGCGCTCGCGCCTCAGGCAATATAAGGACTAGTCCAGGAAAAAATAGACAGAAACAACATTGAGTTTCTGACTGAGTTTTTGTTTTGCTACTTTATTTGAAAAGCCTCCCAAAATGTAATGCATGATGCACACTTAAATACTAGGTTTTGAAATCGTAATAAAATGATCAATAGAATTAGCGTATTTAATCTCGATTCTGATTTTAAATGGAATGCTAGGGACGTCCTAGCATCAGGTGGAATGACACTGACAGGTCACTCCACGCTCACTTCACCCGGTGAGATGGTTACAGAATAGCATAGCAGCCGTGCTATTCTGTAACCATCTCACCGAGTGAAGTGAACCGAGTGAGCGTGGAGTGAGCCGTCAGTGTCATCCCACTGATTCTAGGGATTGACCAAGCATTACATTCACAATCATAATCTAGATTAAATCTCGATTATGGTGACTAGTTCTTATATTGCGTGACGTGCTCGCGCCTCAGGCAATATAAGGACTAGTTGAGGAAAAAATAGACAGAAACAACATTGAGTTTCTGACTGAGTTTTTGTTTTGCTATTTTATTTGAAAAACCTCCCAAAATGATGCACACTTAAATACTAGCTAACGAAATTGTAATAAAATGATCACTAGAATCAGCATATAAAATATTATTTAAATCTCGATTATGATTATAAATGTAATGCTTGGGCATCCCTAGCATCAGGTGGAGTGACATTGACAGCTCATTCCACACTCACTTCACCCGGTGAGATGGTTACTGAAATGAATAGCATACCAGGTCTCGGGCAAAAGCTAGTATTAAAATAATCCTTTATGTAGCATTGAAGAAACCAGGGTACAATAAAATTGTTTGCAACACGCAATGAGCAGGCCTTATGACCTATGATTCAAAGCATTTATTATAATTAAACCATTTACAGGGTCGTTTGAACCGTCAAGCAGAATTATGAAGCAAAAATATTAGAAATAAGATTAAATTACAAAATAAAATAAAATAGAGAATAATAAATTTCGTCGCATTGCACTAAAATAATACAACCATACAAAATCACAAAAAAAACACACGTAAAGTAACAAAACTGAATATTGAATAAAATAACATAATTTAAAAACTATTTTAAATTATAACAATTAAAAGAGAGAAAAATAAAAGTTAAACAAATAAAGTACGTAAGTTTAACTAAACTAAATTCAATAAAAAATATTTTGTATTAAAATACCGGCCAATTAGTACACATTCTGTGGAAAGTTCAAGTTTCCTCAGGCCTGTGATAAACGGACGAATGCCTTACTAATAGCCTTAACTAACGCCTTACTAATAGGGTCCATAGTAAATCCCGGTACGGAACCCTAAAAACTTCCTTTGCTGTAGCAGAACAATTCCAGGATAAAATAAAAAAAAGACATTTATTTGTTTCCAGGCGTTCCAGCTGTCATACTTTTCTCTAGCATTTGCTTGTGACTTCCTGACAGTGACAGGCAAAGACAACTTGATACCAAAGAGCATCAGGAGGTTCAGACAGACCTACTTCAATTCTATCGTATTCCCTGTGGCTGTGGTAAGTACGACCTCATTAATGATAATTTATACTAAATCTTGACTTGGCTTGCGAGGTCGTCGACATGTGGGATGTGGACTGAGCGACTATTGTGCCGATAGTCGTTACAGCCAATGGCTTGATAGCCAAGAGCCTCGACCAACACCTGAAGAGGCTCTCATTGGGCAGCTGGATCAAGGGCCTGATGCAAAGAGCGGTACTTCAAAGTTCCTCTCTCTGGAGCCCAGACCGCCAGTAGCTTGGACTCTGTTCCTACTATTTTTAAATGTACATACAGGAAAAGTTTTTATCCAGTATGCAAACTGTAACCCAGCATATCATTCTAGACCCCCAGCGCAGAAATTTGTCGTCGGTTATACAAAAAAAAACAGCTGTTCCATACATTTTGACCGGTTAGGTATTGCACTTTTCTATGAAACCGCAGATTTTTTTTTTTTGTAAAACCGACGAAAAATTTCTTCGCTGGGGGGTCTAGAATGGTATGCTGAATTTATAGTTAAAGTTTGTGCACTGAATAAAAACTTGTCCTGTAAATTTTTATGCCAGTATTTAAAAATGTATTTAATATTTCGTATTTCGTGAAATAAAGGATATACTAATATCTTTATGTACTAATATAATAACGAGGTAAAACTATACTCATAAATAATCTAGCACAAAGCTAACTTTTTTTGGGTAATCTTCCATTGTCTATTTATTACAATAGGTACCTATTTATAACATTTGACCTCTCATTTATAACAAAAACACTATACTTACCTAATACTTAGCTTAGCTTCCGTTCTTATGCTACGGTTACGTTGTCGCGTTGTCGCGAACTTCAAGTAGCGCCCTCTCTGTTGTACATCGAGACGTCAAGCTATTTATTTATTTATTTATTACAGACATAATTGTAGTTCATAATTTTACACTCATACATTCAAATTATAAACTATTTTAAATTCCAAACAGATAAAAACCCAAACTAAAATTGTGATTGATTAGAACAGCGACACATAAATGTTCAAAGCAAAATAAACTCTCGCACGTAGTGATTTTTCACAATGGTTAATCTGCCATTTTTTGTTTCTAATATTTTATTTGTTTATAAAACGATTGTATTACCAAGACAAAACCATTTCGCTGCGGGAAAACAAACATTTAAATTTCACGGTGTATTATACAGGGTGAAATTGAAAACATGCGACAAACCGTAATGGGAGATTGTACTCATCATTATGAACAACTTTTACTAAGGGACCAATGATGCAATCGCAAAAAAAAAAACAGCTGTTCCCTACATTTTGACGAGTTATGCGAACATAAATGTAGGGAACAGATGTTTTTTTTTTCGCGATTGCATCATTGGTCCCTTAGTAAAAGTTGTTCATAATGATGAGTACAATCTCCCATTTCGGTTTGTCGCATGTTTTCAATTTCAACCTGTAGATGTAACAAACACAAAGAAAAAAAAAAACATGAAAAAAAAACAAGAAAAAAAATTATAATAAGAAATCATGCGTGATTCCGAGACACACAGAATCCTAGCCAATTAATAATGATTACTACATTACGTAAACCATTCTTGACAACCAATCTGCTGAGCCTTACCCCATGTTTGGGTCGGCTTACAGTCTAACCGGATGCAGCTAAATGCCAGTATTCTACATGAAGCGACTGCCTATCTGACCTCTACAACCCAATTACTGACTTACAGACTGGTTGTCAGACTTTCGGGCTTCTGACGTCTCGTAACGCCTGTCAAAGTTGTACAAATGATAGCCGGGAAGCAAGTAAGGCAACAAAATCAATGACAATTTCACAAATCGTTTTTCATTTGTTTCAGATAATATTCACAATATTCTGGCCGATCTTCATATACGACAGGGAACTACTGTTCCCTGCATTCATAGACAAGATATTTTCGTTGAAATCTAACTTGGTTATGCATTTCTGTATCTTGCCTGCTGCGTTATGGGAACTAGTGTTCCTGCCGAGACCCGTTCAAAGGTCCCATCGCCTGAATATTGGGATTCTTGTGGTTTTATACGTCCTGTATAATTCTTTGTAAGTATCAAACACTATTATTCGTACAGATACGCTTTGTGCAAGTTGGAGCAGTGGAGATAATAACGTTCCCACTGCTGGAACACAGGCAACCTCTCATTGAAAGGGAGTAGGCTGGAATCCACCACGCGGGCCCAGTGCGGGTTGGTAGATGTCACATGTCTTCGAGTTTTGGTTCTTGGTTGCACATGCCGGTTTCCTCACGATGTTTTCCTTCACCGTTTTGAGAGTTGTGGTGATGAAATTATTAACACTAAGTAAAGCGAACGAACGACCTACAACTTAAAATCGCGGCCGTCACCACAGGGCCCCAAATCTGTATGGTTATAGTGATTCCCCGCAGAATCTTACTACGTTTAAACCACGTCAATATCGTGTCTTGTAGAAACTAATATAATGGTAAGAAATCAAAATGTCATATTCTGTATGTTCCAAGACAATTTGTCGATATTATTAATACCATATTAGCAGATGTCGTGTGTGATCTAAGGAATTGACGTGGTTTCGAAGTAAGGTATCCTTTTTTTTTTTGATGTTGGTAAATCATCAAATAACTTCTCCCGCTCTGGGTGGAGCAGGAGGGCGTGTCAGATTTTTACTGGCTAAAACCCACCAGTGTTCCTTCATTTGCCTGTGTGCCAGGGGCGGCGGTATCTCTTTCGAACAACCCGCAATATTCGACATAATACTTAGTTCGTTTTTTTTTTTTAATTCCAGAGACTTTTCAGATATTTCAAGTAACTTTTGTTTTTTTTTTACTATAGGAGTTTGACACCTGTCAAATTGGTATCTGGGTTTAAAAAACGAACTGTAGTTGGAACGCATTTAATTTCAACGTTTCTTTTTTTAATCATGTTTTTTTTATTATTTCAGTGTCCTACACACGTACAACGAACGCGGGTTATTTCCATACCCGATTTTCACAATGACCTACGGAACGATTTATTTCCCAATATTTATCATATCAGTATTTTTCTTA
Source organism: Antitype chi (assembly GCA_947359405.1). NCBI lineage: Eukaryota > Metazoa > Arthropoda > Insecta > Lepidoptera > Noctuidae > Antitype > Antitype chi. Next base: position 7,201,318 of record OX375835.1, on the reverse strand, counting down.
GGACTAGCCAGTTATTTATCTCAAGGGAAACTGTATTCTTTAATTTGGGGACAAGAAAAACCAAGAAATGCGGGTAAAGTTAAGTTTTCTTAAGTAATTTTAAAGGTATATGATTATAATGCTGTATACAGGGTCAAATTAAATTAGCTGGCGTAACTCCACAGACTTGATGGGTGCGATCTATGAACAAGATTAAAAACAAAAATGCTGATTTTTGTGTGAGGTCGTCGACCGCAGTCGGTGTATTCACTTGAAATATGAGTTTTTTTTTTTTGTAAACCTCACAAACGTAGCTTGTATCGATATCTTCACTAAATATTATAAAACGATATCCCCACCGCGTCTGTCTGTCTGTGTCTGTTCGCGATAAACTCAAAAGTTCTGAACGGATTTTTTTGCAATTTTCACCAATAAACAGAGTGATTCATGAGGAATTTTTAGGTGTATATGTATTATTTATTAAGGTTTTGTTTAAATTGGCTAACACGGGCGAAGCTGCTGGCATAAGCTAATAACACGATAAAAACTTATTTTCTGAAATCATACTTAAAGTAATAACACTACCAGCGGTCGTTGACCTCAGAAAAAAAAACATCAAATCTTTTTATACGCTTTATATTAGCTTCACTTGTATGTTTGTTTGTATGTTTGTTTGTTTGTATGTAACCGACTCCTTTGAACTGTCAAAATGAAACAGATTATGATTGATCGTGTTTTACGCAATTAGGGTGCTGGTTTCCTCTCGATTTTTTTACACGCTTTATATTAACTTCACTTGTATTTTTGTTTGTATGTAACCGACTCCTTAGAGCGCGATGTTGACCCACTTTAAACGGTCAGATTTCATTGAAACTTTGTAAACTTGTTGAGGACCGATGACAATTCAATAATTTAAAAAAAAATGAGAAAAAAAAAACGTTTATGTAGTTAGCAGAACTAAAAAATAGAAAATAAATAATAGTTTAAAAAACTAAAAAACACGCTTTAAAAACCAAACTAAAAAAGGAGAAAATAATTTAATTCAATTAAAAAGCGTGGGGTGCTTGACATTAATTGATTATAAAAATACCTCAAACAGCACCCCACGCTTTTTAATTGAATTAAATTATTTTCTCCTTTTTTAGTTTGGTTTTTAAAGCGTGTTTTTTAGTTTTTTAAACTATTATTTATTTATTTTATCTTGTTTAGGTATCGATACCCATCAGATCTGCAGTTTTGCTAGCTAATTTAATTTGAACCTATAGTTGAAATAATTAAATGAAAATATTATAGGGTATTCAAGACTGTCATCTGCGGGTCTTTGACAGTCATTACAGGTCGTCAGAAGCCCGAAAGTCTGACAACCAGTCTTACCAAGGGGTATCGTATTACCCAGTAACTGGGTTGTGAAGGTCTGATAGGCAGTCGCTTCATGTAAAATACTAGTATTCAGCTGCATCTGGTTAGACTGGAAGCTGACCCTAACATCGTCGGGAAAAGGCTAGGCAGTTGATAATGAGGGTATTCGAGACTTTTAATTCAGCCTGGACCCTTCAGCTTATTTCTCTTTCCGACATCAATTCAACGAGACACCGATTGCATGCAATTACCACGTTTTTGTAGCTCGTGTATCGTAAAAAAAAATATCTGGAGACATTGTTATACGAAAAACAAAAGATGCACAGTCTCGAAAAAAAGTAACACTCAAAACTGTCCCCAGATTAAACGTCAGTTATGATAAAACACATTCTTATGCAAATTCAACCTTACACGCATGACTTAAAGTTAGTAAAAGATGACTGTCAATACCATTGACACCTGCGCTCATTGCGCCCTATTTGTGCGGGCGTTTTTGAGACGCTGATTGTGTATCTTGGGTTGTATGTCTGGGGCACTGAAAAACTGTTATCTGTACAAGTGAAATTGTACACGAAACTTTCAGATTTATCTCATACTAGATTCTGCCTGTGTATGCCGAAAATAGGCTACTGTTTGACCTAGTGGTACGTACCACTAGGTCAAACAGTAGCCTATTTCCTTCCCCAGGATGCCATCCAGGGGCGTAGCTACCGCCGTATCTACCGTATCAATTATACGGGGCCCCCGGGCTACGGGGGGCCCCGTCGTGCGTAAGCAAAAATTCATCAAAACTTCCCAATTTTTTATTTTATTTCAGAAATGACAAAAGTCAAACAAAAGATAAGGACAAAAGGCAAGTAGAGTGTATATTTAATTTGAATTGTTTGTAAAAAATTGGAAAAAGTGACAGATAGATAATTAGGATGAATAAATATTTCTTTTAATTATATGCAAATATTTTTTTTTCCTTTGTACGAAATTTTTATCCTTCATAAGGGCCCCCAAACAAATTTTTATACGGGGCCCCGCCAAGGCACGCTACGCCACTGATGCCATCTATCTCCTTGCCAATTTTTTTCCAATTCCGTTCAGTGATAATGGCGTGAAAAGGTTTAATCATCATCTGTCTAGTCCTCTCCCAACTACGTAAGGGTTGGCTCCTAGTCTAACCGGATGCAGCTGAATACCTGTATTTTATATGGAGTGACTGCCTATCTAACTTTCACAACCTAATTAGGGGGCATCCATTAATTACGTGAGGCGTTTAGGGGTGGGAGGGGGTCGAGTCGAATCTCACCCAATCTCACGTGGGGGAGAGGGGGTGTCTTGTAAATATCACGTAATTTATATTTTTGCCCGCAAAGAAACAATGTAACGTTACGAGATAACTGGGTTAAATTATGTGAAACATGTTTTTCCACCCATATGGCAAAATCTTACAAAATAATATTTATCGCAGTTATGCGAACGCCACAAAGTAGCACAGTACTTCCTCGATGGTTAAACCGCCACCGCCCAGCCATGTCAGCCAAATGCAACGCATAAATCCAACGCAAATAAGCACAGATTAACATTTTTACACTAAACCCACGTATTTGAAATATCTCACGTGAGATTATGGGGAAGGGGGGAGGGTCGAGCCAAATCTCACGACATCTCACAAGAGCGGGGGTGGGGGTCGAAAAATCGCCAAAATTTACTCACGTACTTAATGGACGCCCCCTTACTGGGTAACACGACACCCCTTAATAAGACTGATAAAAAGAGGTACATTATATAATATTATTATAAATTATACCTATTGAATTTCATGGCTTTTATTTTTTTTGCGCGGAACTCAAATTCTTTTTTCTAAAATAAAGGTGATAAGTTACTCTTTATATCATCAGCTATCTGCCAGTCAAAGTCGGTCCAGCCGTGTCAAAGTACGAGACAAAAAAAAATTGTTACAAGTACCGAGTAAACTTTCTTGCATTTAGTAAATACAGTGGCGTAACTACAGGGTGGCAAGTCGGCAAAATGCCACGGGCCCCCAGCCGGAAGGGGCCCCCGGTCAGAGGAGAATCCCAACTCCCAACATATTATTAAACTCTTTCAAGTAAAAGTGTATAAATAAGTCTTATAAAATAAAAATTCTTCTTATTGTTCGTTCTGCTTCTTTATATTGGAGGGGGTGGGGGAGGCATCCGATGAATTTGCCACGGGCCTCGAACAGTATAGTTACGCCACTGAGTAAATAGCTATTATTTTGAAAATACATACTAGTTGTAGGTCGTGAGTTCGAACCCCGGATACTTTACTTTGTGTATTTGATTTCATCACCACTGCTCTCAAATCGGTGAAAGAAAATACTCGAAGAAATCGGCACATCAATTCGAAGACGTGACATCAAGCCTGCGTGGTGGATCATGGCCGACTCCCTCCCACAGAAGAGGCATGTGTCCTATATTATCGGCTGATTTATGTACGGTGTTTTTTTTTCAAGCTGTCCTTCGTAGGGTCAGCAAAAATAATACACCCAAGGTACAAATTCTAAAGGTATGGTAGGCAGAAGAAATGAAACACAAACGCATTTGCAAGTGATTCGAGAATAATAATAAAAACAATAACATTTATTTACTATTGGTTCTCAAAATTCACCATTAACTACTTTAGGTACATAGGTACAATGTTTTTTTTTGTATTTGAGTTCATAAACCAACAAAGCTCACGCGCAGTATCACCCAAAAACGTTAACCCACAGTTTCTGAACGAAAAACTGAGTCAAGAAATGAGAACCTCCTCCTCGTTTGAAGTCGGTTAAAAAAGAATTTTACTATTTTTATTTTTTTTCTTGTGTCACACAATTTTCGATCATACTGCGCAGACAAAATATGTTTTTTTTAATATATTCTGTTTTTTACATAGATATATTATTATGTTTTTTTTTTTTTAATATTTGTTACTCTTCATATGTTCAGGTAATGTGTAAAAATACTTAATTATTTCATTAACAAATTAATATTTTTGATAATATAAATCATCTCATAGAAAAACAAGACATACAAAAATTTTATTATTTTTATTTCTTTTTACTATTTATAATGATCTCAGATACCCATAAATTCGTAGGTACCGTTTTACAAAATAGAAACTCTTAGAAAAGAATTAAGAATTAATGAAAAAAATATTTTAATAATCGAACCAATTTTTGTAAAAAAAAATGCAGACACTCGTAACCGATTATTCCCATATACATCATGCTTGCTTTTTCCAAAATACTTTTTTTTTATTCTATCCTTTACGTGTCCAAATCTATATATTAGTTTTTTAGTGAAAATTTAGCAAAACATAGTACAAAAGTTTTAGAAATACCTACTAAAACTACCCAGCAAGTAAAACGTTTACCCTATATACTATCACTATCGCACTGACACTCAAACGCATATGTGCGAAAGAGAGGCAAGATTCTCCTCTCTTCACCCTTCGATTTGCACCAATCAAGTCTAAGTTTTGCTCGAAGTTATGGACACGGCGTAGTTTATGGATGGCTGCACACTTGCGACTCTTTGTTGCGATTATTTTGTTAAGATTTTATACAAGTTTCAAGAAGAAAAGACGTAACCGCATTGTTTCTATGCCTGACGAAGAACCCCAGTTCGGTCCCAAGATGTAGACGCTGAGCAACATTGCTCACAGTATTTGTAAAATTGAAATAAAAATTAAGTTGGATAGCTAACTTACGCCTAAATCATTAGAATATTGCCTTAGAGAGTGCGTTGGCAGTCTACAAAGATCTGAAACAACGGGAGTTGGGAGGACATCTTTAAAAATCTACAGTTACATTAAATTCAGCCTTTTTAGTCAAAGATGACGACAATACAACGTTAATATGAGATTATGGTTGTAGATGGTTTTCACAACCTTACTTGACAATGGATGATTATCAAAATATGTAGATATAAAACAGCCAAACTCCCATCTTTATTATCGCTCAAAAGTGATTAAAGAACTGCATGTTGCAGTTTTGCGACTTATCAAAAGAATGAATAACAAATGAGCCAGACATAATTACTCGAAAAGTCGCAAGTGTGTAGCACATAGTCTTCCAATAATTTTATTGATTTATTTTCAAAATAAATTCGTGATACATGGCCGGTCTCAAACAGTTAAATATCTGAATCAGGAAATTCAAGAAATTGCTGAAAATTGTTTTGTTGCAACATTTTTACTGTTTTATTTTACTGTTTAACCATGTTGTTAAGCGAAGGAAATAGGTTTTCAGCCAATTTTTTCAGTCTTAGTGCTCTAAAACGTTTTCTCCAATTTTTAGTTTTTTACTAATTTTATTTTGTAAACCTTCTTAGGAAATGTCCAATTGTAGTTGAAAGTTATGAAGAATATACCTACATAACAATATACTTTATCTGAAAAAAAAAACAGCTGGTGTTTTGTTCGTGTTTGCTAACATTTTTTAAGAGTTGCGGATTGTTTAACATTTTGAAGTATACATAATGAAGTAATGAACTGTTAAAACACGATACATATTACACAAGTTTTGGGATATTTTACAAAACAAAATATTTTTACAAAAAATATTAATTATACTGTAGTATAATTTTACAAATTGAACATTCCCGTATCGAAGCTAAACATAATGACTAAACAATCTAATCGTGTGCGCCTAGGTTTTTTACATTTTTTATTTATATCTTTGCGAAAAAAGAGTACACACTCTTTGAAAAACTGTATTGCATATACTAATAGTTGTGGAAGTATTTAAAATTAATTATTTCTACGTATATATCTGAGTTTTAATAGAAATTAAAATATGTCATGTTTGAAAATTAACATTTGAACCACCCGTATGTTTTTAGAACTATTATTATGTATGATCTCACTATTTAATTACACCTATTTTATCAGTATGTAATAGAAAATAATAAAAAAAGGAAACAAAAGGAAATTAAAAATAAATAAAACCAAACTAGACAATAACAGATTGCTTTATTTAACAAAAAATATATAATATATAGAAAGGAAAAAAACAACATTTTTCACATGATCTGTCAAGCATGCTAGGAGTCCATCTTGAAAAATTTGTTTCTTTTATTATATTTTTTTAATAGAATGTAAAATTAAAGATAACCCATCGAACCTTATGATATTTAATATAAAATACATATGATTAATAACTATTTACAAAATACAAGTTAAGATTTATACTTTTTTATTAACATTAATATAATCCAGTCTATAGTAAAGGCTATTCGACAAACTTAGCGTAATGTTAGAAAATTGATGGTTATTTTAATAATTCTAATTATTAGTAGCAGGCAATTTAAATTAAATTATAAATATACGTATAAAATCGCGTCAAGCTAAAATAAAAAAGGTAAAAAAATAATTTACGTATTAACGGATAAAAATACAACAGTTTATTATTATGCAAAATTGTGTTTTTTAATTTTTTTCTTGTTTCATTTTATTATGCAAAATGTGACGTAATTCCGAAGATGGCACCCAAGCAAAGATTATGAAAAAAATGAGATCAATTTACTCTACACGCGAGAAAATGAAAAAAATATAAATTGCCTGCTAAATATTACAAAAATGATTTTTGTCCGTGAAAATTTGATTACTCATTCCTGAAAGTTTCATTCTCATTTGATAATTTTGTTCAACGCACGACTGTTAATCGACTTAAAATTATTTTTAATTATGATTTGCATTTTTCCATCGCTTTAACATATTTGACATAAATATGTACTTTTTTATTTAATTAAAAACAACGAAAAAAAATACAAAAATGGGCAGTATCATGTATTCCTATATTACAACTTAAATCGACAATCTACAGAGGCGAAAAAAACATCATCAATAATAATAATAATCATTTGAAATAAATAACAAGTTACATTCTTTAAAAAAAAAACTGTTAAAATTAATAAAAAAAGAGTCCTATTTAAAATAAGTTTCGTTCGATTGAAACTGTGTGATCTTTAACTTGCTACACCTTTATAACTTTTTTATTTATTTCTTAATAAAAACTCTATTCCTATTATTATATCTTTATATAATAATTATTATTATTTCTTCATTCAGAGTTAGATACACTTTACGATAATTATATTACGATATTCCTTTGTATACAATACACAATCAAACATACATTATGTCTAATTATGTATTAAATAAACCACAAAAACGTGTGTAACGCTACATAATATATTTCTTGTTACGACAAAAATAATAAGAGATTTCCATAACAAATGAAAAAAAATCATATATTCTGAGATTAAATGTAAAACTAAACGCATTTAAACGTAACTAGAATCGAATTAAATAAACCTCCTTTTAATTATTGTACGTACATACTTTTAAGTAAATATTTTAACAGTCTCAAGGTACATACATACAATTATAAATATATTAACAAATGATTTAGATGCGTTTAGTTTTGCGTAGGAATTAATAAAAAAATAGCTGTCAAGCTGTCAAGAGTCTTTGAAAAGGTCTCAAAATGCCACCGTCCAGCTATATTGGGCAAAAATGAGATCGTTCTAACGCAACCTGATAGAAACCTGTGGGTTCAGACCTGAGGCAGGTGCAGACCTAGCCGTGCGTGTAGTCCAGTACACTGTCCAGTGAGAACAGCTCCTTGTAGAGCGCTGGGAACACGTGGTGCGGATGCGCCGCCTTGAAGCGACACAGTGCCTCGAGGTGCATCAGCGATAGTTCTCTGTATTTGAAAAATTGTTGATATTAATATTGCTACTCGCAACCGGCGTGTGGGTATGACCACATGTATGAACGTTAAGGAGGCAAAAGGAGTAAGTAAGGATCGTAACAGGTGGCATTATATAGTTTCTGACTACCCGCATGTGTTGATGTATGTTTGTAATATTATTAGTGTTATTTAAACAATGTGTTTTATCAGGATTCCACCTACTTAAATATTCTAAATCACATATCAATCGTTCTAGATCATCGTAACTATTTAGACGTATCGTATTGGATCGTAAGACATTGGCCTCAGATTAATAAATAAGTGTCTAGATGGTAACGAAAAACATTCTTTATAATATAACAGGTAGATTTTTAAGGTTTTTCGTCGTAAATTACTGCTTTTTCTACTTTTACTTAGTTTTTATGGATATTCATAAACATCTTGCTGCTACTGTGTCTACTAAAATGTCTACTGCCGCGGCAGAAAACACAGGCTGTTTTCTGTGCCTCCATGTCCCACCGTTGCGCGTGCTAAGTCCCCAATACCACGTACTCTGGGCGCTCTTAATGATCTCTTGTACACTAACTCAACAAACGATCTGTTTGCGGACGAATGGACGAAGATTTTATCGGCATGTCAGAAGTACTGTGAGAGGGATTTATGAAAGTGTTGTTATATTTTTATTTTCTCTCTTTTGTGCATGTTTTTTTTGTGCAAACTGTGTCTTTAATTTCTGTAATTACCAATCACAGAATTTATTTCTTTCTTTAATCAAACCGTTTTAATTAAACAACGAAAGAAATAAATAAATAAATGGGTGATGAAATAATGGTTTAGCCCTCGCCTTTCATACACGAGTTAGTCAGTTCAAACCCGGCAAGTAAAAAATAACTATTGAAACTAATATTTAGGTACTCTCTGAGTTTATTTTGGTTTTGGTTAACATCGGTGAAGAAAAACATCGTGAGGAAACCTGGAGTTATAGTTAATAAAAATCTGAAATCGCCAAACCGTCTTAAGCAAACGTAGTGATCAATGCTCGCGCCATCTCTGTATAAAAAGCCTACTGCTTTTGCTCTGCCATGGACCAATACTAGGCTGGTATTATTGTTTTACTGTATCTGCGATGTTTTTACCTAGATTCTTCAATACAAAATCACAGTTCAGTTACAAGTTCTAGATACAATACATACCTGAAGGTGGGTATCTTAGCCAGCAGCGTGTCTAGTACAGTGACGTCACCCTTGAGAGGCGCGTGGTTAGTCTCGATCTCGTGCCGCATCGCCGCCATCGACATGTTGAACAGGCACTGGATCTCGGGGTTGCCGCGGACACCGTGCCGTTCTGTGGATTGAAGGGAAGAAGGTTATTTATAGGCTTAATAATAATCTACAATTCTTAATACATCTGCATTGGTTAAATGGGTGAACAGCTTCAGAGATCAAACACGGCAAAATTTATGAACTTCATTTTGCATGCACACATTACAATTTACAAAATATATTGCTGTTCGCCCAATATTTGTTTTTTAATTTGTAACAACCGCAAATGTCAATAAAGATTCTTAAGGTAAGTTATTTGTAAGGCATATGTGTCTAATGTATTACATAATGTATTTGCTAGCTGTAAATGTATGATTCTTACCTGGCCACAATAGCACAAGGCTCTGGTAGAGCGCAAGTTCAGTCTCAGTCAGTTTGAGTCGCGCGATTGTCTTCGCCGCGTCAAATATACCCACCACTAGTGCCACGTCACGGGGATCACTGCAAGTTGATAAAATTATTTGATATAGGATGGTAAGGTCAAATCAAATAACAGACTGTCAGGTTATGAGAAAAAAAATCAAGGACTATGAAATACCAATTGCATTAAAGTAGAAATATTCATTTAAAACTCTTAAGTTAAATGTAAAATTCTGTACTTAAATGTAGTATATTTTTCACTACATTCATAAAAGTGTGTTTCAAGATTTCCAAGCCCAATTTTACTTGCCCAATTAAATGACAATTCTCAACTTAAATGAAAATTCCCAAATTAAATGAAACTTACCGTGCATGCACGCACTCCCTGATAGGCAGCACCACATCTCCATATAACACCTGGTCTCGGTTCACGTCGATCAACCGCGAAAGTCGGACGATGGCTAACTCGAACGAGCCTACAGCAAGAAATACATGATTTAGTGATAAATGGAATGATGATGATTATTTAATACTGCATCGACTATGATGTAGGATGAAAAAAAAAATTGACAAAAAGAATAAGTATGTCGATTTTTTGTTTTATAAATTAAATAAGAGTTATATAATTATCTATACCTACATACATATAATATATATATTTATAGTAAACCATAAACCATCGAAAAATACTAATAAAAAAAAATAAAAAAAAAACTATATTCCTAATTATTTTTCCTTTTGTATCCACACCTGGCCAAAGACTCTCTTAAAAATTGAGAGAAAAAAATCCTAATTCGATGATGAATGATCTATGGATACTATACTCACCAGACTTTAGAAGCAGTATTTGATCGTCTTGCGTTAGTTTCATGAATCCAGGTATAAGTTTCGCAAACTCAATGATATTCTGGATCATCCCAGTCAGTTTGTCTGCACAATCCAGCCACATCTCCTCGTATGTCATTGAACTATAGTACAGTTGCCTGGAAAACAAATTTAGAGTTAATTACACAACATAACATTAAATCTCATCCCAATGAGGGTGTTCATGAATATTCAAGCCACCAGTTGGCGCCACTTTGACAAGAGGTCTTCGAGTTCGCCAATGAAGTTAAAATATTTGATGTTATTCGTTTCATTCTTTCGTTCACCATTCAGTCTGTAGGCGCTTTGACACTTTTGACAGCTGCCCGGACCTGACGTCTCAGTGCTGCCAGATGGCACTAGATAGTGAACGTCATTTCAGAAAACTTTCCACCACTCTTCTTCCATAATTCTCTATTACTCGTCATCTCATTATCTCTCCCTTTCCAGCCATATCATCTTTCAAACAGTCTATACATAGTTTTTTTTTTATCTTCCCCCACTGTTATAGCCATTCAGGATCATCTGCGTAGCTTTTTACCAACTCGATTAGGGTCGGCTTCCAGTCTAATCAGATGCAGCTACAGTAGCACCAGTAGTTTACATGGAGTGACTGCCAATCTGACCTCAACAACCCAGTTATTCTGGTTACTTATCATAATATAACATTAAGGCTGGATTCTCTTAAGGGGTGGGCAGGGATGACGTTCATCTTCATTTCGCTAGTGTTGTTTAAGTCACATGTAATATGGAGCAAGTCTAATGCCATCAACCAGGTCCAGACTTCGAGCTGCTTCTGAGAAACCTGGTAATCGAAACCAGGACTAGATCAACAGTCTTTAGGACCAGAAGACTAACGAGAGAATAAAAAATTGAAGTGATAACCGGAAAATAGAAATCTAGAAATTAACTTTTTTATATCAACCCGTTGTGGCAGCAGCTGCTGCAGTTCGGGTTTCGATGCCTGGGTTGGGCAGTGTGTTTGGGGCAGTCTGTTAGAAAAGTTTAGGAACATTTTCACTTTGTTTTAAACAATGGGCTCGCCCCTATGGCATGCGAACTAAACTGTGTTATTTTAATAAAAAAAAAGAAGAATAGCAATGGCGCAAATAATAGTACCTTTTCTATAATTTAGTTTTATAACCCCATTTGACGTTAATTAAGCAAAAACTAGCGACGTAAATGAACGAAATGTTGGTAGGTATTAGAAAAGTTCACGAGAAGGTTTCAAAAACTATAATTCAAGTATCACAGTAACTGAAAAACCAGTTGCCTGCCATTTAAACCAGTTTACTCACTTGGAAACATCCTGTGGCTTTCTGAACATCTCATGTATGTACTCCAGCTTAGGGTTGGTATTCGCGTGTGCTTCGGCCAAACTCTTCACAAGGACCTTGCTGATATCGCCCTCCGCTGCAAAAGAAGAATAGGTTTAGCTACTCGCCGGTAGATGGCAGTGTCTTAAATTTAGTGCAAAGAGTTCTACCAACAAAAATTAAATAAATAAACATTTTCATGAAAATAATAGTGTAATTACTACAAATAATTATAGCAAGCAATCTTTAACTAAGTAACAAAATTATACAATTAAAAAGTATAACAATACAATATTTATGAACGAAGCAAACCAAAAAAAGATTTTTTTACTGACATTGACAATACCTATCAAATTAGAACTTGAAATTGAAAACGAATAATTATTTGGTTGAAATTGTAATGAAATTATAAAAAAATCACGGCTATGGAGCCATTAACTGCCTTTTTATTAGGCTCATGTTGTTGTTGTTTATGTTGGCGTAAGTATAATTTTGATATTAGCTAGTATGCTAAACTTTAGAGTCTAAAGTTTGATGGATGCACAGACTTATTGTGACCACGGGCCACTTGGACAAATGTTGAACTAATGGCGGGCGACCAGCACAAATTTAAAACATATAAATAGTCCCAGATTAAAATTTATATTATTTGTAAACCTCAGCAATATTTTTCCTTCAAATGTACGAGAGTATATTTTTGCTGGCGGGCCACTGGCGTATTGCCGGGGGGCCACATGCGGCCCGCGGGCCACGGTCTGTGTATCCCTGCTTTAGACCTCCCAAAAGACAGCAAAATCTATAATTTAGTATGTGGAACAAACTTGTAAGATGTGATAAAGAAACCCTTTCATATGCATAAACAATACTTAAGTCTTCAGTTTTATAAATAATTCCTTGCAAGAGACCAAATATACTCTTTCAGCCATAATATATCAACTGCACGCCAGTAACACATGCGCTGCAAAAACCGTCCTTATTATTACAGTTTACTATAAACCCGCACTGGCCCACTCCCTGTTACAGAGAGCACGCCTGTGTTCCAGCAGTGGGAATATTACAGACTGATAATACTACAGTATAGATGTCATATCTCACGAAGACGGTTTGGTTATAATGGTGTAAACACGTTGTTTCTGTGTTCGCCAACGCAGCTTGAACAATACTGAGTGCTCCGTAAGCACACAGAAACACTATGTGCGTGCATCGGACACACTATTAAGATCAGCACGCTTTCGGCAGATAAAACATCATTAGGGTCAAATTAAACTAAACTTGGACTCAAAATCGTATTCAGTAACTTGACAGTTCGAAGAAAAATAATTTTACCATATTAAAAACTAATAGTATTGGGGTAGTGAACGATTTTGCTTATAGAACGAATGATAAAAATGGTTTAATTTTAATTTCGTTATAAAACTTTCAAAATTTGTTTGTAGCATGTGGAATTTATGAATATATAACAAATTCTACTATTTTTAATATTGCATATCATGTTTTTAAGACAAGTTATTGAATTTAAAATATATATTTTGCATGTAAATACGTTATTTCAGTTCATTCAATTTCATTCATTTTTACACCACATCACTATCTGTTTTTTTTTTTCGTAATCTGGTAACCCTTCAACTGAGTGAAGTAGTTAGCTAAACTTTTCTTTTATGTTATAACCATCACGTCTGCGGAGTTCCGCTAGCTAATTTAATTTGCCTGCATCATTAGTCTAGTGATCACAAGCGCTATTGCTGAACATGAGGTCCTGGGATCGATTCCCGGATCATTATTATCATTTATTAATATTATTATTATTTATTCATATAACAATTCGCATTGTGTCTGAAATATTTTGTACATTAATTAACATAATAGATATAAGTAGCTAAAAATAATAATTATGAATTTCAAACAGTGGTTTCACCAAAAAATCTATTTTCTATAATGTATAAAATCTAATAATATTGCATATATTTAATGTCATAAACTAACTGTCACTAACTAACTAAATTGTAATATGGAATATCAAAAAAAACACTCCCCAGTCCGTGCTGCTGCCCGGAGTCTGGTTTTGCTCCCTGTTACATGGGAGTTGAACATAACTGGCAAAATGTGGGTGTACCTACTATAATTTCACCTCTGCCTAACCCTACGGGGAGTACAGGCGTGATGTCAAGTTACGTTTGGTTCCAGATGGATACAAAATAGCGTGCAATAATTAGCTAATACAACACCTAATTATATCGCTGTCTATCCAACCATAGCGCCATTTCTAATATTTTATTTCTAATTATTAGCCGCTTGTGTATTGCCGTTATGTTTGTCTCTGCCGTTACCAATGATAATATTAAAAGATCAGAATACGAACCGATATGGGTTGGATGAACAATACAGAACTGATGGGCGCGTCAATAATGTGAGTTAAATTTTTATTTACTTCGTAATAATAGCCTATGTCCTTTTCCATATCCCAGACTATATCTATGCCAAATTTCAAGACGATTGATTCATTAGTTTAGACGTGAAAGCGTAACAGACAGAGTTACTTTTGCATTTAAAATATTATAGTGCGGATCAACTTATGTCATTGACAGAAAATAGTCGGAAACCACCAACCCGCAATGGTAAAGCGTGGTGCACAATACTCGTCCCTTCTCTGTTTAAGAAGAGGCCTTTGACTGGCATGACATGTCTGCTCAACAACGTAAATAACACAATGAATATTGTTGAACTGTCAAAATGAAACAGATTATGATTAATCGTGTGTTACGCAATTAGGGTGTTGTAGACCAAGAGGCGTCTTATATTCAGCAGTGAGTTAAGATTGATGACGTAATAAGAAAATCCAGAAAATTCTCTTAGCTTAAATTAGGCATTGACATGATAGGCATCTGCCTAACTTTTTCTGAACTATTTTGGGATCTGCTTGAGTTTAAAGGGATGCAGCTGAGTTCCAGTATTTTACATGGAGTTGGGAACCATGAACCCTCTCGGTAATATTAGTTGTCAGACATTCAGGCTAGAACAATATTTTTTTATTTAATTTATTTTCAGCTAAGAAGCAGCCTCCGAATCTTCCCATTTAATGGCTTCAATAGTGCTATTCCTGGTGCATGCTTCACTGATCCTCGGTTTAACTTACTGTGGGACAATAACGATATAAATATTGAAAAACGAAACAACCCTCGGTGACTTGAAACTGTGGTGGAATATAATTTAAAAATTTCCATTTGCCTTTTATTTAATGTACATAGGTTTGTAAATAGACTGTCTGAAAGATCAAGTAGCAGCAATACTTGTAAAACTAAGAGGGTTTTTTGATGCGATTTCAACCTTCAAGGATAAATTTGACGTGTCTCATGTGCTTGACATAAGTCAAGGGTATTTTCTATGAGATCCTTACAACGAAAGTTATCGTCTGATCGGCTTGTAATTGCCAGTAAATACCGTTCAAACTGGAATTCAGAATTAATATTTGGCAGAAATATGCAAGGTTGTGTTTCCCCAATTGTAGCTATACTATGTTCTATTTTATGGCTTATTGATCAAATTTCTACGTCAGTATTTCACTTTTCCTATATATAAAAAGACATTATTCGAAACAAATTTAGGTACACAACTCAAAAATACAAAAAAGAAACTGAAAAAGAAATACTACATACGAAAAAATAATAAAAAAACTGGCAAAATAATCGGGTAGCGTAACCAAAATCATCCAACATCATCCACTTACAAGGCAAATCATCGCTCGAACTATGGCTGGACCCCTGATGTCTTCTGTTCGACACAGCATTAGGATTCACCATCCCCATCCCAGACATATTCATGTTTAGCGGGTCCATCAACCTTCCATGCCCGCTGCTGGACGTCAGGTCATCCGGGCTCAAATCTTCGCTCGTCAGAGACACAGAACTTTGCCCGCTCACCAGCACAGAATTCTGGATGTCCATGGGACTATGTTGGATGTTTGATGGACTATGCAAGAATGTTGTAGAATCAACATAACTGGCAACAAGATTATCAACTCCCATTGATGTTTCTGGCTTAATTTCTTGCTTAATATTTATGACCCCGCTTGAAATTGAGGCTGGAGATTGGATCCTGTCTTGGTCATAGCGATCGAATTCTTGTATTCGTGTCCTTGGGAGCTCGTTTATGGATGACTGCCGCATGGACGTTGTGGATGTTGTGGCTGTTGAGGTAGATGTTGAGCCGGATGCTCGGACTATTGTTGTCCCTTTTTGTTGATCGTCTATAGGTAAGTTTGGTGTTAGTAGGTGATACTAACAATACTACTGTTAAAGTTATTTGATCAGTTAAATTCTTAGACTAATGTATCATGAAACAATCTAGAGTGACTTCAGAATAGGGTTTTATTTTCATGGTTACTTCGCCGACGGAATAAATGCATCCATACTTGAAAATATGTTTTCATGTGATATTTTCCGAAGCCTTTTGCCTTGGACTTGCCTGATAGTAACTGGCACATAGTAGTGGAAGATACCTGGCATGGTAGCCGTCTTCAAAGTCGTCGCCGTGCAATGAAACCCGCGTGATTGGAACAAACGTTATTTTTGCAGGGGAAGATAAAAACCTGTCTGAAAAGAATGGCTGTCATTGACGATCTCCGAGGGTCATTATCGACGATAGGAAGGCAGGCTATCTTAGACCTGTGCGTGTTTGTTCTAAATATGCATTTCGAGGTTTTCTACAAAAAAAAAAATATTTACAAGGTTTTCACAGCACGGCAACGAGGTACTTCCACAGGAACCCTTTTCTAGCTTTAACTAGAAAAAAAAGCCAACAGTGTACATACCATGACTGATGAAGTCGGGATCCAGGAACCCTCCAGTCTGTTTTGGCTCGTAAGCTGTGGTGGAGTCGACGTAGTCTGCTGACACATCGTAGGGTTGTTGCTGAGGTGGCTGCGGCTGGATCCCGCCCATGTTGGATGGAAGAGCTGGACCCGCGTTGTTGTACCCATATGAGGACAGCGGGGATCCGTAGCCGGGGTAGCTGTGGATGTTACAATTGGATGGTTAAGTTTGTATGTTTTAATTTTGAAGTTGATTGGCTGTTGGTATACTGTATTTACTCTTGGATTTAAGTTATAAAGCCTATGTCCAGCAGTGAACGTCTATCGTCTATCTAAGTTAAAATAGATTAACTAATGCAAAAAAAAATCGTTATAGATTAAATAATTTATTTTCCAAATTGGTTAACGTTTAATAATTGGAAAATGGGCTCACTTAAGTGAGTTTTTCCTCAAGTCATGTTTTCTCTTTGAATGTAAATTAGTTTCTCATTAAAAACAGAAGCAGTAATGTATTTAACTTCCTAGAATGTTAACAGTCGACTTGCATACCAACGACAGCTGCAGTTCGGATTAAAAGAATGACAAAAACCACATCAAATTGCTATCAAGCAACAAGCTATCAATTATGATGAGTAATTGAAGTATCCCAGTTCACAGCAAAAACTGTCGCTTTAAGAATTTTTCCCTCATTCCTTAACAACTATTTACTGTTAAATCCAATGAAAAACAAATCGTAAATCTATTAGCAGACATCTCAGACGCGCAATAATAAAAACAACGCCATCTATCATTCTTAATGAGAAACGCTTAGTACCGCTACTCGATACTAGGTGGCAGTATTTACAGTTTACCGTTAAGCGCCATTCAACTTCGTCACGACAGTAAACCGTTGGTCGCTTACAATAATGACAGCGTCTGATGCACCGCTGACACAAATTGAAGTCCGTGCAGTAATGAATTACAACGGTGACGGTAAACTAGAAAGCTCGGAGTTCTAACGAATCATAGTTTTGTCGTTTGACTGCCAACCATTATGCATTTTATTGCCAAGTTGCATGAATAACATATTGTATTGAACGTTTGGCATAAGATGTGGAACGTAATTCATTATAGTCTTGAAGGGCAGTCTTTGCAACTTTAACATACCACATTCCATAAATAGACAGATAAAAAATAAAGATTTTATCAAAACAACCGTTTTTCAATATAATTTTCGTATTTCGGAAACTATTTCTAGGAATTACTTTAGGTTCAAAATTGCAATGGGGTGCCCACATTAGAGCTCTTTCAAGTAGATTAAAATCAGCTGCTTACGCAGTAAGAAAAATAAGGCAGTTGACTGATGTAGCCCTTTGTATTTACTCCGTGAAGTAGCCACAGCTAGGTTAATATACTTTGCTCATTTCTACAGTAGGTATTATGTTTTATGGCGTGCTGCTGTGGGGATCGTTAGCTGACGCAGATCCAATTGTCATTTTAGGGTTTATGTGAAATAAAATATTTTGATTTTGAATGAAATAATGTAACTACCCCTCAAAATTGAACAAATTACGAGGGGAAAAGCGCTAAAGCATTTTCTTTGTTTAACTTTTCGATAATAGATGGCGTTACTTACCCATTATAATGACCATGGAATTGGTCGCTTGAGCTCGGCGTCTGTTGCTGGGCGTCGTATACCGAATCAGGCGCTGTATCCTGCGCTCTCATCTGTGCACGATGGAACCGCACCTCATCCTCCACCTTCTCACGTTGCTTTTTCGACATACGTCCGAACTTCACAGCTGAAAACGAAGAATTAAATTTTTAGCTTAGTTTCGCCACTCACCACCACAAGCGCTCGCGTCGCGCACGAAAAACTAATGACACAAATGACATAACAGGGAATCCGATATTCGCATCGTTCCCATGCCTCTTAGTATTCACACGATGAAAAAAACGCAGCTAAAATCGGCGAGCCTAACAATACAATGCAATTATGTTCTCAATGACACCTAGCTTCATCGCTTAGTTACTCAATACCTGCACACATAGTTCGGTGTAGTGTGCGAAACACGAACGAAACGCGTTCGTTTGATAGTATGCGTGAACAAACGGGTGTTGATTGGTTGTGTGTGTAGGGTGCGCGTTCGTGTGTGTCCGGGACACTTCGGCCGTTGGCACACTGCCTAGTAGAACAACGAACTCGCGAACTCTGACGTATGTATGTATAGTACGTGCAAGTGACGTATTCTTGCTACGTAACTCGGCGCGATCCCGTTGGGCGGCAACGCGACCGATTTGAATTACGAACGCGGTTCGAACTTCGAATCCTCAGGAGGTGCCTTTTTAATTTCGTTGCTTAAATTATTTTCAAGGAATAGAGTTTTTGTGTTTAGAATTCGTCTACGAATTTTCTTTGTTAGAAGTTCGATGACTTTTACCCACCCAGTTAAGCTTGACCTGTCTTTCTAAGCATAGTATATGTCCAGACAGGTCTTGTGTTTTAGTTATTTTTTCTACACGTATTTAGGAACAGTCGGTCTATAGTTTGTCGTCCCAGATTTTTGTAGAAACAATTAAATTGGTAACAATAGTTGTTTGTTCACTAAAAACAAAGAAAAGTCTTTGAACTGTATGTGTGTCGAAAAATATTTATTTTTGGTCTTAAATCAATAGTTGAGGCTCGGCGGGGTATGCGGAAGGATTGAGAACATGTTTTGCTAGCTTTGATGATATCATAGCTACATTGCAAATAGAAACTTAGTTGGATAGAAATATGATTTAAGATTACAAACTAACACCAAATGCCGGAGATAAGACTCTTAAATCCAGCCAAGCCTACAACGAGCACAACTTTAAATATTTTCCTTTACTTTCCTGACGCGGTCTCTCGCAAAAATTAATAAATTTAAAAAAAAATGTCACGCATTTTTTCCGCCCAGCAAAAAAAGTTTGGAAAAAACGCATGCAAACGTAACATCTACCTAACATTATAAAATAATAATGTACTAGTAAATGTACTACTATCTTGAATTAGTGCATGTTACATAAAGCCGTCCTGTGTGTGTATGCGCGTTGTGTTCGCGTAAGAAGCTGTGTTTGTGTGTGTCGCCTGTAAAAACTTGGATATGTTTATGTTACGCTTCATGACTGCTATATTGTGCAATGTGTAGGGTTGGGGTTTGTCGATGGTTTTGGATTGTCGATGATTTTATTCATGAAACGTTTTCAAATGGTTCAAGACTTCAATAACAGTTATTGATGCTCATTTTAAAAGTCCCATGTTCTGTTAAAAAATAAACCTAGACAACAATTGTAATTTATTTATCGTTGTGCATATTTAATACTACAATGTTTTTGAGTTATGTTACCAGTGCAATTAATGTGTTAATTAAGAGACACATTTCGTATTCTCTCTTAGTCTTTGAAGTAGCATTATTTGGCCCCTCTCTTTCAATATAACTCAACATTTTCTAACGTAATTATAATATTCTATCACTAACCGACAATTTATCGACATAACTACCGCGTATCGACATCTTCGCATCTAGCCAGTAACCAGTCATTGCGCAACAAGTCGTATGCGCACGCGTCGCCGGTATCGCGTTATGTATGATCTATGATCTACAACGTGACATGTTATGCAGAAGTAGCCGTGTAGGTAGACAAAGAGAGATGGGAATGAGAACTAACGTGGTATGATATATTCGAAGAGGACACAAAATGCCGCGATTAAAGTAGCCACTTTAATCGCGGCATTTTCGGCTCTCATTTTATAATAATTTGACAAGGCGGATCATTGATAAGAAGAAGAAGAACTAAGCCCTCGTTTTTGAAACTTTTGATTTAGTATCTCGCTTGTGTTAGAAAGCTATTCCAGTCAGCAAGGTTGATAGCTGAGTGTGTAGAAAGCTCTTGACGTAGATACTTAAACATTGTAGAGGTTTATAAAACGCTTCTAATTGCATTGGATTGTTTGGATTTCCTGAAATAATTGCTAAAAATGACAGTTTTATTAAATTAACCGATCAGTAGCCTTAATAAGATTTGACATTAGAAATGACTAAAAATATGACTAATCCTTATTTGGTCAGAGACTTAATCACAATTTAAGAAACTGAGACCATTTTAATTTATCGATGTCTACCATTTTTCTTCGACTATCGATAAAACCTCAAACCTATCGATAACCACTATCTGATCGTTACAAGTATTGCGCAAGTACTCGTCACTACACGCGTCGGCGACGTCTTGCTATGTGAGCTCACGCGATTTGGCGTGACATATCGTCTGTATTATTATGTATGTCTCTGTGTTGAGAATATATTTATTTTTTTGTAATGGAGGGCGTTGTTAGCACGAATGCTGTGATTGTGGGTGGTGTAGGATTTATTGAAAAGGGCTGTGTCTATATTGTAGCTACACGGAATACGGACTTCACCCTGTAGATTCAAGCTGTCCAGCAGTTTTTGGGGTTGGATTTTGATGTCAATAAAAAAAACCTGATAATAAATTGGTTTTATTCTTGTATACTAATCAATTATTGTGTTTTACAATGGTTTGAACAACTACTAAAAAAAATATGTTAAAAAAAGTTTGGTAAAATCGATAACAGATGGCGCTAGTAGTACCCGAATGCTTAGTTTATTTTTTTACTTGGCATGGTTTTCAAGCTTGTGACAAGTGTCAGTATTACTTTTTGAAGGAGAAATATACTCTTTTCTGTATAGCAAGAAGGATTTATTCGATTATCTTGCAATTGTCTCAATTTCGTTGTTACTTGAATTATACAATTTTTATTTTTTTGTTCAATCTAGTCCATAGTCATAAGTACTAGATTTAGTATTTTTAAGTCTATCTAGTCTAGTAAGAAATTTAAGGAAATATCACAAATAAATACCTAACTACTTACCTACTCTCGGCTACTGTATAGATCTACTCACATATTTAGTAGTAATTTTATCATAAATATTATCTGTTAATAGGGAAATCTTATCATTATTAAGATATTACGAATCTAGAGGTTTTGTTTAAAAATAACCTCATGTGAATGTGTGTGAAAATTACGCATACAAACGCTCATGGTAACTATTAATATGAAAATCTATGCCCAGCAGTGGCCTTGGGCTACCAAAAATTTGCCCAGCTCTAGGATAAAGAGTTATGAGCAAAAGAATTAATCCTCAAAAGTGGTTTTAAATTAAACATATTTTGCCCAGCCGTGAGACTCAACAAAATAATTAAAAGTAACTCTTGGACTCATTGTTACATCACCATTTTCTCACTATAAACTTGCTTTGAGTACTTATGTAGTATACACAGAGCGTTATCAGTAACTGATAAGAGGTCGATGACCCAACGCTCGCTTCCTCGTCGCTCGACACGTGGTTTTGAGGTGAATTCGAATTCTTTTCTTTATTTTATTGTGATTTGAATTTGGAATTATTGTTATTGGAATAATAATAGCGTTTTGTTCTTTTGTGTAAGTGTGTGTGTTTGTAAATTGTGTGCTTATGTAAACTTATGTTGTAAAGGTGCAGGTAAACATTTTTTTTTTGCGATTTATTCGATTTTTTTTCTCTCTATTTTATGCTTATATCTAGACTAGTTTACGTTACTGAGAACGGATTTAGCACTCTATTCCGACGGCACTAAGGTGTAATTTTTTTTAAAGAAAAATAACTAAATTAAGTTAGCACTCGAATCAGAACGGTTATGATTATAATGATTTATAATTGCATTGCATTTTACCTAAAATAAATAAACTGAATTCGATATTTTTTTTTTTGCAACAGCAATTTTATGAAAAATCTAATACTTGCAGGTTTTCATAAAATTGCTTCCTATGTCCTATGATCCTTTCAAATTCTAATTAGTTATTTAAAGCAAAACAAAATTGTTTTCTTGTTCGATAGAAAAAGCTACCCACTAGCGGCCTAAGCTAAGTATAAGGCTTTTAAACCTTTTGCTTACTATATTATAGTTTTCTGTATGTACTCAATAAAACTAGCTGTAATACTGGGGACAATGAACGTTATTCCCTTAATATTTTTTTTAGAATAAAAATATATTTAAAAAGAAGCAATCAAGCTACTCACCATCGCGACTCATGCCAAGCTTCAAACACTTCTGTAACCGACAGTACTGGCACCGGTTCCTGTTGACTCGGTCCACCACACATGCCTTGTTCCGAGGACACTGGTAGTTCACCACTGGAAGAGAGCACAGGGTTAGTATCGATACCTGACATCAAAACAATCGAGAAATAGTATCGAGTGACGGACCATAGACTGGACTGAGCATTAGCCTCACAAAAGTGTCATTCTTTAGAAAGAGACAAACTAATTGTACGGCCAATACCTATAACTTTTTTGCAAACGTAAAAGAAAATGAAATTTTATCAAATTCAATAGTCTATTCAAAATCAGAATTCTAGAAAGAGACAACTACTGAACTGAATATGGAACGCTCAGTCCATTCTTCTATGTCTTTAGGTAGGAGACGTTTGACAAGTGTCAGGCGAAAGCGTCAGAGGGGGCGGCGCGCGAAATTCAAATTTTCTTACGTTTTTTTTTTTTTTAATGAGCTTGTCAGTGTAAGGTTGTATGTTGATCCAAATATGATTCGTGACCGTATCAAATATGTTATTTATAGAATCATAATCATTAAATGATTAATGCAACTCTCTGATCAACATACCTAGAACCTGGCAAATTTCAAAAACGTAAGAAGGTATGAATTTAACAGTGTACCTTAGCGCATCCCATTTAATTAAAGGCATAATCAGTCGTTCAAAATGAAATCTTCGGTCCGAGATTTAGGTGATTTTGAAAGACTGACGGGTAATTGCGTGACACACTAACAGTAGCATTGGGTTTCATTTTGACAGTTCAACAAAATTCATAAATCATTCAGATTTTGGTAGAAAATGTTGTGTTACGCAACTTATTGATTAAAATAAGGTTATTCATGCATGTTACGAATTAGTTCAACAGTAAGAAAGTTGGAATGGCAATCTATAGGTCAAAAGAGTATAAGTTCAAATCTTACCTCTGAGATCTATGGGGATGAATCCACCTTAAGAAGGCATTGATTTCGTCTAAATAAAAAAATCCAAACATATTTTTCTGTCTGTTCCTCAAACATATATCTGTCTCCCTTTTTTGTATACTAAAACTCTCTCTGTCCCTTACACATCTTGCTTTAATATTTTTATTTAAAAGTCAAAAGATGCGTTACCTTTTTGCAAGCCATGCCATAAGTTAACTGGTAAGTCTGCTTACCCCTAAGAAAGAAACCAATGCCCTTACTGTTGATAACTCTCCTTCGTTTAATACATAATAATTGTGATAAGAAATATTACTGCAAAGCTTACATGCTGATAAGAAAAAGTATGTAAGTATTGTGTAATTTTCTTTTTTTTTACATTACAAGTTCCTAGCGGAATGAGGTCCTAGGCGATTGAGGCTCAAACATACTGCGATCACAGATTATAAAAGAAGCACAGATGAAGAGGGAACAGCCCCTTTTCTCCTTAAGGTTCTCTTACACGGGCAATTTTTTGAGCAATTATCGCTCGGCAACACTAATGGATCAATCTGGAGCAACCACAATAAATTGTGGATATTATTGTTCCATATATTTCATGAGTTGCCGAATACCCAATCCGTTTGGAAATTTTAAGTCAATTTTCTTTCTTTATCGTTGTACGTATAACTACGTTTCGTTTTTGCGAGAGGAACCGGCCGGCGGCGGAGGCGGCGGGGTTCGTATTGCCTAGTTTTTTTAAGTTGCTCCACATTGCATGATATTGTGTGGCCGTATCTCTGGCAACAGGTTACATGTTGTCATTGCCCTAAATTGCTGGATGTAGTCGTGACGTCATAGTTGACGAGAATTGACCAAGATAAAGCAATCTTAGTTGTTCGTGTAAGCGCACCTTTACGAGCTCTCGATAAAAATGAATCATAATTATCTGTCCAGCCTTTTTCCAAATATGTCGGGGTCGGTGTCCAGTCTAATTGGATGCAGCTGGACAGGGAGCGACTGCCCATAGTCATATGGGACGTCAGTCCACAACCCAGTCATACATTCGGGCTTCTGACGACCCGTAACGACTGTCAAAGATCAACGAATGACAGCAAGGTCCAACCGCTTAACTTGCTTTCCGAAGCACGGAGGGGTCTTGGTATGTATAGATCATCATCCATCTACGGACCAACCGCGGCAAGCCTAATCGATAGACCCGTAAGACTATTATTACTTAGCCATGAGCCCCTCCTTGATAAGAATGAATGAATGAGGAAAAATTCAATTGAATAAGATAATTTTTTCAAGGCATTTCAGTAGAAGCTTTAACTGATCCACAGTCTGCGATTTTTGTTTCTATGTCACAGGCTGGTGAATAGATATTTAGTCTACCGTATGGTAAAGCGCTCACGACATTTTATTGAACTTTCTGAAGCGTCAAACCCTGCTTGTTTAATATTTATTTCACGTAAGGCCCTTTTTGAGCAGTCCACCTCGTGTAGAAAACAAAGATGTCTGCCAATGCTTTATATCTATGGTTTCACATCCAGATCTTAGTTTAATAAATCCAGATATACCAAGGCTGTATCGTGGTGAACTCTTTTTTTTTAAATAGTGTTTTTGGCCAGTCTCATTTCGTTTAAGAAATCTGATCGAAGAAGGCGGATCGATGATTTTTTTTTTGCATTTCGTGGCGGCCGTTCTTTATCGCATTCATGTAAGGAGGTTTGCCAAAGCAGTTTATAAACTATGGTAAATAAATATAGCAGATAAACAGATGCCGACCTGTGCTCTGCGACCGTCTGAAGAATCCCTTGCATCCTTCGCAGGTGATGACGCCGTAGTGGACGCCAGATGACTTGTCGCCGCACACCTTGCATGGTATTATCTCGATTTGAGCTGAAACAAAGGGAAAAATATCATTAATACTTGTGATTTTGGCAGTTACAAAAAAACTCTGAAATTAAGAGTGATTTTTTTACAGTGTGTAACGAAATCTTTAAATTATGCATTAGCAGTACAATATTATAAGGAATATAACTTTTCTATATCGACTTTTCTTAGCTCTAGCGACTAGAAAAACTGTTGTCAAACATGAACAAAAAAAGAAAAAATTGGCATAATCCGACAAATGACAATCGATCAAAAACTACATTCAACCGTCAATCAAAACAACCATATGTACTAATTTTCTAATAAATAATAATAAATGCAACTTTACAGTAAAACGTAATTCAAAATAACCTATCAAAGAACCCTGCTCATCCCATTCCCGTTCAACCGTGAAGATACAACTCGTACTTGATTCGCAGCCATTTTTGGTCGCAAGTTCATCGACCCCGAGGCAAGGTCGGATCGCGGCCGATGACTTGGCGGGAGCGTGTGTGCGTACAGTGTTGTTATAGGGACAGCCCTTTGGTGTAGGTAGGTGTACTCAGACACCCTTTGTTGAGATTTATAACGTAGCTGGAATGTGTCACTCATCAGTGATTTTGAAATCGATAGTGTTCTTTTTACTGTTTCTGATGTAGCAACAATTTTAGAACTGTGCCACACTATCAAAAAAAAAAGACAGGCTGTGTTTTTTTTTAAATATTGGCTGTTCTTATTTCAAAAACATGAATGATTTAGTTTGCCAAAGGTAATTTACCATTATGATGACAGTTATGAGTATGGCAGTAGAGTTGAAAACCAATTTGTAGAAAATATTCTTTATTTTCACAGAAAAAGGGAAAAATTTAAGCTAATTCTTACACGTGGCTCCTTCATTAAGTACTTAATGAGAAAAGTAATTAAAAACATATTTACAAACTGTTATTATATGTCATAGTATTATTATTAAGGGATTTTGTTAGATAATTTCTGGTTAATTGTCACCGCTTAAGCGGTTAGAAAAGATTAATCTATCTTTTCTTATAAAAACATTCTAGCTCTTTTTTAACCGACTTCAAAAAAGGAGGTTTTGTATTAGACCCGTATGTATTGTATGTTTGTTTGTATGTCTGCGATATGATCGTGAAAACCACATAAAAATTCATTGCAGAGTTTAGAAGAACAACGGTCAACGCGGTCACACAGATAGATA
Organism: Antitype chi; assembly: GCA_947359405.1. Classification (NCBI taxonomy): domain Eukaryota; kingdom Metazoa; phylum Arthropoda; class Insecta; order Lepidoptera; family Noctuidae; genus Antitype; species Antitype chi. The sequence goes on along the minus strand of OX375835.1, from coordinate 7,174,509 downwards.
AACACAATGTGACTTTAATTTAGCATAATAATATGTGTATTTTATCCAATTTGTCTACAAAATAAAACGACGCATTATTTCTAAAACAAAAGTTTCTTTAAAACCCCAATCGCTTTCCGTAAAACGGAACTCAAGACAATAGTTTAAGCGTTCCGTTTGACGAAACAGCAGTTGACAATTTACAAAATGACAGTCTTTGCAATATCCTTCTTGATTTAAAACGTTGTCATATTTGCACGGTTCTGTCATTTCGTCATTGGACTTCAGTGAATTGAAATTGGGTCAAAAGTTTACAGATTCGTGTCACTTTACGACCGGTTTTTCATAGTAATTGGGTTAAGGAGGTCAGATAGCAGTCGCTCTATGTAAATTATTGATATTTCCTGTAGACCGAACGACGTCATCAAATATGGAAGTATGGGTAGCCATTTTCAAATCAAACCATATCCAAATCGACCAAGCAGTTTTTAAACTCTGAGTGAGACACAATTACACAAATATGTTCTATCTCTGTCTCACTGCTCAGCTGATTATGACGTCATCGGCCGTCGACCGCAGGCATTTTCGGAATTGTATCACGCCTCGCTACGTCATGCAACGGTCAGCCTTTTGAATTTGGAACGGATAGGATTTACAGTTATGTAATGCAGTGATTTAGTTTTGTTTTAATTGTGGCTTGTGGCTGAATGGGGACATGGCCCTTGTGTTCAAAAAAGGAATCTGTAAGTTTGGAAGTTCAGAATACTTATTGCATTTGCATTAACGAGGCCTACGCAAAAAATGTAGCGATTCTTTTCTTGACTTTTTTTTAAATAGCTCGAATGGATGGAATTAAGAAACAAAAATAGCTCTGAAAATATCGAATAACTTTGACAGTTTATTCTATTTGTGATGTTTTTTAAGATAGGTAGGAAAGTAAAAGATTCAGCAAAAATGTCCTTCCATTGAATTCTCCTCGCATCCGGTTAGGCTTGAGTCGGTCAAACATACTTGGGATAAGGCTAGGTAGATTGAATGAGATGCCTAGACAATATAAAATAGGTATTAAATGTGAATACATGTTTTTCATACTAAATTATTATCTACCAATTGCATAAGGGTGGAATATTAGTATATTATATATATTAGTCCACTCTTCGACCCCTAATAAAATATTTCGTTATTTGTTTCCTCTCAACCCCTAAACATAGTTCACACTCGACCCCCAGGGGGTAAGACTGAATTTTCATCCAAAGGTATACCTCGTCCACTCTCGACCCCGAGTTCGGTAAGTCCCTGAAATGTATATTTTGGGACATTAAGGTACAGACTACTTTGGGGGTCGAGAGGAAACTAAAAACTCGGCTGGAACATAAAATCCACTCTCGACCTCCAAGGGTCGAAAATAAACCATAGGTCCAGACAAATTATTTATTGGGGGTCGAGGGGCCGAGAGAGGACTAAACGTTTTATGTTCGAAAAATTTGTCTGCTCAAAAACGTAAATAACGCAATTAATGTTGTTGAACTGTCAAAATGAAAGCCATTCCTACTGTCAGTGTACGCTGACCAGCACTATTATAGGTACATAGGTACTGTGAATTTTATTGTTTTTTATTTCTAAAATCATGTCAATTACATACATTTGAGTGGAGAGAGTCTGGGAAGATTGTGAAAAGTGTTTATGACATTTGAAAGTTCTATTCATAGACGGGAGCGGATTTGACAGAACACACACAATTAGACAGGTCCACTCGAGTTTGTCTGGTTCTTTCCTTAAATACCATTTCAGACACTAATCTACATGGTCCTCACATGATCTGAGCAAGATTATAACTGGACTTTAAAAAAGACTTTGAGCTCTGAGTTTGTTTCGCCATTTCTTTTCAGAGTTCAGATAGGAAATCTCGACTCCATCTAGCTTTTTTTTTTAACATGACGATGACGTCTAAAAGTGATTCCGAAGTCCTTTTTACAGAATTAAAAAAAATCATATCATGTCTAAAAATGCTTAGATGGAATAAATTGTATGACCTCCAACATTTTAACAATACACATTGATATTACACGTGTCCATTATACATAAAGGCACCACCTGCTCGCCTTATTAGAGAAAATCTTCGAAGTGTTGTTGCTAAGCCACCCGCGTTCATCCAATCAGCGTTTCAGGAACCTAACTGACAGGACCATAGACATTTTAACCAAGGAGTACACTTGACAATCGAGGTGTTCATTCGATATTCAATTTGCATTCAATACTGCTTTACACACCCACCGTACGTCACGGGTCAATGTCCTCTTGAAGCCTCAACAAGGCTTTAGTTAGGGTTGTCAATATTTTTTTTAGAAATTATAATTTTGTAAAAATGTTGAGCACTTGAGCAAAATGAGTTTTTTTTTCTTTATTTAAACTCTTAACTTGAAATAGATTGGTACAAATAAGTGCAGCAATAGGTAAGCAACAGTTTTATTTTTCTGTTGGTCTACAAAAAGTTACTTAGGTGCTATCTATTTGACAAATTATAAAATAAAAATAAAGTGGTTCATCAATATTGTGCGACAAACTCCAACCTCAACATTAGCAGTAACACGTGCCAACCATGGGTCTAGTCCCAAATTTAAATTTTAATCTAACGGCTTACGTCAGGGGTCATCGACCGCAGTTGTCCGAACTAGCGATACAAACAACGTTATTGTGACACCCCTAAATTCGCGACCAAGACTCTATCACCATGAAATAAAGTTTAATTTCATACAGCAATTGGTTTGTAAATTGCGAAATATATTTTTGCATTTACTAGTTCGAAATTCGAATGTGAGTCGAGAAATTGTTTCTATACTATCTTGAATTATGTTTTTTTTTTGCTAAATGGCAGGATATTCTCGTTATGTTGGTTGTTTATTTTTATTTTAATCCAAAAATTAAGTTCTTGTTTTTATAAAACTAAATAAATAGTTAATTTTACCAAGATTTTAGCGAGTTTATAAATATGATTTCGGGAAACTTAAAGAAGCTGCGCGTATCTAAAAATATTGTCAATACTGGTGACTAATTCTTAAAATAATGTCTCTCTCGGTCTCAGGTTTAAAATAGTACCAATAACGATGTTTCCTCCGATTTAAATCGACTACCTTCATCCCGCGGCGTTTCCCACTCAGATATGAAGTTTACACAGTAGCTGGCACAGTACTCACAAAAGAGTAACTGTGGAGTTTCTTGCGCATTCATATACAGAACTACCTTTTAGAAAAAAAGTATTTTTTGGAAATTTTGACATTGAAGTTTCTTTTACTACCCTACTTGACATAAATGTTTTTGACTTTTGCGCAAACTAACAACACACATAGCTCCTGAAGTTATTTTTTTGTTCAATCTTAAAACAATTTCATGTTAATTAAATCTCCACTACATTCAAGAATCTAAATTCTAGTAGAAGAAGTAACAACCATCACATTTCAAATCAAAGATGAAGAAATATCTTATTTGCAGAAGCAGCATTATTCCAAAGTTCAACAACACTGGCCGTTGCAAAAGTATATTGTTTTAATTGCATAACGAGCAAGCCAATATGATGCAAGTTTATGCGTCAACAAATTAAAAATGGAATACCATCGTATATTATGTGCCTTATGACGACAAAGATTGTATGCAAGATTGGTAAGGAACATTTTTTTTGTAATTAGCGAAACGCTCCTGCTTCAACATCGAGATTTCTTTACTATAGGCAAGTTGAATATTTACAGCCTTATTTATAAAAATCTCGCTAATCACTGATTAGCCACTGTTGAGCTTATCAATTGGTTACCTCCTAATCAATGATTAACTTTTCTTTATTTATAAACGCTAGTTTGCAGCTGATTAGTAGCGAAACGAAATAGAGGTGAAATTATGCCTTCAGCACAGATTATAATCAAAATAGTCGCCTAAAAAACAGGATTTTGACAATAAAGTTGTCAAATGCACGATTTTGTATCTGTCGTGACTTTGACACTTGACAGATAAAACTCAAATATTTCTTCGATTTATTTGTATTTGAATAAAATGATTTATTATGTTTATTTCATTGTGTTTACGATGATAGCAATGAAAATAATACGCTCCCATGATTGGAGTAAACAGCAAAAGGTAATGTGTCTCTGAATTTTTATTTACTTTTTGTTTTAAAGTGACCAAATGAATGGTAACGCAATAACTGATTTTGCTATGTATTTACATGTTCTTTAAATTGTTTACATAGATATGCTTTTTGAGAAACATATGTAGATATTTGTGCCTATTCTATATAACTTCCTATTGCTTTTGCACTGGGGTTTCAGTGTCTTTTAATAACAATTATTATATCTACTTGTTTACAGTTACAATTTTGACTGCTGCTATGAAAGCTACTATCACGCAGCACCAATACTATTCAACCTTGCAAAGACGGCAACTGAGGAGACCATGCTACGTGAAAAAGATGAGGAATGAGCGTGCCATGAGAAAATAATGGCACCCGTCTTTCGAGAAAGAAGAATTGGAAATCAAAAATAATGAAATTATAACACAAATATCGCTTTATTGCGTAGGTTTCAAAATAAATTGCTTTTTATAAAAAAGGTATCTTGTTTTATTGTGCAGGACTGCCACAATGTGGCTTTTCTTTAGTTCTGGGCCTTAGAAGGCGTCATCAGTATAATATAAAGTTCTCTGTGGGCGTCATAAAACGAGGGGTACATGGGATAACACATTGGATAATCACTATCTCTGATGAGCTTCCGCACAAACTCAGTCTCTTCAAACCTACTGAGCCTCCTGCCGATTCAACTTTCCCTATAAATCCTATCATCACGTGTACTTAGAATGAGGAATATGTATTCTCGTAGCGGATTTAAACGAGTCTTGTAGGTCTTCCTCCGTTCACTAACCACAGGCGCGCGCGGTGTTTCAGAAATATTTAATTCTTCGGTGTCGTTCTGAAATCCCGTAATATATTGTCGAAATCCACATTTACTAAGGCACAATTCGATAATAGGAACAAATAACCTTGAAGCACACAAAAATCCTATTGAATCGATCAGCTGATTCAAATAAAATCCGCCATGTTGCCTCTTAGCAAGCTTTAAACAGGGCACCGGTGGTGTTTAACTTTGACAGCTACAAATCAATTGCTTAGCGACCTTATAGCGCTAAATAGCGTTTATAAATAAGAATTTTGCTAATCAGTTAGTTAGCAATTGATTAAAAGTTAAGATGCGTTTATAAATAAGACCGTTAATCTATTTAATATATTATTAGGTTAAAAATTAGTTTTCTGTACAGCTGTCATCTGAAACGTCACTCCAATGCCTATAAAAGCGGTTGTCAACCGACCCGCGCCCCTTTTTGCCTGTCAGCGCTGGCGCGGTAAGGTCGTTAGATTTCGTCTCGAATCACAGCCAAGTCTTTGTCCGGTGGTCATTTCCTTTCTATGTGCGAATATTGCCTTTGTTTATTGTGTTTTGTTGAAGTTGATTGTTTCCTATTAAATATTGCGTGGTTGTTTATGTTAATTATTTAGTTCGTTATTTAAATATAAGTTAGGCTGATCTGACGGTTGTTTTTTTTATTAAAATACCACTCCTGGTCCCTAAGATCAGAAGTGGGATACGCCCTGGTCCACTAAATTTGATTTACATTAGGAAACAATCAACTCATAGTGTTGTTTAAAAAATGCCGCGATCAAGATCGCGTAGTGTGTCATCCGAATCAAACTACCCACCGAAACATACACGTAAACGGCACCGTTCCCGCTCCCGCGATCGAGCCCGTTCCCGTTCTCGTTCTTGTTCTCGCGATTGGTCCCGTGCCCATTCTTACCATGTTTCACGTTCGCGAGCTCATCATAAGTCGCGTAACCGATCGAACCGAAGATCTCGTAGTCGGGTAAGCTATGTAAAACAGGCATTGCAAACGATCGTCTCGCGTTTGGATGCAATCGAGGAAAGTTCCGCAAGCGTACCTAAAACTTCACCGCGACCCGCTGGTCACAGCACGCCTCAAGATGTCAGTGTACCCTCAACGACACAAACATTAACAGAAATACTAAACATGTTAAATCCTGTAAAGTCACATGGTTATTACGTATCCAACTTTGATCCCGCTATCCACGACATTGAAGTGTGGTGTGAAGAGGTGGAACGCGCTAAGTTATCAAATCATTGGAATGATTACGAATGTCTTTCACGAGTTTCTAACTGCCTTAAAGGCAATGTAAAAACCTGGCTTAGTGAGTGAAACCATTGCTGATGGCATAAAATTATTACACGAAGTGCTTCAAACACTCACCGAGGCCGGCTTCTCAGTCAATATCTGGAATTGCTCGTTACTAACCACCAAAGTAAAGTACCTTGGTCGCATTATATTACATGGTCAGGTTAAGCCGAGTCAGCGTAAAATCTTAGCCTTGGTAAACAACCCAGGCTGCGGCGCAATATATGGTGCCGTGGAAAGGAGAATAGTGTCCTGACACCTGTTCAGCCTTTTTTGAATGTGAGTAATTGTTTGTATGTCACAGATTGGTTCGCGTATGTGATGCTTTTCGTCGGCTGCCCTAGCGGAGCCGCGATGAAACGGCGCGAGTGCGAAGCTGGTAAACTACTGGCTTGATGCGCGCTGCGGTGCGACTACTCAGCCTCGCCGCCATGTGTGGTGACTGGTACTGCGGTACTGATTGAGAAGACAAATATGCGCTGCGGTGCTTCTGTCTTATGTGCTTATGAAGGATTAGTGCTGCGGTACTCTTCCACTAGCTTTTGGACATGCGCTGCGGTGCCTCTGTCTTGCAGACACGGCTTGTACGTGTATTATCGCACATGTGCTGCGGTAGCTTTTGGACATGCGCTGCGGTGCCTCTGTCTTGCAGACACGGCTTGTACGTGTATTATCGCACATGTGCTGCGGTAGCCTTTGGACATGCGCTGCGGTGCCTCTGTCTTGCAGACACGGCTTGTACGTGTATTATCGCACATGTGCTGCGGTAGCTTTTGGACATGCGCTGCGGTGCCTCTGTCTTGCAGACACGGCTTGTACGTGTATTATCGCACATGTGCTGCGGTAGCCTTTGGACATGCGCTGCGGTGCCTCTGTCTTGCAGACACGGCTTGTACGTGTATTATCGCACATGTGCTGCGGTAGCTTTTGGACATGCGCTGCGGTGCCTCTGTCTTGCAGACACGGCTTGTACGTGTATTATCGGACATGTGCTGCGGTATCATGATCTCGATATTGTGTAGAAATGCGCTGCGGTGCATTTGTTGCGTAAACACTTTCTAATAATGAGAATGTGTGGCGCCGGATGATATAGAGTGATGGATGTGAGGACAATATAACTGCGATTGACTGAAAGCGATTTGATATCTTAGCTGGATTGTTTCATTGAAAGGGGGCCTCAAATGTATGATGAATGATTGAATAGGCAAAAAAAAAAAAAGCTTTTGGGTCCTCACTAATCATGTCTTGATTTCAGGCGAAGATAATGGTGTTGACACGCAGGCAGGACCCACGATTCATCCACCTGTGAGCCAAGACCAGGACCCAACTCAAGATGCCGCCACATCAGACGTGCCCGAGGACGGTGCACAGTCAGGAGAAGCCGTATTAGGTTAAAAATTAGTTTTCTGTACAGCTGTCATCTGAAACGTCACTCCAATGCCTATAAAAGCGGTTGTCAACCGACCCGCGCCCCTTTTTGCCTGTCAGCGCTGGCGCGGTAAGGTCGTTAGATTTCGTCTCGAATCACAGCCAAGTCTTTGTCCGGTGGTCATTTCCTTTCTATGTGCGAATATTGCCTTTGTTTATTGTGTTTTGTTGAAGTTGATTGTTTCCTATTAAATATTGCGTGGTTGTTTATGTTAATTATTTAGTTCGTTATTTAAATATAAGTTAGGCTGATCTGACGGTTGTTTTTTTTATTAAAATACCACTCCTGGTCCCTAAGAATATTTATAAAATAAAGCTGAAAAAAATTTTTGTTTGTTTGAACGTACTAATCTCTGGATCTACCAGTCGTAATTAAAAAACTCTTTTTCCATATTATAGCCGATTTTATTTTTCACTTTGTAGTCATTTTTTGGAAGTAGGTTGTTTTTTTACTCAATCCCTAGAGACCACAGAAATCGCACAAACAGCCTAATTTAATAATAAATTCGATTAAATATAGCTTTTGGCTTCAGATCAGCTGTGAGCGGTCGTCGAACCCCCTATCTATTGTCTCACTAATGTATTGTAATCACATTCTTCCATCATTGCACAAGTTTTTAAAATGAACCGTCTGGTATTGTGAATTGGTCAATAGAATTAAATAAAAAGGGTTTTTTATTGTTTTATGTCAACTTGGTAAGCTAGTCGAGAATGCAAGCTCATTGTGACAGAATCATGTAGATTTGAAATTAGAATGCCACAATAAAAAAACAAAAAAATCAAAACCAAGATTTGCATTCAAAATTCGAATGATTTAGAGCGACCATTTTTTTTTATAAGTAAAGGCCTTGAATGTGACTTTTAAATTATCTTTTCATTGATATAAATGCTGAAGATAAGTTATTTACACTGCAGATCAATGATAACGATAATACAATACATAAATATCACCCACAAATCCGTTTACCTGCTAAAGATTATAATGTGTAACATCATCCAACTATGTCTTACTCGAGTTCATCATCAACATTATAAATGTTAGACATGTTATAGGTATTCATATAAGTAATTATGTCATTACTATATCATGTCTGCCAAAGATGTAATGAATATACATGAACTTCACATAATATATTGGAAGCCAAATAACGACCTTGGAGGCCGTCTGCCGCTCAATATTTTGTTGTATATACTATATACAAAGATTACTCATCTAAATTATACTTAAGATTACAGTCTCATCATCTGGCTTTGCTAGCCTTTTCCTATCTTTGTTGATGTCGGCTTTTAGTCTAACCGGAGAAAGCTGAATACCAGTATTCTACATGGAGCGACTGCCTCTTTGCCTCCACATCCCATACCCCTTATTAAGACCGGTTGTCAGAATTTCGAGCTTCCGACGACCCTTAACGACTGTCAAAGATTCACGAATGACATCCAGGACTAATGGCTTAACATGTTTTCCGAGGCAGTATAGGTACAGTCTACCTAAACTCATTTCTTGCTGTCGGTAACTCTCATTCATCATCAACTCAGCCTATCGCAGTCCACTGCTGGACATAGGCTCTCCCAGGCTGCGCTACAACACCCTGCCCTCCGCATCCAGTCTGTCTCAGCCACCTTCTCAAGGTCGTCGGTCTATCTAACTGGGGGGCGTCCCGATATTCGCTTGCCGATATTCGGTGTAAGCTCCAGGACTGGTCTGGTCCACCAGGTCCCAGTACTTAGACAAACAGCCAGCCAGCCCACGCAGTCACTCTCATTCATACAATAGCATACGATTATGCTATTGTATGAATGGCTGGCTAATGAATGCCTATAATTTTCCCACTGCCCAGTGCGAGTCGTTGGATGTCACAAATCTTCGATTTTTTTCTTCTATGACATGCTCGTTTCCTCACGATATTTTACTTTGCCGTTTTGAGAGCAGTGGTAATGAAATAATTTATATTGAGTGCCTGCCAGAGATAATATACACATTTGACGTTTATCAAGTTTAGTCCTGTCAAATACATGGGCGATGAACTGAACCATTAATGAAGTACAGCAACATAATAACTTTCTGTAATAACATACGAGGAAAGCTTAGAAATATGTCTGGGGAAGTAGGTACTAATGCAACATCGCAAGGCTCAGTCTCTAGATGACGGGGACAGTGAAATAAGATCGTACAACCTATTTTTTAATACCTCGTATTTAAAAGCTTGAAGTACATTGGTACAGACGCCAGCTCATAAAGCTACCCCAATCTGTCAAATTTCTTTGTTAGATTTTCAACTTTATCAAATTAAATTAAGGTTCATGTTGAATTGGGAAAATTTGACTGTTTGGGGTATCTTGATGTGCTGGCGTCTGTACATATTTATTTCAGTATGTAAGTTATTTGAAAGTATAAATGACCTTGTTTTCCTCTCAATTTTGCATTTCAAACAAAATTGCATAGAATTTTCACTTTATGATTGATCCCAAACATAGGCAAAGGAATCCTAGTGAACTGCATAGAATTCATTCAAAGACTGAATTTCGAACTGCGGTCTAAATTCGAATTTATTTTGAATTATGGCGAGAATCTCCTGGGATCCCTTGGTTGGTGTTTTCTTTAGCACTAAGTACTAGTTTTTACGTTACTATTATATTTCAACCGAGACTGAACGCAGACTAGCAGACTTAGGAAAATGATAAAATACAATTACATAATATTTATTATGTGCATAGCTCGTAATGCAGTTTTTATAATAATAATTATCCTTAAATGAAAATAACATTGCATTGTAGCGCATTTTTATCGCTAAAGGTAATTGTCCTTCACTTGACAATGACCGTTGGATTCTATTCGTCCGTCGATAGCTTAGTGATTTATGTAATTAATTACATTAAAAAACCCATTACGTAAGTACGTATTTCTAAAATTATAACATTATTTTATATAGTTTTCTGTTTTACAACAATTTTTCGTTTCATGTCAATTAACACACATCAACAATGGCAAAAACGGTTCTATAAAAAAATTGTCCTCTTTTTTAATTCTGTAAAAGTTTAATTGTATAGACCATTTATAAAATTAAAAACAAAAGTTCAAAATTAAATTCGACATTTAAAAACAGCAAACATTTTTGCGTAAAACCAAGCCTACAAAAAATATCACAACAGTGAATCACTATCAAGAGTCAAGGCAATGACCGTTATCGGTCAAACGCAAACCGCATTACAGATCGTATCGCAAATTCATATACGTAACGTGGACGAGCGCGTTACCGTATTTCGAATTACCTACGTTTTGTGACGCGAGTGACATCACGGGCCAATGACCTCGAAACCGCGTGCTTTTCATTTTATATTTAGGAGTAACCATTTTAATTTGACCTTTGTTGTGCTCAAGAATGTTTGTGTCAATGGATCAGTTTATAATGGTTTTTGACCGTTATAATTGACAAAATTATCTTGATCTCCGATTTTAAATAGAGCAGTACTGAATGATAGTTCTTTAAGAATTAGCTATGTTTACTCGATGACTGATGTATTTTGATCCGTCATTTCAATCAAAATGTTTCGTTTGACGGCTCATTCTATTTTTGAAACTTGTGTGAGAGTTCAAAATGAGAAGTACTTTGGACAAAAACATTTAGATATTTGGAGCATCAGGTACTAGGTATATCCTTTGATAAAATTACCAGACGGCTAGACAGATAAATGACGATAACAGAATATAACTAAACATGTTTATCTGTGAACTAGATCTAGAACGGATGTGTCTATACTATACCTAATAAAAAGCTCCAAAACATTCGTCTACAAAAACGTCATAATCACCAAACTTGACAAAGAAAATAGACATCAAAGGACATTGACATTAGCGCGAAGATGGAATGATTATTTCCTTTATTTCTTAACTCTTACGTCATTTTACGTCACTCAAAAAAACACACCAAATATCGTTGTAAAACATGGTAACTGCATTTATGACATTATTCATCTTCTTAGTTACTTTCAAATCATAATTTTAAAGCATAAACTTCAACTAAAATTACAATTGCAATTTTCAAATCAAAATCCAAAATGGCGGAAACTTGTAATATCATAATGAATGACAGCCATATTTTCAGCGCGTCATAGGTTATTGAACTGCAGTTATTTGAAAGAAATGATGACTAAATAATTATTAGTAACGAAATGAATCATTTTTGTGATGGTCTTAGCTTTGTAATGGAATTTCTGTAGTTATGTTGTGAAATCTCAGTTTTGCACAATTAGACATGAAAATTATTTCAGCGCATTTGTTTTGCTTGAAAAGCTTTTTAAGTAAGTTAATTCAAGTATTGTATTGAATTATTAATCTATTAGGGAACATATTTTAATTTGTTTTAGTTAAGTTAGGATACAATTATGTGATTTTTTTTATTTATTAATTAGTGTATATTTTTGAACAAATATTTGACGTATCTACTACGTTTACTGGCGGAATGTCGGTGAGCAATAGTTACACTTCTGCCAAACCCTTCGGGGAAAGAAAGCGTGATGTCATAATGAAGTTTAACATAAACACGCGCATCACGCCTGTATTCCCTAAAAGGTAAGACAGTACACCCATCTTTCGTCAGGTATTTAAGTTTAAGTCCCATACAATAGGGAGCGAGCCTTCGGGCACAAATTCAGACTCCGGGCTGCCTGCGTAAATCCTGATAGAAAAGCCAGATAACACTTCGTCCTACCCGGGAAAGTTTAACAGTAAGTCTATAAATCCATAGTTATGATTTTTAAAACCAAACCATAACGTAGAAAGAGTAGTATATTAATATTACTAACAACAAAAGGCCTTATTGTACTGCTTAAAATATTTAGTAAAACATCAGTTAATCTCATCTTTCAAATAGCTTCTCACTATTTCGTAATATGACTCTGGGCGATATTATAAACAAAAGCAAAGAGTCATTCGGTTTTTTTTTTGTTTATTATAGAACTAAGTGGCTCTATGAACAGTGAGGCTGAAACTTTAAAGACTGTCGAACGTATTTTGTTGTCAAACCTGAGTTATACTAGTTATTTTTTATATTTTTTTATAATAAAATACGGCTATAAAAAATGAACTAGCTTGCACACAGCGAGATGAGCCCTAGCTGGAGGCCTTAATCTATTAAGGCCCTGGTAACTTTTAACATTGTCGTTATGAGCGATAATACTTCTTATTGCAATCCGATACGGGTTAAAATTTGTTGTAATAAATTCGAATAATAAATGAGCAAGTATTGTCGTAAACATGCAAATAAAATCGTATAAAATTAGATAATAACTATTTAATAATAAATAATCCATCACTGGATGCAGTTTGACATTTGTAATTTTATGGTATATTTTTAATTATAATTGTAATTGTTATTGTAGGGATAAACTGGTTTTAAAGATAATTAAGAGGTGACTTTGATGATTTTTTTATGCATTAAAGTATGTTTTGTGTTCCATCACTCTGTATAAAAAAGACTTGAAAATATCATATTTTTTTTTGCTTTCTAAATTATTTACGGTTAAAGAGATATACTGGTTTAAAAAAACCACCAGCGTTTTCAACCAGGCGAGTCCGGTTAAACAGCCGACAACCTCTTAGGTTCACCTGCGAGAGTTCACACCCAAAAAAAAGATTCAAGGTACCTAATTCATAAAAGTGATTTGATTTCTAAAGAAAAGTACTTACGTATAGATAGGTGTTTAAAGGTGAAACTCATTTTTTTTAAATGTCGTTGAAGAGTGTCAGTACTTCTGACAAATCACCTTGCTCTCCTGACCTTAATGTAACCATGACTAACGGTAAAACACTCGACCGCTTTATTAAAATCACTTCAAAAATCGAAAAGAAAAGGGAATGCAATTATTCTAACTAATTTATTTGTGAACTAATTTAAATACTTCTAAGTACTTCATTCGGCACCTCCCCCTCGAAGTAAAAACAATTAACTTTGAGCATTTCAATAATTTGTCAAGAATGTTAACAAAACCATTCATTTGAACGCGCCCTATAATAAAAGTGACAGCATACGTCACGTGACATCACGGGTCGACGACATCACGAGATCGTTCTATTTTTGAAACATTTTGTAAATTATTTCCACGGTAATTTTTATTTTATTTGCCAATTTCAATTAAAAACTTTTTCATATAAACTTTTTGTCCAAGAAAACGTTGCGTCGGTGGTATTCGTTGAAAGTCTAATTTTCAATATTTTTCTGTATCTGTATCATGGTAACTATAAAAATTACATTTTAATTAAATTGGTACTTATGGCATTAAGGAATTAGGAACGTTATTTTGGTGCTCCACCCACCGTCCGTGCCTCTCTCACGGAAAATTTCTGCGTGAGAAAATCAATAAGCTTATAATAAAAGTAAGCTCGGATTTTATTGAATGGTCGGCGCCTATCATGTCTCTTTTCTATTCTATTGTATTTTAGTATTATATTTTTGAATAGCAGCCATTGTTTTTTTGACATTTTTTTGACATATTATGGCAAAGTTAATACCTAGCTGTAACGATTTAAAAATCGAATTACGTAAACTTTCAATTCCTTTTTTAAGTTTCAACCAGCTGCAACGAACCCACGCAGCAATGACAAAATTTCATACGGCCCGAAATAAAGAATGAGTCTAGTGATATGAAGATCCATGTAAGAGGTGAACGTATCATCAAATTAACGGGCAGTGGCCTTGAACCCAGCCAGTTGAGGCCAATTCGTCGCCGGATGACAACCCCAAAATTGTTCTATTGCGCTATTCCTACTGTAATGAGTAATGAGAATGGCAATTGGACTTATAAAATGAGATCTAAACGAATTCAAATTGACAATCCGTCGTGGGAGTGCAGTTTTTTAACTCAGGATTCACATTTACCTTAGTTAATTCTTTTTTACCTAGACAAATTACAAAATGGAATTCGATTTTCAAAGTCCCTCGCCACGCTTAAATCAAAATAAAATTCCTAATTCAAAACCTGTAACATAAATAACATTCAAATTGACATTCCATCAATAAAAGTCTCAATTAATCTAAATGCTTTACATTACGCAAAGACAACGCGGCATACAGCCTTCACTTACGACATTTCACCACTGTATAGTGGCATCCACGTGTCGGTTTTTGACGGGGTTAACGACACTAACCTGCACTTTGACTTGCCTAGTAATTGTTAGTTTTTTTTAACTTAATGGCTTAGTTGCAAAGTATGTACTGTTTTAGTTTTTTTTTCTTTTGTTTTTTTTTTTTTTGTGAGAGCTCTCCCTATTTCTGCTGTTAAAGGACTTTGAATAGTATTCCGCATTCAAAATTATTCTGAAACCGTCTGTTGATAAAGGACACGAAGCAGAATAAAATGTTAAGGTGAATCTCGCTATAATTTTTATTCTACGTTGGTCTCCTTAAGAGTAAAAAAAGGAATGAGTCCTTGCTAATATTACAACAAAGAATCATCTGCAGTTCATTTTTTAAACTCAGATACCAATTTGACAGGTGAAATGTCAAACTCATGTCAAATACAAAAGATTTCAAATGTCTGATTAGTCGCATGGATTTAAAAAATGAACTACAGGATGATGGCAATCTAGATACTATTGTTGATCAGGATTTCTGCTACTATCAGTATAACCTGCATAAAGATTCAGCATAATCCTTGCCCTTATTTTAACAAATTCATTATTAATTCTCCTGGTTTTAGCCCAATTTATTTAGGGTCGCAACATATCATTTTCTTCGCACTTCTCGGTAGTCACCCCTTTCTAGCCATATCATCTTTTGACAGTTCATCCATCGTTTCTTTGGTCTACCCTACTCATAAGGCCATCCACTCAAGACAATATTCTAACAAATTATAGGGCTTTAGTGACACAAGCCTTTTAAACGTCAACATAACCCAAATTCAACGACAATTAACACAAATAAATGAAACAAAGAAAAACCCCGGTAGGTTAATTGTGGAAAATTATAATTTGGGGCACAAACATTTAAATGTAATTTGGGGCAATAGATAAATGCATCGATTTTGTAAAAAAATTGTCAAAAATGTGGGTCGAATGACGCAAAAAACTACTTAAAACTTGAGTAATCGAGTTTTTTTTGTGACACGATAGTCAGTCACTTAAACAGTTTTGTCTAAACGGATAAAAAGGTTTTATAGCAGACCTGACAAACTGTGGGCCCAAATAGCACAGAACTGGTGCCTAGAGACAATGAGGCGCAATTGCCGAGGAGCAGGATACCATAGGCTAGTAAAAAAAAGCTACTGTCCCTTCCAAAAAAGACAGTCTCACTATTGACATATAAAAGACTTTATTAAATGTCAATTGAATAAAGTCATGTCACATATATTATGTTGTGTGTATAATAGTAGACATAAAATGTAGGTGGATCTTTAAATACGACCTTGATGTGACCTAAGTAGTGTCAATTTTAAACAGAGACCAATTAGAGGCACGGTAACCTGCTTTCCTGAATTCACTTTTACTAGTTCTAATTTTATTTTAAGTCGTTGATTGAACTTGAGCTGCCACTTTTGAAAATGGAACTTCTATTTTTTTTATTCTAAAAGGTTGTGCTCTGCGGGGTAATTGCATAACAGACTAACAGTAGCAATGGTTTTAATTTTGGCAGTTCTACATCATTCATTGCGTTATTTACGTTGTTGAGCACAAACAAATTTCGAACAGATTAAGCAATGGATTAGCGATATCCTTCAAAATTATACAGATTGTGAATTAGACCCAATTAGGGTAAATAAATACCTAGCTACTTTTACGCGTGTACGTAACTCAATCGTACACTTTTCCATCTGGAATTTCTCAGTCTTTCGGAATCTAGTTTTTTCCCGTTTTAAAGCAATAAGTTCGCCTCCTATCACATGAGACTTGAGAAATATGGGTCTATGAGTGCGCCGCTGCCTAACCCTTCGGGGAATAAGGCGTGATGTTATATCTATCGTACTCTAATGTTACTACTACTGCTTCATTTTGTCTCTGACATCACTGACAGTGACAGATGACAAAAGTCATAAAAAAAATGCAAACAAATTACAGATATCAATTTTTTTAACTCTATTTTTTTTTATAATCTTGTTAAAACTTCTGCTGAACCCATTAAAAAGGTTATCGCTGTAATTAATACGCACTTTGCTCCAACAAATCAACAAATTGGACAATGCAAACAAACAAACAAACATAATCGAAATATGTAGATACTGTTATTTGCATACCTAACCTATCGTGAATAAAGGCCCAATTACATTTGTGTGTGACAAATCATTGTAAGTTGAGTTAACTTAGTTTTTATATCTGTTAGATATAATCAAAATTGTGAGTTAATTATTCAAATAATATTCTGCCTAGATGAGGAAGAACAGCTGGATCTATACTCTAACTATCTCACCATGAAAACTTAGTTGAAGTGAGTTTGAAGTGAGCTGTCAGTAAGATTTTGACAGAATAGTCCCGAACTATTTCGACGATCTCAAAAATAATTTAACGACAATAACAATTAAGTTAATCTTTTTTTATGTAGAGTCCTTAACCCTATCATGCTCGATTAATAAATAAATAAAAGTAAATACCTCTTATAGAATTAGCGGCTTTCTTATCCATGAACATGCCAGATATCGATGAGCCGAACATCCCATCACTACTGCCAGGCGGTGGGGATGTACTGTCCGCCACAGACCCTGAAGTGATGTCCATGCCCATTTGGTTATGCATTCCCGGTTGCACATCCGTATGAGGTTCTCTTTTCATCTGCATACCAGGTGGTAGACCCTGGGATTGGTGCAGCATGGTGGAGGCAGACGAGTGCCCTCCATGTTCGTCGGGAGGCCACTGCGACCCGAACAGATTATGAAACTGATTGCTGTTCATCATTCCAAATTCAATCTTTGAATTTTTCTCCGTCGTGCTTTCTTTTTTCTCTTGAAGTAAAAACTTTTTTAAGTTATTTTCGGCCAATGAATTTGTGTGCGCGCGAATCGAATTCGCATTGCGGTTAACACTAGTATCACTGTGCGATTTGGTGTTCCAACGGATTGTTTATTTCTCTTCTTTTTTTAAATTTTAGGCGACTATGTCGGTAAGGCAACTGTTTTTGTTTTTTGTGTGTAGCTACACCATCAGAATTTTTCTTCGAAAAAACTATGGCACTCCCAATTTTAATGTTTCTTCAACTTTGTTGACGTTTAATTTTAAGCACCAGATTTTTGTGTTTAACTGATAAATATATTCCGGCCAAGCGGTGATGTGAGATTTCTTTTAGCGAAGTTTATTTCAGGTATTAACTTTTTGAAGAGCAACAAATTTTTTGGCATTTTGTCTCCGTGGTTATGTTTTGTTTTCTTCCTTTCGTCTTAAATAAACATCTACGTAAGGCACTATTACTTTTATTGTAATTATTCACTTGTTCCCTTATTCTACTGGCTTTATATTATCTCTTTATCAAAATTGGACAAACACAAAAAAATCTGTAAAGAGAAAACCGAAGCAGAAGAAGAATTTATTTGTTTTTTTTTTGTTTTTTTTTAATGCCAATTATTTGTTATTATCAAAAGATTTTAGTTAACCGAACACTGCTGCTCAATTATCTAAAATCCGCTATCCGAATTTACGTGGAACACAAGATTTAAATTTTAAATAAGTCGTTAGACGCCACTACGATCCTTTTCCAAAAAGAAAAATTAAATCCTGTCACTGTTGCACTTATAGGCACTGTCACTTGTTTGGTGGAAAAATAACAATACGTGTTCACCTCACTGCTGGAAAAATTTGTACGTATTATATTTGTACTATAGGTTGTTCACAACTCGACTTCGCGTCGGCAACTGGCAAGTCCAAAGATGTTGACGCCAGAGCGGCCCGAACGTGACTGACGCATTGACGAATCTTCGGCCAGGCTCACGAAAAAATTATATATTTTTTCATTCCGACCGAATAATCAACTTAGCTCATAGCGATAGTTCAGTCGCCCCGGCGCGGCGGACTACGATGGGAAAAAATCTCCTGCAATATTCATCTTTAATGGGAATTTCCTTGAGGGGCGTCAATTAGCACTGTAGTACCTCCCAAATCGCCTAAGAAATGTACGGAAACGTGTGTAATTACGGTGTAATTAAGAGACAAAATTGCCCATCAGTGTGCGAGCGGATCACAAGGCGTTGTTTGCTTGTGTGCGTACGTCGGTGTCGTGTACAGATACAGCGGCGCGCGCACACTGGCTCAGAGGCGTCACAGCAGTTCATTGACCCCGGGACCCAAACAAAGTAGATTTCGGTGAAATGCTGTTGAACTCTAGTTTTGAATGTGGAATCACTGAGCGATATTACGTCGCCGCCTTTCCTGGCGAATTTTTTCGCCAACGACTCGAATATTTTTGTTCTTTTTTGCAAAACGAAGATTCTCTAGGTTTTTTTTTGTCTCTTTTCGCGGGCTTTGGTCTCGTATACTGCCAGGCAACGTTATGCGAACGTTTTTTGAATTTCGAATTGTATTTTTTTTTTGCATGATATCATTGAAATATTGCGCAAAAAATTCGCAATTTTCATGTCTACTGAAAAACTTTTGTAACCAATAAAAACTTTTTTAATTTTTTTGTTATTCTGGCTGTGCAAATTAAATCGAATAAAAATCAAATATTTAATAATATTTTTTCGATTAAACAGTTGTTTTTACTAAACAATACCTGAAGTCCTGTACTCGATTACTAGTGTTAACAGGTCAATGACCCAGGAAAAATGTGCTGTCAACCGCATACTTAAATGTAGGCAATATTGTTTCGTTACGCGTCTGCTAAGTGTTTTTTTATTACCTTTTATATTAATACGCACTGCACTTAATTGAATTCGCAAAAAAACAATGCCTTTCTAATTTTACATTTACGATTTTTTTTTTTGTTTATGGTAAATATTATGTCAGATTTTGTAGAAAGCTATTTTTCATTACTAGCTCTCAAACCGTGCAAAAATCTTTATGCGTGTAACTGCCAAAAATGACCTTTCGCTATGGTTCAATGACTCCTATACACAGTGGGCTATGATGGGCCAACTTTTGTGAATAAAACTTTATTGTACGTACTATTCTTAATTTTTACTTGATATTCCTTAGTTATCAGAGGAGGAAGTCATTTGTTGATAAATAACATTATGTCATTGACATTTTTATGTCTTAAAGGTCACCCTTTATTTATAGCAAAGATATTTATAAAAAAATATGATAAGATTACCAGTTACAAAACGTTCCATTTACATAATAGTTATTGAAGAGAAAAATATAAATAAACAAATTAAAACTTTCTTCTAAAAACTTTTACTGTCTAACAAAAACTCGGTTAATAATGATTAACCAACATCCCATATACGTCACTATTAAGTACCGAACCATTAAAGTTTACTCTCACTGCTGAGCCACCATTAATCAAAGCGACATTATACAAAAAAAAAACACCTACGAACTACTTACAAACATCATCAAAATCCTTCCGGAGAAAGGTAGACCATTTTCAAAAAACCATAGATCATAGAATCAAGCCATAAACCATGACGAAAAACACCGTAATCCCGAAAATATGAAGAAAAAAATTAAAAGTAAATAACCCTAGAGGGAAGCCGCCGACCTTGTGCTGGAAAGGGACGGGTGATGTGACGTCACGTGGTTCTGTCTCATTCTTACTTACAGGCTAACGACCTATTGATTTCGGACCACGTGCTACGTCGTGCTGTTTAAGAGTCCACCGGTGGGCCAAATGCGTAGTTATCTATTGTAAAAAAAAAATCTTGACTTCTCTATAGATATCTGTATAGATAAAAATGAATCCTATTTTCCTTGGTCACGGCATCACACGTGAAAGGATGGACCAATTTTGCTAATTCTTTTTTTGTTGTTTGTTATCGTCAGGGGAAGGTTTGTATGAAAGAAAAACATAAAAAAGTTGCGTGTAATAGTTAAGACAGGACAACGTCGGTCAGGTCAGCTAGTGTATAAATATAAATGAAGGGCTGTTCGTTCGTAAGCGCATAACTTGAAAACGGCTGGACCTATTTGGCAATTTTTCGTTTTAAAATTTTCGTTATAGTACGAATTAGGTTTTTAAGGGGAAAAATTGGAGAAATTCCTCGGGAAATCAAGAAAAACTGAACGTCCTGTTTCCTATGGGATTTTTGTATGAATTTTAGAAATATTTGCAGGACAGCGGGTCCTGTCAGCTACAGTTCGTTTTTTAACATCAGAGACTAATCTGACATTTCAATGTCTTTTGTCTTTGCTTTTTTCCTAGAGGTGTTTGACATGAGTTTGACATTATACGTGTGATCTGTCATATTCACACAGTGATTGTTTTTAGTAAAAAATTGAAGTTATTTAAGTCTTTTCGGGCAAATGAAGTAAAAGCAGGATGTATTGATCAGCTGCTGGCGGGCGTCGACGGTTTTATCAACGTTCTATCTACTATATTTGTACTAAGCCCGGCCTTTTGTAGGCTTGGCTGTATTTTTAACTTGGATAGACCCGACAGGGAATATAGGCGTGGTTTTAAGAGGAAAAATGAAGGAAATAGATAGAAAAAAGTAGGAAGGTGATAGGGTGGGAGGATCCCTATATAAGGACCGTAGCAACTGACGTTTTGTAGTTTCTGGTTATCTCCATAGGAAGAAGGCGTGAGTTTAAAAAAAACACAGTAGACTTCCGAATCCTTATTTATACTTAAGAGGGAAGTGCCAGAATAGCACTCGAAATTTAAAATAAAATACAGGCACTTATAAACTGTCAAGGGGTCGGTCACTCAGAAAAATGAAACTAGTTGCTCCTTCAAAAGCTATAATAGGTACATATGGAGAATAACGGACAAGAAACTCCACATAAACATTACTCTTGGTCTCTTGGTATTTCAGGTCTAATGGAACGGGAAACGAATGAAACCAGCCAGTACTTTTTTGGGCACTTTTCCAATACCCAAATGAGAATTTTCCTTACAGATTAATTCAATTTGTACTATTTTCGCAATCTCATGGATCCTAGGCATTCGTAGGTTGTACACCTTAAATTTTAAAGCTCTAGTCTCAACGTCGCCCCACCCGCTCCCAATTACATGTGACTTATAGATAACTGGCGAAATGTGGTGGTAGTGTGGTATGTGTGTACCACTGCCTAACCCTTAAGAACGGCACGGTTGGCGCAGTGGTTAAGCGTTTGACTGCTACGCTGCTGCGTGTCGCGGTTTCGATTCCCGCACGGAACAAATATTTGTATGACCTACAAGTAGCTGTTCCGGGTCTGGCTGTTTGTGTATGTCAGTTTAAATGTTTGTAAACGCACCTACAATATAGGAGAAATTCCTAGTTTAGGGTAACGTATTAAAAAAAATACAGGCGTGATGTTATGTGTAATATCACTAATATCCCATTTTCTACGAGACAAGACGGAAAAAGATAAAAAGGCTTACATATATATGTCTGTTTAATTTTTAAAAATTTCTAACAAATCATCAATCTATGTCTCTCTAACTCAGATCAAGGGAGTTATAATATAACTCCCTTGATCTGAGTTAGAGAGACATAGATTGATGATTTGTTAGAAATTTATGGTGTGGTAGCCCTCTATCTCCCGTCCATGAAGAAGGTTCCCGTTTTTACCAGAAGGGCGTGCTCTTGAAGACATAAGGGCTGGAAGTTTCGCCCTCAAGAAATTTCTAGAACAGTCCAGAACATTCGAGAGTATTCGAGAGACATTCCAGAATGTTGTGGAATGTTCGAGAACATCCCAGATCATTGTGGAATATTCCAGAACACTCTCGAATGTTGTGGAATATTCTGGAACATTGTGGAACATTCGAAGACTTTTATGTATGAGTGGAGCTACCTACCTATTGATAGGGGTAAATAAAGAAATATTTGTCGTGGGTTCGAACGTTCCAGAACATTCTGGAATGGTCGGGAATAGTCTGGAATGTTCAAGAATATCCCAGAACATTGTGGAATATTCCAGAACACTCTCGAATATTGTGGAATATTCTGGAACATAGTGGACCATTCGAAGACTTTATGGTATGAGTGGAGCTACCTATTGATAGGGGTACATAAAGCAACATTCGTCGTGGTTTCGAACGTTCCAGAACATTTTGGAATGCTGTGGAATGTTCGGGAATAGTCTGGAATGTTCGAGAATATCCCAGATCAGCGGCATCAACCTCAAAAACTCCTGCTTTTCCCTAGAGTAGGAAATTTGAAAAATTTATACATATATATACTCCGGATAACAAAATGAAAAATGTTGTTTATATAAACAAGTATTGTAAATAGAAGTATTGTAATTAGAATATATTTTTAATAAAAAATTTGTTATATTGTAAAGTTAATTCTTTTATTATAACTACCACACAATCTCAAAAAAATGTATTCGTCCTCTTAAAGCACCCACATATAGTGCACAGTGCACAATATTCGATAAAAGCAAAAATACTTTTTTTCTGTAACTATAAACTAAAATTAATCATTGAAAACAACCCTAACTAAATATAAACTCAATAATTTATTAACAGTTTTCCTAGCTACGCATCATGTCAATCCAATCTAGGGAATTGGGTTGCAACGGTGAGCGTAAAATTGGGTCAAAATATGACACTGGCAATGCCCTAGTAAACGACTGTAACTGGTAACCTCGTTGGTTTAAAAATATTACGTTCGATTTTCAACTGTCTGTGAGAAAAATGATTTTACAGCCAGATTTGAATATGTAATTGGTTCGATTTTTAATTTGACAGGCACTGAAGTTTAGCTGAAGCCAAATAATCACTTTTGTAGAAAAAAAAGTAAATCGTAAATGGACCCAAATATCTTTGTAATTTTACTGAGTTAGCGAAAAGTTATTTAAAAGAGCAACAAGCTACAATTTAGAATGTTGTAACTTTCATGCTAATTTTATTACTTAGATATTGCCAATATTATTCAATCAGGAAAGTGTGAATCACATATACGCGCTAATTTATGCTTCTGACGAAACCATACAAAATAAACGAATTTAAATTCATAGTAATGACATGCAACTCGTGAATGATCCGTTTAAACAAATATAGGTTAGGATTGTCTACTTAAAAACATAAATGGTTTATTTTAGGCACACAAAACATAGCACAACAAACAAACCCACGTTGAAATAATAACAAAAAACATGAAAAAGCCCGATTAAAGAATAACAAATTACATGGAATATTAAGAAAAAATATCTGGTAATACAGAGCTTAGCACGTTCTTTTTTTTTGGTTTGACGTTTTCTAAAAATGAAACCTAGCTAGATCGATGTTTTTTTCATGTAATTAAATACAGCCTTTCGTGAAAATGTGTCAATTTTTTACTTCTCGCATTGTCAGTTACATCAAGTAGAGCCCTAGGCCTCAAGTCTGCTATTTTTATAAATTCGTCATTCCAACACGATGTCATTGTCATTTTGCTAAAAGTTCGCAATCTGCTAAGTTCATATTGGTCGATCATTGGTCGGTCAATGGTGTCGTATTAGAATTGTGTTTTAATACTTCTAATAGCATTGTCGTATTGCCATAATTATAAAACCCGTTATTAGAAATTATTTTTGAAAACCTACTACTAAATTTGAACATTTATTCATGCCAGATTTCATTTATATACATTTTTACATATTATTTTTTAGTGTTATCTATATGAGATTGCCAATAAATGCCATTTCTTTCAATGGGGTGACAGTGACTGACCATTGGAAAGTCATAATGACGCCATTTTATTAGTAGATTACCAAACTTGTCAAAATCAACAATTATGAAATCAATGATAGACCATTCTGACACTATTGTAATAGCAGACTTGAGGCCCAGGACAGTTGTTAAAGAACCTAAAATAAATGCCTGAAATTTATAATGTCGTTCTACCAGAATAAAGGCACAATTTCCCATATTGTATCACAAGAAAGACGGAAAAAGGAACATTTCAAACGTTACCTTTGTCTTACTGCCCAAAAAAAGCGCTCTGAAAGTCATTTAGAGGTCGAGTCGAACGAAGTCACCCAACAGGAAAGGATAGGGGCCTACGTGCATTCTGTCATATATTCATCATTAGATCGTATCAAACGCACTTTGAAATAATAATCAGAACTTTGACTCGCGTTTTTCGGTTACAACGAAACGTTTCATAATTTGCAATTCTCCGTGCCTCGGAAAGTACGTTAAGGCGTTGGTCCCGGCTGTCATTCGGGATCTTTGACAGTTTTTACGGTTATTCGGAAGCCCGAAAGTCTTGCAACCAATCTTACCAAGGGGTACCGTGATAGCCAATAACTAGGTAATAGAGGTCAGACAGGCAGTTGCTCTGTATGCAATACTGGGGGCCGATTCTACTAACAAATTTGTTAAAAAAACGCAATAGAACCGCAACCGAATCACCACTTTTAAGCGTTTTCGCATTCTACTAAAATGAACAACGGTCCAGCTGCGACACAGCTGCGGTTACGTTTTAGTTACGCCAACGATCGATTGAAACAATGTCAAAACCTATTCTACTAACAAAATCGAACATGAGCGTGACGTTTACTATAGGACAAAGTTAATGATAAAATTATGATCATTATGTCTTTTAATTATAGAAAATACTTTTAGTGCCACATATTCGTGTTTAGTAACATTTTTAGATTCAACTTGTTTCTTTGTGGTATTAATAAAACATATTATTTTGGCATGTTGGTAACGCGGGTTACCCGCTGTGTTCCCGCTACAGTTCAGTTGCAATTCGTTTTAAGTTTAGTTTCCATTTTGCTTATAAAATAGTAGAATGACTTTTTATGTAACCATCGAACGGCGATCGAAATCGAACTGTTGTGGAAACACAATTTAACGTGTAACGTTGCAAATTAGTAGAATCGGCCCCCTGGTATTCAGCTGCAAATTCTTAGACAAGAAGCCGACCCAAACCCGAAGATGGATATGTCTGATGGCAAGTTGCTATCACAGGTTGAATAACTGTCAAAATGTTCATAATTTACAATGGTATTCTGCGAAAACTCATTATGGAGTTTATTTGTAATCGACTTCAAAAAGAAGGAGGTTATCAATTCGACATGTTTTTTTTTTAATGTATTTTCGGGTATAACTCCGTCATATATAGACGGATTCGCAAAATTCTTTTTTTGTTCGAAAGGGGTTTATTCCGAAATGGTCCCATTTAAATTTCATATAAATCTGATGATGGGTTTCGGAGACAGACAACGGAACTCTTCAAAAAATTACAGCAAATCAAACGCGATTGCTGCTAAACAATGCTGCTAAATATGCATTTTTTTACCCCAATGATGATAAATTTCGAATTGTGTGGGGTAGGTACTATAACTAAAATGTAAAAATAAAAAAAACATTAAAAAAGACACTTCCAAAAAAACACTACACAGTGAAAAATAACTTTAATTCGGAAGGCGGTGACAAAAAATTAAAATACATATCCAAAGTCACCGACTTCCGAAATTAAGTTATTACTCACTTTGTAGTGTTTTTTTGGAAGTCGATTGTTTTTTTTTTCTGAAAAAAGTTTTTTTTTCTATACAAAGTCACATTTTGTTTCTCCATTTTTGACATCGCACCGTATATATCCTACTATAATCTCTCATTTTGTCTTTCGCTTCTAACGATCTTTGTCTAGGTCATTTTATATGTAGACTATTTCAGAAGAATATTTCTTCCCAAACTGCTAAAATCACTCTGACAACAAACTTTCTACTCGATGGCCACAAAGTAGATATATACGATTATCTACAAAATCATGATTCGTTTAGAACGCATAACTGTGATAATAAATAGAAGAACATAGCTATCTTCTCCTATTGTACATCATATAGTTAATCGCCATGTATATTCTTCCGTCGAGAAATCGGTGCTCGTTCTAAGCCTGCTGATAATGTATATTGGTCTTGTATCTGTCCAACAAGGTATTCTTGTTTAAGTTTTTAGTCCAATAATATGCTATTGACTTAGTTTATAGACACCTTTATAAATACCTGTTTTTTTTTAGCTAAACAGATTTCCGTGCATTTGCCTAGCAACTGTCTTGTGTAAGGTCAAATAAATTGACTTAATTAAGTTAATTGAAACGGACTCACCTCATCACCTGTTCGTGAAGAGAGGACAGGAGAGTAGAGAGAGAGAGAGAGTAGAGTTCAGTAGAGTTCTATCTAACTAATTTCCGCGACGTTAAATAATATATTTGTGAAGGTAAATTAATAAACTTTGCGTACAAATACTGGCCAGAGCAATGACATCATATCGTGTGTGTAATGTAATGACTTAATGTAATTTTTATAATAAATTATTACTTTAGATAAACTAAGTATGTAATGTCCGCGTAGTTTTATATGTGCCTGGGGATTTTCTTATGTATTTTTTTTTGCTATATTTCTGTAGCGGATGAGCTGAATTTAAATGTTGCATTCTTATTTCGTCAGATCAACCGTAATAATATCCATTGCATTAGTATATAGCTTACAGAAATTTTGAATCTATTTAAAGTAAATACTGCCTTTCTTTAACAGGAGATACAGACACAAAAAGATTTTTAAACACTACTTTTTTTAAAACATTATCATTATTTATTTTATTTTGGACCATACGCCATCTTTAATTTGCTCACTGTGTGACAGAAAAAAAACCGCGAACGAAAAATCGCAGTTCCAAATTCAAATCAAAAACTGTAAATTGCTGACTACGTAAAGCAGGAAGGAATTTCAAATTAACCGAAGTCCCGATTTAAAAACGATGAGAATTACAAATTTTGAACCAAATTCGGTTCGTTCGTTGAACTATAGTACCTTTTAGGTAGTTTTCACGTCTATCACTCCTTTGTTTAAAAAAGAAAATTTGGAAAATGAGAATCTAGATTTAACCAGAAAGAAGTCAACGAAGAATAACAACCGCTAGCTCAAATCTCTCGGTATTCGTGTGGGTTCGATTCCCACACGAATAGAAGATATTCTTCAATTATGACTTAACTATAGATTTCCAGGTCTACGTGTTTCTGCGTGTGCGATTAGTGTCTGCAAATAAACCAAAACACAGAAGAAAATTGAAAAGTCCTTTAAAAAAGTTCATGTAAAAAAAAATACTGTTCCTAAATCGAAATTCAAATTGTCGTGACCATAGACTAATTCACCCCCTACCGACCTATCCGGGGTTCAACGTCACGGCTGGGGTCAATAAGTTCACACAGTTCGCAGGTCAACAAACGACCCAAGTGACACACTATTTCAAATTCTCGTGTTCGAATTTTGTGGTGGAGACTCGGAGACTCGTATTTTTCCGAAGATTTACGGAACTCAGATTCTTTTTTTTTTATATTATTTCTTTTCGGAAGGCTTACAGACTAAATAACAATAATATATAAGTAAATTGAGTTTTTGGCGGGATCGGGTTGGAACATGTCGCACGAATTTTCATTTTCATGAAATTTAGTGAAATAGCGAATTAAATTGTATAATTTTGGTAGTGAACTATCCAATTTTTTTTTTTTTTTTTTTTTTTTTTTTTTTTTTTTTTTTTTTTTTTTTTTTTTTTTTTTTTTTTTTTTTTAAACGTTGCCCCACACTAGGAATTTCTCCTGTATCGTGGGTGCGTTTACAAACATTTAAACTCACATACACAAACAGCCAGACCCAGAACAACTACTTGCAGATCATACAAATATTTGTTCCGTGCGGGAATCGAACCCGCGACACGCAGCGCAGCAGTCGATCGCTGAACCACTGCGCCAACCGTGCCGCCAATTTACTTACGTGTGAGTGCACAAGTGTGGTGAAGGTGAAAATAAGTGACTAACGTGGACTTTTCGCGTTCCCCCCAAAAACTCCTACTAGGTTGTTGTAAAGTTACTACCGCTTTACAATAACTTTGATTTGACTAACTAAAGACGACTATGACTGTTTTGTAACTTCGTGCCCGATATCGGGCCATCTACTTGATCGAAAAGAAAAATTACTTGACACTGGCTAAATACACAAACCGTGCGAAGCCAAAACCCCAAAAAAAAATATATAACTAAATTGCTAATTAATTACAAACCCCCACAGATAAATACAAAATGATTACTACAAAAAATACGGTTCAAATTTTCTGTAGCTTGTTCTTAATTCGTAATGCGTGCTAACTTTGCAAAAACGCACTCCCAGATATCTCAAAAAGGGTAGGCAGATGTCTCCACACCTAAATTTCGACAGTTATGTTATAGACAGTTGTGACAAAGCTACACTCTGCTATAAAGAATTTCGCGACGGAAAAATGCTTACACGAACTAGGGACCGAGCCCAAAACCACCCAGTAGTCGCGGTACACCAGCCACTAGACCAAGGCGACAGTCGTGGGAGCGAATCTAAATACCTAACATTGTATTAAGCAGTTCCCTAACCAATTGACCGATTACGCCACAGCCTGTAAGACCTGGATGAGACTTTCAAAGACCAGGGAAGCATGGCACAGAAAGAAGTAGGCCTATTACTAACTAAGAAAAATGGTTGCCCTGTCAAAGATATACGAATAACGAAGCAAGGAGTGGTCTTGGTATATAAAAATGGTCACTCCTCCAAGGACCAACCGGGGCAAGCGTAGCATAACCTGATCGATCGACCCGTGGGGCTGTTATAACTTTGCCTCAAGCCCTTTAAGAAATTACTGAGATTATGATCCTGAAAACGTGCAGAGGTCCACTGTGTAATAAATTCCGGGGAGCATCGACTCAATATTATTATCGCTTTGATAATATTGATGTAGTCAGTGTTCAGTGTTGCTATGCCAAGCCTTATCTTACACCACGCGACAAAATTGCAAAAAAACTTAGATTAAAACTGATAAACTCTACAATCCGTCCTTCCTTAGCAACAGGCCTCAACCCTGAACCCTGACTCCCACCCAAATATGTTACCCAACTTTCAAGACAGGCCTGTTGTATCAAATGTTGGGCCAACTCCCATTTTTTTTTTTTTTAAGAAAGCGGAAAGCGGACGTCCTGCTTGCTATCCGCCAATCCCGGTCGAAGGAACATCAATCTGTTCAACAAATCGTCAATCGATATCGCGCCGCGTTATCGCTACGTTTGGCGGTTCGTCGCTCGGGCAACGAACCCCGAAAATTCGCGAGTTCATTGCCTCGTCTAGCTTCGGCCTAACGTTCTACGTTTGAATCGCGATGCATTCGCCAATTCTATTGGCTGGAATTTTAAATTTTTGTTCGGCGTTTCGAATTTGGATTTCGAATTTAAGTGGAAGTTGATTTTTAACGGTTTTCTGGGGAGTTTGGATTCGTGTTTTGTTTCAATTATTTATTTCTTAATTCGTGCATGTTTTGTCCTAGTGATTAATGTACCTACCTAACTTTTTGACTACCCGTACAGCTAAAAATGCGGAACTTCCAAAACGGCACTTGTAATCTAAACGAGAATGACAACAAGAGTTTCTTTGTCAGTAAAATAACGCCCATCATGAGGCAGACGTTGCTACGTAAAGATAAAAATTATAGGCATTTTGAATTCTAGTTCACCAGACATGCACTCTAATCATACTAAACCTTTATCAATACATCAGCAGACTTTCTTTATCAAAATGTGGGCAAAACAACAATAACTGAATTGAGGCCGTAGACAAGAAATAATATTTTAATCTAATGCCGCAGACATCAGATACCAGGTAATTTGGTACAAAAGAAAAAAAAAACACACTAAACATAAACAAACATTACAATACAAACAATTTTAACCCGGTTTTTCGTAATTCGAAATTTCGAACGTCATAATAATATGATAATCATTATGAATTATCAAACATGGCGGGCGTTTTGCATAACTTTTCGAAAAAAGAAGGACTTTGTTTTATTGACTGCAATGACAGCTGATGAGAGTGACGGCGATCTTTCTTACTTATTGGGATTATTTTTATTTATGAAGGAAAGGCTTTGTAATGAGATAAGCCAAAAAGTCCAAGTAAGTGACTTATTATTATTCTTTTGAGAATAAAGTTAACTTAAATCTCAAAATGCACCATTTGCACCAATTTTCTGATGATGAATTACCTTTATCTGTGGATAGGTAATAAATTAATAATAACAAAACCATTGCACACAACAGTGAAAAAAATATTTTATCATGAAGAAAATTGCCTATTTAAATCCATCAGTGAACTGCGATAGGCTGAGTTGAATGAATGATTGATGGATTAAGCAATTTAAAACAAGACTTTTCTCAAAACATACAGTTTGTAAAACTAGGTTTATGTAACGAACTTCCGTAGACATAGAGCTTTGTATGTTTACACCACGGCTCGTAAAAAGAACGGCCTAGTATAAATATCTCACGCGCCGCAGTTTTTTTAAGATTATAACTAGATTTCAGCCAGTTCTTTGCCAATCCAGTTGATAGGTTTCTTTCTTAGACCAACGGGAACAGTTTTTTTTTTTACTTTGGTTTGAAATAAACGTAGAATATGGCCAGTACATCCTCTCTATGTGTCAAAAAAGAGACTAAATACGAAAAAAAAAAGTCATGATTAATTTGTTGCAAAACAAAGGACTGGGAGAGAACACCAATGATTAGCTACTACTGTTTGACGTTCAAAAAGTGCTGACTCAGCGTAGTTTGAATAAATGATTCGATTTTGCTGTGAAAATTGTTTATGGTAAGTATTTTGACCATTAACAATTTTGGTTAGACAACAAGTTTGGTAGCGGGTCTGACGACTGACACTGGCTGTACCTCACGTAAGTTAATTTGAGTATTGTCACTCTTGGAGGCTCCACAATTTGGTTTAGTTCATCCTAGTTTAAGGAAAGTCATATTGGTTTTTACAGTGCTGGTTGTATTAGGTTTCACAAATAATGTAAATTAAAGACCATCTTAGAGCGAAACCATAATGGTTGTTGAATTCGGCTGTTAGACACAGTACACATTATGAGCCCATAACGTTCCCACTGCTGGGACGGGACACAGGCCTCCTCTCTGTGAGAGGGAGTGAGCCATAATCCACCACGCGGGTCCAGTGCGGGTTGGTACGTCCGTTAGATGTTGCTACAATCGCAGAGTATTTAAATTCTCTTTGACCAAATAGGGAGTGTGTTCAATTTAATTCTTAGTTACCACACAGACATCGCATTAAACTTCCTGGAACAAGATGAAGGGATATAATATCAAGATTATAATAGCCAGTTAAAGCCATCTGTATAGCAAAGCATTATATTGTGAAAATCAGGTTTCCTCCTGGATTGCAGAGGTCAGCCGGCAGTTGCTCTGAGTAAAACCTGTAAGGCTTTACGCGCCATGCCTTGGACTTAAGATAAAACTATAAGTACTGGCTCAAGCAAAAAGATTGGAATTAAACGTCAAAAATGGAATAACCTTTTTGTTTTTTGAATTGCGAATAGTAACGTCGTAATTTAAAATTATGGTTTTTTTTTCTGCGAAAAAATTGGCAACCTGTAATAGCGCAAAATGCGCCTTTTTCCAAAAACTTTTGGTAAAACTATCCTGCTTATCCTGCTCAGATTAAAAGTGACTACACAGCAACACACCTCCTTAGCAACACACACCCATACTCGAAAAAAGAACGAAAAAATCACAAAAATGCGACCGGGAAGTCAGCACAGGGCGATAAGACCGGCCGGTTCCTTGCCTGCCCACGTGGTGGGTCAACGCCTGCCCCACTGCGCAGGCGGGTCGCTGAACCGAACGCGCCTCACGCACACAAACACATACACATTTTCATACTCATCGCGAACACACACGGGATTCTCCAGCATGTTTACGCGAGCATCTCACTCACACACACAACTCCTGTAGTTATGAACTTATACGCGCGTAAACTCACGCGCACATTCATGTTATGGGCGTCAACGGACAGGTGACTAATTGTATGTACCTTGTTTCGAAGCCTTTTTTTTACGGTAGAGTAAGGTTGGCAGTTGTTTTGAAAGATCATCTTGGATCGTTGAAAAAGTTTAGCTTCCGGGATTACCTATGCAAAAAAAAATTGGCACTGAAATTTTAGAGTGGGAAGAAATAATACTGATATCTCTTCCTCTTTCCCATACTGTGACACCAAAGATATTAATTGACAAACATGATTTATTTTGATAAAAAATCCAAAATACTATTGCCATCTCACGAAGCCACCAAAAAAAAAAACAAAGAATTTCACAACTAGTAACCCTATCTTAAGGTGGAACACCTCAGCCAGACATTATTTTGGCGCGCAATATGTCCTTCAACTAATGACATCACGCATTCTAAATTTAAAAACGCGTCATTAAAACGGCCTTATAGAAAATAGGTGTTTTCCATTGAAGGTCGGAACGAATCGCCATACTGTTTGGTCATTATAATAATGGCCATAGACTCTGAAGGAAAGTGATGAAAAGAAAAAGTTAGATGGAGGAGAAAGGGAGCAAAAGAAAAGAATTTGTGGATTGTGTGAGTGATGATTAATTATGAATGAAAAGGGAGTAAATGATGACGAGATAAAATACTTAATCAGCCTATATTTTTCCCACTGTTGGCACACAGGATTCCTTTCGGTGAGAGGGAATGACCGTACCTACCTAGTGCGGGTTGGTAGATGTTAGATTTCTTCTAATTTTGGTTCTAGGACATGCCGGTTTCCTCACGAGGTTTTCCTACATCGTTATATGAGCAGTGGTGATGAATAACATACACAGAGTAAAGCGCCTGTGAGGGTTTGAACAACCTCACCTAATTCTGTAAATACATACTTATTACAGTCGCAAATCATATTTTATTAACCGCTTATGTACACTCATATACATACGCACAGAAATATACGCACAAAGATGATTTCTGAAACGGATGTCTTCGGCTGGTTGACACTTCCCGTGACCCAGGGGCTGGTTTTTACTTTGGCCAGAGGCTGAGCATTGCTATACAACGTGGTAATGCCGCCAGTCTCTTGGGTACATTACCAGTCGACAGCGATGCGGATGAGTTTTTTGACGCTTTGTTTTAGTTGAGATGTACAGGTCTTTGATTATGATTCGAAGAAATCATATTTTGTTCAACATATAACCTGACACTGAATTGCCAATTTGCAATAAAACGTAAGAAAATATAAATTTAACGGCCTCCCTGGCATCCCCCTTAAGGATATCCAATCATAACCAAGTAAATACCGGCCAGGGATCTGGGTTGTTCGAAAGAGATACCGTGGCCCCTGGCACACAGGCAACTGAAGGAACACGGGTGGGTTTTAGTCAGTAAAAGTCTGACACGCTCTCCTGCTCCACCCAGAGCGGGAGAAGTTATTTGATGATTTCCCACACAAAAAAAATTTACCTAAGTAAGTACTAGGAAACACTAATAACAAACGATTGAGTCATCCTCCAAAGTTATTTTCTATGAGTTCGTTAGAATAAAATATAACTGTAATCGATTAGGATCTGATTTATGATCGATCGATCGACAAAAAAACATAGGTACATAAACTTTGTGGTTGAACATTTGGGAGGGCCCACACACGGAAAGTAAAGAGTACCAGAGAAATGACGAATTTTTTTTTCGACGAAAAAAGCTTTCCACAAAAGCTTTTCCCAACCATGTTGGGGTCGGCTTGGAAGCTGCATCCGGCCGGTTAGACTGGAGTCTAACCGGCCGGATGCAGCTGAATACCAGAATTTCCCATTGACGGAAACAGCCTTTCGGAAAAGCCCATATTCAGCATTAGGCATTTCCGATTAAGATTATGTGAATCACAATCTTAGGTATTTCGAAGGGATAAAAACTTTTTTCAACACGCCTTTATTAGCTTCACATGTATGTTTGTTTGTAACCGGCTCCTTTGGACTTGATTTTGACCCACTTCAAATGGTCAGATTTCATTTAAACTTTGTAAACTTATCGAGGACCGATGACAATACAATAAATTAAAAAAAAAACACACGCTTTGGTAGTTAGCAGATCTAAAAAATAGAAAATAAATAATGACAAAAATAATAGAATAAACACGCTTTAAAAACCAAACTAAAAAGCAAAAAATAATTTCAAAAGATTTGAATTTTGAATTGATTATAAAAAATACCTCAAAAAGCACCCCAAGCTTTTTGTAAAAAAAAAAATCTGCTGATTTAGTTTGGTTTTTAAAGTCTGTTTTTAGTTTTATAAAATAATTTTTCGATAGTTCGGCAAATTAAATTTAAAAACTCGGTCAATACCCTATTTAATTTCGTATTATGGCATTTATCTGGTAAAATAAAATATATTCACATTTATCCACCCCTTAACAAAAAATACATGTCTATCGTCATTCTCCATATTTATTTGGAGTCGGCGCAACATGGTTTTGTTAATGTCTGTATATTTATTTAACTCCGAAGGTCCTAGTTTAACTTTGTTCTAGCTACAACTATGTGAACATAATGCCGCATTGCATACGTAAGCGGGCACGCCCCCCAGGCTGATTCCCGGCCACCGTAGACCGGGCTTGCGGACGGCGAGTAATGGGTAGCTCGCTGTCCGGTAAGGACCAAGCCCGGGTCGATGGCGCGTTGTGTTCCACGCGCGCCTCAAAGAGATGTCAGCACCAACTGGTGGGGTCTGCAAGGGCCCATGCCTGCCACGGGTGCGGGTTGTTCGAAAGAGATACCGTGGCCCCTGGCATACAGGCAACTAATTTAACACGGATGGGTTTTAGTCAGTAAAAGTCTGACATGCCATCCAGAGCGGGAGAAGTTATTTGATGATTTCCCAACCAAAAAAAAAAAAAACAGGCACGCCCTTTAAGCCCGGAGGCTTTAATTTAGGTTTTAAGTTCTGTTGATGTTTTTATTATTTATTCCTGCTTGAGTAATTTATTTTTAATTTTTTGGTATATTTGCGTGTGCTAGCTGACATGGCAAATATTTTAATTTTATGTTTCGTAACGTTATTAACGTACCTACCATTGTATAGAATCAAGTTCATCTAACATTACAGACAGTTGTGCTGCTGGGGAGTTTGTTGCGCCACTTCTTTTTCCCAGCTAAAGCACTAGGAAGTCACACTACGGAGATGACGACTAATAGAGAAGTGTGGATGGAAAAGAAATGATCAAAAAAACGCATTTATTCAAACTAGGCTGGTATCAGCACTTTTCGAACGTCAAAATTACATAAGACAGTCTCCCCAAAACGCCCGCCCTTCACCACTGATGATATCATCATTCACACAGTCCATCCATCGTTTCTTTGGTGTTCCCCTACTCTTATAGCCATCAACATCAATACTCAAAACTTTCCTCCAAGCTTAACAAAAAGAACTAAGTACAACCCTTTTTTAATCCAGCCTTTTCTAGCTTCCCCGAAAAAATAAAGTCGTCCATTTCGGACAATTTCGGTCAATTTACCCTTTTAATGGCCACCACTGACACATTAGATGCCTGCATTAGGTTTATAGGGGTCTGTTACCTATCGGAGGTCGTTAGCCCTAGAGGGCATTCCCTCTAAGGGTGGTAGGCCTTTAACAAAAACATGCCGAGAGAGTATTGAACTGCGGAGTACCTAATGATAGATGGGCAAAGCCTTTTTCCGTTTTGGTTGGTGTTTGGGACCTGGGTTATGTGAAAGGGTAGTTGGATGGAGGAGTAGACGGGATTTGGGTTTGATTCTGGGGTCAACATAAATTGATTTAGGCTATTAAAAAAAACTACAAACTTTATTTTTCTGATGAGTCTAAAAGATTGGCAGCATCTTGTTCCCATCTACACTTCAGAGATCATCCGTAAAATTCGCCTGTCCACGTGATATAATTAGTAATTACAGATAATACCCGTTTTCATGAAAGAATACACTGAAAATGTTACATATCTAGGTTTTGAAAAAATAGTTATGTACGTTTTTGTGGTCAACTAATTCTTACTTACCATTGTTTGAATGATACTGTAGTATCTACTCTATCTACTCCAGTATAGTAAATACTATCTAAAAGTAATTTATGATATAAACAGCGAAACAACTATAAAATCTAATAAAGTCTCCCAAAAAATGGCGTATACTCTATTTTTAAAACGAAACGAAACAAAATAGAATCATACATAATAGAACTATTTAAAATTGACATAGATTCGGCTAAGCTCGGCTTTTTTCGGCGGTCGCTGGCCGTACAATGAACTTTTCTGGGTAGTACTGACCTATACTTACCTAGAGATTGCTCCGTTGAGAGTTTATCCTATTGAAATGATATCATACTCAATAACTGCTTGTGTTAGTCTCATGCTAGACTTAGGCATTTTCAATTACCGGTATTAGGAAAA
This sequence comes from Antitype chi, assembly GCA_947359405.1. NCBI lineage: Eukaryota > Metazoa > Arthropoda > Insecta > Lepidoptera > Noctuidae > Antitype > Antitype chi. Next base: position 7,137,602 of record OX375835.1, on the reverse strand, counting down.
GACAACGCTCTTTTTGTCTATGACTAGGCTATGTGGCAGCTCATGTGATGGAAAGTGGTTACTTCTGCCTATTAGAACATCTACAGAACCAAAGAATTTTCTCGCTATTCCAAATACAAAATTGTGCCTGTAATTTTTCAAACCGGGACACTACAATGCTAGTTACCCTACTCGAAATTCAAAGGAAATGATTTACTTAAAAAAAAAAAACAAATGAGTTCGCATTCCAAATGTGAGCGGTGACTTGTGTAACGTTCGAATTTTGAAGTGAGGTTAACAGAATAGCTCTACACTAAAGAACTACCAACCTACAGGACCTAACAAAACATATTTGACTCTGCTCTATTGACTGTATTCCACAATATTCCGTCTAACATCCCACTTTACTAAAATCGTGTGAAACTGTGAACCAATGACCGTTAGGTTAACGTACACGGTGTCAACGGACGACCTTCGTAGTTTGGCCTTGGTGTGGGTTCGAATCCCTGTGACGTCACAAGGGGTGAATGTATGGTTTGAACCCGGATGGTTCAAATTTTAGAGTTCATGACTTTCTAGGTGGGGGTGAAGATATGGAATTAATATGTTTATGGGGGTGTTCTTAAATAGCGTCCACGAGGTCCAGTAACTTAAGTTCATCTGGGTGGACAGTCAACCTTGCTGACTGACTAACGGACGTATTCTAAAACTCAGCTTAGCATGGGACTTAACGGCTGCTGAAAACTGAACTGCGTTTAAGAATTTGGCTTTAGGAAGTTCAATAAACTCTGAACAAGACTTCTAGAATTTGTTATACTATGACTATTATCACGATTCACCTCATTTTGCGCAATACAACTTCTATTAGGCATCGTGTTTCAGGAAAACACGTTAAAATGACACGGTTTCTGTCATACAATTTTTTTATAAAACTTTGCATTTCAGTGTGGCGCTGTCCGTCAAGTAATTTTGACAGGAATATGTCAAATTGTATACCTAGATTTAAAATGAGTACCATAATATGTACCAAATTAGTATAAGAAAAAATGTTCTGTCTATGATAGACAGAATTGTCTCTGATCTGTTCGGACTTCTGACGACCTCTAACGACAGTCAATGATGTACAAATGACAGCCGGGACTAACTTTCTGTATGTAACAGAAGGTTGCCCATCCATGGATCGACCCCGGCAAGCGTTGCATCTTGCGACTGTTATTATTTCGATCGTGTCATATTATGGTGTGTCATGGAAAACAAGTTCAATGACTTAATATGGCGTTACGCCATGTTGTGCCATATTGCCAAGTCATACTTATCTTTGCGTGTACTTTAGTAACCCTTTACATTGATTTTTTCGACTACCTATCACTAGTTGATAAGGAATTATTAGTTTGATTATTTGGCATTTCTTCAAGTTGGTAAATAATAATGTTGACTTTCTTGCAATGAAATATCTAATGCCAACATTACCTTGAGATAACTGATATTTTTTTCTAAAATGAATAAATTAAATACGTAGATAAATTGTCAAAAACTACACTTAATTTAGTAAAACAGTAGTCACTGCCCAAGGCAAGAGTTATATGATAAATTAATTTATTTATGTAAGTAAGTTTGTACAAACACTTTCACACGTCAATTATATTTTAAACTAGAATCTTAATACGTCCACCAATACTGCTGAGCTTGCTCGCCTTCTGGCTGTGGGTGAGTGGGAGTCGGGCCTCTGGCTGCAGGCACTACCGTCACCCAACATAGGCACCATGCTGAGTGACTCGACCTTCCGGCTCGCTACTTGCCTGCGTCTTGGCGCTCCTTGCGTGGCTCTGCATCGCTGCCAACGCGGTGAAGTTGTTGACCGCCTCGGACACCATGGCTTATCCTGCAGTAGGAGCGCAGGCCGAATAGCACGGCACGCCAGCATCAATGACATCATCCGTCGTGCTCTTGTCACCGCCGGGGTGCCAGCTGTTTTAGAACCCTATGGCTTGGCACGCGACGATGGGAAGAGACCAGACGGAATGTCTATAATGCCTTGGAAGTTAGGTCGGCCTTTGGTGTGGGATGCAACATGTGTCGACACCCTTGCGCCATCCCATCTTTCTAGTACGGCGAATTGTGCTGGGGCGGCTGCTGCAGGTGCGGAAAACCTCAAACGGCGCAAATATTCCAATCTTACTGGAACCTATATATTCGAGCCGTTTGGGGTTGAAACTCTAGGGCCATGGGGTCCGAGTGCCCACTTACTTTTCCGAGATATTTCCAAGCGGTTGGTTGACTCTTCACGTGACCAAAGGGCTGGCCTATATTTCGGCCAAAGAATCAGCATTGCCATACAACGTGGCAATGCTGCCAGCCTTTTGGGCACTCTTCCCGTTGACAACGATGCGGACTTATTTTTTGATGCATTATGATTATTTTCCTTTTTTATATACCTGTACATAATAATAGCTTTGCTTTGTGTTTATCAAATTATGTTAATTCATTAATAATTAGATTATGTAAGATTAATAATAAAGTTTATATTGCAAATAAAAAAAAAAAAAAAAAAAAAAAAAAAAAACTAGATGGGGTCGGCGATTCCTATCTGAATACTCAGAGAAGAAAAGCCGAAACAAACTCAGGGGTAACAGTCCATCATTTTGGTCAGATCATGTGAAGACCAAGAATTTTACTAAATCATATTACTTACCTATTCATAACAATTTCTTTAACTAGTCCAAGGTCATACAAAAATGTCATTTGAATGGAATTTTTTGTCAAAAAATCATCGATATAGAAGCAACTCTAAAACTCGTAAGTTGTACATTCGTACACCACAAACACAAACCCAATCTCGAATACGAAGTCTCGTAACAACAGTCTCCAACTAAGGAAGTGAGGACTTCCTTAAACTAACCAGAGTTATCAACTTGGCCCAGGTCAATGTACCCTCGCCAGGTTGAACGTGCGAATCAACCGGCCCATGTAAATAAATGCTGTCAATTTCAACCGTTTCATGTTGACATAGGTTATAAGAACGTGCCGGATGATTTTTGAGGCTAAAATGGTGATGGGACCTAGCAACAGGCTGTGAAACTAGAAATACTGTGTCTGTTAATCAGTGAGTCAGTCTATTACTGTCCCACAGCTGGGCAAAGGCTTCTTCTTATACAGTGAAGGCACAAGCATTGATCACCACGCTTTCTCAAGATGTATTTCCTTTACCGATGTCAGTACTATCGAAGATAAACTTGGGCATGCTTTTGACAAAATATGGCGAAAAGTACTTTTTGTTATTTTCCAGAATCTTTATCCTGGACAAACTCTTTTAAAATATTGAAAACCCGGAAAAAGATATTGAAAAAAAAAAACTTTTTAATTGGCAAAAAATCATGAAGTTTGTGAAAAAATCATTCGGTAATTTTTCGAACTGAGAATTGAAGTCATGGGCGTCTTTAAATACTTGTATTATTATATAATCACGACCTTTCTTTAGTAAAAGGATAAGCAGTGACATAAGAGACTTATATAAAACATAAATATGTTGTCTGGCTACCAAAATAGAGGTCGTTCAACCTACAGCGGCCGTCGGCGCGCTGAAAACTGACGAATCACTCTGCCTGGGCCATATACTATTAAACTAACATACTATCACGCCTGTACTTACAAAAGAAGTAGGCAGAAAAGTGTGGTACACCTATATTTCGCCAGATATTGAAGTCCCGTCTTTTAAGGGAAGTTTGAAATAATGGCAATAGGGTCGCCCTATTGCCATTATTACGAGCCTCAATAACACTTTGCCTAACCCAGAATTGAATCCAGGAGCTCATTATCAGTAGTCGGACTGACAACCACTAGATCAAAGAGGATACTGCCTCTAGTCGATATAAATAATAAGGTTTTGATTTCACATTCGTTCATTCCTTAAACTGTCAAATAAAATCATTCATTATGGAGTTGACTATTTCATGGAAAAGGCATTCAATTACGGTCTCAAACCATATTTTGTTAACATTCATACGATACGATATAATTTCGCGGTCTACTTTGGCGCTTTCCCCTTTTAAGCTAACGCAACTATTTTAATTTTCTAGAAACCAAAATATTCATTTTCCTACTTGAATCACACTAATTATTCTCAACTATCAATTTTCTATCTACTATTTAATTAAATAACTGTCTGGTACATTAGATATCCAAAATGGCCGACTTAACTGTCATTAATCCCAAACAGATTGCTGGATCACGGACATAATGAGACCGTGACGTCATGTCATGTCTGTCTACATTGTCTATGGGCGACCGACCTAACAATGAGCTTTGACCTTTAGACCTGAACGTGATATCATAGGTATAGCTACAGAAGATACAGTTAGACGAAAAAATATTTTCCATGAGTAAAAATACCTAATACAACCAGCGAAAGTTTGACAACCATTCTTATCAAGGGGCGTCGTACTACTGAGTTGGGAGGTCTATATAATACTGAGAAAAGTGCTTTGCCTAACTGCAGACTTAGCATGACGTTTTCTATTTCTACGAAGAATAGACAGTGCTTTTTCAATACAATGTGACATTTCGTTTCTCCAGTTTTGACATTGCAGCGTAGATATCCTTCTACAATCTGTCATTCTGTCTTTCATTTCGTGTTCGTTTCGAACGACCTTTGTCTAGGTCCTTATAAATGTAGACTATTCAGAAAAATATTTCTTCCCAAACTGTCAAAATCACACTGACAACAAACTTTCTCCTCAACGGCCACAAAGTATATTCAATTATGTATCTACAAAATCATGATTCGTTTAGAACGCATAACTGTGATAATAATTAATAGAAAAACATAGCTATCTTCTCCTATTGTACATCATTTAGTTAATAGTCATGTCTATTCTTCCGTCGACAAGTCGGTGCTCGTGCTAATAAGCCAGCTGAGCAAAATACAGAGGCATAGTTTCGTAACTTAAGGAATGGCTTTAATTTTGACAGTCCAACAATTATACAAACATATGAAGCAATGGATTAACAATAAGCTTCAAAATGATTCAGTCTCTGATTTATACTGTATTAGGCAATTAGGGTGCAGATTACTGTTCTTAAAATGACCTCAAAAAAATTACGATTAGTCAAGACCATTGTTACGCACATTTTTTCTGTTTGAATCTGACCCACAGGGCTTCTGAGTCATAAAACTCATTAATTACTTAAACGATTGTATAACAGCGACCTTGTCATTAATATATCGCGTAGCCCGGTTCCCTAATAACTCAGCGTAATGATAAATTGCTCTAGAAACAGCGAAAGTCTTACGGAAATCGGTTCAGTAGTTCATGAGATTAGGACCTACGAAAACCATTTGTAATGAAAACAAGTCTTTTTAGGAAGATTTATGGGTATTTGAGAGTTTATTTTGATGTTCGAGTTATCCCTTTTAATACCTTACTATTAAGAATGAGAATAAATTGGTTTGTTTTAGTTGATTTTTCCTATTCAACCTGACTTGTATTTCGAGGTTTAATTAGTACAATTATTATGTTTTTCCTAAAATATTTATCATGCATACTCTGATTGCGGTTTCCGGAAACCTATTGAAATCATATTATCATAAGCAACTTGTTAATATTTTAGCAAATTAATCATTACGATTGCAAAATTATATTACAAAGACTTATTCCTTTTTTAAACACAAACAGAATGCATAACAAAAAAAAAACACAGGACTATCTTTTTAATTCCATTTTTTAAACCAATGACATTTTCGATTTGATTCTTAATTTGAATTTTGCACCGTTCACATCCAAAAGTTTAAATAACGTGTTCTAATTCGATTTTAAGTGTTTGTGTCCTGTTTTCTCATCAGGATTCGATTGCTGTACTCTGTTTGTAGGCTTACATTACCCAAATACGGTGTCGTTGACCCCTAAACAAATTCTTTGTAGTGTTTCAACCTGCTTTGTTATTTTCCTATTTGTTTTTATAACAGTAGAATAGTGAAATTACTGATGGAAATGTAGGTACCTACTGATAAAATTGATGCTGATACATTTAAAAAAATATTGGTGTCATTCAAAAAGTTAACTTTATACGTTTTTTTTTTATAAACGTGTGATTTTGTTAATGGAGGCAAACACAACATTAGAAATATTATTAGAAACGCTCTTGAGTTTTATTTTCAAAGCCTTGTGCCAAAAATATTCTGTTTACGTGAATCAACTCATAATAAAAACGTATTTTTCCTGTTAAAATTTTATAATAAGAATAACATAAGTTTAATTTAAAACGCTTCGCTTTCGCTTCACGCTTTTGCCCCTAAAAACACCAGAAGATGTTTAAAAAACCCAAAAAAAATCCACAAAACTCATTAAAACAAATCAAAATTTATAATTAAATTACGCAAAAAGCTGCTATAAAAATAGCTAGCTCTAAGCCGTCCTGCCCCTAAAAACTCCTACAAACATCCGCCCAGGGTAGTGAAAACGGTACAAACCTTACATACAAAAAAAAATAGCGAAGCAAGTACAGCAACGATCTCGAGCGTCGAACTTTCGGTCGTTCAATGAACCCAAGAATTTTGGCAGTTCATCGACCCGGTCGCTGCCCGCTTATAAATAATGTGGGAGCGAGACGGCGATACTTGACATCTTACGTCAGCTGATAGTGTGGCTAATCATCGCGTGACGTCATCGGCTGGGCTGCATTTGAATTTGGAAGTTTGTTTTGAATTTAGAATCGTTTATCTGCGATGAAGGTTAGGTTAGGTTGCCTTGTTTGGTTTTGGTTCACTGCGGAAGTTGGTGTTTTGTTTTTTTATTTAAATTATGGAGTTCTAAATGATAAATGATAAATGATTTTATTTCTGTAAGTAGGTTTGTACAAACACTTTTACACGTCAATCATATTTTTTTTTTTACTAGATGAGGTCGGCGTTTCCTATCCGACTACTCTATCCCTATCCCTATCTGACTAAGGATAGTCAAAAGTAATGTTTTTATGAGTATAGTAGGATATTGGTCAAAAGATTCTAATAAAAAAATTGGGAAGTTTTCAAAGAAAATACAGGAAAATTCCTGTTGGAATTCATTGTTTACAATTTTTCCTTATCTGTTAAAACCACCTAATTCATGAAGTAATAAAATAAGTACATCAGGTAATACCGTACTGAAATTATACAAACTAATTAAGGCGTTAGTAATATATATTTCCTCGTTTTTAAAAATAAATAAGTAGGTACGAATGCATACTAATGCATTCGTACCTACTTATTTATTTTTAAAAATGTTGCTAAATACTAATTTAGCAACATTTTTTTTAAATATTGATAGTTAAGTACGAGTATATAAATAAAATTAAGAAGACCAGGGTGGCTGGTAGCAGCTGCATGAGAGTAGCCGAGGATCAAGCTTAATGGTTTGCAAGTGGAGACGCCTATGTCCACCAGTGGACAGCTGTAAGCTGATGATGACGAAAGACATGAGGAAAACCAAGAGAAAATGAGTCCAGCCCAATACCCAATGAGGGTGTTCATGAATATTCAAGCCACCAGTTGGGGCCACTTTGACAAGAGGTCTTCCAGTTCGACAATGAACTTAAAATATTTGATGTCACTTTTGACAGGTGCCCGGACCTGACGTCTCAGTGCTGCCACCTAGTGAACGTCAATTCAGAACACCCTCATTGGGTTGTGGAAATCAGAATCCAGGTGCTCCATCCAATAAATATTGATCTAGCCCTTATTCAAATTTATTTGGGTTCGGCGCAACATGTCTTGTTAGTTCTTTGATAGTCCTCATATAAGTAGTGTCACACCCATTCTAGCCATATCATCTTTCACACAGACCACAGTCCATTTATCTTTTCTCAGATGCTCGCATCCACAATCGTAGACGAGAAAGGAATGCTGTCTTTCTGTGACCTTTTTACGCCTAAACCACTAAACCGACCGGTTTTTTTTTGACAGATAGGTAGCCCTGTACCTGGAGAAGGATCTAGGCTATTTTCCATGCTAGATCATAATTTTCCCTGGGAAAGCTGGGCTGTGACTCTGTAATCCACCACGCAGGGCCAGTCTGGGTTGGTATATGTCACATGTCTTCGAATTTTTTGTTCTAGGACATGCCAGTTTCCTCTCGATGTTTTCGTTCACCGTTTTGAGAGCAGTGGTGATGAATTAATTTACACAAAGTAAAAGCTCCTGTCAGGGTTTGAACATACAAATCGTTACTACTCGCCCACCACTGCTCTCATCATGATCATATAGATATGAATCCTAGAAATTTGTATGAAAAAATGATGAAATAGAAAATACACGCAGACCATGTCGCGAGCGAAAGTTAGTCATTAACCAGATTAAGCTGAATACCAGTATTTTATATGGAGCGATTACCTATCTGCCCTCCAAAACCCAGTCGGGGGTCGGGTTGCCTCCCTCCCTCAAATATGGCGAGGCGGGCAAAGGCTGATTGATCCTTGCGTTATGCTCGTGAACGGGTGCTGCTTATGGTGACTGGTCGTCTTGCTGACCATGATTTTGTCATTGTTATTTGTAATTAACTGTTTATTTATTTTAGAAGTGGTGAAGGGCGGGCGTTTTGGAGGGACTATCTTATGTAATTTTGACGTTCAAAAAGTGCTGACTCTCAGCCTAGTTAGAATAAATGACTTTTGATTTTGATTTTGAGTTACTGAGTAACACGATACTTCTTGGCGAGCGAAAGTTAGTATAAAACAGTAGTTAGTTAGTTGTCCTGGAGCCATCCTCTAGGACAAACCTGAACAAGTTTGCCCCTTGTCATAAGCCATAAGATTGTTCAATACTATTTTTATGGAGGTAGATATATTTTAGAGCAGCCTGAAGAGGTTCAGAGAAGTAGCACTGAAGTGCATTTAGAGGCCAATTTCGTGTCAATTTAATTAATGTAAGTACTTAAGATGTTTTATTTAACTGTATGTTTATAGTAGTAACATCGCATTGGCGCATTATGGCTGTTTAGGGAGTTGTATACGAAATTTTAAATAAATAAATATTCAGAAGCGTCTGTGGTCAAATATGGCCGACCACAACGTCTTAAAAGGCTAGAAGTACAAAATATAGGTAAATCGATAAATACAGTAAATACATATATGTTTATCTATGAAACGTCTAGTTGAACCGGAGTCGTTGAACTCAATTAAATGGCAAATATTTTTCAACCAGTTGTAATCGAAGAATAGTTTTAAATAGACAAAGTAACTAGGAGTGAGTTAATAGGACTGACTTGTTTATTTATTACTTACTCGCCTTTTCTCGCGGCTCCACCCGCGTGGATGTTCGATTATCGCGTAAAGAAGTAGCCTATGTCCTTCTTTATATCACAGGCTATATCTCTGGCAAATTTCATGGCGATCGGTTCAGCGGTTTAGGCGGGAAACCGTAACAGACAGACAGAGAGATAGAGTTACTTTCGCATATACATTTAATATTAGTAGGGATAAAAGCGATTTGCCTCGTTTAACTATGTTCGATTGCCACTTTTGAATAGTGGTCGTAAGCACTACAGCTAAACTGCGATCTTGGGTTTGATTCTCGACCGGGGCTTTTCCATTAGCCCTGAGTATGAATGTGTGCCTAATTAGGCGTTCAAATTCCAATTTATAGTATGGATTTCTTCCGGGTTAGGCGTTCAAATTCACATTCAGGATAATATTTGAGCATATTATTATATTTTACTTGGGTACTTATGACAGCGGCTTGTGGTAAGCTAAGTAATAACAGCCGCACGGGGCGATCGATCAGGTTAAGCTACACTTGCCGCGGTTAGTTCGTGGATGGGTGACCATCTTTACAAACCAAGACCCCTCCGTGCCTCGGAAAGCACGTTAAGCCGTTGGTCCCGGCTGTCATTTGTGGATCTTTGACAGTCGTTACGGGTCGTCAGAAGTTCGAACGTCTGACAACCAGTCTTACCAAGGGGTATCATGTTACCCAATAACTGGGTTGTGGAGGTCAGATAGGCAGTCGCTCCATGTAAAAATACTGGTATTCAATTGCATCCGGTTAGACCCCAACATATTAGTTGGGAAAATGCTAGGCGGATGATGACATGGGCACTTATGAATCATCAGTATTGATGGTTTCATAACGTTCCGTTTTGACGGCATTAGGCTCGTCTCAATAACAGGAAAAATGACTTCACTTTCGAGAAATTAATGAGGATTTATGTTTTAAGTCATGTTAATAATTTTGGGCTTATTAGTTTTTACACGCTTTATATTAGCTTCACTTGTATGTTTGTTTGTTTGTTTGTATGTTTGTGTGTAACCGACTCCTTTGAGCGCGATTTTGACCCACTTTAAACGGTCAGATTTCATTGAAACTTTGTAAACTTGTCGAGGACCGATGACAATTCAATAATTTTAAAAAAAAATAGAAAAAAACACGTTTTTGTGGGTAGCAGAACTAAAAAATAGAAAATAAATAATAGTTTAAAAAAAGTAAAAAACACGCTTTAAAAACCAAACTAAAAAAGGAGAAAATAATTTAATTCAATTAAAAAGCGTGGGGTGCTTGACATTAATTGATTATAAAAATACCTCAAAAAGCACCCCACGTTTTTTAATTGAATTTAATTATTTTCTCCTTTTTTAGTTTGGTTTTTAAAGTGTGTTTTTTAGTTTTTTAAACTATTATTTTTTACTAAATAGGCCCGCTCTTGATCTCGATCACGCCTGATGGAAAGCGATTGATGAGGTCTATGATGGATCGAGCGTCCCCAGAAAATGCCTGTTCACTCTTGGTCAAGGCACTGGTACTCCCACGCATCGAGGAAACACAGCAAGCTGCTTGACGTCGGACTCCGGCGGGAACCGGGCGCGAACCAGGTGGCCGTTAGCCCTACCACCGCAAGGGAAGAATTGGCCAGTCATCAAGGTATTGGGTGTGACTCTCCAGGATGCACCGAGCGCTCGGTTCATTCAAGTTACTGGTGGAACAAATTTTTATTAATAATAAATCTTTATTACACAAGAAATTGGTTACAAAATAGTGTGAAGTCCCTGACTCACGCGCTACACGAGGAAGCTTCCTCATGCATCCCAAAAACTTAGTACTGGTATCTTCATCTAATTAAACTGGAAGCAGACCCCAACATACTTCTAAAAAGGCTTCATAGATGATGATTTAGCGTAAATCATAGTTACAAGTTAAAATTTTATCCTAAAATTGTTTTCGTTAATTTCCTATAAGGTTTGACGCCACTTATTAAGCCGGTAAATAAGGCAAATGTTTCAATAATAATTATTAACAATATTACTCAGAATAGCCGAAAGTATGTCAATGACCTAGAAAAATAAACTACATGATGTTTCTAATTAAAATTTAATCATTATACTTGGAATTGACAATATGGCAATTTATACAGGAAAAGGTTCTTTTCATGAACGTAACATCACGCTTATATTCACTGACGGAGTAAGCAGAGTTGTATAAGAAACCCACTATTCGCCAGTTACGTTTCATCATCATCATCATTTCAGCCAAAACACGTCCACTGCTGGACATAGGCCTCCCCCAGGCTCCTCCACTTCGACCAGTCTTGTGCTTCACACCTCCAGCGAATTCCCGCGGCCTTCACAAGGTCATCGGTTCGCCTTTTGGGAGGCCTACTCTACGTCTTCCGGTACGCGGTCGCAACTCTAGAACCTTTCAGCCCCATTGGCCATCTATTCTGCGAGCAATGTGCCCTGCCCACTGCCACTTAAGTGTGGCATTTCTTCGGGCTATGTCGGTTGCCTTGGTTCTCCTGCGGATCTCTTCATTCCTGACTCGATCACGTAGGAAACTCCAAGCATGGCTCTCTCAGCTAAAGCACTAGGAAGTGGTGAAGCGGGCGTTTTGGGGGACTGTCTTATGTTATTTTATTTTGACGTTAAAAAAGAGCTGACTCTCAGCCTAGTTTGAATAAATCGCACCTTTAGAAGTATAGAGACCTAATGCGAAATTAGCCGCAACCAAAATAGGTCTCTATAATTCTAATAATTCTAAATGAATTCTAAATAATTTTGCTTGCGGCTAATTTCGCATTAGGTCTCTATACTTCTAAAGGTGCGAAATGACTTTTGATCAACCTGACCAAAATCTAGCGTCAGAGCTACTACTAAGAAATTTTCTGATGGAACACCCTCATTGGCTCCCAGGGCCTCACGCTCAGTAGCATAATCAGCATATAATGTTCGTACTACAGGGTTACAAGCCTCTCTGTGAGTGGAAGTGAGCCGTAATCCACTACGCTGGTTCAGAGCGGGTTGGCAGATGTCTCATGTCTTCGAATTTTTGGTTCTAGGACATGCCGGTTTCCTCACGATGTTTTCCTGCGCCATTTTTGAGAGTAGTGGTGATGAAATAATTCACACAAAGAAAACCGCCTGCCTGGGTTTGAACCTGCGACCTACAAGTCGGACACGCTCAGTAAACAAGGGTGAAATTCCATAATTTCAAGATGGCTCAAAGAAACGATGAATCATTTTCATACTCTTTTTAAACATGGAATTGTAAATTATAGAACTTATCTTCATAGAGCCGGTTTATTTGCATTAGGCAATAATTAGACACAAGGAGTTTTGCCATTAAAAGAAAGTCTGTTATTTATTTCCAAAGATAAACAGAAGAATTTTAAATAAATTACTTAGTTAGAAACAGCGGGTTTTTTTTTTAAACCGTATTTTTTTTTAAAAAAGAAGTTTGAATACTCGAATGCGTATTGAAAAAGGAACACTAAAGTCATAGAGTATTAAATCAAATTTATGAGAAATTACAATCAATTCGTCATTCTTCCCTAATGACGAATTTGCCCACAATTTTAATGGTATTATCCCTTAAAGTTCTTTGTTGCTTCTGAAGGAACACGTTTAACGGGTTACAAGCTAAAATGAGTAGGCACAGTATGTCTGTGTAAGATAAACATTCATAAAAAATCTGATTCATATCAACACCTTTTGGCCCTTCCGGGATCAAAAACACCGGCTGAAACGGCTTATTCTTTAACACGCAACCAATGACTAACGAACATTCAAACAATAAGAGACAAACAAGGAAGATATAAGCCATTTGATAAACAAATAAATTAACAATACTACTTATTCAGCTTTTTTACCAAAACATTTTCGTTGGGTCCAACAACCTGAGGTAAAGAGCAACGCACTCAGCACCAGACGTATCAGGGAAATACCTTTGAACAGCGCCATCTCTTATCGAGTAGACGCACTAAAGGTCAAACGTGAGGGTTAATGAACCGAGTTTGAATTACACCCTATCAGAAATGATTGTGCTACTATTTTTGGTAATGTTTGTAATGGTTTCAAGTGTATTAAATTTTATTGTTGAGTGTTGAAAAATGAGATGGCGTATTTATATTAACAAGGTGGAGATCTAATATGTTGATTGTTTTAATCTTGATCTTTGAGTATGGAACGGTTTAATGATAAATGTCTGTGTTACAGATGAAGTGCGGAATTGGGAATGATGTCATACAAACGCTATTTATTTTACCGGCATATTTCTTGGCTCAATATTTGCAAGTAGGTTCTGAAGTTTGAATGTTGTTAAATGTTCCTTTTCTTTATAATTTCAGAGGATTCAACCTACAAGAATCGAAATGCAAAAGGTTCCTGTAACATGAAACAAATTACTTTTTTTCTACTCATTCAAAGATGTACTTAGTGCGAAAATGTCTTAAAAGGTTATAATCTCACATAGATCGTACGTGCACATATAACCTCACTAACACACTAACACGTAAACAACGATTCACTGAACTCCGAACGATCTAGAATTCTTATAAAACAATTTTATTACATCGTAAATAAAAATTGTCTTCTTTGAGAGAACTGCCATCTATCGTCGAGCGGCAGTACCAAAGTTCAAACTGCCAAACTGAGGTGAACGACCCCTTGCGCGGGCTTATCTTCGTATTATGTACCTCTTATGACGCACAGTTCATTTATTTTTTTCCATGCAATACGTACCTCGTCAAGGAAAAATGTGTATTTTTATTGCAATCATCGTTATTGTGTTGGTTTTGCGTAAATTGTAAGCATTTATTCATTTTCGAATGAGTTGTTCGAAGTTCAAACTTCAAAACGCTGCGTTCATTGTGCAATTTTAAGATATGGTTGCGTTCATTGATGCGTTGCTTACATATCGTTGTCTACAAAATAACGTAAATTTACGCCTATATTTTTAGAAGGATACGAGATGTATGTAAAAAATGTAAGATGATTAATTATTTTTGCGTACCAATTAGAATCTTTATAGAATCTGAACAATTTTTTCTTAGATATCAAATAGCTCATATCACACACACAATAGCATCATAATAATACCAACCTACAAAAAAGAAAAATTGCTATTGTATGTATGTAGGTACTACATAGATACAAAAAAATAATGTATCAGCGGCACCAGAAGGCATAGCATTTAAAAAATCATCAATTAAACATAGGATAGTAATTAATCATTCGCCATTGTATACTAAATTATCTGTGCCAGACGTTGCCAACCTTTTGTTAAGTTTTTGACAGGCTATAATTTTGACTGAGTTCTCGAAGTCTTATGACAGCACCAAGAAAATGATATCTAGAAGCTAGATTTGGTAACTATTTATTGATAACTATTGTTTGCGCAAAGTTTTCAAGTTTTCAGTATCTATTACAAGATTACTGACTGTAAAGATAGCAGTCAGATTCTTGAGAGTTACACTTGCAAGTATAACCGTAACACACTATCAATCTTAATAATTTTGAAGATAATGCCAATCTATTGCATCATATTATGTTCGAAAACTATTTTGCTCAAGAACGTAAATAACGCAATGACAATGAAGTTACCTCGCAGTATCAGATTGAAATGCAATAGTTTGCGTAGAGTGGACCAATTTACAGTTGACGATTTAATCTAGTCTTTTCGCACAAAATGTTTGTCGTTAGAATACAAAGGTTGGACATCTCTGATCTATGCCTATTACTCATTAGATTATTGATGTGTCATTTATAATGTTATTAAAGCAAAAACTATAATCTTGTCCAATTATGTGGGCGTAAACGTATGTTCTCTGTACGGCCTTCCAAATATAGAGGAATACAACTTGAATGACTTGACTGGTTAAAAATAAAACGGCTCATTCAGACCAAAATTCTTCAAAATCGTGGGTGCGTGCAAGCACAAAACTTATGTCCACAAATACACCACCGGAAAAATAATGATTTTAATTAGTTTAAGGGCTGATTTTCAATTGTCAAATAACTTATATCTGACGAATAAATATTTCTGTTTGACGGCTTTTGTATAGAAAATACATAATTATGTCAAATTAGCATAATTATTGCTGACATAAAAGTTGTCTGACTATTGAAAAATCAGCCCTTAACAGTACTTATGTTGATTCCAAGCTGAAGTTTATCCCAGAAATCTTAGTGAAGACGTTTAAGAGCCTTGATTACGTCCTCGTCAGGATATATTGCAAGCACTAACAGAAAACAACAACAATTCTCTATATTTTTCCGGTTTTAATGAGGTCTAAAACTACCACTTAACAACATGCTTAATTTAAAGTGCTCTTTATTTCATACCCCATGGTACTATCGAGAAATCTATCCCAATTCCTTGTCTACATCATATTGGGAACATCTGAGCAAAATTTCAGCTTCCTCGGTCCAAGAGTTTGGGCTGGGCTTTAGTGACTCAGTCAGATTTTTCTGACAGGCCCCTAATTCACTATGACCACTTAACGATTCCTTACTTCGAAACCACGTCAATTCCTTAGATCACACACGACACCTACTGATAAATATCGGCAAATTGTCTTGGAACATACAGAATATGACATTTCCATTCCTTAGCGTTACATTGGTGTCTGCAAAAAACGATATTGACGTAGTTTGAACGTAGTAAGATTCCGCGAGGTTTTATTATAACCATACAGAATTGGGGCCCTGATTGCTCTATAACTTGTCCATACTTACAGATTAATACCTCGTAAAAGTAAATACTTGTAACTACTGATACCGTACCCCTGCCTATACCGCTAAGCACCTACCGCGAAGCCATGTAATGTTACAGGTGTCTTTAATAGGTGCTGATACCGTTGGCATCTCGCATACACCGTGCCGCTAGAATTTAAAACGATGTACTTGGTAGATGGCAGAAAACTGTGGTTTAAATTAGAGGGGAGTTTTATATAGAAATATTGTATATAGTTATTTTAGGGTAGCTAGGTTACCACCTAAGGCATAGACAGCTAGGGCTTATCTTAAGTCTTATATTTTGATTTCATTTATATTGTCTTTTTTTTTCACAAGAATAATGTACCCAGGATTTTGTAATACCTTGGTTTAAAAGAGTGCCTTTGGAATTTCTTGCCCATTTTTCTCCACAGAGATAGATCTACGTTTTGGAATGGGCCACTAGCTTCAACTTTCTAACTGACCGACTCCTTTACATTTAAAAAGTGCTTGTAAATGGTTTTATTAAAATAAATGGTTGATTTGAACAGGCAGAAATACAATGTTACAAAGATATGACTCTGTTACTCCGGTGTCGTGGTACCTACCGAGTAGTTTTTGTCTACAATCTGTACTTTTACTGCTCCAGTTCTGTAGCTAGTTTTTAAAATAATTACTCAAAAGGACTCATTCTTCTTTCGTGTCAGCAGAAGAAAAGAAGAGCTCGGACCCAGGTAAAAGATTTTCCAGTAAGCATTGGTTGGCAGATGTTTGGCTAGCAATATTTTCATATAAAAATCAACATTATTATTATTATTACATATGCGTGTTAAGCTTAGTCCAATAAAATAACAATAATCTACCAGCCCTACCACAAGCAAATCACTGTTGTACAGACGCCAGCAGGTCAAGCAATCCCAAACTGTCAAATTTTCCCAATTGAACATGAACCTTATCGTCTTGTATTAAAGTTGAAAATCTATCAACGAAATTTGACAGACTGAGGTAGCTTGATGTGCTGGCGTCTGTACCTAAACCAGTATCGACACAAACCCATGGAAAGTACCTAAACCTAAGTGTGATTAATTAATGAAGCATATTTAATTCAAGCAAATAAGTAAGTACTTTGCTGCAGTTCGTATCCGATTAGCTTCGCCATTATTGTTATGAGCAAAAGTAAATAAAAAAACAATAAATTGCAATCGGTCAGCGAACGATTATCGTAGCTATGCAGTTTGCTATAAAAAAATATTATGACATAGTGTATGGCCGGTCGGTGACCCAAGTGTTACGCAGGATGCACAGCGCCATCTATTAGCGAGTTACTTAACTAAATTCTAATTACGAAAATATTTTTACGCTTGTAAGGCTTTTGAAAATATATTAACAGATTCTTAATGCGTAAATGGTATAGGTATATTTTTTCCGTTTCAAATTTTACGCCTCCACAGAGGTGAAAATTGTGAAAAGTTCGGCTACCCAACGCTAGATGGCGATACCGCCGCGCCTTTCCAACTTTTCGTCAATACCACCAAAA
This sequence comes from Antitype chi, assembly GCA_947359405.1. Lineage (NCBI taxonomy): Eukaryota > Metazoa > Arthropoda > Insecta > Lepidoptera > Noctuidae > Antitype > Antitype chi. Next base: position 7,120,135 of record OX375835.1, on the reverse strand, counting down.
CCGCACCTAACTTAATTGGTTTAATTGAACAGAATAATGTTTAAATAAGAATAAATACGGAATAAAACAAGTTGTTTAAGAATTATGCGTTTGCTATTACGCATTATGAAACCGTATTCAAGTTTGTTAGGTAATACCGCTCGCCGAACGAAGTTGGTATCGTAATCGATCCCCACTGCTAAATCTTGGCGAATTCCAAGGTTAGGCTCGCAGTATTGAATAGAAAAAGGGTTCCTTTGAAATAAAAAAACTCCTTTCAGAGCTTTTATAAAGTTGACGTCACGAGACAGACGGATTCAAAGGGTCCAATTGGTTTTTTTTTTCGAACAAGAAGATTGGTTGTATAAAAGAAAAACTTTACTCAGAAATGGAACGTGTTTTTTGTGCAATTAAAATCTAAAGCCTCGTTCACACTACGAAACAATTTCGTTGCGAAATTGCGAAGTTCAACTATCAACTTTTTGTCGTTTTATCATAAAGTAGCAAAAACTAATTCAGGGAAAGGGCAATAAATAGTAGCAGTATAAGATAGTAAAAGATATGAACAGACCCTATCCAATGCAGGACTTTTATCAAGTTTTGTCCAGGTGACACACCTATTTTTACACCATTCATACGTAAACATTGATATATTTTCATCAATGAACGACTTTATTAAATACTGACCCGACAGACTTTTCCAAATTTCGTTAGCTCTTACAAAAAGGACGTTCAGTTTTTTTCCGAATTTAAACATTTTCCGGGAAAGTTTTCCAATTTTTTCTTTCCCTAAAAACAAATTCTGATTAATACAAACATTTTAAAATCGTAAATAGCAAAATCGGTCCGGCTGTTCTCATGGAAATGCGCTTACCAAGGAACAGCATTTCATTTTTATTTACATAGGTAGATGATGCCAATAGCGCAGTCGCTCCATGTAAAATACTGGTATTCAGCTGCATTCGGTTAGACTGGAAGCTGACCCCAAGCCTTGCCCAAGCAAGAGGGCATGAAAGGGTCAGCTAGAGTAGAATATAAATGCGGTGGCTCTGGTGGAGGCTCCAATCCTATGATTAGTAGAGTATTACATGCTATAGAGAGCAGTCAACATTTTTTTACCAACAAAAAAATATGACAAGGAAAGATAACCACTGCTTACTTCACAAGCGCGTGAAAATACTTAATTTAAAAATAAATTAATTCATGAAAGCAGCATACATAGCATTTGGACAGCGTGGCAGTCAGTATTACGCAACCGGACTAATCTAGAAAGGTCTAGCCGAGCTAGTAATTGCATATTTTGTATGCTACGTACGCGTAGAAGCGGGGATTCGATAATGTTGTATGTGGAAAAATTCGAGTGAAATCATCATTAGGAAATGCTATTGGAAAAGTGACTTTTTATTGTTTGTCAAGATTTTTTTAAATAAAAACGTCAATAATTCAGGTTTTGCCGATGTAACATTGTAAGGCTCGACCGCTTTTTCCCTGAAAAAGTTTATTGAGTACGTCTCTCTATAAAAAAAATCTTAGTTATATTTTTAAGCTACGTAAACGAAAAAGAATAAATATGAAAATTACCCCATTTCAAAAACCATCACAGTTTTTTGCTTATTTGGTAATCAACGTATGTATCCAAAATCCAATTCCAAAATATACAAAACCAATAAAGTACTACGTAAACATAATGATATAAACAATGCAATTATCGCCTCGTCCTGCAAACCAGCGTCCTTTGATAATTCAGTTATTCAGTTTCCGTGTACAACTGGGGCAGGAGTTCAACTTTGACCTCGAATCCTATTGAACCTGAGATCCAAGGTCGCAGAGGTCAGATTAGGGCCGTTCGAGAGCTAGCCCAAAACGTGTCAGGCTGTGACCTGCGGTTGACCTACATATGTTACAAGTTTGGGGTCGAATTGCACTGTTTACGTATTTTTTAGTATTGCTGATTGATTTTTTGCGATAAACAATAAATTGCAGTTTCGGGGGTGAAATTTGGAAGAAGCTCATTCAAAAGATAGATACTAACGATTTTCCAGTAAATTTTCTGTATTCAAGACTGCTGGAGAGCTCAAAACAATGAGATATCTACAAAGTGATTGGTCACCGTTGTCTGGCTTTTCACAATTTCAATAGTGTGGTTTCTGTTGCCAAGTGGTTTTTACTCTTCTAAAAGCGTTAAGCTAAAGTTTATTGTTAACTCAATACCAATAGCGTACAATTAACCCATTTCTCTTAGAAGCTAGCACAGTTACAAGCCCTGTTAGTCTTCAAACTACAATAAATTACCGCTGTGCGTGACTTTAAACATTTCTCACAGCGTCATATTGTTACAACTTAGCTGTTATGTGCACATCTTTTCCCGTTTCGAAGCCCTACGTAATATTGCGTATATTAGCAATATAATACCCATTCATGTAAAACCAGCCCTTTTTAAAATCAGCTTCTTTTATGTCATGAGCCTCTTCAAATATCCCTGGTAACTAACAAGGAAATTGCAAGACTGCTTTCTATACGCCACGTGGCCTGAAAATAGGTCATCCTTTATCTTTCGACAATTTAACTATCGTCGTCCCTCTCTTTTCATTGTTGGACAATGGGTATGAAAGAGAGGGCTGTATTTAAAGTGTTCCCTCCGAAACTTGATAGTGTGGTAATAGTTGGCCAGTTGACTTTTGTTACTTAGGGTTCGAGTGTCAAGATGTATCCTGGCTTGTCATGCTTTTTGTAGTGACATCCAGGAAGTTGCATGTCATGATAGGAAGACAAACCAACATTCCTTTTCATAGTTTTGTCTGATTTTGATGTAGTTATGTATGACTCTTTCTATTGAAACTTGTTTGTTTCATAAATAAATCATTAAAACAAAGGTTTATGTATTTGTGGTTAAACGCCGTTGCTGATAAACTTGTCATAAATTATTTCATATTTAGCTAGCTTTTTTAAATAAGTAAATTACAGGGACTTATAAATTGCCAACTTTTAAATTGTTTACATACCAACAAAACATTTGCTGATTTTGGACTCTGGATTTTGGAGGGGTAATTGCATAACACACTAACAGTAGGCATGGCTTTAATTTTGTCAGTTCAACAACATTTAGTGCGTTATTTACGTTATTGAGGGGACAAATTTTTCGAACATGAAAAATTTGAGGCAATGAATTAGCAATATTCCTCAAAATTATTCAGATTCTGATCGATAGTGCGTCACGCAATTTAGCTCCAGGTCTTTAACCGTTGTAATTATATCGAAGTTTTGTAAGAATAAAAAGAAGTAATGTAGTTTTTTTTTTTCATAACGGCCTTGTTTCTAATCAAAAGCTTCAGCAAATTCTTCCAATTCATATTTATTTGTACAGCTTGACATAATATAGTTAACGGAAATGAATTTAGCATGAAACTTAGGTAGTCAGTCAGTTATCTTACCTATACGTCGAAACCAAGATACAGCTTATCGATGTTGTAGGTATGTAAACAATTGACGGTTTGCGGTCTCTATTCAATGATTGGCGCCTACAATTGTTGGAAATGGCGTAACAATATTTTATTTATTTTATCAATATTCGTATTTATTTTTTCTGTACAGTGCAACTTACAGTTTTGTAAGCATTTGGATCAATAAAGTTTGAAATCGTTCTTTTTTTAAACAGCTTTTGGTTAGACCTAGTCCAATGAGCTTTATACAAAATATTTATCTAAAGCTTTGCACGCTAATGATCATTATTTTAATGATGCTGGTTACCTAAACTTCTAATTCTACTTTTTTATCCAGTTTCAAATACGAAATATCGTAAAGAATTGAAATCCATTACTCATTAGCAGTGATAGGAATAGGTAGTGCCTATTAGCCTAAACTTCGAAGAACACAGACAAGAAACGGAGACTTCCTTAGGACTAAATTATTTCCGGCACATCTGTCTCGAAATTTCGAGACAACACTTAAATACATTTAAAAAAATGTGTTATTTGGAATAAGTAATTCGTCTATATTTATCTAAAGTTTGTCTATAAATGTGATATTTTGTATGGATGTCCATTACTCAATTCCACTGAAAATGCTGATTTTGGTAGTGATATAGATTAAGGTGTGGAATAGCACATATGCTACTTCCTATTAAAAAAAAGTATAGTTCCCATGGGATACAAAAACAATACAAAAAAAAAATCAGAAAATTTTATGGTTGTAACGACTGTGTATGTTATTATTTTATTATGATATATCTAGTCGCAAACTTTAGGTAAATATAGACGAATTACTTATTCCAAATAACATTTTTTTAAATGTATTTATGTGTTGTCTCGAAATTTCGGGACAGATGTCTCGGAAAAAATTTAGTCCTAAGGAAGTCTCCGTTTCTTGTCTCTGTTCTTCGAAGTTTAGGCAAATAGGCACTACCTATTCCTATCACTGCTCATTAGGAATGCACACTTTTATTTTTTTTGTGACTAATTATATAGTTTATCTAAAAACAAGAGACTTTTATAAGTACCTACGCGCTGTAAACAATTTATAAAATGCCTACAATTGTTACCCAGTAATCGAAATACTAAAAATAACACATTTGCTTATGTTTCTGATATTATAACTTTATAAGGTAATTGGATGTAAATTATTGTTACTAAGCGATTATAATGAAAATCGTAATAGGCAGTCACGTTCGGTTCTCTCTGGTTAGTATTTTATTGTTTATACACAAAACAATCAAATAACACAACCCTTTTTTTTGGCTTCGCCGGAGTCGAACCAAACATAAGGAAGGAAACATAAAACTTTTTTAAAGATTGTTCAACAGCTTTTATAGATATTTAAATGCTATAAAATTATTTGTAGTGGCGATAATAATTACTATCAAACATAACAACTACCAATTTAATGTTATGCCTGCTTAATTTCTTTATAACTCTGTGTTAAGTAATCACAATTAATTACATAATAACACTCTCCGGCTTCATAAAAAATAATTAACAACAATTTGTTATTAGGAAGTTACAAAACTGTCTAATTTTAAACAGCACCACCACATAACTGAGCTTATTATTCCATTATTAAAGTTACCGTGACCAATTTAAACTTTATGGGCAGACAACACAGTTAGCTAAACAGTTAACGTTTGTTAAAATTCACATGCAAAACTCACTTCGCACCTCTAATTGCGTAATTATAACTTAATTAATAATTATAAGATAAAAAAGTTACGTAAAAAACTTTCGAAAAAGTAAAAAAATGGTTGCCAAAGTTGCCGCCAAAACCGAGTTGTGAACGCGTTGAATAAAAACGTCAAACCTCTGACATCATTCCATTATTCCTATTAATTCACTGTCACACAACACACCACAGATAACACAAGCACTAGGACACATAAAAAATGTTGGAATTTTCGCGTTCAGAATTATTTCGTGTACGCGCCGAATTCGTAAAGACCCGCTCACACCGAGATGTTGCAAGCGGGCCATCGGGGGAGCAACTAGGAAATGAATACAAGCGACGGCACACCGAGCCGCGCCTGCCACACATAACCTCTTTACACGCACTTGTGTGTGTGAAGTGCATACGTTTTGACAGCATGTGGAGTTTATTTATAGGCCTATCCTATCGCATCACATATATTTTGAAAAGAAAATAACATTTGAACTAACCCAAAAAGCTCATGTAATTACAGTATCACACAGACATTTTCCACGACTCCAATTAGAGTCTAATAAGACTTCAAAAAGATTATATCAGCACTGCAATTAAAATATTTTAATCAAAGCTACAGATCTAAAATGACAGATTAAAAATCTTAGACATAGCGGTTTGAAAGAAAAATGTTACGCGGCTAAATCACAACAACCGTTATTACATAACAGTCGGCTAGAGGGAGATGGGAATAGTTTTTGTTCGTGCTAAAAAAAGACAGAACATCGAGGTTGTGTAACTCAACACAGGGAAAGATCACACGTACTTTCTTTATACATGACAAACACTTGTGCGTGGCTAGTATATACGTGTGCAAGTGTGTGCGCGTCTTTACATTTTTGAATTTCGAACGAAAGAGCGTAAGTGTCGGGATGGATTTTTCAAAATGGACTCTTCTTTTAGAAAAATGGAGTGCAATATTGAGCGTTGAGCTGGAGGCTTTAGGGTCGAATTTTGTGATGGTCAGGGACTGCACGGCAGCTTTTTGAAGGGGTTCAATGACACACGGTTTGGCACGTTCCTTAGGCCCAGCGATTTTTTTCAAATGTACTGCGGAGTAGGTTGAAAACGCCACAAAAGACGTGATATTTCCACAGAACTGAAACTAGGGCATGCGTAGTTGCTGTTATGACTTTTTTTAATCGATTTTCCTCGAAACCAGAGAATAAACTATAGACTTTTAACAAGCGGAATTTTCTCGCATCCTAATATTCCGGTGCAATTCGCTCGTTGCGAGAATTGACCGAAATTGAGGACATGCGTGATAGGTAATAAATCAGCAATAATAAAGTTTTGCTACCCGATGCTAGATGGCGTTGTAATAAATTTTATAACGTGTGAAAAAATTAGCTTTTTAACGACCCTATTTTGTTTTGTAGTTAATATTATACGTTCTTTTTTATAGACTTATTCATTCAAGAAGTTCTATTTCAATTGTTTTGCGCCAAAAATATCTTACAGTCGTGTTGCAGAATTGTTACAAAATTATTTATAGCAAGCAAAAGTTCATGCCATACAATGTAGTGAGTTAATAATAACTTTGAAAAAAATACAATTATTTAAGGACCGGTTCGAGCACACCTTTACTATTAATAATAAAATTACTAATTAATATTTACGAAATCCTAAAAATAAATGAATCTTTGTCTCAAAATAGATGCTTTACTGTAAAATTGCTATTGCATCACAGCAGAGGAAGTGAAATAACAGTCATAATATTTATATAGCTATCCCTTTCCGGCTGTATGGCGTCATCTTTGTCGCACGCGGTGAGTTCCTCGTTTGAAATGCGAGATTGAGAGTAGTGCTGCCGTCTCGCTCGCGCTACAGCGGTGTTGTATATAGCGGCTATGTTCGTGCAAGGCAACGGAGGGTATTGACCTGTCCTTGTTGTCTATGTGTGCAGCCTTGCTTTACAGTTATACCTTGTTTCCATGTATTGTACGTGCATCGTAAGGATCGTTACACACTGCATCATATTTTATATCGTAAATTATTTAAATTTTATGCTCTTATGTAAACTGTTAGTTGAATGTTTGTACAAACCACGATAATTGTTGGTAAATGATTCCATTTTTCCTTGAGTGGTTGATAACTTACCTGTAAAGAGAAATTGTATTGGTTAGTTATAATAAAAAATACAGTTACATTAAAATTTAAATTATGCAGTATGGACACGCAAAAAATGTTATTCTACAAAAACACTATTGTTTAGTTTTTATTATACATATTAGGATAGATATATATCTTGGCTTTAAGTAAGAACATACTTAGCCCATAACGTGAAAATCTTTTCAAATTTTCAGTCTCTTTGAAAATGTTATTGCCAAATATGCCATCAAAAACATTTCCACAGCCATTTATTTACTCAACAAAAACCGCATAAAACAAATACGGAACCACACATAACAAACAAACCGAGGAAAACCTGAAAACGGCCTAACAAGTACGCTTATAAAAAAAAAGTTGCGTCAGAGCCTATAAAAAATGTCTGCCAGGCGTCAACGTTGGCATTACATCACTGAGAGCCGTCAGTGTGTGTGAGGCGTACCCACACGTCACACCGGCACATGTGCGTGTGTATACGACGACTCTTCACGTGGCGCGCGACTGTGTGAGTGCGGCCTAATCTTTAGAGGAATGCGGGTTTCATACAAGTACTTTTTAAAAGCTGAAAAGGGAAATTCTTTGACTGGCTCGCCTCACCACCCTCCATGTTTTTACTTTTTAAAGTTTTTTTTTTCGAGGCAAATGAAATGGATTGATGCGGATTCTCTTTGAGACTTTTTAGTTTAGTTTTAATTAGAGTTTCGTAACGGCTTAATTACTGACGTGGTTTGATGAAATATCCTGTGATGTAGTGTTGATTTATAATCTAAACAATTATGTAGGTATTCAAATCAGATCCTTCCATAGACTCGCTATAAACGTCAAACAGTGCTAGTTCTCTTGGAATATGACAGTAAAGTCAAAAGTTCATACAATTGACATTTGAGTTACTAAGGAAATATCTACCTCCCTTTTACATAATTGTGCCGGTAGTCAAAGGTTCAGTTGGAACGCGTTTGTCTTCGTTATAGTAGTTAACTATCCGATGGAAAACTTATGTAACCAATGACTCATCAATGCCAAGCCCAAATTCTTGAACATAGAAATCGTTTGGCTTGATTTGAAGGGATGTTTTATTTTGTACTGTCAAGAAAATTAAGTAAAACCTTACTATATGGGTACGGGAAGAAGAGTGACCTAATTTGTTCTAGAGATATTTTTTCAACCCACTGCTGTTTATTACGAAATATATTTTTCAATAAAACAAAAACAGTAACTTTTTTAATTTAGGTTCCGCAAAAAAACCGGACAAGTGCGAGTCGGACTCGCCCACCGAGGGTTCCGTACAAATTTGTAGGTACATATTATAAAAAATTTGGACAGCATAAAGACCCTGTTTTTTATGATTTAATTACAAATGTTTCAGATTTTTCCCTATACTTGTAGTATAAGACGGTATTACTTGCCAAATTCCATAGTTCTAGGTCAACGGAAAATACCCTATAAATTTTGATTCCCTTGAGAGTGTCGAAATAAACGTTTTTTGCGGCATAAACGGCGGTGTCTTTTTTTTACGTTAACTTAAAATTTTGATAGCTTCAAGAGACTGTGAACTGAGTATATTGTTTTAATTTAAACTCGATACCTCCACGCGTTCGTGCGGGTTGTTCGAAAGAGTTACCGCGGCCCCTGGCACACGCTTTTTAATTGAATTCAATTATTTTCTCCTTTTTTTTAGTTTGGTTTTTAAAGCGTGTTTTTTTTAGTTTCTTAAACTATTATTTATTTTCTATTTTTTAGCTCTGCTAACTACAAAAGCGTGATTTTTTCAGTTTTGTTTTTCTTTTCCTTAATTTTTTTCTATATTTCTCTATTTTTTTTTAATTATTGAATTATCAATGAAATCTGACCATTTAAAGTGGGTGAAAATCGTGCCCTAAGGAGTTGGTTACAAACATACAAGTGAAGCTAATATAAAGCGTGTAAAAAGAAAAGCAACTCACAGAAGTAACAAGAGACAACTATTCTTGGACAGACTATCTAAAAATGGTCACGTCAAGAGTAAAGTTTCTGGGTAGAATGGCTCAAAACCGTTCGATGGAGTACATACAGGGAAGATCAAAATGTCTAAATTGACAAACAAGTTTCCAAACCTACCGCTACATACCCCTATTTCATATTCTCTACGCCTCAAACCGATCAGGTACCTTACCAATGCGCTGAGGGTGAGAAATCATCAAATAACTTCTCCCGCTCTGGGTGGAGCAGGAGGGCGTGTCAGACTTTTACTGACTAAAACCCACCCGTGTTCCTTCAGTTGTCTGTGTGCAAGGCGCCACGGTATATCTTTCGAACAACCCGCACCCCTGGCAGAAATCAGCGCCTTCAAGTATAAACCCCTAAAGTGCATATATCGCGAAATATATGAATATATTCATTGCAAAACTATTTGGTATTCAACTCGGGGAAAAATAGAAGTAGGTTGAACCGGAAAATGCATCTTAGTGCAGTGAAGGTAACGGAATCATTGACCGACCTTGAAATACTCAATTAGATAGAAAATAGAATGGCGTCTTCTATCGTGGAACACACCACCTCGTAACTGTACCAGTACCCTAATTTCGTAACTCACCATCAGTCACAATCTGAATAATTTTGAAGGATTTTGCTAATCCATTGCTTCTTATATCTGACAAATTCGTTAGCTCAACAACGTAAATAACGTAATGAATTTTGTTGAACTGTCAATTAGCCAGGCCGCTTGGTGGTACCGGAGTTTACTGCCCATGGTCCACTCTTACATAACACCGCACGTTTCGATTGATCAGGTTAAGCTATGCCTGCCGACGTTGGTCCGTGGATGGGTGACCATCTTTGCGTACCAAGACCCCTCCGTGGCTTGAAGCACATTAAGCCGTTGGTCCCGGCCGCCACAATAGTAGAATGAATTATAGAATTAGTACTAGCTGTAGCATGCTGTGGAGCAGTCTATGTAAAGGATTTTGTTCAACAGTAGGAGTATAAACAACCTGCAGGCTTAGCATGACGCTTTCTATTTTTACGAAGAATAGACAGTGCTTTTTCAAATCAAAGTGACATTTCGCTTCTCCATTTTTGACATCGCACCGTAGATATCCTTCTACAATCTGTCATTTTGTCTTCCGTTTCTAACGATCTTTGTCTAGGTCCTTTTAATGTAGACTATTTCAGAATAATATTTCTTCGCAAACTGTCAAAATCACACTGACAACAAACTTTCTACTCGACGGCCACAAAGTATATACGATTATCTACAAAATCATGATTCATTTAGAACGCATAACTGTGATAATCAATAGAAAAACATAGCTACCTTCTCCTATTGTACATTATTTAGTTAATAGTCATGTCTATTCTTCCGTCGACAAATCGGTGCTCGTGCTAAGCCTGCTGATGATACGACAAAAAGTAAAGAAGGTTTCCATATTCACCATCCTAGATACAATAAATTTGATGTAGAAGCGGAGACCGAAAATGAATCATGCTACTAAGTGGCAAGGCACAAGTCCGATGAAGAAGCAAATCGAAACAATCATTATAATTGTGAATGAATCACTTAAATAAATAATCATACAAATCACGACGTCTTGCAATACACAATACAATAAAAAAACTATTAGCATAACATCGAAAACCGCGAACACCGCTAGTTATTAAAAAAAAGAAGTCGGGAATCCATTGAAAAAACCTGACCTACTACAATACACTAATACATGCACACAAACACATACATACGTATGGGGCATTACGTGGGAAATAGCAACAATGATAATAATGATTTAGGGCATTTGCAAACGGGGCATTTTGCACTCGACGGCTGACAAACGGGAATGCTCTAGCTAGTTAATATAAATAAGTGGTACAATTCTGTGCTAATGTAGACGCTGTTATAGTAGAAATTATTGTGGCGAAAAATATGCCACGGGAACGTACTACTGCGATTAAAAGTACTCTATATATCCAGATAAACCATGTTTTAATTTTGTAATGCAGTGTTTTCATGTAACTTTAAAGGTATACGCGGCGTACGCCAGTAAAGCCCCCAGTTGGTATGATTTTTTTCTGACATCTTCAACAATCATCGTCATATTTCAGCCAATTTACACAAAACCTTATTGAATTATATTCCTAATTCTTCCTCATGAACCACTCCCTTCATTGGTGGAACCCGTATCAAAATCCGTTTAGTGTTTTTTGAATTTATCGCGTTCCGACAGACGAGACGTGACGGGGGATTTTGTTTCATAATATGCAATGATGAATCGTTTCATTCAAATGAATAAACTTTATAATAAGAGACAATTATATTGTTTTCACCTCACAACCTCGGAAAGATTCTGTTTGTCATTCGAAATCCGCGCGCAAAGGTGTATTTTACCCGCTAGCGTGGAAAGAGTTTTTGAAATTCAAACTGTTTCTATTCAATAATTTTCTGTACAGCCAGTCCACTGAAAATGCATTAATACTCATTTCATGTCAGTACGCCAATCTCATTTTTAGAATAATAGAATTGGTTTTGTTTTGATGAATATTTAAGCCACCAGTTGGCGCCACTTTGACAAGAGGTTTTCCAGTTCGAAATTGAACTTAAAATATTTGATGTCATTCGTTTCATTCTTTCGTTCACCATTCAGACCGTAGGCGCTTTGACACTTTTGACAGGTGCCCGGACCTAACGTCTCAGTGCTGACACCTAGTGAACGTCATTTCAGAAAACCCTCATTCAATTAGCTATCTTCTGGAAAATCCGCACGAAAAGTACATAAAAGCGTACAATAATTTGTTCAATGCATGGAGACATTCTAAAGGTGTGGAAACGTTTTCGCTGACGATGCAATCCTATCATACTTTATTGAACGACACTAATTTAATAGGTAGATAGGTATTTAGTCTGTTTTTCTTACACCTAGCATTTTCCTCGCTGTAGTGAGGTGAAAAATTGTGTTTCGCTCGGCAGCAAAGTTATTCTGTGTCTCGTACTTTTGAAAGCCTCGCTACGCTCAGGATTCTATATTTGAACCACTCGCTTCGCTCATGGTTCAATCCTAGAATCCTTCGCTTGCTCAGCTTTAAATACAAGTACTCGCGCCAAAAAACAACTTCGCAGTCTTGCATAACAAATAACTACTGTTTTAACGTTCCAGTACAGCAGTGCTTGCCCTTTTCTAACTATCTAAATCTCAAGGGGCTTGATGAAGGGAATCGGTTCTCTATTCTTAATATATATAAATATTGTGAGATTGTATGTAGGGGGTAATCTTCAGAAAGAGAGCTACAGTATTGCCGAGTGTCACAGGAAATTTCACGTGGGCGAATTAGCAGGAAAAGCTATTAGGTAATAAATAAGCAAGCAGAGGGCTATCAACAATTATATTTTTATCCCTTCATGCTAATATGGCAGTGGACGTCTTCGGCTGAAATGATGATGATGATGATGATGCTAATATGGCAGTTCCATCCTGACAGTGATTACTATAATTATACAAATTATGCAATTCCTCAATTACATTTGACGCGCAAAATAGTTCGCGTGTAAAATTCCTAATACAAGATATATCTATTGCTAACACGTATATATGTAAAGTTATATATTACCAGAGTCTAGCTGTCATGAGTCAGAATTGCTTGAAATAGTGTAATAATATCATTATTAGTCTACCATTTCGTGACTAAAATGCACATTATGGCGGAGGAAAAAAAATGTTTTATGGATAAGATCAACAATGCCTAACATGGCCATGACATGTCTAAGTTTAGTGTCCAATTATGGGCAAGATATTTAATTGTGGATTTCGAGAATATGTCACGAAACGATACAATCATGTAAATCTTGAAGAGTCAAAGGTTGCTAAAATTTACGTACGTGCATTCATAAAACTGCAAACTGACGTAAGCTGTCAAAAATGTGTCTTTTCTTGGCTTTCTGAGGAATTGTAAAATATTCTTAACGGTCAGTTTTCTTTCAGGGAGACTTAATTGGTTTCGTTCATGTGAAGAGAATCATACTGCCTGTAATTACTAACAACATCTAATAACCAGTGCTTTTGCAAACTGTGGTGACTACTGAATACCAATATTTTACTCGTTAAACTCGGAGTATATTGAAAAACTAGCTTTTTTCCAGCGGCTTCGCCCGCATGGAGGTCGGTTTATTATACATATAACCTTTCCTCTTGAATCACTCTGTCTATTAATGAAAACCGCATTAAAATCCTTTGCGTAGTTTAAAAGATCTTAGCGTACAAACACGAAAAGCGACTTTGTTTTATACTATGTATTAAGGAAGATTTTACCCCGAAGAGCCTTTACCCCGAAGTGGAAAACCATAAGCTAAATCAAAAACAAATATTATTTGACCCAGCACAGCCCACAATAAACATAATCTCACTAAAGGAATTCCTAGTTATGCCAGTTTACGTCAAACTAAACACTGGATAGTATATAATAACCGGCTCATGATCTGGACATTGTGAATTATTCTGCAGCAAATTATTGACGACTATTTTGCATATTTAAGAGCCAGTATTGCTATCATTTGAGTTTATTAATAATGTATTTTATGAATATTTGTGTGGAACTATTCATTTGGTCAAAGCTTCTGGCTTTTGATTAAGCAACTATACGATGTGAGATAGAGTTGAGTTTTATATTACCATCTACAACGATATCATCGCTTACTTAGTTGAGATATAAGTAAAATGCAAGGTTTCTGTATTTGATAATGATAATGTTTATCTGCCAAATACAATATTTTACATTTCCTTATAGTCTATCTAGGTTTACGTTAATTTTTTAAATACGCAATGGAAGTATTTTGCTTATGAACTTCATACTAGGTCGAGCCTGACACATGGAGATACCATGGCTGGTATGACCATTTGAAAATTCAAAACCAAGTTATTCTCGAGATCGGAAAGCTTTTTATTGGCAGCGAATATATTTAAGGCTTTAAGCACCTAGTTCACAAAAAAATAATGATATTAGTAAGCTTTTAAACACTGTCAATGCGATCAGAAAGTTCTGATTCCCGGCCTAGGATAAGATACTGAAGATTGTGAACATCGAAACAATAGCTGTACGAGCTACATAAATAATACATCCTGCATCCGAGATCACAGAGGGCTTAGAACTGTACACAGATATATGCTATGGTTGAGCTAGATTTCGCAGACAGTATTAGTTTCCTTGCAGACGAGTTCATAGCTACTATCGGGCTATTTTTGGACATATTGTCATTACTTTAACATAGCTCTTGACCTCTGTGGTTTTCATGCATAATAATTACCTCCATTAATCTCTCTGAGGGATAGAATCTGGAATGACGTGATCCGGCAGAGAACCAAAGTTGTCAACAGCCGAATAAGCAAGTTGATGTGGCAATGGACCGGCTATATAAGTCGTAGAACCGATGACCGTGATGGTGTGGACTTGAGTGGAGACCGCGAATCGGCAAATGTAAGGTAGGACGCCCTCAGGCTAGGTGGAGCGACGATCACCTCAGGGTAGCTGGTAGCAGCTGGATGAGAGTCGCCTACAATGGAGCTGAATTGCGTGCATGAGGAGAAGCCTTTGTCCAACAGTGGACTGCAGTAGGTTGATCATGAAGCATTACTGTAATCAGTCTCTAATGTTCCTACTGCAAGGACACGTACCACCGCTTTGTGAGAGTCAGTGCGGTTTGGTTGCTGTCACATGTCTTAGATTTTTTCGTTCTAGGACATGCCAGTTTGCTCCATACAGATTGGCTAGTCTTTTTACCGTGGCATAAGCTCTTCTTAGGTTCTCATCATTATCATCAATCAGGCCTTGTTCTTATCCATTTGGCGCTGCATGTTTTATTCTACCAACTTATCTTTATTCACCTTCGTTTACTAAGAAGACTCCCATACTCTAAAAAGTTTGAGTGTGATGCAGCGGCGAGGTGTTAATTTTTCTAAGAGAGAAGCCGAAGCTAAGTCGGCTTTAACTTACTGACTTGCTGATTCTAAAATTAATATAGGAATGTAAAGAATTAAATACAATAAAATTGGACAGCTGAAAACCAAATAAAATGTGCCATATTCCTCCATCTCGTTCTCGCTGACGCATTTTTCTATATTAGTCTCTGTCATAACCCGTTATACAGCGGCTTGCTCTCGTACATATCAAACGGTGCCACGTAAACTGAAGTGAACACCATTATGGGATCGCTGTTGTATGAATTTTTAGTTCCCAATTATGACGTTTTGGCGCAGGGCTAATTTAGAACATTTTTTTTTGTTGTAATACAAAAAGCTAAAAATACCCGTTTTTGTTGTTTGAATGTAATAGTGAATTAAATACCCGTAGTATAACTATATTTTTTGACAATAGTAGCCACTATTGACGTGCCATTTTTTAATAGCGATCTATTTGCCAATGCGAATCCATGAAGGGAAGCCGGTAGGAATCGTGTTATATGATGCTTTCGCCACTGGTGTGATGGCTATAGGAGCAAAAGAAGACCCAAGAAACGATGGATGGACTGTGTGAAAGATGATTATGGCTAGAAAGGAGATGAATACTGATGTGACGGTTAATAGAGAAGAATGTAAGGAAAAGTCATGTTTCGCCGACCCCAAATAAATTGGGATTAAAATGATTATGATGATGACTCTGCATACTTTACTGACTCATTCACCCAAAATAGTATTTTGCTTAATTCAAAACCACAAAACATTATTGGTGTTAACTTTTAATAAACCTCAATTAACATACCAATACTTGACAATGTTGCAATCAAATTGAATTGAACACTTTTCAAATTGAAACCAATTTAGTTCGATTGCATAAAATTTATGATTTCATTTCATCTGATTTCTCTTTATTGAATTGAAATATGTAATTTGCTGTGCGCTTTGAGGACGTTGTTATGTAGAGCTATCTGTTGTTTACATTATATTGAATATCTTAAAAAATACAGACGAATCTATTAATGCCTCCTTGTTTGACTGTGTTCTGAGTTTGATGCCAGGATCATGCAATTTTATTGCGTTTATGAATTATAAATTCCTCCGAAGTATCTTGCACCCTAAATGCGTTACACACGATCAATCAGAATTAGTTTGAAGAAAATTGTTAATCCATTGCTTCACATGTTCGAAGAATTTGTCTGCTCAACAACGGATATAACGCAACGAATGTTGTTAAACTGTCAAAGCCATTTCTATTGTTAGTATGTTACGCAATTGAGCATCTATCTGGAGACTAGATTGGATTTGTGCAATATACTCATCCCTGCATCACGGGGCATAGACATAACTGGCCAAATGATGTATATGAATCGATTATTAAGCAATTTTGTCACCTTATGTCAATTTGTACAACTGTCAAAAAATGACAGTTGTGACTTGAGCAATGTGAGTTGGTAGTCAACTTGCTAAGCAATTTATTTCCCTAACTACCAACTAAACACCTTTGAATATCAATCAGTTGAGTGCAGACGTCATGCTATGTTAATTTTGAGAGCTGAATTAAAAACACTGCAATTAAAACTGAGTATCAATTTCAAGATGACAATAATTCAAACAATTAAAAGACATTTAAAACAATAAATCAATAGTTTACATAATGAAAACTTAACATATAATTTATTAAAATGTAATCGACAGTTAATTCTTGTTAAGTAATAAATTAATAATAAATGGATAAATAAAACCGTTGACTGAATGTCAACGTTTTTATTTATCCATTTATTACCTTCATTCATAAATAATAGTGAGTACTATTTATAATTGATTTTATTATATTGTGACCTATTTATTGATTTGAAATTTTTCATTTGTCTTAAATGCCACTTAGGGGTTCACAATAGCTCATCGATCTATGGATTTCTTCTTCTAGAAAAAAGATAAATATAATATATTTGATAGATTCTTCTTCAAAACTCACCTACTTCTCGCGAAGTATATAAAGCTTTGGTATTTTTATCTTGTACTAGCTGACCCGACAGACGTTGTCCTGTCTTAACTATGAATATAAGTTTTCTTAAATTTTCTAATATTACGTGCAGCTTTCTTATTTTTTTGTTTATAAGCACCATCTCCTGACAGTAACAAACACAACAAAAATAATTTGTAAATTTTTGTCGAGCCGCTCACGTGTGATACCGTGACCAAGGGAAATAGAGATCAGAGATTTACTTGAACATTAGATAGTTCCAGACTAAAACCCATTCATAGCCCAATTCTTGAAGAAAGTATTAGACTATTTAACATCACGGTACGGTCTTTAGGAGCCAAGCAAAACGAAGAAATGACAACGAAATTAATAGGGCGGTTGGAAGAAGCGATGCGATGTGGTGAGTTTGGGACCGCATTGTTAAACTGTATTGAATACAGTTTGACAATGCGGTCCTAACGACGAACGAAACCATAAATGAAAAAATCTATGCCATAAACAGTGTGACCCCGGGTCGACGGCGCGTTGTGTTCCACACGCGCCTCAAAGAGATGTCAGCACCATCTGGTGGGGTCCGCAAGGGCCGATGCCTGCCAGGGGTGCGGGTTGTTCGAAAGAGATACCGCGGCCCCTGGCACACAGGCAACTGAAAGAACACGGGTGAGTTTTAATCAGTAAAAGTCTAACACGCCCTTCCGCTCCACCCAAAGCGGGAGAAGATATTTCATGATTTCCCACCCTCAAACAAAAATAACATAATGACATAACACTATTTGTTTATTTGATGATATTTTATCCTTTAGCCATTACAGCTACGCATCCATCAAACCAAGGCAACATCATAGCAGGTGAGTATTCATTCGGAAAAACCCAAACCAACTTGATGCTTTGATGGTTTTTTCCTTGACGAAGTAAGAAGAAACAGTAGTAGAAATAAGGTGCGTATTGCGTGAGGTCATTTACGGTTTTAATGTAAATTAGAGTGAAAAAACTTTTTCCAAAAAAAAAACAACCGACTTCCAAAAAAACACTACAAAGTGAAAAATAACTTTAATTTCGGAAGTCGGTGTCTTTGGAGCTGTATTTGAATTTTTTGTCACCGCCTTCCGAAATTAAAGTTATTTTTCACTTTGTAGTGTTTTTTTGGAAGTCGGTTGTTTTATTTTTGGAAAAAGTTTTTATTTTTCACTTTTTAGTGGTTCACATGTGCTTACACCTTCACAGCATACTGGCGTGATGTTATGTTATGAACTGGTGTAAGCAATAGACAGAGATGAGATTTCAGCAATCCCAGTCCATTTGCTATCATTTATTGAGGAGTTCCGTTGCATATCTCCGAAGTTCTTCATCAGATCTTCACCAAATTGAAATGGAACCACTCTGAGAAAGTACTCTTCCAAAAAATACCTAAATCGCTTTGTGTGCCTATAAAATTTGAAGAGTTCTCTCCATTTCTCCAGGATCCCATCATCAGATCCTGACTTGATGATCATGGGACCACCTGGGAAGTATACCCTTTCAAACAAAAAAAACAAAATTCAAATCGGTCCAGCCATCTTCGAGTAATCGGGGAACATACATAAAAAAAAATAAAAAAAAAAAAAAAAAAAAGGTTCCGACGAATTGATAACCTCCTCCTTTTTGAAGTCGGTTAAAAATGCAATGCGTGTGCGCTGTCGTTCCTAAGACAAGTTTGTGTTCTAGAAGTTTTGTTTTGGTGACCTAAAAGGGACATGGCGAATTTTTTGTGTAATTTGACAGTAAAAGCTGTAGCTATTTGTATCAGTATGGCTTATAAAAGGAAGCATTTTTCATACAAAAATAATAATCTAATTTATTTCATCAGCATCATCAAAAACAGTGATATTCATAATATTAATACTAGAAATAAGGACAAACTCCGTGTTCCCTTTCACCGGCTACATAAGGTTCATAACTCATTTGTAGGTCTGGGTATAACCTTCTATAACAAGCTACCCTCTTCCTTGCTAGATTTGCATTTTAGTGCGTTTAAAGCTAAAGTAAAATCCACCCTTTGTTCAAAGGCATACTATTCTATCAACGACTACTTAAATGATAAGAATTGTTGGTCGCTGTGATTAACTCAAGACAATGTTTGTGTTCTTTCACCAGAGTTAGCTTACCCACTGACAGGTTATATCATTATGTTATTTCATATAATTGCTTATTTTAGCCTGAGAGAGACTCGGCCGAGAGACTGAGCCTAGTTTGAATAAATGACTTTTGATTTTTTGATTTCATCATCATTTCAGCCGAAAAACGTCCACTGCTGGACATAGGCCTCCCCAAGCACCACCCACCACTTTGACCGGTTCTGTGCTTCTCGTATCCAGCGGATTCCTTCGACCTTCACCAGATCATCGCTCCACCAAATTGGTCCTCCTAATTTATTAGTTATGTTTTTACTAACTCAGAATTTCAGCCGAATGACGTCCATTGCTGGACATAGGCCTCCCCCAAAAGGGGGGGTTTTGCCATAATCGCCACGCTTGGCGATCGCAGTAAGGTGGTAAAATGCATAGAGAACGCTGCTGCCCATTCTCTATGCTAGTAAATCCCTTAGTCGCCTTCTACGACACCCACGGGAAGAAATGGGATGGTGCTATTCTTTTACGTCCGACACCACACGGAACCGAAATTTCTATTTAACTTTATATATATTTTTTCTATTTTTCAGAACAGAACTTTCTATTTATCTCTACCTAGGTACCTCCTTTTCTTCGAACATTAGCACAAATAGCAAAATGAAGCATAACATTGCTTAAAAACGTTAATATACTCTCCACGATTTTAGATATAAAACGACATGTTATTTACAAAACACTGCTTTTACCTCGACCAGCACATAACTGGTCATGTAACAGACCTTGAGTTCCCAAGTTACGTCTTAACTTGACTTAACATAACCTAAACTATAGTTAGTTTACTTAGATGATTACTTATTCTATTCGGGTGCTTAGAAACACTGACATCTAGGCAGCTTAGCTGCATAATTTAAGTACTACGAAGGCTTATTAACTAAAATTGGTCAATGCCATATGTTCTAGTACTTTATAGGTATATAAATAATTATTATTCATTATTTTAATTTTATGAGGATTTTAATTTTTGCATTTAATATTATTGACTGGTTGGGTTTGAAAATTATAGTGTTTTTAGTCATTTAAATTATGTTTTAACAGTTTCAAAGCAATTAATAAAATAAATAGGGAAACTCGCCTAAACAATTTTTGCCACCATTATTCCTTGACAAGATATCAGATCACGTTTTTAATAACGAAACTGCAATTTTGTAACAAAACGCCTTGTTATAACTGCACTAAATAAAAATTAACAATAAAAATATTACGACACTACATAACGCGAAAATTCGCATAGTGTGTCAACACAAAAAGTTTTTTTGCCCTCAGTGTAATCACGAGACGATGAGTAGTGCGGTGCGCGGCGCTCATGGTTCCCTATCTATGTGTGTGTGCATCCGTGTGACCCACTTACGAACGCGTTCGGCGCACTTCGGTCGTTTCCGTCGCCCGAACATATGTCCGCGGGACCGCCATCTTTACTTATTGACTGCACCCGACCAATTTAAGTTGACCTATCTCGACCGGTGTTTTTTAAGAATTTTCTTACGTCAGGGGGTCATTGGTATTTGGACGGTTGTAAACGACGCGTGTTACGTAAAAAAACGAACTAAATGTTTACTCGATGCTTGTTTTCGCGCTGTTATCGTACTGTTTTGTCATCGTGAAGATAAAACTGATTTACTTCCTAACGTTATGGTGCGTTCGGAACTTTGTAGTTTGTACGCACTGTGTGTCGAGTTTAGTTAGCTCGTACAGACATGACCTAGCCAATTCTGTTAGACGTAATCGTAGAACTATGTTGCATATCTTTTTTGCAACATTGTTTCGCTACGTGTGAATCTAGTGTGTACAATTTAGCATCAACACAAGTTTTAAAACACGTACAAAAACATATAAAAAGCAAACATGCAAAACCACTGCAGCGAAATGTATGCAAAAAAAATCGATATTCAAAAAACAGCTTACGCAACAAACAATCGATATAAAAGTTATTTAAATAATCGATTATCAATCGGTATCGTAATACCGCATAACAGAAAGCTCGCATGTGCATATCCGAACGTAACTTCCGCGTTCGAAATTTGATTTTTTCCCTCTCACACATAGGTACAACTTTCACCTATTCGAAAGTGGAATGATGACGTGTGTGCGTTGCTATTTTCGTTTCGGATATGCGTTCCGAAGAAAGCTTTTAAAAATAACTGTTGCTTATAATTGTTTTTTTATTCATTGTTGTTTATTTTAGTTCGATAAAAGCTCAGGGCTTGTTTAATCGAGCGTGCTGATGCAATATTTGTGAATCCTTTTTGATATTAATTGCTGCGTTGAAGTTTTATTTCTGTTCTCAGCTTTTCCTTCGTGACTGCGTTTAGCGAGCTTTTTCATGCGAAGGGCTGCATCCCTTAGCCGTAGTCTTGGGGTAAGTTGCCCTTAGGGGTACCGAATAAAAGCCAAGAAAAGTCTACATTTTGGCGTCAATTTCTCTATACACAAATTAAATTCCGATCAAAGTACATAGATACATTAGAAAACGTCCAAAACATACAATTACATCAGAGGTTATCACTCTCTCGAGAGGTCTAACCACAGAGTAACAGCATCTCATACATTAATCTTAGCGTAATTACAGTATCCGAACCGTTTGTTTGTTATCTTTTTTATCTGTGTCGTATAGACGTCGCGGTTTGTAGGGAGCATGTATGAAGATTTATGTATGTAATAAGTTTTTTACATAAACAAAGCAAACATAAGCATAAGTATTTAATTTCTGTACTTTTTGTAGGGAAACATGGATGCAGGTTCCAAACGGTGAAGGAAACGATCTTGAGGAAACAGACATGTCTTTATTAGAACCAAAAATTCGAACATAAAGCGACTGCCTATCTCAAAATCAAAATATTTTAATTCACATAAACCTACATGGGCAATTATGAAACGTCAGAAGCTAGGTGCACGGTTCCGATTGGTCGTTTCCTATGGAGAAGTGCCGACAAGAAACTCCACGGCTACTCTTTTAAAAATATTTGGCTTTTACAATGTTTTCAAATTACAATGACCTCCACAATCCAGTTAGTACCACAACAGTACCTTACCCTTTAGCAAGACTGGTTGTCAGACTTTCAGGTTTCTGACGACCCGTAACGACTGTCAAAGATCCACGATTGACAACCGGGATCAACAACTAACGTGCTTTCCGGGGCATGGAGGGGTGTCATGTAAAGATGGTCACCCATCCACGGACCAACCTCGGCAAGCGTTGCTTAACCCGATCGACCCGTGCGGCTGTTTTTATGTAGCCACTATTCTAAAACATTAAAAACACTAAATGCAGACACAGAGAAAATCGTCAAGTAAAGTCACATTGCACATATTTCGAGCGTCGGAAGCCGAAATTACTTTCACCAGTTAGCTAATACACCGGTTTTGCTGATAAACATTAGTTACGAAATAAATGGAAAGGGTAATGGTAATTCCTATTAAAAAAACATGTAAATGTTAGTGGGAATAATCCTTTAGGCGGAGAAAAGGCGAAACTTGTTCTTCAGGAGTTAAAAAAAAAACAAATGAATATTGAACAACTTCTAACTTTAAAAAACTTGAAATCTACTCAAACGTCAGCGCAAGATATCCCCCTTATTTATAAAAACCTTGCTTAAAGTTAAGTAGTGATTAGCGACTGTTTAACCATATGATCTCTTAACTCTAAACAACGTTTATCTATAAATAAGAGGGTACTATTACTCATCAACTCTGTAGTCACACCCTTTCTAACCATATCATCATTCTTTGGTCTCCTCCTACACTTATAGCCATCGACATTCATACTCAAAACTCTCTCCACAAGCCTAGCCGAGCTACTCAACTAATTCTTTAACAGATTCAACATGAGTTTTCCTTGGGTAAGGTAAAGGTCTTGTAACAGACTGCGGAACCAGGTTAGCCAAAGCCAGGAGTCTCCACCTGTTCAAGTGGAGATTCATAGACGACTCCGCCTTGGAGTGTGTAAATGTGATGCTGTTTCACAAAAAAACGATGTGACACTTAATATTATGTCATACGTGTCCTGTCAGCTTCATTTTACAGGAACTGATGGACGCTAGTGATGGCGCCAAACATGTACTTAGTCGAATTCTGTAAATCTTGATGCAAAAAATCTTTTTTTAAATTTTTGGAATTTTGTATTTTGGTTTTTTGCCATTAACTTCCGGAATTAAAGTTAATTTCCATTCTGTAGTGTTTTTTTTTGGAATTCGTCTTTATTTTGTAAAAAAAAATTGTTCACTTATTATTGGTATTATCTACCCCCCAAAAATTAATTTATCACTACTTGCTATGTAAATAACAGT
This sequence comes from Antitype chi, assembly GCA_947359405.1. Lineage (NCBI taxonomy): Eukaryota > Metazoa > Arthropoda > Insecta > Lepidoptera > Noctuidae > Antitype > Antitype chi. Next base: position 7,096,515 of record OX375835.1, on the reverse strand, counting down.
GACCGAATAATTTTATAATTATAATTATAACATTATCAATATACAATAGTGGGAAAAAATCTATTATTGAAATTTACTGAAAAACTACCCAAGCGAAGTCAATAAAATTTATATGGGACCACTCCTGAGGCACATACCTTAACCATTAAAAAAAGATTTTCCGAAATCGATCAACAATTGGTGCAGATATCAACGTAACATAATATACAACAACAAAAATACAGTCAACTTGAAATCGGTTTATTTACGTTTGTTTGTCTCCATCTCTGCCTATACGCCATCTAAATAGGCGTGAGTATCACCAATTATAAAGATTATTATCCAGCAAATAATTATTTTGTACAATAATCAATTTGCTGTAGGTGTTTAAGTATACATACAACAAAAGGTGGACCTTCACCGTCTTTTGTTAGTTGCACGCAAACCGCAGTATTTTATACAGAAATCACGAATATATTACGCATACATAAGAGATGAATAAATTCTTCAATATCTAACATTGGAATATATACTTGCTAATGTCTGCAGTTAACTCACATTCTAAGAATAAATTTCAAAAATTAATTGAATGATTTTTTCACGAAATAGTCATATAATGGGATTAAATTCAAATTTGATTTTAGAACCAAATTCGAAAAACATCGTGAAAAAACCGGCATGTACTAGGACATGCCGGTTTTTTTCTCAATGTTTTCCTTTAGCGTTTTGAGAGCAGTGGTGATGAAATCATTTATTTTGGTAGAATTATACGAGTAGGTGCACGAGAAATATCATCTTTGTGGTGATACGCAAAGTATCGGTAAATCATTTCGTTTTGCAGGTAACGCAACAGTCACTCCCCTGCAACGAGGCCAATAGCCTAGCAAAAATATCTCAATTTCCAATTTTCCCGAGCTACCTATTGAAAAATCTGCATAGATTTTCATGAATTTTCAAACTCTACGAGAAAAACCGGCATAATTTCTTATCCTGTTTTTCAAACATCCCGAATCCGACATACTCCTTAAAGCTGCACAAAATTTGCAGAAGAACAGTCTTCTGATTAGAAATGCATTATTGTACGGCAGCAATATCACCGTATGTCACATGGTATGCTATGGTACTCGCATGTCAAATGTCCTCGGATCCGGATACGAATTTCTCTAACTAAAGCTCTCTACTTTAAGAAAACATTTCCTTAAATAAAAAGAAACTGAAGTAACTTTTTGTTTTCCTATAATTAATACATAAAAGCCTTCAATTTGACCCCAAGGTCAATAACTGCAATGGTTAACATTGGTTACCGTAGATTGTGAAGCAACCAGAATTATCTGGTTGCTTTACATCAAGGTTGCTATTGATAAGTTGGTAACCAGGTCACCTAGTGGTTGCTATGAGGAGTTTCAGCATATAACTTTGATTACAAATACTAGATTGAAGGTCATAAAATGCTTCAAGTTCTTCTAGCTCGGGTGCTGCTGGAGAGTTTCCCAGCTAAAAAGCAGAGAAGAAGTTTGCATGCTGAATGGTGAAATATAGCTGAGCTGTTTTGTATCTTCACCTATATTGTATGTCGCAGCGTCATGCTGAGATAGGCATCCTTTTGGTCTCGTGCAGGACTTTGTTTTTACACGCTTTATATTAGCTTCACTTGTATGTTTGTTTGTTTGTTTGTGTGTTTGTATGTAACCGACTCCTTTGAGCGCGATTTTGACCCACTTTAAACGGTCAGATTTCATTGAAACTTTTTAAACTTGTCGAGGACCGATGACAATTCAATAATTAAAAAAAAAAATTGAGAAAAAAAAAACACGTTTTTGTAGTTAGCAGAACTAAAAAATAGAAAATAAATAATAGTTTAAAAAACTAAAAAACACGCTTTAAAAACCAAACTAAAAAAGGAGAAAATAATTTAATTCAATTAAAAAGCGTGGGGTGCTTGACATTAATTGATTATAAAAATACCTCAAAAAGCACCCCACGCTTTTTAATTGAATTAAATTATTTTCTCCTTTTTTAGTTTGGTTTTTAAAGCGTGTTTTTTAGTTTTTTAAACTATTATTTATTTTGTATTATACTTTTTTAATTTTATAAGTATAGATACTAGGTTTTGCCAGCGGCTACACCCGCGCAGAGGTTCGTATATTATACATATAAACCATCCTCTTGAAATACTCTGTCTATTGATGAAAACCGCATTAAAATCCCTTGCGTAGTACCAACCCGCATCGGGTTCGCGTGGTGGATTACGGCCCACTCCTACTCACCGAGAGAGGCCTATGGGAACATTGTAAGCTGATTATGATATGCTATTCATACATAAGGGCGCATAAAATCGCCAAAATTGTGACTTTTCGACCCCTACCCCCGCTTTGGTGAGATGTCGTGAGATTTGATATTTCAAATACGTGTTTTTAGTGTAAAAACGTTAATCTGTGCTTATTTGCGTCGGATTTATACGTTGCATTTGACTGGCTTGGCTGGCCGGTGGCGGTTTAATCATCGAGGAGCTGGTGTACTACTTTGTGGCGTTCGCATAACCGTGATAAATATTATTTTGCAGGATTTAGCCATATCGGCGGAATAACACGTTTTACATAATTTAACCCGGTTTTCTCGTCACATTGTTTCTTGCGGAACAAATATAAATTGCGTGATATTTGCTCTCCTCCATGTGAGATCGGATGAGATTCGACTCGACCCCCTCCCCTCCTAAACGCCTCACATAATTAATGGACGCCCGCTAATGTTATAGTACTTGTCGTTACGAGAGAATAAAATGAAAGTGACAGTGACAGTGACAGTTTTGACAGATTACTACACTGGATACGGTTTCAGTAGGCCTAGTACCAACTTAACTCTACTAACACCCACCTTAACAATACAAACCAAAACTTCTAAGATAAATCTTGCAAAACATTTCGTAAATATACGTATATAAACGAAAAAATCGCATTGTTAAAAATGAAATTTCGCGAATTAAAAAAGAATGTTGTAGGCTTGAACTGCGAAACTAAATAGAAAGTTGCATGAAAGAAAGAAATAAAGAAAGCTATCATGACGTAAAGATGGCAATCTCTAGTTTTGGTTATGCATGCCCTGAACTAAGTGATCGTAAATCTTTATGGATAAAAAGCTTGCATGAAAACTTTTGTCATTATCTATAATGTTCCCAATGCTGGGACACAGGCCTCATCTGTCGAGGGAGTGGGCAATAATCTACCACGTGGGCTCAGTGCGGGTTGGTAGATGTCACATGTCTTCGAATTTTTGGTTCTAGGACATGGCGGTTTCCTACCGATGTTTTCCTTCACCGTTTTGAGAGCAGTGGTGATGAAATTATTCAAAACATCTGCCTGGTTTTGAAACCACGACTTAGGACTCGGTAAGTCGGGGGCTCGGGGCCGTTATGACTGGGTATCACCACTGGTCTTGAAAGAAAACACTTACTTTATTTTTTTATTGATATGTATAGCTAGTATTCATATCTGGTACAGCTTGCAATCGAGAGGAGCGGAGCTGTGCTTATATTAACCAATAGATGTGAGGTGGTTATGAGTATTTTGTAAATGGCCTACGCACAATGTTCTGCAGATCTGGTAGCATCTTGGCAGGGGTCGGTGCGCTCCCTAAAATAGGGTTGAGCTACACGGTGACTGATACATACATGCCGTCTGTTGGGACAGGTCAGCTCAAAGCTGCAATGGCTCTTTCTTCAAACGGCCCTTCCAGACATTGCCCTGCATTGTTAGACTGACATAAAATTCAAATAATATAATGTTTGGACTTTAAAAGAGACCATGACCTCGGAGTTTGTTTCGGCTATTTTTCTCAGGGAACAGTCAGCTAAGAGCCGGCGCCATCTAGTTTTTAAAATATTGACCTACAAAATATTGACCTACTTATAAGATCTCCTTGCATTAATAAACAAAAAAAAATTTTTAAACTCTGCTCCGCTCCGTATGGATGGAAAACGTTCTATTGGATAGCTCCGCTCTATTCCGCTCTTCTCCGCTTCAATGGACAGGTATCCTAAGGGCATGTCTTCCCAACCACTACAGCGCCCCCAGTTTACTCTTTGATATGCAATGTTTTCTGTAGCACCATAATACATCACACATGAGTCTTCAAGGGCTAGTGCAAACTTGGGGTTTATTCGATTTATCGAGTCTGGTCAAACAACGCTGGGGTCAGTACATTTCATTTATTCTTTAATTAATGATACTCAAATGAAGTGTATCAAAAATATAATAATAGTTCATAATTTCCCTGGAAGAGCTTCATCATTTATTTTGTCACTTTTCAGGGTTATTTCAGAAGCCTGTTACGGCCTCTTTAGAACAGAATAGAATAATAATTTATTTGCATAGAAAGTAAGTACAAATAAAAATGCAGATGGTTTTATAATTAAGAGATCCTTAAACATTCTACCATAAATTAGGAATGCAAACATTTAGCATAGTAGAAAATTCTTATAGTATGATCAATAAAATAAAATAAAGCATTATTAAAGTTGACAGGATTAACTATAAAGGTTTAGGTAACTATAAAGTTTTATCATTTAGAAATTCACAAATGGAGCATTAACATTTATCAATTTAACAAGACTGACAATTTCTTTTTAAACAGTGGAATAGACATAATCAAACTAGTTTTGTGGTCTATTTAAAGTAGCTTGTAATCTCTATTTTTTTATTAGCCTACACTGTCGCAAATTATTGCCTCTAATACTAATAATTATTAGAGGCAATAATTTGCGACATTAATAATTATTAATTTAAAAATGCCCATCTCCTGATTATTTCTATAACCTAACCAATCCAAAGCAGTTATCAAAACTAAATTAAAACATCATTCAATTAAAATCGGCGCCATCTTTAAATCGATTCTAAAAAGTCGATTAGTAAAAGGAGTTTGGTATAATCGATGCCTGATAAAGGCATGTCATGTTGATACAACCTTATTTATTATAAACCGCGTCAAGGCTGCGCACGCGGTGTAATGACGAGTGACGTCATTTGTACGATTCTTAATTTGAATTGCTAGTGTTATTTGAGATTTTTTGGTTTTTGTATTAGATAACTGATAAAGTGAGAATAGTCCTGAATCCGATTTCAGGGTTATGTAAAGTAATATAATAGAGAAGGTAGCCTTACGTCTTGGTCAGGTTGGGTTTTTAACCGTCTTCAAAAAAAGAAAGAGGTTCTCAAGTCGAATGTTTTTTTTTTTTAAATATGTTTGTTACCTCCGAACTCAGTCGTTTATAAACCGATTTTAAAATTTCTTCTTTATTTCAAGGGGTATACTTATCGACTTGTCAGATAATAATATAATAATACGTATTATGGACTTACATGGACCGACTGCCTCGTCAACGGCTCCATGATGTTCTCAACCCTGCTACTGGTTACTTTATAATATCTCCCGCGCCGAAGGCTAGTCTCTGTTGAGGTTGGCCGAAATGGCTGACATACTGTCTGGAGGATTATAGGAAAACTGGTTAATACGTTCCGTTCCAACCGGGACCAACGGCTTAACATGCTTTCCGAGGCACGGAGGGGTCTTGGTATGTAAAGATGGTCATCCATCCACGGACCAACCACGGCAAGCGTAGTTTAACCTGATCGATTATCACCAGAGATCGGATATTCGGATGCATATTCACCTAAAGTTGAGATGTTGGCTAACATGGAATGCGCTTTTGTATCGAAAAAGTCTTAATTTAGGTAAGTAATTTGTTTATTTTTTGTTTTAACTAATACAAACCACCCCTCCTCCATTACATACACATATTTGTATCGGGTTAAACATTAATTTTAAATTAATACACATCTGAATAGTCGTGCAATCCATGAATCCTGGAAATTTTAATAAATATTACAAATAATTTATAAAGCCGCTTCCATACTTTCATAACTAAAAATTATCTTTAGGTAAATATGCATCCGAATATCCGATCTCTGATTATTACTTAGCTAGAAGTCTTTACCTCCTTTGACGATATTATTACTCAAAACGTAAATAAAAGGACTATGAATACAAGACAGTGTTTTATGAAAGTACTGCAAACATCAATTTGCTTGCCTTTTAGAGTGGTCTTGCTAATAAGGTGCCACGAATACAATATAACGTGTGAAATTTTCACTTTTAACTTCTCTGTCTATACTCCATTTATTATAGCTTTAGAAAAAAGAGGCTCTTAAAAGCAGGAGTGCAAAACATTTTATTTCAAAGTTAAGTTCTAACTTTTTTAGGTAGATTTAAGACAGTACTAAATACTGAGATAAACGAAGTAAAAGTAATTTTATTTTAAATAATGTTCTATTTATAATAACATCTTCATCACACTTTACAAACCTACAACAAAACGAATGAATGAAATAAACAATCACATGATGATTTAAATCTAATTATGATTAAAGGAAATAAAATACTTTTTTTTATAAAACAACTTACGACCCACAATACATTGGTAAAACTTCGTCGTCATCAGCTAATTTAGTCACTCGGTATTGTTCACTCCTGCTTCTTTTAGGTTTTTAGCATTGATACTTTAATTTTAAATTGAAATGACTTAATTATACCTAATGAGAGCCACATAATTTCTTAAGATAAATAGTAACACATGATTACAATAAAGTGTGACAGTGTGGCAGTGTGTGTGTGTGTGTGTGTGTGTGTGTGTGTGTGTGTGTGAAATTTGGCTTTAATCGTAACTGCAACACGTTTAATGTAATTTTGTTACGAAGTGTAGGTACATTAAAAATAACCTTTTTAACTTCTGTCTAATGCTATTGTAAATGGAGTATAAGTTATTCTGTTTTTCTCATCATTCTATCCTAATTTATTTTTGGTCGGCGCAAAATGTCTTCGAAAATTTTCGATATTTGAGCTTTGTTGGCACCGACTTGGTTTTGGAGATTTTACACGTCTTTTAATACTTAAACACGTCCAAAGTTAGGTTACATTAGCAAGAAAAACGAATCTTTGTTAGCTCTTAACTTTTTAATGACTTTTTATTTTAGTATTGTGTTTACGCACAGACAATATTAACAATGAGACAAATCCATACCATGTTTAATTTTTGACGAGTACATTGCCGAACAGTGGAGTAATATTGTAATATACTCCAGAAGTTTGTATGGAAAAAATGTCGTCAAGATTCACCCTAAACCAATTAATCAGTTTTGAATTGTCAAGGAGTACGTCAGTCAGAAGTGAATCTAGTGGCTCTATTCAAAGCGTAGTACGTTACTATGGAGAAGAATGAGAAATCCTATAGTTAGTTAATACCCATTAAATTATATCACCACAGTTTTAAAGTGTGTGATGTAATACAGAAATGCGTGGTGCTAACAATAAAGTACACAATGCGTTTGCGCAACTAAAGCGTAGGGCTCGCTAGAATAGTCAGTGTTGGTGAGAAAGAGTTAGGTAATATTTCATCATCTGCCCAGCCATTTCGGGCTTCTGACGACCCGTAACGACTGTCAAAGATCCACGAATGACAGCCGGGACCAACGGCTTAACGTGCTTTCCGAGGCACGGAGAGGTCTTGGTATGTAAAGATGGTCACCCATCCACGGAGCAACCGTGGTAAGCGTACATGCGCCTGACTGTACATAATTTCATCAACACGCTCTCAAAACGGTGAAGGAAAACAGCGTGTTCTAGAGCCACAAATTCAAAATCAAAAGTCATTTATTCAAACTAGGCTGAGAGTCAGCACCGTTTTGAACGTCAAAATTACATAAGACAGTCCCCCAAAACGCCCGCCCTGCACCACTTCCTAGTGCTTTAGCTGGGAAGAAGAAGTGGCGCAACAAACTCCCCAGAAGCACAGCTGTCTGATTTCTTGAAAACGCTCAGAAAGGTGGTTTGTTAAACCAGTGTATCTCTTTAACCGTACATAATTTTGAAGGCAAAAAAATATATGATATTTTCAAGTTTTTTTTGCATAGAGTGATGGAACTCAAAACATAACTAAACATACTTTAATGCATCAAAGTTACCTCTTAATTATCTTTAAAACCAGTTTATCCCTTCAATAACAATTATAATTATAAATATACCATTAAATTCCAAATGCCAAACTGTATCCAGTGATGGATTATTTATTATTAAATAGTTAATATCTAATTTTATACGATTTTATTTGCATTTTTACGACAATGCTTGCTCAATTATTATTCGAATTTATTACAACAGATTATAACCGGTAACGGATTGCAATAAGAACTATTATCGCTCATAACGACAATACCTAAAGTTAAATACCTAAACCTAAAGTTAAAGGTACAATACCTAAACCTAAAGTTAAAGATAAATTGGAGTATAGCTTTCCTCGTGATGTTTTACAATACCTGTGACCTCTGAATATGTTTCGGCCTTTCTTATCTGAGTATTCAGATGGGAAACGCCGACCTCGTCTAGTTTTAAAAATATGAATGACCTGTAAAAGTGTTTCTATGAACATACTTACACAAATAAAATAATTTATAATTAATTAATCTAATTTTTATCATCATTCTGCCCATTCTGATAAGTAATCAAACCTTTTTTCTTTTTCAACAAAACAATGTTGCCATTACAAATATTATCACTTTCTACAGCCTTCACGTCATTAAACAGTTGGTACGACTCTGTCCGTATTTTCCTTGTTTCAACACTGAACATATTCGAGGGAAAGCGATGACTAATCTTTACATCAATAGTAAACAAGTTTCATATTGTTATGTTGTTGAAATAGACGCTCAAGGAACTGTAGCAGGAACTCAGGGGTTTATTTACAAACGTTGCTTAAATTTGAGAGACGCTTAAACTTCAATAAAACCTTTTTTTTATAACAACCGACTTCCTAAAAAACACTACAAAGTGAAAAATTACTTTTTATTTCGGAAGGCAATGACAAAAATTCAAATATAGATCCAAAGACATCGATTTTTATTTGTTTTCCCAATTCAAAATTTCATCATCCTTGGGGTATTCTCAAAGTCAATCAAATCAAAACAATGCATATTTTTGCGATAGCAGCAATCGCGGTTGATTTGCTGTCATTTTTTAAGAGTTCTGTTCTCTGTCTCCGAAACTCATCATCAGATCTACGAGTATATGAAATTTAAATGGGACGATTCTGACGATCAGATCTATATGAAATATTTTTTTTTATGTTGATATCTTTGCAAAAGGAGTATGAGGATCGTAGCATAATGGTGTTAAAAAGTCTGGCTTTTATTAGTCAATGCCTACCACCATGAGATTAAAGTAGTATCTTGTATGTATGCATGATGCTCTCAAAACGGTGAAGGAAAACATCGTGAGGAAACGACCATTTTTTTTTTTGAATGGGAAATCATCTAATCACTTCTCCCGCTCTTTCATGTCAGACATTTACTGTCTAAAACCCACCCGTGTTCCTTCAATTGCCTGTGCCAGGCCTTCGGTAACTCTTTCGAAGAAATCCGCAATCCTGGAAGAGAAGAAACGACCATAGCGGCATGAAGCACAAAACCAAAAAATCTAACTTATGTGACATCCAGCAACCCGCACTGGGGCCGCGTGGTGGATTATGGCCCACTCCCTCTCACAGAGAGGAGGTCTGTGTCCCAGCAGTGGGAACGCTAGGCTGAACATGGTTATGATGATAATTATGTGTACATGTTACGTTTGTGTATATATTAAATTTCTGTCTCTCAGTGTGTGCCAAAGGTAAAAATCGTCGTGTGTCGAGCCCTGTGTTGAGCAAGCGCACGCGGTCGCTTTTGTTTGTCTTTGACACATGCGCGACTGCGCGTTACGTCAGTGCGCTGAGAGTAAACTTTATTTTGTTATAAATTTTGTAGGGAGATGATAGAAACTGATGCTATTGTTTACTGAAAGTTAGTAGCATTTACACTTGATGCTAGGGATTGACATTTTTGACAGCTGTCATTAGTGTCAACCAATAAAGTTAGCTGGAAGTAAACTTATGCTTGAGATTTTTATACAAGTTATAACAGAATAGACTCAAGTCCTGAAAGTAGTTTGTTCTTAATTAACTTCTAAATCGATTTCAGTATATATTTTTTTTGTATTTTGGCGTGCCTACCGCCGATTGAGCCATAGAATATTCAATCTTATTTTAAGGTAATAAGACTAATTTTTTTATGCATAAAGTAATGCTAGGGTTCACACGATTTTCTTGATGATATCAGTTAGTTTAAAAAAAAAAGTTTTGGTCATTCTATTATGCTTTTAACTCAATACTCTAAGTGGGGTGTATGAGGTCTAACAGAATTCGATATCTAAGCATGACGATGTGGGACTGACATTATAATTCTTGGGTTCAACTCTAAAAGGACAGAACAAGCATTTACTTCGCTATTATACATGGTAATTAAGTAATAACTAATTTAAATGATTAAACGACGGCCTGTGTAGAATAAAATTATTAATGCTTTTTCTCGATTTAAAACTACATTCGAGTGGAGTTCGGTACGAAATTCGTTGCCATTCTGTATTTGAATCGAGAACCAAGCAGACCATAGTTGAATATCTTTCTAGAATCAAAGCGACCACTTCTTGATTATTGGTAGTAACTACTTAGTAAAATGGCCGACAAGTATTAGAACTCTTTGATGGACCTCATGAATTTAATTTAAATTGAAGTTAACATGTGGCCAGTGCTTTTAAATGAAGGCAAGTAACATGTTTATTAAATATTACAAAACAGTTCATTAATTTGATTAAAAATCCTTGGCGACCATTAAAACTGTATTTTATAAAACTGAAGAAAAAAAACAATTAAATTTACCATTGAACGTATCCGAAATTAAAATCGAGCGAGAGTATAAAAAAAACGCCAAATTCGAAATTCAAATTTCGAAATTCGCGATAGGACGGTGCGTTGTCTCAATTAAAACTTTACGCTAACTTCATTCATTGGAATATCAACTGTAAACAGTTATCAATAAAGTTGATTATTCTTTGTACTGTCACACGGCTTGTAGCCAACTGAAAAGTATGTCACCGAGTTGAATAGCACTCGCAAGGCCGAGCTATCTATGAATGCGCGCTCAAAACCACGGATGTGGCTACTATCAAGTTCTATCAACGTTCAAAATCATCATTGTTATTACCCATTAATAGACAGGCAACACTGTTTAGACCTAGCAACACTGCCCAGGTCGCGAAAAAGATGGGTTGGTTACTACGAAAAGAAATGTTCAAGGCCGGTCGAATGCGCGTTTAAAAAGACGAATGTGACGTCTTAGCTGCGTTTAGTGTTTACGCATAATTTAATAGGCAAAGGCATCTTTCTATTCAGCCTAACCGAAGACGTTCTTGGCAGAATAGGAAGATACTTTTACCATTATTGTCCAATTTAAAAAACGGACGGAATCTGAAATTTGCTGCGTTAGATACATACCTAGTCTAAAACTCTCCAAACTTCGCTTATTTTTGTATTACAAGTAACTTTAGTAAGAACTGAAGAAACTAGGAGCCTACTTTCTAAGTCCGTCAACGAAGAAACGGGCCCGTTCGAAAGTCATTTGAATCTTCGGAGTGACTCCTACACCCGAATAAATTAGTTTTACGTAAAAATCAAAAAGTCATTTATTCATTACTAGGCTGGAGTCAGCACTTTTGAATGCCAAACTTTTTGAACGGGCAAAAACACATCGGTCATATAGACAAGTAGGTAAGACAACTGTCAAATCGAGATGTCATTCATTCTTAATTCGGGGCCCAAGCAAATTTTATGTCCGTAGGCGCTATAGTAGGAATCACCCGTCACTTCGGCCGAAACGACATATTTCGGACTTAGGAAGTAGATATCCAGTTAGCTTCTCTATTAACCATGGGATGATTTGTACGAGCAATAATTTAAATATATTAACTTGACTTCTGCTGCTATCATAAAAAGTGTTAGCATGCAATTTCTAAGATAATATTGCATAATTATTGTCTAACAAATGCATTTCTCAGTATTCTAATTAATTACATTTATCTTAAAAGCATCACAATAGAATAAGGGCTTGGACAAACGAACGACTTTATGGAAAACTACCTTTTTCCTGCGACTACGTCTGCGTGGAAGCTAACTATACCATACATTAGAAATCATCAATGTGGGTAAAGCAAAGCATGTTGTTGAACTGTCAAAATGAATGAATGAATGAGCCATTCCAGCATTGCAACCATTTCACCGCGTGAAGTGAGCTGTCAGTGTCATTTAACCTAATGCTTGGTCAATCCCTAGCATCAGTGGGATGACACTGACAGGTTCACGCTCACTTCACGCGGTGAGATGGTAACAGAATCAACATGCTGTTGTGTGTGTTACGCAAATACCACGCAGGTCTACTCAAGTCTGAGTAGTTCTTTCCTCAATAGACCAATTCTGATACTACATAGTCCTCACATGATCTGACCAAGATTATGTCTGGACTTTAAAAGAGACTGTGACCTCTAAGTTTGTTTCGATTTTCGTTCTAAATAAATAATAGTTTAAAAAACTAAAAAACACGCTTTAAAAACCAAACTAAAAAAGGAGAAAATAATTTAATTCAATTAAAAAGCGTGGGGTGCTTTTTGAGGTATTTTTATAATCAATTAATGTCAAGCACCCCACGCTTTTTAATTGAATTAAATTATTTTGTCCTTTTTTAGTTTGGTTTTTAAAGCGTGTTTTTTAGTTTTTTAAACTATTATTTATTTTCTATTTTTTAGTTCTGCTAACTACAAAAACGTGTTTTTTTTCTCATTTTTTTTTTAATTATTGAATTGTCATCGGTCCTCGACAAGTTTACAAAGTTTCAATGAAATCTGACCGTTTAAAGTGGGTCAAAATCGCGCTCAAAGGAGTCGGTTACATACAAACAAACAAACCAACAAACAAACAAACATACAAGTGAAGCTAATATAAAGCGTGTAAAAACACCTAACTCATCTAGGTTGATATTTTGTTTTACGTGTAAAGTGTTTGCATAAACCTACTTCGTCACATGCCTATCCTTTTCGTTCTAAAAAACACCTAACTCAACTAGGTTGATATTTTGTTTTACGTGTAACAGTGTTTGCATAAACCTACTTCGTCACATGCCTATCCTTTTCGTTCTAAAAAACACCTAACTCAACTAGGTTGATATTTTGTTTTACGTGTAACAGTGTTTGCATAAACCTACTTCGTCACATGCCTATCCTTTTCGTTCTAAAAAACACCTAACTCAACTAGGTTGATATTTTGTTTTACGTGTAACAGTGTTTGCATAAACCTACTTCGTCACATGCCTATCCTTTTCGTTCTAAAAAACACCTAACTCAACTAGGTTGATATTTTGTTTTACGTGTAACAGTGTTTGCATAAACCTACTTCGTCACATGCCTATCCTTTTCGTTCTAAAAAACACCTAACTCAACTAGGTTGATATTTTGTTTTACGTGTAACAGTGTTTGCATAAACCTACTTCGTCACATGCCTATCCTTTTCGTTCTAAAAAACACCTAACTCAACTAGGTTGATATTTTGTTTTACGTGTAACAGTGTTTGCATAAACCTACTTCGTCACATGCCTATCCTTTTCGTTCTAAAAAACACCTAACTCAACTAGGTTGATATTTTGTTTTACGTGTAACAGTGTTTGCATAAACCTACTTCGTCACATGCCTATCCTTTTCGTTCTAAAAAACACCTAACTCAACTAGGTTGATATTTTGTTTTACGTGTAACAGTGTTTGCATAAACCTACTTCGTCACATGCCTATCCTTTTCGTTCTAAAAAACACCTAACTCAACTAGGTTGATATTTTGTTTTACGTGTAACAGTGTTTGCATAAACCTACTTCGTCACATGCCTATCCTTTTCGTTCTAAAAAACACCTAACTCAACTAGGTTGATATTTTGTTTTACGTGTAACAGTGTTTGCATAAACCTACTTCGTCACATGCCTATCCTTTTCGTTCTAAAAAACACCTAACTCAACTAGGTTGATATTTTGTTTTACGTGTAACAGTGTTTGCATAAACCTACTTCGTCACATGCCTATCCTTTTCGTTCTAAAAAACACCTAACTCAACTAGGTTGATATTTTGTTTTACGTGTAACAGTGTTTGCATAAACCTACTTCGTCACATGCCTATCCTTTTCGTTCTAAAAAACACCTAACTCAACTAGGTTGATATTTTGTTTTACGTGTAACAGTGTTTGCATAAACCTACTTCGTCACATGCCTATCCTTTTCGTTCTAAAAAACACCTAACTCAACTAGGTTGATATTTTGTTTTACGTGTAACAGTGTTTGCATAAACCTACTTCGTCACATGCCTATCCTTTTCGTTCTAAAAAACACCTAACTCAACTAGGTTGATATTTTGTTTTACGTGTAACAGTGTTTGCATAAACCTACTTCGTCACATGCCTATCCTTTTCGTTCTAAAAAACACCTAACTCAACTAGGTTGATATTTTGTTTTACGTGTAACAGTGTTTGCATAAACCTACTTCGTCACATGCCTATCCTTTTCGTTCTAAAAAACACCTAACTCAACTAGGTTGATATTTTGTTTTACGTGTAACAGTGTTTGCATAAACCTACTTCGTCACATGCCTATCCTTTTCGTTCTAAAAAACACCTAACTCAACTAGGTTGATATTTTGTTTTACGTGTAACAGTGTTTGCATAAACCTACTTCGTCACATGCCTATCCTTTTCGTTCTAAAAAACACCTAACTCAACTAGGTTGATATTTTGTTTTACGTGTAACAGTGTTTGCATAAACCTACTTCGTCACATGCCTATCCTTTTCGTTCTAAAAAACACCTAACTCAACTAGGTTGATATTTTGTTTTACGTGTAACAGTGTTTGCATAAACCTACTTCGTCACATGCCTATCCTTTTCGTTCTAAAAAACACCTAACTCAACTAGGTTGATATTTTGTTTTACGTGTAACAGTGTTTGCATAAACCTACTTCGTCACATGCCTATCCTTTTCGTTCTAAAAAACACCTAACTCAACTAGGTTGATATTTTGTTTTACGTGTAACAGTGTTTGCATAAACCTACTTCGTCACATGCCTATCCTTTTCGTTCTAAAAAACACCTAACTCAACTAGGTTGATATTTTGTTTTACGTGTAACAGTGTTTGCATAAACCTACTTCGTCACATGCCTATCCTTTTCGTTCTAAAAAACACCTAACTCAACTAGGTTGATATTTTGTTTTACGTGTAACAGTGTTTGCATAAACCTACTTCGTCACATGCCTATCCTTTTCGTTCTAAAAAACACCTAACTCAACTAGGTTGATATTTTGTTTTACGTGTAACAGTGTTTGCATAAACCTACTTCGTCACATGCCTATCCTTTTCGTTCTAAAAAACACCTAACTCAACTAGGTTGATATTTTGTTTTACGTGTAACAGTGTTTGCATAAACCTACTTCGTCACATGCCTATCCTTTTCGTTCTAAAAAACACCTAACTCAACTAGGTTGATATTTTGTTTTACGTGTAACAGTGTTTGCATAAACCTACTTCGTCACATGCCTATCCTTTTCGTTCTAAAAAACACCTAACTCAACTAGGTTGATATTTTGTTTTACGTGTAACAGTGTTTGCATAAACCTACTTCGTCACATGCCTATCCTTTTCGTTCTAAAAAACACCTAACTCAACTAGGTTGATATTTTGTTTTACGTGTAACAGTGTTTGCATAAACCTACTTCGTCACATGCCTATCCTTTTCGTTCTAAAAAACACCTAACTCAACTAGGTTGATATTTTGTTTTACGTGTAACAGTGTTTGCATAAACCTACTTCGTCACATGCCTATCCTTTTCGTTCTAAAAAACACCTAACTCAACTAGGTTGATATTTTGTTTTACGTGTAACAGTGTTTGCATAAACCTACTTCGTCACATGCCTATCCTTTTCGTTCTAAAAAACACCTAACTCAACTAGGTTGATATTTTGTTTTACGTGTAACAGTGTTTGCATAAACCTACTTCGTCACATGCCTATCCTTTTCGTTCTAAAAAACACCTAACTCAACTAGGTTGATATTTTGTTTTACGTGTAACAGTGTTTGCATAAACCTACTTCGTCACATGCCTATCCTTTTCGTTCTAAAAAACACCTAACTCAACTAGGTTGATATTTTGTTTTACGTGTAACAGTGTTTGCATAAACCTACTTCGTCACATGCCTATCCTTTTCGTTCTAAAAAACACCTAACTCAACTAGGTTGATATTTTGTTTTACGTGTAACAGTGTTTGCATAAACCTACTTCGTCACATGCCTATCCTTTTCGTTCTAAAAAACACCTAACTCAACTAGGTTGATATTTTGTTTTACGTGTAACAGTGTTTGCATAAACCTACTTCGTCACATGCCTATCCTTTTCCTATGTTTGGGGTCGGCTTCCAATCAAACAGGATACAGCTGAATACCAGTATTTTATATGGAGCGACTGCCTATCTGACCTTCACATCCGTATAATAATGATATTGTTTTGATGTACGTTGACTTGAAAAAGCGTGGCAGTTGAGAGTATGTCATGCTCACTTAAATGTCTCGCTGATGGTGGCGCGTGTGTTGGATCATTCGGTTCCCTACAAAATGGTTGAGCTGGATGGTGCTGATCCACGCGTCAAGTTCGTGAACGGGCGCCGTCGGTTGAGACTGGTCATCTCCTAACTTCCATGGCTAATTTTAAATTTTATATTTAGAATTGTTTTTTTTTTTTACATTGTCTCACATATAGAAGCAACAAGAATAATGTTCCCAAGTTTTTGTAATACATAACATGATTAAAAAGAGTGTCCATGGAGTTTCTTGCCCGTTCTTCTCCATAGAGATCTACGTTTTGGAATGGGCAACTAGCTTCAACTTTCCAACTGGTCGACTTTTTGACAATTCAAAAGTGCCTGTAAATGGTTTAATTAAAATAAATGCTTTGAGTTTGAGTTTGAACAACCCAGATACTGGAAAAAACGAGACCCTTGGTAAGACTGGTTGTCACAATTTCGGGCTTCTGACGACCCGTAACGACTGTGAAAGATCCACGAAGACAGGCGGGATCAACGGCTTAACGTTCTTTCCGAGGCACGGAGGGGTCTTGGTATGTAAATATTGTCACCCATCCACGGACAAACCACTAGATAAAACCGTTTATCGATAAATAAGCCAATGGTGTGTCAAAAGCCTTAGCAATAATTTTACTGGTCGCCAATAAAGTCGGTTAATTTTAAATCTATCATGTGTTTAGGGCCTAGACTAGAATGTTCTATCAAAGTCCATGTTTAGGCACTAAATTATCATTTATCAGACCATTTGACCTAGAGTTACTGATTGTAGTATTGTTTCAAGCTTTTTATCTAAAATGGCGTCAGTTGGGCTTTTAGATGTACCCTACTATCGTTAGTTTAATTGTCTGTATTTGTTCTTTACTAAAGCATTATAGACCATTAGGGCTATTTTTACATAAAATTGAAAACTTTGAAAGAAATGCTATCCTTTTTTCGTTTGAAAAATCTTTTTGTTTATCGAACGTAGGTCGTCAGAATCGGGCGATTCGGAATTTGAAACGATTTGTCATTTTTCTCCGTGAGATAGAGCTTCTAAATTCAAAAAGGATTGCAAGTTGGAATTTAAATATGCGTCGTTTTATTGCGTCTGTTTTGAAGCGGTGCGTTTTCGAATTTCGAATTCAAATCCATAGGACTGCATGGATTTGCATTGAAAAAATATGGGAGAATGGGTTTTAACAGACCAGGATACCCCTAAGCTTAGCTGTCAAAATTTTCAGGTTCAGACAACTGTCACAATACCAACAATTGTCAGCGAAGAGAAAACAACCTTCCGTTCAATTTCAACACTTAGAATCAGAACGCTTTTACATTTTGCAATATCCCATCAAGGTGATAATGGTTTTTGTATACTGATACCCGAAACGGGGTCAGGTGTCCGTCCTTGAGGCGAGCCAAAGAAAAACTGATGAAAATTGGCAATATTGTGGGCGTGGTTAAAGTTATTAATTGAGTTATCGAAAAGAGAAGTTGTGATGGATTGTGTGAGAGATGATGCGGCAAGGAAGAGGACTCTGCCGTGATGGCTGATAGAGATTAATGGAAGAAGAAAAACGTGCCGCTGCGACCCATCCTTCCGACTTAATCGCAAGTAAATTGAGATGACAGGTGGAACGAGAAGTTAAGCCTTTATCATTAGCCAATTACTATTAAATACATATAAGTATGAGTAAGTAATTTAAAGTTGTTACCAGAATCCCATTGAGTAAGCATGCTGAATTGACATTTGTTGTTTTTGTCAATGAGGTAAGCCTGATGTAGCATTATGCTTTCAAATGCTGTGTTATAGCAGTTCTTCACTTTATCACCCCAAGTACCAATAACTAATAAATGATAAAGATACCTAATTCCACTAATTACCTGACTGCCTACAAAATGCCAACAACTTCTATCTTATGTTATACAATTCATTCTGTCAGTAATTAAAGTTTTGTGACAACTTCCCCGCTTCCCCTCTGCATAGAACACAGTCCGATGACGTCATCAGTCAGTATAAGCGCAACGTGCGGACATGCGTACACGCACACATGCGTGTGTCCGTTTAAATAGTTGTTCTAAAGGAGTGTTTGAAAAGGGTTAGTACTTGACTGAAATACTAGAACTTGACAACTGGCTGGGGAATTAATTGTTACAATTGACAAAAGTCTGTTAGAGAGTTATACGTATAAAATTTATTTACTTCTTCTTCCCAGGTAAAGCACTAGGAAATGGTCAAGGGCGAGCGTTTTGGGGGATTGTCTTATGTCATTTTGACGTTCAAAAGATGCCTACTTAGTCTGGATAAATAACTTTTGAGTATGATTTTGAATGGCGCAATTATTTTATAAAAAACAGATTATCTTTTTATAGGGCTTTTTTTTCTTTTTAGGGACTGAAAAACCGCGGTAAAATCTTGTAAAACTTCCCTGTCACCTCATCGAAGATTTTCGTCAATTATTTTTTTATGAAATGTAATATTTCTTAGACACGACGAAACACACAAATAAACCTTATTTCCCTACATGGACAAACCAAAACTCTAAGCCACAGAGACGTCAATAAGCTATAATGGCTCATTACATCTTGAAGTGCAAGTGTTTCAAAATGAACACACAAACAGCAGCAGTTACAGCCAATAAGATGCATTTCACACCGGGCAATAATATAAAATAACCAATACGGTGTGAGATCAAATATTGAGATAGCAAAGTGTGAAATAACGCAACTGTTACGTGCTTTGTGGTTTTGTCCGTTATTGTTTGAAAATAGAACTGTTAATATTCGAAATTTGAAACGTAGTGTTCTGTTTTTGGTGACGTCATTATTGTTGTGGCTTGCGAAAATGTCGCATGATTGCGTTGAAATTAATGTTGGTTAATAAAGTAAATTTTGGGCTGTAGGTAAAGAAAAGATTAAGAGATTATCTGCCACTACGATTCTCAGATATAGATGTTTTAATACAAGAACGACAACTGGCAAAGAATATGTATGTTACACTATTGGAATTATCATTGTCTTTACTGATCCATTAGGTACTGATTAAAGCCTGCAAGGGAAATAAATAAAACCTGGAGAATAATATGAACTAGTTTTCATACTGATTAGTAATAATAGAACTATTTAAAACGTATTTTCTGCATCTAAGGTTATGGTCTTACCGACAGTATTTCAAAATAAAAATAAAGTTTATTAAAAAAAAAAACAACCGACTTCCAAAAACACAACAGAGAAAAGTAACTTTAATTTCGGACGTCGTCGATGTCTTTGGTTTTGTATTTTCCTTTTTTTTGCGGTCGATTAAAAAAGCTAGTTATTCCGAAAACTTGAGATCTATAAAACCAACCTACATAATTGGCTAACACCTAAAAGCATCATAGATTAGGTTTCCCTAATAGCGCCACTTCGAAATCAATTGAACTTATTTTGGAAAGGCTGATATTGAGCACTGATAACATAACAAGTACTGCATTGTCCTACATACTCAACATATTAGCGAGTATCAGTAGTATCTACCAAATATATATCTAACTTGTGTGTTAAGCTACGCTTGTCGCGGTTTTTCCGTGGATGGGTGACCATCTTTACATACCAAGACACCTCCGTGCCTCGGAAAGCACGTTAAACCGTTGATCCCGGCTGTCTTTCGTGGATCTTTGATATTCGTTATGGGTAGTCAGAAGCTCGATAGTCTGACAACCAGTCTTATTAAAGGCTATCGTATTACCCAGTAACTGGGTTGTGGAGGTCAAATAGGCAGTCGCTCCATGTAAAATAATGGTACTCAGCTGCATCCGCTTGCCTGCAGATGATGATAAGGAATTGCTGATAACTCCCTAAATAAATACAAAAAAATACAAAACGTATTAAGAAATGTATTGTTTGTATTACAAACTTAAACGTCAATTACAAGCCTCAGATTGTAAGCGGTCTAAACACAGCACAGTGTGTATGCACACACGGCTAACTAATATCATTATGTCACTTGCTAGCCTAACCCACTCACCCGGTCATTTGTGGTGTAGTGAGCTAACTATACTTATCTACTGAATTCTAACTAGACAGATAAATGATAAATGCTTTTATTTCTCTCAAACTCAAAGCATTTATTACAATTAAACCATTTACAGGCATTGCATTTTGAATTGTAAAAAAGTCGATCAGTTGAAAAGTTGAAGCTAGTTGCCCATTCCAAAACGTATCTATGGAGAAGAACGGGCAAGAAACTCCAAGGACACTCCTTTCATCATCAATATTATCATTTCAGCTGAAAGACGTCCACTGTTGGACATAGCCTCCTCCAGGCTCCTCCACTTCGACAGGTCTTGTGCTTCCCACATCCAGCAGATTCCCGCGGCCTTCACAGACTACAGACACTCTTTTAAATCAAGATAATTACAAAATCTTGGGTACATTATTCTTGTTGCTTCTATAGATGAGAACAACGTAAAGAAATGAATTCTAAATAAAAGATTAAAAATAAGCCCTGCAGGCTTAGCACGAGAACCGTAGAGAAGCGCTTTGTCGACGGAAGAGTAGACAAAAATTACGTTTCCGTATAGACAGTTGACAGTTTTTGCCCGAGAAATGTAGACAAGCAATTTCTATTCTACGGTAGAGTAGAAATAGAAAGCGTCATGCTAAGCCTGCTGGAGGTTAGGAGATAACCAGTCGCAGCAGATGGTGCCTGTATTAGTAAGATAACACAACATCAAGCCTCGTTTCTCCGAAGGGTGGAGCAGAGTACACCCATATTTTGCCAGTTATGTTTAAGTCCTATGTAATAGGGGGCAACCCTATTGCTATCAATCGGGCACAAATCCAGACTTCGGGCTGCAACTGCGAAATTCCAGATGGGAAAAACCAAAAAATCTTTGCCCGATCCGAGAATCGAACCCAAGGCTGAGCATGAGTTCCAGGCCCAGGACCTTATGCTCGTATTGTTGACCAGACAATTTTTTTAGAACAATATATTTTTGGGCACTATCCATCAGCGAAGTTTGCATTCCTTAAGAAAAAAGCTGATTCGGCGGATTGCAGAGTTGACCAGATTGAAGACGTGCATCATTTGCTGATGGATTGTATACGGAACAGACGCGACAGGGAGTAATTTTTGAAGGAATTTGACTTAAACTAAACATGGGATTAATTCAATCCATTTTATCTCAACCAACGTCAGAAGTTGCCAAAAAGTTAAGTCGTTTTATAACAGCTCTTCATCTGTGACTCTCATCTTTGCCACATAAGGTTTTTGTTTTTTAATGTTGGTTGTTTAGATTAATTAAGTATATACTTAAATGTATAAGTGTTAATTTTATGTAATGTTAAAAGGCACGATGTGGTTGGCGTATCTGTTTAGATAAAAACCCCTAAATAAATAAAGAGGGAAAAAAAAACTTATTTAGCAATGGATTAGCAGCTGTATCCATAAAATGTTTGAGATTCTGATTGATAGCGTGTTACGAAATTAAGGTGCAGTTATGATTAAGTCCCGTGTATGTACTATATAAAAGTAACCCTATTGCAAACAAATTGGTATCAGCAGTTTAGCAAAAGATGTCATAATCAGATTACCCCAGAATTACGTATGCATTTACCACGTTTTCGTGCAAATCGAATAATACGCAGATCTAACACAGTGAATGAACAAACAAAAATCAATGAATTCCCTATTATGAATACTAAACCTCACCTACTCTTTCGAAGTACTAACCACTTATTGCACTAGCCGCCGGCTAGACTAGGCGGTCTAAACGCAGCACAGTACAAAACATAGCCAGCTAATATTATCATATCAGTGGCGAGTACCTGAGTGCACGCTCCACGCATGCGCATACTTAAATGTGTGGACTGCGCCTGATAGGTGTTGATACTTGTCACGATATGTTTTAGTGTTAAATGGTATTTTTGAACGTTTAGGGGCGGATTTGACGAAACTTGTGGAAATCTTTTTCTGCGAATAAAATCACTTACTAATCGAATGAAAAATGATTTTTTTCTTAGTGAAACATTTTACCAGGGATAGCCGAAAGAAATTATTTATGGAACATAGAACCTCCACCTTTTTAGGAATTGGTAAAAAAAAACAATAATTGCTAGTTTAAACTATTAGAAAGTAGACAGACACTAACTCCTTTATTCATAAATGTTTCTTAAAGTTAAGAGACAGTTAAACGTCAAATATGTATGGATAAGCAGTCGCTAATAAATTACAAAACTTTAAACAACTTTAACAAATAAACCACAATATATCGTGAATAACAAAACAAATGCTGTTAACGTTTTTGCTTGAAGCTAGTTTTGCAATTAAATGGCTAAGTTTAAAGTCAACTAAGAAAAACCCTTCTGGAATCTCATAAAAAAGAATAACGAAATTGAAAGATGTCATTTTATTAAAAACATTACCGCCTAAAATCCTACACATTATGTTAATAAGATTACGTTAGTTATAATATAAACTAATGACATAAAACTTTGACAACTCTTTTATTACTTTCTATAATTGTAATGCTGTGAATTTCTAAGCTCGTATTTTGTAAATTTCTGTTTGCACAGAAGTAAAAGTTATATCCGCCTTTTTAAACTAAAAGTTATTCTTTTATTTCTAATATGTGCATATCATTGCCAATAAATCCCGTCGTGTTTTATAACCATAAATTCATGTATAAGTAGAAAATAAAAACAGTTATTCAAAGCATAAATCAGGATGTTACTGTATGAAAGTTGTAATTTTTTTATGAATATTTATGACGGTATTTTAAAAATGCTTTAGGCAGTGGTCATAACATTTTTTAAATAACTATAA
Source organism: Antitype chi (assembly GCA_947359405.1). Taxonomy (NCBI): domain Eukaryota; kingdom Metazoa; phylum Arthropoda; class Insecta; order Lepidoptera; family Noctuidae; genus Antitype; species Antitype chi. The sequence goes on along the minus strand of OX375835.1, from coordinate 7,073,186 downwards.
TTATAATGTTTGATAGATGTTAACGATAGCCACAAAAACTGAGCATCAGTGTCTGAAATATTTTTTCTAATATAAAATATCAGACATATTTAGTACAGTAATTACTGACCCGCGCTTCTATTTCTGACAAGCTCTGACTGAATCAGTATGTAATTATTTGCAACTACTAAAAACCCACGAGGCAACCTTCAAGTACTACAGCTAGGCTCGAATCCCAGTCAGAAATATATTACTTAATGGGTTTTCCATCAGGTATTTCTCAATCATAATTTGTATACAGGATAAGTTTTAAACCAGTGCGCAAACTGTAACCATGAATTCAGCATATCATTCTAGACCCCCAGCGCAGAAATGTTTCGTCAATAAACAAAAAAAAAACAGCTGTTTCATAGAAAAGTGCAATACTTACGCGGTCAAAACGTATGGAACAGCTGTTTTTTTTTTTGTTTATCGACGAAAAAATTCTGCACTGGGGGTCTAGAATGATATGCTGAATTCATGGTTACAGTTTGCGCACTGGTTAGATACTTATCCTGTATAATGTTTCTAATGCTGGGATTCAGGCGTCCTCGCTGTGAGAGGAAGTGGGCCGTAATCCACCACGCTGGGTCCGCGTGGTGGATACTAATTATGTGTATGCAACGTGTAACGGAAAGGGTATATATACATACCAAGGGCACGGCTTCTTTGGATGATATCAAACGATACTGGAAAGGTTTTTTAATCCTATCTCTACATGTTCGGAAGTTATGAGAATTTTTACTACATTCATACCAGAAACCTATAGTATTTAAGTAATGAAAGAAGTTTAAAATCTCCAAAACCAAGTCGGTACCGACAAAGTTCAATAAACTTTATTGGTCATTGATTTATGCATTGGCTTTTCATAAAACCCGATCTTCCAAAGGACTTTTCTTAATTATTTCGCGATTTCTTACTATAAATGATCCTGCATCTCACTTAATAACGTTGTGCGTGTAGACTACCGTCTAACTGCTCATCACTGATACTATCTCTGACGGACACGAAGCCTGGTGAGACAGCGTGATTTTTAGCCAGGCCCACCAGTGAGTTCGAGCCCGCGATTAGGTTCCCTTAAGGATAGCAATAGGGTTTCTGTTACACCCTGTTTAATCATTATCAATAGAAGCCCGAAATCCTGGATTTATGCTCGATTGATGGCAGTAGCGACGCCGCGATAACTTGCCTTACATGAGATTTAAACATAACTGACGAAATGTTGGTGTTACTACATATAATTACACCTCTGCCTAGTCCTTTCGGGATTAAAGGCGTGAAGTTATATTATGCTGTAAAAAACCTAAAATGGCGTCAAACACATGACAACATTCACGCATAAGTATCAAAACTCGTTGGTCAAAGTACATCGAACACGCTATATGGGTCTTGGCCAGGCAACTTTTTCTTGCGCACGCGCACTTTAGTACTAAACCGACTTGCGACCTGTCACATGTTTATACTATCCTGGTGCTTTTCATATGTGTATGTACGGACGTTTTAAGTAGGTTTTAGGTAATTCAAACATAACACAATATAAATTCACGCCTACCTATTTCCCCGAAGGGTTTTTTCACAAAGCGTTATGCTTTTAAGTCCCCTGTAACAGAGGGCGAGCATATTGACATCAATTCAATTGAGCTATTTATGGACTGTGCTTGAATGGCCATTTTAAATTGTTAAAGACCAACAGAAATATTTTTTTTTTAATACTGATTCTGTAAGAATAAATTGGTACAATCCTTATTAGCAAAAAGTTTTAAATTTTTTCTGAGCTTTAAATCAAACCTTTGTACCGAAACATAATTTCAAATCATGAAAAGTCATAAACATTGCTTTAATTCATAAAAATTACAGAACAATGTTGTCATGTGACATACACATCCTAAATATAACTCGGCCATATTGTTCGTTGACTAGCAACACTTCACTACGGGCTACTACGAGCTAAACAATCCATTTCCTCCAATTATATTACGAATTGCACTGGAGACTCGTCTGACATACGGATATTTTTCATTCATATCGTTCCTATCATGGTCAACAAGGATTTGTGCTCTGTGTATTCGAAAATCATATCTTTTCTTTGAAAACTTACGATTGTTTAACAAAATAATGCTATCTAGATAGGAATTAGGAAAGCTATACTCAGATTTCTAGAAAATAAGTACCTTTATGATAAAGGATTGCAAAGATATTAACGGAAATTAGTCGCAAAAAGTATAAATCAAATTTTCCAATATGGCGACTTAGGTCATGAATAATATGAAAGTAAGGTCATAAACAAAAGAGAGTTGAAACCGATTTCAAAATTTTAAAAGTTTTTTGTCTATAAATTATCATCAGCCAGCTATGTTCCATTATTGCTTTATTTTATTCAGATGACATGAAGTAATTAGGCAAATCAAATATCTAAAAACATGACCAAGTTCTCAAAATTTTGCTGACGGTAATATTATAAAATATGTAGTTTTGATACCAATAATATTGCGTCCGGTGGTAATTCGAACTGTGTGCAGACTCGGCAATAACTAGTATTGCTGGTTGGCAAATGTGGCTATTGTGCTTGTAAATCAAGTTTTTTTTTGTACTATTACCCTCTTACGAATTAAGCAGACTTTCTGTAAACGTGCACGTAAAGGCTCAAAAAATAATGTATTGTCTGCGAAATACTTTTCTTTACGCTGACCAAAAAAAAAATGCTAGAGCGCACTAGATTAGTATATTTTGTACCACATGTTGTCTGCTCTTCGTTTTTTTTTACATTTAAATAAATTTAGAAGTATCTTTATAGAAGTTTCTTTAGAAACATAAGCGATCATTCGTACTTTTCCTGGAAAATCTTTTACTTTTTTAACGCGGTATCTACTCTATTAGTTTTAACATTTTTTAACTACAGGCGATCGATTTTCATCATTAACAATTTCGCAAAGGACATAATTCCATTTTTAAATCGCGCCAGTTTCTCTTTTATGTTCTAAATCGGAGGGGCGCATTCATGTTTGGAACTCGTATGCCAATCATAACTTATACTAAATGGAACTGGTTAGCAATGCCTTGTTACGCAACTGCGTTTAAAAAAGAAACCAGACTTGTTCGCTTTAGGGTTTTCACTTCATTTAAATTGTGTTGAGATTTCAAGTGTGTAATTTTGAATGTGAATGTAATTAAAGATTAAAAATGTGTGGGTAACTTATCTGTTTAAAAAAGAAAGTTTGCGTAATTTAAGGAGTATCAAATGGTTGATGTATAAGATGAAAGTTATAGGTATTTGATGTGGGTGGCTTTTGATATGGCATGGGATGGGCCAGTGTTGTATTTGTATTTGGAAATTCAACTTTTCAACGGATTTTGTCACGCTTGCGTTATGTATTCGGTATAATGCAGATGGACCCAAAAAAACTGTTTATCTAGAGACTAATATAAATTCCCAGGACGATGAAAAGCTGTCTCTTCTACCCAAAAGGCACATGAAAATGTTACTTAACTTTCTCAGTCCTCGATTTCACATACCGTTGAAATCACAGAGAGAATTTTGAGAATTATATCTCTTTGTTTAGTCAGCTCCATTTTTATTTATACTGGACAGGACAATGCAGATGTTAAGATCTGAATCAACTTTCTCTTGAAATATAAAAGTCTGTTAGGCAATTTAAAGCCGTGAGTATTATATTAAATGCTGTTACGAAATTAAAACTGGATGCATTTTATAAATGCTTTAACTGCAATTGGAATAGGTACCTATTTAATTATATTGCTGTTGAATGCAAAAACTAACAGTATAGACAACCTTTACACCCTACCTACCCAGCCTTTTTATGTCTAAGAAAATCTTTTCAGCACCGGATACAACTTGTCTCTCCCGAAAATAAAAGTTTTTTTTTGCAATAGCAACCCTATAATGCTTTCTTAACAGCGGCATACGAAATGTCCTTTATTATAAATTTCTGTGCAATAAACCGAACGCGCCACGCGTGAAAGTACCGCCGAAATGTCAATTGAAATTGTAAAAAGAACAACTTTTTATCGCTGGCTGAATATCATGGCGATCAATGTCATTAAAAAGAGAATTTAATGGCTCCAGTAATACAATGGCGTTTTGACATATTGATAGATTGTCATGATTGACGTTTTGTGTGCCAATGTAGAAATTGACGTCGAAGAATGATCACTATGGACTTGTGAGAATCAGGGTTATAATATCTTACACAAATAGAGTACTTATAGTAACTCAACATTAATAGTGTTTGCACATGGTTTCCTGTAGAGAAGAACTGGTAAAGAAAACCCAATGGGTACTCCTTTTATGCTCGGTTAAATAAATGTTACACAACGCCATAGGTGTGCCAGAATATACTACCTCGAATTCTAAGCCACACACAATTTATAAACAGCTTTGAAACTGAATGGACCGCATGAATAGAAGATAGAAATATAAGGAAAACCACAAATAACTAAACTTTGAACCAGCGGTTAAAGCGCCACCTATGCAGTTTAGCATTGAATCGATCTGACGTTTCGTGAATGTGTCAAGCGCTAAACATTCCCTAGAAGTTACTCAACGGGGACTGAAGCTAATGATATTTTTGATGACCTAAACGACGAAGCGGTAAGACATCCGGCGTTAGTCCTTAGGGCTTCTACATTAAGACAAATTAATACCTATTGGTTTAATGAGGATATTATGTTACCAAGACTTGATACAACTTGTAAATTTGATTTGACGGACACTGAAATGTTAGGGGGCTGAGTGGGAATAGTTACTGAAGTATCTTTTGAAATCGTGATGGTATTATCCCCCTAAAATCTATGTTATATGTGTAGAGGTTTCGTTTCGGGGCTGTTCAATTTACTACATATAATATTGTGTTACTCATAAGAGGTAAAAGCCACAATTAATGCCGATATAAGTCTCAAAGACGGGTTTAGCAAAATTATGCAAGTGTTAAAGATTGCAAAAATACATTTTGCGTGGGAAGAGATGCAGTTGACACATTCGTATTGTATATTTAAAAGATTAGATCTGTGATGAGCAGGGTCTCAAAATTACAATGCTGTATTTTTTTAAATTTTAAGACCTCAGTCAGTATGTCTGATGAATGAAGTTATAAAAACAGTAGTAATTAATGCCAATATCGTAAGTTATTATTTAGCACTTATGCACAGAAATTAAGCAAAGAACGAGATATCTATAAATAAATTCCCATAAATCACCAAATACAAACAGCTTCATTAAGCTACATCTAAGCGGCCAGTACCAAGCAGTCCTCAACAAAAAACCATAAGGAAAATTCTAGAATGAGAAAAAAGATTTCATTAAAAAAAAAATAGAGTGCATCTGGTGGTTGTCATCCCGTGCCAGTTATAAGTGACTGTGGCTCGGAACTGGGTCACTGTGGCGACCGTAAGCGTTAGGGTAACAACCTTTCAATACTTATGCCCCCTACGTATATGTAGTAACTGGCGGATAGGACATTTGATGCCATGAATAGGATAACCTATTTCTCTCTGTGGGAAGCGAGAATGTCTAAAAAGCGAATGGTAACGGGAAAATGACATGGCAGTTATTATCAGGCTCTAAAACGTCGCTATTTAAATAGCAGGGAAAAAGCTTATAGAGAGAAAACTAGCACGCTGGGTCGATAAGGCAGCAGATGCCTTATCGACCTAATATGCTAGATCGAAAAACAAAAACGCAGTGTTCTGTAAATCTATCTGCTCATGCTACAAGCGTAAAGAAAAAATACATGCATAAAATGGATATGTTTTTCACAAAAGACTATAAAATAATTACGAAATATCACGACAGAGCGACGACAACAACCGAATTTTAATTGGCCACTTTCTTATAGCTTACGCAAGACTATATGAGAAACAATTATGTGGATATAAATATACCGGAAAAAGAAGTTTTCGGACTTCACTTTCTATATTTTTTTATATTTTTATTATAGTTTTGTTTCACGCAACCGTCTTTTTTAATTTGCAACTTTTTCGCTAATTTAAAAGTGCGAAACGTGATGAGTTTGCTGTTTCTATGCAGATTTTTTTCATGGATATTAATATTGGGTTTTTATAGAGGTTTGCAGATATAACAGGGCCATATCATGCTATAATTTTGTTTGATAAAAAGATTAGTTTAATACAATTCTAGATTTTTCTTCCAAATCAATCAATACTTTTACTAGGGGCTTTAGCTACAAGCTATAAAAATAATTCTTTCAATTTTACTAAAAAAATTACCACATGCACGCCGTATCTAACGTTTTAATATCGTCGTTACATCATTTTGTCAAATTCAAAAATTATCTATTCATTACACTTGCAAATATTACCCGTGAAAGTAATTTTTTTGCCTTTTTGCTTGGGGCAAACTTTAATTCTGTATAAGTTTTACAATATTGGTTAACAGTTTTTATACGTTATATGAAATTAAAAGCTCCCATATCAGCAAGAATTGTCTGAAATCGATTATTAGCTTTTGTTCAACAATAAAACTACTTTCCATTAAATTCAACGTTAAAATAAGTAAATACATCGTACTTCCTGAAATACTACTGAATAATTACTAACTACAGCAACAATTTTAGTAATTACTACCAACTTTTGGTCCAAAGTTTGCCCCAAACCCAGGCCCGTTTTATTAAGTGGAAATTACCTTTAATGCTCCCACCTGATGTGTGCGGTTGCTGGCTTTGTTGGACGTTGGTCTGCTCCAGCTTGGTGCTAACAGAGTTCCACATATCGAACATGTTCAACATATTGGCCCAAGGCCCAACACTAGCACAATGGTACCATAACACTTAACTTTCACACACAAACACTCGATCATCCATTTTTGTACACTGAAAATAACGAGTGTCAAAATTGTTCGACCGTCGTACAAAATACTAAGGCTACGGCTCTGATCCCTGATTAATATTTGTATTATATTGCGTCTTTTTTAATAAATACTTTTTAAATTTTTATTCTATATATAAACTTTCTCAAATGCTCAACTAATGTAAATACTATATTTTTTTTATTTAAATCTACTTACGGAATTTTATATATCAGTCTAAAATTTCGATTTTAAGGTTGGGTTTTATTTGCTCGGGAAGTTATTATTATAGTGTATCACTAATTTGTGTTTAATTATTGATTTTTATTTAAAACTAACGGTTTTGTGATTAAATATTGCATATAAATTTTAATAAACTGTGAGTTAAATGCTTTCGGAATTGTTTAATATTGTCGACGTGCTCATACGAAGTGGTTTGTGTTTAATATATGGCATCGAATGCGTTTATTTTGAGTACCGTGCATTCGTTTTTTCTTCTTCATAGTTTTTTAATCGCTGCTGTTCGTTCGCTTCCACTTGTGACCGGTCTATGGTGTTCCGACTCCACACTTTGCAGATAACATTTTAACGATTGAAGAACTGACACATAACCCGAACGCGCTTTTAATTTCGTTTTAAATATAGTGTTCTTTTTTTTAAATAACTGGAAATGGCATTTTATTTCTCTGAAGTTTTTCTTTGGTGGCGTTCTCGCATGCACTGAAGTGCAGTTGCAGCGTGGGGGTGTTTCAGCTACAGTTTCGAGGGGTGCGGGGGTCGGAAGTCGTCGTCCTCTTTGCGCATGCCCGGAATCGATCCCGCGTGGCCACTGAGGTATACCAACTAAAACACTACTTTTCTTACTCGCTATATTGCCTGCATGAATAGATATGTACACCCTATTATGTCATTCACTTTGATGTCTGGTTACTAGGCTGTATAGCTGTAGGTGTTTGCCTATTGTTGACCGTTTCTTTATTAAGTGTTGCAACACTGACGGAGTGTGAATGTACTTGCGTACTGGCTTGTAGTTATTCTAAACTTGTTAGTGTTCTAATGAGTTTTTATTTTACTGGTTTGTATTTGGAATAGAATTTACGTGTTTGAGCAATTATGCTGCAATGATTTCTTTTCATTTACGATACATAGCAACTTAGCTCGTTTTTTTTTTTGGAGCTGTTCTATTTCTTTTGAATATTGATTCGATTTTTATATCGAACATTTTGTAATGGAAACACCGGGACGGTATGCTCTAGGACCAAGTGACCTTATTGGTGATGATCTTCAGAAAAGTCACGTGTATAGTACTGGCAACCGGCGTGTATGTATGACCAAATGTATGAACGTAACCGAAGCAAACGAAATATGAAAGATAGCAGATGGTGTTCTGTATTTTCTACCTGTGTGTGAAGAAGTGAAATGAGCTTATGTAATATAGACGGTATATTAAGTTTACTGTTTAAGGTTTCTATCTTATTCCGTTCTACAAAAACTTTTTCCAAAAAAAAAAACCACCGACTTCCGGAAAAACACTACATATAAAGTTAAAAATAACTTTAATTTCAGAAGTCGGTGACTTAGAATATGTATTTGATTTTTTTTTGTCACCGCCTTCCGAAATTAAAGTAATTTTTCACTTTATAGGTACCTAGTGTTTTTCCGAAAGTCAATTGTTTTTTTTAAGTTTTATTTTCCACTTTTTATTAGTTATACCTAGTACCTACCCCACACCAATTCGAAATTTCATCATCCTTGGGGTCAAAACAATGCATATTTATGCGATAGCAGCAATCGCGATTGAAATGCTGTAATTTTTTGAAGAGTTCCGTTGTCTGTCTCCTAAACGTATCATCAGATCTATATGAAATTTAAATGGGACCATTTCGGTATAAACCCCTTTCGACAAAAAAAAGAATTTTGCAAATCCGTCTATATATGACGGAGTTATGCCCGAACATACATAAAAAAATATATCCTACTAATATTATAAACGCGAAACTTTGTAAGTATGGATGGATGGATGGATGTTTGTTACTCTTTCACGTAAAAACGGCTGAACGAATTTTGATGAAATTTGGCACACAGATAGATTATTACCTAGATTAACACATAGGATACTTTTATCCCGATAGTGCGTTCCCGCGGGATAATTTCCGACTTCCACGCGGGCGAAGCCGCGGACGGAAACTAGTATATATATAAACATGTCGAATTGATAACCTCCTTCTTTTTGAAGTCTGTTAAAAAGATCTTGCAATTTTACAACCAAATAAAAAGTTTTATCTAACTAGAGACCATTACGAAGCCTATTCAGTGTGACTACTGACTTCATTTCACACTGGAGCATGTCCATATACATTACGATGGTACAAACACATATACATGTATATGTATATAGTTATGTGTCCCATTCAGTACCACGAGTATCTTAAGAGTTGCGTAACATTTAAAGCTGCAGTACTATTTAAAGATAGTCCCACAGACTAGTTTTAATTTATACATCGCCTATTTTAATAAATGCTCTTTAAATTATGCAATAATAGAGTAGGTTTTGCTGTAGCTTCGCCTACGTCAATAGGGGTGAGTATTTCAAGATGAAAAGTAGCCTACGTTGGTTGTTTGGCAGTTGCTTAGTTATATGTTTGTTAAGTTTCGCAGTGATACTGTGACAAATCTTGTGTTACCCAGTAACTGGGTTGTGGAGGTCATATAGGTAAACGCTCCACGTAAAATACTGATATTCAGCTATACCCGGTCAGACTGCAAGCCAAATCCAACATAGTTGGGATGAGACTAAACAGATGATGATAATGTAAAAAAAATTGTAAACTACTGAAATGTTAACATTCATGAGAGCGTAAATATCAAAATCAAAACTCATTTATTCAAACTAGGCTGAGAGTCAGCACTTTTTGAACGTCAAAATTACGTAAGACAGTCCCCAAAAACGCCCGCCCTTCACCACTGCCTAGTGCATTAGCCCCATATATCCCTCGTATTTCGTATATACCCAGGCAGGCATATTACTGTGTAATTTATTTCATCACCACTGCTCTCAAAACGGTGAAGGAAAACATCGTGAGGAAACCGGTCTTAGAACTGGGATGGCGAACCAATGGCACGCGTGCCTTTGATGGCACGCAACAATATTATTCGGGCACGGTAGCCTATGTCACAGTAACAAACAGAAATCTGAATGTGATATTTTTATCTTCTTATGGCTTTTTTTTTGGGTGGGATATCATCAAATAACTTCTCCCGCTCTGGGTGGAGCAGGAGGGCGTGTCAGACTTTTACTGACTAAAACCCACCCGTGTTCTCTCAGTTGCCTGTGTGACAGGGGCCGCGGTATCTCTTTCGAACAACCCGCATCCCTGTCAAGTTTCTCAGGTCGGGCAAAGTGTTCTTGGGTGCTTTCCATCTGGATTTTTTCAATAGCAACCCAGAGTCTTGATTTATGCCGGGTTGATGGCATTAGGCTCGCCCCCGATTACATGGGATTTAAACATAACTGACGAAAAAAAAAATGTACTATAGAATAGGTACACCTCTGCCAATCGGTTATGGTCTACTTTCTAGGCTCACTAAGTCTTCTTCTTAATCCTGAAATTCTAAACTTGGAGCCCCCGAGCACCCACGGAGTCGGCGCCCTATTCTGCCTCAGCAAGGAGATACTTATCTTTTATTCAATACTAGCTTAAACACCCAATAACACTGCCCGAACGAATCAAACTCAAATTAGTCAGCAGTAGTTCTGCATTATCCGCCAAAAACATTCATAAAAGGAAGACCAATTGTCTTTAAGTCGAAATGTGAAAGAAATAAAAAAGCCCGAAATTCCACGAAAACGTTAATCATGGTCGATGCGTGCACGACACATTAACGTTACGCAAGATAATGTTACGTATGCGCATGCGCCGATGAAAGTCGCCGGTTTTGGAGGTGGCGGTGTAAGTCATGCGCGGTAGCGGGTGAGAGAAGTGAATGTGAGAGTGAGTTGGTGACGCTTGTGGAGTGAAATGGGCATTTTAATTTTGACGAGGGCTATTTTTAGTGTTTGAGAATGAGTTACTTCGGTAGGTGTTAATGGTTAAGAAATTATAAATATGGTTATGAGCGTCATATTTTAAATCACGACAAGAACGATTTTAAAGATTTAGGATGTTTTTTTTTAAATGTTATTTATTACTAAAAGGCCCTGCTCTTGACCTTGATCACGCCTGATGGAATGTGATTTACTTACAAATAGTACAGAAATGATTTGATTGTATATGCTTCAAGCAATGTAACCATTCAGACTGCAAAATGATCATGCCTGTTTAAAAAAGCGACATAGAAAACGTTAGAAAATAAAATTAAAAGACTTAATTGGCGTAGTCTCTCATGACGGTGAGCTAAAAGTATCTTAAAATTAGTTTAGTTACAGTTTCCATTACGACTGAAAACATAAAATTAGTTAACAACAGACTATAATGTAAGTGAATGTGATTTTATTTGCGTAGATTGTAAAGATAGCATTGTTTTCCAAGGTATTAATTACTTAATTGTTTAATTGCGATTTTGCAAGTGAATGCAAACGGACGGATGAATGAAAGGTATTTAAATATGATATTTTTGTTTCATAAATGAAGACCTGTTGTTATTTACTGGGTGAATGGTTATTTGAATGTTTTATGAATAATTTATGTATGAAACTAAACTATGTTTTGCTTGAAAAGGATTATTCGTAATTATAATGTTAATTTAAACCAAAAAGTTATTTTAATTCTTACGTCACCATAGAATAATTAAAAACATTTCTAAATTATTAACTTGTTGGTTGCGTAAGATAAGTGAAAATTTGTTTGAACCATTCCTAAATATCGGAGATAATTTGCGAATCATTATGCAAAATTTTAACAAGACATTTCCATATGTTATTAACTCTTTCATTACGTGAATCAAACATACAATTTGATTCATATTTGAGACTTGCATATTATACGTTTTTATTTGTTAACCTAATAATAATTAGCCCACACAATCTCAAAGGCAGGACAGAAGGACAGCCTTTAAAAAAAATGCTGAAACATCCCATCATGGCCAAGCTTATTCTCTACTATGATGGGATCAGCTTAGATTCTAACCAAATGCAGTTGAATACCAGTATAAATTATATGGAGCGACTGCCTATCTGACCTACAAAACCCTTTTACTGGGTAATACGATGCCCCTCGGTAAGACTGGTTGTCAGACTTTCATCCTATGTTAAAAAATTAAGCGTCAATTCGCTGTCAGCTTCCATCTTGCACCACACTAAACTCAAGTGAAAGTAAGAGCTGCCAAAATCTCGCGTGAAAGTCGAGAGTTGATCGATGCCATAATTATTATTACCATTATATGAGATATGCTAAAAGCAAGCCGGATGTAGGAATCGAGTATCGATATAAAAAATCTAGATATCGAGTTGATATATCAAAATATTGAGTGAGAGGATTTCTTTTTGTTATGAAAGTTCTACAGCTTAATGAATATTTGTGTCTAAAATGTTGTAATTTTACGGTTTTTAGTTATGGTTGGTTTTGTTTTTTTTTTTAGTTCTGGTGATAAAATTTTGAATTAACTTTATGCAATATTAAGTGTTTTTATAAAAAAATATGACTGTCATATTCTCATCGTTCTCACAAAAAAAAAAAAACAAAAAAAAAAGTAATTAGAACATTTAAAAATGACTGATGTTCGACATAAAAAAAAATTCCCACCAAAAACTTCAGAACATATCCAAACACCATGATTAATTTTGAAAAATAGAATCCTCAAAAAAAAACATCCTGTCAGTTATCAACTTCCGTTGTCCTAAGTGATAAATGGCGAAATATTTTCGTTTAAAACTCCAGTGACATTAGAAAGTGCATGAGTAAGAAAGCCAAGCCTTTTAAGAAATACAACGACGCTAGCTTTAGGAAATGTACACGTAATTTTGGCTATTTTTGCTCACTAAGTTAACACTCAGTAACCGTTAGTCTCCTTTCTCATTTTCACGACTCTTTGACAGCAAAGAGTTCTTTTAAACATTTGAATTTTTTGTTTACAATGTTTAAAAAAGGAATGAATTTAGACTGGCACTATGGTTTTGGATAGTTACAATTTGGAATAACGTAGCTATTGCAAATAATTGCAATGATGATTAAAATTATAATCTCGTCGATATTTTAGGGTTGTTTTGAGGATCAAGTCTTAGATTGGATGCAGAAGGTAGAGAATAGAGTTTTGTGGCGCAGCCTAGGAGAGGCCTATGTCCAGCAGTGGACTGCGATAAGCTCAGTTAATTCATCAAGAATCTAAGCATCATCATATCTTTCTGAATGATTGAACTTGTTAACAACGAATAAAATCTATTATCTACTACTTATTTAACAAACCTAACACGAATAAATGTAAACTTAACCAAGTATATTATTAGCTCCAACTTAAACAAAAGTTTCTCGAACAGAAACTTACTTAACTCTTACTTAAAACTAGCTTAGTCGGCTTATCAATATTTCATTGACGAAAATACTATTTATGGGACTAAGTTAAGTTAGGTTAAGTAATTTAAAGCCACAGTTGTATTCAACATATGTTTCTATCTGCGTTTAGTACTTGTATTCAAGGCTAGATGTAGCAATAAGTCATTGGGACTTGAGATTGCAGTGAGACTTACAATGGGCAGGTTTCTATTTTATTTAAAGCCTTAAACCTATTTTTAGAAAGCTTTTTAGCTACGCTAGTTAAAAAAACCTTACTACACCCTTGTCAGTGCCTTCTAATTAACAATAACCAATACAAATATTGCAGCTCAAGTAACATAAGTTATGATAATTTGTGCGATGCTAAATCTTCCAAGTAACGTCAAAAAATACTAAGCTACTTTCCCTGTTAAGATCCTTTTTTTAGACAAGGTAGAAAAAGGTCAGTTCTGTTTCCACCCTGTATAAAACAAAGACCTTTAAGACTCAAACGACTTACATTTCAAAAACTAAGAAACATGCTACTTATATCATTGTGAACTTAGGTATCCTGTGAATTATCTTATTAAGTTGGCTACCGTTTTAAATTAAACTAGAAAAGGCACACGGCCTTAGCATAAATAATATTACCAAAAACTCTAAAATATTTCGCAAATCACCCAAGTACTCGCTGGGATGAGAACAAAAAGTATTTATCTATCAATATTAATGAACAATTATAGGTACGGAGATCTGACTGGCCTCGCCTCACGCAAGCCACAAAACCAGCTACTTGTAGTCTTGTGTTTGAAATAAATACGTAGCAACGACCTGGGACAAGGATAAAGGATTTATGCAAGATTTTTGATAATTTTTAGAGTCCCTGGGAAAAAGTTTAGAGTGATTAGGACTACTTTTAGAGGTAAGAGACCAAAATTTATAGAAGGGAGATATGATTTTACTGTATTATATTTCACTCGTGCATTATTTGGTGATTACAGATTTTGTTAGACCCACATTTATGATAATATCTATAAGTTTTAAGTCAAATTCGAATGAAGATAATTTAAATTCCATACGATGCATATAGCCCTTTAGACAATTGTTTAATAGCAAGTCAGATGTTCTAAAAATGATGACGCTTACTTAACAAACAATCTGAATGCAATGTTTGGCAGAAAATATTTTCGAGTAGATGGAATACCTACTTTTAACTATTTTTATGACTTATTTATATCCTAAGTATGTAAGATTTCAACTTAAATTATGCCACCAATGTTTTGATTTTAAAGAATGACCATGGATGGGCAACTAGCTTCATATTTCTGACTGACTCTGACAATTGAAAAGAGCCTGTAATTGTGTTGATTGAAATAAATGCTTTGAGTTTGAGTTTTGTGTATATCCACAACATAGTACGAATGCAGTGATTCACATCCCTACTAATATTATAAATGAGAAAGTAACTCTGTCTATCTATCCGTCTGTTACGATTTCACGCATAAACCACTGAACCGATCGTCATGAAATTTGGCAGAGATTATAGCCTGATATATGGACAAGGGTATAGGCTATATTTTACGCGATAACCGAAATCTACGCGGGCAGAGCCGCGGGGTTAAGCTAGTTTACAATATTCTGTAAAAGGTATGCCAGTAATACATGGTAGGTACATTGTTACTAGTTAAGGTTACGTCTTATAATGAAGTCTAAGGTCTAAATTTAACTTTATTAATAGCCTAACGGTTGCTAACCCATTGCTAAATGGTCTGAGACTAAATTCTAAAACATTATTTTAGTGTGTCAAGCTATTTTTCGGGCAAAAAAGAAGAGACTAGAAAAAGGATGCATGTTAAGAATTGCTCCAGAGGGTCACATGTCATATTAAACACAAATAAAGACATTTATGATCAAATAAATAGAAAAAATAATAACGAAAAGCTTCTAACTCGTATGTTAAAATATATATTCAAAACTCAATCGTATATATTTACTAAAACTAAAATTGATAAATTAGTTTATCATCATACTGAGAGTATGACCTATTAAGTCTAAAAGATAAATAAATAAAGCTAAATCCATCAAAAGATTATTTAATAATTAATCAAACATCTCACGATCCTTTTAACATCGACCCAAATAATGTACAAACAAAAATAAAGCCAGATAACACAACAATTATCTTAAAAAACAAATATTCATAAAAAGTGCCCTTCAGCCCCCGAAAGAGAAAAATGATATTTCCCAAGAGTTTCCTAACATCCTCTGTCTCTTTCCAAAGCAAGGTCGAATTCTTTGCTTCTCGCTCGCACAGTATGCAATACAAGATCTCATGCAACAAGAGACCTTGATAAATTGCAAGTTTCGTGATAGATAATAATTGTTATACGGGTGATTATTATACGGGCCTTTGCCATTAAAAAAAATATATTTAAAAATCGAATGCATTTTTTTTAGTCTGTGGTTAGAGTTTTTGTGTGTTCGAATTCGAATTTCAAAATCAGTGCTGCCTTGGTTTGGTAATTTTTCGGGGATAATTTACTTTTTAATCCTTGAATTAAAAGTAATTTATGCAACCCTGAATACAGATTAAATATAATTATAATTTGACACTATTTGTTGGTTATACCTAAGCAAATGCCAAAAATAAAACCTATTTCGTATCGACGGACGAACAATTTTCTATAGATATAAATTATAAAAGTGACTACTCACATCCAACGTAATGCATTTGTTAAACAATCCAAAAAGTTCACAACACGAGTCCAAAATGCAATAAGCACTGGCTATTAAAAAGTTTGTTTGAAAATGGAACACAAAAGTCGATGCGAGAAAAGCGCGGGAATTTTGACGTTCGGTTTTTTTTCCAAAATGTAAGTACGCGGTGCCAAAAAGTTTGGGCGTAGAGCGGCCGTGCGCGCGCGGTTTGCAAGTCAAACTGAATTTTGTAAGCGCAGGCGAATGGCGCACGGCGTGCAGGACTGTGAAGGTGTCGGCCCCAGCATTTAATTTGAAGACATTTAACCATCGGCCTGTCTTGCCGGTATAAATAGAGGCTGTTGATGTTAAGCCTGTGCCTGTTAGGTTTTATTAAAGTTAGTGCTAAGTTGAAAAAAGAGCGATGATTTTTGGCAGCGTTTCTAGAAAGTTCGATTCGAAACTTTGATTCGTAAAGCGAAAGGAGAATTTGACAGTTAAGTTGACAATTACAATATTAGAACAAAAAACGTTGATATTTTTTGACAGATGAGAGAAAAGAAATGTTTATATTGCCAGTGGAAATAAAAACTCTAATATTTTAAAGCCAATAGGCTCGCTAAATACAACTACGAGAATAACACAGACTATTTCTGTCTGTCCTACGAGTATTAAGAAGCATTAAGGACGACGGTCAACAAAGTATATAAAACTGTAAACTAATCTATTTTTTCTAAAACAAAATGTCAACACACGTCATGTTAATGTCACATTTAAATAGTTTAAGAAAAAATATGCGTTGAAATTGTACTGAAAAAAATATTATCAATCATTGTCATAGGAACTATGACAATGATGATGATGTGTGACTAAGGAATTTATTTTACTGCCAAGGAACTATGTTCTGTAATTAATATTGTAATAAATAGTTGATAAAATGGCATATACGTAATAAAAATAAAACCAGCTTTACACCTTTCTACCTGTAAAAATGTCGACAGAGGTTTTCCTTCACACGACAGCTTACACTTTCCTGAGGCAGAATACAGAAACTTTGCATATTCAAAAACATAAAAAAATACGAATTTCAAAATTTTGTAATGTCAAATAAAAACATCCAAAATGTCCGCCCGTTTCACGCTTGTAAAAACGTCGGCACAGGAGTATCATCTTCAAATCAATATGAAAAGTAGGTCATTCTAAAATCTAAAATGACAATCAACCCTTCACTGAGGATTTTTACTCGCAATTTTAACCCTTTTGTTGCTTTTTGGACCCCCAGAATGACAGGACATGTAAAGTCCATTGAACAGTAAAACCGGACAGGGCAGGGGGGTTACACGAGTTCTTAGGGTTCTGTGTGCGAATAAAAATTTGTGTAGTTTTTCGTTGGGTCGAGGAACGGTGAGAGGAGAAAAAATAGTTCTTAGGACATGTCTATCATTAAAAGCTATCAATTTCTTTCAATTCATACATTAGGTACTTCCTTTACCTGAATAAGTAAAAAGTTGAGGAAATGAAATTTTAATTTTAGTTATAGTTAAGTACCATAACTTTTGATAAAAGTGGCAACGATTTTTGTCGCACATAATAATGATATATTACCGTACTGCTAAGTCTGAAATGTTCATTTTCGTTACCTACCTGTCTTTATCATTGTATTTGTTTTTTTTCTGTACCTACTTTCATAGGTATTCTATTTCTTGGTAAGTAAAACCGACCGTAAAATTAGCTGAAATAATATCAGTACTTATTCGGTTTTTACATCAAAAAAATGTTATTTAAAGCTTAATATAAAATTGGTCTCAAGCAAATGACGAAGAAAATATTTAAAAAAATTATAATGCGTCAAGAAAAAAACCTTTTTAAAAGTCACGTGCATCGTCAATTGCTTACTCACAATGAAGGTTAAGTCAAGAAAAGAAACATCACTATAGAAAAAAATACAGTACAATGATTACATACTATCGTACAAAGCGTTCTGCAGTTCAGGCCTACCCCAAAAAAAAAAACACCAAAGCTTGCAATTTCATTCGCCATGCAAAAAAAAACATACAGAACCCTCTTCGCAAATCACACTCGCATGGTGTATTTTGAAAAAACAAGTTCACAGTATACTCAAAAGAGGGTAAACTTGTAAACCATGTCTAGTCTACATCATGAAAAGAATGCCACATTACCATATTATTAAATTGCGCCCATCTGTTTGATAAAGACAAGTTCATCAAAGTAATACCATTCAGATAAATCTGGTTAGACTGGAAGCCGACCCCAACAGTCTTAAGAAAGGTCTGGAACTGCTTAAAAAAAATGAGACTACGAATAAAACTGAAAAGAGTTCGCATTATGGCGAGAGTAAAAACAAAATACGAATAAGGAATACTTAATTGAAAACTGACGTCTGGCGTCCGCCATCTTGAATTTTCTGTGACGTTTGGTGACGTAGTTACACATAGACACGACTCGACTACACCTCATTTGTTGAACATACATAATAAGGTGTTCAGAGAGGCGCGTGGAACGCGTTTAAAGCATAAGATATCACATTAATGTACTATGGCTACACCACTGCCCAACCTTTCACGGAAAACAGGCGTAATGTTATTGGAACGAAGTTCCTTATCGCGCGTTGTGAAAGGGGGCTAGACGGAAAAAAATCTTACGAAAAGTTGTCACGACACTTTTTGCTATAGTAAGCTATTGTAAGCTGTGCGGCGTGCGCATGTTTCTCTGTCTGTCTGTCTGTCTCTCTCTCTCTCTCTCTCTCTTTCTCTCTCTCTCTGTCTCTCTCTCTCTCTCTCTCTCTCTCTCTCTCTCTCTCTCTTTCTTTTTTAGTACTGGCGGCGAGTACTGGAACTTCGTTCCATCCGGGTGTCCCTTGACACCTCTCAAGTTGTTTTTTTTTATTTAGTATAGGAGACTTTTAAATTAAATAACTGCATTAAACATTACAGTGGTGGTCTAGTGGTATCGCCCCGACTTATGGTCGCGGATTCGAACCCGGGCAGGCACTTTGTGTAAATCATTTCATCACCACTGCTCTTAAAACGATGAAGAAAAACATCGTGAGGAAACCGGAATGTCTTAGACTAGAACCAATAAATAATGTAATTTTAAATACCTATTTAATACTGTAATTTTTGCTTGTTGTCACTCAGTTTGCCCGACCTGGGAATCGAACCCTGTACCTCATGCTCAACAGTACCGCTTGCGATCACTAGACCCACAGCACACATCATCATTCCGACTCGTCTTTCACTTAAATAACATTTTCAAAAACGCACCTAATTCTTAACAAAAACATAATGTCTGTTTTCTATTTATATCGTACATTGACCAAGTTACGTTGATACCCGTTATCAGTGCGATACGACCGAAATTAGGTTACTGTATCTTTTGGAAGTACCTATTACAAATGTCCGTGGTAGAAGTTTGAGGTGCAGTGGCTCTTTTGAATGGGGTTCGAACCTGCACCCTCCGCTAGGGGGTCTAGAATCATGTGCTGAAATCGTTTTTATATTTAAGTATTAAAAATCAAAATCAAAATATTTTATTTCACATAATCCTGCATGGGCACTTATGAAACGTCAGAAGCTAGGAGCACGGTTCCAATTTGTCGTTTCCTATGGAGAAGAGCCGGCAAGAAACTCCACGGTTACTCTTTTAAAAATAATTGGCTTTTACAATGTTTTCAAATTACAGTGATAATAGGTATGGGAGGACAGTGCAGGCCTGACAATAAGTACCAGGTACTTAGAGGAATGAAAATACAGGATAGAAAATAAATTTACGTATGGAAGGTTGAACACATGTCTTTATAACTGTCTGGTGGTTTTGAGCAATTTTGTAAATGGCCTACGCAAAATGTCCTGCAGATCTGGTAGCATCTTGGGAGGGGTCGGTGCGCTCCCTAAAATAGAGTTGAGCTACACGGTGACTGATATATACATGCCGTCTGTTGGGACAGGTCAGCTCAAAGCTGCAATGGCTCTTTCTTCAAACGGCCCTTCCAGACATTGCCCTGCGTTGTTAGACTCGCATAAAATTCAAATAATATAATGTTTGGACTTTAAAAGAGACCTAGACCGCTGAGTTTGTTTCGGCTTTTCTTCTCAGGGAACAGTCAGCTAGGAAATTCCGGCGCCATCTAGTTTTTAAAATATTGACGTGTAAGTGTCATTAAAGATAAATAAACATTTCATTTCATTGTTTCAATTTGCGCGTCCCTGCCGCCATGTATAATCATAAAGGTATAGTCGCTTTTTACAACACAAGGATTTACAAACCATCAGAATATGACGGTAAGACTAGTACCCTTAAGGTGAATGCGCAGTGGTAGAGCGCGAAATTCAAATTTTGTTACGTTTTTTGCAATTTTCAGGTGAGTGTCAGCTTGTTACTTGATCAAAATATGATTCGCGACTATAACATGTACGTATTTACAGATTTATAATCATTAGAATCATTAATATATCTTTCTAAGTTAGATTTGTTCCATAAGAACAAATTTCTTATGGAAAAGTGCTTGTGGAAGAAATCTAACTTATAAGAGATATATTAGACATTCTAATGACTAAATTCTGTAAACACGTACCTGATAAATTCGCAAATCACATTTTGATCAGGATACAACCTGATACTGACCTGAAAATAGCAAAAACGTAAGAAAATTTGAATTTCGCGGTCTACCACTGCGCATTCACCTTAATCCGTAACACTATCAATCTCATTCTGAATCCTTGGAAGGATATTGCTAATTCTTTGCTTCATAAGGTGCGCTTACACGGGCAACTAAAATTGCTCAATCCTGGGCAATTCTCGTCAACTATAACGTTACGACGACATCCAGCAATTTAGGGTGATGGCAACATGTAGCAACCTGTTGCCAGAGATAGGCCCACACGATACCATGCAATATGCAGCAACTTAAAAAACTAGGTATTTTTTTTTCTTTTTTTATTTCTTAGTATAATTGTACATTATGATCTTAATATTATTAAAAAGCTTCACTTATACTACCGTTGCCGGTGAAGAAATATTTAAATTAAAGTAAAATTCCCATTAAAAGAGCTTTAAGTAAATTATTTTGAAATGACAATGGGTAACTATTTTTCTCCCCCCCCCCTCCCGTCACCCCGCCACCGAGCGGTTTCTCTCGCAAAAACGAGACCTAGTAATACGAACAAACGAGATAGAAAGAAAATTGACTAAAAATTTCCAAACCGATTGGATATTCGGCAACTCATATTGGTAACATTGAGAAATATATGTAGCAATCAGAAGCAATATTCCTGAAACAATTTCCGAATTGTATTGTTGTTGCTCCAGATTGATGCATTAGTGTTGCCGAGCAGTAATTGCTCAAAAAATTGCCCGTGTAAGAGTAACTTTGTGTTCGAAGAATTTGTTGCCTCAATAATAATATTAACGCAATGAATGTTTTTGAAATGTCAAAATGAAAGCGATTGCTACTTTGTAAGCCCACGTTTCCACGGACGTAGAAAAATCGCAGTAGGATTTTTCCGCGCACTGTAGATATTATTCTAGACCTTCTGCAAACAACGAAGTTTGTTTTGGACATAAATACATCACAAATACATACTTTTAAATTACTGGAGTGCTGACATAATGTCTAGCGCTACATCAACTTGCGACTCAGCGATTAATCGCGATACTAAAATATAGCGCCATATTTAACATACCAATCAAATTTAAAACAATTTTAATTAAATACATTATAATTAGAGATGGGGCGACTATGACTTTGGCCGACTAGTCGGCTGTAAAATGGCCGACTAGTCGGCCATGCCGATTAATGCTTTCGGTTGAGTTCGGGTGACATCGGTAATGTTCGTGACTACGCTTTCGGCTCGTAGGTCGGGTGCGCGGTGCCCGGCGACCAGGCGTAATTGTCGGGATATGTTTTTGTTTACTATGCATTTATTCTATCATTGTTTACGCGCGTTTCTTCATCATAATTTCCTACTAGATTGCACTGAAAGTAAACTGTAAAACTGATTCTATCATAAAAATAATAAAAGTAAAGATTTTAATTTCATATCTAACACCGTCCTTTACATTTTTAAGCATATCATATTTATATACGTACGAGCAAAAAATAGGCCGATTAATCGGCGGTTTTAGCCGACTAGTCGCCGACTAATCGCCGACTACAAAAAGGTAGTCGGCTTTCCCGACTACACATCACATGTACATCACTAATAATTATTGTTATAATACGAGACAGTTTTCTAAACACGTGTGCAATATCAAATTGCGCTGACTTTGCTTTCTGAAATTATTAAAACTAAATTAAAATTTGTACGCGCAGGTATTTTTTTCAGTTTAGCAAGTGCCGTTGCTAGGTCGTTAAGGCTTGGGGCTAATTAATAATAGTCACACGGGAATTTTCTCTTTACTTCTGCTATAAGACCTTGATTTTAACCAAAATTGACAATTCTAGGTCAACCAGAAGTACCCTATAGGTTTTTGGTCGAAAACCTATATGGTAGTTCCCGTTGACCTAGAATCACGAAATTTGGAACACAAATAAAGGAAAAATTCCAAAAAATTAAAATAAAGTTGAAAATTATGGTAAAGTTTGGTACTAACTTACTAAATTTGCCCATATGTTTTTATTATGGCGGTATAATGGGTAGGTACGGAACCCGCGGTGCACGAGTTCGACTCGGACTTGACCGGTTTTTTTTTATTTCTATTTTATTTATTTCTGTAGGTCGGACCTTCGAACGCAGATCGAGTCAATTTATTTTGTGTAAACTATTTCATTACTACCTACTGCCGTCAAAACGGTGAAGGAAAACATCGTGAGGAAACCGACATGTCCTAGAAATTCGAAGACATGTGACATCTACCAACCCGCACTGGGCCTTTGTGGTGGATTACGGCCCACTCCCTCTCACCCAGCGGAGGCCTGTGTCCCAGCTATGGGAACATTATAAGCTGATTATAGATACTTATGCTAAGCCGTTACAGTTGAAAAATGAAACATAATCCCGAATGAAAAAATCTCTGAAATAATTTTATAAGTAAGTTATTTCAATTTAATAGCATTAGTCATCACCAGAGATTGGATATTATATTATATATAAACCAGTAAGAATATGATCTAAAGCTATCGAAATTAAACTTTTGAAAACGCTCACACACCAGTAGAATTATTAATTCCAGTCTAAGGTTTTATAGTAAGAACCGCATAGCTATTCACAACCATTCGATACGCTTCCGTACAGAATCGAACACCAATCAGTGTTATCATTGGTGTCCTATTAACGCTGTTCACAAATCAAAAACCCGAAAATTTTGTCAGTTAGACGACCGCTGTTCTTCCGTCAGTTGCTGTTGAAGGCAAGGCAAATCAGAGGGGTAATTGCGTAATAAACTATCAGTCGGAATCGCTTTCATTTTGACAGTTACACAACATTCATTGCGTTGTTTACATTGTTGAGCACACCAATTATACAAACATATGAAGCAATAGATTAAAAATATGCTTTAAAAATATTTCAAAAAAAAAATCAAAATCATAAGTCATTTATTCAAACTAGGCTGAGAGTCAGCTCTTTTTGAACGTCAAAATAAAATTGCATAAGACAGTCCCCCCAAAACGCCCGCCCTTCACCACTTCCTAGTGCTTTAGCTGGGAAGAAGAAGTAGCGCAACAAACTCCCCAGCAGCACAGCTATCTGTTAAGTTAGAAGAACTTGATTCTATACAATAATAGGTAATTCAAATTACGAAACACAAAAAAAAAACATTAAATTTGCCATATGTCAGCTAGCACACGCCAATATACCATCAATTGAAGACTAAAATTAATAAAAAATAATCATTGAATTTCAGATTCTGATTAATAGTGTTATGCAATTAGGGTGCACGTTATCGAAATGCGTTATTTCCGAAACGATAGCCTGTCGAATGGTTGTGAATAGCTATGCTGAAACTTGCTTCTGCAGTCATGAAAAATAATGTGTTGATACTTGTTACCAATGTTGATAGCTCCAAGTCTCTCAGCTTACCTGAAAATTACAGAAATAGTATTAATTATTAAGTACTTTAGATCAATAAATTCATTATAGTTAACTCAAACTCAAAGTCAAAGCATTTATTTCAATTAAACCATTTACAGGCACTTTTGGACTGTCAAAAAGTCGACCAGTTGGAAAGTTGAAGCTAGCTGCCCATTCCAAAACGTAGATCTCTATGGAGAAGAACGGGCAAGAAACTCCAAGGACACTCTTTCGACAATGTAAAAAAAAAACTATTCTAAATATAAGATTAAAAATAAGCCCTGGAAGTTATGAGATGACCAGTCTCAACCGACAGCGCCCGTTCACGAACTTGACGCGTGGATCAGCACCATCCAGCTCAACCATTTTGTAGGGAACCAAATGATCCAACTAACTACTAACTCATGGCCGATTCCTATAATTTACGGGCCGTTATTGGTTAAAATTAAAACTCTTGTATGACCAATAATGAAGCATAGACCTCATAGCTGCTGCCAGGGGTGCGGGTTGTTCGAAAGAGATACCGCGGCCCCTGGCACACAGGCAAATGAAGGAACACGGGTGGGTTTTCGTCAGTAAAATTCTGACATCCTGCTCCACCCAGAGCGGGTGAAGTTATTTGAGTCCTCATAGCTTTGCATAGTAAACCCCCCTGATAGAAGTAGCTATCACAAGTAACATTATCTTACAAATACGCCCAGTTTGGCCATAAAAACTGCTAGCTTTGGTAAACAAAACGATTCGTTTTTGTTTTAAATAGGTACCGTTTAGGTATAATAAATATTTAAATACCTAATTGGTACTGAAAATAACTATTTTACCTTTTCCTTTTACGACTATAAAAAAGATTATAAGTATAGTTTACGACTGAATTCAAAGTCACTTTCCTTAACTACGGTCTCTTTTGGTACCTACTGTAAAATTAGTAGACATGTGACATGTACCAACCCACACTGGGCCCGCGTGGCGGTTTACAGCCGGGACCAACCGTACCACACTATCAATCATAATTATAATTGATAGTGATATTGCTAATCCATTGCTTCAAATGTTCGTAAAATGTTGTCTACTCAACAACGTATGTAACGCAATGAATGTTGTTGAACGGTCCAAAATTAAAGCCGTTACCATTGATAATGTTTTATGCAATTATTCGTGTGCCTTTCATCAAAATCCGTTCAGCCATTGAGGTGTGAAAAGGTCACAGACATATATTTGTATTGTGTAGTTACTTTCGCATATAAAATATTATTAGTACTTATTAATAGGGTATTTTACTCTATATATGAGAAAAATTCTAAGAATTCTATTGAGATTAGGTTAGGCAAAAAACAGTCGGAAAATGTTAGTTTATGAAATAACAAAGTAAATTTTAAATCTCAATTAAAAGATTTCAGTTTTTTTTATCTGTTTTTGAACACCATGAAATAGTAGCCGCCATGTTATTACGTCATACCGCTGTATAAACTAAGTGTCAAATCACTGTCAACTGAACAACTTCATAATTTTATTATTTTAGTAACTAAAGTATTTTTTATTGAAATAATATCTTGCAGTCAGGAACAGCAAACCAACGATATAATAATAACTCATTTTTTAATTATAAACAGTTATCATACAAAATATCAGCGCATATGTTTACACAGCAAACTGACGTCATACCCACAGTGCAATATGGCGTCCACTGCATCCAGCGGTTTCGTCACATAACGCGCGAAATTTGAAAATGAACAATTCTAATGCATTTTTAATTTAATAATAATTAAATAAAAATGTTGTTTTTTTGTGGTATATTAGTAGCACTATATAATCCATTTAAGGCACTTTTCAAAAATGGGTGTAACACCCTATTATGGTGTTTGTTTTTGTGATAGATAAACTTCTTCATAATGACGCGGTATTCTTTTATTTTGTATTCTGAATTTCGATAGTGATAAAAATTATGTAGCACAATGACTGATAGCGAAAACCACAAAGTCTAGACGCATAATCTAGATTTTGATAATAAAATATGATCTGTATAGCGGTTTTATCGTTTGAAGAAGCCAATTGGAAGCCGTTGGGGTCTGCTTCTTGTCTGAACCAGACCCTGGATACAGATTTTTCCGATAATAAATTGATTACTTTACAAACAAATACATAAGTTAGCGTAATTTCTATTCTGTTATGTACTAAAATGAAATTAGAACAAGTTTTATAAAACGTCTAAGGAGGATGCGCTAAAGCGCCATCCTTAAATGACGTCACACGTTGAGGGGGTGGTTAACGAAATGTGATATTGTGTGACAAGGGCCAGGGGGGATCAAAAGCTTTGTGACGTCACATATTCCAAATTATTTGACTTTATGTTAATTTTATTAGAGATTATTTTTATTAAAAAATATGGAAAAACTGCTGTTTTAATTTAATTATATACTTCTAAATTCAAAATTGAAAAATATGTGACGTCTCACGCAAGGGGGAAGGGAGTTTCACAAGTGTGACCACATGTGACAAGGACGGGGGGGGGGTCAAAAACCATACAATTTGTGTGACGTAATTATGAATGGCCCATAAGCTGGCACGAAGTTTCTTAAAATTTTGCAAATCACCGCCAGGTTGTGTGTTTAAAAAAATATAATTCACTACTACAACTATTTCGTGAAAAAGTCATTCAGTGGGCTTTTTGGCTTATCACTCGATTCGCACGAATTTACTCGCCCAAATCGGGCATAACCTCAATTTCAAATACTATGTTATTTTCTAAAGGCGACTCGCACGAAGTCAATTTTTTTGTCAATGACAATTCCAGAAATACGTAGATATTAAACAATCAGCATTTTTTTAATATTTTAGATAATTACCTAAGTTAGTGCATTTTTTTCCTTAACTTTTCGTTGTTTGTGTAACGTTTTATTAATTCAAACCGTGCCTATTCTTCTTCTTCTTCGTCGTCACTTGGCAGAGTGGTCGTGGTCGTCACATCAGGGGTGGTGGCAAGCTTCACAATCCGTCGCCATTCTTCCCGTACTGAGGCTTTTCGTGGAGTGGACCATTGAGTGCAGTTTTGACTTGGTCGGTCCACCGCACTGGAGACCTGCCGCGCGCTCTTGTACCTATGCCTAATACATATTTATCTGATTGTCGGTTCGCCCGAAAATAAATTCGTGATAATCGACTAATAAGCTGCCTCTTCACATCTTAAAAGCTAGCATAACTAAGTAAAGAATTTAAAAAAGGGTGGTAAGTTATTTGGTAGTCAACCTGTCAGCAGCGGCCGAGCATTGCTACTTCTGAAGCCTTTTTAATTTTCTTACCCACCCCGAAACGAGTGCCTTTTGTAAAACATTTGGTAAAACTATGTTTGTTACAGAAGTCAGAACCATTTGATTGTCAACTTTTTCTGCTGGATTTGTCTGCCACAAATATTTGCGACAACGCTGCTAATAAAAGGGTTTATAAAAAGAATTATTTTGCTTTGAATGTTGTGTGACATCCCTAAAATAAAATGACATCTGATGTGCAGATGACATGAGTTTGCACTTATGTTTTTAAAATTATGTTTTTTTTGACAAAAGACATTGTTCTAAATTATGGTGATATAAATTTTATATGATTTCTGTGATTGTATGTGAGGGCTAGCGCATATATTACTATGATTGGCTTTTCAAAAGTTAAATTTTTCGTTCGTGTACAAAAATATTACAAGTTAAGTACCGATAAGAGTTTGTCCATATTTTTCTCGTTTATAAGCACAGTTTATTTGGCATGGATGCATAGCAGTGTCCCTTTGCCTACATGACATCATAACTCCAACCGCAACATCGAAACGAAACGTCAAATTCAAAATTCGAACTCCGAACCCTAACACGTTCCTTATTGTTAGAAAACAATTAACGACAGTCAAAGACCTTACACAAAAGAGGTTTTAACACAAAACAAACACGCTATGGCACTCCAACTGGTTTCTATAAAGAACCTAAAGCTAACGGATCGGTGCATCCCGGATTCTACGCACACATCGACACGTTTCCCACGTACGACACACCAACGCGACATCAGCTGAGTCAAAAGTGTGTCAGTAGCTAGCGGTGCCGTTGAACGGTACCCGGCAAAAAACTGATGTCGCTACTCGATAAGAGATGGCGCTGTACTACCGTAACATTCGTGGTAACTCTTTTTTTTGTTGTATTTTTTTTTAAATTGATTGGCAAATGTGTATTTGTTTTATCGTTTGAATGTGGGTTTGTGTGCGCTCTAAAGCTTTCGATTACTCATAAAAATATTTAGGTCAGACTGATAAAAACACTCTGTTCTAGACGTAATTTGCTGTATGAATGATTTGTGTTTGTCTTTGTACTTAGTCGTGCAAATAAGTTGGCTTAATAAACGTAAAGAACTAGAAATAAAAATGAAATGTACAGTTACTCAGCTTTACCGCTAGATGTCGTTAAACGTCAACGACTCAGCTGGCAGAACAATTATAAAAATGAATGAGCCTAATTAAAATAATTAAACAAATCCGGGTGTCCTATTACTGTTACTAAAGATTATAGCCTGAGAAAGGGTTTACACCAAACTACCGTTGCAGCTGGTTCTTAAATGTGTCAAACTAGTACCGCTTTTGCTCAATAGATGTCGCTAGTTTATGCGTATAAATAATGTGAGCTTGGATTCTTGGAAGTGCCGGCAATTTATATTATTTATAGTGTTATCGTAAAATATTATGATGATAAAACGGAACTGCATAATTATCATGTTTCGATGGTTATTATTATTACCGTTAGCTGGCATTTTGTTGGTTGGAAGCAGTTATACTCTTGTGATAAATCATCTGCTATAGGTAGGAACTATAAAATCTGAAGAGACTCTAGGCCAGGAGTGCTCCACCTTACGGTAGTCTAGCACAAAATACTTAGGCATCACGTGATTGTTAACCAATCTTAATGAAATACACTACACTCAGAAGCGCATAAATCCGCTATTCAAAAAAATATTTGTATAGTTTTATATGTTTACCTAAATACGCGTTAATATTATTACAGGACGTAATATTACGACACCTGTAGCAATAAATGACTACAGGTGTTCCCAACATTTTTAACTTTTTGAGATTTTCCGTTTTAGCACCACTCTTTAGATTTTTGAAGAAAAATAATACATAAGTAAGTTCAAACGCACGACTTTTCGAATGCCAGTCCGCGCTTTAATTAGCCGTTATGCAATTGTTTTTTTTTATTATTGAGTGGACTTACTGGCCTAGTGGTCGGAACAAAGTAAGGTGACATCCTAAATTCGATTCCCGAGTCGGGCAAAGTTTCTTTCAGAAAATTCTTGAAAATGCTTAATCTGGGTCTGGTTAAAGATAGGCTCACCTTGTATTAACCGATTGATAGCAAACTCATCCAAGTACTCCGATGAGCCGCATTGCGACTGTGGCGCCACATCGCACACTATGCCCCACCTGTTGTGCTGTCTGTACACAAACACCTGCACTATGAAGACCTTTGCGAGGCCAACGATAATGCTGTCGAAGTGGCAGAATTAGAAAACCAACAAACGGAATCATTTTTTAAATATTTTTTTTAAATTTTATTTCATAAGCCTATAATACAATAAGGAGAGAAAAAGAGGTTTACAAATGCATTTTTAAATAACTATATCCTTATCTATATAGGCTAAGTACATGCACATTATGTGAAACTCCTGACACCCAAACTAGGACATGTCCTGTATCTCAGGTGTCAGCGTTCCTTCCTGGCAGACACATTTGTGAAGCCTAGCTTTCAATTGCGTGCTTCAGGTCAACAATGATGTTAAAGAGCTGACAAATAGAAAAAATTAAAAATTAATAATAATTATAGTAATAATTACAATCTAGGTTTAAGTTAACCAAAACAATACATTAACACGACGAAGAAGAAAAAATTACCAAACTATACGTGTACTATATATAGCTTGTACACTTCTGCCTACCTCTTCGAGAAATACAGTCGTAATAATTACGTCAACAGGCTCAACGACCGATAATACTCAGTCTGGCTAGATTTCAGACAAGCTAATCGTTACAAACAAACGTACAAATTGCTTCTAACTGTACTATTAAGTAATCTGTGCCACTAACCTAATAAAATTCGAGGATAGATCAATACGCGGTATGCGTTTGAACTTTTGACTAGCTTTACTTAGGGTTCCGCTCGTGTTTTGTTATTTTTCGTAGTATTTTGTAAGCAGAAACTACTGTTATCGTATAATAGATATCGTAGCATATTAGGTTTAATTATATAGAAGTTTCTATAAGGTCACACTGACTAATTTTATATTATTGCCATATTACTTACTCGCTTTTGCATGCAACTCCGCCCGCGCGGATGTGGGTTATCGCGTAAAAATATAGCCTATGTCCTTCTCCATATCCCAGGCTATATCTCTGTCAAATTTCATGACGATCGTTTCAGCGGTTTAGGCGTGAAAGCGTAACAGACAGAAAGACAGACAGAGTTACTTTCGCATTTTGGAGCAGACAAATTTTTCGAACACGAAGTGAAGGAACACGGGTGGGTTTTAGTCAGTAAAAGTCTGACACGCCCTCCTGCTCCACCCAGAGCGGGAGAAGTTATTTGATGATTTCCAAACGTCAAAAAAAAACAAAAAGCGGTGCTCAGAATTATGTAAAGAAACCATGATATGTGCATCGACGACCCTGCTACTCTGTACACTTTACTGTACACCAGAAAATTCATAACAATAAAAAATACATTTCATCATATCCTTGGTAATTTTGGCAAACATCCACGAATGACAGCCGGGACCAACGACTTGACGTGCTTTCCGAGGCACAGAGGGGTATTGGTATGTAAAGATGGTAACCCATCCACGGACCAACCGCGGCAAGCGTAGCTTAACCTGACCAATCGACCCGTGCGGCTGTTATTACTTAGCCACAAGCCCCTCGACATTTAACATTATAAAATCGGCCTTATCGCTTTCTGCGATCTCTTTCAGGCAACCTTAGGATGGCAGTTGTGGTTGGGGGTGGTGAAGTGGTCTATTTCAGCCTTAAAAGGTAATAAAAACAGAGTTCGCCATTTAAAATTGAACTCTATTCCTTGGACGACAAAACTGACACGAAGGAATTCCATGAAAACACTAAATGACAAATATTTTCCTGTGAGGCGATTTAGCGTGAAAATGGATTTTCCCGGGAAATTTGGATTGGAAGCTTGAGAGAAATGTTTTTACAATGAAAGGTAAAGTAACAAGAGTAGCAACGGATCTGTCTAAAAATAAAACATTGTTCTTCTAGCTTTGTTGTATAAAGGTTTATTTTGTACTAGCTTTTACTAGTTGCTTCGCCCGGGCTGTGGGCGAAATTTATCCCACAGGAACATACTACCGGGATAAAAAGTATACTGTGTATTAATTCAAGTTATAAACTATCTGTGTGCCAAATTTCATCCAAATCGAATAACAAACATCGATTTTATCCGTCAATCCTCACAAGCTTTCACATTTAATAGTAGGATTATTGTAGGAGAGTAGTAACAGTAGTTTAAGCAGTGGGCTGTTTTCGTAACCAAAGGGGCCCCGTAATATAACAAAGCCTGCGCCATCTGTTTGTCTGTCTGACACAGGGATTGTCTTTGGAAATATTCAGAATAGAATAGGATGTTTGTCTTTTTACACGCTTTATATTAGCTTCACTTGTATGTTTGTTTGTTTGTATGTAACCGACTCCTTTGAGCGCGATTTTGACCGATGACAATAATTGAAATGAATTCAATAATTTAAAAAAAAAATGAGAAAAAAAAAACACGTTTTTGTAGTTAGCAGAACTAAAAAATATAAAAAAATAAAGGAAAGAAAAAAAAACACGCTTTAAAAACCAAACTAAAAAAGTAGAAAATAATTTAATTCAATTAAAAAGCGTGGGCTGCTTGACATTAATTGATTATAAAAATACCTCAAAAAGCACCCCACGCTTTTTAATTGAATTAAATAATTTTCTCCTTTTTTAGTTAAGTTTTTAAAGCGTGTTTTTTAGTTTTTTAAACTATTTTTTTTTTCATCATGTCATATAACCTTTACCCCGGGTTTCCCGTCTAACCGGGTGCATCTGAATACCAGTATTTTACACGGAGCGACTGCCTATCTGACCTCCACAGCCTACTAAGTAATACGATACCCCTTGGTAAGACTGGTTATCAGACTTTCGGGAATCTGACGACCCGTAATGACTATTACAGATTAACGAATGACAGCCGGGACCAACTTTCTGACGCACGGAGGGATCTGAGATGATGGTTATCCATCCACAGACTAACCTAGGCAAGCATATGGCTGTTATTAGTTGGCCACGAGCCGCTGTTTACTTTGCCAATTTGTCTGCCATGTTTGGTCAATTAAGGTGAATGCGCAGTGGTAGAGCGCGAAATTCAAATTTTGTTACGTTTTTTGCAATTTTCAGGTGAGTGTCAGCTTGTTTCTTGATCAAATTATGATTTGCGACTATAACATGTACGTATTTACAGATTTATAATCATTAGAATCAATAATACATCTTTCTAAGTTAGATTTGTTCCATGAACAAATTTCTTATGGAATAGTGCTTGTGGAAGAAATCTAACTTATAAGAGATATATTAGACATTCTAATGACTAAATTCTGTAAACACGTACCTGTTATATTCGCAAATCACATTTTGATCAAGATACAACCTGATACTGACCTGAAAATTGCAAAAACGTAAGAAAATTTGAATTTCGCGGTCTACCACTGCGCATTCACCTTAAATATTATACGTAATGCTTTAATTTACCTTTGTAATTCGTATAAAAACGTATTAATTTTCGTTTTGGTTGGTTTCATTAACCCCCCCAATCTTTATTAAGGTTATGAGAAACCTTGTTGAACGTAAAAGGTACTCTTTTGTTCTTTTAATTAATACTGTCACGTTACACATTTTCATCGAACTCTATTTAAGGTATTGGCGAGTATCGAGCATGATTATATACGAATTCTATGTACGATATGTACATAAGCTTGCTGAAAGACCGGATTTCCTCCTATGTAGGGTTTCGGTAAGTCAGGATACTAAATTGAAGTATGTATGCTGTATCTATATTAATGTTATAAAGCTGAAGAGTTTGTCTGTTTGAATGAACGCGCTAATCTGAGGAAATACTCCATGTAAAAAATAAAAGTTTAAAAACACGCTTTAAAAACCAAACTAAACAAGGAGAAAATAATTTAATTCAATTAAAAAGCGTGGGGTGCTTTTTGAGGTATATTTATAATCAATTAATGTCAAGCTCCCCACGCTTTTTAATTGAATAAAATTATTTTCTACTTTTATATGACGTGTTTTTATTTTCCTTTTTTTTTTCTCTATTTTTTTATATTATTGAATTGTCATCGGTTCTCGATAAGTTTACAAAGTTAAAATTAAATCTGACCGTTTGAAGTGGGTCAAAATCGGGCCCTAAGGAGTCGGTTACAAACAAACAAACATACAAGTGAAGCTAATATAAAGCGTGTAAAATAAAACATCTGTCTAATAAATACTCGTCTGCCTCTGTCATGTTTTTATCAATGAAGAAGAACGGAAATACACAAATGTTGGATATCCCGTACATTATTGTTTACAGATATGTTAACATTTGGAAATATCGATAAAACAAAAGACAGTCCTCAAAATAGAATGAAAATTGGAAATCATTCCAACTTTGCTTTCCTATGAAAAGCTGTAAACGATAAAAAATTACAAAAAACGATTCAGGGTCCCAATTATTTATAGTTATAATGATTCCCCGCGGAATCTTACTACGGTCAAACTACGTCAATATCGTGTCTTTTTAACCGACTTCAAAAAGGAGGAGGTTATCAATTCGTCGGAACCTTTTTTTTTTTTATGTATGTTCCCCGATTACTCGAAGATGGCTGGACCGATTTGGATTTTGTTTTTTTTGTTTGAAAGGGTATACTTTCCAGGTGGTCCCATGATCATCAAGTCAGGATCTGATGATGGGATCCTGGAGAAATAGAGAGAACTCTTCAAATTTTATACGCACACAAAGCGATTTAGGTATTTTTTGGAAGAGTACTTTCTCGGAGTGGTTCCATTTCAATTTGGTGAAGATCTGATGAAGAACTTTGGAGATAGGCAACGGAACTCCTCAATAAATGATAGCAAATGGACTGGGATTGCTGAAATCTCATCTCTGTCTATTGCTTACACCAGTTCATAACATAACATCACGCCGGTATGCTGTAAAGGGGTAAGCACATGTGAACCACTAAAAAGTGAAAAATAAAAACTTTTTCCAAAAAAAAAAACAACCGACTTCCAAAAAAACAGTACAAAGTGAAAAATAACTTTAATTTCGGAAAGCGGTGACAAAAAATTCAAATACAGGTCCAAAGACACCGACTTCCGAAATTAAAGTTATTTTTCACTTTGTACTGTTTTTTTGGAAGTCGGTTGTTTTTTTTTTTGGAAAAAGTTTTTATAGAAACCAATGTAACGGTAAGGAATCGAAATTTCACATTCTGTATGTTCCAAGACCATTTGTCGATATTATTAATACGATATTAGATTATGTCGTGGTTTCGAAGTAAGGAATCGTTAAGTGGTCGTAGTGAAATATGGCCTAGTAGTCAATTAGGAACAAACTACTTTCAGGTCTTGCGTTCAGTCGGTTACACATTGTATATAGTCTTGGAAACGAATCAGTAACTGTGAACGAAAACAAGGCTTACCGCCTCTAGCGTTGTGATCAATGATGGTTCCCGCCCTGTTTGAGTAGCGTCGTTTTCAATGCAGTAACGGAATTTACAGCCTGATGTAAACCTTCCAAACGATATTCCAATATACAAAATCATGCAGCAGGTATGTAAGAACCATATCAGGGTGGATTTAGTAGCCCAATAGAGAGTTCTTTTGAGAGTCAATACAGCCAAGGACAATTACACGCCCAAAGGACGATGCGCTAAAGTAGCTCACAAAATGTCGTCATTCAATATGATTATATGATTTTAGAGAGTTGTATTGAAGACTATAATGATTATAATTCTCTAAAGCAATAATTTGTTGCGGTCTCGAATAATATTTTAATCAACAGATAACCTGATTTCGAGACCAAATTTCGCTTGCTACCTCAGCCCTTCCCCCTTTAAATATAGAATAAAGCAGATTTCTATTCACGAAATCTATGTATTCTTAAATGTCTGTATAAAACAAAAATGGCGCATTTTAACTACCTGACCTACCTGACGCTGTGGTGGTCGCAACAGTTGTGACAGCAGTTGTGGTACTTGATGTGGTTTCTCCTGAAGTACTAGCATTTGTCATTTCAACTATCCTGTCAACGGCTATACGGTTCCTGGGTAATATTCCCGAGCTCTCTGGCGGCTCCTGTACAGCATCAGGCTCTTCAACCGGTTGAGGACTGGACACCTGGCTCAAATCATTCGCAACAATAACGTTAACTGTCGTCAAAGATTCAAGATCTCCCGAAGTTTCGCCCCCCGCAACATGGGAGTTATCGATGTACACAGCTGCTGAGCGCGCTCCTAGTGTCTCCATCACACTCTCAGCTAACGATCGAGTTGACAACTCATCTATATCGATGTCTTGTTTGATATCAATGATGATCTGGTGTCTCTTTGTTCCACTTCCTACTGGACTCTGTACTTGGTGTACACTAACTTGCGCCTCAGTTCCTGGCTGCGATATATGGTGCTGGATAACGTGAGTCAGTTGACCCTCCAAGGAGCCGTCCCGTCCCGCCATCTTGTTCTTTCTTATCCCAAATACAGCCTTAATTCTCGATACCTCACATTGATATCCACACGACACTAACAGATGCAAGTTCAGACTTATCAGAGTCAGTCGAGAAACGATTAAAATTATTGCACGAAGCTAATCTAGAGAAGGATTACGAACTAATGAACACGGGTATCACTGCTAGGAATCGTCCTTGAACACTCTGATGATACTGGGTTGTTTAGGTAGAATGCGGCATTGCACCGCGCAGATGCATTAAAACTAGGTCAGGGGTGAACGTCCTACCGAAAAATGGATTTAGTTGTAGATAGATTAATTGTGCGTTAGAATTAGATTACTTAATGGCAGTGTAAAGGTTCCAGGCACAATGTGATGTTCACATATTTGAGTTTGTTTTGGTTTGGTAGACACAGTGACACATTGTCCTAATTTCGCGAGCGACGTAGACGCGCGTTGCCGCCGTAGCCACTACCAGGCCTACGAAAGCGTAGCGCTACGCCGTCGCCGCGTAGGCCCGCTACACAGCGCACTTCCGTGTATTGATCTCGGGATTTTTCTTGAGATGTTTTTTGTGGGTGTTTGGTAGGTTTTTGTTATTGTGTAGTGATAGTGATAGTGTAGTTATTATATTTTTTTAATATGTAAATAATTTCAAATATCAAAAAAAAATAGTTCTCTTTATATTAATACTAACAGCTTTATCTTAAAAAAAAACAATTTTTTTATTATTACAATTAAGTTTGATTATACTTATGTTGTCACCAATAGTTTGGTCAACATTGTCCGTTTCTGTTTACGGGTTATTAACCAAATTATTGTAAAGTTGTAACAATTCTGTTTCCCATTAATGTGTATTGGAAAATCTGCAGACTACTTGTTATTTTTTTAAAGTACCTACATACTCCAAAACTGAGTATTGTCATTTGTGCCTACGCTCAGGAGCATCCATAGATTTTCTTATCAAACTATCTATTTATTCCTTATCTCAATACCAAAAAATATGTGGAGATATATCCCTCGATTATCACCCCGTGCGTTCCGTCCTCCATTGGCGGCACGTGCCGACGCATGCGTGGTACTCCTCCATCCCCTCTCTCCCTCTCACAGCATATATCCGTCCCTTTTTACGCGCTTCGATCGTTCAGACTGGTGAAAAAGCATATAATCGAATTTATGTTGGTAGTAGTACTGTCTGAAAAAAAATCGGGATAATGCCTCGAAATGGCCTTGAAGCGTGAACTCTTAATAATTCCAGGGTTTGTTTAAAAAAAAGGAACATTCTATGTTTTTTCAAAGTAAATTGATGTTTAACGATTGATGTGTGAAGTATGATCAACAAAAAAGTTTTTGAATACATGATAAAACGTTTCTTTTTTTAAATCGTTTGTTTGATGAAGTACGTATGAATGATTGCACTGACAGCTCTTGAACGCGGTTTAGATGTTCTGAATGCGTTCAGGTTTTATTGAGGAAATTCGTCCTTAGATGGTTATTCGATAGCAGTAGTCTAGACAAACTCAACTCAAACTCAAAGCATTTATTTCAACTAAACCAATTACAGGCTCTTTTGAACTGTCAAAAATTCGATCAGTTAGTCGGAAAGTTAAAGCTAGTTGCCCATTCCAAAACTTAGATCTCTATTAATTTATGTATTAATATGCAAGGCACACCAACGACATATTTACAAAGATAGTAATATTAGGTGATGACGAATCTTCAGTACTGTGTAAATACATCTCTTAAAGGCATGCACAACATTCTTACTGAAAGGCTATGAATAACTAAGAACGTGTATGAATACAGATTTATTTATTTAAAAGGTACACCAACGACTTATTCACTAGAAACATTAACATAATAAAAATAACATGCATAGAGTTATGGTGAATTTGTCACTTACAGGCGTTTGTACACAGCACTTACTAAAAAAATGCTTCTTAAATATACGTTTTAACAAGATTTTTTACTCGTAGTGAGGATAGGGAAATTAATTAGAAACAAAGGACAAAGGACTTACATGTATTGAACAAACAATTTTACTCGTCTTTCCAGGACAGAAAAAAAAATATACGACTTTCCAAACATTTAATTCGAAGCCGTGTTTTCAAACTAAAAAAAAAACAGTCTAAAAATTATTTCTGTCAACTTTTTTTGCTATCACTACAAAAGCTTCATTACATAAGCGGCCTGATGACAGCCAAACAAGGAAAGCCGAAGTAAACATACGTAAGGAAGTTATTTCATTTGGTTTTTAAACAAATCTTAGACGACGTCACTGTAATAGTCAATTTAGAGATTAATTAATTGTATTATGGCACCCTAATTGGGTGGAATTTGCAAGACTTCGGCAACCGACTTCCAAAACAACACTTCAATCAATCTACCTGGCCTTTTTTCCAAGTATTTTGAAGTCGGCTTCCAGTCTGTAAATGGCTGAATATCAGTATTTTACATGGAGCTCATGAAGCGACTGACGAACCCAGTTACTGGGTAAGGCACTAACAACCAAATTATTAAAAATACATGGAACAGAATTGTATGTGGAAGGTCAGATAGGCAGTTGTTCCACGCGAAGTACTGGTATTCAGCTGCTTTCGGCTAGACTGAAAGCCGACCCTATTATAGACGGGAAATAGGCTAGGCAGAATGATTGCTAGAAAAAGCCGTCTGTAATAGGACAGTAATTTTTTTTGGTATTACACTCTGTCTGTCTGTCGCGCTTTCACGCCAAAACTACTGAACCGATTTAAGTGAAATTTGGTGCACAGATAGTCTAGAGCTTGAGAAAGGACATAGGCTACTTTTTAATGCGAAAAAAGGGATGTAAGGGGTTGAAAGGGGGGATGAAAATTTGTGGAAGTATCGTCAT
This sequence comes from Antitype chi, assembly GCA_947359405.1. Taxonomy (NCBI): domain Eukaryota; kingdom Metazoa; phylum Arthropoda; class Insecta; order Lepidoptera; family Noctuidae; genus Antitype; species Antitype chi. The sequence goes on along the minus strand of OX375835.1, from coordinate 7,034,521 downwards.
TTTTAGACCTAAGCTTAAAACTTATTTTCTAGGCTGTTGATTCGATATAAATAAATATGACATTCAAAGTTTTTAAAAGTTTTACCCTCAAGGGTGTAAAATAACAATAGGGAATAGGGGATGAAAGTTTGTATGGAAATAAGTAAGGTTTATGTGAATGTTTTATAAGTTTGCGATAAGAAACAAAGACTCAAAGACAATATTCCACGCGGACGAAGTCGCGGGCACAGCTAGTGTACAATAAACGTATGATTAATATCAAAACGTTAAATAGCTTTAAATAATCATCAAATTAAATAATCATTTATTTCAGGAATTTATCCCATATAAATTACAATACACATTAACAAATAAATAATAAATCAAATTTAATACAAAATAATAAATTAAAATTAATAAAATAAAAAAATAAAAAATTCAAGTTAATAAAAAATAATAAATTAAAGTTAATAAAAAATAAAGTTACATCACATTCACAATTATGGTCTAAGGTTAAAATTAATTCGATCAAAACAATAATCACTTAATAAATGGTGACGAACTGGCATGCAGGTGCATCCACCTCTCCAGCAACACCGAGTCCCACCGCTCGGACAATACGCTCAGGATACTGTTAGTGCTGCGTTGGAAGCGACTTAGTAGCGAGGCACTCCGCTTCCTAATAATAGCAAAAAAGTCATCGGTTTGCGCCTGCGCGAACATCGTAGAAGCGCTGCAAAATCGCGGCAGCCCTAGCAGCACCCTAAACGCATTGTTGTACTGTACGCGCAAGGCGCTGTACGCTCGCTGCACATAGTTGGCCCATAGGCTGCACGTATAAAAAGACTGACAATAAGCTTTAAATAATGTCACCTTTACTTGTTCAGTACAGCGTGAAAACCTACGTGCCAACATGTTACAGCGAACCGACAGCGCCCTACGCTCCCGCTCGATGTCCTCATTGTCAGACAAGTTATCTGTGACCCAGTGGCCCAGGTACTTAAAATGGTAAACCCTATTCAGACTAGCACCGCAAAGAGTGATCGGAGGTGTAAAAGAGACACATTTGGTACCAGCTTTGAAAATCATGTACTCACTCTTCTTAGGGTTGTACCTGAGCCCATGAGCCCCAGCATATGTCTCACACATGCGCAGGAGTTTCCGCAACCCCCCAACCGACGGGCTCAGCAGCACCATGTCATCCGCGTAGCTGATGTTATTAATAGGCACTCCGCCTATTGAGCAACCCGCATTAGCACTGCTGAGCTGGCCGATTAGCTGGTTCATGTACAGGTTGAACAAGCGGGGCGATGTTAACCCCCCCTGCCTCACACCGCAATCCAACCCGTACACGTCGGAATATACTCCCGCCCATCTCACACTGTTCCGCTGGTGACTGTACCAATACCTAAATATCGACACTATCTCACTCGGCACCTGTGTCTCACTATGCAGCTTATGCCACAGCATGTCATAATTTACTAGGTCGAAAGCCTTCGAGAGGTCTAGGTAACAAGCGTAAACAGGCGTATTTCTAGCCGTGTAGTACTGAACAGTCTGCTTGAGACAGAGGATAGCACTCTCAGTAGACAAACCAGGCGTGAAGCCAAACTGAGCATCATGTATATGAAGGTGCTTCTCCAGCTGTCTATCAAGCAGCCTATCCAGCACCTTGGCTATGACAGTAGCGAGCGAGATAGGCCTGTAGTTAGATACATCCGACGCATCACCCGTTTTGTTTTTAACGATCGGAACTACCACCGTGTACATGAGATCATCAGGTAAGTAATTATGGCTGATGCACAGATTAAACAGCATTGCCAGTACCCTCGGTAAATGCACACCAGCGTGCTTCAAGTGCTCGATGCTAAGGTCATCATGACCAGGAGACTTACCTCTCACCATCTTCTTAATAATGACAGCGACATCCTTGGCTGTAAAGCTAATAGTAACGTCTCCATGCCGACACTCAGCATCAAGCACCTGCGCCGCCGGCCCAAGCGGCGACTCCACCTTGAAATGGCGTTGGAAGAGACTAGCAATGTCACATGGGTCATGAGCGTCACCTACACTCACCGGAAGGCTCGACCTTGGGTTTAGTTTATTTGTTGACTGCCAAAATTTATTGAATTCCTTCTTAGTGTGATGTTTTGCAATAATGTCCATTCTGATCTGATCCTCATTGATTTGACAGTATTTTAATTTTGATTTAAATAATTTTCTAGACTTACACATTTCATCATAAATATGTCCAGATTTAGGTTTACCCTGTAATAGCCACGTCTGGAAACAAAGTCGAGCCTCCCTGTGGGCACTACTCACATATTTGTTCCAGCCAGGTACATATGTATTGTACTTCCGTTTAGGTATACTATAACTTAGTTCCGCGCCCTTAATTTGCCCGCCCGCTTTGCAATTCTATTCTATTTTTTATTATGGCAACCAAAGCCGATGTCGACTATTCTGCCAATGTCTAAAGTGAATTGAAAAAGCATGTGTACATTATCCCTACTTCCCTACTATAATATTATAAATCCGAAATTAACTCTGTCTGTCTTTTACGCTTTCACGCCTAAACTGCTGAACCGATCGTCATGAAATTTGGCAGAGCCGCGGACGAAAGCTAGTTAAAAATATAAAAAAAACTGTAAAAATCTTCGATGATACAGTTGGGCTTAATATTGAAGCTCTGCAATTATTAGAGACCATTAAACCCCGAACTTGACTGAGACGTATTCTATAAATATCCCTTAATTCTGCGTCCTCTCTCCCTTGTATATATATAATACCCGGTTACCCAGACAACCGTAACTTATTGTCGAACCCGCGATCCTGAAGCGGAGTAACCAATCAATAATTTGTCTCTTTCGTACAATATTATATTCCGTGGTTCTTGGGATGTAAGTAAGATTGAGTAGGCGTTCAAGATAGGTTACAATTGTTTATTAATTGTTTTTGATTTTAATTGGTATGAAATTTAATGGAATTTTTATTTACGTAATTCGATTTTTTAAGGCACTTTTAGATAAATACGCCGCAGCAGGTTATACAGAAGACCGCAGAGTATAACCTGCCTCTCTGCTAGCGTTTGTGGACTACGAAAAAGCTTTCGATTCGATCGAGACATGGGCTGTACTGCAGTCTCTTCAACGGTGCCAGCTCGAGTATCGGTACATCCAGGTGCTGAATGAAGTGTCTGCACGAAAACGCCACTATGTCAGTCCGACTCCAGGACCAGACTTCGAAACCTATCCTTGCGGCGGAGCACCACCGTGTCCTTGAGGAGGCGATCGGCGGCGGCGATCGCTCGCGTCCAGCCCTAGTCCAGGCCATGGTACGAAGCAAGAGTGCATAGGTAGCCGTCGCCTCCTTCTGCGAAGCAGTGATGCTCGCGAAGAGGGAGGCGGCGCACGTGAGGAAGAGGCAGTATATGCGCCCCCACGGCCCTAGCCGCCCCAGGAGACGCCCTGGGCGTCGGGAATCCCAGGCTGATTCCTGGCCACCGTAGGCGTGGGCTTGCGGACGGCGAGTAATGGGTAGCTCGCTGTCCGGTATGGACCAAGCGATGCCACTTAAATATTTCTCATCTGGCGAAATGTGGATGCTGTAGAGGTATACCTCTATTAAAGACCTTTATTAGACCTTTATTTTTTTTATTGTTATGTTTATTTTTTATATGTTTGTTGCTGCTGTGTTGTGTCTGTGTCGAATAAATGTTTTCTATTCTATTCTATTCTATTCTAAGTATTCGAGGAATTCAAAAGCGAAAGTTCACTCACTCATTCATACATTCATTGATTAAACACGGAATATCAAAAACTAGTGGACCTATGACGATGAAATTTGGCACAGAGGCAGATTATGAGTAGGAGACGTCAGCTAAGAAAATAATTTTAGGAGACTCGACCCGTAAAGAAGTTAATAGGGTGTGGAAGTTTGTATGACATTTTTTATTCCGTTGTGACACGGGTGGAGCCACGGGCAGCAGCTAGTGTTGTGATATAAATTACTAGATTTTGCCAGCGGCTTCGCCCGCGCGGTACTTTCATCCCCTATTTAACTCCCTTAGGGGTTGAATTTCCAAAAATCCTTCCTTATTCCTTGTCTACATTATAAAGGAAACCTCTGTGCAAAATTTCAGGTTTCTAAGTCCAAGGGTTTGGGCTGGGCGTTGATGAGTCAGTCAGTCAGGACTTTTCTTTTTATTTATATAGATTGCTCGTATCAACTTATAGATTACTAGAAACAGTCGATGTTAGACAAGGTTTTTGTAACAAAAACTTTTAAATTGCAATTATCCCTGAATTCCCTTAAATATATGAGATACCAAAAGGTTCATAGCTCGCCGAAACATACAGAATTTCTACCGTCTGATAAAATGAAAATGACATGAAAATAAATGGCATATCTCTTGCAAGGAACTGTGTTTGACAGGTCTATAAAAATAGCACACAGGCAACAACATTATTCTCTTGAATGATTTTTCTCTCGCATAATATTATTTCGGATTGAATAAGTCATTCAACCTCGTTATATAATAACTGAATGTGTAATAATACCTAAAGCTAAGTGAAGCGACGATCTTTGCAGAGTGGCTGGTAGCAACTGGATGAGAGTTGCCGAGAATCGAGTTGAATGGCATGCAATTGGATACGCCTATGTCCAGCAGTGGACTAAAATTCGTAAAAAATATCTATGTTCCACGAAAAGTTACAAAAACTGCTACTCGATTACGGGCGGAGGACCTCAGTCTATAGAATGACGAAAAACATTTTTTTATTTTGTTTTGTTCCATTCGCTTTCGATATTAATACTCAACACATGGGTAATGTATTGCCAGCTAATTTAATTTGAACCTGTCATCATCCTCATCATTTCAGCCGAAAGACGTCCACTGCTGGACATAGGCCTCTCCCCCAAGCTCCGCCACTTCGACCGGTTCTGTGCTTCCCGCATCCAGCGGAATCCTGCATAATATGATATTTGAACCTGTATAATTTTTTAATGGTAAATTCTTCTTTGTATGAGAAGAGGCATTATTCTTCAAGAAGGACAACACTAACAGAGGTGCTTTGATCATTTAAAAAGAAAGGCGTTTGAGAATTTAATTATGCCAAACAAGGTGCTCAAAAGACAGATAATTCAACATTTATTTTATTTATTCTGAATTTGCATCAAAGTGATTTTTATACGTATAGCTTTAAGGTCCATAATAAGTTGCAATCAGAAATGAAATTACTTTGAAAGGACGGTAGAAATTTCAACTTCTATTTTCAAATTAGTTCTCAACACGAAAAGAACAATAAGTTTGCAGCTAGTTCCTTGAAAGGAGGTTCTATATACAGCCTATCTATTTAGGTTCAAACTGTGTACCTAGGTTCACTAAGCTGTTCTAGTGTGCGTGCATATGTCCTATGTGTGCGTGGGCCGCTCTGCGGCTATATTTTCAAGGTTGAAAGTTGAACCCATATTGCGGATGAACGAGGCGATTTTTTTTCTGTTGCAAATTTTTATTATACATTGAAGCTTTTTTGAAGTGATGATGAAGTAGTATGTTTAGGAGCAAGCAATGGATTTTGCTGTTAATTTTTGTGGGATATTTTGTTGTTGAGAGTAGTGGTATTTTTAGGAAGGTGTATGCTTTTGCAGACATACCTTCCGCGCACTGGATTTCCAACGCACTGCAAAGCGCCATGAGTTAAAAATTGAACAGTGTGTTTTTGACGCGCTGGGACTCGGATGCACTTCCATTGGATTTTCAATGGTCCCTTCAACGACAGTTGAAATACAATGCGTGATAAAATCCCATCGCATATTGTTACGTCCCTGCGAACGGTTTGAAAGACCAAAACAGACGGGCATGGAATTTACTTCTCATACTGATTCTGCTACAAATTTACAATCTAGACCGATGTTTTTTTTTGGGTGGGAAATCATCAAATAACTTCTCCCGCTCTGGGTGGAGCAGGAGGGCGTGTCAGACTTTTACTGACTAAAATCCACCCGTGTTCCCTCAGTTGCCTGTGTGCCAGGGGCCGCGGCATCTCTTTCGAACAACCCGCACCCCTGGCAGGCATCGGCCCTTGCGGACCCCACCAGTTGGTGCTGACATCTCTTTGAGGCGCGCGTGGAACACAACGCGCCGTCGACCCGATCTAGACCCATTGAATGACGTTTACATTAAAAAGCCATTCAATGGAATTAAATTAACTAGGAGAGTTACACGTGGTCGCTCACAATGGACCTCATAAGAAGGCTTAAAGTCACCCAAAGGGCAATGATGGCTATGCTTGGAGTTTCCTTGCATGATCGAATCAGGAATAAAGAGATCCGTAGGAGAACCAAGGTAACCGACATTGCCCGAAGAATTGCCAAATTTAAGTGGCAGTGGGCAGGGCACATCGCTCGCAGAACAGATGGCCGATGGGGCCGAAAAGTTCTGGAGTAGCGACCGCGTACCGAAAGACGTAAAGTTGGAAGGCCTCTCACGAGGTAGACCGATGACCTTGTGAGGGCCGCAGGAGTCCGCTGGATGCGGGAAGCACAGAACCGGTCGATGTGGCGGAGCTTAGGGGAGGCCTATGTCCAGCAGTGGACGACTTTCGGCTGAAATGATGATGACGAGGAGAGTTGTAAAGAATTTATTGATTATGATTTTGTAGCCATTTTTGTAATGGTCGCATATTATAATCAACATACAGTCATAAACTGACCGTCAAATTGCAAAAAACTATCCTCTGGCGCTTACTTTTATAAAAAAAAAAATAAACCCCCGACCCAAACAAAAACTTCTAAAAAGTAAAAAAAAAACTTATTGGCCTTTTAAGTTGTAGGTAATATTTTGATCAAAGCATTGTCACGTCGCGACGTCGGGGGACGGCTAATGAAAATGTTATCCTTTCTACAATAGCATAGTTACATTCATTACTGCTGGGCATCGTCTGTTTGGTGTTTTCATTGGCCGTCCGCGTCCCCCGACGTGACAATGCTTTGATCAAAATATTAACTACAACTTAAAAGGCCATTTTTTTAGAGTATTTTGTTTGGATCGGGGGTTTTTTAATTTTTTAATTTAATTTTTATTTCCTGCTTTTTAAACTTAATATAGTAATAGTAAACACGCTACGATCGCCACATGTCACGCTTAAATCTGCGCTGCTTTACGTAAGTTTCCCACAGTGAAGTTTTTTTACTAATTTATCCTCATTCCTTGTCCTGATCACCATTCATCTGTAACCGATTCAGTAAGCCCAAACACGATACTTCTGCTGTTTGTTGGTGAGTAACTTGGGTATATCCTGGAAATTCCAGGGTATGCTCCAGCATCAGTTCAAGGTTACTTTGTTCGTCTAATATCATTGAAGTGATAGAATACCAAATTTCGACTAGATCAGACCCGTGGCAGATGCTCAAATCCCTTCACCAACTAGAACAGAGCTGATAATTTCAAACGGCTGAACCGATTTTGATGACACATGTCTAAGAACCACCGCTAGAAAATCTACTTTTAAATAAAAAAACGCAGCCAAATCGGTTCACCCGTTTAAGAGCTACGGTGCCACACACAGACATACAGACAGACAGACACATAAAGCGTGATGACAGTTGTGATGTTATGTTAAGTTACTTACTCAAACTCAAAGCATTTATATCAATTAAACCATTTACAGGCACTTTTGAATTGTCAAAAAGTCGACCAGTTGGAAAGTTGAAGCTAGTTGCCCATTCCAAAACGTAGATCTCTGTGGAGAAGAACGGGCAAGAAACTCCATGGACACTCTTTTTAATCATGTTAGGTATTACAAAATCTTGGGAACATTATTCTTGTTGCTTCTCTAGGTGAGAACAATGTAAAAAAAAATCTATTCTAAATATAAGATTTAAAATAAGCCATGGAAGTTAGGAGATGACCAGTCTCAACCGACGGCGCCCGTTCACGAACTTGACGCGTGGATCAGCACCATCCAGCTCAACCATTTTGTAGGGAACCGAATGATCCAACACACGCGCCACCATCAGTGAGACATTTAAGTGAGCATGACATACTCCATCGTGACGTTATGTGTTCTTGTTCGTTGAGCTCCCTATTGGTTGAGATACACGATGACTGATACATACATGCATGGCGTCTATTGGGACAGGTCAGCTCAAAGCTACAATGGCTCTTTCTTTAAAAGGCCTTTCCAGACATGGCCCTGCATTGTTAGACTCATATAAAATAATATGTTCGGACTTTAAAAGTGATTTATGAATTTTGTTTCAGCATTTCTTCTCAGGGATCAGTCAGCTATGAAATGCCGACGCCATCTAGTTTTATATTGACCAACTAAATATTGACGTGTAAAGTGTCTACTTATATAAACAAACATTTCGTTTCATTTCATTTCTTGTTTATAACATACTTCCCGTTACAAAAATGCCCAAAGCCAAAAAGGCTTGTAGTAATTTCAAAATCGTTGTCATTTTCTCATGTTATTTTCACGTGACTAAACTTCGAATAAACATTACAGAATATGGCGTTGAATATTAATTAGTTACGGGAGTTTTTATAACCATTTTACTTGCTGCAGACATTTTGACTTTGTGTTATTCAGGGGCTTGTGGCTAATGTAATAACAGCCGTACGGGTCGATTGATCAGGTTAAGCTACGCTTGCTGCGGTTGGTCCCTGGATGGGAGATCTTTATATACCAAGACCCCTCCGTGGCTTGGAAACCAGGTAACATTTTTGGTCTCGGCTGGCATTCGTGGATATCAGTATTTTACATAGAGCGACTACATATCTGACCTCCACAGCCCAGTTATTGGGTATCACGAAACCCTTTGGTACAACTGGTTGTCACACTTTCGGGCCCCGATGACCCGTAACGACTGTCAAATATCCACGTATGATAACCGGGACCTTCCGAGGCAAGGAGGGGTTTTGATATGTAAAAAGAAACTAAAAACATGCTTTAAATACCAAACTAAAAAAGCAGAAAATAATTTTAAAAAAGCGTCGGGTGCTTTAATAATCAATTAATATCAAGCACCTCACGCTTTTTTGAAATTATTTTCTGCTTTTTAGTTTGTTTTTTAAGCGTGTTTTTTAGTTTTTTTAATCTATTATTTATTTTCATTTTTTTTAGTTCTGCTAACTACAAAAGCGTGATTTTTTAGTTTTTTTTTTTAAATTAAGTATTGTATTGTCATCGGTCCTCGATAAGTCTACAAACTTTAAATGAAATCTGACCAGTGAGCCAAAATCAAGTTCAAAGGAGTCGGTTACAAACAAACAAACATACAGGTGAAGCTAATAAAAGCGTGTTAAATACGGTCACCCATCCGCGGATCAACTGCAATAAGCGTATCTCAAACTGATCAATCGATCCCATGCGGCTGTTACGACTTAGCAAAAAGCCTCTCTCAGATAGTACTCAGCAGCTCATATGTTCGTTCATCGTTCGTGTGTTCCTCGTTCATATGTTTTGCAAAACTTAACATAATATCCTTACGTGAATCGCGATATTGTCCAACTAATTACATAATGATCATTTCAGCCGAAAGACTTCCACGGCTGGACATAGGCCGGGGAGGCCACCATAGTGCGATAGACAACCCGCCTGCCAAGCGCGGCGATTATGGCAAAACCCGCCTCTTGGGGGAGCTATGTCCGGCAGTGGACCTCTTTCAGATTCTGATTGAATGTGTGTTAAAATGTGGTAATGTGTGTTTGAGCAATTAAGGTGGAGCCTCATTAGGACTAGGTGTAGGTAATTTGATGGTTCTTGATTTGATAAATAATTTACAAATCCCAAGTGAGGGAAAGTTTAGCTTCATAAATTGAAAAGCTTAAGTGCAATCGGTATCTCTACCACAATACTTTAATCAAAATCGCGAAAAATAAAACAAAAATTACTTCCAAAATTCCGTTACCATTAAAAAGAATTACAGAAAATTTCCAACCATAAACAAAAGTAACACCACTTTACTAATAGAAAAAAGCTCTAAAAACAGTAAAAGCGAGTTAGCGCACTCTGGTGACCGATAGCGGTACTAAATTGCAAATTTAAAAGTAAAACCTCACGTGCACCTCCTAACGGGAAATAGCCGAACTGCGTTCATTGAACCCACTTCAGGCATTCGTTGCGCAACTTTCGACTCACGAATTTGAAGTTCGTATTTCGAATCGTGGCGCGAATTTTAAAATTTCTCGTTCCAATATAGGTCGCCATTTGTAATTTGTATGGATCTCTTCTCTCATAGCGGTATTTTTTTGGGTGTTATTTTGTTGGTTACTTAAGTATTTTGGGGAGCAAGGTCGTTAATATATTGACGTAACTGTTACAATAAAATGTTGAAGGCCTTACGAATTCTTTTGCCGTGTCCTGCATTTAGAGACATGCTCTGTCACCTGCTTTACATAACTTATCGTAATATTATTGCATATTACAAACATTTTGTTTTTTCTTTTCAACTTTCGACAAAACTGCAGTTCGAATTCGAATTCCGAACCATTGACCTAACTAGGAGTCATCCGCCATTTTTCTTCTTCAAAACTTTTAAAACTACAAACCAGCTTTTTTTAAACATTTCAATAGAATATTATGACACGGCAAATATAACGGGCTTGTAGTAAATACTTTTATTAAGCGTTGGCCGAAGACCGGTCGGGGTCAACAACCGCATTCGGCACCAATTCTCAGTGATCGGGCATTAATGACTGATTGAGCTGTAGTGTTTTTTGATGATTTTCTATATGAACATAGACAATAAAGGCTAGGAAATGTAACAGCAATTTTTTTTTAAACTTATTTTTTTTACTAGTCGGTCGTCGTGCTTGCTTGCAGAATGTGCAAATAACATTCATGTAAATTTTAAAAAGTTTGTTCTCATGTTTATTACGCGCACTTTCGTCGATCACATAATCGATGTGAGATAGTGGTCAAACGCAAGACTACACATTAGTAAAATGACATAAAGTTTTGGCAGACGTAATTTTCCGTTTCAGACCAAAACGTAATATCTTTTTTTTGTTCCAAGTTTGAACCGAATTGTTATTTGAATGTTTTTTTTACGCATTTCATAGTATTCTATGACTTATGCACTTTTAATACGAAGACATAGGTTTTAATATTTAATAAGTACATCTATTGTTATCATTAATTTTTACTGTATGAAAAAACCAGTCTTCCTAACAATACCTTTTATATGAATGAACTTAACCACTAACGGAATAAATAATAGTTAGGAAAATTACCTTTGCTTGTAAAATAAATAATACTTATACTGTTTGAATTTTGAATAAAGAACGCAGTCTGATTGACATTTGAATACCGTCAGGGTATATTATGTTCGCTGTTTGAATAGTGCCAAATTATGTGCTAACCATAGACCCGTTTATTTTTCATTTCCTTGTAAAGTACGTAATAAAAAAATACGCAAATTGATGCGCTTATTCTACATTCTACATTTTTTGAGGTTATTTTTGTTTGGCCCCTGAATGAAGTTGTAAAAGACACTTACAAACAGTTTGCACAAAGCAGACTCTTGAGTAAACTTGTGTAGTTTTATTTGGTGGAGTTACTTAATTTTCCATACGAAATAATAATAACAACACACAGGTCTGGAGGCTGTTGGTAAAATCAATCCTAAATTCTAAAATAACATTAAAAAACAACTTTTTTATCCAACAAAACTTTTTAAACCTGGCAATCTTAATGAAGCATCAAAAAAGTTAAAAAAGCGATGTCCTAGTTTATTTGTAGCCATAAAGTCCCAAAAGTCTAGACTTAAGACTGAGCTATATCTTTACATCTACCTTTCGAAATTCGAACTGACCGTTGCATATTCGTTAAAAGTCATTGAACTCTTGTAGTTTTTAAAACTTGTTCTTTTTTTGACCGTTGGTGAAACTGAGTTGAAAGAAGTTTTGATACTCAAGATAATGGAGAGGTGGTCTCGCCATTACCCGCTGTAAAAGCTCTGAAAAGCTTCAAATTAGGATAATTGGTCTTACTTAGTCGGATGCAATTTTTGTGAATACTTACGTGTACTTTTTTCTGGAGGTCAAAAAATGGTGGGAATTCAAAATTAGCACTGTACTAATACTTGCATTGGACGACCTAGTCATGGCATTTAAAACTACTAACCTCTTCTTATGCAAAGGCTTCATTTGCAGGGCTTTGGATTAGGACTCCTAGTACCCCTAATAGCCTTGCTGACTGGTTCATCTTTGACTACAGAATGAGCCACTTAGCTCGTCACGAAACGCGAGAAGACAAACAATATTGTTGAACTGTTAAAATTCATAAATAGAACATCTCTACTACATACCTAATTAAGTGATTATGCACAATCATATTGATTATAATTGCATAATCCTAGTGATTTATGCGGTTTTTTGACCAGATAAGTATCAACATATTTTTAGGGATAAGAAAGAATCTACCAAAGATTTTTCAGGGTTTACGATTACGACTAAATAACGTCGAGGACTGATTTAGTACAGTACAGTAGTCAGATAATTCTACTCTACTAGAAATTAGAAAATCATTCCAAAAAGCAATACGATACGGATATAATCCATTTTGCATCAATCGAATCACAGACTAAAAATCACAACCCTTCATCGCTCATGTAACATGACATAACAGAAAAACAACAGACCATAAATTAAAATCGACTAAGCGCGCGCGACACGCAATTGTCATTTACGTTTTTTTTCAAGCAAAGGCGTTCTGTATACAGCCGGTCCCACGGCGTCGCATGCACGGAACGCGTCCATATAACGGACGCATGCACACAGTTACACAGTATGTGGGTGAGCCTAACTGCGATCACCGTTAGGCTACGTCACTGCTAGAGGGGGGCGTTGTCGATGGTTTGTCTGTGGCTGTGGTTCTTTTTTGAAAAGGCTGACAAGTACTTGCATACACATGTAATGGTTAGTGTCGAAGACATTGTCTGTGACCTAAATTGTTCAGCGCGAGAGAAATAAGCGGTTGAATCTGTTTATTCTTTTTCTTCGTAAAATCCATGAAAATGGCGGGGTTTTTCTCAAGAAAACATTGCTAAACAATGATCAAAAGATAATCTGTATACTGAAAAGAATATTAAATTAACTAAGTTTAAACCTAACGATAGGTAATCATATTTCCATCATCTAAACAAGGAACTAACCTAAGCTTACATTAAATCACAACACAACAACGTCAGTATAAACTATCGACCCCAAAAGCCTTATCGATACAAACAGATTTTCACATCACTAGCGCAGAGTACCGTACGCTACGTCAGAAAGAAAGGGATTGCGGCTTACGGTACACAGGGCCGAGCACCGCCCTACTGTCGCTTTTCTGACGCTGGCCGCACAGAATGCACGTCGATGGCGAATGGCGCGCAGAATCTATGGATGCTGGCTTTTTGAATTTGGAACCGTGATTTTTTTTAATTCGAGGTTTAGCAGTCTGTAACTAACATAAAAGCTGGTGCATCGTTTTTATGTTAGGTACTACTGTTTTTGTTTTACCGATTGTAGGAGATTTTTGCTGCTGAAAAAATTTCATTGTGTAGAAAAGCTTTTAGGAAATGTACCTATTCTGAATTAAATATTTATAGTAGATAGCTTAATTTTGAAGGAAGCATAACTGTGAAGTCCGTACACAAGGTCAATGCCCCCAACTATGGGTTTTTGGTACCGGCCTCGTTGATGGCATAAATGCGAATTTCGCTATCCATAGAACCACTGCAGAGAAAGACATTCAAAAGAGTTGTGAACAGAATTTATATTGAAATGACGTAAAGGGAATGTGTTAGTTCTGCCTCTGGTAGAGACATTGGAAAATGTATGGCTGTTGTACATAAACATATACAAATATAATAACTATTTACGTAAGAATTCTGGTTTTAACAAATGCAGGACTACATTTTCTGTCAATCCATTCTGAGTCGAAGACAAATTGACCAATTCCTAACAGCACCAGAAAATACAAATCATACGTTGGACATCAGAGGGATAAAAGAAGAGACAGTCAGAAAGGCAGTTCATGGTCTCTAGTTTCCAACTGATGAAGATGACTGGGATAGACTGGATGCGGGAGGTGGAAGACAGGATATTGTGGCGCAACCTGGAAGAGACCTATGTCCAGCAGTGGACAGCAATAGACTGAGTTTATTTAATAGTCCCTCATATATACATGGACATCATAAGGAACACAGAAAACTTTATCAAGAGTGACAGACACAATAAAACTGTACAACACAGATAAATACAGTCCTCAGTCTCCAGTTTCCATCTGATTATAAACCCTGACCCCTTATCATGGACATCAGATGGAACAGAGAAGACTGTTTCAAGAATAATAGTCTGATCAGACAGACAAAGAGTCCTAAATCCCAAGCAGATAACAATCCCTGACCTCATACAGCAAAAGTGCATGAACCCCATCCCGAAAGAGTGACGTCACCACAATATAAACCAGGTGCAGTATAGTCGCCATGCAGTCTAGGACATGAATAGACGACCCGATTTGCATACGACGTGACTATCTTAAGATTCAACCAAGGGAATGTAAGGAGGTTGGCGGCAAATAACAGTTGCAGAACTGTCAACAAGGTTGGAAAGTTGGGCACGAATGTTGGTGAAGTTGGCAAAACTGTTAAAAGATCCAGTCGTCATCAGAGCTTAATTGGACTTAGAAGTATGAAGTAGCCTAATCGCTGGAACAGAAATTCGTTTGATATGGAATCATGAGGAGGACTTAGCGTTATGTGGGATTAACGATTCTTGAGTGCCTTCATCATCCCTAGCCTTTTATCAATTGTGTTGGGGTCGGCTTCCAGTCGAACCAGATGCAGCTGAGCACCATATTTTACATGGAGCGACTGCCTTTCTGATCTCCACAACACGATACTCCTTGGTAAGACTGGTTGTCAGACGACCCGTAACTACTGTCAATCCACGAATGACTGCCGGGAAAATTTGTTTAACGTGCGTTCAGAGGCACAGAGGGGTCTTGACATGTAATGACGGCCACCCATCTACGAACCAAGTTCGGGGAAGCGTAGCTTAACCTGATCGATTGACCCGTGCGGGTGATAATACTTACCCACAACTCCACAAGCCCAAGATTCTTGACGACCGACTGGAATTATGAGAAGTTGCCGAGTTAAGAAACTTAGCTACATGGGGAACTGACCATACCAAAATTGGGTCTGGTGCATCCTGGATCAACTGCAGTACCACCTCGGTTGAAAGACTAATATATTGGCATGAGCTTTTCTTGAATAGCACTTGTTAATAAGAGTACGTAGAAGACGATTTGGATTCCAACCGATAATCTCCAGCAAAAGTTGGGACAATCTTGCAAAAACGACTTCTGTTTGCTCGTCATAGTCATGCATGGCAATATGCAAGGTTAGAGGAAAAGCGAAGGACAGAACTGGGGCGTATCCCAGGGTAAAATGATGAGATGATGATGCACAGAAAACTAATAAAAGAGCGGTCCTAATATCAAGATATTAATTATGTAAAAGTCTTGGCAATTATATCATCCTAATAATATTATAAACGTGAAAGTTTATAAGTTTGGATATTTAGATGTTTCAATGTTTGTTACTCAACCACACAAAAACGGCTGAGCGGATTTGGATAAAATTTGGCACACAGATAGTTAGTAACCTGGAATAACACATAAGATACTTTTAATCCCGATAGTACTTCCCGTGGGATAATTTTCGACCTTCAGGCTGGCAAAAACTAATTTACCATATAATAGGCTACTGGACTCAATTATCTAAGCAACTAACCGATTTCATAACCATTACTGGTTTTGTCTAAAACAGTTCAAACTTTGTTAAAGATCCAGCAATGTATATTGTCCTAGAGCTTACGTGATTAAAATTCATAGACGAACTTATTTGCTATTTCGATGGCGTAGGACAACCATAGACGAAAGTTCTAGACTACCATTATCGGAGTCTAGGTCATTCACGTTACCTAAATTGTATAGTAACGTGACTTAGTATTTTTGTCATAGTTTAAGTTTCGAATAAGAACATCTATCTATTTTATGTATTTTTGTAAATTTTCGCTTTTGTTTTCGACGTTCTGGTATCAGAAGCAATTAAATAACTAACCCTCTTTTTGATGCAGTAGGGTAAAACTCCTAAATGGCATGATTTTGCGAAAACCTGAAAGGGGCTGCGAATAAGCTGATTGAATTTATTATCTGGCTATTCTGAATGTTTGAAAAAGGAATCATTGGAGAAGTAATTAAAATTACCTTTGCAACCCTTAAGAAACGATCAGGAAAGAATTCGAAGTAAGGGCGCGAAAAATTAAACTAACGCTCAAGCACAGACTAAAATATTTTATACTTTGAATTCATTTAAGGCAAAGATATTCATTAAATTCTTTTTTCTGTATTTCGAAAATATTGCAAATGTAGAAATTATCTTACAAGTTTTTTTTTTTTAATTCTTGTCAGAGACTAATTGGACAACTAGAACCAATTTTGAAGGGATAAATAATTACTGATTTGCTATTAAAATCATAGCCATTGAAAAAAAATTATTTCGATAAGAAAACCCACTTTTTTTCAACTGAAAACATGCAAACTTATTAGAAAGTGACAGATACCCAAAATTTGAATTTCTAAACGCGAGCTTATCGTATGAAATTCAAATTTTACCTTTGTTACTCACGACTTCTGTTTCCGTCAACAGAACGGAAAAGTGCATTCACCTTTGTTAACCTCAGCGAATACATTGTCATGTTTCAGCATAAAAATATACGATTACTAAGGAGAAATAATTAAAATTCCACTTTGATTAAAATCGTCTATTAGCCAAATTACGTGTCCATTAAAATTCTTCTTAAATTATGCTCGAATCCGATTTAAAATTAGAACGCACAAATTAAAACCAAAGAGTTCAAAAACTCTTTTGTGATTTGACGCTATTTAATCTGTTGCAAAATATACTTTTTTTAAACTCACCTCTTATAGTACTCGGCATTTTGTCAGAAATCCTTTGCTCGGTACCACTGTCAAACAATTCATAAAACACCACAGTTGCCACAATAAAAAATGTATTATCCGTTTTCAGACATTTTCACTTGAATAAACACAGTTTGCACGAGTTCACGGCACAAGATATCGCACAATTTGAAAAGGTTAGTTTGGCGCCAAGAGAGCTGTCAATGTCAAAATTCCCGCGCGTTTGGATACCCGTCGGTACGTCCTAGAGATGTGGTGTAGCGGTGGGTTGTGCTTTTTTCGTTGCGGCGCGCGCTCGAGACTCGGGCTAACTGTATTTTTTTTCGTGATGCGAACAGTAACGGTGTTAAGGCCGGTTCTTCACTCACATCTTCTTCTGCCATCGAACGACGATGATTTTGGACGCGTGGCTAATTCGATTTACGGTCAATTTTGATTGCTGCCAATGATCGGAGATTTCCGGTTTTTGAGGATTTTTTGCGCATAGGTTGTTGGCATCGTAAAATCTGTGATAGGCTGCAGTTATTTTGCATGGAGAGGTAGAATAAAATTTCTAATGGTCAATGATTGATAAATTGCTATTCAATCGGAAAAGGTGAATTTTATGCTCATCTCTTTGAGTTTATTGGCCCCTCTTACCTTTGAATGCCTCGTCGGTCTAGTCCTGGGTTCGATTCCCGGGTCAAGCAAAGTGTTATTGGGTTTTTCTCTCCGGAATTTCTCAGTAGCAGCCCGAAATCTGGATGTATGCCCGATTGATAGCAATAGCCCCTATTACAAGGGATTTAAACATTTTTTTTTTTTGAGGATGGGAAATTATCAAATAACTTCTCCCGCTCTGGGTGGAGCAGGAGGGCGTGTCAGACTTTTACTGACTAAAACCCACCCGTGTTCCCTCAGTTGCCTGTGTGCCAGGGGCGACGGTATCTCTTTCGAACAACCCGCACCCCTGGCAGGGGGGGATTTAAACATAACTGACAAAATATGGGTGTACTATAAGTAGATACACCTCTGCCCAAGCTTTTGGGGAAACAAGGCGTGATGTTATGTTTATCTTTAAAGAATTTCCAATTATGCAGAAATATTAATTTAAGTCTTTCCTGCGAAAATGTTCATTAGTGAATTATTGCCAAGCTCTTATCAGCAATCAAACTGACTAACATTTTCCCGACTATTATGGGGTCAGCTACCAGTCTAATTGAATACACTGGGTGACACGGTACCTACCCCTTGGCATGACTGGTTGCCACTGAGTAGCCAGCAATCAATGCAATGGCAATGGTATATTGGGAGGCAGGGACATCAACGCACGGTCTGGGGCCTTAGCCTGCTATTTTTATAAATTCGTCATTCCAACACGATCCCATTGTATTCATTTGTCATTTTGCTAAAAGTTCGTAATCTGCTAAATTCATAATGGTCGATCATTGGTCAGTCAATGGTCTCGTAATAGAATTGTGTCATAATGGCATTTTCGTATTGCCATTATTATAAAACTCGTTAGTAGAAATGTTTTTCCAAAAACTACTACTAAATTTAAACATTTATTCATGCCAGATTTCATTTATATATATTTTTACATAGTGTTTTATGCAATCTAAAGTAGTAAGAAGTTCGTAAATTAAATCAGTCATTCATTTGTCATTACGTACGAGATTACCAATAAATGCCATTTCTTTCAATGGAGTGTCAGTGGCTGACCATTGGAAAGTCATAATGACGCCATTTTATTAGTAGATTACCAAACTTGTCAAAGTCAACAATTATGAAATCAATGATAGACCATTCTGACATTATTGTAATAGCAGACTTGAGGCCCAGTTAGCATGAATTCAGTGCAAGTACATGACTCTGAACCCTCCAGCAATGATTTCGTCAATTATAAAAAAAAAACAGCTATCCATACATTTTGACCGCGTAGCCACGTGTTGCACTTTTCTATGAAACAGCAATTGCCATAATCGCCATGCTTGGCAGGCGGTTTGGCGATCGCAGTATGGTGGTAAGATGCATAGAGAACGCTGCTGCTTATTCTCTAGTTAGTCCCTTAGTCGCCTTCTACGACACCCACGGGAAGAAATGGGATGGTGCTATTATTACGTCCGGCACCACTTCTTCATTTATTTATTTTTTTGGTTTTGGTGAATTAATCCTGGTTTTTCCCAATGATTTCCTTCACAGGTCGATTAAGCTACGCTTAGTCCGTAGATAGGTGACTATCATTACACACCAAGACACCTCCATGCCTCGTAAAGCACGCTAAGCCGTTGGTCCGGCTGTCATTCATGGATCTTTGACTCAGGTTATCAGAAGCCCGAAAGTCTGACAACCAGTCTTACTAAGGGGTGTCGTATTACCCAATATCTGGGTTGTGGAGGTCAGATAGGCAGTCGCTCCATGGAAATTACTGGTATTCAGCTGCACCCAGTTAGACTGAAAGCCGACCCCAACATAGTTGAGGAAAGGTCTGTGGAGGGGGTGGTGATTTCCTTCACCTCATACCATTCCTTCCCTTACCGTTAACTAAACTAGCTTTTACCAGTGGTTTCGCCCGCGTGGAGGTCGGTGTATTATACTTACATATCGTCGACCGTAGGTTCAATTGAGGTAAGGGACAAAATACCCAAAATGAGTTGAGTATACAGTTTTGTTTAGAATTTTTCGCTCTATCGAATGGTGAATATGAAAAAAAACTAACTTAAGAAAAATGTCACAAACCCTAATGATTTTTGGATCCAAATTTCGAATCAGCCCCATAACAACAATGTATCTGAAAAACTATGCAATATAGGAACTTGAAATGGTGTAATTATCGCTGCCAATCCACTTCAAATAAGGTAAGGGTCTTCCCAATCAACGAATTGTCAAAAGTGTGTACTTCATAAAATCTCTTTACACTGTATTTTTTTCATATTTTTTTTCAACAAGTCCTTTACATAATTTTTTCATTGATAGATTGGATCCAACGTAGAGGTCAATTTAATGTAAGGGACGGGACTACAAGATACTCGGTCAGTAAGGGACATTACTAACAAAATACGTTGTAAGGGACATCTATTTTCTTAAATAGCTAACTTATTTAAATAAATGTTACACATGTAGATAGAGCACTAAAATACAAGATAATGTCTGAAATCAGACCCGAAAAAGGTTAATAACAAAAAAAGTTATGGGCGATTTAGTCCGAAAAAAACTTTGTCGGCCTCTCCTGAAAAATCGTATTTTGTCCCTTACCTCAATTGAACCTACGGTCGACGATATAATCCTTCCTCATGAAACACTCTATCTATTGATGAAGACCGCATCAAATCCGTTGCGTAGTTTAAAATATCTAAGCGTACAAACACAAAAAGCGGCTTTGTTTTAAAGGTACTATGTAAAGAAGTAATTTAATTTTTTCTGACATTCTCATGGAAATATTACAAAAGTTCCGTGTGAATTTAATATTGCTATAAGCTTTAATAAAAAGTATTTTACGAGAGGCTTTCGGAAGTCGAAGTTCTCATAGTCGTTAAAATATTGATATTAAATAAAACTGCTGTCATTTTGTGTATTTACAGTTAAAACTATTCACAGAAAACCATTAAAAGAATTATGCACTAGAAGATTCTTTTGATTGAATTTTCACTAATTTATGTTATTGTGGGATTTAACCAACACAGCCGTATTTATCCGGAAAAGAATGACATGGGTTACAGAGTGAGCATGCTGAAGCGGCAGTCAAACTCAAACTCAAAGCATTTATTTCAATTAAACCATTTACAGGCACATTTGAATTGTTAAAAAGTCGATCAGTTGTAAAGTTGAAGCTAGTTGCCCATTCCAAAACGTAGATCTCTATCGAGAAGAACGGGCAAGAAACTCTAAGGACACACTTTTAAATCAATTTAGAAATTACAAAATCTTGGGAACATTATTCTTGTTGCTTCTATACAGGAAAAGTTTTTATTCAGTGCGCAAACTTTAACCATGAATTCAGCATACCATTCTAGACCCCAGCGAAGAAATTTTTTAAAATTGGTACGTATCCAATTTTAAAATTTCCCTCCACATTGTTTGCGAGCTAATTTAAATAGGCGTGTCTCATAAAAAAATGGATCTGCGCCGGGAACATTTTCGAGCTATGTTTTTTTACGATTTCAAGTGTCGCCTGAAACCGGACGAATCGTACGATAGACATCAAATGGCATTCAAGGATGAAGGGCCTTCTAAGGCAACCGTGTATCGTTATAACGAATTCATGCACGGTAGACTAACTTTGGGGGATGAAGAAAGAAGTGGTCGCCCATTGACGGCTGTTACGGAAGAAAACGTGCTAGCAGTGAAAAATTTAATCCATGACAATAGGCGAGTTACGTATCAAGAGGTTCAGCACATACTGCAGGTTGGATCGGGAAGCCTTCACGAAGTTCTACACGTGCATCTTCGCGTGAGGAGTATAGAGCGCCAGTCGACGGTTTGGGTGTTTCAAAACGAATCAACGCCTACCAAAGTGAAGCGGGGGGAAGATTTTTATCGCGAGTTTTTTCAATTTGGCTGGCTACTTGGTGTCAATTCCTTTACGGAACCAAAGTACCATCAACGGTGAATGGTATACTACCAAATGCTTGGCAGAAGTTTTCTCTGTTGTGAGCAACAAGCGACCAAACTCAGGGCACCGTGGGCTACTGCTCCATCACGACAACGCGCCTTCGCACACCGCGCTCAAAACGAGGGACTTCCTGGACAGCACGCCGGTCAAACTCCTGCGTCACCCTCCTTACAGCCCTGACCTAGCACCGTGTGACTTCTTTTTATTCCCGAAAAAAAAAACAGCTCAAAGGGATACAATTTTCGTCGCCGGAAGATGCGCTGTCAGCGTTCGAGCAAGCTATAAACGAGGTGTCTGCGGCAGACTGGAAAAAGTGTTTCGAAAAGTGGTTCAGGCGCATGAAACTTTGTATAGAAGCTAGTGGAGAGTACTTTGAAAATATTTAAAAAAATATATTTACCAATACGACATTTTCGCAAAACTTACTGAGTGTCCCAGGTACATTGATTCTTTTTGCGACAGCGTAACGCAATTCTCGTAGAACAATTTCTCTGAAAACTTCATGTAAGGGCCAGTCTTTTGGGAGTACGGGCGTAATTACTTACTTAACAAAAGAAAACTGAAAAAAAAGTTTTTGGATACTCCAACTCTCAGCTCTATTCCCACCACGGCGACTCTTGTAAGCCAGAATCTATAGTGGCGAACGCCAGAAGGCAAAGTAAAAAAAGTCGTTGAAAAACGTTCAAATTTAAGCTGCGATCTCATCTGAGACAATCAAAGTCGAAAACTTGTCGAAAACGAGAGAGGTAAATGTTACGTTTTTGACAGATTGAGACGATTAGAATGCGAACATAAAAATACACAGAATGCCCCTCAAAAAGTGGCAAAACAATACATTAACAGCCATACGGGTCGATCAGGTTAAGCTACGCGTGTCGCGATCTATGGCATATATGACCATCTTTGCATACCTATCAAACCCCTCGCTGTCTCAGCAAGTCCTGGCTCTGATTATTTGTGTATCTTTGATAGTCGTTACGGGTCGTCAGAAGTCCGAAGGTCTGAACACCAGTCTTACCAAGGGGTATATTATTATCGTCAATCGTATTGCCCAGCAACTGGATTAGCCGTCGCTTAATTTAAAATACTGGTATTCAGCTGCACTCGGTTAGACTAGAAGCTGACCCCAACATAGTTCGGATAAGGCTAGGCAGAAGATAATGCCGATAAGGCTAGGCAGAAGATAATGCCGATAAGGCTAGGCAGAAGATAATGCCGATAAGGCTAGGCAGTAGATAATGCCGATAAGGCTAGGCAGAAGATAATGCCGATAAGGCTAGGCAGAAGATAATGCCGATAAGGGCTCGCGCAGACAGGCGCTTCGCGACGCGATTCAGGTAGAACAAATTCCACGAAGTTTCCATAGAAATTATTCTATTAGTGTCGCGCCGCGCCTGTTTGCGAGAGCCTTAAAGCATGGCGAGTCCCAGAAAATAATTGACTGTTTTGGGACTCACGGCGAATTACACAGAGCAAAATATGGGAGGAGCAAGGAAAAGAGAAATGATAAGATTGCCATATTTCCGAAATTCAACCGGACGAAAACACCGGAAAAAGCTTATAAATAATATTAGTAACTTGAGAACCAAACCAATCAAGTATTTATAGCCCAATCTACTTTGCAAAACATTTTTTAAATTAAATGTATAGAGGCAATGGAGAGGGCTATGCTTGGAGTTTCCCTTCGTGATCGAATTAGGAATGAAGAGATCCGCAGGAGGACCAAAACAACCGACATAGCACGAAGAATTGCCGAAGTTAAGTGGCATATTGCTCGCAGAACAGATGGCCGATGGGGCCGAAAGGTTCTGGAGTGGCGACCGCGTACTGGAAGACGTAGAGTTGAAAGGCCTCCCACAAGGTGTCCCGATGACCTTACCTTGTAAAAGCCACAGGAATCCGCTGGATGCAGGAAGCACCTGCCAGGGGTGCGGGTTATTCGAAAGAGATACCGTGGCCCCTGGCACACAGACAACTGAGGGAACACGGGTGGGTTTTAATCAGTAAAAGTCTGACATGCCTTTCTGCTCTACCCAGCTGGAGCGGGAGAAGTTATTTGATGATTTTCCAACTTCAAAAAAAAGAAAAATATTCGGGAAGCACAAGACCGGTCGAAGTGGCGGAGCTTGGGTGAGGCCTAAGTCCAGTAGTGGACGTCTTTCGGCTGAAATTTGAAGCGTTTAACGAAACTGTTGGACTGCCTAGTTGGTCTATTAGTCGTTAGCGCTACCGCTGAGCATGAGGTCCAAGGTTGGATTCCCAGGTTGGGCAAAATGTTATTGGATTTTCCATTGGGAATTTCTTAGTAGCAGCTAAAAGCCTGGATTTGTGTCCTGTTGATGGCATTATGCTCGCAATATAACATGGGACTTAAACAAAACTGGTGAATGTGGGTTACTATAGGTGAACCTTTGGCTAATCCTTCAGGTATTACAGGCGTGACGTTATTTATGCGTATGTTTTAATTAAATGTGTCATAATAAATTTCGCGGTTACAGGTAAAATAAGCCAAGTTGTTTGAGAATCATCACTTTTAGAAGATAAAAAATTATAAAAGACAGACCCCGAATAGACCACTTCACCACTTCACATTGTTTTAACTTGGAAGAAGAGTTGGGGAAGCATACTCCCTGGTCCACAGTCCTCAATAAGAAGGCGGTCATTTAAGTTTAGAAATAAGTTGAATTATACAGAATGGTGGTGTTACCATGGATTCAGTGGCCTGCCAGGGGTGCGGGTTATTCGAAAGAGATACCATGGCCCCTGGCACACAGGCAACTGAAGGAACACGGGTGGGTTTTAGTCAGTAAAAGTCTGACACGCCCTCCCAGCTCCGCCCACAGCGGGAGAAGTTATTTGATGATTTCACAACCGCAAAAAAAAACCATCGATTCAGTACATTATTCTTGACCGCGTCGAAAATTTTCTTCATTTACTTTAAAAAAATATAACACGCTAAGCCGTTGGTACCGGCTGTCCTCTGTAGATCTTTCATAGTCGTTACGGATAGTCAGAAACCCGAAAGTCTGACAACCAGTCTTACCAAAGGGTATCATATTACCCAGTAACTGCTTTTTCGATGTCAGATAGGTAATCGTTCCGTGTAAAATACTCGTATTCAGCATCAGGTTAGACTCAAAATCAAAAATCAAAATTAAAATATTTTATTTCACATAAGCCTGCATGGGCACTTATGAAACGTCAGAAGCTAGGTGCACGATTCCAATTTGTCGTTTCCTATGGAGAAGAGCCGGCAAGAAACTCCACGGTTACTCTTTTAAAAATAATTGGCTTTTACAATGTTTTCAAATTACAGTGATAATAGGTATGGGAGGACAGTGCAGGCCTGTCAATAAGTACCAGGTACTTAGAGGAATGAAAATACAGAATAGAAAATCGTCTACAAATCTAGTCTCTAAGGCCTACAACGTTCACTCATTCACAATATGTAAAAGAATCTATCTATATAAAATGAACCTATTTGAACCAAGTGACATGATTTCCATGACAAATATTAAAATTGATGTATAATGTCAAATAATGACGAGAATATGTCAGACATTGTAAAAAATAAAAAGAATAAAAATTTACATTCTAATTTGGGAGCATTTAATAGACATTCACACAGTTTTGCTGTTAATGAGGTAGGTACCAGGGAAGCCACATGTGCAGAAGGAATTAATGCCAAGCTTCCCTATCTTCAACGTAGTCTTTTATCTTATAATATGCTTTTTTGATAAGGACACGTTTGAAACGACTGGAAGCCGAACCCCAACATATCATCATCTCACGAGCCATTTCCCAAGTTCTATGTTGGGTTCGGTTGCAAGTCTAACCGGATGAAGCTGAATACCAGTAATTTACATAGAGCGACTCCCTATCTTACCTCCACAGCTCAGGTAATACGATACCCCTTGGTAAGACTGGATGTCCGACTCCCAACATAATGTACCTAGTTGGCAAAAGGCTAGAGGCACACGATGATTCATTTCAACAGGAAATCTCGTTAGTAACTAATCGATGTTATTGCCACAAACGCCCAGAAGAGTCCCAACCCGGAACAAGAGTCAATGCATCAATCTGTAGGTCATACGGGACCTAAGTAAGAATCAACATTCCACACTCACCTACTTAAAGTCAATGTTTTATATTTATAAAATGTATAGGTGTGTCACCGTAAGATTGTGAACACCGTTCGTTTATAATCTATCTCGCGAGACTATGTATACACTGTCGATAGGTTGTGAACTACAAAAACCATTTACAATATAACGCACTATTTTTCGCTAGTTTATAATCTGTCCGTCAAATTGTGAACTGGCTATCTACAATGCCACATGGGAACTACGCAAGACTTGACGTCACACTAGTCCTACATCGCGCAATCAGAGTTTACCGCGCGACTGGCATATATACAACTTCCCGACATCAACCGTCGGGCAGTTGCCCACCAGACACACCACCCGTCTGGTCGGACGATCCTCCCTTTTCTATAGAAAAGGGAGGATCCTCCGACCAGACGGGTCACAACTTCACTCATACGTATGTAGTATGAGTGAAGTTTACACCCTGTTCCTCATACCTCTATACTGGTGAACACTAAATAGTCAAGTAACTGCCACTAACTTGGAAGTAGCGCTCGCCGGCCGCTGCCGCGGCACCGCTCGCTTCGCTCGCTCGGCTCGCGCGCGGTTGGTCGCAGTTCTAACCTAACCTAACCTATTCGGTCGGTAAGCAGTATGGTGCAGTTCACAATTTATTGACAGTTTATAATATCGCTAGATCCTTACTTAATATTATAAATGCGAAAGTAACTCTGTCTGTCTGTCTGTCGCGCATTCACGCTAAAACTACTGAACCGATTTAAATGAAATTTGGTACACAGATAGTTTACAGCCTGAGAAAGGACACAGGCTACTTTTTAATGCGAAAACAGAGTTGCAAGGGGTTGAAAGGGGGGGACGAAAAGTTGTATGGAAGTATCGTCATTTTTACAGCTAGAAGCTTGAAACTTATTTTTTAGGCTGTCGATTCGATTTAAATAAATATGACATTCAATGTTTGTAAAAGTTTTATCCTCAAGGGTGTAAAATAACAATAGGGGATGAAAGTTTGTATGGAAATATGTAAGGTTTATGTGAATGTTTTGTAAGTTTGCGACAAGAGACAAAGACCCAAAGACACTATTCCACGCGGACCA
This sequence comes from Antitype chi, assembly GCA_947359405.1. Classification (NCBI taxonomy): domain Eukaryota; kingdom Metazoa; phylum Arthropoda; class Insecta; order Lepidoptera; family Noctuidae; genus Antitype; species Antitype chi. Next base: position 7,007,772 of record OX375835.1, on the reverse strand, counting down.
AGTCGCGGGCACAGCTAGTAGATTATAAACTAACGGTATTCAGAATTTTACAGTGACTTACACAATTAAGGTATATCTTATCCTTAAAAGGAGGTCCCTATGTAAGATTTACTGTAAAAGTTGTACTTTCTGCAATAGACCTTATTTTTTTATAATAACTACTTAGTTGTCGCCCAGTGGTTTCTAGTGCATTATTATATAAACACTAGCTGACCCAACAGACGTTCTCCTGTCTTAACTATGAATATTGAGTTAGCATTATAAAAAAAAATTGGGGTGGAGCACCCTTAACATTTAGGGGTATGAAAAATAGATGTTGGCCGATTTTCAGACCTACCCGATAAGCACACGAAATTTTATCAAAATCGGTTCAGCCGTTTCGGAGGAGTACGGGAACGAACATTGTGACACGAGAATTTTATACATAAGATATTATGGTTCTGCACTCCTTCTCCATGTATTATTTTCGTAAAAAAGGGTGCGAAGTTTTTGTTGCACGTACCTATTATATATACAGGAAATGTTTTATTCAGTGCGCAAACCTTAAATTCTATGAATTCAGCATACCTTTCTAGACCCCTCAGCAAAGAAATTTTTCGTCGGTTTTACAAAAAAAAAACAGCTTTTTCATAGAAAAGTGCAATACCTACGCGGTCAAAATGTAAGGAACAGCTGTTTATTTTTTGTATATCGACGAAAAATTACTGCGCTGGGGAGTCTAGAATGATATGCTGAATTCATGGTTACAGTTTGCGCACTGGATAAAAACTGTTCCTGTATACCTATAGTGATTTTATTTGTGTAGATTAGTGCCTGAAAAGGTCTTTTGAGGGAAGAACCACTCAGATTTGAGTGACCCTGTCCAGCCAGTGTACGAAGTTGTGAACTTGTGAGTAAATATTTTGCCTCACAGGGGCACATCTTCATTTATTTATTTATTTAAGGCCCATAGTATCCTCATCTCCCGTTTGTATGAGCACGACCGCCGGCGCCGCCCGCGCCCGCGCAGGGCACCTCTGAGCCTTTATCTCAAAATGGGGATATTCCTTTGATTAATTTACAATTGTGCTTCGGCGATTCTGTGGTACCTCAAACATAAAACAATGGTACATAAAAATGCCAAAATGGCCTCAGCTCAGCATAATGTCAGGTGCTGCAAACCCACGAAGTAATCTATACATATACTCGTATTAATACGTGAATCAAAAACTTTGTAAGTTCCCCTTTTAATGAAAGTTTCGCGGTTGGAGGACGATGAAATTTGCCATAGTTAAAGTTTATAAGAAGGAAGTGCGCAGAAGGCTAATATTTTTTATATAATATTGCCTATATTTTTTAAACATGCTCGTAATTCGACTACTAGTCGACCACTAGTACATAATAATAATTTTAAAATATTTTCACACCACGCCGCATCAGCAACCTATAAAAATTAAGATGAGAAAAAAAAAATCAAGAATTTAGCAAGTCAATTCGCAAAGATCATCTTTTAATTACGTGACTGCACATAACACCAAGGATGGCCTATAACAACAGTAGGCAGTCCGTTACCCGAAGTTTTTTGAACTCTTGCCGCTTTAAAACTTAAAAACAAACGTTACAAAGTAAATTTTTATTTTTATAAGCCTTTTAACTACGTGTGAATTTAAAAAATCTCACCGAAATTCACAATCTTTAGGATAGTCAGTTGTTCCTACTTCCCGCGTAAACAAATCTCTTGCAGGTCGTTGAACCCAACGGTACCGTGCAACTTGTCCGAACCGGTTGGTCGACGTTGCTGTGACGTCATTTTTAGTTCGACTACTTGATCATAGATGGCAGTAGTGAAGATTGTCTGTACTAAATTTTCTTTTCGGAACGGAATTTGATGATGCCTTTTTGGTATAAAATTCACGACTCAAAAATTAAATGTTTAATTAAACAATAATAACAACCGTACAAGCCTCCACATCTGAACACGGGCTTATGTTCAGATTTGGAGTATTGTACGGTTGTTATTAATATTTATTAATTTTGTCAAAAATTGCTGACTTGACTGAACATTTTGCAATTAGTACAAAAATTCAATCATGTCAGAAACAAAGTCAATTTAAACAGTTATGCAGCTCTGATTATAAATACTTAAAAAGTAACAAGCTGCTTGTCATGTTCAAAGAAATAATTAAGCGCAACTTGATTTGATGTTTACATCAGGTGCGTTAGCTACAGGTGTCACCAAAGAGAGAGGCTTTATAGTCATTGGGTGGCACACACCTTTCGAACAGATGCTAAGTTTATTTTATTCATAAATACTATGACTTTGCTTGTAGCACCTGGTACTAATGTGTAATCCCCATTATACAAGATGATTGGAAGATGGGTGCAAAGCTTTAAGGTGAAGATAGTATAGACAATTTAGAACCATTTAAGCCATGGTTGTCTTAGACGAAGTCTTACCATTTTTTTTTTTATAAGGTTTAAAAGACGTATTGTACAATTTTTTTATTTTTTCTGAGCTTTAAATGTCTGTAAAAAAAATGTCTAATGACACAGAAGCCTAAAACATGTTTTGCTTGATTGCTTACACATTACTTTAATTAAATAAATAAAAAATGAATTCATTTATCATTCAATTTGGCCATAATTATGCAGTTTACATTAAATTTTGAGAATTTCCGAAAAAATACTTAAAAATTTGGTTAAAAATATTTGGTAAGACTTCGTCTAAGACAACCATGCCTTAAATGGTTCTAAATTGTCTGTACTATCTTCGCCTTAAAGCTTTGCACCCATCTTCCAATCACCCTGTATAATAACGGGTAGACACAAATATAAAATCATTCCGTTTTAATAATTTTAACACTGCGTGCTTTTTTGTTCAACAAATTTGTCTTTGGCCATCTGTTATCGAGTAGCAGAACTAAACTACCAACCAAATGGTGAGCTATACTAGCGACATCTAGTTCTTAACTTAGTACACTTAACACTGCCATCTCTTATTCATTTTTATAAACTTGATGCAATTTAAAGTGTTGCAAAAGTTATCCACAAGATGTCACTTTTGTAAATCATGGCCACAACACAATCGGTCACTTTGTATTGCTATTATGATTTCCTATCGGTAATTTATGCGGGAATTCATTTCTAATAATTTACTTTACTCTATGTGCCAAGTGAATTACTATCCTGGTAAGTTATGTATTATTTAAATTATGTAGAACATGCACAAATCACAATAAGATATTGTTTGTTATTTTCCTAAAATAATAATAATTGAATATCTTACCGATATTTTTATTGTTTTAATTAGTGGTAAGCTATAGTAGGTAGTTGGTTTAATGCTAGCAAGTTGTTAGCATTTAATTTAGATAGAATGTAGTCCAATAATACAGCAGGAAATCGAATGTAGACTACATTCAAACGCCGTCTGCAAATTGATGAATATTGAATCGGTCGCTCATTCGTTTATCTACTATAAACAGCTGCCGGAAAATCTACTTCTAATACTAGTAGGTAGACCAAAATATAGCTATGTTTTGATAACATTTACAAATTATACGTATTCATTACTTAATGATTTAATCTGGAAGTTCTGAAACCTTCAAATCTGATACATTCTCGCTTCTTTTCTATGTGTGCATGCTGTGGGAAAATTGTACATATAGGTACGTGAATTACCTACAATCTAATAACAGGTAGGTAGCATGAATGAAAGGGCACCGTGTCAACTGTGGTTACGGCACTCTGTTCCTTAATAATCCTCGAATAGGTACCTAGGTAGGTTTTTGGACATTTAGTAGGTACTTTGCCTACCTACTTAGAAGTGGATAGGTAGAAAGTAGAGCTTCTTGTGAAAAAGCTCATCTGAGGAAGTTCTTTCACTATAGGTACTGCAATTTCTGAAGTTAAACTTCAACTTCTCTATGCGCAGTTTGTGCTCTTTCTGAACAGTGAACGAAAGTGGGGACCTACTCTCTAACTCCGTCAACGAAGATACGGGCCCGTCGAAAGTAGTTCGTAACTTCTTAGTGAATCCTCCAGCGGGTATAGCCAATTTTGAACGGGCAAAAACATATCGAGAGTAGGGACAGCTGTCAAATCGTGTTGTAATTCATTCTTAGTTCGGGTTCCAAACTAATCTTCTGTCCGTAAGGAATATGGCGTTGGAAACGCCCGTTACTTCGACCGAAACGACGGACTTCGTGCTTAAGGAGTAAGCCCCCTGAACCGTCTAGCTCGAGTCGGTGACGCTGAATCGGGTATACCTACTCGGCTACAGTGGGTCGGTGACGCTGAATCGGGTATACTCGGCTACAGTGGGTCGGTAACGCATTACTTACTTGCTTACTTACTATTGTATACAATAGAGTTTATCTAACTTAACAGAGCTGTGCTGCTGGGGAGTTAGTTGCGTCACCTTTTCTTCCCAGCTAAAGCACTAGGGAGTGGTGAAGGGCTGGCGTTCTGTAGTGCTGTCTTATACCTATGTCATTTTGACGTTCAACAAAAAGTGCTGATTCGTAGCCCAATTTGAATGTTTTTTTTTCTTAATGCCTTTTTCCAACTATTTTGGGGTCAGCTTCCAGTCTAATCGGATGCAGCTGAATAGCAGTATTTTATATAAACCGACAGCCTATCTGACCTCCACAACCTAGTCATTGGGTAACACGATTCCCCTTAGAAAGATTCCATCGCATATTAGAAAAGACTAGTGGTCGCTCAGGATCGGTTTTCGACCATAATTCATTTAAAAATTAATGTGTTTTTAATGCATTGTAATACAAATATATTGGCTTTATGTACTCCTTCTTCCATACAAACTTTAATTGTGCCAAATTTTATAGAGCTCCGCCCGTCTAATTTTCGTAAAAAGGGATAGGTAGTTCGGTACAAAGTTTTTGTTTCACGTATAAATTAGACTAGATTACGAATTCGACAAAAATCTATCAAAATACCTGCTAACAGAAAAGGCGTTCTATTTAAAGTACACCAATCCCAAATAAAACTTCTCCGAATAAACTCCGCATTGCGTATTAAACGAGTACTCTGTAAAGTCCTACAGAAAGGACACTAGACTAACAGGACGCTCCTTCGGCCATTTTGAGGTCAGCTAATCTTACTTTATCGATCACCTAGATGTGTTTTGATGTTGAACTAAAAATACGCAATTTTATAAAGATTGAAGGAGGTATGTTTGGAGGGCTTGTGGCTAAGTTTTTTAAACTATTTTTTTTTAAATCCCCGATACTAATCCGACATTTTAAAGTCTTTAGTCTTTGCTTTTTAAAATAGGAGTTTGACATGAGTTTGACATTACATCTGTCAAATTAGTATAATAGTTTAAAAACGAACTTTTAATATCTGGTCTGTGGAGATCCCTAGACCCTGAGGCTGCTGTTTGATGTAAAAAAAAACTGGTATTCAGCTGCTTCTAGTTAGATTGCTAGTTGTACCCTACTTAGTTGTGAAAAAACTAGGCAGATGATGAAGCGGCAGGTAGAGAAATAAATCAATACATTAGGTAGGTAACAACGAACGAATCAAAGACTACTGGCAGTTTACCTAAATCCTTTTGCTTTGAGAAGTAAGAATGTTTACCATATGAAATATTACCAGCTAGAAAGACAGGAAAAAAACCTGAATTTTTGTGGAAACTAACCAGTGGCTCATCTGTCTGAAGAATTCTTTTTTTAACTAGATCTTCGCAATTCGCAATGGATATTGTTAAACTGTCAGTGTCTATAAAATACAATTGATTTTAAGTAAGTAGCCTAGACACTTAGGTAGGCGAGGCGCAAATGGTTATCATGGATTCAGTACCTACATGATTCTGAACCCTCCTGAGTTTTGCGAAGATCGCCCTGAGGACACGGTGGAGCATACGGTGGCGGTCTGCCCGGCTTGGGCGGAGCACCGCCGTGTCCTCGTGGAGGCGATCGGCGGCGGCGATCTCTCGCGTCCGGCCCTGGTGCAGGCCATGGTACGGAGCGAGAGTGAATGGTTAGCCGTCACCTCCTTCTGCGAAGCAGTAATGCTCGCAAAGAGGGAGGCGGCGCACGTGAGGGAGAGGCAGTATATGCGCCCTCACGGCCGTAGTCGCCGCGGGAGAAGCCCTGGGCGTCGGGAATCCCAGGCTGATTCCCGGCCACCGTAGGCGCGGGCTTGCGGACGGCGAGTAATGGGTAGCTCGCTGTCCGGTAAGGACCAAGCCCGGGTCGACGGCGCGTTGTGTTCCACGCGCGCCTCAAAGAGATGTCAGCACCAATAGGTGGGGTTCGCAAGGACCGATGCCTGCCAGGGGTGCGGGTTGTTCGAAAGAGATACCGCGGCCCCTGGCACACAGGCAACTGAGGGAACACGGGTGGGTTTTAGTCAGTAAAAGTCTGACACGCCCTCCCGCTCCACCCAGAGCGGGAGAAGTTATTTGATGATTTCCCACCCAAAAAAAAAAAAAAAAAAACCCTCCTGAGTTGAAATTTTTCGAAAGTTATTAAAAAAATTAATTGCTGTTTCATACATTTTGACCGCGAAGGTTTGGTAATAGGTAGGTAATAGGGTATTTTTCAATTCATTATAACGTTTCTAATTTGAAGATTGGGACGAAATATGTAACAGAAAAATAAAAGTAAATTGATTTAATCCATTTTCTCAATTAAAAATTTTTCGTTGTTTTGAATTTACCGCCAAAACGCTCCTTGCGATGACTTTTTATTACGTGACGACACGTGACGTCAACTTTGTGTAAACTAAAGTAGTTATTAGGTAAACAAGTGAATGTCGACTTTATAATTATCAAGATTGCCTCTGTGCCTCGGTGCCTCTGTGCACAAATACTTCTTCTAAAACTGCACCAAACTAAGTATTTGTACCAGTGCCGTTTACACAATACTGAAGTCACGATGTCACGTGATAAAAAAATAATCGTAAGGAGCGTTTTGGCGGTAAATTCAAAACAACGAAAAATAAATTTGATTTTAATCGCTTTGAATGAGAAAATGGAAATTAATTAATTAATTTTAATTTTTCTGTTACATATATCGTCCCAATCTTAAAATTAAAATAGTTTTTATTAAGTTGGAAAATACCCTATTGCACTTTTCTATGAAATAGCAGATTTTTTTCGATAACTTTTTTTTTTTTTTTTAGACTTTGCCCCACACTAGGAATTTCTCCTGTATTGTGGGTGCGTTTACAAACATTTAAACTCACATACACAAACAGCCAGACCCGGAACAACTACTTGTAGGTCATACAAATATTTGTTCCGTGCGGGAATCGAACCCGCGACACGCAGCGCAGCAGTCAATCGCTTAACCACTGCGCCAACTGTGCTGTCGAAACGACGAAACTATATACTATAACTGACGAAATATTTCTACGCTTTAGAGTCATATGCTGAATTCATGGTTACAGTTTGCGCGTCGATCTCCGTGCCACCCTAAATAATTATGCGCCCTCACGGCCCTAGCCGCCGCCGCAGGAGACGCCCTGGGCCTCAAGTCTGATAATACAATAGTGTCAGAATGGTCTATCATTGATTTCATAATGGTTGATTTTGACAAGTTTGGTAATCTACTAATAAAATGGCGTCATTACGACTTTCCAATGGTCAGCCACTGACACTCCATTGAAAGAAATGGCATTTATTGGTAATCTCGTACATCATGACAAATGAATGACTGACTTAATTTACGAACTTCCTACTATTTTATATTGCATATAACACTAATAATTAATATGTAAAAATATATATAAATGAAATCTGGCATGAATAAATGTTCAAATTTAGTAGTAGTTTTTCGAGAAACATTTCTACTAACGAGTTTTATAATAATGGCAATACGAAAATGCCATTATGACACAATTCTATTACGATTACGAGACCATTGACCGACCAATGATCGACCATTATGAATTTAGCAGATTACGAACTTTTAGCAAAATGACAAATGAATGACAATGGGATCGTGTTGGAATGACGAATTAATAAAAATAGCAGACTAAGGCCCCTGGGCGTCGGGAATCCCAGGCAGATTCCCGGCTACCGTAAGCGCGAGCTTGCGGACGGCGAGTAATGGGTAGCTCGCTGTCCGGTAAGGACCAAGCCCGGGTCGACGGCGCGTTGTATTCCACGCGCGCCTCAAAGAGATGTCAGCACCAACTGGGTCCGCAAGGGCCGATGCCTGCAAGGGTGCGGGTTGTTCGAAAGAGATACCGTGGCCCCTGGCTCACAGGCAACTGAAGGAACACGGGTGGGTTTTAGTCAGTAATAGTCTGACACGCCCTCCCGCTCCACCCAAAGCAGGAGAAGTTATTTGATGATTTGTCACCCTAAAAAATACCTTGTATAGCTAATTAGCAGTTGAAAAATACCTTGCAAAATGTTCCATGTTTAGCCTCGATTAGTGTCTTATATTAACTCCCACGATAATAGCGTAGGTGGTACTATTATTATCAGGAAATGGCTGCCTCCCACTCTTCAGCGTCCGAGCTTATAATAAGCAAGTCAGATATCTTTCTAGGGAAAACATTATTTTTAAGTAATAGTCACTTGATGTACAAAAATAGATCATTCCAGGTAATTTTATTAAAGTACGTCATTGAGAGCTTTTTCAATCACTAAGGATGACGTCAAACTAGGGTTACCTACCATTTCGAAATTTATAAAGTCCTAATATTTATGAAAAGTCCGGACATTTTCAACTTTTATTCTTTTTTTTAGTAAGTATTCATATTACGTTATTATTTGAAATCCGGACAAATCGCACCTTTAGAAGTATAGAGACCTAATGCAAAATTAGCCGCAACCAAAATAGGTCTCTATAATTCTAATAATTCTAAATGAATTCTAAATAATTTTGCTTGCGGCTAATTTCGCATTAGGTCTCTATACTTCTAAAGGTGCGTAAATGACAAGGCCGGACGGCGTTCCAGAAAGCCAGATTTTTCCGGACAAATCAGGACGGATAGTAACACTAGGCCAAACGAGCATATAATTTGGTGAATTCATGATCATTTTGGTGATCATTTTAATAAACCACATACCCTGACATCGTTGGAACAAAGATAGAAAAAGCAGATTGTTTCAGTTATTATAACCATAACTGCCTACTTATATTAATAATAATAGTTCGATTATTTTTCAGACTAAGTACTTTCATAACAATTAATTAAATTATTATCATTAATAAGAGTCTGTGATGTCCAGGGCAAAGGCCTCTATCCTCCTGCCACTTCTCTCTGTTTAAAGCTACCAAGGACTACAAAAAAAATTGGTATGAAAGTGACACACACACACACACAATAAAAATAAAATAGTAATACAGTACATAAAAAATACAAGAAAACAGATGCAGCGATAAAAAGGTCTTCAAGGTATTTATGTGTTCACACACACACACACACCTACACACCCTGGCTAGCTCAGGCCAGCAGATGAATGCAAAGCCGAATGCCCGGCGGAAATGCAAAATACCTGTGGTGTACCGTGATACGGTCTATGTGTGATGTATCTGTGTTAATTAACTTATGTAGGTTTAAAGAATGTGCGGAAGTCAGACTAAATACTAAAATACCGATTCAACATCTAACTAACTTTTTTTCAACTTTGTTGAGGTCGGTTTCTAATCTAACCAGTTGCAGCTGGATTCCAGTATTTTACATGGAGCGACTGCCTATCTGACCTCCACACACAACCCAGTTACTGAGCAACACGATACCCTTGGTCAGACTTTACGACTTTTGATTACCCGTAACTAAAACACAGACCATGTTAAAAATAACATTTAAAACCACGCTTACAATCATATTCAAATCAAAACTCTCCAAACGTAAATAAAACAAAAATGTGTTTAAAGAACTCAATTTGATATCAATTAACAACCAACATAATGAAATCCCGCCAAAAATCCATATAACAAAAGGAATACAGTAGAACCCGCCATACCTATTTGAGTAAAAAGAATTACCAAGTACGTGACGGGAGGTGAAACGGGAGACGTATGTTTATCTCTGTCACTCTTACTGGGGAAGTGTTGCTGTTCTTTTCTCACTTCTCACTCGCTTCAGACGTGTGACATCCCGTGGGCTTTGACTGCGGTCTAGGGTTGCGCGAACGCGATTAAAATAACAATATTTATTGTTTTAAAAATTGTTTTCTTTTTTGTTGTAAATATGCAAATTTTTTTGGTGACTGCATACTTTGATATAAGGTATCTTTAGAGTTGTTACCGGGCGGCGCCCAATATTGGCACGATATTTTTTTTTATAATAATATTTATTTATAAAAAAAAAACTTTTCAAATTAGTAATAGGCTAGTTTTGAGTACAAATGAGTTAAGCATCTGTAGCCGAACTAGGCAAAACCTGTATTTCGGCTATCAGCGCCAATCCCCTCGAATAATTTTACATAATATCGTAGCCATTAACATTAATTTTACAAGTTACTTTAATATGTAGAGTATGAATGAGTGACCTCCCACTGTGTGGAATGAAATGAAGTGAGTGAAAAAAAGAAAGTGAGTGTGTAAATTGAGAGGGGGTGTGTGGGGGTGTGTAAGTGTGTGTAGTCTATGAAAAGGATACACATTTGGAAGTTTAAGCGTATGGTTTGAGTGAATTTCTGAAAAATTAATCAAACAAGTTAATGCTATGTTCGTGATCATTGTGATATATATGCAGTAGAAGTTAAGTCTCTTCATAATTAAGTTTTTGCAAATATTCAGATACCTTTTTTTTGCATTTAGTTTTTGTTAGAGAGTATATATTTATAGCCATGTTTAATCTATTGTAAAGGAAGGGACCAAGGAAGTTCGCGAAGCATTGGCTAAATTTACTTTAAGTGAGTCAATCTGCTACATACCAAGTCTGCTCTTCGTTTTTAGAGCATTCGTGGATCATAATACTGTTTGCTATACTATAGCAGAATGATACTTATTATTAATAACTGTCTAACAGTCAAGACTCCACAAAGCAGATACAGTGTAGCAGTTGGTAACAAGAGTGGCTTAAAATGGCTCACCTTGAGAAATGTACGTTGGGCGATCTCTAAAGGCTTTATCGCAGTCTTTACCACACCTCCCCATGATTATATACAATACGTAAGAAGCGACTGATAGAGTGCGTAATAATTTGTTTACTCTCAGGACCTGCAACTCGGGATCTGCAACGTGCCTTAGATTTAAAAAAATATATATGAGTTTTCTTATCCTACCGCTCAGCAGTCGTAGGTATGTGCTCTTTGAAGTAGAGCCTGCTATCTATTGTAATACCAAGATATTTAATAATCGTTCCAGTGAACGGCACGCGCAGTTTACTCCAGACTTCCAGAGTGACACTCATGTGCTATGATATGATGGCCGAAATGACTGTTACTTGTGACCAAATTTATACTCCTTATGGCGAAACAGATGTATTTAGTTTTCTCTACATTTAATGTAAGGATGTTACTCTGGAGCCACCTTCCTACGTTATTAAAATCCAGCTGTGGAGCACCAAAAACCTCATCCCATGTATCACCGGAAAAAAAGAGAGCCGTATCATCTGTGAAAGATATAATTTCTCCTTGGGTAAGTTTCAGATCTGTGAGATCGTTTATATTAACGAGAAATAACGCGGGCCCCAGTATGCTGCCCTGCGGAACGCCGTGAGTGACAGGGAGGTAATAACTTCTGTATTTATCAACTCGAACAGATTGAAAACGCGCGGTTAGATAGCTTGTTAGAAGTTTGTGCTGCGTACCTCTTATACCCAGCCTCTCGAGCTCGTCCAATAGAGGTGAGACAGAGATGGTATTGAATGCCTTGGCCAGATCTAAAAAGATGGTGGATGGTGGTGGTAGGTGGATAGTGGATGGTGTTTTTATCTAAATTTGAGGTGATGCTATCTATTAGTTTGTTTACGGCTTGTTCAGTGGACTTGCCTTGCCGAAAGCCATATTGGTTGGCTGAAAGCAAATTTTTTTTCTCTAAATAATTTATTAGTCTTGTATTTATAATTCTTTCTAGTGTTTTCGATAATGATGGTAAAATAGGAATGGCCCGATAGTTTTCAACACGCTCTCTGTCTTCATTCTATGAGTATTGGGCACACTTCTGCTTTTTTGGGGCATCTGGAAACACTCCATTTTGAAGACAATCTTTGAAGATTTTCATTAGGACCCCATAAGCAAGTCATTAAAAGGTTTAAAAAATTTGGTACCTCTTCATTTAATGTATCTGTTAGGACAAACGAGTTGACGACACTCGTGACGGTATTGGGTATTTGTGTGATGTTAGACATTTGCAAATTTTTTTGATTAATCTTGTTAGCTAATGAACTTCCTACATTTGTAAAGTAATTATTTACTTCGTCAAGTGCTGCCTTTGGAGAGGTTGAAAATGCAAGGTAATTGCCTGTCGTGTTATTAGTCACGTCCATCTAGTGACGGGGCGCAACGCTAGTGACGTAACTAAATATATATGTTTATCTCTTTCAAACAGCAGGAATCAGTATGGGTCTTTTTCCGTTCTTCGCGCACTGTATGATTGTTTGTACTACTAGGTAGCTACATTCATGGTTTACGCTGTTTTTGAGTGCTCTAATGTTCGCGTCTATTTATAATAAATGTCATTGACTGCATCAGCATCATAGGGTCTTTTCTAAGGGTCATTCTTCCTGCCTTTTCCCAACTATGTTGGAGTCAGCTTCCAGTCTAACCGGATGCAGCTGAATACCAGTATTTTACATGGAGCGATTGTCTATCTGATCTCCACAACCCAGTTACTGGGTAATACGATACGCTTTGGTTTGTCAGACTCTCGGGCTTCTGACGACCCGTAACGACTGTCAAAGATCAAGGAGTGACAGCACAGAGGGTCTTGGTATGTAAACCTAGGCAGATTGATTGATTTCTGTGGGTCAGGAATGACCCATCCTCATAATGATTATATTTGGTGCCTTTAGAAGTTGAATGCACTTCATCAGGTACACACGGCTACACATCAAGCTATACATTTCCAGTATAAGCTGATCTCGCATTGTATAGGATTTCCGTACAGTGTGAGATCAGCGTAAACTGGAAATTTATAGCTTGATCTATGACCCTAGTAGTACCTACTTCTCATTGTTGTTGTGTGGTTTGTTACCTGGTAAATCTTCTCATTCATTCATGCGGTTCCGGGGTTCAAATCGACGTTCACACCAACGACGTAATAAAATCGGAGGATTCTTTTCGCGCACATGATATCATCAAATAACTTCTCCCGCTCTGGGTGGCGCGGGAGGGCGTGTCAGACTTTTACCGACTAAAACCCACCGGTGTTCCTTCAGTTGCCTGTGTGCCAGGGGCCACGGTATCTCTTTCGAACAATCTGCACCCTTGACTCGACCTGTCATCAGAACGCCTTGCTAGGTGTCCGACTCAGGTCCACTGCAAAGACTTTTGTCTTCGGATCCAGACATTTGGTTATTTTAGCTTAACGCCAAACATGTTTCCTGACTCTCTGGCTCTAGTCTCTGTGCAACTCTCAGCATCCATTTCTGGGCATCATTTAGTATACCGAAGCCATCGTAGGCACAACACTAGTCTAGTACCTAGATTTACCGTAAACGTCAAATACCCACTCTAGTGCCGTTCCTAGGCTAAATTCTCTTCTAGCCTCGCTTCATCGTTCGTCCAAATCAACGGCCCTCTAACTCAGTAACAAGATAGCTGACTAGCCGAAACCCCTACACAAATCTAATAAATAGGTCCATTTTAAAATAAACAAACAACAACCAACCCTGCCGCCGCCCTCTCGCATAAAATCAATATTAATGGAGGTCGCTTCACCTCTAGATGTGGCATGTCTCTCACTTTATCAACATTTACTTCTGCATATCGAGTATCGATTGCTTGTATTTAGGAACCTATGTATTTTTTATCGATATAGAAGCGAGTTTAATTCCAGACGGATAGTAAATGGACGTTGACTATGGTTTGTGTTCCAATTTTGAATTCAAATTTTTGATGTGCGAAAATAGGATCTTTGGGAGTTTTTGGCGGGATCGCGTTGGAACATGTCGCACGAATTTTCATTTTCATGAAATTTAGTCAAATAGCGAATTAAATTGTATAATTTTGGTAGTGAATTATTCAATTTAGTTACGGTGAGTGCACAAGTGTAGTGAAGGTGAAAATAAGTGACCAACGTGGACTTTTCGTGTTCCCCCCAAAAACTCCTATTAGGTTGTTGTAAAGTTACTACCGCTTTACAATAACTTTGATTTGACTAACTAAAGTCGACTATGACTGTTTAGTAACTTCGTGCCCGATATCGGGCCATTTACTTGATCGAAAAGAAAATTTACTTGACACTGGCTAAATGCACAAACCGTGCGAAGCCAAGAGCCAAAAAAAAAAATAGGATCTTTGACAGTTGTTACCGGCCAGTCTTACAAAGTATCGTGTATCCAGTAACAGGGTTGTGGAGGTCAGATAGAACTGGTATTCAGCTGCATCCGGTTAGACTGGAAACTAACCTCAACATAGTTGGGAAAAAACTAGGCAGATTAATTGTCTTACTTGTTCCTTTTCTATCACCAACTCACTCCCCAATTTTATTTACAATCCCAAAGAATTCGTAATCAGACACAATAATCCGAAGCGTCAATAATAATATAAAAGATTAAAAGTGTGATTTCAAAAGATTCCAGTTTTAAGGAATTCAAAAAGTAATTATTTTTACGTTCAACGGTATTCAAAATTCTTCGACATTGATTGTACGATATTGTAGAGTGACCATGTATTTTTTTATTATTATTGGGATGGTCCTGATTTTGTGTCATAAAAGATTTGTTAAATAAGATTGAGAATAAGTTACTCAAAATAATGTTTAGAAACGTTGAAATAAGTCAGTATTTTTTTAATAATTCTAATGTCTCTCAATGTTGTGATGGCCCACGCCTCGCCTCGAGATGTAGTTTATAAGCCGGACAAGTACTACCGTGACTTTTACAATCCATATGTACTTTCTGAACGTATCTTGGACATTACTGACATCGCTGAAAAAAACAAACCAAAATTTTTAAAGAGCGCCAGTATTTTGATTGAGTGTCAGCCGGCGGGCTATCTAGTAAATAAAACTTGTCTACAATTATGGTAGATATTAAAACTAAACAAAACTTTAAGTTAAGCACTTATAGTTTAGACAATCTCAAAAAAACTTCACTGAAATAATTTTGATTCTGTAAAGAGGTTTTTAACTTCTTGAAGTTTTTTTGGTAAATCTCACCTATATTTGGTGAAAAGTGAGAATGGATTCAAAAGAAGCAAAAAATAAACTGACTAGGTTTGAAGTCTTGAAATCTGTTCTCAAAAGACAGCTGATAGTTTTCGGCGGGCCGTGTGCCTGGGGTTGAGCAGCCTCTAACTAGTCAGACCAAAGACTAACTCACTTTGCTGAATTTTTTCGGAGTCCAGCAGGGTTCTAATGCCTCTTTTAACGCTACCTATGGTCAAGAACTTATGTAACTATGATATTACTTTATTGTAAGTAATCATTTATTATTAAGTCCGTGTTATTAAGGCCCATTTATATTGTAATTAAGGCTAATATAATTAATTACGCCGTCGTTACCTTACAATATTGTATATGTTTTTGCATAGATTAGAATATTATGACGCCGTCTCGGCTGTAATATCAAAGTGGAAGTAAACAAGGTTGTTTTTATCTTAGTAAAATAATAGCAACAACAATACTTTCAACGATAATTCTTTTCTTCCATTACCTGTATGAAGAAACGACTTCTTCGCAGTGTTGTGGGGAACAGTAATATTGTCTAAGGAGCACTTGCTTCATAGAAAGTTTTGAAGATTCGTGGGCAGCTTGCAGCATCTTGCTTCTCTAACATACTGTGGTCAGACGTAATGTGCGTTTTTTTTATTATTATTACTAAATGGACCCGCTCTTGACCTCGATCATGCCTGATGGAAAGCGATTGATGAGGTCTATGATGGATCGAGCGTGCCCAGAAAATGCCTGTTCACTCTTGTTCAAGGCACTGATATTCCCATGAATCGACGAAATAGCAAGCTGCTTGACGCCGGACTCCAGTGGGAGGGTGGGTGGTCGCGAATCAGGCAGGCGTTAGCCCTACCACCGCAAGGGAAGAATTGGCCAGTCATCAAGGTATTGGGTATGACTGTCCAGGATGTGCCGAGCGCTCGGTTCATTCAAATTACTGGTGGAACAAATCGTGCTACACGAGAAGGCTTCTTCATGCATCCCAAAATTCAAAAGTTAATTGATTCATTTCAATTTTGGTAGGCCAGCTTAATTAGTTGCACTATAATTGCGTAAAACACTGTTAATCACAAGCTGAATAATTTTGAAGAATATTGCTAATCCATTGTTTCATAATATGTTTAAAAAAATTGTCTGATCAACCACCTAACTAACGCAATGAATGTTGTTGAAGTGTCAAAATGAATGCCATTTCTACACTTAGTGTGTTACGCTAGTGCACGATGACCTTCCCAATTTAATGAAAATAAGTAACAAAGTGAAAAAAAAAGCCCTATTTCAAAAAATATCCCACCTCTCATCTTTAACATGGTCACCCTACCGGTACAGTCGGCAACAGCTGCATCGGAATATCCTATTACATGCAAAAAACACACCCCACTAAGAACTTATTAGTTTAATTTATTGTACACTAGAAAATATAACTTGTATGTTATAAAACTTTACGTGAGGCTAAGTAATAACAGACGCACGGGTCGGTCGACTAGGTTATGCTAGGCTTGCCGCAGGTGTTCCGTGGATGGGTGATCTTTCTTTCTTTACATACCAAGACCCCTTGGAAATCACGTTAAGCCGTTGGTCCCGGCTGTCATTTGTGGATCTTTGACAGTCGTTACGGGTCGTCAGAAGACCGAAAGTCTTACCAAGGGGTATCATATTACCTAGTAACTGGGGTGTGCAGGTCAGATAGGCAGTCGCTCCATGTTAAATACTGGTATAGCTGCATCCGGTTAGACTGGAAGCCGACCCCAACATATTTCGGACAAGGCTAGGCAGATGATTTTATAAAACTCTACGTGGATTGCTCATTTAACAAAAAGATGAAAATTATTTTATTTTACATCGTAAATTGGAATAAAAAATTTGCCGACTTAAAAGGAGCAGGTAAGTTTTGACCCAGCATAGTGTTAAAGGAATAACAGGATATAAATAGGCGAAATGTGGGTGTACCTACTATAGATACGCCACTGCCTAACCCATCTAGAATTACTGGGGAGATGTTATGTTACCGTATAGGTGAGCACCTATTACGTAACATAAAATCTCCTCAAACCAGTGTTGCCAGCCCGTACGATAATTATGGGGGCGCACGATAATTTGGACTATGGTACGATGTACGATAATAATTAATGTCTAATGTACGATAATTTTGTGCTTTGGAGAGTCGCAAAAAAAAAATCAACAAAATCTCAATGGCAAATGTGAAGAATGACAGCGTCAACAAGTAAATGTCTCTCTCCAACTCTTTCCTACATTGATTAGCGTACAATTCTGAAAATATTCTTACGTTTCCATCTGCAATAAGCTCATAGCCGTAAACAAAACCTCAAATGGCTTATAGGTGAAAAACTTAAGCGATGTTATTACTTTATTCAATTTTACGGTGAAAAACATAAAAAACACTACGACAAAACACGGTTACGGTTCGATCTGCTGGTGAAACTTGGCACATACTCCTACTTTGACTCTAATCTTTTCGTTTGTTATCAAATGAAATGAATTTATTAGGGTTTTTGTGATTTTGCTTTTGTACGATAATTTTGCCCGGAATACGATAATTTTCAGGTTGGGACTCTATAATTTGAACTTTTGGAGTTGGCAACACTGCCTCAAACTCACTTCCGCATTTATTTTTGAGCTACGACAGAGCTATCGTGGCTCAAAAATAAATGCGGAAGTGAGTTTATCATCGATTTTGAACAAAAGACACCCAGTGTGCAGACTAATTAAAAATACCTACGTAGGTACCTTTCATTACTCTGCAGACTACTTACCTATTAGAAACTAGAACTATTCCAAAAACTTTTCTGAATTTACGACAATAACGACATTTAGCTTCGGTTCGGTGTAACCGTAAAATAGCACTATTAAAATAAATTGCCTATCCTATAAAATATATAATTAACATACACACTACTGCATAAAAAAACGAGTGTGTATTATAGGCCTGTATATGTATAAAATCAAAGCCTGTATTACCTACTTCATCATTCGATAAATACCTCTTTAGCTGATCCTTTTTCTAACGCTTGAGTTTAGATTTAAAAAACCAGTTGGCCCCTAATGAGATTTAATTACGATACAAGAACAAAAAGACTACAGAAAAATAAAAAATAAACCTACTAACTGGTTTAAACATTTCTCCGATGATCCATAAACAAAAAAAAACTTGTTGATTCCAATGTAATACACTAGCATCTTTGTCAACTTCCGTCAAATATGCCCACTAGAACCCGATCTAGATTAAAAAGGACAACAAGAAGTATGACAGTTCTTGTAATCTGGCCGCCATTACCTCACGGGAGCGTTGACCTCGCATATGTGGTGACCGCTTGCTGTCATGTCGGCGAATCAATCACCCACCGATATGATACTAAGACTTTATATTCTGTGCCTTGATACCTGTGCTGGGATCTAGATTATCTGTGGCTCTTACTGTAGGCTCGGCAAATGCAACGCTTTTTGGCGGTATTTTCATATTTGGAATATGACTCTCTCTTTGGATTGTGGTCATTGGGAATTAAGTTTGATCCTTTGCCTGGCACAGCAGAAAAAGATAGATATTAACATGCTGTGCATATTGCCAGTAGGACCATAATAGCTTTGTACAGCCTCTGTAACCATAGCAGTACTTCACTTCGTGGATTCCATACAAGGCTTCTCCTGTAAAACTACTTATTCGAATACACTATAACATCACGCAAGCTATATTCCTCGGAGTACTAGGTCCTATTATGTTCATACTTCTTACTTACCATTTTTTATAAATATTGCCCTAAAAATTCATGCTTATCAAAGAACTTTTTCAGTGGCGTATTAAAGGCATATTTAGACTTCTATCTAAATAGGAATGCTGTTAGTAACTATGGCTGTGAGTGCAATCTGTAGGACTCTTAAGGTGAACCTAGTCCACATTTTTTCCATACAAACTTCGGGAGTGTTTTACTACACTGCCTGACATGGCACATCCAAAGTAAAATATGACATCGTTTTGTCTCACCATTAATATTGTCTGTACGGAAACAGAATACTAAAATACAAAACCATTAATAAGTTAGGAGCCAACAAAAATTCGTTTTTCTTGCTAATTTTACTTAACTTTGGGCGTGTTTAAGTAATAAAAGAAGTGTAAAATCTCCAAAAGCAAGTCAGTACCGACAAAGTTCAATTATCGAAAAGTTCAATAAACTTTATTGGTCATTGATTTATGCATTGGCTTTTTCATAAAACCCGATCATCCAAAGGACTTTTCTTAATTTTTTTACTATAAATGATCCTGCATCTCGTGCGTGTAGACTAGCGTCTGATTCAGCTCATCACTGATTCCATCTCTGTCGGACACGAAGCCTGGTGAGATAGAGTGATTTTTAGCCAGGCCAACCAGTGAGTTCGAGCCCGCGACTAGGTTCCCCTTAAGTTCCATTTGTTTAAACCACAATAATTACTTGTTTACGTCAATACTTACAATTTTTTATATTTACGCAAAGTGATGCAAGTGTAACAGAATTTTGCTCAATCTCTGCCCTAATAATAACTGTTTCGAAATTAAATGGCAACCGCCCCCACCCCCATTTGTAAGTGAAGATATAAAGACAAACATAACGCTAGCTTCCTCGCTGGGTAAACAGGAAGGCCCGTATGTCTACAAAGGTCCTTAGTGTGTTGTGTTTTATCTATGGTTACTATATTTTTTATACGGTTGTTCTATTATTGAATTTCACTGTTCTTGTGAAGCATAAACAAAGGAGAGCAACTTTTTTGTTTTAATTGGGTCAAATCAAAGATTTCGAAGAAATTTGTTTGGTTAGAGGTCAAAAGCATTTATTTGTGTCTTTGAGAAGTCTAGACACTTGGTGTGTTGTTATAATTATGTAAGTAGGTATTGGTAGGTTATGTGGTAGGTAGGTGGGTATGGGTAGATAGATAGATTTATTTATTTGCATGGGTAGGCAGGTACATCTAAATAGTGTTAGGTACGTGAGAAGATAAGTTTTTCATAATTAATATTTGATGATGTTTGAATTGTTTGAAGCAGGTGGGGTTCTCTAGTTTCTGCCTACCCGCATAGGAAGAAGGCGTGAGTTTAAGTATGTGTAAGTAGTTGTATTATTGATCCTAAATTCTAAACTGCAACTAACTTAATAAAGTCCGACTGGGGCATCTATAGGTGCCCACACAATAGAAAATTAATTGTGTCTCATTAGCCGGACTTGACAAGTGTCAAACTATACGAATTTTCGACGTAAAATCAGTAAAAAAACTGATTGCAGCCCTGAATTCCGCGAAATTATAGATTATAGCCAAACAATCTTTGATTATACCTGGAATTGAACCGGGAATTTGGTTCTGTATTTTCTCCTAAATATAGCTGCACAACTCTAGCAAGTGACATAACAGTCCCCTCTCGAACTCATGCCTACCGCATTAGTATTATTACGAGTTTTGAATACTTAATCGCTTATGTCTACATTTCATTGTTCAACGCCGAGCGCAAAAGGGGACTACACGCCATTCTGTGCCCACTAACAGGTAGACACAACCGCACCGGTGAAAAGAGACAAAACCATAGCTATTGCCCACCGCTACATTTTAACGCGAACGTTTAGACAGACGGACTTTCTTTCATCGTACAGCCAATCAATACAATAACAATCAAACAACCTGTCACGCCAACATACGCAAATACACATACAAACGACTGAATACGATGCCACCGTCGCATTGGACGCGAAAAAATAGCCTAAAAACATGTGCGATAAGTGTATAAAGTGTGTTTTAACTACAGGACGCTACATCGGTTAGGCTTTGAGCGCACGGGGACGCGACGCGTTGTAATCTGCGATCAAAATGGAAGCCGTCGGCCATCTTAGGTCTGCCGCGAGCGAGAGAGCGGTCCGCTTCGGGAATTTGGGAAATTGGTGTTTTTTTCTGTTGTAAAGAGAGCAGTATATAAGAGGTCGGTAGGCAGAGAACAGGGCGGGCTAGCGGGGGGAGTCTCGGCACGGGCAAAGCGGTGTGAAGGGAAAGAACTGCGGTCGGTCCGCGCGGCGTTAAGCTTCCCGAGATAGGTCTCGAGATATTTCGCTCGTAAATCAATGTCACTTGGATTATCTGATGCGTCATGTGAGTACGGGGTTTGGATTTATATGTATTGTTGTTTTATACAAATTCGTAAGTTATTTGCTTGGGCTACAAAATGGTTTGCTGTGATGTATGGTGTATTCAGAATTTGTAGTTTTATCTAAATATTAATCTGTAGCAACCTGAGCAAATAAAAAACTCCTGAACGCCACGCGCTGACGGTTTGATTCAATGATCGATATAAAACAAATAGGTAGCATTACTTATTGCAATTTAATTTATTAATAGCCTAAAATAGGTCAGGCAAAGTGCAATCGACCCAGGAAGTTTAAGATTTGCTAGTTTATCCGCACCTAGTTCAAATACACCATACAATAACACGGTAGTTACATTCGATATGCAAATCCGACAACATTTCAACATAATCCAATTAATGTTCAAATTTGGCTTGCGAAATGGTGCGTTATAGCATTGTATTGTAGTGCAGGTAGAACTCGAGATGTATCTCGGGACGGGCGTCCGTTCTGCTCACGCCGTGTGTACCGGCCACCTATCTTTCATTGCACGTACGCGCGACGCGCGGGGGGGTGGGCGCCGCGCGGCATACGCGGGGCCATCTTGCTAGTGATCGTCGAATTGCTCGCGTCTCCGACACACAAATCGGTTTTAATTCGCACTAATTAACAGTTAAGCACAATAAAAACATTATAAATAAGTGTCGTAACACATCTAATTAGTGTATTGAACGTCGTGATCCGAAACATTGTTGACATAAATTGTGTGTTGTTGTTTTATGTGTGTGTGCATTCCAACTGTCTAGGTGAGTAGTCAGTAGTCTCTTTGTGCGCGACAACGACAATTATCATTCTGATCGATTCGGCCGGCGCGGGGGTGTGCAGTCGGGCCGTTTTATATCTTTTGTTGTTTTGTAAATCAATAATTTTAGTGGCGGCTAGCTGTGTCCCTTGCGTTCTTAACACAATATTCGTGTAACGGCGAGGTGTTGCCGTGAATTCTGCAATAGTTATTTATTAAATCGTGCTTCTATAACGTGCATCGATTGAGTACTAACCGGTGCGAAAGTTTGTTCTCTATTTCTGTAAAGACTCGAGTGTTAAAGTGATCACCAAAATCAGGTATACTATGCTTACGATAACATTCAATTGTTTTTATTTGTGTTCGAAATTCAAATGTTTCCTTATTCGTCTGTTTTCTATAAATTGTTGCCAGGTGTGTGTAATGTGATTGGTAAATCACTCCGAACCGTTGCAACGTCTAATATTAGACATTAGACCAGTTTTTATTTGTTGAGCAAACGGTTTAAAGTATGCAATTAATAGTTTTATAAAAAGTATGTTAGCTTGACAACGCTTCGATATTTTCAAGTGCTCTTTAGATAAGGTTGAGCATCGTATTAGGTCATCACTCCGTACTTGTTAGTTACATAGTTATATTATTTCGTGTTTAGATACGTATGTATGTCATTCAAAGGTGAATATCTGTCAGACAGATTACTTTTGAAAAGGTACGCTAAACCGGCCCAACCTTTATGCTAAAAGTGAAGAAACGTGAAAAAAAAAGCAACAGTTATTATTGTTTATCATTACTGTAATAAGTACCTGTGTGAATACTTGAGTAGTTTTCATTGTTTTCGTTTTATTATCCCTAGGTACCTAGACTAGGTACTTCTATTAACTATTAGTCTTATCATCCATCATAGCTGTTACTTGTAATAATTTAAATAGTGTTGATATTTACCTTGTAAAATAGCTATTCCAAGTTTAGTTAAGTATCTACCTACAAAGTTAACTAAGACTTCCTTTCGGAAAGTCACTGTGGACTAAACGTGTCTACAAACATTACGAAATTAAAATACCTACTCAGGTACGTCGGTAAATCTGCATAAAACAACTTATATAATCTCTAATTTAATTAAGTATACAAAACGATTACTTTATGTATAAATCAACCACTCTACGGTCGTATCTCGAATTTATAAAAAAAAAATCGGAAAAAGAGGTTGCCACGAAAAAGTGTATAATGACTGATAATAGTGAAACAAGGTCAATAACATCACCATTCATTCATAATAACGTGGTTTTACGAAAGATTAAATTATAAATAGGTACCTATTATACCTATCTGTACAATTCGTAATATTACATGATAAACTCGTTGAATCATAGAGATAACGAGAAAATGTAAATTAAAACAATAACAATCTAGTTTCATGCGAGTACGAACGCAGCCAAATACAAAAACAAAAAAGTTTGAGCTTGAGCATATTCAAAATTCGAACGCGTCCACCGTAATGGCGGATACAAGCACATCGAGCATGAAATAATTGCATTCGTTCACGACCGCGCCTTGTGAACGGCCTCTCCGGCATATTAGCTAGACATACCCATGTACTTTAGAGTTACTGCCTATCGTTATTACCCGAATACGTGAAATTGTGTGAACGCGATCCCCAAGTGAGCGGTGCGCTGCGCTCATCTCGACTTTGTCGCGTTGCATTCCATTCCTCTCCTCAGACAAGACGGGTCATCGTTGTGTTTTTTTTACGAACATTGGCTCGAGGTGCTCTGAGCTCAACCGCTTATTATGCGACCGACGGAAAGCGTCAGTTTCCAACTTGAGTAAATGTAATTACCTATGTCGTCCATAAATTGTTAGGGTTATCATTTAAATGCTGATTCATCAGTCGTTATGGTTCGCGAGATTTTTATCGCTTTGGCCTGGTCAACGTTTATCGACTATGAATTTTATTGAATGATCGTTTGTTTTGTACGCATTGTAAAAGTGTTCTAGTACATTTACTATTATGAAATTCTCATTTTTATCCTCAACTATTGACTGTCCACGGCATAATGCTCTCTCAAAAAGAGTAATTAAATAATAAGATTATTAAGTCTCAACGCATAAATTAATATTCTGATGAACTCATTAAGTATCTACGTAAATTACCTTCTCAGCGTTAAATAATGCTTATTGCGTATATCTCTACGATTGTCGATTAATAATGTTTAATCTAAACAGTTTAACGAGGGAAAGAAACTATACGCTATATCTATTTATGTATTAAACATCAATAATATGCGGCAACATAAAATAACATGCTAATATGAATATTATATACAAATATTGTTAACAAACCGATGTGCCCTGCACTCCAACTAAACACAAAACGAAAACTGTGCCCCATCACGCAAAGTTTATATGAGCCACACAATAATATCGTTACACAGTGTTGCTAGTTGGAAAACGGGCAACGTAAGGCCTTGTCCCCGATTGCGATACTGTTACTGCTATAAAAGACATGTAAAGATCGATGAGATCTATGATTAACTCATACACTCATACGCATTTGTTAATATTGAACACTGTTTTCGATTAATCGTAAAACGTACGTTTGATTCTGGAAACCTTGGTATATCTAGGTGGACGGATGTCCGATCTTTATGTGCATAAAGCTGGATTTAGGCAGAAAATACACTGGGAGCTTCTGTTTCTGGTATCTGTAGGATTCGAAATCTGTGGGCCATAGCTTGCCTTGGCTTCACTGGAAGTTTTTAAATAGACTCCGGACTCAGGTAGGCCGAATTAAAGAGAATCTGCTAAGATGGAGATTCACAGAGGAATCCGCCTTGGAGTGTAAATGTGGTGCTGTCCCACAAACAATGGGGCACTTAATATCTTGTCCAGCGTGTCCTGCGTCTGCACGCTACAGAAGCTGATGGACGAAGTGCCAAGCTCGAAGCCAAATTCTGGGCTGACTATATTTAGATTGCTATCGAAACGCTAAGAAAAAAAAAAGTAGACCAATCTCAGTCCACAAAATAATGGCGAAATCCTGGCACTGAACCTACCTTAACGATCACTAGCTTTCGCTAAGAAATCTACGGAAAATCAATTTAATTAAGTAGTATTTTGGGGCTAAAAATTCATAAAAAATACTATACTTAGATGACATGCTGCCTCATCTACATTGGTATAAAATATTCATCATCATCGTGTCGTTTCCCATTTATTTTGGTTTTTTTCCATATCTGCAGTCACCTCTTTCTAGCCATATCATCGTCCACACAACCCATCCACCGTTTCCTTGATCTTCCTCTAATCTTTTAACTTTCCTCACGGCTTGCCGCTCATTCCCTTTATATCCTAAAAGCTTTTAGCGGCTTTGCCCTCGTAGAGCTCGAAAATAATGTCACAGGAACGTAATAACCTAGCTAGGTCATGTTCTAATGTGCCAAATATCATCGAAGTCGGTTCAGTCGTTAAGGTGTGAAAAGTTAACAGACAGACAGTATAATATTAAGTATGTATGGGGTTTAAATCCGTCACTACCTTAACCGATTCGCGGTCCTCACTCAAAGACAGGTTTGTTCCAGGGGCCATCGGTCCTTCCATCTGACGGGAGATAACGCCTCTTGTCTCTAATGCACACAAACATTCACATAAGAATATCTGCCAGTCTCAAAGCGATATCTTTTTTTTGCAAAGATGATTTTCGCTTGGCCGAAGCTTCGGCTGGTTTTTGACCGAAAACTAAAATAAGGACGAATCATGATTTTTAGCAAGAAGTATTATGTTAACAACCGGTATTCAGCTATGATTTTTGTCATTACACAAATTAAACAAGTGAGCAAGTGTTTGTACAATATTATTTGTACAGTTGGGTGTTGTATACAAAGAATAGACTTCAAAGCGATACATTTGATGCGTCATTATAATAAACTGTTTTTGTTATTAAGGGCTTAGGCATATCATCGGACTGTCGATCAAACGAAGGAGTTTGACAGATCGTTCCGAAATGTAAAGGGTTTTACAATAAATTATTATTGTGCGTTTAGAGACAAATGGCAGTTGATTAAACAATTCTGATAAACGCTGGTAGAATTTAGTTCACTCAGTGATTTTTCTGAAATCACTGTAATTTTTGTATGCAATAATCGGGGAGCTCCTTAAGTTTTGAGCTGCATGATTACTGATAAAAATGCGTGCACTGATTGGACAGGTCCACTCAATCGGTGTGGTTCTTTCCTCAAAGGACATTTCAGACACGAATCTACATGGTCTTCATATGATCTGACTAAGATTATGTCTGGACTTTAAAAGAGACTGTGACCTCTGATTTTGTTTCGGCCTTTCTTGTCATAGTTGTCAGATAGGAAACGCCGTCTTCATCTAGTATTTAAAATATGATTGACGTGCAAAAGTGCTTGTATGTACAAACCTTACTCTCAGAAATAAATTATCATTTATATAAATAATCAAGTTCACAAACATTTTTTTGCACTAAATTAGAGACCCAAAGACTACTTTAAAAGAAAATATGTTTCTAAATAATATAACTAATTTAATGGATAAACATAAGTAATATATAATGTATGTAGTCAGGTGTCAAATCAACCCACACATGATATAATATAACATCATGCCTGAAGTCGCCGGAGGGTAAGGCAAAGGTGTACTTGTAGTAGACCCACATTTTGCCAGTTATTAAGTCCCATGTAATGGGGCCAGCCTATTGCCATCAATCGGGCACAGATCCAAATTCCGGGGGCCAATCCAAACCATTACTTTTAATCGACGCTACATTAAGAAAAAAGCACCTCATTCATATCAATTTGGGCATAAAACTCAACACGTTTTCGAGACATCGCCAAGCGGTTGGTCGACTCTTCACGTGACCAGAGGGTTGGCCTATTTTTTGGCCAAAGAATCAGCATCGCCATACAACATGGCAATGCTGCCAGTCTTTGGGGCACTTTTCCTGCTGATAACGTTGCAGACGAATTTTTTGAAGCCCTGTGATTCTTTTCCCTCTTTGTACTTAAAGGTACATATTATGGGTGCGGGTTGTTCGAAAGAGATACCGCGGCCCCTGGCACACAGGCAGCTGACGGAACACGGGTGGGTTTTAGTCAGTAAAAGTCTGACACGCCCTCCCGCTCCACCCAGAGCGGGAGAAGTTATTTGATGATTTCACATCCAAAAAAAAAAAAGTTAATATTATTATTCACAATATGTTATGTCTGTTAACTTAGGTCCCGCCTTAACTTTCGTAGATATTTGACAGCTGTTACGTGTCGTCAGAAGCCCGTAAGTCTGGCAACCAGTCTTACCATGAGGTATCGTAGGTACTGGGTAATAACCCAGTAAATGGGTTGTGGAGGTCAGATAGGCAGTCGCTCCATGTAAAATACTGGTAGTCAGCTGTATCCAGTTAGACTGGAAGCCGACCCCAATATGGTTCGGAAAAGGCTACGCAATGTAAATATCTAATAACTTTAAACGAGCAATTCTTGATACATGGCAAAAAAATCAGCTGTTCCCTACATTTATGTTCGCATAACTCGTCAAAATGTAGGGAACAACTGATTTTTTTTTCGCCATTTCAGTTTTGGCCCAATATTAAAACTTGTTCTTAATGATGAGTACAATGACCCCTTCAGATATTTCGTGTATGAATAGATTCACCTTATATATTATCTGAATCTCTGAAACGGCTCCAACGATTTTCATGAAATTTAGTATGCCGGAGGTTTCGGGGGCGACAAATCGATCTAGCTAGGTTTCATTTTTAGAAAACTCCAATCAAAAAAAAAAAACAAGCAAAGCTCGGTCATCCAGATATTTATAGTTTGAATAAACATGTTCCATAGCCAAGTTAGCAACCCTAGAGCTAGAGAAAAGTTCTTACCACCACGTCCTCACGCTCGATAAAACCATTTCATCGTCGAATGCTCCAATTCTACAGAAGAGGTCACTCCAAGCAGTTTGGAAGTCATCAATGGGCGTCAAAGCGTGTCTAATCTAAAGTTAACCATTGTACAGCCACCTAGCCGTTAAAAAGTAATTTGAATCCATTTTGAATCGTTCCATTCATAAAATACTCCTATTGGTTGTGAAGTAACAGTTTACAACCTTTTTCTTTTTACACGCTTTATATTAGCTTCACTTGTATTTTTGTTTGTTTGTTTGTATGTAACCGACTCCTTAGAGCGTGATTTTGACCCACTTTAAACGGTCTGATTTCATTGAAACTTTGTAAACCTATCGAGGACCGATGACAATTCTTAAATTATTTTTCACTTTGTAGTGTTTTTTTGGAAGTCGATTGTTTTTTTTTCTCTTTTTAGTTTTAGTACCTACCCCACATCAATTCGAAATGTCATCCTCCTTGGGGTAAAAACAATGCATATTTATGGGATAGCAGCAATCGCGGTTGATTTGCTGTAATTTTTTTAAGAGTTCCGTAGTCTGTCTCCGAAACGAATCATCAGATCTATATGAAATTTAAACGGG
Source organism: Antitype chi (assembly GCA_947359405.1). Classification (NCBI taxonomy): domain Eukaryota; kingdom Metazoa; phylum Arthropoda; class Insecta; order Lepidoptera; family Noctuidae; genus Antitype; species Antitype chi. The sequence continues at coordinate 6,979,135 of OX375835.1, read as the reverse complement.
ACCACGCGGGAAGCACCAGCTTTCAAATAAAAAAGAATCATCAAAATCGGTTCACCCAGTCGAAAAATCTGAGCTAACAAACATTAAAAAAAAAGATACAGTCGAATTTAGAACCTCCTCTTTTTTTGAAGTTTGTTAAAGAAGACTTCTATCTATCCTTCAAACTGCCTCTTTGGTCTAGTGGTCTAGCGCTACTGTTTGAGCATGATGTCCTTGATTCGGTTCTCAAGTCGAGCAAAGTGTTATTGAGTTTTTCTATTTAGAATTTATCAGTAGCAGCCCGGAGTCTGGATTTGTGCTCGATTTCTGGAAATAGGCTCGCCCCTATTACATAGGACTTTAACTTAACTGGCGGGTAAAATATAGGTAGACAAAGCTGTGCCTAACCGTTCGGGGACCGACCTCCCTAGCGGCGTCAGCGTAGTCTGCTACGCTGACGACACGCTGGTCCTGGCGCAAGGGAGGTCGTACCAGGCGGCGGCCGACTTAGCGGCAGACGGGGTTGCGACAATCGTCGATAGGATCCGGCAACTGGGACTCGAGGTGGCCTTGCACAAGTCCGAGGCCATGTGTTTTCATGGTCCTCGGAATGCGCCACCGGCGGGTTCCCAGATAACGGCAGGAGGGGTTCGCATCGGCGTCGAGTCGACGATGAAGTACTTGGGACTCGTCCTCGACAGCCGGTGGAACTTCGCGGAGCATTTCCGACGTTTGGCCCCCAGACTGGAGCGGGCCGGGGCTGCCTTGAAGCGGCTCTTGCCCAATCTAGGGGGGCCAAACGCCTCCTGCCGGAGGCTCTACGCGGGGGTCGTGCGGTCCATGGCCCTATACGGGGCGCCGGTGTGGGCGCCTACATTGAGGCGCCAGCCAGCCCGAAGGCTGAAGGCGTCCCATAGGGTCATGGCGATCAGGATGATCCGGGGATACCGCACGATCTCAGGTGAGGCGGCGGGCCTCCTTGCCGGATTACCGCCATGGGATCTGGAGGCAAAGGTCCTCGCGCACATCTGGGAGTGGCGCGAGGAGGCCAAACGCCGGGGCGTTACTCCGCTGCCGCGAGAAATCGAGGTGCAGCGGACAGAGCTCCGGCGGGATCTCATGGCGACATGGAGAGTGCGATTGTCGCAACCCAGTGCTGGGCACGCCACGATAGCGGCGGTAAGTCCCCTCTTTGAGGAGTGGCTTGAGAGGCGGCATGGCGTCCTCACCTTCCGCCTGACGCAGGTCCTCACCGGACACGGTTGTTTCGGGAGGTTCCTGTTTCGCATAAGGCGGGAGGAAACGCCCGGGTGTTTCCATTGCGAAGATCGCCCTGAGGACACGGTGGAGCATACGGTGGCGGTCTGCCCGGCTTGGGCGGAGCACCGCCGTGTCCTCGAGGAGGCGATCGGCGGCGGCGATCTCTCGCGTCCGGCCCTGGTTCAGGCCATGGTACGGAGCGAGAGTGAATGGTTAGCCGTCACCTCCTTCTGCGAAGCAGTAATGCTCGCGAAGAGGGAGGCGGCGCACGTGAGGGAGAGGCAGTATATGCGCCCTCACGGCCGTAGTCGCCGCGGGAGACGCCCTGGGCGTCGGGAATCCCAGGCTGATTCCCGGCCACCGTAGGCGCGGGCTTGCGGACGGCGAGTAATGGGTAGCTCGCTGTCCGGTAAGGACCAAGCCCGGGTCGACGGCGCGTTGTGTTCCACGCGCGCCTCAAAGAGATGTCAGCACCAAATGGGGGGGTCCGCAAGGGCCGATGCCTGCTAGGGGTGCGGGTTGTTCGAAAGAGATACCGCGGCCCCTAGCACACAGGCAACTGAGGGAACACAGGTGGGTTTTAGTCAGTAAAAGTCTGACACGCCCTCCCGCTCCACCCAGTGCGGGAGAAGTTATTTGATGATTTCCCACCCAAAAAAAAAAAAAAAAAAAAAAAAAAAAAAAACCGTTCGGGGAAACGTGATGTTTTGTTTCTATACTTCAAAAGTCATTTTTAAGGTGAATGCGCAGTGGTAGAGCGCGAAATTCAAATTTTGTTACGTTTTTTGCAATTTTCAGCTGAGTGTCAGCTTGTTTCTTGATCAAAATATGATTTGCGACTATAACATGTACGTATTTACAGATTTATAATCATTAGAATAATACATCTTTCTAAGTTAGATTTGTTCCACAAGCACTTTTCCATAAGAAATTTGTTCTTATGGAACAAATCTAACTTAGAAAGATGTATTATTGATTCTAATGATTATAAATCTGTAAATACGTACGTGTTATAGTCGCAAATCATATTTTGATCAAGAATCAAGCTGACACTCACCTGAAAATTGCAAAAAACGTAAAAAAAAATGAATTTCGCGCTCTACCACTGCGCATTCACCTTAATTCCATTTGCTTAAATGAAAGGTTTTGAGATTGTCTTCAGAAGAAATAAACTGTTAAAGTATCCAAAAAGTTTGAGTTTGAAAACGTTGACTGAATCAACGCTATCATATAAGGGTATAAATTAATTGAATTTAAAATACCTAGGTTCCTCAGAAGAGTAAGGAATGTGGACATTTCACCAGACGAGGAATGCACTCCACAAAAAGTATTGGCAGCCAGCCTGTATTGTTAGCCTCTCATCGAATTTTTTGGTTCAGTTTGCTTTGTTGAATTTGTTCGTTTCGGCTAATAGAACTCGATCATTTTAGATTCTTCATGTTAGTACTCTGCAGTGGCGAGGGGTGGAATTATGGGCAGAGTAAGCTGTTCCAAAATTCGAAAACGTACGCAAGATTTGCTTAAATTACGCGCAGGCATTTTTTCAGTAATACTTGAAAACACATTTAAAAAAAATATACTTTGAAATTTAATAGTGGAACTGTGGAAGGTGGCAAGGGAATCGGCTTGTATTGACCTGTCGCTACTGGCACTGTCTTTTAATTTTTGAACTTTCTTCAAGGCAAGCAAACGTAAATCGAGCAAAAATTCAAATCTTACCTAAAAACATTTACACAATCATGCATTTACCTTTCACACAGTCTACACGCGATAAGTACATTTAAATTCGTACGATTTCCTTCTATTAAGCACACACGATATTCTGCATAGCAATATTGTGCTATTAAGCGCAATAAAAGTATTTCTGGGAAGTAAGACTGCACAGGTTAAGTCGTTCACATGAGCGTAAGCGCTTACGATGCAAATGACTCATTTTGTACCGTGTTCTGAGGAACAGGTAACTATCAACGCAGTTCGCTTATTTGTCGCACCTTTGCAGAAAAATCTAGCTGTCTAGCCATTTCTCAACTATATTGGAGTCAGCTTCCAGTTTAATCGGATGCAGCTGAATACCATTATTTTATAAGGGGCGACTGCCTATCTGACCCACTTTACTGGGTGACATGGTACCCTTGGAAAGACTGGTTGTCAGATTTTTTTGGCTTCTGAGTACCCGTAACGATTGTCAAAGGTCTACAAATGACAGCCGGGACCAATGGCTTAATTAAAGTGTAAAATAAATACAGTAATGAAATTAATACAAACGAAATTTCAATTAATGTGGTGTCTGTTTGGCATTCATCTCTCCAAAAAATGGTGGCTTAACCGCTAAAAACTTGAGAAATCGGTGAATGGAAAGTTATAGCTTTACTCCCGTATCCTTCCGAAATCAACAGCATCACGCCTGTAATCAACAGCATCACGCCTGTAATCAACAGCATCACGCCTGTAATCAACAGCATCACGCCAGTAATCAACAGCATCACGCCTGTAATCAACAGCATCACGCCTGTAATCAACAGCATCACGCCTGTAATCAACAGCATCACGCCAGTAATCAACAGCATCACGCCTGTAATCAACAGCATCACGCCTGTAATCAACAGCATCACGCCTGTAATCCCCGAAAGGTTAAGCTAAGGTGTACCAATAATATACCTACATTTTGCCAGTTATGTTTAAGTACCATGTAACAGGGGACGAGCTTATTGCTTTGCTATCAACCAGACACAAAATTAGTACTCCGGGCTGTTAATCAGAAATTAGCCATAACCTAGTAACAAGGCAGTTCCAAAATCCTGGCTATAACAATAATTGCGAGGCTTCCTCCTTCTCCAAAGTATCCGAATTTTCCCACCAAACGAGCTGGTGACATAAAATTATTCTTATAATTAGAACTTGTAGAATTTAAATGTGAGACATGCATCCCAAAACTGTTCGACATACTCCGCCCGAATTGGATTGGTCGCATTTTTCACCTTATCCAAATTGACACTTGATTTATACGACTGTAAAAGAATTTAAATGATAATTATACCAATTTATTACAAGAAAGGTATGATACAGATATAGCAGATTTTAAAGCTGTTAATGTCTATTCCCACACTAGACTGCCCTGCCTGCTAGGTGACATTAAAACTAAGATAGAATAGAATATCCTAAATAAAAACGGTAGACGTGTTCTTGAGTGGAGACCGCGAATCGGAAAACGTAAGGTAGGACGCCCTCAAGCTAGGTGGAGTGACGATCTTCGCAGGGTTACTGGTAATAACTGGATGAGAGTTGCCGAGAATCGAGTTAAATGGCGTGAAATTGGAGAGGTCTATGTCCAGCAGTGGACTACTGTAGGCTGATGATGAAATAAAAACATAGACACCCAGTCTCTGTAGGTAATACAAATATTTTTCCTCTTTATTTCATTTTATTTGGGAAAAAAAAACGATATTACATTAAATGTAACACTTGTCACTTTAGCAGTAAGGTATATACAAAAAAACTATGTAATAACCACAACATTTTCCACATATTAACAAATAGGTATGCTATGATGAGGGCTCATCGGTAAGCTAGTTATTTTCTCATTCAAGGAAAGTCTTTCAGGCGCTTTACTTTGCGTAATTTATTTCATCGCCACTGCTCTCAAAACGGTGAAGGAATACGTCGTCGTGAGGAAATCAGCAAGTCCTAGAACAAAAAAATCGACGACAATTATGACATGACTTTTTTATGAAATAGTAATTCAAGGGAATTAAATGAACTTAGATGGTTATTTTGATGATTTTAATTACTATAATTCTGTAAAGCCATATTTTACACGGTAGATAAATCATATTTTGTTCAACTTAAAGTGCGATATTGATCAGCAAACTGCAAAATACGTAAGAGAATTTAAATTACGCGGGTTGCCCTGACGCGTCCACCTTAGGAACATTAAAAATCCATAACTATACTACACCAATACTGCGGGAGGGGGGATGCTCGACATAATTATAGTGACCTGCGGGGTTACTCTTCAAACTAATTTTTATTCCAATCTAAAGCCAATACAATTCCAATGTTAATTTTGCAGTCACGTGATTCGGTACTCTTGAAAAAAATGTGTCAACATTGGATTGAAATTGGGATTTCCTCGCGATTATTTTGTTACACGTGTTACTATGTTACGGGCCGCATTAGTGTTGATCGACTCATTACGATAATTTATTTATTAATTGCACTTTTGCTATTGGAAAAATCACAATCTACAAACAATACCACCGTAATATTGACGCAATACACAGCTGTCAAATAAACTCAAGAGTAGCATTTACAGCCCGCCAAGCCCGGTCCCGATTCCACTTAGTTCTTCGAAAAGATAAGCAATTTAGGCGCTAGCGTCGAACTGAAGAGTACGAAACGTCAAAATTTAAATGTCGATCGATCGGAATTGAAATCAAGAGTAATCGCGCTTATTGGTTGTGTTCTCTGGAAAATTTGATGCGTTCTAGTCGCAACAGGCGTGTATGTATGATCAGATGTATGAACTAAACGAAGCAAAAGCATACTCGTTTTAAGGATCGTTTCAGGTGAAGTTCTGTAGTTTCTGCGTACCCCCATGGTACAAACGCGTGAGTTTTTATATGTACCTATATTGCAGTAATAAACAAATAGCACTTAGTATTGTAAAATACAGTGCACCATAATGCAATGAGACGCAATGCAAGCCGGCATTCAACTGCGACCTACATTTGCATGCCAGTACATGGCACGTTTCACTTTTTAGAAATCCCATTTTAATATCAAAGATTTAGTGCTGTGTTGGTGCAGGTTTTGTACCGAATCTTTGGATTTTTTTAAAGATTTTTTTTTTGGTAGTGGTATCTACAGTTATGATACCGTTTATTGAGTTACATGATTACTGATAAATGCGTGCAGGTGACTGGACAGGTCTAGTCAATCTGTGTGGTTCTTTTTCCAAAAGACCATATCAGATCCACATGATATGACCAAAATGATGTCTGTACTTTTAAAGAGACTGCCCTCTTGAGTTTGTTTAGCCTTTCTTCTCAAAGAACTCGGATAAAAAACGCCGACCTCATATAAATTTAAAAATAATATGATTGACGTGCAAAACTGTTTCTACAAACGTATTTACAGAAGTAAAATAATGTATCATATCTAGAAGAATCCTGGTCCCGGAAATCAAGCCAGTTGACCTGATTAATATCTACACAGTACTTGTCAAAATGAATATATTTCATCGAAAGAATCATCATCATCATTTCAGCCGAAAGACGTCCACTGCTGGGCCCCAATTCTGATTGGTTATAATGATTCCCCGCGGAATCTTACTACGTTCAAACAACGTCAATATCGTGTTTTGTAGAAACCAATGTAACGGTAAGGGATCTAAATGTCATATTCTGTATGTTCCAAGACAATTTGTCGAAATTATTAATACGATATTAGCAGGTGTCGTGTGTGATCTAAGGAATTGACGTGGTTTCGAAGTAAGGAATCGTTTTTTTTTTTTGGGTGGGAAATCATCAAATAACTTCTCCCGCTCTGGGTGGAGCGGGAGGGCGTGTCAGACTTTTACTGACTAAAACCCACCCGTGTTCCCTCAGTTGCCTGTGTGCCAGGGGCCGCGGTATCTCTTCTGAACAACCCGCACCCCTGGCAGAAGTAAGGAATCGTTAAGTAGTCATAGTGAATTAGGGCCCTGCAGGCTTACCACGAGAACCGTAGACAAGCGTTTTGTCGTCGTAAGAGTAGACAAAAATGTCGTTTCCGTATAGAATATTCACAGTTTTTCACCGAGAAATGTAGACAAGCGATTTCTATTTTACAGTAGAGTAGAAATAGAAAGCGTCATGCTAAGCCCCCTGGACATAGTCCTCCCCCAAGCTCTGCCACTTCGGCCGGTTCTGTACTTACCGCATCCAGCGGATTCCTGCGGCCTTCACAAGGTGATCGGTCCACCTTGGAGGCCATCTAACTTTACGTCTTCACATACGAGGTCGCCACTCCAGAACCTTTCGGCCCCATCGGCCATCTGTTCTGCGAGAAATGTGCACTGCCCACTGCCAATTAAGTTTGGCAATTCTTTGGGCTAGTCGGTTACTTTGGTTCTCCTGCGGATCTGTTCATTCCTGTTTCGATCACGCAGGGAAACGCCAAGCACAGCACTCTCCATTGCCCTTCGAGTGACTTTTAGCCGTTTAATAAGGCCCACTGCGAGCATCGAAGGAATACAAGCTCGGAATTTCGAAGTTAAAAGATCGTTTAAAGCCTTAGAACGACAATGACACCTACAAGATTTCCGAGCGACCTTTGGATGGGGCCCCTTTTGCACGTGGCGGATTGAGAAGAAAACGCATAAGGTTTTAAGTAAAATAATACGCAATCTGTGGGGCTTTTCCTGCTTTATAGTAACCCTATTGGTGAGGTTCTTCAGAAAGGTCACGGGCGCAGTACTCGCAACTGGCGAGCGTGTATAACCAGCACCCTAATTGCGTAACTCGTGCTAAACCATTGCTTCATATGTTCGAAAAATGTGGCTGCCCAACAACGTTAATAACGCAATGAATATTGTTGAACTGTCAAAATGAAACAGATTATGATTAATCGTGTGTTACACAATTAGGGTGCTGATGTTTGAATGGAAACGAAACAAAAGGAGTATGGAAGAATATTAGCAGGTACTTTCTTCTGCCTTCCTTCATGGGAAGATGTGAGTTGATGTGTAAATCGTTAAATTTAAAGGCAGAGTTTCATTTATATGCAAATAAACTGTTATGACTGCCTCGTTGGTCTAGTGGTCGGAAGCGGTACTGGTGAGCACGAGGTCCTGGGTCTTGGGTCGATCCCCAGGTCGGGATAAGTGTTAGATTTTCGATCTGGAATTTCTCAGTAGCAGCACGGACTCCGGATTTGTAACTGGTTTTTTTTAAGGGTGGGAAGTCATCAAATAACTTATTTCGCTCTGGGCGGAGCGGTAGGGCGTGTCAGACTTTTACATACTAAAACCTACCCGTGTTTCTTCAGTTGCCTGTGTGCCAGGGGCCACGGTATCTCTTTCTAACCCCCCTGGCAGGCATCGGCCCTTGCGGACTCCACCAGTTAGTGCTGTCATCTCTTTGAGACGCGCGTGGAACACAACGCGCCGTTGACCTGGGCTTGGTCCTTACCGGACGGCGAGCTACCCATTACTCGCCTTCTGCCAGCCCATTTGTGACCGGTTGCTTGCAATAGGCTCACCCTGTTACATGGGACTTAACATAACTGGCGAAATGTCGGTGTCTTCTGATATATGCCTCGGGGAGTAGAGCCTTGATGTTATGATATGTTAAGTAAAAATATTTTGACCATAAGTTACAAATCGATGTTCCTTCATACACTATTTTATTCGACTTCCAAATGAAAAGAAACCATATTTATGTTAAAACGGCTTTATTAGCAATACTAACACAAGACCCAGGATGTACTTATCTTTGATGCGATTTCCTGCATCAGGCAGACATTCAAAAGTAGTTGATCATACGATTCCGTCTGTTTCCTTTTGATGCCCAAAATACATGTGATGAATTAATGTGTCATCTTGACTTTATTACGACCAAATGGTTGTTCTATTTATAGGTTGCGAAGCACATCGGGTTCGCTCAGGTGGTCTCTCTACGAGTCTGCTTAAAATATTACAGTTTTTAACATAAACATAACATCACGGCATGTTTCCTTGAAGGGTTAGACAAAGGTATGTCTATAGTACACCGACATTTCGCTACGTTCAAGATCGATTGCCTCCAGACTGGCCCCAAATTCAGACACCGGGCTGCTTTTGAAAAAAATCAAATTGAAAAACCAAACAAAACTTTGCTTAGCCACCACCCAGCGCGGGAGGAGTTTTGATGATTTCCCACCCAAAAAAAAAAACCCGGAAATCGAACCCTGGATATCATGCACTTACACCATTAGACCAACGAGGTAGTCACTAGATAAACGATCAGAATAATTAGGCCAAAATTACAAATTAATACTTCTCAAGTGGGTCTTTGAAAGTCGTTACTAGACATGGGCGAAATAGCTCACTGAAAAGAAAAAGAGCGATTAGCTCTTTCACTCTAAAGAGCTATATCACTCTTCTAGCTCACTAGCTCTTCTATAGCTCAGTGAATCAGACGCCGACTGTTAGCTCATTTGACTCACGCTGCACGCGCTTCGAAGGAAACTGCTCGGTTCGCTCAATAGAAATTAGCTCTTTGGAAGTTTGGAGTTAAGTTATACAGGGTGATTGGAAGATGGGTGCAAAGCTTTAAGGCGAAGATAGTACAGACAATTTAGAACCATTTAAGCCATGGTTGTCTTAGACGAAGTCTTACCAAATATTTTTAACCAAATTTTTAAGTTTTTTTTCGGAAATTCTCAAAATTTAATGTAAACTGCATAATTATGGCCAAATTGAATGATAAATGAATTAATTTTTTATTTATTTAATTAAAGTAATGTGTAAGCAATCAAGCAAAACATGTTTTAGGCTTCTGTGTCATTAGACATTTTTTTTAGACATTTAAAGCTCAGAAAAAATTAAAAAATTGTACAATACGTCTTTTAAACCTCATTAAAAAAAAAAAAATTGGTAAGACTTCGTCTAAGACAACCATGGCTTAAATGGTTCTAAATTGTCTATACTATCTTCACCTTAAAGCTTTGCACCCATCTTCCAATCATCCTGTATAAGTGTTTTTGTTTGTTTATTTAAAGTTATGACTTTACGTAAACAACACGCAAAAAAATCCTTTTTATAATGTGCCAAAGTATTTTCTTCTGAAAGTCAATGGGGATAAAGATAGATTGACAGTGATTTTGTCGTATGACGTATTGTGCCGGAGAGCTATTGTTGGAAAAACGAACGATGCGATCCGAAGTATTCCGAAGCGAGCCGAATGAGCCGTTCGGCCGGGGACTTTTCGGTCGGTCGTCGGTCTCGCTGAAGTACTGAGCTAGTCAGAGTGAGCTAACTGAGCTAGTGAGCTATTTACCTAGCGAGTGAGTGAGCGAGAGCGACGTCTCTATCACTCGCTCACGGGCTACCCATGTCTAGTCGTTACGAGTCGTCAGAACAGAAGCCCGAAACTTTGAAAACCAGTCTTACCAAGGGGTATCGTATTACCCAGTTATTGGGTTGTAGAGGTCAGATAGGGAGTCGCTCCGTGTAGAATACTTGTATTCAGCTGCATCCGGTTAGACTACAAGTCGACTGCAATACATTTAGGAAAAGGTTAAGCAGATGATGACTTCTCAACTCAGACAAGGTGGAAATGGTTTAAAGAAACCCAACCTAATTATGGTCTAGATGTTTACGTCATCATTAGATGCAAATGTATGTAGATTTGTTTGTCATCGATGATGTCATTAAAATACCTTTTTAACAAAGCCGTACCTATTTGCCATAATTCATAGCATCACGCATGTAATCCCTGAAGGGGTAGGCAGAGCTGCAACTTTAGTACACCTACATTTTGCCAGTCAGGGACCATTCAAGTATTACGTAAGCAATACAGGGGGCCGGGGGGGTCTTTGCTTTGCTTATTTTTGATGACATGGGGGATGGGGGGTGTGCATGGTGATTACGTCATCATAATTATTTTTTTAACTTTTGGATTTTCTACAAAATTTAGTCGATTTTGGTTTGAACACATATGGCAACCCTACTTGTCTATGAATGCCTCGAAGAAAACGATGACAATATTCCAAAATCACACGAAAGTGAGCAGACACGTTGTTTGTCTGCTACCAATGTTTATGTGAGCATGAGAGGGGGGCGGTAAGAGCTTTGCTTACTTTTGCTGACGAGGGCAGGGGGGGTTAATAATTGCAAAAACTCTGCAAAAATAAAAGCAAAATACAGGGTGAGCCTACTGCCATCAACCCGGCAGAAATCTCCGGGCTGCCATCAAGAAACTCCTGATAGCACATCCCAATAACAATTTGCCCGACCCAAGAGTCAAGAACCCACGACCAAAGCTCAGCAGTAGCGGTTGCGGCCAGTAGACCAATGAAGCAGTCTTATTTGTCATTTCAAACCAAACTCATCAGCCTATAATGTTCCCACTGCTGAGACACAGTCCTCCTCTCGGTGAGAGGGACTGGGCCGTAATCTACCACGCGGGCCCAGTGCGGGTTGGTGGTGATGTCACAATATGTCTATGAATTATTGGTTCTAAGACATGCCGGTTTTCTTCAAGATTTTTTCCTTCACCGTTTTGAGAGCAGTGGTGATGAAATAATTTACACAAAGTAAGGCGCCTGGCTGGCTTGGAACCAACGACCTACAAACCAAAATTGCAAAAATATAACAATTGCCAGCCAGCATGAAGTATTTGCTAAACCTAGGAAATCAAGCCGAGAACTTACGAAGCCTTAGTAACTACAACTATGCCAATGAGCCCAATGAAGCGAGTCCTAAAGAGATTAGTCACTTACTGCTGTACCAACTTAACAATATAAACTACGACTGTCACGCTTAATTGGCTGAGAGTACTGTAACTGATTTTAACTTCATCTAGGTCATCTGGCTAGCCTTTTCATTCCTATGTCAGTTTCCAGTCTAATCGGAGATACAGCTTCTTTTTTTTTGACAGTGGGAAATCATCAAATTACTTCTCCCGCTTTGGGTGGAGGGCGTCAGATTTTTACTGACTAAAACCCACCCGTGTTCCCTCAGTTGCCTGTGTGCCAGGGGCGACGGAGTCTCTTTCGAACAACCTGCACCCCTGGCAGGCACCGGCCCTTGCGAACCCCACCAGTTGGTGCTGACATCTCTTTGAGGCGCGCGTGGAACACAACGTGATGTCGACCCGGGCTTGGTCCATACCGGACAGCGAGCTACCCATTACTCGCAGTCCACAAGCCGGCGCCTACGGTGGCCGGGAATCAGCCTGGGATTCCCGACGCCCAGGGCGTCTCCTGCTGCGGCTAAGGCCGCGAGGGCGCATAATTATACTGCCTCTGCCGGGCCGGGCCGACGGCTACCTGTGGCCGGGACCGACGGCTTAACCTGCTTTCCGAGGCACGGAGGGGTCTTAGTAAGTAACGATGGTCACCCAGTATAAGCTGACTTCCCATTGTACTAAAATCTTATACAATGCGAGGTCAGCTAAAACTGGAAATGTATAGCGTGATATGTCGCCGTGTGGACTAGTGATATATACCCAGTATCAGATATGCATACCGGTTACCCATCAACGGACCAACCGTGTGATCGATCGATCAGTGCCACCCATGCGGCTGTTATAGTTTTGCCACTTAAACTCTTAATCCATAATAAAACGACAATTTCGTAATAACACGGAAACAGTACAATAATTTGCTTATTTGGCAGACATAATTGTCCATGACACAAGATAGTGTGAGTCATCATTTTGTAAGACCTTTTTGTTTGAATAATTGCCATTATCAGTACAGTGAATTAAGCTGTGTGACCGAATAATGGAAGAAACAATCCTTTATTAAATTTGAAAGAAAACAGTATGACTTTTGTGCTTAGGTCATTGTTGAAAGAATTTGTTTTAGATAATTTTGTATTGTCTGCACTATGTTTAGCATGAACGCACTGAGTAAACGTAACGGTAATTCGAACGACTCTGAATTTGAAAATACTCGTTTTGCACATTATGCTATTAAGACTCTTCATTGGAGTTCTTGCCGGCTCTTGTCCATAGGAAGCGACAAATTGGAACCGTGCACCTAGCTTAAGACGTTTCATAAGTGCCCATGCAGGTTTATGTGAAACAAAATCTATTTTGATGTTGATCATAATTATCTATGGGCGATACAGAGGGGTAATTGCGTAATACACTATCAGTAAGAATCGCTTTTATTTTGACAGTTCCACAATTTTCATGGTGTTGTTTATGTTGCTTACTCTAAGCATACAATTTTTTGGAACATAAGAAAGAATCAAAAATGAGGAGAATCAGGAATGAGGAGATCCGCAGGAGAACCAAGGTAACCGACATAGCCCGAAGAATTGCCAAACTTAAGTGGCAGTGGGCAGGGCACATTGCACGCAGAACAGATGGCCGATGGGGTCGAAAAGTTCTGGAGTGGCGACCGCGCACCGGAAGACGTAAAGTTGGAAGGCCTCCCACAAGGTGGACCGATGACCTTGTGAGGGCCGCAGGAGTCCGCTGGATGCGGGAAGCACAGAACCGGTCGAAGTGGCGGAGCTTGGGGGAGGCCTATGTCCAGCAGTGGACGTCTTTCGGCTGAAATGATGATGATGATGAAGAAAGAATGGATTAGAAATAACCATCAAAATTATCCAGATTCTGATGAATGTTACGCAATTAGGGTGCTGATTGTGCTTGTCAAATAAAATTAAACCAACTTGCTATAGGACAGTAGTATTTTCGACTAAAAAATCGTTTGATTTGAAGCCTCAGACTATTCATTGAAGTGGCTAAGACCAAAGCCACATAGTTAGGAGCTAGGTGCCACGCTTGATAAGTATTTTTGCTCGGAATTTATTTATCTAATTATGCTTATGTCACCGTATGATTGTGAACACCGTTAGTTTATAATCTATCTTGCGAGATAATAAACTGTCGATAAATTGTGACGATGAAGAAGAAGAAACAAGAAAAATTATGCTTTGGTTTGCTTGAAGCACCTTGCTGTGTCATCGACCCAAGTTTCTAAGTAATTTGACTTAAAGATATAGTTTTGGGCCCATAATATAGCCTAGGTGTTAATTTCCTACCTGCATCATTAGCTCTATAATAATCATCAGTGTCGTGATTGACTAACAAGCATCGATAATCTGCTAACTCTCTCGGACTTGTTAAAAAATGTTCCAAGAAAAATTTATTCATTCAAATTGAAAGAATTCCATTCTATTCTATTGAGTGAGTCAGAATACATAAGTGAGAAACTAAAATATCAGGCAGTGAAGCGAATGCTTTGAATCAATAATTAGTATCCACAAAATAGAACAGAACGACCTCTGAATTAACCTTTCCGAATATTTCTAACTTACATTGGTATGCTTTAAGGTGAACCTAGTCCACATTTTTTGCGTACAAACTTCGGGAGTGTTTTACTCCACTGTCTGACATGGCATATCCAAAGTAAAATATGATATCGTTTTGTCTCATTATTAATATTGTCTGTACGCAAACAGAATACTAAAATAAAAACCCATTAAAAAGTTAGGAGCCAACAAAGATTCGTTTTTCTTGCTAATGCTACTTAACCTTGGGCGGGTTTAAGTAATAAAAGAAGTGTAAAATCTCCAAAACCAAGTTGGTACTGATAAAGTTCAATTATCGAAAAGTTCAATAAACTTTATTGGTAATTGATTTATGCATTGGCTTTTTCATAAAACCCGATCTTCCAAAGGAGTTTTCTTAATTTTTTCGCGATTTTTTTACTACAAATGATCCGGCATCCCACTCAATAACGTTGTGCGTGTAGACTAGCGTCTAACTGCTCATCACTGATACTATCTCTGTCGGACACGAAGCCTGGTGAGAAGCCTACCAGTGAGTTCGAGCCCGCGACTAGGTTCCCCTTAAGCATAATCAGCCTATAATGTTCCCAATGCTGGGACATAGGCCTCCTCTCTGTCTCTCACTCCTCAAAATCCTCTTTGACTATTGATCATCTATCGGTCTGTCTGTACATGTCTTCATATTGCTAAAAAAAGAGCAGCACGCGGTGATCAACAGTCTATAATGGTCCCACTGCTAGGAAACAGGCTTCCTCTCAATGAGGAGTAGCCGGTAGTCTATCACGCAGGCGCAGTGCCGGTTGGTAGATGTCACATGTATTCATGTGATTCTGTCATGCTCACTTAAATGTCTCGCTGATGGTGGCGCGTGTGTTGGATCATTCGGTTCCCTACAAAATGGTTGAGCTGGATGGTGTTGATCCACGCGTCAAGTTCGTGAACGGGCGCCGTCGGTTGAGACTGGTCATCTCCTAACTTCCATGGCTTATTTTTTAAATCTTATATTTAGAATTGTTTTTTTTTTACATTGTTCTCACTTAAAGAAGCAACAAGAATAATGTTCCCAAGATTTTATAATACCTAACATGATTAAAAAGAGTGTCCATGGAGTTTCTTGCCCGTTCTTCTCCATAGAGATCTACGTTTTGGAATGGGCAACTAGCTTCAACTTTCCAACTGGTCTACTTTTTGACAATTCAAAAAGTGCCTGTAAATGGTTTAATTGAAATAAATGCTTTGAGTTTGATTCGAATTTTTGTCTCTAGAACATTTTTCCTCACGATGTTTTCCTTCACCGTTTTGAGAGCAGTGGTGATGAAATAATTTACTCAAAGTAATGCGCCTGGCTGAGTTCAAACCTACGACCTGCTACTCGGTAAGTTGCAGCCGTTACCACTGGGCCACCACTGCTCTAGATTGGTATAATCCTCTTTTTTGTTTTGCTTACATCTCTGTAAACCTTCAATGGTTAAAAAGACGGAGGGGGAGACGCCCTGGGCGTCGGGAATCTCAAGCTGATTCCCGGCCACCGTAGGCGCGGGCTTGCGGACGGCGAGTTATGGGTAGCTCGCTGTCCGGTAAGGACCAAGCCCGGGTCGACGGCGCGTTGTGTTCCACGCGCGCCTCAAAGAGATGTGAGCACCAAATGGTGGGGTCCGCAAGGGCCGATGCCTGCCAGGGGTGCGGGTTGTTCGAAAGAGATACCGCGGCCCCTGGCACACAGGCAACTGAGGGAACACGGGTGGGTATTAGTCAGTAAAAGTCTGACACGCCCTCCCGCTCCACCCAGAGCGGGAGAAGTTATTTGATTATTTACCAACCAAAAAAAAAAATGGTTAAAAAGGGATCAGAAGAAGGGTTACTACAAATTTTATTATTGAAGTCCTAAGTTCTTTGGGATTTGGTTTCATGATAGCGACCTTATTTATTCTTTCTTTCATCATATTTATAAAGTCAAACAAAGGATTGTAGTACATGCACAAACACACTAACACTTTTTGTAAATCTATTTCAAGATTATCTACTTATTTGATAAGATTTTTGTTGATTTATATTTTGTTTCGATATTATTATTTTCTTGTTATTTGATTTATCTAATACTGATGAATGATGATTTTATTTTGCCTTGTTTGATCTTACCTAATTATGTAGAAATTTTCGTCGGTTATCAAAATGAAATAATCTTTTGTTTCATAGAAAAAAAAGTGTGAGAGAAAATTGCAATGTCACAAAATGTACGAAACAGCATATTTTTTTTCTTTTATAACCTACGAATATTTTCATCGCAGGGGGGTTCAGAATCAATCATTCACAGAATACCCACTACCCTGTATACAATCCCATTTCAAAAGAACCTTAAAAGCCTCTTTAAGCACCACTTTTTTCACCACCATCAAATGGCTTACTACTTAAAAAAATTTGGAGCTCTCACAAACCACACAAATATGGCTTGTAAACCAAGACAAGTTATTATAAAACATGTCACGAGTGCTCAAGTTAATAAAAGGCATCGTATGGACGCTACAGACGGATCACGAGGAGCTTCCAAGGTCAGACTACCTGCCCAGATAAAAATATACCTCGGAACCTTTATTGATACGGTAATCAAGACATTTTTGTGAGATGTTGATGGAAATTCTGGGCGCTATTAGTCGAATCGCACACACTTACTAGCCCGAAATGGGCGAATCGACACATTCAAATATGTAATATGTTATTTTTTGGAGGCGAATTGATAACTCCAGAAATACGTATTAGGCATATGACACGTTTTGAATTTTATGCGATAAAATTATGAGAAAAGATCACTGCAAGTGCATGGAATAAATGGTCCATTTTGTCATTTGCCAGTGGGGCGTCCCACACTTCGCTTGCTGATATGCTGTCTCCACTCCAGCTGCTCCACCGGCCATCATCAGTACTTCGACATCTAAGTACTACGGGATCTAAAAATCCAAACAACCTGTAAAATTTAATATTTTTTACGAAAAATCAAAATCAAAAGCCATTTATTCAAACTAGGCTGAGAGTCAGCTCTTTTTGAACGTCAAAATAAAATTGCATAAGACAGTCCCCCCAAAACGCCCGCCCTTCACCACTTCCTAGTGCTTTAGCTGGGAAGAAGAAGTAGCGCAACAAACTCCCCAGCAGCACAGCTGTCTGTTAAGTTAGAAGAACTTGATTCTATACAATAATAGGTAACTAAAATTACGAAACACAAAAAAAAAAACATTAAATTTGCCATATTATTATGTCAGCTAGCACCAGAAAGAATACTTTTACTAAAACCGCCGGTTTTTCAAACACATATAAAAATATATAAAGACTAGAAACGTTTTTAACACAGTGTTAATCAATTTCCTCATATAATCATTACTATAAATCTAACGAGTAATAACTTGGTCATGAACATAATTTCCTTGTACGACTCGCAATGAAAAAGGTCATGCAATGATAAATAATGATGCCATAAATATAACATACATGTTAAACTTCAGCCATTCATGTGGTCACACATGGAATGTAAACAGAAGTTCCACTCCACGCGATAGGCAACTACCCTACCAGATACCAAGACGCGACCGACATACCCAAACGGAGGTAACCGCGCCGAAAATTTAAAATCTAACAGTGTGTTTTTTTATTCCTTGGGTAGCACTGTGCTCAATTCTCAATGCTCTGTTCAACACTGAGAGTTTATAATCCAGTGCGTGACAAAATCCCGACAGTACATTTTTACGTGGTCTATAACTGAGCTAATGGATTCTAGCTTCTCTGGTTGGGTTTTAAAGATCGCTTTTAGCGACAAGACCGCCCATTGTGTGATTCTATGTTAAATTCCTACATTTATATCTGTAATTTGAACGGTGAACATAATAAATAGTATTCAATTCTGAGCAGACAATAGATAGACTAGGTGAAACGAAAGGTTAGCATGTATTTTGCATGTCATGTATAAAAGTAGCACTGGCAGAAAATGATAAAATTATTTTTTATAGGCTAGTAAGCCCTATATTGAATTATTGAGGAGATGGTAAAAAATAAGAAAGTCTCTAGAATTGCCCAATGCTTAATAATGCAAATCTACATATATCACTGCCAATGAACTATTTATTTTGTAAATTCTGAAATGGACTGCACAGACGATTTTTTGTTATCTGGGCACAGAACGAAGATGTTTTTTTTATTAAATTTTATATCGTGTCTACGGAGTTTCTTAACCGTTCTTCTCCATATGTACTGCGCTTTGGAATAGGCAACTAGCTTCACCTTTCTGACTAACCGACTCCTTGACAATTCAAATGTGCCTGTAATTAGTTTAATGAGAATAACTGTTTACCGTCTTATTTAAACGCGATCTAACTTTAGTTCAGACTAAAACTCTTAAGTCAGTTTTTGCATTACCAACTTTTCTTCTATTTGGGTAAAGTTCTTAATACAAAAAAGACAATTTAGCACTGGACTAATTTGTCAGTCAAGTTGTCAGATTTCAGTTAGGTTCTTAATTCAAAAACAGGCTCGATATTTAAAAAATGGTTAAGGGTAAAAGGTAAAGAAAAACTATTTTTTGTAATAAGGTGGTTTGAGTTTGAAGGAATTTGGTTTTTTTTTTTTGGGTGGGACATCATCAAATAACTTCTCCCGCTCTGGGTGGAGCGGGAGGGCGTGTCAGACTTTTACTGACTAAAACCCACCCGCGTTCCCTCAGTTGCCTGTGTGCCAGGGGCCGCAGTATCTCTTTCGAACCGTTTTTTAAATGGCCCGTACTTTTATGTTGCCTTTTAATATTGTAATCGACCTATGTATGGACTGGACCTTCTCAGCCTTACCTTCCTGATGTAGCAGCAGACATATAAATAAAGTTAGACATTTTAATTGTTCTTATTACGACTAATTGCGATACTTTTACCTATTTTTCATTACATCCCTTTAGGGGATGTGTGGAGGTCCAGGTGAGGTCTAATTAGTATTTAAATCGAAGCAGTGGTCACGCGATCATTCCACATAACCGGGGGGCCTACACAAGACGTAATTGGTTTTAAAGGTTTTTGTATGTCTACAAAGAATTTCAACAGAATTGACACCAAGCTTAGCGGTGGCTTATGTCTGTCTCATATATTTTTGGTCATCGTTTTCGCCGATTAAATTATATGCAGGCTTGTTTTCTTCTTACAGCTTATTTTTAAACATGGCATTTATTTGTGTCGATGATATATTTGTTTATGGAGCTTGTGGCTAAGTCATATTAGCCGCACGGGTCGTTCGATCAGGCTAAGCTACGCTTGCCACGGTTGGTCCTTGGATGGGTGACCATCTTTACCAAAACATCGATAGTTTAAATGAAAAACCATGTGAAAAGAAAAATCTTGTTTTGTTTTGGGTTTTTGTATAAGGCCATTCAAGTCTTCAGCTTTACATTAATTACTCTAACAACGATCACACTTCCGTAGCACATATATATTTAACTCTTGTACGCTTGTATTGATCGTGATAGGTTACCGTTGCCTTTCCAAGCTCTTTGTTCTTTCCAATTCGCATTCGGTTGCTACATCTTACACTCTAATGCATGTTTAAAGTTATTTGACGTTGTATTCAAGAGGTAATTTTATTGTATGTGGAATTCGTTTGACGCGCCTGTCCTTTGTGGAGGTGTATTGTTTGTCTAATAAGTAAACTCCATTCACTTCAATATTAAGGTGAATGCGCAGTGGTAGACCGCGAAATTCAAATTTTCTTACGTTTTTGCAATTTTCAGGTCAGTATCAGGTTGTATCCTGATCAAAATGTGATTTGCGAATATAACAGGTACGTGTTTACAGAATTATAGTCTAATATATCTCTTATAAGTTAGATTTCTTCCACAAGCACTTTTCCATAAGAAATTTGTTCTTAAGGAACAAATCTAACTTAGAAAGATGTATTATTGATTCTAAAGATTATAAATCTGTAAATACGTACATGTTATAGTCGCAAATCATATTTTGATCAAGTAACAAGCTGACACTCACCTGAAAATTGCAAAAAACGTAACAAAATTTGAATTTCGTGCTCTACCACTGCGCATTCACCTTAATGTCGTGTCTTAATCTTAAGTAAAGATCAGCATCGTTCTCTTCCCATTTTATTTAGGGGTCGGCGCAACATGCCTTTTTCTTCTATTAGCCGCCATCTTGGTATTCAAAGATGACAGCTTGTCATAGTCTACCCACATTTCGCCAGTATTTTTTTTAGTTCCATGTAAATATTACAGGAGCTCGGGGGGTCAGTCGCCTCAAGGGAAGCCAGTATCGTCAAGCTGGTCTAAATTGACGATCATTCAGATGTACCTAACCCGTCAGGGAAAGGTAAATTGGTAATGTGAAATGTGTGTGTCAGCATGCATGGAACAACTCGAGTACAGGGGCTCGTGGATAAGTAATAACAGCCGCGCGCGTCGATCGATCAGATTAAGCTAAGCTTGCCATGGTCGGTCCGTAGATTGGTGACCATCTTTACATACCGAGAACCCTTCCGAGCCCCGGAAAGCACGTTAAGCTTAAGAAGCGTTAGAAGCCCGAAGGTCTGACAACCAATCTTACCAAGAAGTGTTACCCTCGAGTGTGGGTTGTGTCTCCACGTAAAATACTGGTGTTCAGCTGCATCCGGTAAGACTGGAAGCCAACTCTAAAAAGGGTAGGAAAATGACGATGATTAAAAATTTACAAGTCACAAAAATCCACCCAATCTTTGCTACCTGACACGTCTTTCGAGCCTTGTCGAGTTCCGTTACCGGAATTTCTCAGTACTTAAATAACCGCCACAGGTACAGAACCGTGGGCGAATCAGTCTTGTTATACGGGCTGATTTTTTAGTCACCTTCCAAATTTTTCAGGGTGATAGTACCCGTTAAATTGAACAACTTTCTCCAAGGAACATGGGTCGAAATATGAAAAAAAAAATCGGACCTCCCATACAAAATCGACCAGCTAACTATTGATTTTGCATGGGAGGTCGATTTTTTTTTTTCATATTTCGACCCATGTTCCTTGGAGAAAGTTGTTCAATTTAACGGGTACTATCACCCTGAAAAATTTGGAAGGGTATAAAAATCACTTACTGTATATAAGACTAGACCACAGATTATACGACCGAAAGGTCGCGAGTTCACACGACCACTTGAATTATTTATTGTAGCTTATAAACGAACTAAATATGCTAGTGCGGTTGTAGTTGAAGAGAATATTGAGCTGTTAACGTTTATATAACAGTTCCTGATGTATGGACGTATATTGAGCAAAAGAGTATGTAAGGATCCTAGCAGGTGGCTTTCCATACTTTCTGCCTACCCACATGGGAAGAAAGCGTGAGTTAATGTATGTACAGACGCCAGCACATCAAGCTACCCAAAACTGTAAAATTTTCCCAATTGAACATGAACCTTACGCTTATGTAATAAAGTTGAAAATATATCAAATAAATGTGACAGATTGGGGTAGCTTTATGTGCTGGCGTCTGTTCCTATAATCGATCGATCAGGTTAATCTAAGCTTACCGCGGTTGGTCCGTGGATGGTTGACCATCTCTACATACCAAGACCCCTCCTTGCCTAGGAAAGCACGTAAAACTGTTAATCCCGACGACGGTCATTCGTGGATCTTCGACAGTCGTAAGTGGTCGTAAGAAGCCCGACAGTCTGACAACCAGTCTTACCAAGGGCTATCGTATTATCCAGTAACTGGGTTGTGGAGGTTAGATAGACAGTCGCTCCATGTAAAATACTGGTATTCAGCTGCATCTGGTTAGATATGAAGCCGACCGCAACATAGTTGGGAAAAGGCTAGGCTGATGATGATGACATAGGCCTCCCACAATTTGGGGGGGTTTGCCATAATCACCACGCTTGGCAGGCGGGTTGGCGATCGCAGTATGGTGGTAAAATGCATAGAGAACACTGCTGCCCATCCTCTAGTAAGTCCCTTAGTCGCCTCCTACGACACCCACGGGAAGAGATGGGATGGTGCTATTCTTTATGTCCGGCACCACACGGAACCTTTAACATTCTAACCGAACATTTATTTCTTTCTTTATAACATACGGTGTAACATAGTAAAGTGCAGCAACTGCGTTGTTTTCCAATATGTCGATGCGACATAACTTCAGGCAGATATTCAGGGCAGCACTACAGAATTCATCGTGGGATATAGTGATAAAATATATTCCTTGCATCGTTATTGGTACAGAATATTGTTTCTATTTCTGTTCAAACTAATGCTTTGTTCAATGGAAGTGTTTTTAAAAGAATTTCTCTTTTTTTGTTAAAATTTCTTTTTTATTTTTATCTAGCTTAGCAGCTTTAGAATGGCTATTTCATTCAGTCTTAGATTAACTCCCTCCTGTTTATCGTGGGCATCATACAAGAAAGTATTTTTGGGTAAATTGTCCTCTAGACTATTAATCATCTATTGGTCTGTAGAGGTCTTCATATTCCAAAAAAACAGCACTCGATGACCATAAATCACAGCCTATAAAGTTCCCACTGCTGGGACATGCGCCTCCTCTCTGTGAGAGCAGTGGGCTTTTGTCTTTGTTTGTGGGCTTGTGGTTGATGTCACATGTCTTCGAAATTTTGGTTCTAGGACATGTTTTCGCCGGTTTTCTCACGATGTTTTCCTTCACTGTTTTGAGAACAGTGGTTATGAAAATATTTTTAAAAGTACCTAAAGCTCGTAAGTAGTGGCCGTTACCTCTGATACTGTACCAGATAATATGGAAAATACTCTTGAACATAGGTTAACTAATAGCATTGAAAACTGACAATTTATTTACTAGTACAGGAAAGTGCTGTAATAATTCACATTCCTGGCCAAAGATTCTTACAACGAAACTTTTTAATATTTGGAGAGCTATGCACCAATCCATTGTACGTAACTTATAGAGGATTTACAACAAAATGGGTCACTGAAATATTCGTAGTAGAATCGACAAGCTGTCAATGTATGTTATTGCGCCATTCGGATGCAGTATTTTGCTACATTGTAGTACTGCGCTTATGTACTGTTCAATACATAATGGATTAACATTAACTGAAAAGGCTAGGCGGCCTACGATCGAGGTGGATAGATCTAATCACTGTGTCTAAAATATAAATGTTAATTTGATGATCGTAGTGACACTACGATCTGTACCCTAATTGCGTAACTCACGATTCATCATAATTTGTTTCGTTTTGAAACAAAAGGCTAAACCATTGCTTCATATGTTCGAATAATGTGTCTGCTCAGCAACGTAAATAACGCAATGAATATTGTTGAAATGACAAAATGAAACCGATTATGATTAATCGCGTGTTACGCAATTAGGGTGCTGATTTGTCGCTAAGGAATTAAAATTAATCTGCCTAGACTTTTCCCTTCCGTGTGGTGCCGGACATAAAAGAATAGCACCATCCCATTTCTTCCCATGGGTGTCGTAGAAGGCGACTTACTGGAGAATGGGCAGCAGCATTCTCTATGCATTTTACCACCATACTGCGATCGCCAACCCGCCTGCCAAGCGTGGCGATTATGGCAAAACCCCCCTTTTTGGCGGAGGCCTATGTCCAGCAATGGACGTCTTTGGGCTGAAATGATGATGATGATGATGAGACTTTTCCCAGCTATGGTGGGGTCGGATTCCAGTCAAACCAGACGCAACTGAATACCAGTATTTTACATGGAGCGATTGCCTATCTGATACACACGATACCCCTTGGTCAGACTGGTTGTCAGACTATCGGACTTCTGAAGACCCGTAACGATGGTCGACGGACGAATGACAGACGGGACCACCAGGTTTCCGAGGGTCGGAGGGTATGTAAAGATGGACACCCAATATATGCTGACTTCTTATTGTACAAAAAGCCAATGCAACAATACAACACACAACAACAAAAACAACAATGCGAGGTCAGCCTAAACTGGAAATGTATAGCTTGATATGTTACCGTGTGTACTACTAGTAGTGATTAGAGATGGGCCGACTATGACTTTGGCCGACTAGCCGACTAGTCGGCTGCAAAATGGCCGATCAGTCGGCCGACTAGTCGGCCAAGCTGATAATTGCTTTCGGTGTGTGCGTAGTCCCAGCGGAAAAGTGTCGAATTTCGTAATTTTAGTTTAGCAGATATTTAGTGTATGACGTCGTGTAATTGTGTATGGTAAATAAAAATTTGTGCATGCAGCCATTGAGGAGCTATTCAACAAAAACTGATTCCGCTGGGACTACGTCATCCCAGCGGCACTTTTTTAAAAAAATGGACGTAGAAGAAAAAAAAATCATTCAATAATTAGTGTGTAACGAGAGGTAAATGTGTATGTTTAAATGAAATTTGTGTGTCAATAGACTGCGGAGATAATCAAGTTGCCGCTGCGCTGACGTTTGGCTATTTGATGAAAACCATATAAAGCAGTTTAGTGTACAGTTGTAATTTTTTACACACGTTGCTTTGAATTTGTGTATAAAGTGTGTGAAAACAGAATTTGGAAAAAATATACCGTTCAGAAGATATACACGTAAAAGTAAAATAAGGTTTTTAGGTCCAAGTACTTAAAATAGGAAGTCTAGAGCCTAACTTATAACTTATAAGTTAGGCTCTAGACTACGATATATCTTCTGCTGTTCGCATCTAGCAACTGCCGATGTCATCGCCCCAGCGAACTATGGGCCTGTCTCTCTTTGGCCTGATGGGCCTGGCCTACTCTTGAAGTCCAGCGTTAAAAATACAACAGTCTCAATTTTTTACCGAATACGGTCCGTTTTATAGGAACAGCCACTTATAAACAGCTTGTCTTCAAGATTACCATATTCCAAGTTTTCCTTAATAATTCTTGGATTGTGGATTGATAAACAGATGTTTTTCTTTCGTTCTCAGAACATGCAAACTGAAGCGTAAGTGATTTAGATTCGTCATATATCTATTTTTGATTCGATGTATCTTCGGTCGCTTGGGGAATTTATGCGTGTGTATTGAGCGTTAGCGTACCATGCACTAATGGGTTTCCTTGCCTATATAACATAATAAAAAAAACAACGTTAAGGGGAATCTAGTCGCGGGCTCGAATTCACTGGTGGGCCTGGCTAAAAAGCACACTGTATCACCAGGTTTCGTGTCCGACAGAGGTAGTACCCGTGACGAGCAGTTAGATGCTAGTCTACACGCACAACGTTATTGAGTGAGATACAGGATCATTTATAGTAAGATAGGCGCGTTAAAAAATAAGAAAAGTCCTTCGGAAGATCAGGTTTTATGAAAAAACCACTGCATAAATCAATTACCAATAAAGTTCATTGAACTTTTCGATATTTCGTTTTGGAGATTTTACACTTCTTTTATTACTTAAACACGCCCAAAGTTAGGTTAAATTAGTAAGAAAAAGGAATCTTTGTTGGCTCCCAACTTTTTAATGTCTTTTTATTTTAGTATTCTTTTTCCGTGCAGACAATATTAATAATGAGACAAAACCATGCCATTTTAAATTTTTGATGTAGATTGTCGAACAGTGGAGTAATACACTCCCGAAGTTTGTATGGAAAAAATGTCGACAAGATTCACCTTAAGCCGTTGTTCCCGGCTCTCTTTTGTTTATCAGAAGCCCGAAAGTCTAACAACCAGTCTTACCAAGGGGTCAAGGGTCTTTATATATTACCCAGTAACTGGGTTGTGGAGGCCAGATAGGTTTTCACTCCTAGTAAAATACTGGTATTGAGTCGCATCCGGTTAGGCTGGAAGCCGACCCCAACTTAGTTGGGAACTGTCAAATCCCAATTGAACATGAACCGTATGCTTATGTAATAAAGATGAAACTCTATCAAAGAAATTTGACAGATTGGGGTAGCTTGATGTGCTGGCGTCTGTATCTTCTTTCATACATACATATTTTAGATTTATCTCGACCATTGCCGTTGTCGTGTAGCTGTGACGTCTCTCAGATTCTATCTATCGCAAGCAAAGTTCGTCACATTTAGTTTGTGTCGTCCTCTGCCTACACCACCTTCAAGAACCACTGAAACAAAAGACTAACAAATAAAACGATGTAAACAGGAATTGTCGCAGTGAAATGAAAGATTATTAAATCAATTCTCTGGCGGATTGGCAGGCATCCAGCTACGGTTGGCGCAAACCTTGCCAGAAGTGAACTGCTGTGCTATATAGTCGTGTGTGCTGACATGGATGTGTCATAAGTAGGTTTGAAAGCTGGTACACCTCCGTCTTCGTAGATTTTGGTGCGGTATGTCATCATTTGTTAGTTGGCAAAAAACTAAAGAGCACATGTCAATACTATCTTATCTGACCAAGATTATGTCTGGACTTTAAAAGAGATTGTGACCTCTGAGTTTGTTTCGGACTTTCTTCTCTGATTTGTTAGATAGGAAACGCTTACCTCATCTAGTAAAAAAAAAAAATGATTGACGTGTTAAAGTGTTTGTCCAAACGTACTTATACAGAAATAAAATCATTTATTCTTAAATATGTTTAGAAAAGCTCTTTGATTTCCTTTTTATGCATCTTTATATTAAAGTGTATGTAGCAATCTCTGTCCAAAAAATCATCAAGTACCAGCTAAACTTTTGGTCTGGAGTACGTCCTAAGATGGCCAGTATGTGCTAGAACCAAAAATTTAATCCACACTGGCCCCACGTGGTGGATTATTGTCCACTCCATCTGGCGGAGAAGAGACCTATGTCCCAGCAGTGGGAACATTATAGGCTGAATCTGATGACGTCCTACGATGGCTCTTTGGCTAAAAGACTAACTCCATAGTTTCCGATGCAATTATTCGTGTTACAAGTTACCTTGCTGCGAATATCGGCCAGAGCTACAAAACATAAGCAAAACAGACAAATTTACAGTTTGAAACTGTAGCATACATAGCCAATACAGGCTCGGCTTGCCTCCCAGCCGACAATCGACCACACGAGGTTATGTCAAAGGCGCGTTTGCTATTAGTAGACAAAGGGACAGGGTGTGTCAGTGACGCGCACGGTGAACTGTTTGCCGAAGCACCAGCTAATGTTTAAACTGAACTCACTTCCCACAATGGATTCTACTGACTAGGATAATTATATCCTAATGGCTGCTGTCTGCAGTTTTGTTCGCGTGAAGGAGACGGAAATTATTCCACGGGAACGTAGGTACTACAGGGATCAAAATCCTATGTCCAAATCGGCTTCCAGTCTAAGCCGATGTAGCTAATTACCAGTATTTTATATGGAGCGACCTTCTATATGACCTCCAAGTAATACGTGCCCCTTAATACGACTAGTTGTCTAACATTCGGGATTCTGACTATGGATCAAATCCCAGGTCTATGCAACAATTTTGTCCATGCATATGCGTTCAGCCGTTAGTGAGTTAAAAGGTCACAGACAGACCGAGTTTTTTAGGCATTAATAATTTATTATTAAAGCAGTATAGACAGTACTGTTAATAGACAAACACTAATAACATC
Organism: Antitype chi; assembly: GCA_947359405.1. NCBI lineage: Eukaryota > Metazoa > Arthropoda > Insecta > Lepidoptera > Noctuidae > Antitype > Antitype chi. The sequence goes on along the minus strand of OX375835.1, from coordinate 6,951,442 downwards.
TACAATTCTTCCGCCATTGGTTTTACAGCCAAGATCCTCGACCTCTTAATAGGCTCTCGCAGTTAGGTCAAGGGCTTGATGTGAAAAGTTATGCTTTTGGCTACGACCCGCATTGTTAGGAAGTTCCACTCAATACGATAGTTTGGGTTTTCAGGCTGCAATTTTTAAAAGAAATTTTAAATTACTAACTGTCGTACGCTACTTGGTCTTCGTGTATATTGTATTATAGAGGCACGAGGATCAGGGTGTTAAGTTCACTCATCATCTATAGAAAATCTAGGCTCCTCCGACCAGACGGGTGTTGTATCTGGTGGGCAACTGCCTGATGATTTGATATGTTGGGACGTTGTATATATGCTAGTTGCACTATGTAAACTATGCTTGCGCGATGCAGGATTTTGCGTGACGTCAGTGTATATGTCATAGTTCATGTGTAGATGACGCTACAGTAGGTATTTCATATTTTTTTATACAATTATACAGGCTGAAAAGTTCAAATCAAATCAAATTCCAGAATGCCTATCTGTCTTTCAGAACGATCAGTCCTGTGGATCAGGCGTGAAAAGTGTTAGAAATGTAAAAGGATCGCAATCGTCTTTTGTCACTTTTGGTTTGTCGTTTCTCTCTCTTGCTCTCTGTATGTCACTGTCATCTGTCTTAACATGTAATTGTGTGTTCTGCCAATAGCTAATAAAACCCTTTTAAACAAATCAATCTTGTATTTCATCAAATTCAACAAAAAGGTAACGGGCAAACAGTTATTTGCGCATTTATAATATTATAATGGTTGTTAGTAGAAGGATTAACGATTTAAAATTCTTGAATCTTCTCATAAAACTGTCACCGCGCAAATTGTTTAAACGATTTCTCATCATCGACCTGTTTCTTCGTAATCGAGTCATCGGAAATGGCCGAACAATACACTCATATAACAAGGAAGTCGACTGCGTGGAAAATATCTCCATTAGACCTGTTACCGCGTCATGGCGTGACGTTTTCTTTATTATGTCCTTTATTTATTTGTTTCTGGGCTTGGAAAGCGATTTTGATGATCTGCACCCTAATTGCGTAACACACGATTAATCATAATCTGTTTCATTTTGACAGTTCAACAATATTCACGTTTAGCACTTGTCTAGCCTTTCCTAAATTTTTTGAGGTCGCCTTCTAGTCTAACAAGATTCATCTGACTAATAGTATTTTACATGAAGCGACTGCCCATCTGACCTGCACAACCTAGAAGAACAAAAGATAAAAAACAAATGACAAAAACTGGTGAATGTAGATGATATACAGGGTGATTGGAAGATGGGTGCAAAGCTTTAAGGTGAAGATAGTATAGACAATTTAGAACCATTTAAGCCATGGTTGTCTTAGACGAAGTCTTACCAAATTTTTTTTTTTTTAATAAGGTTTAAAAGACGTATTGTACATTTTTTTTCTTTTTTCTGAGCTTTAAATGTCTGTAAAAAAAATGTCTAATGACACAGAAGCCTAAAACATGTTTTGCTTGATTGCTTACACATTACTTTAATTAAATAAATAAAAAATGAATTCATTTATCATTCAATTTGGCCATAATTATGCAGTTTGCATTAAATTTTGAGAATTTCCGAAAAAAAACTTAAAAATTTGGTTAAAAATATTTGGTAAGACTTCGTCTAAGACAACCATGGCTTAAATGGTTCTAAATTGTCTGTACTATCTTCGCCTTAAAGCTTTGCACCCATCTTCCAATCACCCTGTATAATGGGAGTGTATTTTTCAATTACCTAGTCTATTTAGAGGTATTTCCTAAACTTAAGAAGGTCAACAAAAAAATCACAATTACCCTTTTAAAAATGTATTGTCTTATGGCAAAAAGGTATGCAAGAAAAACCATTCAACTAAAGAAAACAGCCCACAGAATTTCTCGATGTTTGACGATCGACACGTGTTCTCTTTTGTACTTCTACCCCTGACGAAGAAGTACTAAAGAAAACACGTGTCGATGGGAAAGGGCGTTAAAATATCGCGACGGGGTTTAATCGCGCACTGGATTTTAAACTCTCGGTTTTGAACCTAGCATTGAGAATACAACAGAATTTATTCCAGCGCGTCGAAAAAACACTCTGTTCGATTTTCAACTCTCGGCCCTAAGCAGTCCGTTGAAGATCCTGTGCGTGAAAAACCTTCGCCACGATCATTTTACGTCTGTGGTCATTTGAATTTTTTCCACACTTACACAGACAGGTACATAAACTACAGAACATCTACTGTATCCTATTGTTTCGTCTACCTCCCTATCTTTTCTCCTATTGTCTATAACTAAACTTGATTGTGACCGACATTCTGAAGACATGCATATAAGATGAAGACGGGCAAATTGCTTGAAGCAGCCATTTTTCAATTTATTGCGCTCTGTTACTTGACCGGTGTCTCACTAACTGATACAAAGTAAGAACATGTATCATGTTCATGACTCATCAGTTTCCTGTCCCTGTCCCATGTTACTTAGGGTCGGTGCAATACGTTATCATTTACTCCCTGCTCTTTCAAAAATCATTCCTCACACATTCTATCCATCTTTTCTTCCTCTCCCTTTCCACCCAATATATCAATCTTCTTAGCCCTTACCCAACTATGTTCGGCTTCCAGTCTTACCAGTATTTTACATGGAGCGACTGCCTATCAAACCTCCACAACCCGATAATACGATAGCCTTTGGTTGGTTACTGATTGTCATACTTCTGGGTTTCTGGCGACCCGTAACAACTGTCAAAGATCCACGAATGACGGCCGGATCTAACGGCTTAAGGGCCTACGTCCCGTTTGGTAGCGTAACACGGTCACTTTATAAACCATACTGCTCATTAACGGCTTGTCTTGAAGATTTGAAAAATATATGATTTTGCTATAGATTCATATAGATCATTTTGCCGTAAGTACTTTTTTGTATGGTTAATACTTTTGCTATAAAAAAATATTTTCCAACACGCAATATTTTGGCTTCTATTCCATACTCCTACTAAACGGCTTCGTTATTTGGAAAAAAAAATACACTGAAAAATAGATAGAGGTACCACAGAATCGCCGAAGCACAATTGTAAATTAATCAAAGGAATATCCCCATTTTGAGATAAAGGCTCAGAGGTGCCCTGCGCGGGCGCGGGTGGCAGTCGTGCTTTAGCATACAAACGGGAGATGAGGATACTATGGGCCTAAACATGCTTTCCGAGGCTCAGAGGGGTCCCATTCACGTACCAGTTGCGAAAAGGATAGCTTAACTTGATCGATCGACCCGTGCAGTTGTTATTACTTGGCCACAAACCCTTCTCAAGCTCATTCTCCATCCATGAACATTTATATTCAGGACTCTTTTAGTCACGTGCGTTTTTCCCTCCTCATCATACCTATACCAAGCCAAACAACTGCCCCACTTGGGAATCGAGTCATCATGCACAGCAGAAGAGAGACACAGTAAATACAAAAACTCTTAAGCAAGTTAGTTTAATATCAAATGACAATGAACAAAACGATTCCCATAGTTAATTATTTTATTATTGAACATCAGCGGATTAATTGTAACAAATTGCTAAGTGTAGTCTAGTCATCAACATCCGTCAGACTTGGCTAGATCATCCGTTATATTTACTGATGTGGTTATATAGCTAGTCCTTTTTGCTATAAATAGTAGTGAGTAGGCTGATAAAAAATCAGTTTTACCTCGTCACCATCATCTCCTGCCCTTATCTCAATTTATTTTGGGTCGGCGCAATATGTATTTTTCTGCCATGCCTTTTTTTTTTTGCGTCGGCAATCATCAAATAACTTCTCCCGCTCTGGGTGGAGCGGGAGGGCGTGTCAGACTTTTACTGACTAAAACCCACCCGTGTTCTCTCAGTTGCCTGTGTGCCAGGGGCCGCGGTATCTCTTTCGAACAACCCGCACCCCTGGCAGACCCGCACCCCATCTCGATTGTCACTCTCTATCTAACCATATCATCATTTACACAGTCCATCCATCGTTTCTTTGGTCTTCTCCTACTCTTATAGCCAAGAGATTCATGCTCAAAACTTTCCTCATTCATCTGCATCACATACCCATACCTTGACAACCGATTTTCCTGCGAATATCTTCATTACTGATTCGATCTCGTAGGGAAACTCCAAGCAATAACCCTCTCCATTGCCCTTTGGGTGACTTTTAGCCTTCTGTTCCTGGTTTTTCTGTAGAAATACATAGCTTTTCTGAATACGTGCTTCCTAACTACAGACTTTGAACAAATGTGCCTCATGGATGCTAATAGTTCAGTGCAATTGATGCCCTTATAGCCTGCCTAGAAGTACTGAAAGCGGTGTGGTGCCCAGTCCCAAGTCGTGGATTCGGACCCCAAACAGGCACTTCGTGTAAATTATTGCATCACCTCTGCTCTCAAAATGGTGAAGGAAAAGATCGTGAGGAAACCGGCATGTCCTAGAATCAAAAATTCGAACACATGTGACATCTACCAAGAAATGATGGTCCACTATCTCTTACCAAGAGGAGTCCTGTGTGATCTGTGTCCCAGCAGTGGGAACTTTATAGGCAGCCTAGTAGCTGGGGTTTTAATGAATTAGCGAATAACCTCAACAAGTATTATTGCAAGATACGAAAGTATTAGCACAAGGCAGAAGCATAATCGTATGCATGCGTGCATCCAATACGTAAGCGCATGCGACATTTTCACTTCCTATACACATATCTGTTTAATTATGCATTCGTTATATATTACTTAATTAGAGACTCCTACTTGGTGACTGGAAAATCAAGAGATGTACCGTGAAGATAATTTGGTCAGTGATTCTAAGCTATTATTTATGTAGATTCTTTAATACAACATGTAACATAATTAAGGCTTCTTCAAACAGATGCGACGTGACACTTGTAGAACAATTTCCATGAAGTTATCATAGAAATAGAGAAAAGAAAAATAACTTTTTTTTAAATAACATAATCATTTTTACCAAATACGTTATTGCCAAAATATCGACACTTCGAAATTTTGACATGAGCCCCCGTAAAGAAATTTGTTTGTAATTAGAATATTGTCGCACCTTGAGCATAAATCGTAGAAACAATGTTTTTTTTTTCTACCAAAAACGTCGACATCACCTGACCAAATCAAATTACAAAGATGACAAAGCATTTATTCACAACAGACAATGTACTAGATTAAGAACAGTATAATGTTGTATTATAAATCGTACATGATTCTTACAACCTGAGATTGATTTGACCTTGCCAGGCCGAGATCTTGAGCATAATTACTATTTCCTACCCGCTCTTTATGCATAATTTGAATAAAATCATGCATAATAAGAAATACTTTAGAAACTGTACTATATAACGTTATATATAGAGGTAATGATATAGTTGTGAGTATTGTCTAAAGGTTTGTTTTCCTAGGTCAAAAACACGTTTTTTGACACCTTAATGTCAAATTATCTTAATAATATACTGCTCTCGAAATGCTGATGCAAAACATCGTGAGGAAACCGGCATGTCCTAGAACCAAAAATTCGAAGACATGTGATATCTACCAACCCGCACTGGGCCCGCGTGGTAGATTCCTGCCCACTCTCCCTCTCAAAGAGAGGAGGTCTGTGTCCCAGCAGTGATTTGTTTTAAATGGCGAATGTAAATTAGGTTTCGAATAAAAAACAAATTGACAACGAAACCAAACGTACGAATGATAGAGATATGTAGATTATATCGTAAAAAAATATTTAGACTAGTATCTTTGACAAGGGAGAAAACAGAGGAATACGCTAATAACCTGCGCTGGGCTCGCGTGGTGGATTACGGCCCACTCCCTCTCACAGAAAAGAGGCCTAAGTGCCAGCAGTGGGAATATTATAGGCTGTTTAAGATGACGTTAAGAGGGGGTTGAAACCCTCGGGCCGTGGGGTCCGAGTGCTCATGCTCCCTACAAGGAAATCTCCAAACGGCTGGTTGACACTTCCCGTGACTCAAGGGCTGGTTTTTACTTTGGCCAGAGGCTGAGCATTGCTATACAACGTGGTAATGCCGCCAGTCTCTTGGGTACATTACCAGTCGACAGCGATGCGGATGAGTTTTTTGACGCTTGGTTTTAGTTTATTCGCTGTAGTGATATAGTTTAATTAAAATAAATTTTAAAGATGACGTTAGTACAAAATGAACGACCACGTGCCCGCGTTTCTTCTTGAAACTAAAATGAAAGTCGATACTCATTCAACTCTCAACCAACAATACCCACAAAATGATTGTAAAATATTGACGATTCACAACCGCTCTTTTGACCTTGAAACCGGATTTGCAGAATATGGTTAGCTGTGCTATGACCGGCAATATATCAGTAAGTACAACAGTAAGCCTTTCTCGAAGTTAACTTTCACGATTTAGCGTTGGAAGTCTATCTAGTAGTACAGTTAGTAAGTCCTATGTTTATCCTTCACATTACGAAGTAAACGGAGCATTTATCCAACTCAATAATACCTCTGCAATCTGTTATACGTCACCGTCAAAAAAATGCAAATACTATTCGATCGGAGTCCCCACACTGCGCAAGCGATCATTTTTTGTCACAATCCCTTCTTCCATCCCTTTCAAATTCAATGCAAGCGAAAGAGATAGAACACGACTGCAACTAAGGACATTGACTGTGTTTTTTTCACTCGGATTACGTTGGGAGTGTTGAAGACCTTATTAGCGTTGTGTAAGGTTGTTAATAGGAGAGCAGTGGTCTCGGATATGCAGATGAGGTTTTTTTTTTCGTCTAAAGGGCCTGTACTGTTCCTTACACCTGGACGATGCGGGTGCGCGGCCATTGTTATTTTAGGCGACACTCGCTCGTTCAGTTCGGGACACAATAAACAGGATTGATTGTGTTTGTTGGATCCGATTGCGAAGAACTTTGCACAGGATACATTTTTGCATGAATTTTGACATAGAAATTTATGGATGAATGTAATTTTATGTTATTTATATTCCAATTTAATTCAAAAGGAGATTATGGTGACGAAATGGCGTTAGGTTCCAGACATCAATCTCATCTGCCTAGTTTTTCCCAACTATATGTTGAAGTCGGCTTTCAATGTAACTAGATGCAGCTGAACACCAGTATTTTACACTAGCTTCCGCCCGCGGATTTACCCGCGTGGAAGTCGGAAATTATCGCGCGGGAACGTACTACCGGGATAATAAGTATCCTATGTGTTAATCTAGGTTATAATCTATCTGTGTGCCAAATTTCATCCAAATCCGTTCAGCCGTTTTTGCGTGAAAGAGTAACAAACATCCATCCATACTTACAAACTTTCGCGTTTATAATATTAGCAGGATGGAACGACTGACCTCCGCAACCCAGTTACTGGGTAATACGATACAGCTGTAAGACTGTTTGTCGGACTTTCAAGCTTCTGACTCGTACCGACTGTTAAAGATCCACGAATGACAGCCGGGACCAACGGTTTAACGTGATTTCCGAAGCACCATGGTCTGTGGTAACACGATCCCTTGGTAAGACTTGTTGTCAGACTTTCGGGCTTCTGACGACCCGTAACTACTTTCAAAGATCCAGGAATGACAGGCGGAACCAGCGGCTTAACGTGCTCTCCGAAGCACGGAGGAGTCTCGGTATGTAAGGATGGTCACCCATCTACGGACCGACCGCGGCAAGCGTAGCTTAACCTGATCAATCGACCTGTACGGCTGTTATTTTATTGTATAGCCACAAGCTCCTCTTGGTTCCAGAAGACATTCATTTCTGTATAATTATCTGCAGTACAATGGTCGTTCTCCAATTGAATACTATTCAAATTGTCTCTTATTGCCAGCCCTATGTCTATCAAATACATTGTTAGGACTTCTCTCCCGGTTGCTGTTATTGTCTCTGAGGCTAATAACCTCTATGGTTCTTTTATTTTCTATCTCTAGCGGAGGAAGGACGCGAGAACCCACTTTCTTTCCTACACTCGTTTTTCATGTGATATAAGATATTTGTTCTAAAACAGTTTGACTTTTGGATAGCATTTCATATAGAGTTATATTCTCACTTCACCGGCTTTAGAAACTAGAAGTTTTAATTAAAGGTGGATTTTCATTACTTCTTTCAATTATAATTTATATTTTTCCTCCATATTAGGTAGATGGTTTATTACCAATTGAAGTGGCTTTCTCTACACTCTCTACACAACTGTAACCATGAGTTCAACATATGATTTTAGACCCCCTAAAGTAGAAAATTTTCGCCAGTTATAAAACAAAATTTGCTGCTCCATGCGTTTTGACAGCCTTGTATAAACCTTTTTAGATTAAACCGATGAATTTCTAACATCCCAAGGGACATGAAGTCATCACAAACCTAACGAAAACGTTTCGTCTGTCCGTCCGTCAAATACATGATCATGTGCATTCTATAGTAGTATACCTAGTCCTCCATGAATGAAGCTGAGATCTACAAACATTACTTTGCTCGTTCTTAGACATGTTCCCATCGCTATCTTGCACTTATAGACCGACAGTGACAGGAATAAAGCTTTGGCAAAGTATGCGCTAAGTAACGACTAAAGATTTCAGTATTAGACCTTTAAACCATGTAAAAATTTCCAGTCCATATAAAGTCAAGATGTCTCACGTAATCTCCAAAAAAATTATCAATGTACAGACAAAGGAACGAATGAAAGTCATTCAATGACACACTTAGTACAATATGAGAACCGAAATGACATATGACCGTCTGTTTGTATTAGTCATTATACTAGAAAAAGATCGATGTTTAGTGGGTAATATGACGTGTCTTAGACGATGGAGTCAAATCTGCTAGTGTGCCAAAGAGAAAATCATTGATGACAAAACTATTATGTTTGTCATCATAATATATTATATTACCTACATAGATGCCGTTTACTACTCGTAAATTATATAGCAGCTCTGGATTTATGCCCAGTCGGTGGCAGTAGGCTTGAACATAACTGACGAAATGTAGGTGACCTACAGGTACTATAGAACTCTGCATAACCTTTCGGGGATAACAGCCGTGATGTCATGAACTATGCCCGTCTCAAAGACCCGAACGAACAGTGTTTTTGACGCTAGCATTCAATTAAATAGTGCACATCATAAAATAGATATAAATTTTACAATTTATCAGTATCGTTAACTGAACTCATCATCATCTGCCTACCCTTTTCCTTGGGGTTGGCTTCCAGTCTAACCGGATGTAGCTGAATACCAGTATTTTACGTGGAGCGGCTGCCTATCTGACCTTCACAACCCAATAACTGAGTAATACGATACCCCTTGGCAAGACTGGTTGTCAGAGTTTCGGGCTTCTCGACCCGTAATTAAACGACTGTCAAAGATCCACGAATGACAGCCGGAACCAACGGCTTAACATGCTTTCCGAGGCCCGGAGGTGTCACATATCCACGGACCAACCGCGGCAAGCATAGCTTAACCTGATCGATCTACCCGTACGGCTGTTCTTAGATAGCCAAAAGCCTCTCTATCGTTAACTGAACTATACGGGTAAATAAGTATGATGTTGAAAGTAAAGGACACATAGTCGATACTAATGTAGAAAATATAGACGAAAAGATTGACCACAGAATAGGCGAACAAAATACTATTAGGAAACAAAAATAAATAATCTCAAGGAACAGAAACACGAAGTTAACGGTGATAAGAACAAGATAAATGTTACCAAAATGGACTTAAAACGCAGTTTCTAAATGTTAAGCATGGAAACTTTTCCTGCAAAGAAGGGGGATACTTGTAAACTTGTAACTTCCAAACAAACTCACGTTTTTAAATACTTAGCTCGAAAAACGAAAGTTATTTTTTTGCTTTTGGCTTCTGTGAAGCTCTTTGTTTCTATTTTGGTCTTAAACGTTGTTGGCTTAACTTGATGATTTTTTGAAGATCTGTGTGATCTAGCCTTACACAAGCCGACGACGGTTGTATACGAAATACTGTCATCTGTATTACGAGGGAACGCATCACATGGTCGTTGAAGTTCGTTGACATATACCTATTTGAAACAAAACATAGCGACAGCATAAATAATAATAGCAAAAAAAAAATTGGTAGTATCATTAACCAGCACCCTAATTGCGTAACGCACGATCAATCATGATCTTAATAATTTTGAAACAGATTGCTGATCCATTGTTGGATATGTTCGAAAAATTTGTCTGGTCAACAACATTAATAACGCAATGAATATTGTTGAACTGTCAAAATGAAACAGATTATGATCGATCGTGTGTTACGAAATTAGGGTGCAGGGAAAAAAACAGAAGAAAACGTTAGTATGGAATGAACGCCATCCACCACGTGACTGCGTTTCCTCTAGACAGACAAATATGATGATCAGAGATCGGATATTCGGAAGCATATTTACCTAAAGATAATTTTTAGCTATGAAAGTATGGAAGGCTTTATAAATTATTTGTAATATAAATTTATTAAAAACTCCGGGATTCTTGATTGCATAACTATTCAGATGTGTATTAATTTAAAATTAATGTTTAACGCGATACAAATATACTGTATATATGTACTGGAGGAGGGGTGGTTTGTATTAGTTAAAACAAAAAATAAACAAATTACTAACCTAAATTAAGACTTTTTCGATACAAACGCGCATTCCATTAGCGTTAGCCGACATCTCAAATGTAGGTGAATATGCATCCGAATATCCGATCTCTGATGATGATTGCTGAGAAAGTCTAGTCGAACTGTTCAACCAAAAATGACCCATGACACAAAGACATTTAGTTAGTCTTGATTTAGTCACATGAAAACGTCAACTAGAATTCAACCCATTCAAAGGTTGGTTCAAATATTGGTGTATAGTTAGCCTAACCCATAGTGAGTACCACGGAAGAGAAAAAACATGGAATTGCAAAGTAGGCGTGGCACGCGTGCCACAATTAAGCGTTGTTACGCTAACTTGGTCCCAGTCGTGTTCTAACATCGCGTCGAGTTGCTAGTCTCGCGACAAATTTATTTTTCCGTAGCTATACCGTATTGTTCCATTTTGGAGCGCAAAAATGATAGTAGGAGAATAAATCTTAAAAATTGAGGTGTTTCGTACCATCGATATGTACGGTTTTATTTGTTTTCTAATAAAATCTTAGTTATTTTCAATTTACTAATAATTTAATATAACGTCTGGTTAAAATCAACCTTATATGATTAAGATAAAGTTTATTTTAGATTGATTGTATTCTCTATTTCATTCTGGAAAGTACTTCGCTACTCAATTAGTGATGCAGTCGGGTCGGATGTTGGTTTTATCGATGGATATCGATAAAAGAAAATTAGTCATTTAATATTTATTGCAAAATAACATTACAATACCAATATAGGTCGCTTAACATTCATACACGAAATTTATTTTAAGAAGTGTATTATGTTGCATAGATGCTTTATAGCAAAAATGTAATCAAACTTTTACATAATAACGTAATTATTATAATTTTAATGATCCCTGAGACGTTGCATTGCATTGACTAATCGGTTATTTCGGTGTGTAAGATCATTCAGTCATCAAACCGCCTCAATGACAGTACAACAAATATTTCAACGCCACTCCAGTGCCACTGAACAGTTCACCGTTTTCGAAAATCATTAAGTTTTTTAATCAAGTCAGTTATCATGTTTTATTATTATCACTTAAAAATATGGATTGAATTGAAATTAAATTAAACACAGTAATATTTTTTTCTCCTGTTCATTGTTTTATTGGTATTGTTTTCAATAGTATTATTTTTATTTCAGTTATTTATTTTATTTTCAAATAACACTACGTTATTCTTCCTACAGTTTTATTACTGAACTCTCAACAAGACACCCAATTTTTTGTTTAATTAAAAAAAAATATCTATCGATATCGATAATGTAATTAAAATTCAATGCATGTGCGGCATTGATCGAGTAGCAATAGATATCGACCTATGACGCGAATGTCGACCTTATTTTTATGCAAATTAAGTTTAAAATTGGGACTACTGAAAATACTGCCATCTATGGTCGAGTAGCGGAATTTACTCGGCAATCGAATCTAGTTTGACTTTAGATTACAAAACGTTGTAAATACTTTCTGAGCTAAAGTAAAATAAATCCTATCTACAGAGCCTGAAGGTTTATTTCCAGATGTAGGATCTATGGCTTATGCTAGTTTTGACTAAAACTAAAACGACAAATCAAACGAATTGTTTATTTGTAGTGCATTATATGATTATCGGATTATGTGTGTGAGTTTGGCGACAACGGTTCCTATAGTAATTTTGTTGCATTGCAGTTCCACCTGTTTTTTCTCTTCCGTGGTGAGTACTATGAGTTAGGCAATGTCTTAGTCCAACTTTGGCATTGTCTTAGATGGCCCAACTAAGAAGGACCATAGGTTAGACAACAAGTAGAAAGTGACCTGCACCGTGCAATATAATTCGATTCCGTTTTCCCATGGTAACGTGCGGTCTTGTCGTTATGACATGCTCTTGCGCAGGGCTGCCTGACCGACTTTAAATGCCAGAAAAGGTTAAGTCCCTACCCTAGGCTTTCTACTGTCTAGTGCCTAATAATGTCATCCATATATGTAATGGGATGATGTTCTTTTAAGATGACGCTAAGGGCAATACAATTCTTGCCCTTATCCCAATTTATTTTGCCGGTGCTTAAGTGCTCTTACAATATCTTAGAGTACACAATCTTCTATTTGAATTTAAAACCACTCACAAAAATTTGTGTCTGCATAAACTATGGTTGATTTGGTAAGTAGAAAGGTTATAGTTACATCATCACTTTTACTCAAATGCCATTGCTGATGTTGGTTACTGGCTTTGGTCAATTAAGGCCCATAGTATCGTCATCTCCCGTTTGTATGCTAAAGCACGACTGCCGCCCGCGCCCGCGCAGGACACCTCTGAGCCTTTATCTCAAAATGGGGATATTCCTTTGATTAATTTACAATTGTGCTTCGGCGATTCTGTGGCACCTCTAACTATCTATTTTTCAGTGTATTTTTTTTTCCAAATAACGAAGCCGTTTAGTAGGAGTATGGAATAGAAGCCAAAATATTGCGTGTTGGAAAATATTTTTTTACAGCAAAAGTATTAACCATACAAAAAAAGTACTTCGGGCAAAATGATCTATATGAATCTATAGAAAAATCATATATTTTTCAAATCTTCAAGACAAGCCGTTAATGAGCAGTAGGGTTCATAAAGTGACCGTGTTACGCTACCAAATGGGACGTAGGCCCTTAAGGTGTTTTTAGTCTGTTTTGTATACTTCGTGTCGATGGCGAGAGTATTTAAAATTTTGCTGCCCGAAAACTTCGCCACTTCCACCGACGACCTCATGGTCATACTCTTCTGATAAGTAGGGTCTTAGTCCTATTAATATCAACAATTTCATAAAGACAGAGTCATATACGTTCTCAATTCTTATGCTAATTAGATCTAAAGGTTACATTACCAGTTCTAGTTTATTTTAGTGTTCTGTAAACCCTAGCCGTGCCAGTGAACTGTTATTTACCGTGTGAACATGCAGATTGTGTGAGAATTGATAGGCGATTTTATTCAGAGCTACTTTCTTTTGTCCGTGTACATGTAAGGAAGAATTTATAGCTAGATTGTGTTGAGCTGTTTTTGCTACATTTTCCAGTGAAGCGGTCGATTCTGTTCGTTGAATTTTTGAAGCTTGTAAAGGTTTTATTGTATCACCGATGTTAGTGATCCCTTTAGCGTTTGTATGTGTGTGGTCTATCTAGATAAACTACATCGTATTTGTATAGGACTAGTTGTGTACAGAAAGTGCATTAATATTTAGTAACATCTATTTGTCTCATTGTTGTTTTCGTCGGTTATGAAGTACAAGGCACGCGCCTTGTACTTCATAACCGACGAAAACACGGAGGAGGTTCTCAAGTCGACGCGTATTTTTTTTTTATATATATTATGGCCACGCATAACTTTTTACAGAGTAGTCCGATTTTGATCATTCTTTTATTGGTTTTTATTCGGTGACTTTGGATATGTATTTTAATTTTATGTCACCGCCTTCCGAAATTAGTTATTAAGGTTAAACAAAAAAGATTTATTATTTTTTGCTTTTCAGTTTTTTCGGCGGTTGAATTTTTTTGTTAAAAAGTTTTTTACCATTTATAGAAGGATCGGTAATATCATTCACGTTTGCACATTATCTTGTATCGAATATTACAGACTACTGATGGGCTTGTGGCTTAGTAATAACAGCTGCACGGTTCGATCGATCAGGTTAAGCTATGCTTAACGACTGTCATTCGTGGAACTTTGACAGGTCGTCGAAGCCCGAAAGTCTGACAACCAGTCTCATCAAGGGGTATCGTATTACCCTATAACTGGGTTGTGGTGGTCAGATAAGCAGTCTCTCCATGTAAAATACTGGTATTCAGCTGCATCGAGTTAAGACTGGAACCCGACTCCAACATAGTTGCAGATGATGGTTACATACTACTGAGGCTAGCATTCCTTACGCTATTTCTTTTTAAAATAGACAGATAGTATTAGAGTCTTTTGCGACCCAATGACCTTATCTTCGACCTGTCGTGTCTGCAAACTCTTAAAGCACGAATCTATGGCTCAAGTAGGTACACAAACTGATTACGTTGTCGACCCGGTGAATGGAGAGTACCCGCGGTCTGCTAGTCAATCAATAAATTTTCATGTGTCACCGCTGTGATATACAGTCCGCTAGATGGCGCTACAGTACACAACACTGCAATAATATATAGCAACTTTTAAAACAATTATGTCTGAGCCAAAACCGGTTCCCATGGCGGCACCCTCATAATAAGGGTCCGTACACTCAGTAATAATGACGAAAGCTGCGTCAATCAAATCTGTGGATCCACACCAATTAAATCGTCACAACTCCCAAAACCAGTTTTTCTGAATACAACTTAACTTGGAACAGTTAGAGATGGTTTTTCAGTGTCATCTGGTTTGGAATTAGGTCGTTTTTTCGTCGTGTTTTACTTTTGTGTATCAAGTGATAAAAAATGCATGGTGACTGGACCAGACTGTATTGATTTTGAATGCGTTTATTTTCGTGTGGAGCCTAGGCATTTTTTTTTTTTTTACTATGTTTCAGATTGAATCCAATCGATTCTAGAATACATTAAGGTGAATGCGCAGTGGTAGACCGCGAAATTCAAATTTTCTTACGTTTTTGCAATTTTCAGGTCGGTATCAGGTTGTATCCTGATCAAAATGTGATTTGCGAATATAACAGGTACGTGTTTACAGATTATAGTCATTAGAATGTCTAATATATCTCTTATAAGTTAGATTTCTTCCACAAGCACTTTTCCATAAGAAATTTGTTCTTATGGAACAAATCTAACTTAGAAAGATGTATTATTGATTCTAATGATTATAAATCTGTAAATACGTACATGTTATAGTCGCAAATCATATTTTGATCAAGTAACAAGCTGACACTCACCTGAAAATTGCAAAAAACGTAACAAAATTTGAATTTCGCGCTCTACTACTGCGCATTCACCTTAAGAACAAAGATAATTTTACTTATTTCTACCACTTGAAGAGAACTATATCTCGGGACTGTACTGTATTGATTTTGAAAGTTGTTTTTGTATTTTCGCGTGTAGTCGGGGAATTATTTTATTACAGGGTGCTAAAATGTACGGGAGGGTGAATCCAATCGAGTCTAGAATACATTAAGAACAAAGATAATATTTACTGATAAGTCTCAGGTTCAAATTTGATGACTGACTTTTGTTGCGCCCTTGAATATCAGCGATTTTATAACGGGAATGTTCTACCCATTAAAGGATGAGCACTGGAGCAGTGTTGTCTTACAGACTCTATAAAAATCTTTGTATTTGGTATTCAGATAAATATCCATACTATTTGGTAATGGTGCCGATTCTTTTCTTCACCACCTAAACTAAAACAAGAGTATTCCCATCTCTTACTGGCAGACTGCGAAAGAAAAATACAAGTCACACACACTTTAGAACTGTCAAACTAGAACTGTCAAACTAAATAACGTCTCGATTGCCTTGAACTTGGCGTGATTTTAAGCATGATGAATTTAGCTCATAGTAGTTGTGTCGATGAAAATTTTAGTTCAACTTCTGATAGCTCTTATTTATTTCTGTCTCTTTCTTGTTTCATTAGAAGGAAAAGATAGCAACAGTGTAAATTGAGTTTAGTTGCTGCACAACCGAATCAACACAAATTCTGTTAAAATTTGAAACCTGATAGCGCCATTTGCTTACTAAATCCTCAGCCGAAAGCACTACACAATTACAATTTAAAACTTCCCTTTCATGTCCAGTTTTCAATACATCTGCTGTTCTGCTGTACACGCGCCCTAAAACAAGCGTGGATTAATTCTACCCTTTATTGTACCCCAAACTACCCCTAACTATATACTTAAATTAGGGGCGAAGTTGTCACCCCAGTGTACTGGTTGGTCTATCCATCAAAATAATGTAGGTATATGTAATGTTTTATATTATAGGTACTGGTTTGACGTCCGTTGGCTCCGCCGCTTTATCGGGCCCGGACGTTTCGATCTCCAATGTTGAAATGCGTTCGCCATAAATACAATTGCTAGGTAGCTACGAAGGTGATCTCGTCTCTTCTATTGTTGGTATCCGTTTTATGTAAAATGAATCGTATTTGTAAATACGTAAAGTTCAAATTAGATTAGTGATTTTGTCTGCATTAACTTCTTGAAACAATTGCCATCGATTCTTTTAACAATCGAGTGGCTTTAATTGTTCGCAATAATCTATAGTGTTGTTCTATTCAATGTCTTTACTGATGTAAACGCCTTCATAATGTTCCAGCATTAGTATCAAAATGATTATCCAACAAGAAAGAATATACAGCTAAAACGGCATAGCGTCATCCTAGACAAAGAGTTCTTTGCACCTTTCCTCGCACACATCCAAACATAAACAGGAAAGCATACAAAACACTTAAAACGTTCACTTCAAGGGTCAGTAATATAAGAAGCATTATAGTTCTACTTAAAGGAACATCACTTTTCCTCGAACCGATCAAAACCCGACTCGGGGACACTAAAAGCTATACAGAATCATCCCAGGCAGGGCGTTACCCGAGTATTAATCTGCACACAAGTAAACATTACATCTCAAACCGAGTCGCCAAGAAGAAAGTATCTACACCTGTCCTTTTCGCACTTTCGTTGCTGACCGGTGTGCGAGAGGGACGGCAATCGAAGGGTCGGAATCAATACCATATGACAGGGGCCGGTGTTTTATTTTGTTGGAGACATCTTTGCGTGTGTAGCTATAGTGTTTTGCGTGTGTGAGTGGCTGGACCGCACTGTATCTAGGTAGGTGCCTGACGCTGGCTTTTCACATGTTAATTCTACGTTTTGGGATAGCGCTGGCGGTGGATACGGAGTGAGGGTTCTACCAGCTAACACTTTAACATTAAGTTGAAATGTAAGTACAGCAAACTGTATAGGGTTTAAGTTAAATGAATTTCACGAGCCATTGTTCAAGTTAAGTAGTCTGTTGACTGAAGTAATACTAAAAGGGTCAGTTTTACTGAGCCTGTCAGAGTAAAGATACGCATTCTTGTGTATGTTGATGACTTTGTTGTTTTCGTTGATTCGACGTTACTCATAAACAGTACGCGCCTTTCTTTGTTTTTACTCATCCGATCATTGGTTCAGGTTTGACTTACGGAATTTTGTTTCCAATTTTCTTATGTTTGAACGTGGTTTGAGCAGTTAAGGTTAACAAAACGCCACTAAGCAGTTAGCAGTTACTAACTCTTAGAAGATAATTTTAATTCTAACCATTAGACAAATGTTGTCAAAATAAATGATGCTTATATTTAAATTAAAAATGTCTTTAAATCCCTTTTCGACACATGAGCCACCCGAATAAGGTTTCAAACAACTGTAAGGCAATCATACTTTAGCTCCAACATCAGTTGGATGCAAAACGGATTTTAAACGTTTTGAACCATTTGGTTTTAAACCGTAGTTTTGGTTTAAAGGGATTCAGGAGACACCTAGTGGTTTAATGTTGGGGAAAAAATAGTTTTTTTCTTACCAGAACTCACTGAGTATTCACACTTAGTGATCTAGACCTAGACCACACCTACTTCCTGAGTTAGAATCAAGGACACTGAAAAATATTGAGTCACCCAGTCTATTTTTTAATGCAACACCATATTTTTTAATGTATATTTCCATAATTTCGCATATTAAGATTGTTTTTAATCTGTTTATTCCTATAAAAGTAGCATGTATGATATATGACTTCTCATAATATTAATAAAAATTGTGAATGATTTTCATTAGCTTTTTTAATTTGGTTTTTAAAGGTAAAGATACTCATACGTAATCAACGTACGGCCCACGTGGTCGAAAAACGGTGTTTAAACCACGGGTTTTGGTTTAAAACGGTTTATTTACAACTATAGTTATAATTATCTAAAAAATCGATCACATAACGTTGCTACAACAAAAAAAAAAGCAAAAAAACAATACAATAAAGGAACATGTAAATATAAATTCAGCTGCAAATAAAATGGTATATTATTACGAATCACAGCATTTGGTATAATTTGGCACCACTGGAATATAGGGGTAGCTCCCCTCGCATGAAGTGATTTTATGGCTAACGTTTATGAACACCGCTATTGTCCGGTAACGGTTAGGTTTGTGTCAACAATATCGATTGAAGTCGGGCTTTTATCTAGGATATGGAGATTTGATTTATTTGAATCCTATCCTATTAATATTATAAATGTGAAAATTTTTATGTTTGTTACTCAATCACGTGAAAACCTCCGACGGGATTTGGATGAAATTTGGCACGCATATAGTTTATAACCTTGATTAACACATAGGATACTTTTTATTCCAGTAGTACGCTCCCGTGGAATAATTTCCGACCTCTACGCAGGCAAGTCGCTAGCAAAAGCTAATTAGGAATATTTTGCACCACTTCGCACCTTTAGAAGTATAGAGACCTAATGCGAAATTAGCCGCAAGCAAAATTATTTAGAATTATTAGAATTATAGAGACCAATTTTGGTTGCGGCTAATTTCGCATTAGGTCTCTATAATTCTAAAGATGCGACTTGTTCTCAAAAATTGAACAAACCTCTCTGGGATTCTATGTAACGCTTACCTCTTATTTCTTGGCTTGTTTGAGACATTAGTGACATTACAATATCATCTGAGGTTTGTTTATTGATGTAGTGTATAAGTAAGTTACTATTATTGTGTATGTGTGTAACCACCTTATTTAGGATTAGCAAAGTAAGCGATGTATGATGATCGTGTACACTCAATTGATGTGTGACACAATAAATCGAGACATTATCCAGTGCACATGTCTTTCATTTACCACGACACTTCATGGCGACCCTGCCATTCAAGGTCACATCGCAAGTGAAATTTGGACGTGTGAAAACGTAGTGAATAAAAAAATGTGATTTAAAATTCGGACAAACAAAATTTGTGGTTTTGTGTAATAAAACATGTGTCAATCTACTCAAACGAAAGAAGAGACGATCATCGCGCAGACGGCTGCTGGTAATGGGAAAAACGGTGCTACAACCGAGCAAGCCTACTACAGCATCAGCACAACAAATATCCTCCTCACCTTGATCACGATCGTCCTACTGGCAGCGGCATGCTATGCTGTCTGTTATTTTTACAAGAAGATGCATGTTAAATGGATGGACCGGCAGATGAACCGCAGGTCCTTACGTCGCAGGCAGAGCTCGATGTATTTCAAGAAAAACGCTCCCCGTGACGAAGGCGCCGAAAAACCAGTGTAAGTGAAAAAAAAAACAGACTTTACCAAAAATTTGCGCGTACGGATTAGTGTTTTCTACATGAGAGACTACCTAGTGTTTAACGACAGGGAAAAACAATAACATTCTAATACATAAGCTATGGTGAAAGTCAAAACTACGGAACTCTTAGTGATACATAACGTCTAGTGATGCTCATAAAGGCAGATCATTTTAATAACTTTACGTCTTAAAAATAAGGAATAGCATGTAAAATGCATAATTGTGTTCTTACAAGTAAGTAATTAGTATTAGATTTTATTGTGTTAATATGTAACTGTTCATAAATCGTGCACGGCGACTCACCGAACACGAAACCCCGCGCCATAAATGGAATGTATTCGCATTGCTTTCCTTATTTGGAAGACAGTTAGAAGAATTGTAGTGAAGGTAATTTGTTGCTGGGGTGATGTCATTACATTCCATTATGTTTTATTTTTAGATTATGGCCGATGATTTTAATAGAATATATGAGGATTTGGTGGACATTCGTAAATATTTAATTAAGAAAGGACAAGCTAGATTTACGGGTTCTATTGCGATAGACAAGTTGAAAGAGGCTAAGGATTTATTTAGTGAAGCGCGATTATTATATTCTAAGTTATCGCATGATTTAAAGCCCGAATTAGTGACGCAATTGTCCACTAATTTTGATAATATTAAGTGTGTATTTTAAAAAATAAGTCAATTGTGTACTTCCCCTCCTAGTGAAGTAAAACTTGTTAAAATGGAATTTGACATTCGAACGGCGTGTAACTTAATTCCTCTTATGGATGGTAAAGAGGACACCACAAAACGATTGGTTGATGCAGTGGAGATGTACGCGGATATGTTAGACGATTCGGGGAAAAATCTTTTAATCAAATTCGTACTTAAAGGTCGCCTATCTGAGAACGCTAAGCTCCGATTATCGGATAGCTATGACACCATGCCTAATTTAATAAAAGATTTAAGAAAACATTTATTGACAAAAAAATCTTTTACCGCTATTCAGTCCCGCCTCCAAAATATGAACCAAGGTTTTAGGTCAATTGACGAGTATGGTGCGGAATTAGAACAACTTTTTACCGATTTAACCATCTCGCAGGCAGACGGAGATTCGACAAAGTTCACGATTCTAAAGCCATTAAATGAAACAATGGCCATTAAGAGATTTTCAGATGGGTTGAAAAATTCAAGGCTAAGCACCATCGTGGCCGCTCGCAACTATACAAATCTCAAGGACGCCATACAAGGTGCTAAGGACGAGGATGTTTCAACGCCTTCTACGTCCTTTAAGCCGGATGTCATGCAGTTTTCGAGAAGAAGTCGAGGTAAGTTCACACCTTCTTTTGGACTGAGGGGTCAAGGTCAACGTGGCCGCAACTATGGTTCTTTTAATAATCATAACCGTCGTGGTTACTGGAGATCATTTCAAAATTCTAATCGCGATAAAAGTGTAGCACAGGCGAATTATAACAATGGCCGATATTACCATCGTGGTAATACGCGAGGAAATAATTACAGCCGTAATAATGTTTTTTCAACGCAACTCATACAACCCGCGCAAGAGGTCGTTTCTCAAAATTCTAATGAGAATGTTAATTCACAAAATTTAAATAAAAGGCAGTTTTTTCGATTTTAATCATTATATTTTGGCTTGTAAGGGACGATGTCAATTTGTGTCATTTTATTGTAATAACAAGAAATACTCTTTTTTAGTAGATACGGGTGCGTCAATATCTATTATTAGGAAAGATGAATTACCCGATTCAATGCGTATAAGTTATGATAGCACTACTATAAACGGCATAGGAGGACAGATCAACTCTTTGGGATATGTAACCTTGAAACTTGATGCAGAAAATAATAACACGTTTATGCATAAATTTTACGTTTTTCAAAATTTACCCTTCACGGCAACTGGTATTATAGGCTTAGATTTTCTATCTACTTATGGCTGTAATATCGATTTGGCTAACAACGTACTAGTTGTTAATAATGCAGGTAAACTAATTTATTTACCTATCTCGCCTAGACCAAATTTAACGTTTACTAATAATAATTGTCTTGTATTACCGGCCCGAAGTGAATCGACCCATTTCGTAGAATTAGATATTGATACGGATGATGATTTTGTTGTTTCCTCGAGAGAGATAGAGAAAGATATTTTTTTAGCAGGAGCTATAGTTAGACCTAAAAATCGTAGAATACCAATCAGAATACTTAATATTCGAGATAAAGAAGTAAGATTAGAAAATTATGTTCCGGAAGTTACATTATTAAGCAAGTACAATATTTTTTCTTTTGATAAGACTAATGCCAATGCCAATAGGGCTGAAACTTTACTATCGTTGTTAAAATTAAAGCATTTAAATTCAGAAGAAAAGAGTTCTCTAGAAACAATTTGTACAAAATATTCAGACGTGTTTTTTCTGCCAGGAGATAAGCTAGCCACCACCAACGTTTACGAACAATCCATTACACTAAAACCTAACGTCAGTCCCACCTATGTTAAACCTTACAGATTGCCTCAATCATTGAAGCCAGAGATTGATAGACAAATAAAACAAATGTTAAAGGACGACATAATAGAAGAGTCCTCAAGCGAGTGGAACAGTCCTGTGTTACTCGTTCCCAAAAAGTCAGAAGGCTGTAAAAAGTGGCGTTTGGTAGTGGACTATAGAAAACTCAATGATGTAATTGTCGATGATAAGTTCCCACTACCCAACATCACCGATATATTAGACTCACTTTCAGGATCAATGTATTTCACTCATTTAGACTTAAATCAAGGTTATTATCAAGTTAAATTAAACCCAGACAGTCGTAAATATACTGCTTTTTCCACTAGCACAGGTCAATATCAATTAAAGCGTCTTCCAATGGGACTTAAAACTTCCTGTAGTAATTTCAGTAGAGTAATGTCAATAGCTATGTCTGGTCTGACGTATGACAAATGTTTTATTTATCTCGATGATTTAATTATTTTTGGGCGAAATCTAAACTCACATAATAAAAATTTGATAGATGTACTCGAAAGGTTAAGAAAAGTAAACTTAAAACTAAATCCAGACAAATGCCAATTTCTAAAAAAGGAAATATTGTATCTTGGACATTTAGTGTCTGCTGATGGAGTATTACCAGATCCAGAAAAGACAACAGTCTTACAAAATTACCCAGTACCCAAAAATGTAGATGAAGTGAAACGATTTGTAGCTTTCTGCAATTATTATCGTAAATTTGTACCATCGTTTGCTGAGATAACATTACCTTTAAATCGATTGTGCAGAAAGAATATTGTTTACAATTGGACAGCGGAATGTCAACACTCTTTTGAGACGTTAAAACAAAAGTTGATTAGGCCACCCATACTTCAGTATCCAGATTTCTCAGAAGAAAACGAATTTATTATACAAACTGATGCATCAGGTACAGCTATTGGTGCAGTTCTATGTAACAATGACCTAAGACCGGTAGCATATACTAGTAGACCATTAAATAAGGCAGAGTTAAA
Source organism: Antitype chi (assembly GCA_947359405.1). Taxonomy (NCBI): domain Eukaryota; kingdom Metazoa; phylum Arthropoda; class Insecta; order Lepidoptera; family Noctuidae; genus Antitype; species Antitype chi. Next base: position 6,928,078 of record OX375835.1, on the reverse strand, counting down.
TTACCCTACAATACAAAAAGAGCTTACTGCTATAGTCTGGGCAGTAAAGTACTTTAGGCCGTATTTATTCGGCAGGCATTTTACTATAATGACAGATCATAAACCACTCATTTATTTATTTAGCATGAAAGATCCCTCTAGCAGACTATTGAAGTTTCGTTTAGTTCTTGAGGAGTATGATTTTAAAATAGTATATGTGCAAGGGAAGGATAATGTAGTCGCGGATGCATTGTCCAGAGTAAACGTGACTTCCAGTGAATTAAAGAGTATGAATGAGAAAATTACGGAAGTCAATGTCATGACTAGAGCACAAAAAAGGAGAATGGATGAGAAGAGTAAGAATGTATCACCGCCAATTAGTAAATACACTGACGAAGGGTCTGATCAGCCTAGAGTCGTGGAGTTACTAAGGAAGCCGAGTGATGTCGTGGAGATGATTTTGGTAGAAAAAGATAGAGTGGATAAATGTAGAAAAGACAATTTGATAAGTGCTGAAGACGAGTGTCTCGCTTACATCCCTAGTAAAATGTTGTTATATGTAAACCTCAACTTTAGGGCACATTTCTCGCGAGCCGAATTTGTGACTAAGTTAGAGAAGTTTAGTAATAAAATAAAAGTAAAAGAAGTATGCATAATTAAAAATAATGAAAATGAAGAGTTTATAAAAGGTTTGTGTAGTGAAATACAAACACTAAAAGAATGGACCGGTCCGAGAGTATGCATACTAAGAGGAATAGAAAGAATAGATAACGATAATGAAAAACAATGTATTTTAAATGACTATCATTTACTGCCTACCAGTGGACATGCTGGTGTCCGCAGAATGACTAACAATATCAAGAGGCGATATTTCTGGCCAGGTATCGATAAAGATGTACTTGATTTTGTAAAAAAGTGTTCTACATGTCAGAAGACCAAATATAGTAGGTATACAAAACAGCCGATGACGATCACAACAACTGCTTCGTCAGGTTTTGAAAAAATATTTTTAGACTTGGTTGGTCCTTTAGATAAAGACGAAAATGGAAATTGTTACCTTGTAACGATTCAATGTGAATTAACAAAATTTATTGAAGCTTATCCTATAAAAAACAAAGAAACCGTAACTGTTGCAAAATCAATTATCCAAAATTTTGTTTTACGATTCGGTATACCACAAGTTATAGCTACTGATAGAGGTTCAGAGTTTGTTTCAAGTACTATGGTTGAAGTTTGCAAATTATTAAATATAGAAAAAATAATGTCCACAGCATACCACCATCAATCAATCGGATCACTCGAAAATGCTCATAAGCATTTAGGTGCTTTTCTAAGGACTTATTCAGGCAATAACGGCTATGAATGGTCACACTGGATACCGTATTGGTGTTTCAGTTATAATAATACCGTCCACTCAGAGACGAAGTACACACCCTTCGAACTAATTTTCGGCAGGCCGTGTAATATTCCTAGTAATATTAAGAATTTTAATAGAATAGATCCATTGTATAATCCCAATGACTACTCTTTAGATTTAAGATATAGGCTACAGGTAGCGTTAAAAGAAGCTAAACATAATTTAGAAATAAGCAAGGAAAATAGAAAAGTAGCTTATGATAAGAAATGTAATCCTGTTACTTATAATAAAGACGATTTAGTTTTAGTCAAAAGTGAAGGAAAAAAGAAGTTGGATAACATTTTTGAAGGCCCCCTTACATTGTGTTAGAGGATATGGGCCCAAATATCAAAATTCTAAAACAAAATAAAATCGAATTGATTCATAAGGATAGGACTAAATTGTTTCATATTTAGTATATATTTACAATAGTAGTAGCATGTATTTGTATTTTCTTTTGTTTTGTATTATTTTAGTTGTAGTACTAACCTAATGTAAAAAAAAAATATGAGCTCTATATTTTTTTTTCTTGTACCCCCGGAGGTGTAGTGTATAAGTAAGTTACTATTATTGTGTATGTGTGTAACCACCTTATTTAGGATTAGCAAAGTAAGCGATGTATGATGATCGTGTACACTCAATTGATGTGTGACACAATAAATCGAGACATTATCCAGTGCACATGTCTTTCATTTACCACGACACTTCATTGAGATCATTATCAATGACAATAACTGTTACGTCTTTCATAGTGTCTGAGTCATATAGCTTCTGGCGTGTCTATTCTGAAATCAATTTGATTGCGAATAGCTACTGAAGATATCCATATACAAAAGCCTGGAATTTACTTTCTCAAAATTTAAAATAGATCGTATAAGGTGAATCTTGGTGGATCAGTGTCAGTGTTGCCATAAACCTTACATTTCAAGCTATGAAAGCTCTTATTTGTAGATGTATCTAGTGCACCGTACCCGGGTATTTCCCTAAGGTGGGAATATTCCCGGAAGCAACATTGCATGTAAATGTTAGCCTGTTATTATGTAGGACACATGCCCGGGGACAGTAAGGTTTTACGGGATCTGTTGCCCCGGGAAATAAATAGCAGATCAATTTCGTTCTAGTTAGCACGAAGTGACGGATATGTCAGAATGAGACACGCCTTGTTCGTCGCATTCGATTTACCTACTAGAATAAAAAAATAAGCCCATGATTATCAGCCTAGATTAAACGTTTCCAATTATATTTTTATCTGTTTCTCATGTCTAAATAAATGCGCTAAATTAGTTTTGATATTTATAGACCATAAATAATTGGTAGATCAAAAGGGTGCACGACAAGGTTTTAAACTAGGCCCTTTCTTCTTCCAAACTTGCATTCTTTTTACTTTTATACTGTAACGAATCGTTTCACCTTGATCAGGGGATACAGATAACAATAAACCTTTTAGCCTTTGCCTTACATCCACGTAAGTCATAAAACCCATGCGAACGAAGACTTACTTTGTACTAGAAAGCCATAAACCGACGCTGCTCAGTAAGGTTTTAACGACTGTGCACTTCTAGCACCGCAATAATTTGACGACGCATGGTTTATCTAAACTGAAAGGCTTGAGATTGATCTTTGTACATTCTTTTGGAAGATAGTTAAGAAGTAGATACTAAAATGGATGTATGTGGAATTCATAGGTGGCTCTATTTTTTCACCGTGGAAGATTGCTCTTAACTGAGTCAGAAAATTGAATCGGAACCGGGTATCGATCTACTACTTGTATATCCTTGTTTGTGCTTAGTTCTTCTTAACTACATAATGGATTTTGGTGTAGTTATTGCCATCATCTAGAGAATTTATTTTGGAAAATACATTAATATTTAAGTAACTTGGATTTAGCACATAAATTTCAATGAATTGAGATGTGGCCACATAAGAACATTGCACCCATGCGAGCAGGGGTGGGTCGGTAGTGAGATATAAAGGATGTGTGTGTGGTGTATTTCTTTCTATTGGCAAACCAATACAGGGTCACATTAAATTAGCTAGCGAAACTCCCAAGACGTGATGGGTATCTATATCTAATCGAGTGATGTACCGATTAGTCGCCGACTAGTCGGCCAATTTTGCAGTTGACGACTAGTCGGCTAAAACCACCGACTAGTCGAACCATTTTTTACTCGTATTAATATATTTAAAAAAACTAGAAAGGCTTAAGAAATTAGGATAGTAAGGAAAAGGAAATCTTCGTTTGGTCCATTAATTAATACTTATCAAAAAAGAAGAAACTCTATAGCAAACAATTGGCAGTAAGTAGGTTTGCCATTTTAAACATAGCCGATGTCACCCGAACGCAACTGAAATCAATGATCGCCTTGGCCGACTAGTTGGCCATTTTGCAGCCGACTAGTCGGCCAAAGTGAAATTTCACCTTGTATATGGCCCTTTAACCACTGGATTTTTTCTTTCATAAGTATAGAACCGGGCTTTGTTACACGAAATGGTTCTGTGGTTTTTGGCCTATTGACACCAAATCTTCAAGTGAAGGAAAACAATTGACAAGCTGTCAATTGAAAAGAATATATAATGTTATTGTTATAATGGTATTGTGTACTTGCTGGAGTGCGTTTAAAATTTATAATATTGCAAGTCATATTCTTTAATAACATCAAACTAATTACTTATAATGACTTTGGAAGTTAACATACGATCAAACTGAAAATATACTGACCATCTTAAAGTAGTTAAACTGTCTGGCAGCTTTGTAAACCTATGGGCACCATTACAATCTCCTAGCTAAAACTATCCTATCTTAAACACACCCTCTCACACACATACACTCACGTCCTTCATCTACACACCCAGAGGATAGCAACCCTTTTATTATTTTTAATTAGTTAAGTTCATATTTTAATATAAAATATATCCGTTTGTTCATAAGCTCATACTTGCATACCTAGTCCGAGAGCTCGAGGCGCTGCGTGCTGAACACAGGCTATAAACCTAGTTTGGCAGCAGAGGCTATCAACTAGACACAATTGTAACTCTTAATAACTTTGAGTAGCTAAGAGAAATTTTTGGTCTAATAAATATGTATATTATATTATTATAAAATGGTGTTCAACGATTTTTAATCATGACTTTTAATAATGAAGATTAACTAAAAAATCAGCAGCGGTATTCTCTGGTCATCAAAGGTTCTGGACCTTTAAAAATACGTCACGGCGGATGGTGATCTGACGCAGTCGCTGAATCTTATGTCGAAAATTTTATACATGACAAGGCAAACATTGGTGTTAAAATGACACGTGCATCTAATTTGAAGCCCGACGAAGATGTTTTGATCTAACCCGCGACAATCTACTTCTCTTGATACTGGTTATATAGTGCCTCCTGCTTCCACCATAGAGCCCTTATATTTACAACAATTCATCAATGGATGAAGCAGTGGTGGCCCACAGCATAGGTTCGAAACTAGTCAGGGGCTTTACTTAGTGTAAATTGTTTCATCACCACTGCTCTCATAACGGTAAGGTAAATTCGAAGACATGTAACATGTACAAATCCGCACTGGGCCCGCGTGGTGGATAATGGCCCACTCCCTCTCACCTAGAGGAGGCCAGTGCCACATCAGTGGAACCATTATAGGCTGATCTGTATCTTCCAACAAACCACCTAACTTCATTCAATGATTAAATATCAATCATGTATACCCGAAGATACCATTTTAAACAGATTATTTTCCTATTGCTCCAAATATATATACGTATATACATAGCACTATTTCAATCTCAGTCTAGCCTCACCTACTGAAATTCTGACCGTAGTCCCTTAATTACACTTGACACGAGCAAAAGGATCGATACAGAGAGTCCCCGGGACCACAGTAACGGTAGGTTTAAAGTCAACTTGGTTATTCGATATACGCTCAAAATGGATCTCTAGAAAAGATTGCAGTGCACTTTCTTTTCTGACAGACGATAAAAATAAAGGAAGTTATCAAAAGGTAGATTAGTGTTACTATAATTATGTTGTGTATCAGAGTTGATCCTTTTGAATACTTCTTATTTGATATCTTGGTAAGTAATAATCAGACTGGCCTATTTCTGAGAGCAAAATAAACATTTTTAAACAATCCCATTCATCTTCATCCTAACCATTTAAACATAAAATTGACGTGTTGTACTTCCAACGAAATCTTAGAATCAGCTAGAAAGGGACAGAGTTATTCCACGGTGTAGGAGTGAGGGAGAGGGTAAACAAAGGGGAGGAAAGCCCAATAAGGGTGGTTGGCATTGTGAACGATAATTTCGCTGAATAGTAGCGAAGGTAATTTTATTAGGGTGATTCTGTGCGCGTTTAATTTTTGTATGTGATGTCGGACCCGTGTTTTTTGTCGTGAATTATTGTTTCAATTTCGTGTTTTTGTGGTATTTTAGGGTTATAATATTTGTGTCTGTATTCGCTTCACTTTTTGAGGATTATCCAATTGAATTCTATTTTCATTTCAGCTTGCCTGGCTAATGAAAGGTTGTCTTTGAAAGCTCGGTTTTTGCGACCGCAAATTGTGTCATCCTATGTAAAATTTCTTCACATATCTGTAATTGGTAAAGGGGCTTGTAGCTAAGTAATAACAATCGCACCGGTCGATAGATCAGGTTAAGCTACGCTTGCCGCGGTTGGTCCGTGGATGGGTGACCATCTTTACGTATCATCACCCTCCGTGGCACGTTAAGCCGTCGGTTCCGGCTGTCATTCTTGGATCTTTGATAGTCGATAAGGGTCGTCATAAGCTGGAAAGTCTGACAACCAGTCTAACCAAGCGGTATCGTATTACCCAGTAACTGAGTTGTGGTGGTCGGATAGACAGTCGCTCCATGTAAGATACTGGTATAGCTGCATCCAGTTTGGCTTGAAACCGACCCAACATAGTCGGGTACAGACTATACAGGTGATGATCTGTAATTGGTATGTTCTGTTATAAAGAGTATTCTTTTCAATTGTAGTGCAAATTCGACTACAATACTACCCAAAGAGATTTATTTAACTTCACCCAATTCAAATAACTAAGCATACGATGTCAGCACTATAAATAATAGCGATTTATTCGCAATATTGACACGTTCTTGCCCCAGATACAATGAGAGCGTTATTCGCACAAGCACTCACTAAAAACACAAAGCTTGGAACTTCTACCACAGTTTATTCTACACACGGCTACACATCAAGCTATACATTTCCAATATAAGCTGATCTCGCATTGTTTAGGATTTCCGTACCGTGCGAGATCAGCGTAAACTGGAAATGTATAGCTTGATGTGTAGCCGTGTGTACAATATACGGAGCTCTTTCTAGAATAGTCTCAATTGAGAAGGCAAATGTATAATATATACAAATATGTGGTGGATCTTTTACTAACCTACGGGTTTATACTGTAGACTAGTTTTTTCCCGCGGCTCCGCCCGCGTGGATGTCGGTTATCGCGTAAAAAAGTAGCCTATGTCCTTCTCCATATCCTTGGCTATATCCCTGCCAAATTTAATGACGATCGGCTCAGGGGTTTAGGCGTGAAAGCGTGACAGACAGAGTTATTTTCGCATTTGTAATGTTAGTAGAGATTAGGCTTTTTTTTTTTCTGGGTGGGAAATCATCAAATAACTTCTCCCGCTCTGGGCGGAGCGGGAGGGCGTGTCAGACTTTTACTGACTAAAACCCACCCGTGTTCCCTCAGTTGCCTGTGTGCCAGGGGCCGCGGTATCTCTTTCGAACAACCCGCACCCAAGGTATTACACGAATGACTTTTCATGTCTTGGTCTGCCGTCTTTATCCTACACCATAATTACGTAACCTACGATCAATCAGAATCTAAATAATTTTGAACGTTATTGCTAATGAATTACTTCTTATATTGGAAAACTTTATCTGCTCAACAACGTAAATCATTATCAACTGTCAAGCCTAGTCTTTTCTCAACCTTGTTGGGAGCAGCTTCCAGTCTAACCGAAGGCAGCATGGAGCGACTGTCTTTCCGACCTCCACAACCCACTCACTGAGTAATACGATACCCCTTGGTAAGACTGCTCAACAACGTTAAAATGCAATGAATGCTGTTGAACTGTCAAAATGAAAGCTTTTTATACTGATAAAGTGTGATGATACGCAAGAAGACTTAATTTCAAAAACCACCTTTGTCAAAAATTGTGTGAGTTAGTTACGCCATCTTGTAGACGAATTTGTAAGCTTTCTGATTATTATTTTAATACTTCTTCAAAGACAAGTTTAGTTACGAGAAATTTACTTTAAAATTTGCGTATAAAAGCAAATTGCGTGGCGTAACTAACTCATTTAATAACATGTAATTTTTGACAAAGGTGGTTTTTGAAATAAAGTCTTCAATTACCTCTCTGGTAACAACTGATCTTCAAGTGATCAGTCTATCTGTCAAAACATAGCTCGCTACATTTACTGAGCCATGGTATTCATTCAATGACTCTTCTGCCACAGGTTCTGCTTAAACTGTCATTGATCCTTCGATCTTACCAAGCTCTACTTTTCCCCAACGATATGTAATCTGTTATGGTTCGTGACAGGTGCCGATTCTTTTGTTCACCACCTAAATTAAAATAAGAGTATTGCTATCTCTCACTGACAGACCGCGAAAGAAAAAGACAAGTGACATTTTAGAACTGTCAAACTGAATTACGTCTCGATTGCCTTGAGTTTTGCGTGATTTTAAGCATGATGAATTCAGTTCGTCGTAGTTGCGTCGAAGAAAATCTAAGTTCAACTAAATTTGACTGCTCTGATTTATTTCCGTCTCTTTCTTGTTTCATTAGAAGGTAAAAGATAGCAATAGCCTAAATTAAGTTTAGTTGGTGCACAATTATCATCATCGTCTACATTTTTGTGGCTTGCTCACAAAAACTATGATGATATTTCTGTTAAAATAATGCTTTTGTAGAAAAATACTTATTTATGATTTTCTTTTGTTTCAGATCAAAAATATTGGATGCCCTACAATGTGCTAAGTGACAAAGTGAGTGTGTTAGTGTAGTGTAGTGCAGTGACATGTCTTAGTGACCAATATGAGTGGTGGAGTGACGACGCAGGCGGGGCCCCGGCTCTGAATGATAGCTGCCGCTAAAGGTGAGCAAATATGGCTTTACATCTATTAAGTAATAACCCTCGTTAGTCTTACTCCCTTTTTTGAGTAATTAAAGAAAGTCGCTTTTCATGTCTGTGTGTGGCCGTAAGTAAGACCTTAGTTCTTTTAGACTGCGCACAATGGACTTTGATCGCTGTTATTTTGTCGACAGACAAGTGGTGCAATATTTGTAGGGGCTGTTTCACCAGCTACGGTTAAAGATCTAATTACTTTTAGTATACAGCAAACTGCCTCCATAAATTCAGTACCCTCTAGCGTTGAAATTTTTCGTCAGTTATAAATAAAAAAAAGTTGTTTAACAAAAAATTAATTATTATGGAAAAGCAAATTTTTTAAAATCAAATATAATCATACAGATAATATTAAAATATCTATGGAAATATGCGTCAACTTTTCAGTCCATTTGTTTCTACAGTACAATACAATTGACAAAGACAGCAAGAGACTTAACCTCTCGCACGTCAAATGTACACCATGTGTTCCGATAACAATAGAATTTCTATTGTGTATGCTAATTAGTCGCGCGACGGGAACGGTGACTTAAAAATGGAAAAGCGTGAATTTCAACCTATATCTATATAGTTCACTTGATTATTTTGAATCGTGGAATTTGCGATTTTTGCGGAATTTGAGACAACACTCTTATTTGCGATTTTAGCAGAATTTGAGACAAAACTCTAATACCGGAGAAGATCGGTAATTTTCATAAAATCACGTAACCTTCTTTGTTGGCTTACTGCCTCGTTGGGTCACAGACAATGGCGCATCGCCACTATTACCTGCATAGCAGTTTCCACTGCTGGGACACAGGCCTCCTCTGTGAGGACTGGGCCGTAATACGCCACGCGGGCCCGGTGTGTGTATGGGGAAAATATAAAACCTTGAAATACGGATGAACAAACTTAGAAATCCATCACCTAACATCACCAATTAATCCGTACAGACTAATTAATTTAAAAAAAACGTTAATTAGAACTAATTTGTAATTTTATAATAACATGGATCCAAAAAAACGTTTCCTACCGGTGCGCGGTGGCTTAAAGGCACTAAAATGACTCATTTCCCTCATTCAACACTACGTAAATATCGTACAGGCAACCACAAACCCATCGTATCAATTTAACTTTGGGAGCGCGTTGCTTTCGTAGCAAGAAGGCCGTGTTTGGTAGTTCAAGTGTTACTATGTCGTGCGTTTGACTGTGCTAAGGATGTAGCCAGCAAAGTTTTTTTTATGTATTCCTAGAACTTTGAGGATATGACTTCATATTCTAATGTGATCGTTGCCTTTGAGCCTTTAAGTTGAATCTAGTTGACATTTTTTCCATACAAACTTCGGGAGGGTATTACTCCACTGTTCGACAATGTACATCAAAAATTAAACATGGTATGGTTTTGTCTCATTATTAATTTTGTCTGTACGGAAACATTATACTAAAATAAAAACCCATTAAAAAGTTATGAGCCAACAAAGATTCGTTTTTCCTGCTAATTTAACCTAACTTTGGGCGTGTTTAAGTAATAAAAGAAGTGTAAAATCTCCAAAACCAAGCCGGTACCGACAAAGTTCAATTATCGAAAAGTTCAATAAACTTTATTGGTCATATTTATTTGATAAACACAAAACAAAGCTAATAATATGTACTGGTATATAAAGATAAACAAGAAAATAATCATAAGGCATCAAAAAATAAGTCCGCATCGTTGTCAATGGGAAGAGTGCCCAAAAGGCTGGCAGCATTGCCACGTTGTATGGCAATGCTGATTCTTTGGCCGAAATATAGGCCAGCCCTTTGGTCACGTGAAGAGTCAACCAACCGCTTGGAAATATCTCGGAAAACTAAGTGGGCACTCGGACCCCATGGCCCTAGAGTTTCAACCCCAAACGGCTCGAACATATAGGTTCCAATAAGATTGGAATATTTGCGCAATTGGTCATTGATTTATGCAGTGGTTTAAAAAAAAAAACAATCTTCCGAAGGACTTTTCTTAATTTTTTACGCGCCTGTCTAAATGATCTTGCGTCTCACTCAATAACGTTTAGGCCTCCCCCAAGCTCCGCCACTTCGACCGGTTCTGTGCTTCCCGCATCCAGCGGGAAATGACTGACTGGGGATTGAATGACTATTTCATGAAACAATCATTCAAAGGGATTCTATGAAGTTAGAGAGCGGAATTGATGATTTTAATGATCATGATTATGTAAATACTTAATTAGATTTCAGATTTACTATACTATTCAAAATACCATATTCGACATTTTCTTATCCATAAGTAAACACACGACATTATGTAAATACACGTAATTCTACACACCTCTTATCAAAATATTGATTTAATGTAACGACAATTCGTGTGTTGCTAAGTTTTTATCTAAACGAAAATCTAGTAAAACCACAATGTAACTGCTTATACAGAGGTTCATCTGGTATACATTTGACTGAACATTTTATTTAATTCCTCATCTTTGCATCTAATACTTCAAGCTGACTGACTGCTGAGACCGAGCCTCAGCAGGATTCCTCTGCGAAAACTGCTCCCATTAAACTACTGTAAGTGATACTGTGGCAAAACTGAACGGAAGTTAGTTCCATTCTTATTCTGCGTATTAACGTACAAAGACAAGGCAAGATGCGGGAAGCACAGAACCGGTCGGAGTGGCGGAGCTTGGGGTAGGCCTATGTCCAGCAGTGGACGTCTTTCAGCTGATATGATGATGAAGACAAGGCTAGGCGCACCGACCCTCAGCACGATTCCTCTGCAAAAACTGCTCCCATTGTACTACTCTAAGTAGTTATACTGTGGCAAAACTCAACGGATCTTAGTCAGTTCCATTCTCTTATTCTGCGTATAAAGTGACTATTACGTATTCTACTACGTCTCGGGTCTCAGGAAGTCGATACAATTAGTACTGGTTTTGCCCGTATTGATGTCCGCTATAAAAAATATACTGGTATACAGCTGCATCCGGTAAGACTGGAAGCCGTCCCCAACATAGTTAGAAGAAGCTTTGGCAGACCGACCCTCAGCACGGTTGCCCTGCGAAAACTGCTCCCATTGAACTACTGTAAGTAGTTGTACTGTGTGGTGTTGTACTGTTCTGCGTATTAAGGACAAGGCTGGATGCGGGAAGCACAGAACCGGGCGGAGCTTGGGGAGGCCTATGTCCAGCAGTGGACGTCTTTCGGATGAAATAATGATGATGATGAGGGACAAGATAAGGCAGACCGACCCTCAGCACGATTCCTCTGCAAAACTGCTCCCATTGAACTACTGTCAGTAGTTATACTGTGGCAAAACTCGACGGATGTTAGTCAGTTCCATTCTTATTCTGCGTATAAAGTGACTATTACGTATTCTACTACTCCTTGGTTCTCAGGAAGTCGATACAATTAGTACTGGTTTTGCCCGTGTTTATGTCCGCTATAAACTGGTTAATACAAATGTCAAATATAGGATTATAAAACCGTTACTTCTGAGGAATATCATGAATTTCTCAGTAACAGCCCAGAGTCTGGACGGTTGATGGCAATAGGCTCGCCCCTTATTACCCTGCACTTAAAAATAAGTGGTGAAATATGGCCGTACTTTAAGGTACACCTCTGCTTAACCCTTGGAGGAAAACAAGCGTGATGTTTCATTATTTCTAAGTTAATCAAAATGTGAAAGTGTCCCATGTTGGCGTGAATTGACTTCTTGTGTACATGTTGTCATTTAATAATACTAAATGTTCTAACAAACACTGATTTGACTTCCCGTTTTTAATATATTGAACTGCTGACTTCTGGTTGTCAGAATGACACCTTATGGAGAAATTGCCGCAGGAGCGCACTATCGGCAGGACCGTCGACTTGTGAGGTCGATGATTACAAGACAGTGTAAAATATTAACTGATGTTGATATTAAATTCAGTATTAGCAAAGTGATTTTTGTTTTTATTTGTAATTTACAAGTTAAGATTGTAAGTAACTTTATGTCGCGGTAGCACGTACCCTCGAAGTCGCAGGCACAGCTAGTGAACCTGACAAAAATACTCATTTTTATGCCAACCAAAGTTCAGTGCAGGTCATTCAAAAATACATTTGAAAATAAGTCAAGAAGTCAGTTTTCTTTTTTTTATTATTCCAAGAGGCCATATCAAGGTTGACATGGTTATTTTATTAGCTGTTTAAACTCCCACGTTTGATAGCGCTACCAAAAGTAGGAAAGAACGAATGATGTTAATGACATTCATGGGTCAATTAAGAATACGTCACAGTCGTCGTGTAGGCTGAGGTCGCTTCGGTCTCGCAATACTTACGTAAGCAAAGTTTGCTGCTCATTTTATGGCGAAGGAGAGTAGTGATGGACCAGTTGTAGGGGCCTCGACTTAAATTCAAACTCAAAGCATTTATTTCAATTAAACCATTTACAGGCACTTTTGAATTGTCAAAAAGTCGACCAGTTGGAAAGTTGAAGCTAGTTGCCCATTCCAAAACCTAGATCTCTATGGAGAAGAACGGGCAAGAAACTCCATGGACACTCTTTTTAATCTTGGGAACATTATTCTTGTTGCTTCTTTAAGTGAGAACAATGTAAAAAAAAACTATTCTAAATATAAGATTTAAAATAAGCCATGGAAGTTAGGAGATGACCAGTCTCAACCGACGGCGCCCGTTCACGAACTTGACGCGTGGATCAGCACCATCCAGCTCAACCATTTTGTAGGGAACCAAATGATCCAACACACGCGCCACCATCAGCGAGACATTTAAGTGAGCATGACATACTCTCGACTGCCACGCTTTTTCAAGTCAACGTACATCAAAATAACATAATTATTATACGGATGCATGGTACTCACATTTACAAAGTTTAAACAAAATGCTTCTAAATTATACAAAACTATAGTTTGCAATGTATTTGAGAAATTAATAAAATTTGATTTCCAAAAAGAAAGAAAAATATTTAATATCTTTTTTCTTACGAGTTGTAGGTCGTGAGTTCGAACCCTAGCAGGCACTTTACTTTGTGTAAATTATTTCATCACCACTGCTCTCAAAACGGTGGAAGAAAACATCGTAAGGAAACCGCCATGTCCTAGAAACAAAAATTCGAAGACATGTGACATCTACCAACCCGTACTGGGCCTGCGTGGTAGATTACAGCCCAGTCCATCTCAATGAAGCCTGAGTCCCAGCAGTGGGAACATTATAGGCTGATTATGGTTTTATTGGGAAGGCAACTGTCAAAATGGCGGTGTCGTAGCTAGCCACACAAGCTAATAATACAAGGCGTGGGGTGGTTTTATTTTATTTTAGCGAAACTGAGGCGTTGTTATGATCCTAAATACCCCGAAATTGAAGTCCACCATTTTTCTAAAGACCCTTAAATTAGAAAATTGTGGCTTAAAACTATTCCTAGAGATTAAAAAAAAAAACAAAATAGAGTTCGAGCTTATGTCGTTAACATTTCGAAGAAAGTGATTACGAGGATACACTTTCCATGTCAAATACTTGATTAAAAATATTGAAATCACCGAAAATAACGAAATAGTGAAATAAAATCAAACACTTGAATGAGCACGAAATGGAATGAATGAACGACATGTCAAATTGATTGTAGGTCGTAGAGCTATGATCGCGCCATCTGCATTAAGATTTGCCCGACCTTCCCCATAAAAGAAAATCACAATGAAAAATGCAGTGGTCCCAAGGTTGGGAACCACTGCACACAAATTCTTTTTTCGAACTCATTTTTCATGTTCATGGCCGTTAAGATTAGGGTTGCCAACTTTTTATATCAAATATAGTTCACTAATGAATTCATTTTACACTTTTAATTAATTTTGTGGATTCCGGCGTTTCACATAGAGTGAAAGACAAAAATAGTGATTAATGGATTTTTGGGTGTCATTTCTAAATGTAATAAATAATAGTTTAAAAAACTAAAAAACACGCTATAAAAACCAAACTAAAAAAGGAGAAAATAATTTAATTCAATTAAAAAGCGTGAAAGCGTTTTTAAACTATTATTTATTTTCTATTTTTTAGTTCTGCTAACTACAAAAACGTGTTTTTTTTATTTCTCAATTTTTTTTTTAAATTATTGAATTGTCATCGGTCCTCGACAGGTTTACAAAGTTTCAATGAAATCTGACCGTTTAAAGTGGGTCAAAATCGAGCTCAAAGGAGTCGGTTACATACAAACAAACAAACATACAAGTGAAGCTAATATAAAGCGTGTAAAAATTGGTGACTGCATTGTTATATTGAGTTCGCATCTGTAAAAACAAGCCGACCAGTGGCGGCCCAGTGGTACCAGCCTCGACTTACGAGTTGTAGGTCGTGAGTTCGAACCCTATCAGGCACTTCGCTTTGTGTAAATTATTTCATCACCACTGCTCTCAAAACGGTGGAGGAAACATGAGGAAACCGGCATGTCCTAGAAACAAAAGTTCGAAGACATGTGATATCTACCAACCCGTACTGGGTCTGTGTGGTGGATTACAGCCCACTCCCTCTCACCGAGAGGAGGCCTGTTTCCCAGCAGTGGGAACATTATAATATGCTGATGATGCTGTAAAAACAAATGCAAGTTACAATAGTTACAATGCTTCAGAGCTTCCTGCCCTCTTGTTCATACTCTCATACAGCCCATCATTGACTACACTGATGCCTGTTAAAAACCTCCTCTCACTATGCTTGTGTATAGTTTAAGGCAACCTTCATTCTAAATAACAAACATAGGTCAATTAGTGTAAGGCCACAAGGGCACACGTCACTATGTGGGTGGAGTACGTGTCATAATAAAAGAGATTTTCATTTATAAACTGTGATTTAGATGCCTAGAGTAGACAGGGGAGGGAAAAAAGTTTTAAGGCAGAGATTTCTTGAAAACGGTCAAAAAGGTGGTTTTTTAAAGCAGTGTATTTTGAAAGCAAGAAACTATAGGCATGATATTTTCAAGTCTTTTTTGTATACAGTGATGGAACTCAAAACATAATTAAACATGTAATGCATCAAAAAATCATCTAAGTCACCCTGTTAATTATCTTTAAAAGCAGTTTATCCCTTCAATAACAATTAAAATAATTATTAAAAATATTCATAAAATTTCAAATGCCAAACAGCATTCAGTGATAGATTATTAACCGACTTCAAAAAGGAGGAGGTTCTCAATTAGATTGGGATTTTTTTTAATGCATGTACACCGATTACGCTGACATTTATGAACCGATTTACGTGATTCTTCTTTAGTTTGATGCGGAATAGTTGCCATTTGGTCTCATAAAAATTTAACATAGTTTGGTCCAGTAGTTTTCATTTTAAGTTTTTTTTTTCTGGACATTTTTGTTTACGTGGACTATGTAATTTTAGTTTGTGTACAGCTTTTTTATTTAGGAGTTTGCATTTATTGGAAGAGTACTTTCTGGGAGTGGTCCCATTTCAATTTGGTGAAGATCTGACGAAGAACTTCGAAGATAGGCAACGGAACTCCTCAATAAATGATAGCAAATGGACTGGGATTGCTGAAATCTCATGTCTGTCTATTGTTTACACCAGTTCATAACATAACATCACGCCGGTACGCTGTGAGGGGGTAAGCACATGTGAACCACTAAAAAGTGAAAAACGAAAACTTTTTGCAAAAAAAACAACCGACTTGCAAAAAAACACTACAAAGTAGGGATGGGCCGAAATTCGGTTCACATTTAGTTCAACTGAATTTCGGCAGCTTGAACCGAACTTCGGTATTCGGCCGAAATTCGGTTCAGATACCGAACATTCGGCACAAGAAAAATTAGAGATAACATTACTGTAAAATAAAATTATGTATTTTACTTACTCATGGTCATTTATTTTAGTAGGAACATTGTAAATGTAGGTAATCCTTAAATTAATCATTTCTTCTTATTATTCTTGAAAATCTCTGCCTAATTAATTAGACATATTATTACAAAAAATAAATAAGCTTAGTATTCTTATAACAAACATCTGAAT
The DNA here is from genome assembly GCA_947359405.1 of Antitype chi. NCBI lineage: Eukaryota > Metazoa > Arthropoda > Insecta > Lepidoptera > Noctuidae > Antitype > Antitype chi. The sequence continues at coordinate 6,911,571 of OX375835.1, read as the reverse complement.
ACAATTCGTAATTGAACAAAATAAACACGTTTTTGGTTCACAAATTAAACATTCATTTACATCAAGTATTTTTTTATGACAATTAAAGGACATTGAACCGAAGTTCGGCCGAGTTTCGGCCTATCTGACCTCCACAACCCAGTTACTGGGTACTACGATACCCCTTGGTAAGACTGGTTATCAGACATTCGGGGTTCTGACAATCCGTAACGACCTAACTACTGTCAAAATCCATAAATAATAGCCGGAACCAACGGGTTAACGTGCTTTCCGAGGCACGGAGGGGTACCTATTGGTATGTAAAGAAGGTCACCCATCCACGGACCAACCGCGGCAAGCGTAGCTTAACCTGATCGATCGATCCGTGCGGCTAATATTACTTAGCCACAAGGGTCCTTTCTAGCCATGTCATCTTTCTCTATTCAAATCCGTTCAGCAATTAATACCTACTAGAATCGAAACATCCACCGCTAGACTGCCATAATATCAAAGCAATGGCCGTTCAAATATGTAGGTACTGTACCTCTATGTATGTAATATTCATATTCGATGCGGATATCGATTTTATGCCACCTGAAGCTAGGAGTTGTGTGGGGCTTAGGATTCATCGCGAGTGTTTGATAAATTGTATTTGTGGAATATTTGTGTGACTGTCTAGTTGTCGACTGCTGAGATTTTGGGGTAAAGTTTTGGGTGGTAAAGTTACTGAGTTTCTCCATTGTGATTTTCTCTGTACTTAGTAGCATGGAGGCACGATATGTGCCCGGTTAATTGCAACAGACACAAAGCCGCCCTTTATCCTTATATAGTATAAAACAAAGTCGCTTTTCGTGTTTGGACGCTTAGATCTTTTTAACAGACTTCAAAAAGAAGGAGGTCATCAATTCGACATGTTTTTTATGTTTGTTCGGGCATATACAACTCCGTCATATATGCAAATCGGCAATTTCATACTTTAACCCCTAATATTAGCATACTTTTGGATATAAACTCTACTAGAAGATAAACTAAACGAAACAGAACGCCACCGGCTACGATGCTACGAAAGAGGTACCGCGGCCCCTGGCACATAGGCAACTGAGGGAACACGGGTGGGTTTTAGTCAGTAAAAGTCTGACACGCCCTCCCGCTCCACCCAGAGCGGGAGAAGTTATTTGATGATTTCCCAACCAAAAAAAAAAAAAACAGCTACGATGCTTACATACTCCTTTTGCCTCGTTTACTTACGTACATCTGGCCATACAAGCACGCCGGTTTCAACCACTACGCACCTGACCTTTCTGAAAACATCACCAGTGAGGTCACTTGACACTAACCTACATATTACATACTTTTGTCGCCGAACCATCTTAACATACCAAGGCCCCTCCATGCCTCGGAAAGCACGTTATGCCGTTGGTCCCTGGTCCCGGCTGTCATTCATTGATTTTTGACGGTCGTTAGGTCGTCAGAAGCCCGAATGTCTGACAACCAGTCTTACCAAGGGGTATCGTAGTACCCACTAACTGGGTTGTGGACGTCAGATAGGCAGTCGCTCCTTGTTAAATACTGGTAATCACCTGCATCCGGTTTGACTGGAATCCGACCCCAACATGTTGGGAGAAGGCTAGGCGGATGATGATGTCATTCAAACCATAGACACAAGTCACAACATTTCCTCAATACACAACATAAAGGCTTCTACAAACAGGCGCGATGTGACAGCGCGACGCGACACTTGTAGTACAATGAGGGTGTTCTGAAATGACGTTCACTAGGTGGCAGCACTGAGACGACAGGTCCAGGCACCTGTCAAAAGTGTCAACGCGTCTACGGACTGAATGGTGAACGAAAGAATGAAACGAATGACACCAAATATTTTAAGTTCATTGTCGAAGTAGAAGACCTCTTGTTAAAGTGGCGCCAACTGCTGGCTTGAAAATTCATGAACACCCTCATTTCCATGAAGTTTTCATAGAAACTGTTCTACAAGTGTCGCGTCGCGACTTTTTGAAGAAGCCTTTACATATAATCGATACCCTGCACTGAATATTACATACCTAATAACCCCAACGACCAACGTTTACCTAGAAATAGAAAAGAAATCACAATTGGAAAAGTGTTTTAAGCTAACCCCTACATTGAAAAACAAACCTTAAAACTTGCGCTTTAGGGTTTGAAGTAGTCTGTGTTATAGTAGGGTGTCGTTGACAAGCAATTAAAAGATAATAATCATAATAGGCAACATTGAATACGATAGTCTTTTATTTTTTATGGACTTAACCTGGATTTTGAGTAGTAATAAGCACTCATAAGGAGTGGTTGTAACTTCACAAATACGATAGAAGATCAAAGACATTTTCCAGCTGATGGTTTTTACACGCTTTATATTAGCTTCACTTGTATGTTTGTTTGTTTGTATGTAACCGACTCCTTAGAGCGCGATTTTGACCCACTTTAAACAGTCAGATTTCATTGAAACTTTGTAAACTTATCGAGGACCGATGACAGTTCAATAATAAAAAAAAAATGAAAAAAAAGGAAAAAATAAATAAAAAAAACACGTTTTTGTATTTAGCAGAACTAAAAAATAGAAAATAAATAATAGTTTAAAAACGAAAAAACACGCTCTAAAAACCATTTAATTCAATTAAAAAGCGTGGGGTGCTTGACATTAATCGATTATAAAAATACCTCAAAAAGCACCCACGCTTTTTAATTGAATTAAAAAGCACCTTAATTGCATAGCACACGCTTAATCATAATCTGTTTCATTTTGACAGTTCAACAATATTCATTGCGTTAATTACGTTGTTGAGCAGACACATTTTTCGAACATATGAAGCAAGCAATGGTTTAGCAATCTGTTTCAAAACGAAACAGATTATGATTAATCGTGAGTTACGCAATTAGGGTGCTGCTTTCAGTATAGTCTAGACTTGGATAATTTTAGTCATTGAAATGACGAGTAAACGAATCATTGTGTAACTATTTGTAGATCGTGCAAATTACTCGTAATTCCACCGGTAAACCAACTTTATCCACTTAAGTTATCAAGTAATTTAGTCCCCTCAAGTTGGTCCCGTTGCTTTTGGGCAATTTCACCGAGAGTCATATAGAAATCTCGCTGTCCGGTAAGGACCGGGTCGACGGCGCGTTGTGTTCCACGCGCGCCTCAAAGAGATGTCAGCACCAACTGGTGGGGTCCGCCAGGGCCGATGCCTGCCAGGGGTGCGGGTTGTTCGAAAGAGATACCGCGGCCCCTGGCACACAGGCAACTGAGGGAACACGGGTGGGTTTTAGTCAGTAAAAGGCTGACACGCCCTCCCGCTCCACCCAGAGCGGGAGAAGTTATTTGATGATTTCCCACGCAAAAAAAAAATAACATAGTTGAAAACGCTCGGCAGATTGATAGACCGTGAGTCAGTTGGAATCATTGCTTCTGAGTCATCATCATCATCATTTCAGCCGAAAGACGCCCACTGCTGGACATAGGCCTTCCCCGGCTCCTCCACTTCGACCGGTCTTGTGCTTCTGAGTGAAAAACGGAAATTCTGAATCGTCCTAGTTTACTCCATAATGTTGTATTTATATTGTATTTAGTTTTTGTGTGTTTTTGTATTATATTATTGAATAATTTATTTTAAAGATGCTTTCAATTATGGGTTATGTGGTACCTGAAATAAATGTTTTTTTTTTTTATAAAACAATGAACCCAGGATCTCATGACCTAACTGGTCATGAGATCCTGGGTTCGATGCCGGGACTATCTCAGTAGCCGTATGGTCTGAATTTATGTCCGATTGATGGCAATAGTCTCGCCCCTGTTACATGGGGCTTAAAATTTTTCGGTGAAATGTAGGTGTGGGTATACCTCTGCCTAATCAATGATGAAAAGTGGCTGATAAAGTTACATACTTATTCCTTTTGCCTCGTTTACGTTCATACATCGACGCTTTCTATTTCTACGAAGAATAGACAGTGCTTTTTCAATACAAAGTGACATTTCGTTTCTCCATTTTTTGACATCGCACCGTAGATATCCTTCTACAATCTGTCACTTTGTCTTTCGTTTCTAACGATCTTGGTTATAGACTATTTCAGAAGAATATTTCTTCCCAAACGTCAAGATCACACTGACAACAAACTTTCTACTCGACGGCCACAAAGTATATACGACTATCTACAAATTCATGATTAGTTTAGAACGCATCACTGTGATAATTAATAGAAAAACATAGCTATCTTCTCCTATTGTACATCATTGAGTTAATAGTCATGTCTATTCTTCCGTCGACAAATCGGTGCTCGTGCTAAGCCTGCTAGTCATACTCGCGCGCCGGTTGCGAGTAATATGGAAGTAACTTTTCTAAAGCACATCAACAGTAAAGTCACTAGGTCCTCCTAGGGCGCCCCCTCCAGAAATTTCGTGTTACCTCCTCCTTTCTAGCTCGCCTTCACTCACACACTGCTCATCTGAATTACTCACATACATCTCCTACTAATCTAACACTTTGCACAAGATAAACCTGTTTATATCCCAATCTTATTTATTATTCATTATGATATAATTTGTATAGTTTTGATTCAGTCATTGTTCCTCTCAACCTAAGCACCTGCCATCTAATTTCTTCACCACCCTTGATTGACTGGTAGAGAATGCCTAAGACATTTGTACCTTTTTGTGTGCGAGAAGTTTAAATAAATAAATAAACACTCACTCACACATCGTCTCGCAACATGACTCAATAACTTCTGCAGAATTTTATTTTAGTTAGGAATTTTTTATTGTTATTTCTTCTTACTTTATTTGTGCTATGCATAGCAGTTGTAACTCGGGTAGTAACAGCTATGTGAACATTGCATTGCATATGTAAGCTATCACGCCCTAATACCAGGAGGCTCTTATTTTGGTATTATGCTTTTATTAACATTTTTGTTCTTTATGCTCGAGTTAAGTTTTCATTTTATTTGTTGGTTTATTGGCATGGCTGGCTTGTCATATGTAAGACTAATTATTTAATTAATGTTCTGTGTCTCGTAATGTTTATATTACTTTGTCTATATATGTATAGAATCAAGTCTATCCGACTAAACAGACAGCTGTGCTGCTGGGGAGTTTGTTCCGCTACTTCTTCTTCCCAGCTAAAGCTCTAGGAAGTGGTGACAGGTGGGCGTTTTTGAGGCGACTGTCTTATGTATTTTGACGTTCGAAAAGTGCTGATTCTCAGCCTAATTTGAATAAATGAATTTTGATTTGATTTGTTTAACTTTCACTTAGTTTTTTTTTTTTTTTTAATACTGTATATTGTTTAACTTCAACACTTGTACGGTAGGTATCTCTGTAAAGCTAATGTTAGCCGTGGAAGGGGCCTGGTTACCTGAAACACAGGTTTTTCCAAAAACCTACTTATATCAGGCACCAGTCTCTCACAAAGATAGCATACAGCTGGGACATTTTTTGTACACTTTAAATTTAAGTCAGCTTCGTGAAGAGAGAATAAATGATAAATGAATATATATTATCCCAATTTATTTGGGGTCAGTCCTTCGAGTAGTTCTGCGCCACACCGAAGTGGGTTGTCTTTTTTGTAGTGTTGCTCGCTAATTATCATGTCTTTTTGTACTGTTCGTAGCCAAGTTATTGTTGGTCGTCAACTGCCTCTTTTCCCTCTTCTATTTTCAAGACTCTTTTACTCATATGGTCATCATCTCGTCTCATCACATGTCCGTACCAGCGCAGGCGGTTTTCTTTAAGTTTCTCGTGTATTTTAGCGACTTTAAAAGTACCACGGCTATATTATTTACCGTCCTGTTCCAGAAATTACGTCTTACAAATAAACATATTCGTTGTAAAGTACTTCAATATAATTTTGTAGAATGCAACCTCTGTACTAAAAATTATAGTTTAAAAAACTAAAAAACACGCTTTAAAAACCAAACTAAAAAAGGAGAAAATAATTTAATTCAATTAAAAAGCGTGGGGTGCTTTTTGAGGTATTTTTACAATCAATTAATGTCAAGCACCCCACGCTTTTTAATTGAATTAAATTATTTTCTGCTTTTTTAGTTTAAACTATTATTTATTTTCTATTTTTTAGTTCTGCTAACTACAAAAACGTGTTTTTTTTTAAATTATTGAATTGTCATCGCTCCTCGACAAGTTTACAAAGTTTCAATGAAATCTGACCATTTAAAGTGGGCCAAAATCGCGCTCAAAGGAGTCGGTTACATACAAACAAACAAACATACAAGTGAAGCTAATATAAAGCGTGTAAAAACGTTACACTAGTCTGGTAATGTCCTTATTCCGTATCGTTTCTCACGGCGTATTAAATCGTTTTCTAATTCTAACCAGTTGTTAAACACGACTGATCCGAGCTGGGTAAGAGTTGAGACAATGAGGGGTCAGTGACCCGGCGACCGGCGTGACCAGCGGTAATCATTAGGTGTGGACAGATGCGCGAATAGGTAGAATGTGGGTGATGCCTCTGTGAGGATGAGGACTGTGCGATTTTTTTTTTTGTTATGTCTAATAGTATCGAAGAAAATGTAAATAAATGGATCGGAAAACTGTTAAACAAATACGAATTGGCACTACAAACGGGAATTTTCAGTGTGAATACTGAAACGAGAAATTCTAACTTTAAATGCCTTGAAGATGTTTTAGTTTGACTGTTGAGATTAATTTAATATCCTCAAATTTTCGTCGATTATTTTTCAATTATAATTTAATCATGTTTATTAAACAATAATCATTAGAAAAAGTTGTGAGATATGTATAAAGTTGAAACTTAAATACGGATTAATGTGTTATTAATTACTTTTAGTGCGTTATTACATAAGATTTAACACGCATCCTAATTGCGTTACCGCAGACTATTAATAAGAATCAGAATCATTTTGACAAAAAATCCTAATCCATTTCTTTATATGTTAGAAAAATTTGTTTTCTCAACAACATAAATAACGCAATGAATGTTGTTGAACTGTCAAAATGAAATCCATTCCTACTGATAGCGTGTTACGCAATGCCGCTGTGTACACGGTTTGTTTACACGTTACATACTTTTGGAACAGACTATAGATCTGTTTCTATAAATCGTGGGTTCTATTGAGGCTTTATTGTGTAGTAATGTGGTTTTCTTCACTCTCAGCATAAATAAATTACTAGCAGTGGAAACTTGTTTACTTAACTTGTCGTAAAGATATCGATCACTTATCAATATTAAAATTACTTTTAGTACGAAGCCTGTAACTTATAAGAGTTTTAAGTCGTTCTACTTTGTTAATTTTCTTTTTTATTTGACATCGTAATTATATGCGTATTGTAAGTTGGTGTAAATTAGTTGTCGAGTCATCATGGTATTGTTAAAAAAAGTATTTTTTAAGTTAACTACTCATAACTGGCGCAGTAGACATCGGACCAGACTTTTTCTTAAACCAAACGTTTGCAGAACTTGCAGTCGTTTTTGAAAAATATTTTTTGCATTACATAGCCTTGAAGAACGTTATAGCGTTAGGAGCCGAGCAAAGAGAATAAAAGTCAGAAAAAATGCTAAGCGAAAACGGAGTTGCCATGTAACGCGGTGGTCGGGGACCGAAATGCCACGCGGACGAATTCGCGAGCAGAAGTAAGTTATTCATATCGAGGTACACAGAAGTGTAGGTACAGACCAATGCAGTCCCATGAACAAGGGGATTAACGGAACACAAATCCTGACTCCAGGCTGCTAAAAAATGTAAACTACTTATCTGTTTTAAATAAATAACAGAACCTAACGGTGACTAATTGATTATCGCCAATAGCAGCTTGTTAGCACTTATCATGGACACTTAAACATGTCCTGTGCGATTATGTTATGTACTTGCTCGATTAATTACTTACTTAGATTATTTTTTGTAATGTCTGTTCCAAAAGTAGGAGGACTTCGTGGCTAAATGATAACAGCCGCACAGGTCGTTCGAAGTTTTTTTTTAGCTTTTATTAATCAAAAACATAAACATTTTTCATTTATTTATGAAACAAACCACGCAAACCATCGCGGGCTTAACAGCGGTATGGCCAAGGTTATGCTACGCTTGCCAAGGTTCTTTCGTGGATGGGTCCACCCACCATCCTGCCTCGGAGAGCACCGGCTGTCCTTTGTAGAACTTTGACATTCGTTACGGAAGTCAGAAGCCGGAAAGTCCGACAACAAGTCTTACCAAGAAATATTATCGTGGAGCTCAGATAGGGAGTAGCTCCATGTCATCATCATAATTTCACCCGAAAGGCCTCCCCCAAGCTTCTGTGCTTCTCATATCCAGCGAATTTCTGCGACCTTCTCAAGATGACCGGTCCACCTTCTGGGTGAAGACCTTCCAAAAGTTGACAAAAATCTTGGCAGATCGTGATGATATCTATCCACTGTTAGATAAAGGTCTCTTTTTTCATCTAAGATCCAATAGAGAAACACAAATGCGCAAATTACCCTTCTCTGCCCGTAGGCACTATTCAAATCAGTCCCATCTGCTCACCCACTTAATCTTTGCCACCAACAAGACAGACGGTTCCTGTATTGTACTAATGGCAACCAAATTCGGTTAGCATGAGGTATAGAGAAATTCAAGCGAGTGGGTGTTATGTCGGCTCGGTTACAATATGGACATGTATTATTTGTGTCATTTGACCCGAGGCCTGCGCTGTACGACGTTCTTGGATCGTTCGTTTGTTAAACTTGCGTTTATTGTACCTAGCACATCGATTGTATCTGTATCAGCAGGCTTAGCATGACGTTTTCTATTTCTACGAAGAATAGACAGTGCTTTTTAAATACAAAGTGACATTTCCTTTCTCCATTTTTGACATCGCACTGTAGATATCCTTCTACAAATCTGTCATTTTGTCTTTCGTTTCTAGCGATCTTTGTTATAGACTATTTCAGAAGAATATTTCTTCCCAAACTGTTAAAATCACACTGACAACCAAGTTTCTACTCGACGGCCACAAAGTATATACGATTATCTACAAAATCATGACTCGTTTAGAGCGCATAACTGTGATAATTAATAGAAAAAACATAGCTATCTTCTCCTATTGTAAATCATTTAGTTAATAGTCGTGTCTATTTTTCCGTCGACAAAACGGTGCTCGTACTAAGCCTGCTGCAGTTATTCACAGCCATTCGAAATGTTTCCGTACCGAATCGAACGTCAATCGGTCCTTTCGGACTTTTCCGGTTTTTTCGCGCACAAACACAAATGTATAAAATATTTAATTTCGTGAGATCCGTGATGGCCCTGTAGTTAACGGCTGCGACTCGTAGTTGGTCACTGTAGCAGTACTTGAAGGTCGTGGATTCAAACCCAGACAGGCGCATCAAATTGTGTAAATTATTTCATCAGCACTGCTCTCAAAACGATGAAGGAAAATATTGTGAGGAAGCCGGCATGTTCTAGAACCAAAAATTCGAAGACATGTGACATCTACCAACCCGCACTGGGCCCGCGTGGTGGATTACAGCCCACTCCCTCTCACAGAGAGGAGGCCTGTGTCCCAGCAGTGGGAACATTATAGGCTGATTATGAGATGATGACTTAATTTCGTGACTTGGTGCATTGTAACGACAGACGTTTATGACAGACGTTTCTGCTTGTGTGACGAAAGATACGAGCACGGTATTACGTCACACTCACCATTCACTTTATATCAACAGCACTATAATTTATGACAATACCTACAATTCATCTGCTAACCGTGGTTATGAATAACATTATCCCTGCTGAATTCGGTATCATACGTTATATATGTCAATAGACTCGCCATTAGAGATGGGCCGACTATGACTTTGGCCGACTAGTCGGCTGCAAAACTGCCGACTTTCGATTGATTTCAGTTGCTTATTGCCATTTGTTTGGCATGGAGTTCATTTTTATTTGTTCGAAGTATCAATTAATTTTACTTTCTTTATTTAATTTCTGGATCGAAGTCCAATTAATAAATGGACCAAACGAAGGGTTCCTCTTCTATTCCTTACTATCCTAATTTCCTGATTGCACTGAAAGTAAACTGTAAAGAAAAGAAATAATACCAATTATTTGGACACGGTTCGTGAAACACAAAATATAATAACAAAAGAAAAGTGAATATAAATAACTAAAACTGATTCTATATTAAAAAAAAATAACAGTAAAGATTTATATTTAATTGCAATTACCGTCATTGATAATGATGACTTCTAAATCTTTCATTGGTCATTATAAAAATAAAATCAGCAGTTTCATAGAAAAGGGCAATACCTTTTCTTACTCGCTCAAAATGTACGGAACAGCATTATTTTTTAATAGAGATGGGGCGACTTAGCTGACTATGACTTTGGCCGACTAGACGACTATGACTTTGGCCGACTACTCGGTACATCACTATTTTTTAATAATCTATGATAAATTTCAACACAAGGGGGTTTCAGAATCATGTCCTGAATCTATGGTAACAGGTTGCGCGTCGATGGCCTTGGCACCCTGTATGTATTTCTACAATCTAGGGCATCCTCTCCCAGCAAAACTCTTCAGACTTCCTTTTGAGGCCATACAAGCGTGAAAACGTGGTCATTCATCTTGCGAGCCTTCCCCAAAGTATGCACGTTGTCTGTGGTCAGGCACAAGTCTACAGATGCGGTTGACCTAAATCTAGTCAACAGTGATTAGGTATGAAACCACTTAAATTCTTATTTCATGTCATTACTTTCCTGCTTTGCAACTAGATTAACTGAAAACCTTAAAAAGGCTGCTAGATCACTAGATACGCTTTAACACAGCAGAGCAATGACATAGAAAAGAGCCGCGAAAGCAGTTGAACGCCAAAAGATTCAACAGGGTAGCTCGACCAGGTTCTACCCCCAACCGAAATCCAAAATTAAAATATTTTATTTGACATAAACCTTCATGGGCACATAAGAAACGTCAGAAGCAAGGCAAATTGTAATGCAAATTGGAAAACGCGTAAGAAAATTTGAATTTCGTGGGCTAAGTTAGCGTATCCTCTTTAACTAGTAAAACTTGAAAGTTAAAAGAAAAGCTGTTTGCGCTGACAACTGCTAACTTAATATCAATAGTACAGACGCCAGCACATCAAGCTATCCCAAATCGTCAAATTTGCCCAATTGAATATGAACCTTATGATTTTGTAATAAAGTTGAAAAACTATCAAAGAAACTTGACAGATTGGGGTAGATTGATGTACTGGCCTCTGTACCTACATAGTTATCAAAAACCCACACTTTTCTTCTTTTTTTTTAATGATAGAGTTCGCTGTATTGATCCACCAATGTGACAACATTATTATACAGGGCTGCTCTATAAAGTATTTTAAAAAAAACATTAAAATGTGAAGAGCACTTTTTTATTAAAAATTATTTCACTTCAGTATCTTGATGACATTATTATGTGCTTATGAATAGCTCATGTAAAATGATTATTATAAATTATGATAACTTTTAATGTACTGTTATAATTGTGTCACCTGCCTTATGTTTGGAAAGGTCTTTTCGAATTAAGTCGACCGTCCACTACTATCCAAGATGCACATCCTGCATAGCAGTGAAAGGTCGACTTAAGGAGAACCTAGTCGCGGGCTCGAACTCACTGGTGGGCCTGGCTAAAAATCACGCTGTCTCACCAGGCTTCGTGTCCGACAGAGATAGTATCAGTGATGAGCAGTTAGACGCTAGTCTACACGCACAACGTTATTGAGTGAGATGCAGGATCATTTAAAGTTAAAAAATTAAGAAAAAAATCAGAAAAGTCCTTTGGAAGATCGGGTTTTATGAAAAAGCCAATGCATAAATCAATGACCAATAAAGTTTATTGAACTTTTCGATAATTGAACTTTGTCGGTACCGACTTGGTTTTGGAGATTTTTCACTTCTTTTAGCACTTAAACACGCCCAAAGTTAAGTAAAATTTGCAAGAAAAAGGAATCTTTGTGGGCTCCTAACTTTTTAATGGGTTTTTATTTTGGTATTCTGTTTCCGTACAGACAATATTATTAATAAGACAAAACGATATCATATTTTACTTACTTTGGATGTGCCATGTCAGGCAGTGGAGTAAAACACTCCCGAAGTTGGTATGCAAAAAATGTGGACTAGGTTCACCTTAATTTGGTACGGTAAGGTTAATGGTAAGGTCTGTCACGATCGCACGTATGTAAAAATATCGGGATTTTATCGTGCACAGGATTATCAACTGTCGGTGTTGAGCAGAGCATTGAGAATCGAACAGAGTGCATCTCAGCGCGTCGAAAAAGCACTTCAATTTTCAACCCTCGACGCGCGCTCTTCAATGCTTTGAAGATGCAGTACGCGAAAATGTTCCGCGGCGATAATATATTTTTCAACGGTTTTATTTAGCTTGCCCTGTTTGTTGTTTGTTTTGGTCAAATTTAGTACTTGAAATTTTACCCCGTTCCTGTTCCCAGATTGATCTGATATTTGGTACACACCTTTAGTTTTGATAACAATACAATTTAATAAAAAAAATAAAAATAAAAACTAGAATGAGAAATATTAAGTAACGAAATAAAAACGAAAAACTTGAAAATATAATAAGTACTTAAACATTTTTTTTTAAGTCAAACGGTTTTTAATAAAATAATTCGGTAAAATAAAATCGTGGGGCGCGTGAAACATTTTACTCAGGTACGCCCCACGATTTTATTTTATCGAATATTTTTTTAGCTTATAGTTGAAACCGTTTGACTTAAAAAAAAAACTTATTTTATTACCTATAAGTGTGGACTAACTGCGAGGTTTATTTCTTTGCTAGACACGCATCCGTGCGTAGCGTGGCATTGGGTCAGTCATTGGATTTCTTCGCGCACTAGATCTTCACCGCACTGCTTACCGCCGAGAGTTGAAAATCGAACAGTGTATTTTGTCGTCGCCCTGAGATGCATTCTGTTGGATTCTGAAAGCTCGGTTCAACACCGAGAGTTTAAAATCCAGTGTGCGATAAAATCCCGCCGCGATATTTTTACGTCCGTGTGGATGATCCCGCCTACAATCTATTAAAACAAAGTCGTGTTAGTTACACCATTTATAACTCAAGACCGGCTGGGCCAATTTTAATGATTTGTATTTGATTTTTTAGTTTTGTCTTCGTCAGGAATAGGATAATAAGTATTAAAATATGATATTTATTAAACAAAAATATCAATCAAAACAAAAATCTAGCCGTTTATTTATAACAAAACGCAACGCGATGCAACTGACAGTGAACGTCATGTTATTTGTATTTTGTTTTGAAAAAAAAATACGCAAAACTGAAATGCATGTAGATTCATTGGGACGTGTTGCGGAATACTAAGAGAGCATTTAGCAAAATTCTTACGGGAACGGGAAAAGATAGAGTAAAGTTTGTGCGTGTACGAAGTCGCGGGCAAAAGCTAGTTTCATATAAAGCGAAACTAAGGATACGTGCGTACCTTAAGCTGTGGCCCGCTGTGGACCAGCGTCTTTACATACACACATATAAGAAAGGTGTCATCATCACCTACCTACCTAGTCTTTTCCAACTATGTTGAGGTCGGTTTCCAGTCTAACTGGATAGAAAGAAAAGAAAGAAAGAAAGAAAAATTGTTTATTCTGCACAAACAAAACGCACATTATAAAAAATAAAATAAAAAATTAAACATAAAATGCACCCAATACAAAAGCCAAAAGCCCCGTATTCACGTAGAAAAAGTTTACAATTTTGTCCATTACTTGTTGATGTCAGGGCTAGTGACCAAAGACAATAAATAGACGTTACGAAACTGGCAAATTACGTAATCAATCAAAATACAGATGAATACCAGTAATTTACATGGAGCGACTGCCTATCTGACCTCCACAACCCAGTTACTGGGTTATACGATACCCCTTGGTCAGATTTGTCAGACTTTCGGGCTTCTGAGAATCCATATTGCACTTTTCTATGAAACAGCTGTTTTCTTTTTGTAAAACCGATGAAAAATTATAAGCCAAGCAAAGACCCCCTGCGCCCCCCTGTAGTGTTTAAGTAATACTTGAATGGCCCCCAAGGTTTTTCCCAACTAAATTAGGGTAAGGTTCCAGTTTAACCGTTTACAGCTGAGTACCAGTAGGTACCTACTTTACATGGAGCGACTGCCTACCTGACCTTCATAACCCTCGAAAAATATTATAATTAAGATACATAACTTATTATTTACCGCAGAAGTGACGTCAAATTCCTGACCTAGGTCAAACTGACATGCATACCTACTTATATATTAATGCTATACGGAGGTGTACCTCCCTACAGGGGGTGTTGCCCCTATCAGCTGTTCGGGGGGGGGGGGAGGTATGAATCAGTACGGAGGAGGGGTGGGGGCTTCCTTATTGCATTGTCCTTGTATGTAACCTTGGGGGGTGCAATGAATGATTTTTTTTTGTCTAACAAATATGGCGTCTGTGTCAGCTGATTTTACTACGCCTTTTTAAATTTTTTTCCTTGTTATTTGGGGGTAGGTAGAATTTAAGGCATTTGTTAAGCGCGGGTTATTGGGTCAGGTTAAACTACGCTTGCCGCGGTTGGTCTGTAGATGGGTGACCGTATTTACACACCAAGACCCCTCTGTGCCTTGGAAAGCACGTTAAGCCCTTATTCTTTTAAATTTGTTTTTGAAAATTTTTGGGGTAGAAAGAATTGCATTTCTGAAATAATGTGACTGCCTCGTTGGTCTAATGCTCGCAAGTGCTACGGCTGTGCATGAGGTCCTGGATTCGGTTCCCAGGTCGGGCAAACTATTATTGGGTTGTTCTATCTGAAATTACTCAGTAGCAGCCCGGAGTCTGGATTTGTGCCCAGTTGATGCCAATAGGCTTGCCCCTATGACATGATGGAGTTAACAAAACTGGCGAAATTTGGGTGTATAGGTAGGTACAACTATGCCAAAACTCCACCTAAGTTTTTACGGTGTGACAGCCCCGGATCTAGGGGGGGGGGGGGGGGCAAACCGGGGCACCCGCCCCAGGCGGTAGTATCAGGGGGCGCTAAAATCATAACATAGTATGATTATAAATAAAAAACTTGCTCCACAAAGCGCCTAGCATACGGAAGCCTGGTTGGCTCCACGTCGTCGACTTGTAAGAAAAAGGCGCCACACTGGCCCACACCTAATTAGTTTATCTCAAACGCTGGAGAGAGGGGCGCCACTATCAAGTTTCTGCCCCGGTTCGAAAAAATCAAGTAGAAACCAAACCAAATGTAGTTTCGGGGCTGCGGTGTGACATTGACATTACAGAATAAATCGTCTGGTCCACATCACCCAGGCATATTTATCTACATAAACTTTATTTAAACCACTATATTCTAATATCCAAGTCCGACCACACACATTAATGTAAAGTACTCATATGAACTGAGAACTTCCTACTCTATTGTCTATGATATTTTACGCTCGATAAACTTTCTGATAACATCTTCACACATACATAAAGTTAGAGAAACTATTTGTTAAGCAAATTGGTTATCAACTTAAATGGTCCGTATCACAAATTAACAACTGTCATTCTCAGACGACGCGACGTTCAAACGGACGTAAAAATATCGCGTCGGGAATTTATCGCGCATTGGATTATGAACTCTCGGTGTAGAACCGAGTATTGAGAATCTAACAGAGTGCATCCCAGCGCGTTGCAAAAACACACTGTTCGATTTTTAACCCTCGGTGCTAAGCCGAGCGTTGAAAATCCAGTGATTTTATTACATCCATAGCTTTTTTTTTTCTTTTTTTTGGGTGGGAAATCATCAAATAACTTCTGCCGCTCTGGGTGGAGCGGGAGGGCGTGTCAGACTTTTACTGACTAAAACCCACCCGTGTTCCCTCAGTTGCCTGTGTGCCAGGGGCCGCAGTATCTCTTTCGACGAATCCGCACCCCTGGCAGGCATCGGCCCTTGCGGACCCCACCAGTTGGCGCTGACATCTCTTTGAGGCGCGCGTGGAACACCACGCGCCGTTGACCCGAGCTTGGTCCTTACCGGACAGCGAGCTACCCATTACTCGCTGTCCGCAAGCCCGCATTACATCCATAGCTAACAGTTGTGTGAAATAGCCATAACGCGGCAAATTGATGTAGAATGCCAATTTGCTTTACAATTAATTTCCCTGAATTACGTACATAAGTATTTAAATATGTACACGCACACTAAAATAAAAACATAATATATTACGAACAATGTAAATTAGATTGTATCAGTAGAATTGGTCAGTAACTGATGGACTTGCAGTGAATATTGTAGGTCGTTATAGCGTAACATCACGCCTTTATACGTTGAAGGGGTGGACAGAGGCTTTAGTTATGGTTAAGTCCCATGTAACAGTGGGGGAGCCTATTTTTTTTTTTTTTTAAAGTTGCCCCACACTAGGAATTTCTCCTGTATCGTGGGTGCGTTTACAAACATTTAAACTCACATACACAAACAGCCAGACCCAGAACAACTAATTGCAGATCATACAAATATTTGTTCCGTGTGGGAATCGAACCCGCGACACGCAGCGCAGCAGTCGATCGCTGAACCACTGCGCCAACCGTGTCATTGCCATCAATCGGGCGCAAATTCAGACTCCAGGCTGTTACTGTGAAATTCCAAATGATAAAATCCAATTTTTGACAAACGAACCCAGGAACTTAACCACAGCTGTCTCGCTAGCGACCAACAACAACTAGACCAAATAAGGCAGTAGAATAGTCAATTGGAACACTGGAATCGTTCCACGAAAATCTTCCTTACGGCTTCGACATAAAGACGCTGTCAGTGTCACAATGGTTATACATGCATGCACAATAAAATAATAGGTAGAAATATTAATCAGTGTAATTAACATTGGTGTACATTAAAAGGCTTGTGGTTAGGTAATAACAGCCGCACGGTCGATGGATCAGGCTAAGCTGCGCTTGCCGAGGTTGGTGCGTGGATGGGTAACCATCTTTACATACAAGTTTGACCATACCCGCCGAGCCTCGGAAAGCACGGTAAGCCGTTGCCCCCTGTTGTCATTCGTGGATGTTTTACAGTCGTTACGGGTCGTCAGAAGCTCGAAAGTCTGACAACAAATCTGACCTTAGGTACTAAAGGGTATCGTATCAGGTTATTCCCTGAGTACCCCGGTCCCCGAGGCCCCCGTCCCGGAGGACCCCGAATACAATAAATATGTATGAGTACATTTCTTTTTCTTTTTAATGTTTTCAACTTGTACGGTTGACATAAAAAGTGCTTAAATGTATGTGTTTGAAATACTTAGGCCGAAAGTAGTTTATACAGGTTGAAATTGAAAACATGCGACAAACCGAAATGGGAGATTGTACTCATCATTATGAACAACTTTTACTAAGGGACCAATGATGCAATCGCGAAAAAAAAGACATCTGTTCCCTACATTTATGTTCGCATAACTCGTCAAAATGTAGGGAACAGCTGTTTTTTTTTGCCATTGCATCTTTGGTCCCTCAGTAAAAGTTGTTCATAATGATGAGTACAATCTCCCATTACGGTTTGTCGCATGTTTTCAATTTCACCCTGTATGAAATTTTGTACAATTTCGAATCATAGTTTTAATAGAGGTAATTACAATTTGAATAAAATATATCAAAAATATAAAATAAACGTTACAATATTATCAAAACATACTTAACAAATCATTTCTACTGTTAGTTGTTACGCAATTGCGCCGCTGGTCTTTCTAAAGGGCGAAAAACAGATTTCGGGAAAGTGGCTATTACATGCCGGGCATGTCTATGACAAAATAAAAATTCGTGTGTTTGGACCTGCAGTAATAAAAACACTACAAAGTAAAAAATAACTGTGATTTCGGAAGTCGGTGAATTTGGATAATGTATTTTAATTTTTTGGCACCGCTTTCCGAAATCAAAGTTATTTTTCATTTTGTAGTGTTTTACCGGAAGTCGGTTGTTTCTTTTTTTTGGAAAAAGTTTTTATTTTTCAGTTTTTAGTTATAGTACCTACCCCACACCAATTCGAAATTTCATCATCCTTGGGGTCAAAACAATGCATATTTATGCGATAGCAGCAATCGCGGTTGATTTGCTCTCATTTTTTGAAGAGTTCCGATGTCTGTCTCCGAATAGCATAATCATAGCATAAATTTAAATGGGACCATTTCGGAATAAACCCCTTTCGAACAAAAAAAGAATTTTCCAAATCCATCTACATATGACGGAATTATGCCCGAACATACATTAAAAAAATATAAATATATAAACAAGTCGAATTGATAACCTCCTTCTTTTTGAAGTCGGTTAAAAAGAAAATGTGGTGGTGTAGTGAAATCGGACACTGAAGGTGACTTTGTAAATATTCAATCTAATCATGTACCACAATGTGTACCACATTTTTTCAAAAATGAAGTGCGTGTCACAGTCAGCCAAATGAGTGAAGAAGTGGGCATTTCAAACCTGTGATTGCTCTAGGTGACCTATATTGAATTCTCTGATTACAATATTTACACTTTATCATTTTTTCCTGAACCTTAAAGTTATTATTATTTTAGTAAGTACTAAAATTTTATTTAACATATCATCTGCTGACGGTACTTTTAAGCTAAACTGACTTTTAATTGAGTTTATCAAGATAGAAATAAATCGGGGTCCTTCGGGACGGGGGGCCTCGGGGATCGGGGTACTCAGGGAAATAACCCATCTTATCACCCGGATGGGGAGCCAGTTGGTTGTTTAGGTCAGAGCTGTCGCTCCGTGTAAAATACTGGTATTGAGCACCACACGGTAAGACTGGAAGCTGACCCCAACATAGTTTGGAAAAGCTTGCAGATTGATTGACATAAAAGCATATTCTATATTATCTAACTATTGGTCATACTCAATTCAATGTAAGTTCTCACAGTAAAACATATTTGTAATACAAGGTGAAGCGTCGTAAGTCACGGCTTGTATAATGATGGGTGAGCGGTTAATGCGCGACAACTATAGCGAATGCGTTTACGGTTATGTGTGTTAAACTTGATGGGATTACGGTTTCTGAGCGTGTTATTACTACTTATTACGGTTTTACCTATTATGTTTAGATGTTTAAATTTAATACTCAAGTAGCGTTGGATTTAGTTGTGTTGATTTTTCAAAGAAGCCGATGAAAGTAATATTTTTGTGTCTTGAGGCCGGCCCAGGCAGAGGTGGCGAAACGACTAGCAGGCTTAGCATGACGTTTTCTTTTTCTACGAAGAATAGACAGTGCTTTTTCAATGATAAATGATTTTATTTCTGTAAGTAGGTTTGTACAAACACTTACACGTCAATCATATTTTTTTAAACTGGATGAGGTCGGCGTTTCCTATCTGACTACTCTGAGAAGAAAAGTGACATGACAATGCAAAGTGACATTTCGTTTCTCCATTTTTGATATCGCATCGTAGATATCCTTCTACAATCTGTCACTTTGTCTTTCGTTTGTAACGATCTTTGTCTAGGTCCTTATAAATGTAGACTATTTCAGAAGGATATTTCTTCCCAAACTGTTAAAATCACACTGACAAAAAAACTTTCTACTCGACGCGCGACGGCCACAAAATAAATACGATTATCTACAAAATCATCATTCGTTTAGAACGCATAACTGTGATAATTAATAGAAAAACAGCTATCTTCTCTTATTGTACCATTTAGTTAATAGTCATGTCTATTCTTCCGTGTGGTTCCGGACCTAAAGAATAGCACCATCCCATCTCTTCCCGTGGGTGTCGTAGGAGGCGACTAAGGGACTTACTAGAGAATGGGCAGCAGTGTTCTCTATGCATTTTACCACCATACTGGGATCGCCGACCCGCCTGCCAAGCGTGGCGATTATGGCAAGCCCCTCCAAATTGGGGGAGGCCTATGTCCAACAGTGGACGTCTTCCGGCTGAAATAATGATGATGATGATGATAAGGAACAGGCACAACTGTATTATTTCTTCTCCTTAATTTCGCTAGAAGAATATTGCCGACTTGCGGACCGAACCGAGGTCCCCAGACCCAACATTCTCGCGAACACTAGAGCAAAAATTCGTACCTATTTGCCTTGTAAATATGATACTCAAAGAACCATAATATGATTCCCTTGCCAATTAATAAATTATTTCACTAGGCCGCGTGGGAGCTGAGTACGGTTTCATTAAAAAATAAACTCCATTCAGACGCGGGGAGATTCCACCCCCATTGTCCCCATTGATGTTGTATGTACCCTCGCGGGGGAGCGTGGGTGCTACGCGCAATACGCCTCATTGATTATGACTATAGAAGATAATTTTAGTTTTGGTATTAAGTAATTAATTATGGTTTTATGTGTTAGGTGATTCGTTTTACGAAAAAGGCTGAAAGAGTAGGAACAGTTGTCAAATCGTGTAGTCATTCATTTCTTAGTTCGGGCTCGAAACTAATCTTCTGTCCGTAAGTGATACGGAGTTGGAAATGCCCGTTACTTCGATCGAAACGACGGATTTCGTGCTTAGGGAGTAGGCCCCCAGGTGTGGTCCCATATACAAGGTGGAACAGAATGGACGCAAGACCTGAAAGTAGTTTGTTCCTAATTGACGACTACTGAATCGATTTCAGTAACATTTAATTTAAGTATTTTTTTTATTATGTATTTTGCCATAGGTCACCACTAGGCACTAGGCCACTAGGTAGGTTTGCCACTGATTGAGACAAAGAAAATTCAATCTTATCACAGAAGAAATAAGACTCAATTTTAAATGCATAAAGTAATGCTTGGGTCGACACGTTTTTCTTAATAATAAGTATCAGTTAGCTTTAAAAAAAAAATCGTTTTGGTCATCGTATTATGCTTTTAACTCAATACTCTAATTGGAGTGTATGAGGTCTTGCGTTAATTATGTTACTCGTTGTATACTATTTTTATTACTTTTGCATTAGTAGTTTTTGCGTTAGCTTCGACAGTACGTACCTATCCACGTATATGTTCTAATACTTCCTGACACAGTTGTAGCTAATAGTGGTACTTACCTATAGAAATTGGTGTGGCTTAGATACTTACCATAACTAAAAAGTGAAAAAACAACAACCGACTTCCAAAAAACAGATCCAAAGACACCGACTCCCGAAATAGTCGGCCAAAGTCAAAGTCGGCACATCTCTACAAATAACGCGGTTGACCTTGACCCCGTTACTTAAATTATATTCAAACTACCAAAATCAATAACTGGTTTATGTTATTGTGCATCACGTAAATACCGACATTACATTAAAATATTTTGGACAAATAAGTTTAGTATCATTTACATGGAACTTGAAGCTGCGATACGGTATTCTTGCTTATATGTATATCTTCGAGATGTCTTCTTTTCAAGCATTAATGAATTAACTTCGAAAGCGTTTCAAATATGCGTATATTTGGGGCCGAAAATGTCCACGCACAGCATATAAGCCGAGATAAATGCCATATTCAAATATCATATCGTTTATTGCAGTACATATTGGCAAAAAGATGCTAAAAAGGGTTTAAAGCAGACATGTCAAACATGCGGTCCTTCACACATTTGCTTGCGGCCCGAACAGCCTCGTGATGCGACCCGCGTGCAGTGTCGCAAAATTATCAAAAATCGCGAACTAGAAGCCGGACCGGGTAGGAGTGGGTTATAACAGCTGTTCCGCCTGTTCCTGTTCCACGTAAATAACAGTTCCAAAAGCCTGTTACAATATAACAGGCTTTATTTCTTAAGTGGGAACAAACTATAAACTCGCATATCTGTTCCGCCTGTTCCTGTTACTTAGTACACATAGTAATACTTCTCTTTCTTACTAAGGTGCTACACCTATGCGAAAAAAGGAAAGAGCTTGTGACGATGTAACAGGGTGTAACAGTAACAGAAAGAAAAGAAGAAGAAAGAAAGAAAAAACGTTTATTTGCGGTAAACATGACGCAAAAAGTTAAGGAACACAAAAAAAAATAAGAAAAGGTTGAGCGAAACATGCGTCACATCCACGCAAAACACAGTTAACAGTTTTTACCTCATTCTAACTAAGGTAACATCTGACATGGAGTGTCAATTTGTAAATATAGAACAAGCTACAAGCTTGTGACTGTCGTGTGTAAAGGATTTTATTATTTCAAGGAGCAGTAGCTGTTATTTCAGTTTGTTCGTCACAGTTACAGTTTGTTATCATCAGATACCTGTTTATATTTAGCTGTTACGATAAATACGCCTCACTCCTAGGACGGGGTGGATGTCATAGAAATTAAATGTCAGACCCATTTGAAACAAAAATTTGCGATGATTGCGATTTTATTAGGAATGTTGACTGACGCAGTCATAAAATGTAATGGATGAGTGTCATATCCTCACGAGTGTTCCTCTGGTGTTTCAGGCGTGTTATGGACAAGGAAGGCGGGGATGGCGGCGACGCGGCGGGCAAGCAGCCCCCCGACGGCCTGCTCGATGCCGCTAACCTGTTTGGTGGTAAGTTAATACTACATTATCATAAGTGGAGAGAAAAGGCCTAAGGTAGCACGAGAAAATCAAATTTTCTATATTTTTTGCAACCGTAACAAATATGGTTTTGCAGAATTATTAACCGACTTCAAAAGAAGAAGGTTATCAATTTGACATGTTTTAGGTATAACAGAATAGACGCAAACCCGAAACTAGTTTGTTCCTAATTGACTACTGAATCGATTTCAGTAACTTTTAATATAGGTATTTTTTTTAAATTATGTATTTTACCCTACCTACCTACCTACCTAAAGAAAATTTAATCTTATCTCAGAAGAAATAAGACTCAATTTTAAATGCATAAAGTAATGCTTGGGTCGACACGTTTTTCTTAATAATATCAGTTAGATTTAAAAAAAAATTTTTTGGTCATCGTATTATGCACTGCGCAGATTTAAGCGTGACATGTTTCGATCGTAGCGTGTTTACTATTGCTATATTACGTTTAAAAAGCAGGAAATAAAAGTTGAATTAAAAAAAAAATTACCCCAGACCCAAACAAAAACCTCTAAAAAGTTGAAAAATAATATTAATTGGCCTTTTAAGTTGAAGGTAATATTTTGATCAAAGCATTGTCACGTCGGGGGACGGCCAATGAAAACACCAAACAGACGATGCCCAGCAATAATGAATGTAACTATGCTATTGTAGAAAGGATAACATTGTCACACACATCTAACGCATCGACCGTGTTCGGCGCTCCGATTAGCCTTTTACCAATCCGGGGCCAAACTGTCAAACATCCACGAATAACAGCCGGGACTGACGGCTTAACGTGCTATCCTAAGAATGGAAGGGTCTTGGTATTTAAGGATGGTCACCCATCCACCGACCAGCCGCGGCAAGCGTTACTTAACCTAAGCATTCGACGATTGCGGCTGTTATTAACTTAGCCACAAGTAGCCATATTGTTTCGCATTTAATTAACGACAACTTCTGTCATTCCTACAAAAATTCTCACACTGCTATTGGTATTCCACGAATTGATACACATTGGACACCCCACTAATTCTACCTAGAGACAGTTGGCTGAGATTCCGTTCTCATACTCGCATAGAATTTATTATCACCTCGGGTATTTCCAGGTGATTAACATATTGATCTGGGAATCCAAGAAAAGGCTGTATCGATTTGTCGGGGTTGGGTGGAAAATTGTGGGAGAATGGGAGGGAAATGGGAGTAGATATTATGTTTACGGGGATATGATTGGTTTGTGTTTATTACTAACATAAATGACTATGTATATTTATATCAATATCTCACACCACCAATTTTTTTTTACCATACAAGAAACGTGTTTTTTGTCGGCGTCGTTTGCTTTGTGGTACGTCGTCTGCGACTGCGAGTCCGACTTGCACTTAGCCGCTTTATTATGACAATAATATGCTCGCAAAAGGAGTATGTATCGTAGCAGATGGCGTTCTGTGTTTCTGCCTACGCCCACGGAAAGAAAGCGTGAGTTAATGTTTCTATGTATTTGCCACCGCAAAATTGAAAATACCGTTACATTATAATCTATCTCGCGAGATTGTGAACTGTCGGAAAGATTGTGAACTGTAACATAATAATATTGCTTACAATTTAACGCATTATTTTTCGGTAGATCTATTCGGTCGGTAAGCAGTATGTTGCAGTTCACAATTTATCGACAATTTATAATCTCGCGAGATAGATTATAAACTAACGGTATTTACAATCATACGGTGACATATACATGTGCAATATGCTTGCGTTAAGCCACTATCAGACCCGATGACAAGGAATGGTACGCGCTTGCCTAGATAGAAGTAAACTAATTATGTATCTCATATCCAAAACGTGTCGTTTGATCACGTTCGCACGTAAAAATATCGCAGCGCGATTCTGCACTGGTTTTCAACTTTCGTTGTTAAACCGAGCTTTGAGTATACAACAAAGTGCATCCCAGGGATTAGGAAAAACACACTTCGATTTCTAAGTCTCGACGCTAAACAGAAAAAATCCCGCAACGATGTTTTTACGTTCGCCCGTGCGAACGTAGACTTGGACTGAATCTAATTCAGTCCAAGTCTACGTTCGGTGGGTCGTAAGTTGTTAATTAAAATAAAGTATTGTAAAAAAATAACATTTTATTTCCTTATAATCTTAATTAGATTTAAATCATCATGTGATTGTTTGTTTCATTCATTCGTTTTGTTGTAGGTTTGTAATGTGTGATGAAGAGGTTATTATAAATAGAACATTATTTAAAATAAAAATAACTTTTACTTCGTTTATCTCAGTATTTAGTACTGTCTTAAATCTACCTAAAAAAGTTAGAACTTAACTTTGAAATAAAATGTTTTGCACTCCTGCTTCTACGAGCCTCTTTTTTCTAAAGCTATAATAAATGAGGTATAATAATCTAAGTTTTCCAACGATCATAAGTCTCTACAAAGACTTTATTATTTCCGGAAGTAATAAACATGTCACTTCTATCAACTATCTGACAAGTTATATTTGTGTTCTCAAGTCTTCACAATTAATATTGATGGGTTCATTCTAGCTCCGATTAGATTTACCGATCTAACTTGTTATGGCTTCGTTCATGAATGGGATGATACTCAAATTCTTTCTTCTATCGTACCTCTCCAGCACCAATTTCGACCTCAATCCGAAGGATTTTGGAGGAAATTGCTGATCCATTGCTTCATAATGTTTCATTGAAAAATTAATCTGCTTGTCAACGACGCAATGAATGTTATTGTATTGATGAAATGAAAGGCATAGTCACTGTAATTTGTAATCAGCGTCAGGTGGTGCATACTGTGTTGCCATCTGACATTATGCTGAGCTGAGGGCCTTTTGGCGTTAATGACATTGTTTTATGTTTTACTAGTTTTTCCCAGCGGCATCGCCGGTTTGGAAGTCGGAAAATATCCCTCGGGAACCTACTACCGGGATAATAAATATCCTATGTGTTAATCCAGGTTATAAACTGTCTGTGTGCCAAATTTCTTCCAAATTCGTTCAGCCGTTTTTGCGTGATCGAGTAACGAAACATCCATCGTCACAAACTTTTAGATTTACTTATAATATTAGTAGAAAGTACGATTCATCGTCATCATCATTTCAGCCGAAAGACGTCCACTGCTGGACATAGGCCTCCCCCAAAAGGGGGGGTTTTAATAATAATAAATATTTTATTTCAGATAAAAACCCATATTATATTGTTAGTAAAAGTTAACCTAATGTGAGTAAAATTCTACTTACAAAATTGAAACGGCTGACACCTACGTGTGCAGCCGTATCCAGTGAGCCAGCATGGGGCTGTCTCACCTATCACACAATACACTCAGGATGCTGTAGGAGCTACCACGCATTCTACCGAGAATAGAAGGGCACCGTTTCAGCATAATGGCATGAAAACTCTGGCCTCGATGAACATCCCGGAAGCGCTACAAAAGCGTGGTAGACCCAACAGCATCCTGAATACATTATTATACGGGATACGCAGGGCGTTGTATGCCTTCAGCGTATACCTGGCCCACAGACTGCACGTGTAAAATAAATAATCGCCACGCTTGGCAGGCGGATTGGCGATCGCAGTATGGTGGTAAAATGCATAGAGAACGCTGTTGCCCATTCTCTAGTAAGTCCCTTAGTCGCCTTCTACGACACCCATGGGAAGAGATGGGATGGTGCTAGGGTTGCCAGGTCTTAAAACCGAAAAGCCGGACAGACCAGTCTGTTTAGCCGGACACCCTTCATTTTTTAGTCTTAGTATAACACTACAATAAAAAAAGTAAAACAAGGCTTTTTATCATTTACCATTTTTTTTTTGAGGATGGGAAATCATCAAATAACTTCTCCCGCTCTGGGTGGAGCAGGAGGGCGTGTCAGACTTTTACTGACTAAAACCCACCCGTGTTCCCTCAGTTGCCTGTGTGCCAGGGGCGACGGTATCTCTTTCGAACAACCCGCACCCCTGGCTGATCATTTACCATGAGACCTTCTTAATAAATTCGAATGAAACAACAACAAAATTGAATGAATCAGTCTTGTTTATTATGGACAGTGCTACTCCGCTCGCTTGCGCTAGCGATACAAGGTTAGGCGGGTGGAGCGGAAACCAACACATGGCAAATGTGAAATTTAAAAAGCCTAACAAAAGCCGGACAGGCCGGACACCATGTAATTTGGCCGTACACGCAACCAAAAAGCCTGACTGTGTCCGGCTTTATGCGGACGCCTGGCAACCCTAGATGGTGCTATTCTTTTACGTCCGTCACCACACGGAACGCAAAGTACGATTAGTAGAATTATAATAGGGTTGTAGGATATAAAAGCAAAATAAAATCGAAACTTAACTTAAAGTGTTTGGCAACGTATTTTCGGCGACTCACTTTAAGTAAGCGTAAAGTCCGCTTCATCCCACCTGCAGACACCCACGTCGATATCCGTTACCACGCCATGCAAGTTATAGTCAGCCAAGTTTTCCCTACAAAACGCGAGTTGGCAATAAGTGGCATCCGATCATTGGTCGGCACTTTCCGGTCAATAATAACTTTGTCTTTTGTTCGTGCCTCCAACTACATGCACTGTCGTTAAACCGCCGAGACACATCATTTCATAGGGTTGTGCTCTAGACGTTGTATAGAGCTTGTTATGGTGATGATGTAAAAAAGGTTAATTATTAATTAGAAGCATGTTATTGGCTCATAAAAACTTTTTTCCGTAAAAAAAATCATATTCAAACTGATGGAATATGATGAAAAATATAATTCATTTTTCACGAAGTTTTTTTTTTTATGGAAGGCGGTTTTTTTTGTGTAAATGTGTTTATTTTGTACCTACCCCATACGAATTCGTATACCACTTCTTGCTATGTGAACAGCAGTGACTGGAAGTTTTTATTTTGATAAGAGCATTATCAAGATACACTAAGTGGATTAAGGCGGAGATTTCTTGAAAACGATCAAAAAGGTGGTTATTTAAAGCAGTGTAGCTCTTTAACCGTAAATAATTTTGAAAGCAAAGAATAATATAATATTTTCAAGTATTTTTTGCATACAGTGATGGAACGAACTCATAACATAAATAAACATACTTTAATGCATCAAAAAAATCATCAAACTCACCACTTAATTATCTTTAAAAGCAGTTCATCCCTTCAATAACAATTATAATTATAATTAAAAATATACCATAAAATTCCAAATGCCAAACTGCATTCAGTGATGGATTATTTATTTTTAAATAGTTAATATTTCATTTTATACGATTTTATTTGCATTTTTACGACATACACTTGCTCATTTATTATTCGAACTTATTACAACAGATTTACACCCGTATCGGATTGCAATTAGAACTATTATCGCGCATAACGACACTATTTAAAATGACCATGGCCTTAAATACGTATTATCGAAGCTAACGCAAAAACTGCACAAGCAAAGTTTTTACAATTTATATTGGACCACCCCTGATGCCATACCCTATGAAAAAATATATTTTGTTGTCAGACTTTCGGGCTTCTGATGACCCGTAACGACAGTCAAAGGTCCGCGAATGACAGCCGAGACCGACAGCGTAACATGCTTTCGGAGGCACGGAAAGGTCCGGTATGTGAAGATGGTCACCCATCCTCGGACCGACCGCGGCAAGCGTAGGTTAACCTGATCCAACAACCCGTGCGGCTATTATTACTTAGCCACGAGCAATCACAATTCACTCCATTTTCAAAAATCTATATCTACAGTTGAAACGTGTGAACTACCTCATATCTAGAAACTCGATCAACCTCTGTGAGACAGCCCTGCGTTCGCGTGATATTACACCATATAAGCAAACTCGGCGAGTTCGATGACCCTGCACCCAGCGCTTCTCAAAGTACAAACATAACATTAACGCTCAACTAACTCTTACCTTCAAAGCAATAATAACCAAAATGGTTTGTATTGATTGATGTGTTTGTTGGTAAGGCGGTTTCCTTCTTATTAAGGACTGTGGTAACCGATTTTTAGTTGAATGCTCAGGTATCGTGTTAGGTTATATGGTTTCGTGAAGTATTTGACGTTTTGGTGACATAAATGTGAATTTTGATACGGGTTTTAGGCATTTTCTGTGTGGTCTGATGCTGAAAACTGGCTTGTATGTCTGTAAGTGGTGTAACATGGTGCTTTAAAACATGGACTGGGGTTTATTCCTGGCGATCTATTCTGTAAAATACTCACGCTGAGACTTGTACAGAATAGATCGGCTGTATTCTTTAAAAGGGTAGATGTGGTTTTTTTTTTGAGGGTGGGAAATCATCAAATAACTCCCCGCTCTGGGTGGAGCGGTAGGGCGTGTCAGACTTTTACTGACTAAAACCCACCCGTGTTCCTTCAGTTGCCTGTGTGCCAGGGACCACAGTATCTCTTTCGAACAACCCGCACCCCTGGCAGTCATCGGCCCTTGCGGACCACACCACTTGGTGCTGACATTTCTTTGAGGCACATAGATGTGGTGAAGGGCAGATTTCACAAGAGAAGCCGGATTAAAAATTCCGTATAAAACAACGAAAATATAGCCAGCGAAATTCAAATTTACTTACGTTTTTTTGCAAGTTCATATAATCCTATTGCACTTTCTGTAAATTCTGAATACGTGTTTCGGTCGCGAATCATATTTAGTTCACCATACAGACTGACACTGACCTGCTAATTGCAAAAAAACATAGGAAAATTTCGAGTTTCACAGGATACTTTGGCTTCCTAATTAAGGACAGCTGGATTTGGTAGGTAGATTAGATGGGGCTGGGCCTTCTCTATAATCATTCACCTACCTTAAAACAGTTAAGTCTACCTTACCATTTACATAAACACCTAAGAAACCCATAAGTTGGTCGTGGTCGTGTTACGACCACCACTGCCAAGTTAACACACGGGAATGACAGAAAAAACAAAAGTAATGCAAGTTGCCAGTAGTAAAAACAAAAGAAAGACGAGTTGCTAGTGGTAAAAATGTTCTTCAGAACGGGTTCTATGAGACTTGATAAGTTAACTGTCAAGTCACATGCACTATTGCGATTTAAACGCCATAGGAAAACTGTAGTTACATGACTCATGGGTAGTTGTTGCAGTTGATAGCAGGTTACATTAGTTATAGTGTTTTTATTGTAAGTCACTTGTTACGTATGTTCTTGTTTTCTTTTTAAGGCGGTGATTTCTTGAAAACGCTCAAAAAGGTGGTTCTCTAACTAAACCAGTGTATCTCTTTAACTGTAAATAATTTTGAAAGCAAAAAAATATATGATATTTTCAAGTCTTTTTTGCATAGAGTGATGGAACTCAAAACAAAATTCAACATACTTTAAGGCATCAAAAAAGTCATCAAAGCTACCTCTTATGTTTATTAAAAACCACTTAACCAGTGTTATTTGAGAGAGTCCTAATGGTAAAACCCAGAAAC
Organism: Antitype chi; assembly: GCA_947359405.1. Classification (NCBI taxonomy): domain Eukaryota; kingdom Metazoa; phylum Arthropoda; class Insecta; order Lepidoptera; family Noctuidae; genus Antitype; species Antitype chi. The sequence continues at coordinate 6,881,672 of OX375835.1, read as the reverse complement.
AGTTTGATTGACCTGGGAATCGAACCCAGGATTTTATTCTGTCTCCTTGATTTAAGAATATCCGTTTTTCACTCATCATCATCATGTCAGCCAGAAGACGTCCACTACTGGACATAGGGCCCCCAATTTGAGGGGGCTTGCCATAATCGCCACGCTTGGCAGGCGGGTTGGCGATCGCAGTATGGTGTTAAAATGCATAGAGAACGCTGCTGCCCATTCTCTAGTAAGTCCCTTAGACGCCTCCTACGATACCCACGGGAAGAGATGGGATGGTGCTATTCTTTACGTCCGGCACCACACGGAACTTTTTCACTCAGAAACAATAATTCCAACAAACTCACGCGGTCAATCAATCTGCCTATGCTTTTTCCGGACTATGTTGGGGTCAGCTTCCAGTCAAACTGGATGCAGCTGAATACCAGTATTTTACATACAGACATCTGACCTGCACAACCCAGTAACTGGGTTATACGATATCCCTTGGGAAGACTGGCTGTCAGACTTTTAGGCTTCTGCCGATCCGTAACGACTGTCAAAGATACGAGACACGAAGGGGTCTGGGTATGTAAAGGTGGTCAGCCATTTGACTTCTAAGCCAATTTTCTAGAAATAGACAAATTCATAAAAAGATACATAGATAACTATGCTTATTGCCCATAGCTGAACCTTCCCCAAAAATGGTCATAAAGCGCAATACAAGTTTAATCCCAATAAAAACAAATTCCAGACGATTCATGTTCGAAATAAAACGTTTTGTTGACAGGTGACTGCGTTTGATGTTCAATATTGAACTCTATTTCCCCACTTCATAAATATGACATATGCCTGTTGTCGCCAAAGCTAGGCGACACTTCAACAAATTCCCAAATAAAAGCGCGCTGTAGAATTTTCAACATTCGGCGCTAAACCGAGGGTTCAAAATCCAATAGCGCCCTTTTAATATTACAGTATAATAATGCTATGTGCTTTGTACATAGTTCTAATTGATACGGCTACACAAGGCCAGTTCTAGCGTTAACTAGTAAAAAAAAATCGACCAAGAGCGAGTCGGACTCGCACAGAAAGGGTTCCGTACCGCCGCGACAATATTTCAACACTGAATATTTCTTTAACACGTTTCTCGTATGGAGATCAGACCTCTTTAAATTTTTTGTTTAGTCCACTCTCGACCCCTTGACCTCTAAAAAAAGATTTGTTCATTTGTTTCTCAACCCTTAAACATAGTTCACAGTCGACCCCCAGGGGGTGAGATTTGAGTTTCATAAAAGGACATGCATACCTCGTCCACTAGTTCGGTAAGTACCTAAAATTGATACAGTAAGGTACAGACTACTTTGGGGGTCGAGAGGAAACTAAAACTTGGCTGGAAAATAAAATCCTCTCTCACTCACAATAAACTATAGTCAGGGGTCCGGTGGACACATTAATTAATGGGGTCGAGGGTTCGAGAGTGGACTAAACGTAATTTTTTTCTTTATTTCTTTTTATTTATTTGTAGCCATAGCGGCCATCAATAGTTACATTATACACGCTGTGTTTTATGAAATAAGGTGTATAATTGATTGTGTAGTACGTTCAGATTTATGAATTGCCACTGTGTCCTCGACTTCGTATGTCACCTTAAAATTGTAAATACCGTTAGATTAGAATCTATGTCGCGAGATTGTGAACCGTAACATACTGCTTACAATTTAACGCGTTATTTTTCGGTAGATTATAATCTATCGAAGTGAAACCGTCAAATTGTGGACTGCTATTACTAAATAGTCAAATAACTGCCACTAACTTGGAAGCAGCGCTCGCTCGGCTCGCGCGCCGTCGCAATTCTAACCTAACCTATTCGGTCGGTAAGCAGTACGGTGCAGTTTACAATTTATCGACAGTTTATATTCTCGCGAGATAGATTATAAATTAACGGTGTTAACAATCATACGGTGACATATCTATCGCGTTTATTGAACTGCATGTCTAGTAGTGACGGGTGGTAGGGGCTAACTGTAAACAACGGGCTCCGATACATTTTCAACAACTGGGCATTAATGTCCATCTTTCTTATTTCTTTAATGAACCTAACTATAACGATTCAAAAGATACAGCCCTATTCGGATGGACGGACGGCAGCGGAGCCTTAGGAATAGCTTTGGGCAAGGAACCCTAAAAAGTTAAATACTACTAGTAATAATCGCTGTATACAGGATAAGTTTTATAAACAGTGCGCAAACTGTAACCATGAATTTAGCATATAATTCTAGGCCCCCCAGCGCAGGTTATACAAAAAAAATTAGCTGTCCCATACATTTTGACCGCGAACTTTTCTGAAGTAACGTATGTCTTTCAAAAAATTTCTGCACTCCCCAGTGCAGAAATTTAGTCTAGAATGATATGCTGAATTCATGGTTACAGTTTGCGCACTGGTTAAAAACTTATCCTGTATAAATGCTAAAACGTTGAGGACTAGTATCAATGTTTTATGTGTTGATTAAGTGGATGATAAATAAGAAATGGTTGATTTAAGTGTCACTTTATGATTAAAGGTCTTGTCGTGGTATGTTCAATTAGTATAACATGGCGGATTATTGTCTGCATGAGTGCAGTGACAACACGTACCTACAGTTAAGTAGTACCCTGAAAAAGTTAGGTTAGGAATTTTTCTACTTCAGCTGTGATGATTATGATTTAAAATTCTAGTTTTAAAAGTATGAACTGAACACTATCGTTTTTAGGGTTCCGTACCCAAAGGGTAAAACGGGACCCTATTACTAAGACTCCGCTGTCCGTCTGTCACCAGGCTGTATCTAATGAACCGTGATAGTTAGACAGTTGAAATTTTCACAGATGATGTTGCCGCTATGACAACAAATACTAAAAAACAGAATAAAATAAATATTTAAGGGGGCTCCCATACAACAAACGTGATGTTTTTGTTCGTTTTTGCTCGATGTTGATAACGGCAACAGGTAGACGCTTGAAATATTCACAGAATATTTAGTTATTTATGTATGTACACTTTGAAAATAAGACAAATATTTAAAGTGGGCTCCCGTACCACAAACGTGTTTTTTTTTTGCCGTTTTTATAGACAATGGTACGGAACCCTTCGTGCGCAAGTCCGACTCGCTCTTGGCCGGTTTTTATTGACTAATTCAACTACCTAGGACTGATTAATCATTATATACTTACCTGTAACCAGGATAATCTGTTTTTTTAAATCAAAATGTGAATGTGGCACCACAGCCGTGTTGGAAAAATATCAGCTAACTCTTGGAAGGCTATGTATGTACACCATTTTTAGCGCCTCACCTTTGTAGTCAGAAACTCCGAGCATAACGCGCTGACGTCAGCCTGGTACTGAGAAGTTCCTGAAAAACCTGATAGCTAACGCTTTGTATGACTTATTTACCAAGCCCAGGATCCACACTCAGCACTCGTTGTTCTGACTTCAAAAAGAAAGGTTCTCAAATCATCCGTATATTTATTTGTATAAGAAAACGAGTTAAACATTACAGAATAACACACAATGAACGAATACCGAGTGATGTATGAGTCAGAGAGAACTTTGAGATGATTGTATCTACATTTATAACATCTATGTATCTCGCTAATGGCTGTAATGGTTTGGAAGATTACTTATTAATAGACTATTGATGTGTAATAATAATTTCAGTGTATTATTCACGCATGCGAAAGAGTTTGTCTGTTTGGTAGGTATTCATGAGATTCGATGAGATTTGGCAGTTTGGGATCTGATCTTTAGGGCTCCCTGCCTTATTTTTTTGTTTTTGGTTGAGGAAATCGACAAATAACTTCTCCCGCTCTGGGTGGAGCACGAGGGCGTGTCAGACTTTTACTGACTAAAACCCACCCGTGTTCCCCCAGTTGCCTGTGTGCCAGGGGCCACGGTATCTCTTTCGAACAACCCGCACCCCTGGCAGGCATCGGCCCTTGTGGACCCCACCAGTTGGTGCAGACATCTCTTTTAGGTCAGGCAAATGCAAGTCCATGAAGTACCAAAACCAATAGAATTAATTAAAATTAATAGCATTATTTTGTTCTAAAAAAGTACTGGTCCACTCAAACTGTGTGGTTTGTTTCCTTTAAGGAAATCGTGCATCTAGCTTCTGACGTTTCATAAGTGCCCATGTAGGTTTATGTAAAGTAAAATATTTTGGCTTGATTTGATTTGAAAATACCATTTCAGACACCAATCAATATGGTATTTACATGATCTGACCAAGATTATCTCTGGACTTTAAAAGAGACTATGAGTGTCATCATCATCATTTCAGCCGGAAGATGTCCACTGCTGGACATAGGCCTCCCCAATTTGGGGGGGCTTGCCATAATCGCCACGCTTGGCAGGCGGGTTGGCGATCGCAGTATGGTGGTAAAATGCATAGAGAACGCTGCTGCACACTCTCTAGTAAGTCCGTTAGTCGTCTCCTACAACACCCACGAGAAGAGATGGGAGACTGTGAGTGTAACCTTTGAGTTTTAGCTGAAGTTCAGTTAGATATCGTTAGGTTTCTCTTGAGCACGTCCTTGATTTGACACATTGCTCATGGAAGGATGGAGCCATTAATAGACAAGTAGGTAAGGTTGCCATGTGTTCAATCCAAAATCGACTAATTGTAGAAAATCCAAAAAAGTAAAAAAATATACTGCTAACGTAATCACCATCCAGACTCCCCATGCCCCATGTCATCAAAAATAAGCACAGCAAAGATCCCCCCCCTTGAATTGCTTATGTAATACTTGAATGGCCCCAAAGAAACAAGTAAGAAAACGGAGTTTTCGGAAATTAATCCAGGGAAAAACAAAACACAACCGCATCATTAGCTAAAGTATTTCTCAAAAGTATTTCACAGTGACTCATAGACTAACACATCAACGTATGCGTCCGTGAATGTAATGATTTATCGTTTATGAGAATCTTGTCTTGTCTGGTTGTGCCACAGTAGATGTTTGAACAGTATGTCAAGTGTAGTTGAAGTCCTCTTTGACCGTGTTATATTGGATCTTGAAATTATATGTTTTGGGTTGAGGTAGGTCGGGAGTTAAATATTTACCAGTGCTTCCGAAATCACACCAACCTGCACTGGCTCCACGCGGTGGATTACGGCCCGCTCCCTCTCACAGAGGAGGCCTGTGTCCCAGCAGTGGGAAAATTATAGGCTGATTATGTTATGCATCCAAATCGCTTTTAAAAAGCTGACGGTTTGAATTACAACTCAAAGCCGAGCGTTGAATATTTAGTGTACTGTAAAAATAAATGTCTAGGGGAAAAACGCTCTTGCGATGTGTACTTACTAAGGTCAAAATATAGATCATGGATCTATGAAGAACCATGGAGTCGTGAACAAAAGGGCGAAGTTTGTTATATTAATAGGAACTTTACTGTCTTGGTTTTATTACATGCCGACTTCCTCACGATGTTTTCCTTCACCGTTTTGAGCACAGTGGTGATGAAATAATTGACACAACTTTTAAGTCGCGGCGGTTACCTCTGGGTCACCACTGTTCTCGCTGGTGGAGGGATGAGCTCTGTTAGATTCTTAAACTGACCTCAATGCTGAGTGTTGAAAATACAAGGCGCGGCAAAATAAGCGCCCGTGCGTACACAGACTAACGCTCAAATTATCGTGTATTCTTTAGCAGTTTGACGTTATCAAAAACTTGTACTGTTCGTTTTTAGTTATGTAATTCTGTTGTACAATGGATTATATTGTATGAATTCTAAAGAACGTATTCTTTCTTTTCTACATAATTATTTATTCTTTCCTACACCTTTTGACCTCTAGACAAGGTATTTGAATGGTGCCTTATTTGCTTTTGTAGTTCGGAAGTCAACATTTTATTCAAGAACTAGCTGTGCCCGCGACTTCGTCCGCGTGGAATAGTGACTTTTTGGGCAGCATATTTTGAATTACATAATAATATACCGTCGTTTGGGTAGCAAAAAAATTTACTTTACAGTAATGCGATACGATATTTGACGTATGGCCATCGGGGATGAATGATTAACAAATGTTCGCCGTGATTCTTTAAATTGACATAACTTTTTTATTTATGAACCGATTGACATGAAATAAACACTAAATGTTAAGTGAAGCTTACTACAATATATTAGTGAAAACCGCATCTAAATCGAATAAGACGTTTCTGATATTAGCCTGCACAAACACACAGACAAACAGACAAACCGACAAACAGACAAAAAAAAATTAATTACAATCTCGGGTTCAGCATCGATATAATAACAACCCCTGCTACTTTTTTTTTATATATTTCATTCATTCATTTATTTATGTAAGATTATTTGATAAGACTTGGCGCCGCGCTCGGTTTGTATATAGGTGACCATGATTAAGATCCCTCCCTGCCCAGGAATATGTTAAGCCGTTGGTCCCGGCTGTCATTCTTAGATCTTTGACAGTCGTCACGGGTAGTCAAATGCCGAATGTCTAACAACCAGTGTTACCAACGGGTATCGTGTTACCCAATAACTGGGTTGTAGAGGTAAGATATTCAGCTACATCAGTTAGACTGGAAGCCGACCTCAAAATAATTGGGAAAAAGCTATGAAAATTAATTGATAGATTTGATACGACTTGTCATACTGTTAGTTCTTTACTGTGGTACCAAATGTGCGAAGTAATAAGTAGTGTGAATGTAAAATATCGTTATTTCATCGATATCGTTCATGATGGAGTTAGATCTTTCACGTTTTTATATTGTGGGGCAGCTAGCGGGAGTGTCTGTCTCAAGGTTACTTTTAAAATGATTGGCTTTTGGTAGACATATTTTTATTCTACTACTTCTTATTCGGCGTCTCTGCACAGAAAATGACTCACCTCCCATCTTGCACCGCATGGCCCTATCTGGCCACGTGAGAACCTAATATAATGGCTGCGACAGGGATCAGTATTCACGTTGCTGAATTTTGGGACGAACGAATTTGAAAAGGAAATCTATGTTTTTTCGTGTTATTTTTCCATCGACACGCTACGAAGAAGATTCGGTTGATATATCTTTCAAATTCGGACCTAAATTAATCAAATTATTTTGAGACCTTTAAGGCTTTTACTTATCACCAGCCTACTGCTGGAAATAGGCACTATAGCACAACATTAATCTCTAACATCAGCAACTCTAGCAAATCTGGATATGCTAGAGTTGCTGATTTTAGAGATTAAAGACACTGGTGTCTGTACCAGTCACCTTGGAGTTCAACGTCCTTACATAGATATATCTGCCAATACTTTGATTAGTATCTACTAATATCTGCAGCGATGCTGTAACGTTGCATAGATCCGTATCGAGCCATACATCTACCGTACAGTAGTACAATTGATAGCTGCGACACAAATTTTAAGTTTTGTAGCTATCATCGTTCCCATTGTAATTATTTATGTCAATTTGCTGTCTAACTTTTCAGCTAACATGATATTAATTTCAACCTTCTCCTTTCCAGCGTACTGGGGTCGCGATGGCGGCGGCGGTGGGGGCGCGGCGGCTGCGCAGGCGCAAGCACAAGCACAAGCCGCGCTCTTCGGCTTCGGGTCTCGCTACCCGCCCCCCACCACTCTCGGCGTGGCAGCCAATCAGGCAGCGTCCCTCGGGCTGCATCCAGCTGCCAGTAAGTACAACGGTACGATAGCTTGTTTATTTGCTATTATTGAGTAAGTAAGTAGTTATTAGTTATGTATTTTAATTAGTTCTTACTGTCCTACAGATGGGCAAAGGTCTTTGTTCAACTATGGAAATTTGTCATGGTTTGGAAAGGCCAATTCGACAGCAAATGTGTTGGATACTTCTAGTCTCCTTCTCTGGATGAGGAGTAGCCAAAAAAGCTTTAGAAAAAAAAGGCGTCAGGCCTAATGGTATGTACACGATGTACAGAAATCCGATGATTGAGAAGTCAACAATTTATGAGACTGACATAAGCTACCGAAACGCTTATGTCAATCTCGTTGAAAACTGCTGTAGAAAAACGAATCGGTTTGAAAGCGATTGCCACTTGTCTTGGCTCTCAGTGTTGACTCATGTTAAAAGGTTACTATCAACTGGTAATTGTAATTTCTACTTATTTGGTTTAATAAGAGAAGATTGGGTTTTTTTTTAAAGAGGTCCCTATAGAAAAAAACACATTATTTAAATAGACCCACTGCTAGGACACAGGCCTCCTCTCTATGAGAGGGAGTGGGCCGTAGTCTCACACGCAGGCCCAGTGCCAGTTGGTGGATATCACATTTCTTCGAATGTCTCGTTCTAGGACATTGAATGGTGAGCCGGTGAACGGTTTCGTTCACCGTTGTGAGAAGAGCAGTGGTGATGATATAATTTACACAAAGTAAAGCATCTGAAACGTGGTCGCTCACAATGCGCCTTATCAAAAGGCTTAAAGTCACCCTAAGGGCAATGGAGAGGGCTATGCTCGGAGTTTCCCTACGTGATCGAATCAGAAATGAAGAGATCCGCAGGAAGACAACCGACATAGCCCGAAGAATTGTCACACTTAAATGGCAGTGGGCAGGGCACATTGCTCGCAGAACAGATGGCCGATGGGGCCGAAAGGTTCTGGAGTAGCGACCGCGTACCGGAAGACGTAGAGTGGGAAGGCCTCCAACAAGGTGGACCGATGACCGATGACCTTGTGAAGGCCGCGGGAATCCGCTGGATATCGGAAGCACAAGACCGGTCGAAGTGGAAGAGCCTGGGGGAGGTCTATGTGCAGCAGTGGACGTCTTTCGGCTGAAATGATGATGATGAAAGCACCTGTCTGGGTTCTCGAACTGTCTTCTTGTCTTCTCGTCTGGGAACTCGTAAGTCGCGGCTGTTACCACTGGGCTACCACTGCACCTCAATATCCGCCCAAAATATCGTGTAGTTGTAATAGGGGTTTCTGGAGTGACAGGAAGACGGCTAAACTCAAACTCAAAGCATTTATTTCAAATAAACCAATTACAGGCACTTTTGAATTGTCAAGGTCGGTGAGGTAAAAAGATGAAGCTAGTTGCCCATTCCAAAGCGTAGGTACCTATGGAGAAGAACGGGCAAGAAACTCCATGGACACTCTTTTAAAATCATGATTTTGTTACAAAAAGTTGGTTACATCATTATGTTGAAATTATCAATGTGAGAACGATGTAAAAAGACGTGCACATTAAAAGCGTCCGTAATTAAAACAAAAATAAAATAACAATTCAGAAATTAAAATAAGCCGTGGGAGCTAAGAGATGACCAGTCCCTACTGGCGGCGCCCGTTCACGAACATGACGTATGGATCAGCACCATTCAGCTCAACCATTTTGAAGGGAACTTAATGATCCAACACACACGCCACCACCAGCGAGACATTTGAGTGAGCATGACATACTCTCAGCTGCCAGGGCACATTCAAGTCAATGAAAGACGTACCCTGTACGCTAACGATCATGACTGAATTTTTCTAATTAAGGTTTCAAAAACAATTGATTACCCTTTTCATTTTCCCTCCAGGTGCAGCCTGGTGGTCGATGGCATCCCACCTAGCGGCGCAAGACTACCTAGCGCGACTGCAGGCGTCAGGGTTAAACTTCCCTCCCCTGGCAGACCCGTACGCCGCGCTCTCGGCTCTCTCCGGAGGCCAGGGGCTGAAACAGCCGCAGAAACCTGGGAAGTTGTCTAGTCGAAATGAGAGGTAAGAAGCATCAACATAGTACGTAACTAAAAACTATCCCTCTCATTTATAAACTTTACGTTTGCCGTGGTTGGTCCGTGGATGGGTGACCATCTTTACATACCAAGATCCCTCCGTGCCTCGGAAAGCACGTTAAGCCGTTGGTCCCGGCTGTCATTCGTGGACCTTTGACAGTCCTTACGGGTCATCAGAAGCCCGAAAGTCTGACAACCAGTCTTGCCAAGGGGTATCGTATTATCCAGTAACTGGGTTGTGGAGGTCAGATAGGCAGTCGCTCCATGTTAAATAATGGTATTCAGCTGCATCCGGTTAGACTGGAAGATGCTGATGGATGATGCTTAAGCTGCTTGAAAGTTAAGAGACGTTTAAACGTCAAAAGTGTATAGTCAAACTGACGCTAATCATTTTACACCTAACTTTAATCAACATTTATAAATAAGGAAGTATAACCGGTAGTGAGAAGCCCGAAAGGGTAACAGCCAGTCTTAGACATCAAGGAGTATCTTGTTGTCCAGCAAATGGGTCGTGGAGAACAGGTAGACAGTAACTTCATGTAAAATATTGGTATTCAGCTGCACCCGGTTAGCCTGAACGATAACCCAAGATAGCTTGAACAAGAGTGAACAGGCATTTTCTGGGCACGCTCGATCCAACATAGACCTCATCAATCGCTTTCCATCAGGCGTGATCGAGGTCAAGAGCGGGCCGAGGGTAGAGCTTTTGTCAGGTTTATTGTCATCTTTCACGCATAGCTTACTAAATGACTCTTCTGTTCTTCCAGGTCAGGCAGAAGCAGTACATCATCAAGCGCTTCCACAAAAGACAAGAGTCCATCGACCAGCAGCGCCAACTCGCAGAACATGAGTGAGTGGGGCACGTATCTATTATCATAATACTGCTGTCCACAAGCAACATATAATGCCGTTAACTCGCATAAGATCGATTTTCGATTTTTGATACCACTATAATCAGAAAAAAATCTCTATCTGTCTAAGCAATATTTTTCTACGATTTATGGACGCCGAGAATAAAAAAAAAAATAGTTTAAAAAACTAAAAAACACGCTTTAAAAACCAAACTAAAAAAGGAGAAAATAATTTAATTCAATTAAAAAGCGTGGGGTGCTTTTTGAGGTATTTTTTATAATCAATTAATGTCAAGCACCCCACGCTTTTTAATTGAATTAAATTATTTTCTCCTTTTTTAGTTTGGTTTTTAAAGCGTGTTTTTTAGTTTTTTAAACTATTATTTATTTTCTATTTTTTAGTTCTGCTAACTACAAAAACGTGTTTTTTTTCTTTTTTTTCTCATTTTTTTTTAAATGATTAATTTGTCATCGGTCCTCGACAAGTTTACACAGTTTCAATGAAATCTGATCGTTTAAAGTGGGTCAAAATCGCGCTCAAAGGAGTCGGTTACTTTCAAACATACAAACAAACATACAAGTGAAGCTAATATAAAGCGTGTAAAAAAGCGCCGTTAACTTGCCTTGTTTGATATGTTTACTACGCTAAAACGTAGGTAAGCAACATTACTAAACTAAAAAGTGACTAAGGGCTTATAATTTACATTTTTACTAGAATTTTTACCATCCGTTACATAACTAAATAGCATGCATTTCATATTTTTCTGCGCTTTTTTGTCCATAACTCGAAGTATGATTTTGTTGGATAAAGGCATTATATATTGTGGACGACAGAATATGTGTGTCTGTGTGGTTCATCATTGTTGTATGCTAGTGATGGAGTAAACATTCATTTTTAAGAAGGATCCGCTAATGTAGCCCGTGAAATTCAAATTTTCTTAAGTTTTTTACAATCTACAAGTTGGATTCAGGTTATATGTTGATTAAAATAAAAAATAAGCAAAAATTCAATTAATATTACATTTTGGTCTGTCTGTTTGTTCCGGCTAAACTCCGAAACGGCTGGACCGATTTTGACGGGACTTTCACTGGCAGATAGCTGATGTTATAAGGAGTAACATAGGCATACGATTTTTTATTCCTGTGAGATAATTTCCGACACCGACGCGGGCGAAGCCGCGGGCAGCTTATACTTAGCTATATAAATTTAGGTTGATAATTTTTATAATTATAATTATGTAAATACGTGCTAAGGTCGCGAATCATATTTTTGTTTGTCCAACATATTGCCTACCACTGACCTATAAAGTGCAAAAAACGTAAGAACATTTGAATTTCGGGGGCTACCCGAGCGTTTCCCTCTTAAACATAATATCACGCCTTGTTTGCCCGAAGGATGGGTTAGAGGTGTATCTTTAGTACACCCACATTTCGCCACTTATGTTTAAGTCCCATGTAATAGGGGGAAGTCTCTTGCCATATAATAAAAATAAAAAAAATAAAAATAAAAATCTTTTATTCCCAGCCTATTCCCAGTTCCTTCTTAAAGGAGAGAGTGAATATAAAATGCATATGACACACCATTTACTTAAAAATTTAAAATGGCAAATCTTTTCATTGTTTGCTGGGTTCTCACTGTTTCAACACCAAAATCATCATATTCACTACTCTATTGTTTCCAGGATCCTCATACGGTCTTCCGAAGACTTCTTCTCCGTCCGCTATGCACCACTCTGCGTCTCTGTCGAGCCTGGCTTCCCTCAACAGTCTGGTGTCTGCTCCTCATCAGAGCAAGCCCAGTAGCAAGCCGTCTGCCGCGCCACAGCCAAGCAGTAAGTTTAACCGATTATTTTTTGTTGTGATCACACCTGAAATCTTGCACCTGGACATGAGTTGCTTTGGCTTTCATGGAAGTCTTTAAATAGACTTCAGACTCAGGTAGGTTGCAGCAAAGAAAACCTGTTCAGGTGGAGATTCACAGAGGACTCCCCCCTGGTGTATAAATGTGAAGAAATAAAATTTAAGTACAGTACTCATGGGTAAAGTTGCTATGGAAAGTAAAGATGCACAGTTTACTGTACCTTTTATTTTATTTGGGAAATTTACAGCTAACATAAACAATTTGAAGCTGAAGGCCATTTACAAGTTTCCACTGATAAACACTTAACTTAAACAACAACTAAAAACGGTTGGTAGGTACAAAATAACTAATTATGACTCAACTTAAATAATACACGCTTAACGAATACAAATTAAAACAACAACACAAAAAAAAACAAAGCAAACAATACAAAGCAAACAATTACTTTTCCTTAAAGAAGCTTTCCACAAGCATCAAAATCAAAATATTTTATTTCACATAAGCCTGCATGGGCACTTATGAAACGTCATCTGCTTAAGCCGAGAAACACTGGCATTCAATATATCCAAATCATGTTCAAAAGACAGTTTTATATCAAATAATGAACTCTATTTCTAATACCTTGCTTTCTTTTTCCAGAAAAGCCGTCGTCGTCGTCGTCGTCCAGCTCCAAGGGCAAGGAGCGCGAGCTGGCGCTGCTGCGCGGAGACCTCATGCTGGCGCAGGCGGCAGCGCACGGCGCGTACCACGCCGCCGTCGCCGCCGCCGCCAAGGGGAAGGTACTATCAAAACTCATTTGTTCAAACTACGCTTCTTTTTTTTGAGGATCATCAAATAACTTCTCCCGCTCTGCGTGGAGCAGGAGGGCGTGTCAGACTTTTACTGACTAAAACCCACCCGTGTTCCTTCAGTTGCCTGTGTGCCAGAGGCCGCGGTATCTCTTTTCGAACAACCCGCACCCCTGGCAGGCATCGGCCCTTGCGGACCCCACCAGTTGGTGCTGACATCTTTGAGGCGCGCGTGGAACACAACGCGCTGTCGACCCGGGCTTGGTCCTTAACAGCGAGCTACCCTTACGATATTATTGTACTAGCACTTCGCCCGCGACGTCATATATATGCTTGAAATTTACAGCTCATGTTACTCCGGAATAATGTAGCTTTCAATATGTGAAAGATTTTTTTTAAATCGGTTATGTAGGTTTTGATTTTATCCATTACAAACAATTTAACAAACAATCAAATCTTTCCTCTTTATATTATTAGTGTAGATTAATATTCATAATCTATTTGTTTTCAGAACATGTCACCGCTGTACCCTTTCGGCATGCCGGGATCTGACAAGGATGGTCGGCACGGTGGGATAGACTCTCTCACTGGGCTGCCCCATACAATACTCAGGTGAGACACATTAAAAGCTTGAATACCTATATCTTCTTCTTATTTACTCTTAAATGGCTTTTTAAGACTTAGGGGTTCATTCATAAACGTTGCTTAAAGTTAAGAGATGTTTAAACGTCAAAAATGTATGGTGAAACAGTCGCTAATCATTACTTAACTTTAAGTAGGTAACGTTTTTAAATAAAGGGTTTTAAAGTATCTATGGGCAAGCTAATTGACAACAAAAAGAACTAGGTAGTCTAACGAACATGCTTTACCATAATTACTACTTATCGTGTTAAGTAATAACTAGCTGCACGGGTCGATCCATCAGGTTAAGCTACGCTTGCCGGGGTCGGTCTGTAGATGGGGATCTTTACATACCGAGACTCATCCGTGCCTCGGAAAGCACGTTAAGCCGTTGGTCCCGGCTGTAATTTGTGGATCTTTGACAGTCGTTACGGGTCGTCAGAAGCCCGAAAGTCTGACAACCAGTCTTACCAAATGGTATCGTGTTACCCTGTTACTGGGTTGTGGAGGTCAGATAGGCAGTCGCTCCATGTAAATTACTGATATTCAGCTGCATTCGGTTAAACTGGCCGACATCGACGCGCAAGTGGAAAACGTGAATACAGCACATGATTCAGACCCCTTAGCATAGATTTTTTTCGACTATATAATTATATCCATAGAGCATATTATTACAAAAGAAAAATAAAAAAAATCTTGTAGTATTTTTTACCGACTAGAAAAATCTATGGGGCTAGTGGTCTCAACCAACTATAACAAAGATATTATGTTGAATAAAATGATGTGTTTTTATGTATAAAGTTAAATAGATTTTACTAGCTGTAAATACATAACTAATACTCACTATTTCTGTTCTATCAGTGCTGCTTTAGAAGGCGGGTAAGATATCACTTTTCTAACATTCTTAAAGCTTGTTTTACCACCTTTGAATAGGCACTATCCAACTGATAAATAAAAAGTTTATTGACACAAAAACTACTTTGTACACAATACTATTTCACATAGGTAGGAACATAAGACTTTGGGAAAACGCAGCACAAATTGTAAAAAATCTTGCCTCTAAACTAGGGGAACCCGACCTAGGAGTCAGTACTGAAACTACGTGTACAAAGGAAACCTTTATAAACAAATACAATCGAAATTATCAGCCAGACAAGTATTGCGCCTACCCCAAATACATTAGAATAAGGGCTTGTGACTTTGTAATAACAGCCGCATGCTTCAAGGGGGTGGTCCGTGGATGGGTGACCATCTGTGACCCTCCGTGTCTATGAAAACACGTTAAGCCGTCGGTCCCGGCTGTAATTCGTGGATCTTTGACAGTCGTTACGGGTCGTCAGAAGACCGAAAGTCTTGACAACCAGTCTTACCAAGGGGTACCGAATTACTTAAATTTGGACTTTTAATTCGTATTCAGTAACTTGACAGTTTGTTACCATACTAAAACTAGTGTTGGGTTGGTTTTATTTTAAATCAAACGTTTTTATCATTCGTTATAAAACTTTTAAAAAACATTTTTAAGATGTGCAATATAAGAATAATTAATAATTTATTAATAAAATTAATTTTATTTCTTCTAATAGAAAGAAAACCTTACTACTGAAAAACAAAATATGTAACAAATTATACAATTTTTAATAGTGCATATCATGTTTTTAAGGCTAATTTCCTACGCGTGATATGTCGCAGCCAACTAGCTTAATTAGCCGTTTCGTTAACAGCCTTTGGAAGTAACGCTCGCCGGCCGCTACCGCGGCACCGCTCGCTGCGCTCGCTGCGCTCGCTCGCTCGGCTCGCGCGCTTTTGGTCACAGTTCTAACCTAACCTAACCCATTTAATCGGGGTGCCCCGGCTTAATAAACCAATTTGGCCTAGGACAAACTAGTTTGGCCTGAAATCGGGTTTGGCCGGTAACATAAATATAAATATTAGTGCTTTCTTGTTCTGCACTCCTTCAGTGCAGTCCG
Source organism: Antitype chi (assembly GCA_947359405.1). Taxonomy (NCBI): domain Eukaryota; kingdom Metazoa; phylum Arthropoda; class Insecta; order Lepidoptera; family Noctuidae; genus Antitype; species Antitype chi. Next base: position 6,865,891 of record OX375835.1, on the reverse strand, counting down.
TCCACGTAATTTTCGTAAATAGGGGCACAAAGTTTTTGCTTCACGTATTAATAAATAGATATTTGCTAGATAAATTATTCAAAGGTAGTAAAACAAGCCCTTTCTTCTAAGTTTAAACACTTTTCATAAATAATAACCTATTTACGTTTTCCAGTGATCCTTCGTCAGTGCTCGGCGGCGTCCGATTGCCTCCAGACACGGAAATAATCAAGTATACCTCCTCGTTAGCGGGGCCCAAGGTAAAAGCACATGTACGTTGACATTTTTTTTTACTTATAACTTTTTATTTTTTTAATTAGCTGTAGAATTCTAACTTTTCTTGAGGCCAAGTATAATAACTTGCCTCGGTTTGTCCCCATCAATTTCAGAATAAACATTCTGAAAGTTGGCAACGTCGCATATAGCTGTCAAATATTTACCTGTTTTTATTTATTTGTTATTATTACTGTATGGGAAGTATGTAATATCGTTAACTAGTGTCCTAAAATATGAATAATGATTTGCAATTATAACACTAAATTTGATGTTGCAACCGTTTTCAAAAGTTTCCAAGTTCTTTTTTTATATTCTGTATTAAGATATTAATTATTGCATTTCATAATCAATATTTTAGGTCTCTAGTTAGCGATATTTCATAATTCCATACAGTAATATCGCCAAATTAATCAAAACAGTGAAATATTTGACAGCTATATGCGACGTTGCCCATGAAGCAGATAAGTCCGAAAATGCCAGCTACAAACATAACTTGAACCTACTGAATTGAAAAGATCGAATTACCAACAATACCATTAGACAGCAGATTACCTATTCAACTTGCTACGCTTGCCACGGTTGGTCCGTGGATGGTTGACCATCTTAACCCGTTTGTCCCGGCTGTAATTCGTGGATCTGTGATAGTCGTTACCGGTCATCAGCATCCTATAAGTCTGACCATCAGTCTTACTAAGGGGTATCGTGTAAAATACTAGTATTCAGCTGTATCCGGTTAGACTGGTAGCCGACCCGAACATAGTTGTATATGAAACAAAGTAAAGCTAGTGCAACTGCAAAGTGAAGTGCTACTAACATAGTCTATTTTTTTGATGGGTGGGGAATCATCAAATAACTACTCCGACTCTGGGTGGAGCAGGGGCAGACTTGTCAGACTTTTACTGACTTAAACCCACCCTTGTTCCCTCAGTTGCCTGTGTGCCAGGGGCCGCGGTATCTCTTTCGAACAACCCGCACCCTTGGCAGTACTAACATAGTCTTTAAGTCTTTTTTTTTTTTGGGTTTTGGCTTCGCACGGTTTGTGCATTTAGCCAGTGTCAAGTAAATTTTCTTTTCGATCAAGTAAATGGCCTGATATCGGGCACGAAATTACGAAACAGTCATAGTCGACTTTAGTCAGTCAAGTCAAAGTTATTGTAAAGCGGTAGTAACTTTACAACAACCTAATATGAGTTTTTGGGGGGAACACGAAAAGTCCACGTTAGTCACTTATTTTCACCTTCACTACACTTGTGCACTCACACGTAACTAAATTAAATAATTCACTACCAAAATTATACAATTTAATTCGCTATTTCACAAAATTTCATGAAAATGAAAATTCGTGCGACATGTTCCAACGCGATCCCGCCAAAAACTGGTCTTAAGTCTTATTTAGTAACACAATTTTATGGTTGTTTTATAATTATGTATGTTAGTCTTTATGGTATTTATGTTATAGGTCTTTGTATCCAGCCTTAAATGATTTATTTATCTATTTTTAAAGGCTGTGATGAGTAGGATGCTTCTGTGCAATGCCGTTCCAAAGACTTCTTGTATCAGTACTATACTTACGACTGTATATTGTTTGTCCTCCAGGCGGGCTCGGGTACGACCCGCGGCCGCAAGAAGACGATCTCGCTGGACCCGCCACACGTCAGCGTGCACCCCGCCGACCGGAATGCGCCAATGCCCAGCAAACGGCCTAAACTTGTAAGTATCAACAGTGGCGTAACTATACCGTTCGAGCCCCGTGGCAAATTCATCGGATGCCCCCCCCCCCCCCCCCTCCAATATAAAGAAGCAGAACCAACAATAAGAGTATTTTTTATTTTATAAGACTTATTTATACACTTTTACTTGAAAGAGTTTAATAATAAATGTTGGGAGTTGGGATTCTCCTCTGACCGGGGGCCCCTTCCGGCTGGAGGCCCGTGGCATTTTGCCGACTTGCCACCCTGTAGTTACGCCACTGAGTATCAATAACCTTCCCCGCACGAACACGAACCACACGAAACCCATTTGCATGCCGGGGATGTTTCGGATGCGGACTTTTTGACAACCGCGGATACGGATGCGGATTTTTGAAGGCACATAATCCGCGGACACGAAAGTTAAGTGATTTTAAAAGTGATATCCTATTTACAGAATAAACAATTTCATTTTATTCAATACACCGGAATTCGAATTCACTATGAAATGTTTCATACGATTTTACATAAAGCTGCATCGCAAACGCATTAAAAGCTCATAGGAGGCCGGACATAGCTAACTGTCCATAAATATATGGTGGTATCCCGACATCGACGCGCAAACTGAAACAATGAATACAGTATGTACATGATTCTCGACGCCGCCTGCGTTGTAGGTTTCTGCGTAAGTTTCTATAGAACCGCTGATAATTGCCAGCACAGTTGGCGCAGTGGTTAAGCGATTGACTGCTGCGCTGCGTGTCGCGGGTTCGATTCCCGCACGGAACAAATATTTGTATGACCTATAAGTAGTTGTTCCGGGTCAAGCTGTTTGTGTATGTGAGTTTAAATGTTTGTAAACGCACCCACAATACAGGAGAAATTCCTAGTCTGGGGCAACGTTTAAAAAAAAAAAAAATTGTTTTGTTCCGGGTCTAGATGTTTGTGTATGTGAGTTTAAATGTTTGTAAACGCACCCAGAATACAGGAGAAATTCCTAGTGTGAGGCAACGTTTTTAAAAAAAAAAACAAAATTGTTTTGATAACTGATGAAAAATGTATACGGTCTAGAATCATGGTTTCAGTATGCGCGTCGATGTTTCTGCCACCCTGTATACCCTAAGGCTGTAACACATTTTTTCATGTCCGCTGTCTTTGGTCGCTAATGCAACACATTAACCCACCACAATATCATAGATTTTCTGAACCTGAATTTCCTGCTAGTTCATCTTTTAAAAACCTCAACCGACGCTCTTAAAATAAACCTTTTAGCAATCTATACATAAAGTCCCTTACCTATGACTGTTTGTTTACAGGACGAGTACGGCAACTCCCGATCGTCGGTGGAAGTGATCCGGCTGCCCAACAAACCAGACCGGCCCGGACACAACTCCATGTCCGGCACTCCCCCACCCAATCTGTCCGATTATGCAGGTATGTGCGATGCTACTTTTAAAGTGTACAATGCTCTTTTTAGGTATGTGCAATGCTCTATGGACAAGTGGATTTTGAGAATCTGCAGATTATGTAATTCATAAATTGCAGCCCAGAATGAGAATCATTCCATGTACGTGTATGTGTAGTCACGGGCACTAATATGTATACGCTTACTAACTTTTAAAAGAGGTGACGTGACCATGAAGTTAGCTGTCAATCCTGATGCTAGGGATTAATACTAATGACGGCTCACTTTAAGCTCACTTCGCACAAGTTATCACGGTGAAGTTTTTACAGAATTGCACTGCTGTATCGTAATCGAACCCAGCTCTTTAGCTATTTGATCACCATACTCAAATACACGAGCGGCACGTTGTCGACTACTACAGTTGCCTCTGTAGTTGACGTGTGTTGCTCGTGTATAAGCACATTACGTGGAAAAATCGCAGGTCATATCATTCAATTGTTTTGGGTCTCTTGTGTCCTAAGTTCAAGTTTCTATTCTTTCACTAACTTTTCTACTCAATAAGTTTAATATTTTTACTGTTTGTCCCCAGGTATATCCCGAGAGCTGCTACAGACGATAGCTAGTCAGAGCGGCGTGAGCCTGGCCGCGCTAGAGCGCCAGCTGGCGGGCTCCACAGGTGACTATTGTATGTCTATCGCAACCGCTACTTATTACTGCTTTATTATACAAGGTTTTAACACACGCACACATGTATTATTAAGTTTAGCGAAATAAGCAAATGTATTGTCTGTCGTGATCACGACCGTGACATTTTGTTGAGAAAAAAAAATTATTGTAAATAGAAAACCTAATGTACACAATGGCTCTGATAATGTCAGAGGTCACTGAGCAAGGGCAGGAGTGGGTTTTAGCCGGTAAGAGTCCGGCACTGCCCAGACTGCTTCACAAGTGAGGCAGTCTGGGCGTCCATGAGGATTTCCCACTCCTGCCAAAACAAAAAAACGCATACACACACACACCCCCACAAACACACACACACATGCACGCACACACAAGCACACACATCTATTGTAACACCTTTGTTACAAGTTACACAAATATTTATAATACATCTAAGTGTGGGAGTGAAGATAGTCCTTGATGTAGCCCGCTCAATTAAAATTTAGATTCCATTTTTTGCAATTTTTAGGTCAGTATCTGTTCATACAATGTGTCTTTTTTATATCCCATAACTCTAGGGTTTTATTCTAAAAGTAAAAATTATACAAATAGTCCTAGAATATGTATGTTGTCTAAAAATACATAGTTTCGAAGATATCAATCATATGTTACAGATATTTTTCCATCAAACAATTTCTTAGTCCATAAACATAACTTTAGTACCTAGTTAAAAACCTAGGCTTATACCAAAACACCATACTTTCAAAATCGTTGTGGCGTAGAAATCACTATTAGACTCTACCACACAAATGTCATACAAAACCATTCATACAGCTATCTCCATCACTCTCTCACTCTCCACTCTTCTAACCGCTTTTAAACTCTTCCTCAGATGCAGGTCTCAACCTAAGCACTAAGATGGGCGAGGAGTCTCCGTTGGACCTGGGCGTCAAGTCTTCAGCAATGGATGACGACGCGCCGCTTAACCTGTCGTTAAAACCTACTCCTGGTAAGTAACTTATCTATAAGAATGATATATCTGCAAGAATGATAGATCGCAATAAAAAGCACTAAATAAAATCTTATTATACAGGTAGTAAGGATAAAAACCGTTGTCACTTCAACCGTGGTTAGTTGACTTAAATATAAAACAAACGAAAAAAATACGCGCGCTAAATGAGCGAGGCTACGGCGCGGTGTTACGTGCGCTCGTTAGCGAGACTGACAGCTGACTGACCGGGCTCGCGACCCGTGCGTCGGAGTCGGGTCACGCGGCGTGGTACCCGCGCCCAGCGCCCCCTCCCGTATAGAGATGCAAGTTTGTTGCCCTCGCGCATAGGGTGAAAAAAAAACAGATTTTTCTCTGATAAAAGAAGGTTGTTGATTAATTTAAATTGGACGGAATAAGAATAATCAATTAAATATTATTATTCAGTGTAATTATTGAATATTTTAGTTCATGTAAACCACTTATGATATGGCACTTATGATATATTTTTTTACAGCGAGTTCGCAAGCATCAGACGCTCTCTCGCGACTGACGTCTTTGAGCAGTTCCCTCAACGCGTCCTCCAGCCATGATAGGATATGTATGTATTACTTATTTCCTCTTTTATTGTGTGATCTTTGATCCTGTTATCCTTCATGCGGAAGTAAAGCCGCATTTCGAATTGTGCTGTAATCTGTTTGAGCGTACTTACACTCATTCTGTCGGGCTGTCTTGTTTTGAGTCACATTATATCTTAAAACTAACGTGGTATTTTAGAAATTGTGCGTCTGGCTACAGCCGCAACCTAATCAATGGGTATTAACAGTGAACGAGCACTGTGAGCGCGTTCTTGAGCGTTCCGAATTGATGACAGCTCTCAACTGTCTTAAAACCGTGATACCTAAATCGGAACGTAAACCATTGATGTGTCAGCGATTATGGCATATTTCAGAATGTACCATAAAAGCATGCGTGAATTTGTCATGATCTATTTATTTATTTATGGAAAAACAAACAGTAGCACAATAACAGATAGACATTATCTTAAATATTACATTTTAAACAATTATGCTACCCACTACGTTCTCCACAGATTACAAATTAAAGTATTTTAAACTAGCTAGTAATACAGATACAATACCTATACAACAGTCATTGTCCTATAAAAAAAAATACAGAAAAAATATATATAAAATACAGAACTCATATCTGGATTTTTAAATTTATAAAAGAAAAAGTGTACCTACACTTACTAATCTACTCTTGAATAATTCTGCCTGTATTTACTTGCTGACAATTGAATACTCACAATGACCTCCCGCCAGCCCGCCGCAAGCCGGGCGCCAAGCCCCGGCGCGTGGCCCCGGAGATGAGCCCGGTGCCCGACGCGCCGCGCCCCAAGTCTAGTGGCAGCGAAGACAGCGAATGTACGTAGCACTTGTTCTAGTTACATGGAGTTGGACATAGACCTTTGTGCCGAGTCTGAAATATCTACATTTTGTTCCTAATTCGTTTGACATTTAATTTGCTATTTTATTATTACATTTTTTATAATGGGTTGATGATTTTATGTTACTTATATTTTATTTTTTCCCCTTTATTCATAAACATTGCTTAAAGTTAGGTAATGATTATCGACTATTTAACCATACATTTTTGACGTTTCAGCGTCTCTTAACTTTAAGCACCGTTTATAAATAAAACCCCTTAATGTTCTAATTTATAATTTGACTTAATTGGTGAATAATGGATCAATTTATAAATTAATTGATTTTATCTATTAAATATTTGTAACATCTTGCATGCCATGTGTAAATGTATGTATTTGTTTTGAACAAATAAAAGTATCTTATGTTTAAAAAAAAATTGGTAATATTTTGAATAAGCCTAAACGACCCCAAGATTTCAAACTAAACGATTGAACAAAAAAAAAATAACTTAGTGGCCATTACACATTTGCGAATTGGATCAATATCTTCTAAACATGACTACATAATAGGGTATTACACCCATTTTTGAAAAGTGTATTAATTAGATTCTAAAATGCTAATAAACCACAAAAAAACACATTTTTATTTAATCGATTAGTGCCATAAAAATGTATTTAAATTTAAAATTTTCATATTTCGTGCGTAATTTGACGAAAACGCTGGACGCAGTGGACGCCATATTGCTCTGTGGGTATGACGTCAGTTTGCTGTGGAACCAAATTGCGCTGATATTTTGTATGATAATTGTTTATGATAAAAGAAAAATAGTTATTATTCTACTTATCGTTGGTTTACTGTTCCTGTAAGTAAGATATTATTTCAATAAAATTACTTTGGTTATGAAAATAATAAATGTCACAAAGTTGTTCAGTTGATTAGTTTATACAGCGGTATGACGTAATAACATGGCGGCTACTACTTCATGGTGTTCAAAAACAGATTAAAAAAACTGGAATCTTTGAATTGAATTTTAAAATTAATTTTGTGATTTTATGAACTAAAACCTAACATTATCCTACTGCTTGTTGCCTAAGCTATCTCAATAATATATTTTAATTGTTTTCTCATATAGAGCAAATTACCCTATTGAACACTACACTCAAACACCAATAATGCCAAAGGCCACTGTGTGTTAGTGGCGTTCAAAAGGTTAATCTTCATCATTTCCCAACCTAAGCTCTAGGTATAACTTAACACCACCATCCTGCCCACAGCAGTAGCGGGGTGGGCAGGGCGTGAGGGTCGGCCACGCAACCTGGGCAGAGGCGTCAGCAAGCCTAAGAAGAATACCGTTGCTTCCTTATTGGCGCAGAGTAGGGCTTTGGGCCTGAGGCCTGCGCTGGCGCATCAGTTGCTGGCTGAGACTGACCTGGTGAGTTACTTTCTTTATATTGGTTCTTGTGTTTTGTGCCGTGGCAACAGTTATTTACGCAGAGTAGGGCTTAAGGTCTGAAGCCTGCGTTAGCTAATCAGAGGCCCTAGTTTGAGTTTCTTTAAACCATCTTGACTTTACGCATCGACCGCGTTCGTCGCTCCTATATGCCCTGGATTGGTGATGGACCAATCAGAGCCCCGAGCGTGGTCGATTCGTTAAGTCGAGATGGTTAAATGAAACCCACACTAAGGGCACTGTAGCTGGCTGAGAGTGACCTGGTATGATAAAGAAAAAAAATACTTTATAGTGTATCGTGTCATCGTGTGAATCTTCATTTATTGATGGCCAGGCTTTTTCACGAATCAGAAGCCTTATAGAGAATGGTTGTCTTAACTAATGATTTTCATTGTTGTTATTTTGGTCTACCTATTACAATATTTCCCTTTAGAAGGCAACAGCTTTACTGACCAAAGACTTGATAAAACTTCCTCTATCTGACTAACCTCTGCTTTAATGTTCCAGGAGAAACTAAAAGCGCTACTAGGCGAGAATGCGAGCACGGACTCGGAGTGTCCGTCGGACAGCTGTCCGTCCGACTCGGACGCGTCCGACACAAGTCGGAGACCCAACGACACGCAACTTAGACTGCCTCTAGCGCTGGGTGAGTCATGTGTAGCATCATCTATCTATAGTCCTTTATAGGTTGTAGAGTATTTCAAAAATATCGGTGGAAAATGTCAACAAATGTATCTGAGAATGTACCTATGGATACCAATTTCTAATGCCACTTACAAATAGGGCGGAAATTCAAATTTAAAATCACCTAAAAAAAGTTTTTCATTTGAAAATTGAGGTTAATTTTTATAACCTTAAAATCAAAAGTCATTTATTCAAACTAGGCTGAGAGTCAGCACTTTTTGAACGTCAAAATTACATAAGACAGTCCCAAAAAAAAACGCCCACCCTTCGCCACTTCCTAGTGCTTTAGCTGGGAAGAAGAAGTGGCGGAATAAACTCCCCAGCAGCACAGCTATCTGTTAAGTTAGAAGAACTTGATTCTATACAATAATAGGTAAGTACTCGTAATTAACATTCAACAATAAATGAAAAAAAAAATGGTTTACCTATACAGTCAAATAAAATAAACAATGATATGAAAGAACTCATATGACCTGTCAGTAGGTAAGCTAATTCTGGTGAAAGAACACAAACGTTGTCTTAATTTAGTCAATGATTTTTCAAGTGCTTTTTAATAAAGTTATCAAACAAAAATTCTTTGAAAAGTGGTGGAATATATAGTGGAAACCTCTTTAATACAGATGAATGTGTCACTACTTCCCTTTAGTGTGTGATTGCGTAAGAATTTAACGTGAACAGAGTTTGTTTACACTTTGGAACAGACATTAGACAAGTTGGAAGCAAGAAGGCCAATTCTCGTAATTAAAAACGTTCAAAATCTAGTCGCAGTCTCATCTCAGCGACAAGCAAATCGCACCTTTAAAGAAAAACCGTTACTAAACGAAATTTTTCGAAAATTGTGTTACAAATGCCATCTTCCTTAAAATTACGTAAACTATACGATAAATATAACACATTCATAAAAAAAAACCACTGTATGAGGTAGATAGGCTCTAATTTTGACAATTACAAAACTAAATAAGATTTTGTTGCTAAATGCAATAACGTGTTTAAACTAATTGTGATGTATTTTGTTTTTTCGTTTAGTAACGGTTTTTCTTTAAAGGTGCGAAATGTCAAAAATGTATGAAAAATCGAGGTATTTTGACAGGTTGACACTGAGATCAGACTGTGAACGTTCTTAAAATTACGAGAATTGCCCCTCAGATTGGCTTCTTCTCGTGTAGGCGATAGCTTTATGAGAATAACTAATCGTCATTTTCCAAACCTTTTCCCAACTATGTTGGGGTCGGCTTCCAATATAATCGGATGCAGCTGAATACTAGTGCTTTATATGGAGCGATGACTATGTCAATTGCACAAACCAGTTACTGGGTAACACAATTCTGACACGACGACGGGTAGATACCCTTAATGTCCTCTTTAAAGTCAAGAGTGATATGAGTAGCACAATATATTCTGACAAAATGATGTGTATTTAGGACATTTAAGGGGAACGTAGTCGCGGGCTCGAACTCACTGGTGGGCCTGGCTAAAAATCACGCTGTCTCACCAGGTTTCGTGTCCGACAGAGGCAGTATCAGTGATGAGCAGTTAGACGCTAGTCTACACGCACAAAGTTATTGAGTGAGATGCAGGATCATTTATAGTTAAAAAAAAACGCGAAAAAATTAAGAAAACTCCTTTGGAAGATCCGGTTTTATGAAAAAGCCAATGCTTAAATCAATTACCAATAAAGTTTATTGAACTTTGTCGGTACCGACTAGATTTTGGAGATTTTACACTTCTTTTATTACTTAAACACGCCCAAAGTTAAGTCAAATTAGCAAAAAAATATGAATCTTTGTTGGCTCCTAACTTTTTAATGGGTTTTTATTTTAGTATTCTGTTTGCGTACAGACAATATTAATAATGAGAAAAAAACGATATCATATTTTACTTTGGATGTGCCATGTCAGACAGTGGAGTAAAACACTCCCGAAGTTTGTATGCAAAAAATGTGGACTAGGTTCACCTTAATAAAAAAAAAACAACTTTCATGAAATCCACTATCCTGTGGACCTATAGAGGTACGAGGATTTGGGTGTAAAGTCCACTCATACTCTATGGAAATGGGAGGATCCTCCGACCAGACGGGTGATGTGTCTGGTGGGCAACTGCCCGACGGTTTATATCGGGACGTTGTAATAAGCTAGTTGCCCGGTAAACTCTGTATGCGCGATGCTGTTGCGTGACGTCAGTGTGATGCGTAGTCCGAATTTGGCGATGTAGATGGCGCCACAGACCGTCCATAAAAAAATATCCTCCAGAGGCATATTTTCTATCAATATCAAGTTATCAAAACGGTACTAAATCAGTGTTATTTACCCACAGGTTGGAAACGCGTGACCGTGATCAAGGGACTGTCCCGTAACTGCAGCATCAAAGGCGACGTGACGTACTCGCCGCCCGACCCGCATGCGGGCATCACCATGCGGTCCTTACATGAAATACATAACGTAAGTGTAAATTCTGGGCTATATTTAAATTGCTATCGACACGCTAAGAAAAATATTATATTATTATATTTTGTCAGCGGCTTCACTCGCTTCGAGGTCGAAAATTATCCCACGGTATTATCACCATAACTTGATAGGAGATCATGCGTAATTACTCAAAAAGTATAATCTTTTTATCTTAATAAAAAATTGGATTTAATTCGGGCTATAATTTAACACAACATTTATAGATACGAATTTTGCCGGGTCAGTAGTGCTATTCCGTTAAAGTCTCACCGTGGTAAAGTGCGTGAAGTGAGCTTAAAGTGAGCTGTCATTAGTATCAATCCCTAGTGTCAGATGGAATGACAGCTCACTTCACTTAAGTTTTCACAGTGAAACTTTAACAGAATACATCGACAGCTGATTGACAATATAATTCTGTTTTGTTTCCAGTTCCTAGACACAAACCCCTGTCCACCACTATCGACGGACAACTTCAGTTTCTCTGCGCGCACAGTGCTCGGGGAGTACATACAGCCGGCTAGCGATGTGGGCGAGCCGCTTGTGTATAACGAGAATGAGATCAATAAGAGGTAGTAACGTTATTTAGAAAATAAATTGTGACCGACCAAAGTTTCAATTTCGTTTTCCTTCTCGGCCATTTTCGGTCAAAAAAATCATGATTCGGCCATAAACCAGCCGAAGCTTCGGCCGAGCCGAAAATTTAAAATTCGTGAATTGACTCGCGTCATTCGCCCTACTTCAAGTCTCCTCGTGGTTTCACTAATATGACATAAACGGTCGTGATTTTGTTTTGAAGTTATATAGCGAGGTTATGTTGTATTTTTCTTCATGCGCTACATGCAAACAGCGAAATTATTCATATTTTTAAATGTTTTCAATCATTTATTTTTCGGCCGAAAAGAAGACTAAAGTTGAAACTTCTTTTTCGTTTTCGTTCAGTCGGACAGTACAAAAAACTTTCCAAAACCTGAGGACTGAACGTGCTTAAAATTACGAGTCTTGCTCCTCTGATTAAGGGCTAATGTCGCGTATCATTTTTTTAATCAAAAGTGTAATTGCTCAAAAGTATGATTGTTTACCGATATGGAGACTGATAGTACAGGCTGATACCAAATACGTATATATATAGGGTTAAACCAAACCCCAACCAATATACAGGTTATATTTTTTAAACAACATTTAATTTTTTTCTCGTCCCTTCCCTCACATGGGAAGACGTCCGTATCTTAGCCTCAGTAGCAGGCTTAGCGTGACCATCGATTTGTCGACGGAAGAATAGACATGACTATTAACCAAATGATTTACAATAGGAGAATATAGCTATGTTTTTCTATTAATTATCACAGTTATGCGTTCTAAATGAAATATGATTTTGTAGATAATCGTATATACCTTGTGGCCGTCGAGTAAAAAGTTTATTGTCAGTGTGATTTTGACAGGTCTATAAGGACCTAGACAAAGATCGTTAGAAACGAAAGACTAAATGACAGATTGTAAAAGGATATCTACGGTGCGATGTCAAAAATGGAGAAATGAAATGTCACTTTGTATTAAGAAACGCAGAGTTATTTACTAACATTACTAACATAGCTAATAGGCACACATTGTTATTAACTAATTACTAACAATCTATGGACTGTATCGTCTGAAATAAATAATTTTTATTTTATTAATTTTTTATTGAAAAAGCACTGTCTATTCTTCGTAGAAATAGAAAGCGTCATGCTAAGCCTGCAGATGGCAGACCTTTGTATGTCCCGCTTGTGTCCGCAGACTGGAGGAGGCCCGTATCCTGGCTTCGGCAGGCGGGCGGCCCACGCCGCCGCCGCTGGACCGGCGCATGGAGCTGGCGCGGCTGCAGCAGGCCGCGCGGGACGCACGTCGCGACGCCACGCACCGCTCGCGGGACCAGGTAGGTGTATGTATTACCGACCGTTCTAAACCTTACTACCTTTGAACGTGTGTGCCGGACGTAAAGAATACCACCATCCTATTTCTTCCCGTGGGTGACGTAGAAGGCGACTAAGGGACTTACTAAAGAATGGGCAGCAGCGTTCTCTATGCATTTTACCACCATACTGCGATCGCCAAAACACCTGCCAAGCGTGGCGATTATGGCAAAACCCTCCATTATTTTTGGGGGAGGCCTGTTTCCAGCATTGGACGTCTATGGGGTGAAAAGAAAGAAGCACATAAGGGGCCCAAAGTGTTCCGAAAACAATTTAGTCGTAGTAACCTGGAGATGCACAGGCTTACTAAGCAAGACGGTCAACAAACATCGGATCGTAAGGAAATAATGGAGACTGTAGAGGAATTCTACATAGATCTCTATAGCTCACATTCATCTGAGCCCAACGCTATTGCTACAGGAGACCCACGAGCATCCCTGACGAGACACCTCACTGAAGATCTCCCCGAATTTAGCATGTACGAAATAAAACACGCTCTCAAGCAAATGAAGAAAGGGAAGTCACCAGGAGAAGATGGTATTACTTACGAAGAACTTCTTCTTGGGGGTCGACCAGTACTCAAACAACTGCAAGTACTCTATAATAAAGTGCTATTCGGGGGGATAACTCCAGAATTGTGGAAGAATGCGGTCGTCATACTCTTGCATAAGAAGGGGGACAAAACCAAGCTGAGCAACTACCGACCTATTTCATTACTTAGCCACATATACAAACTTTTCACCAAAGTCATCACAAACCGTCTTACCACCAGATTAGACTCAGCACAACCAGTGGAACAGGCAGGGTTCAGGAGTGGGTTCTCAACAGTTGACCACATCTTCACAGTACGACAAATAATTGAGAAGTGTAACGAGTATAACCGACCTATAGTGTTGGCGTTCATCGACTACGAAAAAGCGTTTGACTCGGTTGAACACTGGGCAGTCATTCATTCGCTGAAACGATGTCAGGTAGACACCAGATATGTAGAGGCAATTAAGGAAATATACCGTGCGGCTACCTTACAAGTCAAACTTCACGAGCTTACGAATCCAGTACGCGTTAAAAGAGGGGTGAGACAAGGAGATACGATATCACCTAAACTCTTCACAGCCTGCTTGGAAGATGTATTTAAGCTTCTCGACTGGTCTAATAGAGGCTTAAACATTAATGGTGAACGGCTAACCCATCTGCGCTTTGCCGACGATGTTGTCGTTTTTGCCAGCAACGTGGAGGATCTGCAGGCCATGGTCCAAGAAATGTATGACGTGTCACTCAATGTCGGACTAAAAATGAACGCCTCAAAAACAAAAATAATGTGCTGTGATGACGACATTGATCACATTCTAGTGAATGGCCAGCAAATAGGGAAAGTCAAGGACTACGTATACTTGGGACATACTTTGAGTATAGCGATGAACGGACAAGACCGCGAAATCAAGCGCCGCATCCAACTAGGGTGGGGTGCTTTCGGTAAGCTGTCCGACGTACTCAAGTCGAAGCGGGTGCCCATAAACCTAAAGCGTCGCATGTTTGAGCAGTGTGTCCTCCCAGTCATGACGTACGGGGCTGAAACTTGGACGCTCACCAAACACACTATCCACCAAATGCAAGTCACCCAGAGAGCTATGGAACGAGCCATGTTGGGCATCTTCCTCTACGACCGGGTGAAAAATACCGAAATACGGAGACGAACGAGACTCACAGACATAGCGGAAGTGATAGCAAAAAGAAAGTGGAAGTGGGCGGGCCATATATGCCGTAGACTGGATGGGAGATGGGGGAAAAAAGTGCTGGAGTGGAGACCACGAACAGGACGGAGGAATGTGGGAAGACAACCGACTAGGTGGACAGACGATATCATTAAAGTGGCCGGAAGAAACTGGATAGCCACGACACAAAACCGCCAAAAGTGGAGAGATTTGGAAGAGACCTACACTCAGCATTGGGTGGCCAAGGGTTGAAGAAGAAGAAGAAGAATGGGTGAAATTATGATGATGATGACCTTTGAACGCCAACATTCGGCGACATGGCCAACAATATAAATGTGCCATTGAGGCCAAAGACCTATTTCTTGGTATACGAGACACGATACTCTAATGAACGGAAAGGAACTTAAAATAATTTAACCTCTGTAATACTCGATAAAATGGCTAGATAGTAGGGTGTTTTGTAACTCAACACGAAACGATTCGATCCCGGGATTAGACAGTACACAGCCCCGTAAGCCTAGCTAAAATAAAAAAATGCATGTTTTGAATTCTCTAGTAAAAACTTTGCAAACCCAAAACCACATGAACAGTCATTCTTGGCTAACGGCAGTCAATGGCGCCAATTCTTTTGTTCACTACCTAAACTAAAATATAAGTATTGCTAGACAAGTGACGCTATAGAACTGTCAAACTAAATTACGTCTCGATTGCATTTATTTTTATTCTATTTATTTTATAGAGGGTTTAATCATGAACTGATTATGCCACCCTCATCAGTACAAACATATTATTCCTTATGATCTAAATCCTATCTTTGCGAATTTATACAAACGTCTAGCATCAACTCAAAAAAAACTCAAAGCATTTATTTCAAACTACCTTTTGCCCGCGACTTCATACGCGTGGACTTTAGAATCAAGTAGATAATCATTTTTTTTGATAATACATAGCCTATTTTTTAAGTTAGACCTCTCGGAATACATAATTGAAAACTGCATTCAATTCCATGCAGTGGTTTTTGCGTGATGCGGTAACAAACATACAGACAGACAAAAATTCTAAAAACCGTTGTTTTGGCTTCTGTTGCTCTAATAAAGACCCCCCATACTATTTTTTCTTCAATATCTTTAATGTACAGACATCGGCCTGTTACAATTTTATTATATGTATAGATAAACCAATTACAGGCACTTTTGAATTGTCGAGGTTGGTGAGTTAGAAAGATGAAGCTAGTTGCCCATTCCAAAACGTAGGTACCTATGGAGAAGAACGGGCAAGAAACTCCATGGACACTCTTTTAATATCCTTTGATAAAGGGGTCGCAAGAATTCTGTTAAACCTTCCAACATCGTGTGACTTGTTTCTTAATGTGATTCTTTCGGTCTCGTCCCGGACTCCGCACTCAATCAAGATACGGTAAGCTCAGATTATAAAACAAAGGCAGATAGACCGCGCGGAACACCAGAGTGAGGCCAAAAAACCAAATACACAGACATACAGATGGTAAATGTGTTCCACTAAACTACACTCTGGGCAATTTGGTGAAGCCACTTTACCGATGAGAAACGCAAAGCTGTTCAGTGGAATGTGTCCCGAACGAAGTCGAAGAGCCATCACAATATCTGGGCGACTCATGTTTGCCTGGTCGTTCTATGAACAACGAGAAAGTGTTGGCTGGATCGTCAATTGCTTTTAATTTGGCGTGATTTTAAGTATAATGAGTTAAGTTCGTCGTAGTTGCGTCGAAGAAAATCTTAGTTCAACTAAATTTTACACTTTTATTTATTTCCGTCTCTTTCTTGTTTCGGTAAAAGAAAAAAGAATGCAATAGCCTTAGTTAAGTTTAGTTGCTGCACAACAGAATCAACACCAATACAAAATAATTTTAATGAAATCAGCCTTATACATATCTGCTGCCATTTTTACCCAACTGCGGTAAAATAAAAAAAGGTTGACATTAAATAATGTTTTTTTTTTTACAGGCCCGACTCGAAAGATCAGAGAAAGCGGAGCTAGCAAAACGCGAGAAGGAAGCGAGAAGTCAACAGTTGTTAGAGGTAAC
This sequence comes from Antitype chi, assembly GCA_947359405.1. Classification (NCBI taxonomy): domain Eukaryota; kingdom Metazoa; phylum Arthropoda; class Insecta; order Lepidoptera; family Noctuidae; genus Antitype; species Antitype chi. The sequence goes on along the minus strand of OX375835.1, from coordinate 6,849,164 downwards.
ATTCTTGCGTATACCGTATCGATACTGAAAGGGCGTAAGTGACTCAAGTACAGGCAAAGTCAAAAATATGTAAGCATTTAGCTAAATTCAATTGTTTCTTTTTTCCCTGAAGTTTTATCTGAAATTGACGAATAATAAAATGTGACATCTACCAACCCGCACTGGACCCGCGTGGTGGATTACGGCCCACTCCTTCTCACAGAGATGAGGCCTGTGTCGCAGCTGTGGAAACATTAGAGACTGATTATGCATTATGTAATATTATGTGATGACAGTTAAAGCACGTATCTTTAAAAATGTAGATTTAGCAAATTTGAAATTGGCTCAATGTAAACATACATATTTTTGATTATGTGATACTTACGTCCTTTGAAGTCAATATCGATATGGGTTATGATGAGTTAGTTCAATGTTATAGTTCTGTGGGATTTAATTTAATTATTTTGTTCCTATCTGTGTTGTTGATGGTTCTCATATTATTATCGATAGTTTACATTTTTCAAAAATGATTTCTTTTTATAAGTAAATAATATTAGTATCGCTTAGTTTTGGCTAGAAAAAAGAGTTGGTTAAAGTTTACTTAGATTTGGAATGGCAGACAAAATGACTTTCTTAAAAATAATTATTATAACAAGTGATTATTCCTGTTTTAGGACAAAGTCTTCCAAATTTGTTTATCACATGCTATCTAAATGTTTATGCTCAAATTGCTCATATTTTGTAATCTGTAACTTTGTTTTCTGGTTGTTTTAACAATGGAAAGTTAACCAATAATAATGTCCCCTAAAGATATACTATTCCTTGATAAAAACATGTGATAACTTTTCTTTGTAGTAGTCGTATTGAGAAGCTCATGGCTAAATAATTACAACCTAACGGGTCGATCGAAGGTTAAGCTACACTTGACACGGTGGGTTCGTAGATGGGTAACCATTCATAATATATCGAGACATCTCCGTGCCTTGGAAAGCACGTTAAGCTATTAGTCCTGCCTGTTCAGCCTTACCAAGGGTATTGTGTTACCCAGTAACAGGGTTGTAGAGGTCAGATAGGCAGTCGCTCCATGTAAAATACTGCTACTCAGCTGTATCCGGTAAGACTGGAAGCCGACCCCAAGATAGTTGGGAAGGCAAGGCGTTTGTTTGAACTATCTTTGTAGTGATGTTAATCGATGTCATAGCTTATTTAATTATATGTAAATAATTCACTTTACTTGTAATAATATGGGAACTATTCTTGTTGTCTATTTTGTACCTATGTTTTAAAACCATGTGCTTGTGTTTGTTTTTATTTTTTTATTATCAATTTGATGCTTGGCAACATTGTGCTCACCAATCGTATTCTGTAGATTTTTGTTCTATATTCAAAAGCAAAAAGGGCCTTTTGGGGTTGCCAACGTTAAAAAAATTGGTTTCTTTTTGCTTTTTAGTAGAAAGCGTTGGATTTTCTTAGCTTGTAGTTGGTAGCTGAGCTGTGTGTTAGCATTAGATATGGTATATACATACTTATATACTTCTCTATAATATTTATGTAAAAATCTGTCTACTTGGGTTAAGAGTATATTAATAACACAAAACCGAACCGCCAAAGGGACCTTGACAATGTTGTCATAATCCAAATTGATAATAAAGACAAGAAAATGCGACAAAAAATAAAAAAAATTATAACGAAGCAATATTGAACAGCATATCAACAAGAATAGAACGCAGTTGACGATCGAGCCCCTCCCTACTGTTCCGAAAACCGGTATCGACGAATGGAAAACTCCCGAGATAGTGATGGGACCAGCTACTAAGACGAATAAGGAACGCATTATGCCTCCTATCAGTCTCTCCTTAATACCGGTCAGCGGCCCCAAAGACTCGCAGAACTCCCCTATAAAAACTATAAAATTCGACCAATCAGGATGGAAGGAAGAAATAGAAGAATACAACGCTTTAGACAAAATGAAAGACTTCGCTGAAAAAGCGGCTTTCGATCTCCCAAAACGAAAAGACAATAAACAATACGATTTCACGTTAATAAAATCAGCTGAAAAGCGCTTGAAGGCGCCCGACAAAGGGAACAATCTAGAGAAACTAATAGAATCTTATTCAAGAATAACAGAGTTCATAAACGGCTGTGATTGGTCGAAATTGCATGGGGATAAAAAAACCGAAGACCCAAAATCGATAGAACAGAAATATTTAGACGCTAAAAATGAATTCATGTCCCAAAATCTGATGTTAATGCCGAAAGACAGTCCAAAATCTGTTTTAAAGGAAGTAATAGACTTGAGCGAAGACGATGATATTTTGACAGATATAATGTCAAAGAAAATCAGTAAAGGGACTTTTAATGTGGGCAAAGATGGCGCCCTGTCGATCTCAGTGCATCCCCTAGGCAAGGATACGTCATCGGTACGTGAAAAATAAACTAAAATGTACTAACTTTCGAAGTTTCACTAACAATGCACGCCTAATCTTTGAGGTATGGAGTATCTTGTTGTAAATATTAGAGGAACGGTCGAAGTGTGGTGAAGGATTAAAAGAAAATGTAGCGGTTATAGGTGAAAACTAGTGTCAAAATCTGTTGAACCCACATTCACACTAAACAGTGTCTGTTTTGATTGGTGTGGCGCTGTATGCCGTGACACAGGATTCGTCCTAGATCGGCTACAGATGCTCCCATTTTAAATACTCCCAAGTACTAGACTAGCCCATTAATGAAAAATAAAACTTTCGGTTTTGCTCAAGCGTAGACGGAATAGGGTATTACATTCATTTTTGAAAAGTGACCTAATATATTCTAAAGTGCTAATAAACCACACAAAAAACACAAAATTTTTATTTAATCGATTAGTGCCGTAAAAATGCATTAAAATTTTACATATTCAAATTTCGCGCGTACTTGACGAAAACGCTGGACGCAGTGGACGCCATATTGGTATGTGGGTATGACGTCAGTTTGCTAAGTCAACAAATGCTCTGATATTTTGTATGATAATTGTTTGTAATGGAAAAAAATAGTTATTATTCTACTTATCGTTGATTTTCTGTTCCTGAATGGAAAATATTATTAAATAAAAATTACTTGTGTAATGTTTACGAAAATAATAAAAGTACAAAGTTATTCAATTGACATGCCGTATGACGTAATAACATGGCGGCTATTATTTCATGGTGTTCAAAAACAGATTAAAAAATCTAAAATCTTTGAATTGAATTTTAAAATTTATTTTGTTATTTCATGAACTAAAACTAACATTTTCCTACAGCATTTTGCCTAAGCTATCTCAATAATACATTTTTAGAATTTTTCTCATATATAGTAAAATACCCTATTCTTCGTCTACGTCTACAGTTGTTTTATCATAAGCTGTAAATGTGTGCGTGACGACGAGTAGCGTCATCAAACACACACATACTTCTATTGTCTCGGACGGTACAGAAAGTTCCTCACACACATTCAAAGCGTGTTTGTTCACGCTGTGAATGTGTGCGTAAGCGCACTTGGTAACCACAAGTAAAGCGCACGTGTCTTCGTGAGATAAAAATTCTAAACTATTATTGCAACTACAAACCGTTCTGGCTGTTTGTAAAATTGACAACACATCGGTAATTTCATTGATTGTTGCAAGTACCCAAAAAAGCAAATGTTGCCAAAGTTTATCGAAAATAAAATCCTTGAAACAGTCGGGGTCTGATAAGTGTTTTCTTTTTTGTGAGCAGGACGAATAGACTACTCAAAAGGACTTCTCTGATAAATCAGGGATTACCCTAGATAAATCAAAGCATCGTGGTATAAAGCTCATCCTTAAAACAAACAAATATTAAACTAGGCAATGATGGTTAGGTGACAAAACAAAACTCGAAAATAATATTATGCTGAGGGAAAACGTATTTCACATAAATAATGAATAGAAGTCAATTTTGAATTTAAATACAATATCTCTTATATAAATAGTGTTATTAACTGTATTTATATTTTCTTTTAACTCTATTTAGTTATTGCACGCAATTCACCTTTGTATGCCTTTATTTTATTTTAATTATTTATTTTTTACTTAATATCCATTTTTTTTGGTGTATAATGTGTTTGATTTCTGTTCCAATAATCAATCTTTTTTGTTATTTTTTCGTGAGACGATTTTGAAATGGAAACGATTGTTTAGATATTTCAAATTAATATTCCATGTTACATCTAAGCCCACGGATGCGCTCTGTTGGATAATCAACGTTCGGCTCAACGTTGAGAGCTGAAAATCCATTGAGCAGTAAAAAATACTGCGTTGGAAAAACACGTGCGTAACTAGACTTATTCGTTCCTTTTCATGGACAGTTTCACATCTTACTCATCTACAAACATTCCAAATTCAAATTCATAAAAAGAAAAGAAGTCAAACACAACCAGTCAGTACATTTCTAAGTTAGACTTTTATTTTTATTTTTTGTTCCATGTAACGCTGTATTCTTATAATTTGCTGTACCGCTTTCGATGTTGTTCGCTCGTTCGTAATGAAGGCTAAGAGGAGAAAGCACGAGGAGATTGAGAAGCAGAAGATCGAAGAACAGGCAAAAAGGCAGCAGGTTTGTAAGAATTTTAATAGGAATAACGGCGCAGTTCCTTTGCTGCTCACGGCTTCGCTTTGTGTGAAAATGTAGGTAGGATCGTCCACTGCGTCCTGGAGCTTGTGGCTAAGTAATAACAGACGCACGGGTCGATCAGGTTAAGCTACGTTTGCCACGGTTGGTCCTTGGATGGGTGACCATCTTTACATACCAAGACCCCGCCGTCCCAATTGGATACGAGTCCTCAGAAAGTCTGACAACCAGTCTTAGCTATACTCCATTTGAAATAAGATTAGACATTTAAACAAACCTTTTTTACAGTCCGTTTAACTCATTCTGACTTCTATACCGTAAGCATAAGGATGGCATTAAAAGCAAAAAAGTAGTTACAATACTAACTGTTTACTGCAGCTACTAATTTGTCATGCCACCAACGCAATAGAAGTCAAAATCGGTTGATCGGACTGTAAAAAAGGTTTCGTTAAATGTCTAATCTTATTTCAAATGGAGTATACGGGTATCGTGTGGCTCAGTAACTAAGTTGTGGGAGTTTTTGGCGGGATACGGTTGGAACATGTCGCACGAATTTTCATTTTCATGAAATTTAGTGAAATAGCGAATTAAATTGTATAATTTTGGTAGTGAATTATTCAATTTAGTTACATGTGAGTGCACAAGTGTAGTGAAGGTGAAAATAAGTGACTAACGTGGACTTTTCGTGTTCCCCCCAAAAACTCATATTAGGTTGTTGTAAAGTTACTACCGCTTTACAATAACTTTGACTTGACTGACTAAAGACGACTATGACTGTTTTGTAACTTCGTGCCCGGTATCGGGCCATTTACTTGATCGAAAAGAAAAATTACTTGACACTGGCTAAATGCACAAACCGTGCGAAGCCACAACCGAAAAAAAAAAAAAAAACTAAGTTGTGGAGATCAGGTAGGCAGAACTTGTTCCATGTGAAATACTGGTATTCACCTGCATTTAGGTTAGACTGGAAGTCGAACTCAACACAGTTGGGAAAAGGCTAGACAGATGATCGTCCACTGCGACGTACGTACGCATGCGTGGTCGGCAAACAATTAGAGCTGCGGAACTAAACCCGTCGTGTACATCCTACGCAGCAGGGGAATTTCGCCTTTACGCCTATACCTATTCTAAGACGTTTTTTCCACTCAACTAACACCTCATGTTGTTGAAGCAGATCACAACACAACTCTAAGACCGAATTCTCAAATCCAACTCAATTTTAAGTTGCCGAAGTCCAATTCTGTCTGTGTCACTTTTAAGCGTCAAAAAATGACTTTCAAAACGAAACATGTAAGCTCATAATTCTATTAATAAGACCTTTATGTACCACGTTTCAAAGAAAAATAAATATATTCTATACTGTTCCAAAAACGACTTTAATTATTTGAGAATTTGGCTCAATTTTATTAAATGAAAACTTCTTTAGGCGAATTTGCGCTCTTTCTGAACACTGAACGAAACTCGTTGAATCGGGTATACTCGGCTCCAGTCGGCCGGTGACGCTGAATCGTGTGTACACGGCAACATTCGTTAGTTGTCACTTATATCGTGTCTTCATAAGCACACTCCCTCTTTTTGATTTTATGGTTTCTCTCAATCTCTAGTCAGCCAACATTCCCGGTAATCTTCAACAAGTAAGTAATATAATTAAACTCGTTGTTACAGGAGAGAGAATTAAAGCGGCAACAGGCCATACTTCTTAAAGAACAGGTTAATATTATTGTTTTTTATTTATTTTTTATCTGTGTGTGTTATTAACTAGTGTATTTGAACCTGAGAGACATTTAGTGAGGGTTTTTAAACATGATATCTCTCCTACCTACTCATAAATTAAAACAAACCAAAGTCATTAATATCATTCTCTTGCCCTAATCCCATTTTGGCGCAATTGTCTTTTCTTCCGTACTTCTTACTATCAGTCGTCATTTCTACAACAAACCAAAGTACTGGTTTATACCATGTGTAACGGAAAGGGTATATTCATACCAATGGCACGGCTTCTTTGGATGATATCAAACGATATTGGAAGGGTTATTTAATCCTATTTCTACATTTTCGGGAGTTATGACAATTTTTAATACATTGATACCAGAAACTGAACTTTTCAAATAGAAAAACATCACTCGGAAGAAATTTATCGTGATATTGGCAAGTAACGTAAAAAGATTGACCTACGTATTGCGGTGACACGTTTGTTATGATTTGAATTTTAGAAATATATGAAATCAAAAATTTGGTATTAATTCTTAGAGTATTTTATTTTGAGCTGAAACTATGTATAGTGATTCTATACCAGCTGTTATCTTTAGTGCTTAAGGATAGTAATAGGGTTTCTGTTACTCCCTGTAATATTATGCCTTTATCTCATCATCGTCATAATCAGCCTATAACGTCCTTGGAACAATATGCCTCACCTCGCCGAGAGGGAGTAGGCCGTAATACAACGCGGACCCGGTCCGGGTTGGTAATGTCTTTGAATTTTTAGTTCGCGGACATCATGTCCTGGTCATGCCGGTTTCCTCCCGATGTTTTACTTCACCATTTTGAGAGGAGTTACTATGAAATTAAATACACAAAAGAAAGAAAGAAAATACATTTATTTAGCACAGACTAAAGAGGCTCAAAATATACAGCAAAATAATAAAAAGTGCGTCTCACGACTGCGCTAAAAAGTTCCAGTTCAGCATAAATGCCAGACAACTAGTGCCTGACGCTGGTTTTCAACTGGACCTGACATGTGAGGTGATGTATGTAAATCAGCTTTATACCAATACTGCAACATGACGTGTGTATGCATACTTAAATAAAATACATTTGTGTCAGATAAAATAAATAAAAATAGTAACGAGTAGTACTTATATAGTGAGAATTTTGATATTGATATATATAGTTTCTTAGCTAGTAATTGAGTTTAGTAATTAGTAAAAAATTTCAAAGGGACGACTCCCAAGCACTAAAATATCACAGTTTCAAGCATCCTTTCACTCTGAATTGGTTTTTTAACTTATAAGTAGATGTCTTGAATTCACCACTAACTTATTAGTCTGTCTAAGCTAAGCTAAGCTCAGTGTGAGGAATCATAAGGTTCAATTTAAGCTCATTCCTGTCCTTTGGGTTCAAATACACGACCTCTATATGTTCCTGTGTGTGTCTGTGTGTAACTCTATGTTTCTCTTTTATTTACAATCCTCGTTGGACACCGTGGGCGAACAGCAAAAATATATAACCGAGGTAATAATATACCAGAGTAGATTTAACAGTAGTGCTTGTAGTTAACAATGTTAACTTTAATGGGAATATTTACGGCTAAGCGTTACGTAACATAATTTACACTGCTCAAAATGAGACGAGATTCTCCTGAATTCCGTATTATCGGTGACTCGTTTTCGAGGGGCTAGCTTCCCTACCTAGCTTCACTAAGTAAGATTCGGATCTATTCGGATAATTTCAATAAAATCTTAGCCATAAATATTCCTAAATAGTAATGCTTGTAGTTGCTACTGTGTAGTTCGGATCTGCTTTAATAGTTTTGAAGTAATTTGTTGTTTTCTTGACTAATTGGCTGTGGCCCGCTTTCTCACATTAACTTTTAGGTATTTCAGAAATAACACGACGTATTCTGGTATGAATTGTCTATAATAACAAAACATAAACATATCAGTTTACTGTGTAGCCTGTGGTTGGGGCTGATTGTTTGTAAGGGAGCAGCACAAACTTTTTTTTTACTTTTCGGAACAGTTGTGGTGGAACTGCGCATCTAAACTAAACTAATTACAGGCACTTTTGAACTGTCAAAAAGTCGTCGGAAAGTTGAAGCTTTATGCCCATTCGAAAACGTAGATCTCTATTGAGAAGAACGGCCAAGATACTCCAAGGACACTCTTTTAACATGTTCAGACAGGCTAAACATCCAAAAGCATGCTGCATGTCCGACGAATGCATAAAATATAAGTGCTCATGGTTCAAATCCCTACTTTAATATTATAATGCGAAAGTAACTTTCTGTTACGCTTTCACGCCTAAATCGCGGAACAGATCGTCATGAAATTTGGCAGAGATATAGCCTGGGATATGGTAAAGGACATAGGCTAGTTTTTTACGCGATAACCGACATCAATGCGGGCGGAGCCGCGGGCAAAAGTTAGTATCAAATAAATATTCAATTGGACCGTGGTTGCAATTGACATGTTTTATCAAGAAAAAAAAAAACAAAAATCAAAAGTCATTTATTATAACTAGGCTCAGAGTCAGCACTTTTTGAACGTCAACATTACATAAGGCAGTCCCCAAAAACGCCAGCCCCTCACCACTTCCTAGTGCTTTAGCTGGGAAGAAGTGGCGGAACAAACTCCCCAGCAGCATAGCTGTCTGTTAAGTTGGAAGAACATTATTCTATACAAGAGTTTAGCAATTAAATAGACTTAGCATGAAAGCTTCCGACTGACGGAACACGAAGTCGGTAGTTCCTACTTTCGAACCTCCACGTAACCCCTTTATTTATAAACCTTGCTTAAAGTTAAGTAATGATTAGCGACTGATAAACCATACATTTTTGACGTTTAAACATCTCTTAACTTTAAGCAACATTTATAAATAAGAGGTTATTAATTGACAGCTTAAAAAGGTCAATAGGAACACCACACAAAAATATCTCTCTGCATCTCCTTAAATCTCCCCTCATCTCTTCAGGAAAGAGAACGAAGACGCCAGCACACCACGTTCATCCGCCAGCTGGACTCCCGCAGACGATGGGAAGAGAGAGAGCGAAGGAAGCACCAGAATCTGCTGGACAGACTGCTGGTGAAAGAGAAGAAGTTGCAGCAGAGACGGAAGGAGATGGAACTACTGTCTGAACTAAGGTGAGAGGATGTGTAAGACGTTTGACAGATTTTGACAGTACTTTTCTAGAAAAAACAGTCTGACTTGCTGAGGAGACGTTTCCGTTTTTATTTTGAGAAATTATTTATTTCGGTTATACAAAAAAAATATCAGCTGTTCCATACATTTTGACCGCGTTGGTATAGCACTTTTCTATGAAACAGCTGGTTTTTTTTTTGTATAACCGACGAAAAATGATACGCTGAATTCATGGTTACAGTTTGCGCACTGGATAAAAAGTTATCCTGTATAGGTGTTAGCCACTGATATTCAGAATAGTGTTAATTTATTTCTGTTATATTTAATATATCAAAATAACTGAGATACGTTCCTTTTGTGTCGGGCCTGGGTAAATTTCTTATGGGTCATGATCAGAGATCGGATATTCGGATGCATATTTACATAAAGATAATTTTTAAATTATCGGCTTTATAAATTCTTTGTAATATTTATTAAAAACCCCGGGATTCTTGATTGTATAACTATTCAGATGTGTATTAATTTTAAATTAATGTTTAACCCGATACAAATATGTATATGTACTGGAGGAGGGGTGGTTTGTATTAGTTAAAACAAAAAAATAAACAAATTACTTACCTAAATTAAGACATTTTCGATACAAAAGCGCATTCCATGTTAGCCAACCTCTCAACTTTAGGTGAATATGCATCCGAATATCCGATCTCTGGTCATGATCCTTCTTCTTTCTTCGCACTTACAATATACTAAGCACACAACGAACAAAAACATTTTAAATTCTTATCTTCTCCACACAGGCGACCACAAGAAGACTCGTCGCTCTCCGACCAGAAGCCACTGCCTACCCTGAACAGGATCCCCGGACTGAAACTGCCAGGCCAAGCCATGGCTGACATTCTACAAGTATATGAGTTTATACATAACTTCGGACAAACACTCGGTTTTGGTAAGTTAAATCTTTTAACTTTTAATTATTACTTTCGAATATGTAGCGGCGTCTACACCACCACATGCGAACTACGCATCATACTGACGTCACGCAAAATCCTGCATCCGGCAAGGTGATTTTGCCGCGCAATTAAAAAATATACAATGTCTTGACATCAATCCTTGGGCATCTCAGAATGCCCATCACATCCAGGAGTTTATGAATCGCCTTTTCAAGCGTTTCTTTGACTCTTGTATATAGTACTCCAAGGGGTGATAGCGGCAGCCGCCTGCTGCACATCCTCCCGCATTAGTAGGATGCTCCGACCGAGGTATACCCTAACCGTTCCAACCCACCTTCAAGAGAGTTGTAGCTCACTAGCACGCTCAGAATAAACGGGCACAGACCGCCGTCTTCCCGTCCCTTGCTCGAACCAGCCGGCGCCGCTGAGCCTGTAGCTTTAAATTCGTCCCTCATCATCATCATCATTTCAGCCGAAGGACGTCCACTGCCAGCAGTGAATGTCCAGACATAGGCCTTCCCCCAAGCTCCGTCACTTCGACCGGTTATGTGCTTCCCGCATCCAGCGGACTCCTGCGGCCCTCACAAGGTCATCGGTCCACCTTGTGAGAGGCCTTCCCACTTTACGTCTTCCGGTGCGCGGTCGCCATTCCAGAACTTTTCGACCCCATCGGCCATCTGTTCTGCGTGCAATGTGCCCTGCCCACTGCCACTTAAGTTTGGCAATTCTTCGGGCTATGTCGGTTACCTTGGTTCTCCTGCGGATCTCCTCATTCCTGATTCGATCACGCAGGGAAATTTTCGTCCCTAAATAATAATAATTCCGATCCAGAAAACTTCTTCCAGCGACGCCCTACGCCGAGGCCCGTACCCTATTTTTAAGCTTTTTTAAACCCAGTATCTTTTATCCCTGGCTGGAGGCATTAATATAATAACCCAGCCACAGGCAAGTCCGGTTAAGCAGCCCGCAACCTAGACACACACATATGTATTTACTAATGATTTATTCTTTGTCTTCTGTTAATACAGACATGGATGCTATCCCAACTCTGAACACGTTCCAAATGGCTCTGCTACCTGACTGCAGCGTGGAAGCCGAGGAAGAACTGCTGCAAGTACTCACACAGCTACTTATTACTGCCATTGGTAAGTACTTAATACGACTGATAATAGGAAAAGTAAGATTTTCTTTTATGTATAGTCAAACACCTGGCTTTATACAACGTTATATCTATTATATGCGAAACCTGAATATAGTTTGTTCAGAATGAGTAACTGAATCGATTTCAATAATTTTTACACTATGTTATATTTTTTCCCAAAAAAGTTTTGCAAGTGTGATGGAAAATGTTATCACCAGTTAATTACAATACAGTCGCCGTACGGTTAGGTACCTACTGCCTAATTATTATCAATGAGCACAATACGACGCTGGACGCGGGCGGCGCGTGGGACCGAGTGGTACTATGTCTGTGTAGACAATGGGCGAAATAGCTCACTGAAAAGAAAAAGCGATTAGCTCTTTTACTCTAAACAGCTCTAACACTCTTCTAGCTCACTAGCTCTTCTATAGCTCAGTGACTCAGACGGCGACTATTAGCTTATTTGATTCACGCCGCACGCGCGTCGAAGGAGACGGCTCGGCTCGCTCAATAGTAAATGTCAATAGCTTTGTGGAAGTTTGGAGTTAAGTTAAATAAGTTTTTCTGTTTGTTTATTTACGAAATTTCTACCTTTGTAACCAATGAAAAAATTAAAAAAATATGGTTTTGAAACTACTTGGTTGTAGTTTCAACAAAAACCATGATTTTTTCTTAGGTTCGAACCCAAATAATTTCATCACCACTGCTCTCAAAACGGTGAAGGAAAACATCGTGAGGAAACCGGCATATCATAGAACCAAGAATTCGAAAACATCTGACATCTACCAACCTGCACTGGGCCCGCACTCTCTCTCACAGAGAGGAGGCCTGTGTTCCAGCAGTGGGAAAATTATAGGCTGATTATGTGTGTTATGTAATAAAGAAAATGTTATTTTCTCTTACAGAGGACCCAGGTATTCCGCACCCAGGTCGCCACACAACCCTGCTGGGCCACGCCATCAGGATGGGCGACATCACGCCACAGAATATAAGCGAAGTGCTCAGAATATACCTGTATGCCAACGCTACGGGAGAAGTCAAGGCTCTTACTGGTAAGTACGACAAATTATTATTTTATGTTTTTATTTAATACTAGCCTCCGCCCGCGGCTACGCCCGCGTTGAAGTCGGAAATTATCCCGAGGGAACGTACTACCGGGATCAAAAGTATCCTATGTGTTAAACTAGGCTATAATCTATCTGTGTGCCAAATTTCATCCAAATCCATTCAGTAGTTTTTGCGTGAAAGAGTAACAAACATTCATACATACAAACTTTCGCTGTTATAATATTAGTAAGGATCTCGCGATCGGCTTGACATGCCAGATTTTTTGTAGGTGTGAAACTGTTCTTCCAGTGAGGAAGCTGTCTCTTATTAAATTGGTTTTTTTGCTATAAACAAGTTCCCATAAGTGTTGTATTAGTTCACATAATACTGTTGCTACATAGTTAATATGAGCTTCAATACGGTCTTTGTATGCTTTTGCTCCGTGTTCGACATTTTCGTTTTATGATTTAGTAAAACCTTTTAAATTATCGATTTAACTAGGTATGGCGTCGTTTGAAACGATCATAATGTTCCGGTAGTTTGTCCAGATCTAAATGCAGGTGATAAACTGCTGCATCGCTGCGTCTGCTTTGATTGGTAGCCGATAATAAACCGAAATAATTGCATACTTAGTATTTATATTATTCTTCTCTATTTATTAAGGCGATGTGTTTTTCTTTGTTTTTGTGGTTACACCATAAATTATTATTATAATACTTCTATACGTGAGGATTTGTAATTGGTTTTCTGGTGACTATAGTTTCATTTCTTTTGTCTGTTTTTATTAGCTGTAAGTCCTCTATGTTCTTAAATAAATAAATAAAAAACTTGCTGGGAAAAATCTAGGGAATCCTAAAAAAATCTATCTTCTTAACAAGTTCCTACAGCTTCCTTTTGACTTAATTGTAAACCATTGTAACCAATTATCTTATAGCCAATTATTTTTAAAAGAGTTGCCGTGGAATTTCTTGCCAGCTCTTCTCCAAAGGAAACGACCAATTTGAACCGTGCACCTAGCTTCTGACGTTTCATAAGTCCCCATGTAGGTTTACGTGAAATAAAATATTTAGATTTGATTTGATTTGACATATTCCATTAATGAAGAGTCAATAGTTTAACGACTAAAGTTGTATTAGTAAACACTGTGGCGATAATATTATCGAGTTGCCAATGATTAAAAGAAAACATAGCTGACTGAAAGGAAATAGCAATCGTAGACACCTTGGTTTTAAGGCGTAGTTTTCCTTAATTACTCATAATCGTTTTTATTTTTTCCTAGGATTAACAGCAGAACGAGAACGCGAGCGTCGCGTGGCCGACCACCATCAGACAGAAGCTGAAATGCAACACACTTGTGCCAACTCTAAGAACAATGTCTATTACGAGAGCCTACATAATAACGCTACTTATAAACTGTCAGGTATGTTGAAAATAAAGGTGCTTGAAAATTACATTGCAAGAAGGCGCTAAAGTCTAAGATCATTTCAATCAAACACATTTGCACCAGAAATATGATCTACAAGGTGTAACAGAACAAACGCAAGACCTGAAATTAGTTTGGTCCTAATTGACTTCTGAATCGATTTCAGTAAATTTTAATACGATATTTAAAAAAAAAAATATTTTGCCAAATCTACAGCCGATTGAGCCAAAAAAAATTCAATCTTATTTCAACGAAGTAAGACTCAATTTCAAATGCAGAAAGTAATGCTGAGCACAATTTTCTCAATAAAAAAAGTTTTGGTCATTGTATAATGCTTTTAAGTCAATTCTCTAATTGGGGTGTATGAGGCTTTAGTTTTTCAGACGGCGTTGTTCAGGATTGACTTGATCAAATCTGAAACAGGAATCAGTACTTAATGAATTAATCATAAGTGGTTCCCCATTTTCTCATCTAAATAGATTCGTTTGATTCTTTTGTTGTGAATCATGATCTGCTATTTATGTAATTTACTATAATATAAAAATGAATCGCTAAATGTGTTGCTAAGCGCAAATCTCGAGAGCAGCTGAACCGATTTCGCTAATTCTTTTTTTGTTGTGTTTGTTAATGTCAGGAGAAGGTTCTCATGAAAAAAAAAGATGCGAATTCAAAATTCATAGTTAAGACAGGACAACGTCTGGCGGGTCAGCTAGTTTATTAGAATAATTTCCCAATTCTTTTGTCCACAGAGGCTCTCCGCGACAATACCTTCCTTGCCCTAAACGCGACATTCAAAGCCCGAATCTTGGCGTTCATATGCGACGAGCTACTGCAGAACAAAGCAGTGTTACGTCAGGTTGACGCCAGCCTCGAACACCTCAACCAGCTCAAGAAAGAGAGATATCTCATGGATATGAAGATCAGGAAGTGAGTAGCACCTGGGTCGCAATAGTTTTTTACATTAGTAATTTGTTTTGTTTGTCATGCTCTTAAAACCTACCGGACAATGCTTTGCTAAATATGTCTTTAATAGATATGGAATACGGGCCCAAAAAAGATACACATTCTTATCAATTCTGTTTTCATGTTTGTGAGTGAAAGAAAGAGCAGAATGCTCAATAAGACTGTTTTTTTGGAGGAGTTTAATAAATACAATTTTATAACTACTTTTATGCCGTCCGCAAAATACCCGCATCGACGTGGAGTTGCGGGCACCAGCCCTTATTACCTATTAACAATTTTTATCAACTTTTCCAACTCTAATATTTTGTTTTACAGGGTCAGAGTCCTCCACCAACGTAAAGTCCGCGCCGAACAAACAGAAAAGCAACAAGCGTTAGCGTTGGAGCGTATGCAGCGTCTAGTGGAGGAGAGCGCGGCCAACCTGAGGGCGTCCCCACAGCTGAATGATGACGGTAAGTGAATAAACATAGCTTCGAAGCTAAGGTTAATGTTGAAAGAAGCAAAAAATAATTAATGTTTAAAATAAAGGCTGCTTCAAACAAACGCGACGCGACACTTGTTAAAGTTGTAAAACAATTTGCATTAAGTTTTCATAGAAGTTGTTCTAAGAGAGTCGCGACGCGCTAGTCTGCACGATCCTTAAACACCTAAATTTTGACTTAATAAAATCAAGTTCTTTTGTAAGTCAGTAAACCTTGATATGCGATTTTTACTTCCTTGTATTATGGTAATCGTAATCGAGATTTTAAAAGAGGCACTCAGGTATCAGTGACAAAGACGATATTTAAAAAAACAATGATGTGTCATATCTACCACCGCATACTGTAATTAAAACAGGGTAAAATTACTTAAACTCTCAATTATAACCAATTATGTTCATGGTATCACGTAACAAAGATGATCATTCTGATATAGAAAGAGAAGTCAAAAGTAATTTGCCGGAAACACGGAAAATAGCTTGTTCATATATTACGAATAAACTTAAAATAACACATCCTTTCTCCTCTACAGAAAACCAACAAACATCTGAAAAACCAGAAACCCCTAAAAAAGACAAAGAATCATCACCTCACCCAGAAAGCGAAACCGACAAACAGTCAGAACCTTCACCGTATAAAGAAAATCATCCTGCTGAGGAAAGCGACAAGGAACTCTCGCCCGTAAAGGACCTCTCCAACAGTATGAAGAACAAGGAGATGCTGAATAACAACAAGGACGAATGTTCCCCGGCTGATAACTCGAAGATTGATAAGGATAGTGTTATTGGCGACTGTGATGCTAATTTGAGTGATTTGGAGAGTGAGGGCACGCAGCCGGAGGAGGTGAGTTTAGAGGGCTTTTCATTAATTATGTTGAACCTATACAGGGTGTAACAGAAAGTCTATTATTAACCCTATTAGATAACAGCTGGTATAGAATCACTATACATAGTTTCAGCTCAAAATAAAATACTCTAAGAATTGATACCAAATTTTCGGTTTCATATGTTTCTTCAATTCAAATCATAACAAACGTGTCACCGCACTACGTAGGTCATTAACTTTCCACGTTACTTGCCAAAATCACGATAAATCTCTTCCGAGTGATGTGTTTATTTCAATTTGAATAGTTCGATTTCTGGTATTAATGTATTAAAATTCTCATAACTCCAGAACATGTAGAGATAGGATTCAAAAACCCTTCCAATATCGTTTGATATCATCCAAAGAAGCCGTGTCCTTGGTATGTATACACCCTTTCCGTTACACGTTGTATAATAGAAGTATGAGTAACACGATGTAAAATTCACTCCTCCTCTATAGAAAAGGGAAGAACCTCCGATCAGACGTGTGTTGTGTCTAGTGGGCTGGTGGTACTACTTGAACTGTAAACCCTATTTCTTATACACAGGATGAAGACAAGAACCTGTCCTCAGAGGAACTAGCTCGCAAGCTGGAGAAGCTACTGAAGCAGTCTGAACAGCAGCTGCTGCAGCTTACAGCTGGATCTCATGCTCTGAGGGCTACTTGTTATGGACAGGATAGGTAAGTGTACAAACTGAATAAGCCTTTGATTCTGATTTTAACGATAAATAACAAAAAATAACTACAGAACGCCACCTGGGCTTGAATTCACTATGACCAAAATTGCAAAAATTCCTTATTTCTCTTTAGATACTGGCGCCGCTACTGGTCTCTGGGCAAATGCGGTGGCATCTTCGTGGAAGGAATGGAGTCAGCACAGCCCGAGATCATGACGTACCACCAGCAGCTGGAAAACAATGCGCTTAGTGGTAATACGCCACCTGACAGCACCAGGAAGAAGAAGAAAGGTAGGACTCATTCAACTTCATCATTAAAAACTGCTGTATAGTTCCCTCCATTTATTTATTTATTTAACCATTTATGCACACACATATAAACAGACAAGAAGAAAGGAACAGAAAAATACGTACATAGGTAATGCTTATTTCTACAGAAATCTCTTCCAGCACACCTGCGATAGGAGAGAAGATAACAGAGATGTAGACCACGCGTGTAATAACAGTAGAAGGAAAATCATAAAATTACAAATTAAACTCTAATTTAAAAACATACACACATAATATGAGAATATACATACATACTTCTAAAATAAATATCACTAAAATATATATAATTATAATGTAATTTAATTAATAAATACAATTTCTTCTTTCTTTTTCTTTACCAAATCTCATCTAATTATCTTTTTTATTCCGCAGCGCCCCGCGAAAAGAAAGAACCAACTCCTCCCGAACCAGAGAAACCGAACCCGGAAACTGAAGCTCAAAAAAAAGAGGAGGCCCTCAAGAGCGAGATGGAACTCAAGAGCATCAAGTCTGAGCTCAACCTGAGTGATCACACGCAGATCATTAAGTACGAGCCTAATGTGAAGCATGGCGCTTGTAAGGTTGAAGGTATGTGGAATATTTGATGTTACTTTGTTATATGCAGATTCGGTAAACTGTACCAAGAGATCAGGGGGGGGGGGGGGTGTCCTTTGGCATTAAATCCGCCTCTGTACATTTCTGTGCGTGAAGTATTAAATAAATAAATAAATATCCTAAGTCTGGAGTCTCCTAACACAGGCATTGTTTAAAAGGAGGCTGAAATACCTACTATTTTTTTTTGTGAACTGAAACAAAATAAAAAAAATCAAAATCGTTGCAGTATTTTAGGGTTTAGGCCTCTGTATAAATTTTGTGCTAAATTCATGATCACCATTTATGTTTAAGTATAAAGAAACATCTTTATTGAAAACAGACGAGATAAATTATTACAGTATCAGACTTTGCAGGCTGGTTTTTTTTTTTGGGTGGGAAATCATCAAATAACTTCTCCCGCTCTGGGTGGAGCGGGAGGGCGTGTCAGACTTTTACTGACTAAAACCCACCCGTATTCCCTCAGTTGCCTGTGTGCCAGGGGCCGCGGTATCTCTTTCGAATAACCCGCACCCCTGGCAGGCATCGGCCCTTGCGGACCCCACCTGTTGGTGCTGACATCTCTTTGAGGCGCGCGTGGAACACAACGCGCCGTCGACCCGGGCTTGGTCCTTACCAGACAGCGAGCTACCCATTACTCGCCGTCCGCAAGCCCGCGCCTACGGTGGCCGGGAATCAGCCTGGGATTCCCGACGCCCAGGGCGTCTCCCGCGCGACTACGGACGTGAGGGCGCATATACTGCCTCTCCCTCACGTGTTAGTAACGGTCTGCAAAGTCTGATACTGTAATTTGATTATGAGAACTAAAGAAATTATTTTATTTATTAGGAGAGTTGAAACAATTAAATTTAGTTTAAAAATTTTGAAATGTTGTTTATGAATGTTCCTATTACCAGGCTCCTCAATAAAAATGGAAGAAAAATACATCCAACAGAAGAACAACGAAGAACAAGACATGCTCGACATAGAAGACTCCATACCAACCGCCTTTTTGGTGCAGAAACCCACCCATAAACCCATGTTCGCGGCCCAAGCAGAACCCATGGACAAACCCCAAGAAATCGTCAAAGTAGAAAACGTGGTCAAAACTGAAACCGACCACGAGGATATTGAAGAAACAAAAGACACTTTAGTCAATAATCTAGAAGAATTACGCAAAATGGCTGAAGCTGTATCCATTCAACTAGACGCAGCAAAGAAAGAACAAGAAATAAAAGAAGAAAAGGAAAAAGTCAAACACGAACCTGTAGACTCTTCATCCGCACACTACCAACTCTACTCAAAAATCTTAGACGGGAAATGGTTCTCTATTCTCAGACACGAAAGCTCATTTTTGAACAACATCAACGAGATTGAAAAGCAAGATTTACCGGACTTTTGTGACAACGAACATACTTGTTCAGAGGTCATTTTGTGCCAAGGTCATAAGTGGGATGTGTCGAATAACCTTCACTTGTTAAATGACCCTAGTTTGTTCACGTTGAATAGTATGGTGACTAGTGTGCAAGTGCCGTCGAATAATGTGTATGCCGATTCCAGTTTGACCATGTCCGGGTTGGATCAAGAAATGATTGATAATAGTTTTAATAAGGATGGTAGCGTTCAGGAGATGGAGACTGAGGAAGATACTAAGGAACAGGTAATTTTACATTTTTATTATATTTTAACGTTCCTTCCCTTTAAGTGAAGACTGTGCTCAATCCTATTATACAGGGTGTAACAGAAACCCTATTGTCATCATTAAGCACTAAACAGCAGCTGGTATAGAATCACTATACACAGTTTCAGCTCAAAATAAAATACTAGAATTGATACCAAATTTTCGGTTGGTTTCTTATGTTTCTTGAATTCAAATCATAACAAACGTGTCACCGCACTACGTAGGTCAATAACTTTCCACGTTACTTGCCAATATCGCGATAAATCTCTCCCGAGTGATGTGTTTATTTCAATTTTAAAAGTTCGGTTTCTGGTATCAATGCATTAAAACTTCTCATAACTTCCGAACATGTAGAGATAGGATTAAAAAACCCTTCCAATATCGTTTGATATCATCCAAAGAAGCCGTGCCATTGGTATGTATATACCCTTTCCGTTACACGGTGTATAAGGTGCCAGACATCGTGGCCCAAACTGAAACCATAAATTCAGCCCATGATTCTAAATCCTTTAGCGTAGACATTTTTCGTCAGTTATCATAAGAAAATCTGCTGTTTCATAGAAAACCCCATTTGGGCAAAATATATGTAAGAGCAAAAAAAAATTAGGGTATTTTATTTTATATGAGGAAAAATCTAAAAATCTATTACTGAAATAGCTTAGGCAAAAACTAGTTGGAAAATGTTGGTTTTAGTTTATGAAATAACAAAATACATTTTAAAATTCAATTCAATCATTTCAGTTTTTTTAAATCTGTTTTTGAACACCATGAAATAGTAGCCGCCATGTTATTACGTCATACCGCTGTATTAACTAATCAACTGAACAACTTACTTTTAGCAAACCAACGATAAGTAGAATAATAACTATTTTTTTTTAATTATAAACGATTATCATAAAAAATATCAGCGCAATTTGTTTACACAGCAAACTGACATCATACCCACAGAGCAATACTTATGGCAATGTTTTCGTCAAATTACGCGCGAAATATGAAAAATATTTTTTTTAAATGGATTTTAATGGCACTTACCTATCGATTAAATAAAAATGTTTATTTTTTTTAGTGGTTATTTAGCATTTTAGAATCTAATTAAGACACTTTTAAAAAATGGGTGTAAATACTCTATTGACTATAAATTTCAACGCAGGGGGTTTAGAATAATGTACCGAAACCATAGTAACTGATTTTGCGTCGATGTGCCTGCCTGTGTGTTGGGGCTCATGTATTATGATTGCAAGCATTGCTAAATTTTTTAAAGTTTATTTCGTCTTCTAGAAATAAAAGAACAATTAATCTGTGTTGTTCACAATATTAACAAAAGTAAGCCAATGTATGCAATACATGCTAATATTTTTATTCATGAACAAAATTGGCTTTTGTAAAAATCATCTTGGGATGCTTAAAAAATCATATTATTAGGAAAAACAAGTACTTATTAAAAAAGTTTAATTGGTTGCATAATATTCTACTTTCAAAACATGCCTTTAGAAAAGACCTCTGTCCTTCTGAACTATTTGGAATAGGGTATTTTCCAATGTATTAAAAACTATTTTAAATTGAAGATTGGGACGAGATATTTAACATAAAATAAAAATTTATTGATTTAAATCCATTTTGTCAATTAAAAACGATTAAAATCAAATCAATTTACCGCCAAAACGCTCCTTACGATGACTTTTTTATCACGTGACTGATTGATTGATTTGATTGATTTATGTATTTGTAAGAATGTAGTTTTACATAGTATGGTGTTAATATTTTTTATAAGTTCTGTACATTCTACCACAACATGTGGTGTACAAATGTCATTATTACACAGCTTAGTACAATTCATTTCAAGCTTGGCGATTTACAATAATAATTTTTAATTAATAATATTATAATTAGGTAATTTTTAATTTAAAATAAATGTATACATTTACTACTTGTCATCTTGGATTTTTACAATACTCC
This sequence comes from Antitype chi, assembly GCA_947359405.1. Lineage (NCBI taxonomy): Eukaryota > Metazoa > Arthropoda > Insecta > Lepidoptera > Noctuidae > Antitype > Antitype chi. Next base: position 6,827,643 of record OX375835.1, on the reverse strand, counting down.
ATAAATTCGTCAATGTCATAAAAACAATTATCCAATAGCCAATTTGTCAGCTTTTTATTGAACATGGGAATAGGCCGACCGACCGTGACGTCAGATTTGTGTAAACGGCACCGGTAAAAATACTTTGTGTGGCGCAGTTTTAGAAGTATTTGTGCACAGAGGCACCGCACTCCACAGTAATACAACTTTATATCCACTAAAAATCTTGTTAATTATAAACTCGACATTTACTTGTTTACATCTACTTTAGTTTACACAAAGTTGACGTCACATGTGGTCACGTTTGAACATTTATGGATCGCTGTTCTTTGTCAGCGGCGCGTGTGATTCGAGTAGTACCTACAAGTTACCTCTAGTGTTAGTATTGATTCTCACGTTTTCGATATGAATATTTTTTTTATAAAAAAAAAAATCTTAAGTTTTTACTTTTACTCTATGCTTCGAAAGTACTCCTTATGACAAGTTGTTCTGCCGCGGGAAAACAACCATTTAAAATTCACGGTGTATACAAGGTGGGACAGACTGATAATCATTTCATGTAACCTTACTAATAAAAACCTTTCAACAGGACAACGACCTAGAAAAAGAATTGCAAGCCGACGCCCTAAAAGCCGACCTTCTAACTCAAAAGGCCAAAGCCCACAGCCTCACTAGCCTAGGCCTCCTGAACTTCAACGCGCTATCAACATACGTGACCTGTGACAGTCCACCACCCATACAGATGTCTGTGGAGGAGATGGACCAGCTGGAGAACTGTAAGGTCAATGGGCTGCCGAAGAAGGTTGAGGGGAATTTCGTGCCTAGGGAGCTTAGGTGAGTTAGCATTATAGCATAATAAAGTAACAGTAATAATTAATTATCTCACTTAAATCAAGTTAAATACCTACTGAGCCGTTTTTTTTTACATCGACACATATATTTTTTTAATCATCTCATAAGTAGGATGGAAATCAACACAACACTTTTGATTTTTTTTGTTGCTTGGACGTACTCTTTAATTTAGTTGGGTGTTACTTACCCGCACTATGACGTTGCAAAACACTTATGTCAGCCTGAATTGTTAAATCACAAAAGGGACACATCGCTTTATAGGGGTCTTTTGGGTATTCACGTAATCACAAAGAAAAGTCCTTATTTTCAGCCAGAAAAATTACTCGCGTCAACTTCAGGTTCACATTTTGACTCCGTAAATGTTACATCAGAATAGCTCTAATATTTTGTCTCTTGTCGAAAACTTATACAACATTCACATAAACCTTACATATTTCCATATAAACTTCCATCCCCTATTCCCTATTGTTATTTTACACCCTTGAGGGTTTACAAAATTTTAATGTCATATTTATTTATATCGAATCAACAGCCTAATAAATAAGTTTCCAGCTTCCAGCTCTAAAAATGACGATACTTCCATACAACTTTTCATTCCCCCTTTCAACCCCTTATAAGCCTTTTTTCGCATTAAAAAGTAGCCTATGTCCTCAGGCTCTAGATTATCTGTGTACCAAATTTCATTTAAATCGGTTAGTAGTTTTGGCGTGAAAGCGCGACAGATAGACAGACAGAGTTATTTTCGAATTTATAATATTAGTAAGGATTATTCGCTCTTATACAACGTGTAACAGTATAACGCAAGACCTGAAAGTAGTTTGTTCCTAATTGATTTCAGTAACTTTTAGTTTCATAATGTTTACGGTGACATATATATTCTTTTATATCGTGCTTGTTAGTGATCATAAGATTTCTACTATTTGTTTTCTGTTGTTATCCATCTATTATTACTGTTGGTTCTCCTATGAATAAATCAATAAGACTGTTGAAATTCACACAGAGTGTGTATCTTGTTTCTGCTTTGATCTACACAATTTGTCTATAATCTTCCGTTTTAAACTTTATATTTTTTTCTCAGACATGGCTGGTGGCGCGTCACAGAAGCGGATCAGCTGCGTGATTTGATGGACGGTCTTCATCCGCGCGGCGTCAGGGAAAGAGAACTGCATGCGTCACTCACCAACCATCTGCCGACTGTTAATAATAAGGTAACGATGTCTATAACAATTTAATTGTACTAGATTGGGAAGGGCGGGATTTTCTTTACATTGAAAAGGAGACCCCTAAGCCACCGTTCCTATGGACGTAATAAAATCGCTGCGGAATTATTATTTTTTTGCGCACTGGATACCATGGACCCGATAAACGATACCGTGATTAGACCTTGACCTTGGTAAGACTGGTTGTCAGACTTTTAGGTTTCTGCCGACCATAAACGACGGTTAAATATAAGGAATGACAGCTGAGAGCGATGCCTTAACGTGGTTTTCCAGGCACGGTGGGGTCTTGGTATGTAAAGGTGGTCCCATCCCAACCAATCCACGGACCAACCCCGGCAAGCGTAGCTTAACCTGATCGATAGACCCGTGCGGCTGTTCTTACTTAGCCACAATAGTTGCAACACTGAAAATTAATGATATTTTTCAGTAGTTTATTTTTTGGTGGTCAATTTAAAGTGCTTTAAAATGTGATGTTTTTTTCTCACAGCTCTATATAGAGAAAGGCGATATCTTAGGCACGGAACTGTGCGTGTCACATCTGGACCGCGTCATCGCGCAGAATGGAGGGTTCCCTTCACCGGACACATCACATTCTGCGCTCACACAACGTAGAATCGACATGCAGCTGCTTAATATGGTAATTGTCTTGTCTAATAAGTAGAACCCTCACGGTGATTAGGTTTTGTAAAGGAAAATCAAAATAAAAACGCTGAAACCGGGTTTTTTCTGATTAAAATCAAGAAAAAAAAAAATACAGTTAGGAAACAGCAATGTTAGAGGTTCGTCATTCTTTTCGTCATTAAATAAAAATATAACTATAATAATTTGTAACAATCTTTTTGTGATTTTGTATTTATAATTTTCAAGATAAATAATTTTGAAATTTAGTTCAAGTTTTGTCAATTAATATAATATGGGCTTGCGGATGGAGAGTAATGGGTAGCTCGCTGTCCGGTAAGGACCAAGCCCCGGTCGACGGCGCGTTGTGTTCCACGCGCGCCTCAAAGCGATGTCAGCACCAATGGGGATTGTCTAAAATTTTTAACCATTCCATGTTATTTTAGTTTTTGAAAATTTAGAGTATGTTGAGAAACTAATTTGAATATTTTGATGATGGGCTCAATAGTTATTTCTTAATATATTATTTAATCATTTTAAATTTTTGAGATAGATGACGTCATCAGTGGCACAAAAGATCGTTGCCGTTGCCTCACCAGTACATAATTAAAAATTTAAATCTGTCAACACATCGTCATCCATCTCATCTGTTATAGTGTCAGTAGACGTCATACATAATCGGGTTGTTCCCAGTGGTTCACGAGTCTATTGTTCTCGAAAAAGACGTAAACGTACGTACGTGACGTAGACGTAATGCTACGTAATCTATTACATTTTTTGTTTTCTAGTCATTCAAGTCCTATTACATAGCATTGTCTTCCAGGTTCAATTATTATTCTTCTCACATATAGAAGCAACAAGCATAATGTTCCCAAGATTTTGTAATACCTAACATGATTAAAAAGAGTCTCCTTGGAGTTTCGTGCCCTTTCTCCTCCATAGAGATCTACGTTTTGGAATGGGCAACTAGCTTCAACTTTCCAACTGGTCGACTTTTTGACAGTTCAAAAGTGCCTGTAAATGGTTTTTTGAGAGTTATCCTCAATAAGACTACGAATGCCTACCGCAGGTGGAGCAGCTGGAGGAGCGCGTGGCGGCGGCGTCCATGCAGGTGAAGGGCTGGCGGCCGGCGCGCGGCGCGGAGGCGGGCGCGGCCGTGCTGCGCGCGCGCACCAAGCTGGCGGCGCTGGAGGCGCACGTGGAGCGGAGGTACCTCAAGCCGCCGCTCGTGCAAAGGTACGCTAGGTAATGTATTCCACTCCGTACTAAGAGTGTCGTGCTGCTTCTGCGGGCTTGCTGGTTGCCTCATCGTCATGCTTTTTGTTTGGACTCCGAACATCTCTTTCAGCCATCATCTTATGCCGCATTTACACATTCGTACGAATCCCATGGCGAATAATGAACACGCATATGTTAAAAGCGCGCTTCGCCTCGCGCCTCCCCTCGCGATCCGCGCGCTCGCGAATCAAAGAGCACGAATGGCGAACACGAACTTCCACGAAGACTTCCACTCTTTTTCTATTTTACGGAATAGAGCAGTTACCTTGGAGAAAACGTGTTTCAATACATACATGGATAGAATTGAATCGTCGATCATTGAGAACCCAAAATCATTTTGGTCGTATGTCAAGAGCAAAAGAAACTCCGGTAGTTTTCCAAAAGTAATGCATTATGCAGACCAAACCGCGAGTACAGGTGAGGAGATAAGCAATTTGTTCGCAGCCTATTTCCATTCAACTTTCCAGGAACCCGACTCTGTGCCAGCTACTTCCAGTCACATTGGCGTTGAACATAATGTGTCATGCATCAGCTCAATTGGTGTGTCGCATTCTCAAGTTTTAAAGTCACTAAAGACCTTGGACCTTTCCAAATCTGGTGGTCCTGATCACATACCTCCAGTATTTATTGTTAACTGTGCCGACAGCCTAGTTGTGCCACTGTGTATTTTATTCAGGCGATCACTTTCAGAAGGTATAGTTCCGAAAATCTGGAAATCAGCGTTCGTTACTCCAGTTTTCAAGAAAGGTAAAAAGTCGGATATCTCTAATTATCGACCAATATCTAAGATATGTCTGTTCTCCAAAATCCTAGAACGCATAGTGTTTACTGATGTATACGATGCTGTGAAAAGCAACTTTGGTGATGAGCAGCACGGTTTTCTCAGGAAGCGCTCCACTACATCTAACTTAATTTTGTCCCATGAATTTATATCCGAGGGTATGGAACAACGTACACAGGTTGATGTTATTTTTACTGATTACAGTAAATGCTTTGATCGTATTGACCACGCACTCCTCATGGAAAAGCTTTTAAGGGCCGGAATACACGGTGATTTGTATCGTTGGTTCTCGTCTTATATTGATAATAGGTCGCAGGCTGTGGTGCTTCAGGGGTACACATCTGAATGGTATTCTGTCCCATCTGGAGTTCCCCAGGGTTCTATTCTGGGGTCCCTATTATTTACTCTCTTTATTGCTGACGTGAAGCATTGTTTTAAAACTTGTTACATTTTACTTTATGCTGACGATATAAAGATTCATAAAACTATCCGAAACGTATCTGATATGCACCTGATGCAAGCTGATTTGAATAGATTTGAAGAATACTGTAGATGTAACAGGCTAGAATTGAATGTTTCGAAATGTTTTCACATGATTTTTACACGCCAGAGGTCGATAATTAATAGCACATACAAACTGAACGATGTCAATATAGGCAAAGTCAATAGTATTAGGGATCTTGGGGTTATACAGGACAGCAAGCTACTCTTCGATCAGCATATTGATAGCATAGTAAATAAAGCGTCGAGAGCACTTGGTTTCATAATGAGGACCGCAGCATGTTTCCGATCACTAAAACCGATCAAAGTCTTATATTGTTCGTTCGTACGCAGCCACCTTGAATATGCGTCACAAGTCTGGAACCCTCAGTATGGGATCTATAAGTCTCGTATTGAAGGCATACAGAGAAAATTTCTAAAGTACCTAGATTACAGGGCGAAACAAGTATCTGTTGATTACACTCACAGATGTAAAAGGTACCATTTTCTACCGCTTGACCGTAGACGTCATATAAATGATATATGTTACTTGTTTAATATCGCAAATGGTTCAATTGACTGTCCTGAACTTGTTTCAAAATTAAAGATTCGCACTAATCAGATGGGGTTGCGACAGCGACCACTTCTTCAAGTACCTTATGCAAACACTAATTATAGGCGTAATGCATATTTTCATAGAGCCAGTCGTAGTTTTAACGAAATTTGTTGTGAGGAAGGCATTGACCTTTTCTGCACCAATGCAAGTACACTCAGGAAGATCTTGGCAAAGCCATTTTTTGTACAAGATGCACCTGCCGGCATTTGAATTGTTTCTTTTTCTTTTTGAGTGATAACTTTGTATTTATCTGTGGGGGCTTGTAATTAGCAATTTAGTTTTATATTATTGTTTTTTAGAATGTAATTAGTCTGTAAGCCTTCCCAAAATAAAAATAAAATAAAAAATAAAACTTACTGTTTACACATTCGCCTGCATTCAGTTTGTAATTTAATAAAATTTTTGCTCAAAATTACGAATTAAATAGGTATTTACATTGTTCTATTGCGATGACACGCTATCATCCACCATCGTCTACGTCGACGATTCTTTTTTACTTTTTTACACAGGATACATTAATAATTGTATAAACTCATAAGATGTAGCGCACATGCCGCCATTATATTCACGTCCTCAATGTTCGTATGCAAATGTCAAAATAATTCACCCCGCGAATGTGTGAACAATAATTCGCGACGGCACTCGTATACGAATGTTTCGTCGAATGTCCGCCGAGTGACGAGGCAAATGGCGAACACGATTGTGTAAATGCGGTGTTAGAGTTAACTTTGTTTGTCACACAATGAGAGTTTTCTGAAATGTAATCCACTAGATGGCAGCACTGAGACGTCGGGTCCAAGTCTGGGGCTGGTCCAGGCTTGTTCACTGACTATACAGGTCCACATGGTCTAACCAAGATTATGTCTGAACTTTAAAAAAGACTGAGTTTGTTTCAGCCTCTCTTTTCAGAGTAGTGAGATAGGAAACACTGATCTTATCTAGTTTCCAAAAATATTATTGACGTGTAAAAATGTTTCTACAAACCTACTTAGAGAAATAAAATCATTTATCATTTACCAGGCACCTGTCAAAAATTTCAAAACGTCTCTTTTTGTTTGGCCATAATTCCGTGAAAGGATAAACGAATGAATGGAACGAATGATCATCATGATCATCAATCTTCACATAATTTTTAATCATTGTCGAAATTGAAGACCTATTGTCAAAGCGACGCCATCTGGTGGCGTGAATTTTCATGAAAACCCTCATTAATCGATCACTGGTCACAAGCGCGCAGCACAAACTGCAGACTCTTGGAGCACACGTCGAGAGGTACCTCAAGCCGTCCGTTAGTCATCGTCTCAGAGTTTCCTTCATTTTTAGCCATATCATCCTTCTTTGTGAAAAATTCACCCATTTTTTTCGTCTGCCTTTTTTATGAGTCATTTGTCAACCGAATAGATCTCCAGAAAGTCTTTCTCACAAGTCATCCATCTTTTCGTTTGTGGGTCTCGAAGTGCTTTTTGCTTAAGCTTTTTGTCACGTCATCTCATGATCAGCCCACTGCTGGGACACAGGCTTCCTCTCTGTAAGACTATCACGCAGGCCCATTGCGGGTTGGTGAATGTCAGGTCTTCGAAATTTTTGGATCTAGGACATTCCAGTTTCCTCACGATGTTTTGGATTGAACTTGGACTTATTGGGGTATTTTAATAACTGTGAGAAAAAATCTAAAAATATATTGTTGAGATAGGTTAGGCAAAATGCAATCGGAAAATGTTTGTTTTAGTTCGTGAAATAACAAAATAAATGTTAAAATTCAATTTAAAGATATCAGTTTTTTAATCGGTTTTTGAACACCATGAAATAGTAGCCGCCATGTTATTACGTCATACGGCGTGTTAATTGAACAACTTTGTACTTTTATTACTTTCGTAAGGAAAGAACGTGTTGATCTAGTCAGAAAATTAAACAATTATCAAATCAAATTAGAAGACAGTAAAAAAATCTATGAAATTGATACACAGCGCTTACAGTCTGATATACAGGTACTTGAGGGCAGACTTAGTTCCCTTTACATTAAATATGTGGGTTCTCAGAACCAAATTAAAGAACATATTCTTGCTGCGAATGAGTTGGTATTGTGTCAGTGTACATGTCAAAAGGTTTCAAACTCTGATGCTGTCCAGCCTGAGGTAACGGAGGACCCGTCCCAGACTGAGAGTTTGTCTCAAGACTGTATTCTCAACCAAGATGCATCTGATTTATATTCAATCAACACAACATATGTTTTTTCTGACAAATTTGGTCAAGGTTTTGGTAGTATATTTAATCAGTGTTCGGAGCAATATGTTATTAATAATTGTTTACCCGGTGCCAGTATTAGCCAATTATTAAATAGTATTAAATTGTCAAAATTAAACCCCAGTTCTACTGTTATATTATTATATGGGGATAGTTTAGCTGTTACAAAAAAGGATATAATTAAATGTGTCCATTTGATGTTAGATCTCAAAAAGACCAATAATTGTAAATTCATTTTCTGTGCCTTGCCTTACTCACAATGCTTGTCTGTTGAGCAAAATAGGCACATTTATAATTTAAATATGTTAATTTATAATAGGACAAGTCGTCACAGTGACGCTATTTTATATTTTGATTGTAATCAATTTATTACTGATTACAAGCTGACAAATTATACTATGTATTTGCCACCTAGTTGTAGGAGACAAATTGCTAATCTTTTAGCATACAATTTACACCGTGACACTGGTACCTGTAGTGTACCATCGAATACTGTTAGTAGTGGTACTAACACTACTTTTGACACGCCTAGTAGTTTAAACTATTAGGTGCGACAACGGGTACGCTGCATATACTGAATGTTGTACATCAAAATATGCAGGGTCTGTCCGGCAAAGAGCTTGAGTTAAGTTTATTTATCGAGAATCACGATGTTCAGGTGTTATGTTTGACCGAACACTGGTTGAAAGAACATGAAATAGTGTGTTTCAACAATGATTTTTTTACTGTGCAAAGTGCATTTGTTAGGAAAAATGCTATTCGCGGTGGATCCTTAGTTCTTGTTTCCAACAAGTTAAAATGTAAACAACGTTTAGATCTAGTTAATCTTTCCATCGAGCGCACTATTGAGTTGTCTTGTGTTGAACTCGAGCGTTACGTGATAATTTGCGTTTATCGGCCACCCTCTGGGGATTTTATTCGTTTCGAATCGGTAATGGAGGATTCACTCAATAAATTAAAATCAAGTAATAAATGTATAATTGTATGTGGAGATTTTAATGTTAATATTTTAGATGTTACTCCATTAAGTATTAGACTTCTCAATCTGTTTAGGTCTTTTAATTTAAAAAACTTGTTTTTTGAACCTACTAGGATTACGGCATTTTCGTCGACTTGTCTTGATAATATATTTAGTGACTGTGATGCCAAAAATCAATTAGTGTTAAGTGACTTAACGTCAGACCACTGTGGATTATTAGCTAGCTTCCCTTCGCCCTTACATAAAAAGCCGCATAAAATAGAATGCAGGCCTTATACAGCTAGTCGTTGCAACAAATTTAAAAATAATATAGCTCGTAGAATTACCCCATCTTTAATAGAACATGAGAATCCTAATGAAATCTATGGAGCCCTTTTCGATGTAGTGCATAAAGAATACCAGTCTACTTTCAAGACCAAAGCCATTGACATTAATGGCACCTCCGTTGGCTTCAACCAATGGGCCACTCCAGGTATTTATAAAAGTAGAGCGAGACTATACGAGCTATATGGTTTGAAAAAGTATAGGTTTGATACTCCTTTCCTAAAGTATGTCAGAAATTATTCAATATTATTTAAAAAGATCTGTGCTTTTGCTAAATCTAAATTTTTAAGCGATACTATAAAAAAATCTAGTAATAAAGTAAAAACCACATGGAAAATTATTAACAATGAAACGGGTAAATCGGTTAATCACGAAAAACAATTAGAGATTATGGTCAACAACAAATTAGTTGATAAAGCTGCCGACGTAGCTGAGGCATTTAATGAGTTTTTTGCCAACATACCTATTACTACGACTCGCTCCTTAAATTCGTCCCCGTCTAAAGCTGAAAATCTTTTGCACAGTAGTGTGCCCAAATGTAGTCGCTTATTTAGTTTCGAACATGTAACGCCTCTTGATGTGGTTAACATTTTTAACACACTTAAGTCTAAAAACACTGGAGACTATTGGGGCATCTCCATTAAGCTTTTAAGTAATATAATCGACATTGTAGCCCCCTATCTAGCTGTTACTTTTAATAAATGTGTTGATCTAGGGTCTTTTCCTGACCTCATGAAGAGTAGTAAAGTCATACCATTATTTAAATCAGGAAATAAAAATAACGTTGGCAATTTTAGGCCTATTTCTATCTTACCGGCATTTAGTAAAATATTTGAAAAGTTAATACTCAAGCAGTTGCTAAGACATTTTAATTTAAATAGCCTCCTTCACGATGAACAATATGGCTTTACAAAAGGTCGTTCGACTACAGATGCGGGTGTTGCTCTGCTGAAACACATTTTTGACGCGTGGGAAAACTCGCAAAATGCTATTGGAGTTTTCTGTGATCACTCCAAAGCCTTTGATTGCGTGCACCATGACACGCTTTTGCGTAAACTACGTCATTACGGTGTTCAAAACGAAGCTCTTAACGTAATAAGCTCTTATTTGCAAAATAGGCACCAATGTGTAGATGTTAATGGTGTGAAATCATCCGGGCGACCAGTTCAGTTAGGTGTACCTCAAGGCTCAATACTAGGTCCATTCTTATTCTTAGTGTATATTAATGACTTGCCATTCTATTTAAAGGATATCTGTAACGTTGTACTGTTTGCTGATGATACCTCTCTTATCTTTAAAGTAGACAGGAACAGACAAGATTTTGACGACGTAAACAGTGCACTCTCAATGGTTACGGATTGGTTTACCGTAAATAACCTAGTTCTCAATGCCAAGAAAACGAAATGTATCAAGTTCGCCTTACCGAATGTTAGGAATTTAGGACCCAACATCGTCTTAGATAATGAGGTGCTTGAATCTGTAGACTCGGCAGTTTTTCTAGGCTTAACAGTAGATGCCAAACTTCAGTGGGGATTACATATATCAAGCCTAGCGGGAAGGCTCAGTTCGGCCGCCTACGCCGTCAGGAAAGTAAGACAATACACTGACGTTGATACAGCTCGGTTAGTTTATTTTAGTTATTTTCATAGCGTTATGTCCTACGGCATTCTGCTGTGGGGCAAAGCCGCTGACATTCAAAATATTTTTGTTCTTCAAAAACGAGCTGTTAGAGCAATTTACCAACTAGGTTCTAGAGTTTCTCTGAGAGATTTTTTAAAAGATGTTGGGATTCTCACGGTGGCATCGCAATTCATCTTCGCCAACATCTTATACATTAGGCAAAATATACACTTGTACACTAAAAACAGTGATATTCATAATATTAATACTAGAAATAAGGACAAACTACGTGTTCCCTTTCACCGGCTACATAAGGTTCATAACTCATTTGTAGGTCTGGGTATAACCTTCTATAATAAGCTACCCTCTTCCTTGCTAGATTTGCATTTTAGTGCGTTTAAAGCTAAAGTAAAATCCACCCTTTGTTCAAAGGCATACTATTCCATTAACGACTACTTAAATGATAAGAATTGTTGGTCGCTGTGATTAACTCAAGACAATGTTTGTGTTCTTTCACCAGAATTAGCTTACCCACTGACAGGTTATATCATTATGTTATTTCATATAATTGCTTTTTTTTTATCTGACTGTATAATTCAGGTTTTCCTTTTTTTTATCATTTATTTATGACTTAATCTACTCATTACAATGTTTTTTTTTTTTTTTTTTTTTTTTTTTTTTTTTTTTTTTTTTAATGAGTAGTATTGCAATATGTAGTTAGCTAGCGACCTCGACAATTCATGATTATTCTTGCCAGTGCAACCGGCAGCAAGTTCGTCATGCTCCCTTAGATGTCACTGCTTGCGGTAGCGTCGGGGGTCGGGTTGCCTCCTTCCCTCAAATATGGCGAGGGGGGTAATGGCTGATCTTTGCGTTATGCTCGTGAACGGGTGCTGCTCGTGGTGACTGGTCGTCTTGCTGACCATGGTTTTGTTATTGTTAATTGTATTAAGTTTTTATTAATTTTAGTCCAGAGGTCCTAGTTTAACTTTTGTTACTTTAAGTTACTTATAGCTATATTTGCATAATGCAGAATTGCATATGTAAGCGGGCATGCCCTTTATGCCTAGAGGCTTTTATTTAGATTGGAAGTTCTGTTTACGTTTTATTTTAATTTTCTATTATTTTTAGTTTTCAATCTTTGATGGTATATTGGCGTGTGCTAGCTGACATATGGCAAATTTTATGTTTTTTTTTTTTTTTGTGTTTCGTAATTTTTATTACCTATTATTGTATAGAAACAAGTTCTTCTAACTTAACAGACAGCTGTGCTGCTGGGGAGTTTGTTCCGCTACTTCTTCTTCCCAGCTAAAGCACTAGGAAGTGGTGAAGGGCGGGCGTTTTTGGGGGGACTGTCTTATGTAATTTTATTTTGACGTTCAAAAAGAGCTGACTCTCAGCCTAGTTTGAATAAATGACTTTTGATTTTGATTTTGATTTTTTTTTGATTTCGTAACCAAAGTAATTTTTTATTTAAATAATATTTTGCATTCAGGAACAGCAAATCAACGATAAGTACTACATTTTTTAAATGATAAACAATTATCATACAAAATATCAGCGTATTTGTCTACACAGCAAACTGACATCATACCCACAGAGCAATATGGCGTTCACTGCGTCCAGCGTTTTCGTCAAATTACGTGCGAAATTTGAAAATGTAAAATTTCAATACATTTTACGACACTAATCGTTTAAATAAAAATGTTGTGTTTTTTAGTGGTTTATTAGCACTTTAGAATCTAATTAGGACACTTTTCAAAAATACCCTATTTAAATAAATAGTTTCAAGAAATCAATGCCTTATCTATGATTACTGGGTATGAATTACCATGTTGTTCAATTGAGTAACTGAACAATACAGGTGGCAGAAACATCGACGCGCATGGTAACAGGGACCTAAGTCTGCTATTTTTATAAATTCGTCATTCCAACACGATCCCATTGTCATTCATTTGTCATTTTGCTAAAAGTTCGTAATCTGCTAAATTCATTATGGTCGATCATTGGTCGGTCAATGGTGTCGTAATAGAATTGTGTCATAATGGCATTTTCGTATTGCCATTATTATAAAACTCGTTATTAGAAATGATTTTCGAAAAACTACTACTAGATTTCATTTAAATATATTTTTACATATTATTTATTAGTGTTTTATGCAATCTAAAGAAGTTCGTAAATTAAGTCAGTCATTCATTTGTCATGATGTACGAGATTACCAATAAATGCCATTTCTTTCAATGGAGTGTCAGTGGCTGACCATTGGAAAGTCATAATGACGCCATTTTATTAGTAGATTACCAAACTTGTCAAAATCAACAATTATGAAATCAATGATAGACCATTCTGACACTATTGTAATAGCAGACTTGAGGCCCTGGTTGGACGTCCAGTAATGGGAACCTTGTTTACTTTTATAAATAAAAAAATTGTAGTTGGTGGTGGTTTTGATCAACACACGCATGAATTGAATGTTTTGCTTTTCAAAATTGTTTTATTTTTATTATTATCTGTTATCAACATTTAAGAATTGAGCGTCTAAAATGAAACAAATCTAAATGATTCAAATACAAGTTTTTCTTCCCATTGGTCTCGTACAATGTTTACATGAACAATTTAAAAATTCGATCACATTTACTGTTCATTATAAAATACAATTAAAAAAAAATTGTCTTGAAATGAAAAAGTCCACAAAAAATTTCACAAAAAAAAACTTTACAACAGGAAAAAAACCACCCACAAACTGCTAAACTGCTACAAAGCAGAGGTGTTATTGCGTAATACACTATCAGTAAGAATCGCTTTCATTTTGACAGTTCCACAACATTCATAGCGTTGTTCAAGTTGCTATGCAAACAATTTTTACGAAAGTATGAAAGAATGGATTATCAATAACCTTCAAAATTATTTAGATTCTGATTAATAGTGTGTTAGCAATGAGGTGGCAATAAACGACTAGTAACCATATAAATCATAACAAGTCGTCCATCTTACTTTGTGCAGTACAACAGAAGCGACCCTCGGCGCCGTGCTGCAAGCTGAACACGGCAACGCGTCGGCGTCATCACCACAGAACACTGATAGCGCTAGCGAGGGGAAAGGTAAGCACTCAACATTTTTTGACGAAGCCAGGGAAGCGCGCGCTATTTGATTTGACTAATGAGCGCGGTGGTAGAGTTGGGTCGTCAATGAGCAACTTATGGTATCTTAAACACGGTAATCAAAAACACACAAACACACACACACAGATACACACACATACACACACTTCAACCCACCTCCACTCTACACTTATACTACAAACTAACCTCCACCTAGTATTTTCTGTATTTAAAAAAATGTAATTCCTCAATTAAATATTAAGTAACTTTCTTTTTTTGTCTTGTCTGGAATACTGTCTTTGTATACATTTTCTTTTTAGACTGGGCGTTGATAGCTGCGCCACAGTATTTTACTTTTGTGGCTATCTTCGTTTTCCTTTGTAAATTATTGTAAACTTAAGTTGTTCCAAATAAACTTTTATTTTATTTAATGGTACCAACCCATTTTCCGAGAGGTTGGTACAACGTTGCTTATTACCAAGGTAAGATGTCAGCTGTTACACATCATATGTGGCTATTTATACGTTGTTTTTACGTTGACAAACACTTATATTGTGCCGTACTTCATAAAATTGTTTAAAATTAATACTAGTCTGATAGAATACTTCCTTAGATAGGGCAACAGCTAGTAAGTAATAGTTATTTGTTATGCAAGGCAGCAAAGTTGTTTTTTGGCGCGAGTAAGTATATTGGTATGAGACGCAGAAACCTTTGCTGCCGAGCGAAACGCACAATTTTTCACCTCACTACAGCAAGGAAAGTACTAGGTGCAAGAAAAATTGCATAAATAATATATTAAATTAATGTTGTTCAATGAAGTATGATAGCATTGTATTGTAGTCTTCGAAAACGTTAGAATGTCTCCATGCATTGAACAAATTGTACGCTTTTATGTACTTTTCGAAGATAACTCAATTCGGCATTATGTGCAAATCTAAAAGATATGAAATTGCAAAATAGTGCTGCAAAATAGTACAAATTCTAAACCGTTTCATACTATGTAAAATTATAAGAAAAACATTAATTCACTCAATTTCAGGCGTAACTAAACTGATATTATAAAGAGAAAAGACTTGATTTTTTATATGTTACGATTTCACACTAAAACAGCTGAACGGATTAGGATGAAATTCGGCAAATAGGTAGACCATGACCTGGATTAGGACATATAATATTTTTTATCCCGATATTTCCACGGGTTCGAGACCTATGCGGTCAGGCAATATAATTTGCTTACTTCAATTCTCTCCCCAGCCGATAACAAAGGCATAGCCCGCGGCCTAGCAACATGGCGGGAAGCAGTTGCCCGCTGCAACACCTCCGCTCAGCTAGCGATGTCACTGCAAGCGTTGGAGGCAGCCGTGGCGTGGGACAAAAGCATCATGAAGGCGGTACGTATGAGACATGTACGTATACCCATCTGGTCGCGGGCATACGTCCTAGTGACGAAAACACGCAAAATTATATGTGTAGTTAGAAAATTGTGTCGTTGTAGGCAAAATTTTTATACCATTTTACCGTTTGTGTATTAAAAATCAACTATAGTAAACGCAAAGACTCGTGACAGTCGCGGTCATGAAAAGTGTGAGTGAGATGGCACGAGAATCTAAGCATTCGCCGTCCTACTCGCACGTTTTATGACCGCGACTGCTAGGAACATTGGCGTTGAGTAGTGATGTTACAAGCGTTAATCGATGCTCAAACGGACGTAATAAAATCGCAGCAGGATTTTATAGCGCAGTGGATTTTCAACTCTCGGTTAAAGTCAAAGTCAAAGCATTTATTTCAAATAGGCACTTAAAAGGCACTTTTGAACGTCAACATTTACATTAAAAATAGAATTGATTCTAGTCGCCCCTTCCAAAATGTAGTTTCGTATGGAGAAGAATGGGCAAGAAACTCCACCTCTTTTAAAATGTTCCAAGTACAATATTTACATTCGGTTTTGAACTGAGCATTGAGAATCCAACAGAAAACAGCGCGAGTGAGTTTCAGTGCGTCTAAATTACACAGTCTTCGATTTTCAACTCTCAGCGCTAAACAGTGCGTTGAAGATCGAGTGCGCGAAATTATCCCGCCGCGTTCTGATTGCGTCGTGGAAACCTAGGCTTAGAGGCAGCCGTGACGTGCGATACTCTTATTGCACGCTCTCATGATGCTCTCATTCATCATGAAGATGGTACGCATGAGATATGTACGTAGTAGTTAGTTTATGTCGTAGAAAATTGGTGGTCAAAATTCTGTAAGTTTTGTAAAAGTGCCGCGGCAGAGCTGACAGAGTGCAGTGCAATGTGGTTATCACTACATACGTTTCTAATTTATTTTATCGTGCAACGGCACTAAATATAAACGACGGAAAATATAGTTAATTTTTTAGTTAACTTATTTTGATAGCTTTTATTTTCACCTCTTTTTGTTATCTGCAAGTTGAGATAGCAATATTCCTATTGTACTTTTGTAAGTGAAAAAAAAAGAGACAGCGTCTTTATTTTAGAAAATATTTTGTTTATTTCGGTTATTCTCGCAATAAACTTCCCGCTGGGTATAATTCTTCCTTCTTTCCTTCCTAACTAAAACCTAGCATGCCAACTGATATTCTGCCTTATTCTGTGCACAGAACTGTCAGTTTTGCCTGAGCGGTGACAACGAAGATCAGCTGTTACTGTGTGATGGCTGTGATAAGGGCTATCACACGTACTGCTTCAAGCCGCGGATGGATAAGATTCCTGATGGGGACTGGTAAGCATATAATACATTATTTACTGTGTGTACTTTTGGAATGAGATTGCAGGATGACAGTTAAATATTATACAGAATGAAACAGGAATCTTTGGCAGTCCAGGATAATAAAAAAAAATGATTGCAGACCACATGATCCATTAAACACAGATAAAAAAGAAATACAATTAAAAGGCATACAGGCGTGTGCGTGTGTGTGTGTTACACAAGCTCACGCCATTCTTCTCACTAATGAACTAACTACTAATGAATTTGTATTACTTTTAGTACAAAATCAACTCACAAAATATGCAGCGAAATTTTGATATGGGAAGGTGAAATTCTGTATTAAAAATAGAGAGATAAGTTGTAAAAATTGCATGAACTTGATTTCGCAGAAAACAAAAAAGCAATTTTGAATTCAAGTCACTTCGCCATTAATGTTTTCACCATCCAAACAAATTGTGGACGTAATTCGTCATACAAATAATTGAGAACTATCAAAAAGTTTGAGATCTTGTCTAAACTCCTTTTGTTACATTACAGGTATTGCTGGGAATGCGTGAACAAAGCTAGAGGCGAGCGAGTATGCATCGTGTGCGGTGGGGCCAACGCTAACACTAGGACCATACCCTGCGCGCTGTGTTCCAGAGCTTACCACCAGGACTGTCACTACCCGCCGCTTTTGAAGGTAATCATTTCAACCGAAAGACATCCACTGCTGGACATAGGCCTCCCCCAAAAGGGGGGCGGGGTTTGCCTTAATCGCCACGCTTGGCAGGCGGGTTGTCGATCGCAGTATGGTGGTAAAATGCATAGAGAATGCTGCTGCCCATTCTCTGGTAAGTCCCTTAGTCGCCTCCTACGACACTCACGGGATGAAACGGGATGGTGCTTTCCTTTACGTCTGGCACCACACGGAACGAAGGTGAAGTTGGTTGAAAGTAATGTTATAGCCCAATGCTGGGCATTGGCTCACCGCTGACCGATAGTAGTCCATTACTGGCCGATAATGGCTCATAGTAGTCCACTGATGGTCATACTGGCTACTTCTACTGCTAGGCGAAAGATCTTTGTGGAATCTTTTGGTCGAGGCAGAATTGAAATTGCGAATTATTTTAGCGAAATCACAAACTCGGCCCAAAACCATGTGTGACGTTGCCAGATGGTTGCCACATAACAGGATACACACCGACATACAAAAATGTTCTTTGCCCAGTGTTTTATCTGATGCGCCTTCTAAGTAGTCCAATGGCACATTTTACAATGTCCATTTAACCAGGCACTTCCGTCCAGTAAAAATCTGTGCCTCCAGAAAAAAATTGTAGCTATACACATTGTCTCAACACCAATTTATCTGGTCTACTGTACGTCCGTATGGCAGGGATCCAGCAGAATGTCAGCGTCAGGTATATTTACCTGACACATGCTGAGCTGGACTCCCATTTGGTGCAACCTTGAGACGCACACCGCACCTTGTAATTTGAATGGAATGATATAATAGTGTCACTATATTTCAAGCACCTAAGTATGTTTTTCTTTTTGTAGATGTAATGGGCACCTTGTTTTTTTAATTTTAATTCGTGTTATTTGTTATCATTTAATTGTTTTTTTTTGTGTGTAGTGTATGTCTTTTGTGTGCACTAAATAAAGGTTTTATCTATCTATCTATCTAACTATAACATCTAAATACAGAAAAACTATTCGCGTTCTAATGTTTAAAAAGTTATATGCTATGAAATCTATGATATGCACGTATTATATAATAACATTGTCCATTGTCTCGTCTCCCACAGAACCCTCGCGGGAAGTGGTACTGTTCGCAGTGCATATCGCGCGCGCCGCCCAAGAAGCCCCGGAACATGAAGAAACGGGACGCCAAGCATAGAGATCTCAACGCCAGTCTCGACATAGACCAGAATATGGTGCCTAGGTATGTACTATCAGGGACATCCATATACACCTTAAGGACTATTTTTGCTTGCAGCGCTCGAAAGGGGCGGTAGGGGGCGGTTAATAGATGTAGTCAACGTGTTCACGGGATTTTGTTTTCAAACTGTATAGAGAAGTTATTTGATGATAACCCATCCTCAAAAAAAAAACGCTGCTGTAATAATCAACTGTTTCTTGTTTTTTTATAGAAAGAAAGTTGTTATAGAATAATCTTTATCATGCACAGGCTCCAAAATAGATAAGTCACCCCATTTTGAAGGTCATTGCTATAATCCATTCCATTCATTCATATGTTTCATGTTTATGAAAAATTGTCTGCTTAGCAACGTAAACAACGCCATGAATGTTGTGGAACTGTCAAAATGGATGCGATTCCTACGGCAGGCTTAGCATGACGCTTTCTATTTCTAGTCTACTGTAGAATAGAAATCGCTTGTCTACATTTCTCGGTGAAAACTGTCAACTGAAACGTCATTTTTGTCTACTCTTCCGACGACAAAACGCTTGTCTACGGTTCTCGTGCTAAGCCTGCTGCAGGCTTAGCATGACGCTTCCTATTTCTACGAAGAATAGACAGCTCTTTCTATACAAAGTGTCATTATGTTTCTCCATTTTTGACATCGCACCGTAGGGATCCTTCTACAATCGGTCATTTTGTCTTGCGTTTCTAACGATCTTTGTCTGGGTCTTTTTTAATGTAGACTATTTCAGAAGAAAGTTTTCTATGCCAAACTGTCAAAATCAAACTAACTGAAATATGAAATAAAATATTATAAGTAAAAGAAATTGCTTGCTACACCGAAAATGCTTGGACAAGCTTTTGGTCGATGGAACCCTGATGAAAGGAGATCTTCCAATTCGCCATAAACGTAAATTAATGGACACGTGCATTCTCCCTATCCTTACATACGGCGCACAAACCTATACCTCATTTATTATAGCTTTAGAAAAAAGAGGCTCGTAGAAGCAGGAGTGCAAAACATTTTATTTCAAAGTTAAGTTCTAACTTTTTTAGGTAGATTTAAGACAGTACTAAATACTGAGATAATAGTAATTTTTATTTTAAATAATGTTCTATTTATAATAACATCTTCATTACATATTACAAACCTACAATAAAACGAATGAATGAAACAAACAATTACATGATGATTTAAATCTAATTAAGATTATAAGGACATTTTTTGTTTACTATACTTTATTTTAAGTAATAACTTACGACCCGCAATACGTTGGTAAAACTTCGTCGTCATCAGCTAATTTAGTTACTCGGTGTTGTTCACTCCTGCTTCTTTTAGGTTTTTAGCATTGACACTTTAATTTTTTTTTGCCATTAATCGTAACTGCAACACGTTTAATGTAATTTTGTGACGAAGTGTACATTAAAAAGAACCTTTTTTAACATCTGTCTAATGCTATTGTAAATGGAGTATAGTCTTTGACAGTTCAGCAGAGGACCAAGCTCGAGGATTGGCAGCGAGCGATGGAGCGTAGTATCCTTGGAGTTCGACTTACGGACCGGATACGGATCACGATACTGCGCTCTAAGATACAAATCGCAGATCTCACCCGAAAGCAGCTTTACTAATTATACCTCTTTTGTCTCACATTTCAGCCCAGCAGCATCTCTCGCCTCAACATCGACTACGGCTGAAGAATGTTCGGGCTCCGCACTGCACACTCCTGAAAAACATGATGACAAGCTGGATGATACACTCGCTGACAGTGAGAATGGATTGAATCATCATACGGGTGAGTTTAATGAACTTGTAAATCTCTTGGTTAAGGGCACCTAATGTACGCTTTTATTATTTCTAACATGGCAATATTGTCGTGGACGTGTGGACGTCTGCGTCCATAAAATGTATGGAAATACGTTCACGTTGATCAATCTAAAAGCGTGTTCATACAGAGTGCCGATTTGGTTATCACAATAAACAGTACAGCGGTTATAAAAGATCATAATTTTCATGAGTACACTCCCTTAAGGTGAATGCGCAGTGGTAGAGCGCGAAATTCAAATTTTGTTACGTTTTTTGCAATTTTCAGGTGAGTGTCAGCTTGTTACTTGATCAAAATATGATTTGCGACTATAACATGTACGTATTTACTGTTTTATAATCATTAGAATCAATAATACATCTTTCTAAGTTAGATTTGTTCCATAAGAACAAATTTCTTATGGAAAAGTGCTTGTGGAAGAAATCTAACTTATAAGAGATATATTAGACATTCTAATGACTAAATTCTGTAAACACGTACCTGTTATATTCTCAAATCACATTTTGATCAGGATACAACCTGATACTGACCTGAAAATTGCAAAAACGTAAGAAAATTTGAATTTCGCGGTCTACCACTGCGCATTCACCTTAAAGTATGTCTCTCGTTTAACCTGTACCATATTGTAAATGAGCCGACCATGCAATGTAACGCAACAACAAGGCGAATTTATTTCACCGATCTGTACCCGGCTTAACACACTGTTTCCATCTAAAAGTTTCTCAACCTAACAGCACACACATACACACTCCACATTTGGCGTAGTTTTTTTTTTTAAGTTATCGTGTTACGTTATTTCAAATCGAAAAACCTTTGTATTATTTTTCCGTTTATCCTATGAGGTGGCCTGCGAAAACGACAAACTCGAGTCGACGTGACGCTGCGAACACGACGGACGCGGTCGAACCATTCGCTGGCGCCAAATGTAGCAGACTGCGACGAAACGCAACGTAACGCGAAACTTAATATTTTTGTGTGCGAATATTTGATTCAGAGGCGTTGATTGGTCCACTAGGTCCTTGAATGATCATCAAAATCTGCTCAGCCTTTTGAAAACTTATCTTGAGGACGGGTTCCAGTCTAACCGGAAGCAGCTAAATGTCAGTATTATATACAGGGTCAAATTAAATTAGCTGGCAATACTTTACACATGTTGCATATCGATATCGAAAATTAATAGAACCAAAAAAATTCGTCATTGGATGAGCGAAGGTCTAGGTATGTTTTTGTAATTTTTCAAAATTCAAATTTATTCATAAGTATTGCCAGCTAATTTAATTTGACCTTGTATAGAGCGACTGCCTATCTAGCCTCGACAACCAAGTTACATGGTAACACGATAGTCCTTGGTAAAACTGGTTGTCAGACTTTCGGGTTTCTGACGACCCGTAACGACTGTCAACGATCTACAAATGAAAGCCGGGACGCGTTTTGCTAAGACGTCGACTACAGGATATTTGACTCGAAGCGTTAATTGTTCCACTAGGTACACTTCCATACTAATACTAGCTTTTTTCCGAGTTTTCCAGGATGAAAAGTAGCTTATGTCCTTACCTAGGTCATGGTCTAACTGTGTGCCAAATTTCATCCAAAACCGTTCAGCGGTTTTTGCGCATTCTCCCATGGGGGTACTGATAAGATCCTGACATACTTCTATTGCTTCGGTTACGTTCATACATCTGTGGCCCTAGTGTGAGTTTCATTTAACCATCTCGACAAAGCACATCGAGCGCGTTCGGCGCAATGATTGGTCCGCCACCAATCCAGGGCCAGTCGGAGCGCCAATCACGCTCGATGCGCACTCAGGCCTCTGGTCATACTTGCCCGCCGAATACCAGTACCACCCACCTGATCTTTCTGAAGAACACCACCAATAAGGTCACTATAATATTATGTCCTGCCGGCGTCTCAACTCAGGTGTACTATGCCAAATCGAATACCAAATAATCGAATATCAATTGATCGACCACTATAAATCGAACGTCTAAATACTCGAACGTTCATAATATCGAATGGTTAATAAATCGAACATTCAATATATCGTACACTCAAAACTTCGAGTGTTCAAATTATCAAATGTTTTTTTGATCGAGCGTTCAACGCATCGCATATTCATTCTCTCGAAATATCAATATATCTATACAGGTACTCTTTATATAGAATACAATAAAAACACAAAATTTACTGCTTTAAGTAATTGATTAGCAGTGATAGGAATAGGTAGTGCCTATTAGCCTAAACTTCGAAGAACAGAGACAAGAAACGGAGACTTCCTTAGGACTAAATTATTTCCGGCACATCCGTCTCGAAATTTCGAGACAACACTTAAATACATTTAAAAAAATGTGTTATTTGGAATAAGTAATTCGTCTATATTTATCTAAAGTTTGTCTATAAATGTGATAGTTTGTATGGATGTCCATTACTCAATTCCACTGAAAATGCTGATTTTGGTAGTGATATAGATTAAGGTGTGGAATAGCACATATGCTACTTCCTATTAAAAAAAAGTATAGTTCCCATGGGATACAAAAACAATAGAAAAAAAAATTCAGAAAATTTTATGGTTGTAACGACTGTGTATGTTATTATTTTATTATGATATATCTAGTCGCAAACTTTAGGTAAATATAGACGAATTACTTATTCCAAATAACATTTTTTTTAAATGTATTTATGTGTTGCCTCGAAATTTCGGGACAGATGTCTCGGAAAAAATTTAGTCCTAAGGAAGTCTCCGTTTCTTGTCTCTGTTCTTCGAAGTTTAGGCAAATAGGCACTACCTATTCCTATCACTGTTGATTAGTGATTAGTAGATTTAGTGTTTTTCTTGTATTCTATATTTAAAATTCTACAGTATAATGACATTTCGATAGAATGTATATGCGATGCGTTGAACGCTCGATCAAACAAACATTCGATATTTTGAACACTCGATCTATTGAGGTACGATATATTGAATGTTCGATTTATTAACCATTCGATATTATGGACGTTCGAGTATTTAGACGTTCGATTTATAGTGGTCGATCAATTGATATTCGATTATTTGGTATTCGATTTGGCATAGTACACCCCATTTAAGAATACTCTTTTAAATTTTTGTCACGACATTTTCTCAAACAAACTTACTTTAGCATTTATAATGTTTATTAGCATTATAAATGTAAAAGTAACTGTCTATCTGTTACATTTGCACGCCGTAATCGAACGGATTTCGAAGAAATTTGGCGCTTAGCTAGACCATGACCTGGGTTAGGTCACTGGATATTTTTTTTTTATCCCAGTAGTATGTTTACTACCGGCATAAAAAAATATCCAGTGAAAGTCCCCCTTGGGAACACCCAAGGGGGACTTTCCAGCCTCCACGCGGGCGAAATTGCGGGCAGAACCTAGAATTATCTATCAGTTATCTTTCACACCTAAACCACTGAACCGATCGTTATAAAATTTGACAGAGGTAGCCTGTGACCTAGAGAAGAACATGGCTACTTTTCATCCTGAATATTTGCATTAAAAATAAGAATTAAATAATTATTTGTCTATTTAACAGGTGAGCTGAGTGCAGATGAGGGTCCTCCAGAGAAACGTCGCGCGATACAGTATGTGGGCGGCAACGGAGCCCTACAACATGATGAGACTGATACACAGATAGATGGTACGTTTGTTAACTCTCTAGCAATTTTTTTGATTAAATTACTAACTTTTAGACTGCTCAAAAGTGAATGGAATAGCATATAATATTATTATTATTACTTCGTTTATTCATTTAAATACATATTAAATTACATTTTTAAATATTGTTCTAAAATAACCTTATAAAAAAATAGTGGCCCATCGGCATCAGGAGCAGGGTCCAAGATGTCGGTGGTCAGGGCTCTAGAGAAAGGAACCTCCTGACTATGCGTGCCGTGTCTAGGAGTACTACTTTCTGAATCAAGCCCTTGATCCAGCCGTGCAATGAGAGCCTCCTGAGGTGTTGGTCGAGGCTCTTCGCTATTAGGCCATTTACTGTAACGATTATCGGTACAACGATTGCTGAGTCCACGTCCCACATGTCGACAACCTCGTGAGCTAAGTCAAGATACTTGATTTTCTTATCTTGCTCAGCTTTCACGAGATTCTCGTCATTATTATTACTTACTAGCTGTGCCCGCGACTTCGTCCGCGTGGAATAGTGACTTTTTGGGCAGCATATTTTGAATTACATAATAATATACCGTCGTTTGGGTAGCAAAAAATTTACTTTACAGTAATGCTTCTCTGTGTACGATATTTGACGTATGGCCATCGGGGATGAATGATTAACAAATGTTCGCCGTGATTCTTTAAATTGACATAACTTTTTTATTTATGAACCGATTGACATGAAATAAACACTAAATGTTAAGTGAAGCTTACTACAATATATTAGTGAAAACCGCATCTAAATCGAATAAGCCGTTTCTGATATTAGCGTGCACAAACACACAGACAAACCGACAAACAGACAAAAAAAAAATTAATTACAATCTCGGGTTCAGCATCGATATAATAACAACCCCTGCTACTTTTTTTTTATATATTTCGATTGTACAGACACCACTTTTCTACAATTTTATTATATGTATAGATATATAGATTGTTAAAGTTTTCTGATGTTTTTGTTTCTGTTTGTTGATCCCATTGAATTACTATTTCATTGTTGTATTGATGATTTTAATTAATATAATTCTGTTAAATCATATTTGTTACCGTCGCGAATTATATTATAACCAACATACAATGAAACTGACTTGCAAATTCCAAAAACTTTTCAACAAAAAAATTAAACTGCCGAAAAAACTGAAAAAAAAAAGTTTTATCATGTTTTGCTTTTCAGTTTTTGCGGCGGTTTAATTTTTTTGTTAAAAAGATTTTATATTATCATTTTTTTTGGCTATAATCTACTAATAACTACATGTTAAATTTTTTAACTTTCCAAAAAAAAAAGAATTATCAAAATCGGACCACTCTGTAAAAACTTAGCGTGGTCATACATAAAAAAAATATACGCGTCGACTTGAGAACCTCCGTTTTTTCGTCGATTAAAAAACGTAAGAAATCGCTTCCCCAAATTCCCATTTTTTTTTTAAATCTTCACCCCTAGTACCAACTTCTAGTAACTCAACCTCAAGCTCAACCTCTAGTATGTACAAGTGTAAGGCCTCCCACAAGATGGACCCATGACCTTGTTAAGGCCGCAGGAATACGCTGAATGCGAGAAGCACAGATGAAACGATTATTAACACAGCATAACATACTCGCATATCAGTCTTACAATTAGGGTATTTTCCAATTTATTAAAAACGATTTTAAACGAAAGATTGGGACAAGATATTTAACAAAAAAAAATCAAAATAAATTGATTTAAGTATATCCATTTTCTCAATTAAAAACGATTAAAATCAAATAAATTTTTCGTTGTTTTGAATTTACCGCCAAAACGCTCCTTACGATGACTTTTTTTATCACGTGACCACACGTGACGTCAGCTTTGTGTTTGATTTAGTTTGAAGCTTGATTTAAATCGTTTTTAATTGAGATAATGGTTATAAATTAATTTATTTTTGTTTGGTACATATTTCGTTCCAATCTTCAAATTAAAGTAGTTTTTAGTAAATTGGAAAATACCCTATTTTCCCACAGCTGGGACACAGGCCTCCGTTCCGTGAGTGGGTATGGGCCTTAATCCACCAGGCGGTCAGTTGCTGGTGACCAGTTGGTAGATGTCACATATCTTTGAATTTTTGGTTCTAGGACACGCCGGATTCCTCACTATGATTTCCTTCGCCGTTTTGAGAGCAGCAGGCTTAGCTTGACGATTTTTATTTCTACGAAGAATAGGCAGTGCTTTTTCTATACATTTCGTTTCTCCATTTTTGAAATCGCCCCATAGATATCCTTCTACAATCTGTCAATTTGTCTTTAGTTTCTAACGATCTTTGTCTAGGTCCTTTTATTTGTAGACTATTTCAGAAGAATATTTCTTACCAAACTGTCAAAATCATACTGACCACAAACTTTCTACTCGACGGCCATAAAGTATATACGATTAACTACAAAATCATGACTCGCTTAACTGTGATAATTAATAGAAGAACATAGCTATCTTCTCCTATTGTACATCATTTAGTTAATAGTCACGTCTATTCTTCCGTCGACAAAACGGTGCTCGTGCTAAGCCTGCAGTGGTTATGCAATAATTTACATTTCATCACCATTGTTCATTCGAAGACATGTGACATCTACTACCCCGCACTGTGCTCGCGTGGTAGATTAAAGCCCACAAACCTCTAAAGAGAGGAGGCCTGCGTCCCAGCTGTGGGAAAATTATAGGCTGATTAATTAGGATCAAAAATCGGA
Organism: Antitype chi; assembly: GCA_947359405.1. Taxonomy (NCBI): domain Eukaryota; kingdom Metazoa; phylum Arthropoda; class Insecta; order Lepidoptera; family Noctuidae; genus Antitype; species Antitype chi. The sequence continues at coordinate 6,800,714 of OX375835.1, read as the reverse complement.
TAATCGGGCGCTTATATACCTAAACTTCTTCCCACGAAAGAATAATATGGACATTCCTTTCTGAATAAATAAGGGTAAAAAATTTAAACTAACTAACTAAACAATTATAAATACAAAAACAAAAGGACACTTACGCGTCGAAGTATTCGTCCGCATCGCTGTCATCAGGAAACGTGCCCAGAAGACTGGCAGCATTGCCACGTTGAATGGCAATGCTAATTCTTTGGCCAGTATATATAAGTTAATCCGGGGTTCCTGGGAATGAACAATTTTGTAAAAACAACTATAACAAACTCAATGAAATTATAGCAGTGGTTATTTTGATTTATTATCTTTATTTTATTCAAAACAAATGGAATATCAATAAAAAAATGATAATGTGCTTAATGTGGTCAAGGTCAAGTAGTGGCAATTGATTTATCTATCTAACATGATGATGATGGGACTCCCTTTTCCGCACGTAGACTCCCATTCGGTCCGTTGTGCGTGGAATCTATCTAACATATTAGTGATCGAATCGACTAATTTATTGTATTTTATACGAACAGAAGACTAAAAACTATTAATATTTTTGACTGCTAAAAAAGTTCACAGTTGTATTTTTAAATAATTGATATTTCCAAGCAAGCAAGCAACACAAAATCTCAGGAATTTCAAACGATTCCGGGATCCGAGATTCTGAAAGGCATGTTTGTATTATCCTTTCGTGGGAATAAAAGTGAAGTTTAGGTATATTAGCGCCCGATTATCCGATCACTGACTATTACATATATACAAAGTGCCTGTCTGGATTCGAAACTTCGAACCTTCGGCCTCATAAGGCGCGGCCGCCATTGGGCCACCCCACCACTGTTCTCTGTTGTGTTCTTTTATCAATTTTCCTGCAATTTTCATAGTTCTTCCTATTTGTACAGTTGAAGAGATCGACACAGAGAACACGCCGCTAATGTCTCGCGCTAAGAAGGAAAAAAACGCCATCAAGAAGCAGCAGAAAGATCTACAGTTCTGCAAGTAAGTCACCGTTTGTCTAAGTTGGTATACTCATCATCATGTGCCTAGCATTTTCCCAACTATGTTGGGGTCGGCTTCCAGTCTAACCGGGGGCAGCTGAATACCAGTACACATGGAGCGACTGCCTATCAGACCTCCACAACCCTAACTGGGTATTACGAGACCCCTTGGTTCTGGCGACCCGTAACGACTGTCAAAGATCTACGAATGATAGTCGGTACGTGCTTGCCAAGGCGCGGCAAATATGGTTACTCATCCATGGACCAACCGCAGCAAGCGTAGCTTAACCTGATCGATCGACCCCGCGGCTGTTATTACTTAGCCACAAGCGCCTTAGTTAAGGATATTGGTTTTAATAACCTACATCCATGTTTTTTTGACTAAAGACTAAACATTTCATAGTTTACTTTTGAAAATAAAATATATTAAAAAAAAAAAAAAAAAAATATTATCTTCTTACATCTACCATTACCCGTAACCCAATGCGATAAATGCGCTTATCCTAACTTAATTATCTTATAACATTCATGCACCTACACATAACAAATTATGTGTTCGACATAGGAGACAGGTCATTGCCTCAGCTTATGACTAAGAGTTTCTTTCCAGAAAGTAGCTGTACGAAACCCAAAAAAATACAGGTTTTATTGTACAAAACGCGAATATAGCTCACTAAGTTCAAAATTTAAAAAAAATACGTACCTCTTCTCCTCAGGAACCTCCTCAACGAGATGGAGTGCCACGAGCACGCGTGGCCGTTCCTCCTGCCGGTCAACACCAAGCAGTTCCCGCAGTACAAGAAGGTCATCAAGTGTCCCATGGACCTGTCGACCATAAAGAGGAAACTGCAGGATAATATGTATGTATCACCTTTATGATCCGTATTCCGTGTGGTGCCGGACGTAAAGAATAGCACCATCCCATCTCGTCCCGTGGGTGTCGTAGAAGGCGACTAAGGGACTTACTAGAGAATGGGCAGCAGCGTTCTCTATGTATTTACCACAATACTGAGATCGCCAACCCGCCTGCCAAGCGTGGCGATTATGGCAGACCCCCCCAAATCGGGGGAGGCCTATGTCCAACAGTGGACGTTTTTTGCTGAAATGATGATGATGTTGACATTTATGTTAAAAATGAAGATAAATCTGTGGCCCTAGTGTGAGTTTCATTTAACCATCTCGATCTAACGCATCGAACGCGTTTCGCGCTCCGATTGGTCCAACACTAATCCAGGGCCAATCGGAATGCTCGATGCATCAGATCGAGATGGTTAAATGAAACTCACACTAGGCCCTCTGATAGTTTTGGACATATTTTTTTATTTGGTGACATGCCGATTAATACTTACGACCCAGTGGGTTCCGCTTAGTGGCGACATGGCTGCAGGCCCAGACGGAGGTGGCGGAATGAGCTGGACTCCTTTAATAAAGATTGGAACTTGGCAGCTCTGGATGGAGAGAGGTGGATAGAGGCTTCGCCCAGCAGTGGTCAATGGCTAATAATAATAAAAACAGTGGCACTCCGGGAGTGCCGACAGAAGTGAAAACTTGAACAATTACGTGTGTATTTTTTGAATCATCAGGGAATATTTTTTGAATCGTCAGATTAAACAACGTTCAACGTACGTTCAACGTTGTTCGTTCGTAGGTACGTTCTTGTTGTCAGTGGTGTCGGTAACAGTGTCGCGAGGATTTCACATTTTTCCTAATCATAATTTTTCATATTTCCAACTGGAATATTAGTTCAAAATCAAAATCAAAATATTTTATTTACTTACTTACACTTACTTACTTGCACTTATAATCTGGACCTAAACCTATCTTTTGAGACTTAAATTATTGAAATACCTCTACTATAAAAACAGAGGTGTCGGTAACGGTGTCGCGAGTTCAATTGTTTTTTTTTCAATCTCAAAGAATGCCCAACGCGCCAAAATAACTTTTCACTTCAATAACTGTCATGAAATGCCGATTGGCAAACATGTCTAGTAACTGAAGTTCGCCTGGCAACATTTAGCCAAATATTTATATAGCACTGAATGATAGCCAGAGAATACCCCAACCAGAGAATATACCACCAGTGTATCTCATCGGGGTATCTTTGAGTCGGGTCTCTCAGTTCAGGTATCTAGGGCATATTGTGACCGTAACCCTGCATGATGACGCAGACATTGAGAGAGAGCGGAGAGCATTGTCGGTGCGCGCTAACATGTTGGTACATAGTTTTGCAAAGTGCACAGCACAGGTAAAGATAACTTTGTTCAGAGCCTACTGCCAAAGTTTTTACACCAGTGCCCTGTGGACCAACTACACGCAGCGGGCCTACAATGCTCTCAGAGTACAGTATAACAACGTTTTTAGGATTCTGATGTGACTATCTCGATTTTGCAGTGCCTCGGGCATGTTTGCCGACGCGAGGATGGATGACTTTTACGCTATAATGCGCAAAAAGTCAGCCTCACTCATTCGCCGAATGCGAGGTAGTGGCAACAGAATCCTAAGGATGATTGCAGACAGGCCAATATCGGCAGCTGTGGGAAGGCTGATCAGGCTGCATGTTACCTGATTCTATGTTTTTTTTTATATATTTTAATTTAGTCATTCATTTAAATTTTTGTTTAACTTATGCACAACAAATTATTTCAATTTTATCTTAATTAATTTCAATAAAATTTTTCATTTTAATTAATTTCAATTTATTTTAATTCAATTCTAATTAATTTTAATTTAATATCGACTAATTTATTTCAATTTAATTTTAATTAACTTCTTTCAATTTAATTTTAATACAACTGATTTTCTCGCGACTAACATAGTTTTTTAAGATAACAACAACAACAAACAAAACAAACAAAACAACAAAACAAAACAACAACAAAACAAACAACTAACAAAATATGGGCAATTAATAGTCTGAAATAAACGAATTTTATTTTATTTTATTTTATTTATAGCGATTTGGTACAAAATCTGCCAAACCTTCCTCATGTATCAGTCTGTCTGTTAGCGAAACTTGCATTAAAATCCGTTCTGTAGTTTGAGAGTTTATCGGGTTACAGACACGCGGTGAGGGACTTTGTTTTATAATATGTAGTGATGAAGAAAGCGCATCACCATTTCCACTTATTAACAAACCCACTTTTACCCAACAGTTACAAATGCAAAGAAGAGTTCGCCTCAGATGTCCGACTGATCTTCAGCAACTGTGAAGTGTTCAATGAGGACGACAGTCCCGTAGGACGCGCCGGTCACAACATGCGCCAGTTCTTCGACGACCGGTGGACGCAGATATGATGTCACGCCCAACAGTGGGATGACGACCAGGAATTATGCCCACTATAAAGGTTTTACAGAATTTTAAAGACATTCGAAAAATTGCCTACTAAAATTTTGAAAGATTATATTGGCTTCTTGTATTACATATAAAAGGGTTCCAGTAAATTTCAAGGGTCTATATTGTTGACTGTATAAAATTTATTGCGTGCTCGGTTAAAAATGTGTGCAAATTTGTGGACTACTATTATGTAAAGTTGACCTCATAATTGATTACCACGTGGTTTAATGGCACTTGCGCGTAACTACATTTAAGACCAATGTGACAGACATTTTTAAGAGGGAACGGAGCCTGCGAAGAATTTGAAAAATAGGTATTTGAAGAAACTATTGCCTTCGCGCTGCGCCCGAACAACCGAGTACTGTGTAATAGGGACAGCTGCAGCTCAGACCGAAATTATCACAAAAATTTTGACGAGATCGACGTTTCGTATTCTGCTTTTTTCTCCTCGAAAACTGAGTCTATTCAATTATTTTTTACATTAACATTTTATTAAAGAGTATGTTTAGGTTCCTATCATTTTTTTTATGTTAAAAACTTTTCTAATTTTTCTGGTAGTCCTCTAATCACGGCGGTAAAAATAGGGCATTTTTTGTAATATTTAGAGGGTCATATTTTCTTTACTAATTAGTTGCTGAAAAAAGAAAATGACAGGGACGTGTTTACAGCAGACCTTGATTGTATGAAAAAATAAAATTGCTCTAGAGGCATTATTCAGGAAGAAAAAAGGGGAATACATTTGTATGGAGAATCACACGCCCTGTTCCCTCTTAAGTTTCGATCGCAATGAAGTTTGAATTTGCGAGGTTTTTATTAAAAGTGGTAAAACAAATTATGTGGTCGACTCTCGTACTTGTAAAGGATTATGGTTTAATTTCACCAATAAATCGGATAGCTATCGGAGGCCCTAGTGTGAGTTTGTTTTAACCATCTTAACTTTACGTATCGACCGCGTTCGGCGCTACGATTGGCCCTTCACCGACCCAGGGCGTTAAAACAAACTCACACTAGGGCCTGAACACATTTAAACTGCGTTCGAAATCTGTCAGTGTCAAAATTCCACAAAAATGACAGCTCTTGAATGTGCTGCTCGCTTTTAGTTTCATTGGGGAAAGAAGCCAAGCAATTTTTGAAATCGATGAGATTATTCGATGACTTATACTATGTAAAAATTTAAAGTGATAAAGAAAATTCTTTCGTAAGGCTATATTTTCAAAATGTGTGAAAAAAACATAGAAAATTAAAGTAATCGAGGTAGCCATTTACATTTTCAAAATGATTCTTGAAAAAAAAAAATGCGCTAATTATCTTCAATGGCCGTAAATCTGCGTCATAATGCGCTGATAAATTAAAAAAACGGTTTGACAAATAATGCATATTTCAAGTCGTTAATCCAACTAAAAACGATGAGAAATAAATTAAAAAAACCGCTCACGGATTCGGTGACACGACCCACTATAAAAAAATGTGAATTATTCAACAAAACAAAAGAATGTAAAGACAGGCAGGGAATCGTGGAATAGTTAGTTCGAGTCTGAATCTTAAACTCATAAGAATAAGATCCAAACTCAATTTAGAGAATAGAAGAAGGATTATCACTAATAAAGTGGTAATGATCAATGGTTGTAATTATAAATTAATTTTTGATCTTTAAGATGGTGTAGGAATGAGAGAAGTGTAATATTATCATAAAAATTGTTGGATTAAATAATGCCTAGACAAATAATACTAAACATCACGCCTATATTCCCCGAAGTATTGGGCAGACGTGTACCTTTTAGTGCACTCAGACAAATAATTGTCTAAATAATTTAAATTCGATACTGTTTTATCGACATTGCTATGACGTAATTATCAATTAATAATGGTGAGATGATCTCAAATACACGTTTTGTCTATATCATTGTAAACATACACTGTAAATTAATTTTTGTTAATTTGAAAGATTTAGTAGGGAGACTAAGATATCTTCCTTAATTTCTATTGAATTGAAAAACATAATAAATTGATTCACAGTATCGATACGAGCCATACAAAATGCTATAAATATATCGATAAAATCTATCGATAATTAATGTCGATAGATTAGACAGACTATCGATTGACAACAATAACGTAACTTCCATTCCGCAAAAATAAAATTCCAAATAATAAAAATAAAAAAACATTTTCTAAAATGTGATAAATGTACTGAAAGAAATAACGGAAACGAAAAAACATTCCAACATTGACTCGACACCGGATATGACGAATAAATATTGAGAATCTCATGTTCAAACTTTTTCGACGAAAAAAATAGGGAAATTTCCGTGAAACAACGTACATTCGTTGTTGATGTACCTAGATGACGTGTAAATAGTAGCTGTAATTATAATTTAAAATAAAAGTATTAGAACGAGATATATTTTTAAGTATAGTTTAGACTTTTTGAAATATTATTTTTGTAATTTGCGCTTGCAACGAAGCAGTATTTTTAAAGGATTTCCGCATTTCTTTCTTGTAATTAATAATTATAGCTAGTGGGTTTGCGTTTACTTTTGAATATCAAAATGTTCTACGCTTAATTTTCAGGCCTAAATGTTAGACTATATACATTGACGTTCCTATCACTTAAACCAAAAAATATTCACGGTTTAAAAAACGTGCCAAGAAGCATCACAAAAAAAACTAATAAAATTATGATTGAGCTGGACTTTTCTTTTATTTTAATAAAATAACATAACTTTTACACTCATTCTATATTCTCAAAATAGTCTAAAAGATGTGTTTTTTTACGTAAATCCAAAACATCACTAATTTATTTATAAAAAAAATATATTCAAAAGTAAAGGTGACATCCCACGGCTCGTATATAAATACTCTATGATTTCAATTCGGTGGCCAGTTTCGTAGTCGATTCAATTGTACAATGTCATTTGTGTAAAAAATCCTAGTTGTCTGTCTAAATTTGTGCATTAGGCGGTAATCGTTTAGGAAGTGTAGTTTAGGGCTAATGGTAGCGAACGACGATGTATTACTGTGGCAGTTTGCACTGTGACTGTGTTGTGTATGAGGGGACTTTACTTGTCATCATCTATTTTAAATAATAAAGTTGGTTAATAGAACCATGATAGAGGGTCTTAAGGGAGATAGATTTGTAGTCTTGGAAAAGATGATGCAAATTGTGGTGATTGTGAATGATTATAATTGATATTTTAGAAGATTTTTTGTGATTTATTTTTGTTAGAAATTCTTCAATGTAAATGTCTTTATGTAGCTGATTTGTGTCATTCATATATATTATTGTGTTAAGACTAATTTTATTATCATTAGAGTTTTTACTTTAATTTAAAAATTATTGAACGAAATTATGTCTTCTTCAAGTGAGGTCCCCCCAAAGTTAATTGTAACAAAATAATAATATATGACGAGGATTATGTTTAGAGATCACGACGCAGGGAGGTTCTCTATGTGATTAATAGTTTACTGTGTATTTTAAAAAGCGTGTTTCAATGTTGCCATATTATATTTTTTTATCAAACTGTAAAAATGTAGGGAAAATAATGACAATAGATTTTTTTACGCACACACAGAAGTCATCAGTGGTTTTCTTGTACGAAAAATATTTTTTTCTTATTTCAATAAATAGATACCGTAATAAATCTTCAAAGGAGAATTCCTTATTAAATTGTATAAATTAGAATTTTAATATAGCCATATTGAAGTACGCTTTTCTTAAACTCGAATTCAATATACTGATTCAACTTGATCACTGAAATAAAACTATAAACGAAATTAAATTAAAGTTAGTGTCAAATAAAAACTAATTTCTTGTAGTCAAAAGTATAACTAATTAATATAAAACTCAGTCTTATTCCAGTGATGCAAGTTTTTTTTAAAATATCTCAGTTTTATCTGTATTATAAAAAAAAATCGAATACTTCAAGTCATGTTAGTGTATTAGTTAACATTTTTCTATTTATTAATTGCATTATTTATTTCCAATTTTAGCCAAAAGGACATTATTATCGATTGGCGATTGCAGAATAGTACTTACATTACATAGCTGGATAAATGCTGGATGGTTTAAGTCCGTTTCTCCTATTAATTTCGACATAGTGTTGTGTTGCCAACTTTGAAATGTACTACAATAGCAATAAATGGTAATTTTTAGGTGTTTTACGGGAAATAGTAACTAGATATATTTTTATACACGCACCTTTTTGTTTTCTACACCATTCTATCAGTGTTAAAAGCGTTTTAGACTTATTCCTTTATTTTCTAACAATGTTTTTGTATTCACAACATTATGTCGAAAACCTTATTTTAATGACTACAGAGTATTTTAGCGAAAGTATTAATTTAGATAATACTTATAACAGCTTTTTATAATTATAATTTTTACTCGAGCGTCCTACACAAGCGATCGTCATAGACAGGACTTTTAAAGTAAATTATTGTGTATCTAGTTTTTAAATCTATGTATACTTAAATCTTTGGCGGGAACACGTTTTGGTGATTTCGACCTACTGCCATGGAGATAAAGTCGCTTTTCGTGTAAAACGTGTTTTGTCAAAGAGCGCGTCTTTCGTCCGGGCGGCGTGAATGAACGGTCGATATTATGATGTTTATGTTGTGTGCATCGGTTGATTTTAATTATAAAATGGATATATAAATTATATATACGAATAAATAAATAATTTTTGAAGCACTCCCTTTTTGTTTTATTGCTTTTTTGCCCAGCAGTGGGACAATACAGGCTAGTTAGATAAGATTCGATGGAACCAGCCCATCTATTTAGTATATTAATAATTTTTTTCCTGTTGTTTTAAACAGGATGGAACTTAAACCAGTGCGCAAACTGTAACCATGAATTCAGCTTATCGTTCTAGACCCCTAGCGCAGGGATGGCGAACCTCTTAACCTCTACGAGCCATTAAAAAAAAAAAAAAAATTAATGTGGCATTGACGTGCCATTAAACAACCTTGACTTATTGACTAGGTACTAGAAAAAAAAGTAAATACTTTCACAATTATTGGTAGTCTTGATATGAAAACAGAAATAGACTTTTACTATTGTATTAGAGAAGTTGTTTAGTTGGTTTTGAGATTTTGTTTTGTTGATTTTGAGATGTTTATGTTGCCATATTTAAGATAAAGGTTTAATTAAAATGATTAAAACAAAATAAATGTTTTTTATTTCATTGGAATAGGTTTTTCATTCACAATTTATTACTTGGGGCATTTTAACTGAATTGAGACTAGAGCATGCGCTGTGGAAACTGTAATTTAACGAAAAGGATCCAGCCGTATAAATTTACATATAACTTGCAAAATATAATACTAAGCTTGACTATACTATTAACAATAAAAAAACTGTTATTATTCCACTTAGTACATCATACTTTCAATTAATTTTAAAATGAATACCAATGAAGAAATATCTTCCAAACTTCAAACGTCAATATCTCCAAAGTGACTTTGTGTGGATTGGATCCTTTTCGTGTAACTACGTCCATATAGTAATCAACATCACACCACCTTATTTAAATGAAAGAACAAATTAGTGCAACTTGTGGTAGAATCATGTGAAGGTACGGTTTCTGAAAGTACTCAGGCTCCATTTATTATAGCTTTAGAAAAAAGAGGCTCGTAGAAGCAGGAGTGCAAAACATTTTATTTCAAAGTTATAACTTTTTTAGGTAGATTTAAGACAGTACTAAATACTGAGATAAACGAAGTAAAAGTAATTTTATTTTAAACAATGTTCTATTTAAAATAACATCTTCATCGCACATTACAAACCTACAACAAAACGAATGAATGAAATAAACAATCACATGATGATTTAAATTTAATTAAGATTAAAGGAAATAAAAACATTTTTTTTACAATACTGTATTTTAAATAACAACTTACGACCCACAATACGTTGGTAAAATTTTCGTCGTCATCAGCTACTTTAGTCACTCTGTATTGTTCACTCCTGCTTCTTTTACGTTTTTAGCATTGACACATTAATTTTAAATGAAATAATTATATAAATGAAAGCCACAATTTCATAAGATAAATAGTTACACATGATTACAATATAGTGTGACCGCCAGAGATGTACAAGATACCTTAAATAAAGTACAAAATGCAAAATACTTTTAAATTAAGTATTTCAGATACCAGATGCAAATAACTTTCTGTAATGGTATCTGAAATACTAGATATAAAGTACGTATCTTTCGAATACTTTTTATAGATAAGATACTGTTGTAAAAAAAAACATTTTTATTAATGAATGTTTATTTTTTTACATGTAACTCGCGTTGATTGCGCAAACGTTACACAACATAATATTATATTTTTAAGGTTTTAATTGAGACTTAAGTAAAACTAGTTCTTCAAAGAGTTTATCACTCATTCGCTATTGTTCATCAATTACTAAAAGTATTTTAGCAAACATAGTATCTACAAAATACTAAGATACCAAACAACAGGTATTTAAATACAAGATACAAAATGAATTTCATAAAAGTATCTGAAATACAGATACAAGATACGTATTTTGTATCTTGTACCTATCTGTATTTCAGATACTTGTATCTTAGATAAGTTACATCTCTGGTGACCGCTAATATTTAAATAAATTATAATAAATTTGGCATTAATCGGAACTGCAACACGTTTAATGTAATTTTGTTACAAAGTGACATTAAAAATAACCTTTTTTAACTTCTGCTAATGCTATTTATTGTAAATGGAGTATAGGTATGGACGTGCAGCCTACTGTACGTCTTGTGACGTGAATGATATCCGAAATGTTCACTCAACCTGGGAGGCACAAGTAAATGAGATATTTCAAAAACCGCTAAGACGACTCACTGACCGGATTTTAATTTCGATTTTGGAAAAAAAAAAGACAACTCTCCATTGCCTGAACCAGGAATGGAGCCCGTTGTTTTTTTTCCAAAAACAGCATCTGGTTTTATTGCAATAACCGGTAGTGTAGGAGTCGATGATATAGATCAATGTGTGGTCAATGTGACAAAACAAAGATTTTTTTTCTGAAAAAAACAAGTATTGGATCCTTATTAGCGCAAATATTGCTCGGTAGTAGAAATACAGCATGTTTTTTGTAAAAAAGGGATCGGTTTCCACTCCCGATTCAGGAAAAAGTTAGTTTTATTTTACTTCATAGTTGAGGTCAATGGAGTTGACCACTTTTTGCACTTCCATGCAGCTGCCTAATTTTTTGGGTTTAAGATAATCCCAAAAATCATCCTATAAGGTTTTGGCACGGTATGTTTTTTTTTTTCTTTTATGATTTTCCAAAACTTTGACATGCTGTAACTTTGGATTTCCCCACTACTGCACTACTGGAGCAGCTGACGCTTCCATCTCATGCAGCGCAAACTATTATAATATTTACGATTTTTAGCCGGTATGAAATAACTTTTTCAAACTTACATCACCGAGGAATTCGATGGCTTGTTATACTCGGTCTGGTCGTAAGTATGTTAAAGCAGTGATCAGTCTTTAAGCTACGATTTCCTAAAAGAGCGGTGGCCGCCACATAATGTCCGCAGTAATAGAAAGAAAGAAAGAAAATACATTTATTTAGCACAGACTAAAAAGGCACACAATATATCTACAGAAAAATAATAAAATTAAAAAACCAACAAAAAGTGTAAAGTGCGTCAAAGTGTGCCTTACGGTTGCGCTAAAAAGACCCTGTTCAGCTTAAATGCCAGGCAACTAGTGCCTGACGCTGGTTTTCAACTGGACCTGAGGTGTGAGGTGACGGATGTAAATCGCCTTTAATCATTAAAATACATCTTGTAAATACAAGTTGCTGCAAATATGTACAGACACGAGTATATTTTTCTTTTAAAATACAGGAAGTATTCACACATACTATTTCAGAAGAAATACTTAATACCTACTCATTAGACTTACATAAAAAAAAGAAGTAAATAGGTTAATGACTGCATAAATCAAGTATTTTTAAATTTATCCAAAAAATGTGGAACGCTTCACGATTTTGCGTGTCATCCTTGCGCAGGGGCCATGCTAATCTTCTCTGTATCGTTCCAATTTTAGTATATGTACTGCCGAAGCAAGTACGATAGATTTGCTCAAATTTTTAAACCGGTGCTAAATGAAAGGAAAACTATGATAGCGCGATTCAGTATTCTATACATTTTGTGGTATTTGTATTGAGATTTTATACAGCGCCATCTATTGGTGACTTTAGTTTGGGAGTTCTTACTAATAATGTTTTACTTTTCACAATATTACACAGATATTTAAAACTTAGTTATTATATAGAAAAAAATTGATCCTCCCGTATACATTTCTGGTCAAATTGAGGCGAAATCTGCGGTGGCTCGGGACGAAGTTCGCACGCGGCGATTTTGTAAAGTTTTGTCCAGAAGATTTTGTAACTTGTAGGAATGCTTGTGTTGTGCCAATGAATTGTGGCGTGACTGCCTAATAATTAAAACAATCGACGCGTGCGGTCACGTACTGCGCCGGATTTGCCTAGTTTTACAATAACAAAAAATGAGTACTTACAAGTTTTTCATTGTAGTAACAAACGTAGTTCAGCAACATTGCTATTTTAGTTCAACAGGAACTTTTTCCTATTTTTCAATTTATTGTCCCCAATTCTGTATGGTTATAATGATTCCCCGCGGAATCTTAATACGTTCAAACTACGTCAATATTGTGTTTTGTAGAAACCAATGTAATGGTAAGGAATCGAAATGTCATAATAATATTCTGTATGTCCCAAGACAATTTGTCGATATTAGCAGAATTCGTGTGTGATCTAAGGTATCGATGTGGTTTCGAAGTAAGGATTCGTTAAGTGGTCATAGTGAATTCAGGCCTATCATGTAGTGGGTGACCCACCTGGCGTCCACTTGGTTACGCAGCCAACCATACATTTTGTTGGCAAAGCGGCCAGGCTGTACCACCTTGCCGTCCCAATGAAAGAAAGTCCGTCCCATTGAAAAACAAGATGGTGGCGATGTTAGTTCTGATTTTAGCCACGAGCTAAGAGATCCTAGTGGCGCTATATGTATGTGCGTTACGATGTCATTATTTAATTTATTTATCGAATGATCTCTACTCCAACGTAATTATTAATGTGTACGCAATATACCTTGGTTGGACAAATTACTCGTAAAATAGAAATAAAAACATTGTTATTTTTATTATTGTAATGCGACTTAGTTTGACTTAGAGAAACTGGTTCTAAGTAACTAGTGACCGACCTAAGCTTCGTTTTCGCTATCGGCAATTTTCAGCCAAAAAATCATGATTATGCTATATTTTCGTTTTTGGCCTCAAACCCGCCGAAACTTTGGTGGCGCTGAAAATCAGGGTCATTCGGCCTACTTTGTAAAGATCGGAAAAACATAAGGTGACATTGGGTTAACTTCGGGGTGAATCGAGGCCATTTGTTATTTATTAATTACACCCCGTAAGTAATAATGATTAAATAATAATTTCTGGAATATAAAAAGAGAAATAAAATAATTTGAGCGAAAGTTATGAATATGTCCAAATTATCCATTAATGAATAAAACACAGTATAACCGTTTAAAATGATTTAATAAATTCATAAAATCAGAACTCAAAAATTACTCTGAGACATTATTATGGCTAATTAAATAAAATTAATAAATGCATTTCATATAAAAAAAATATCGAAAAATATTTACAAATAATTAGCTAAAAATAAATTAAGGACGGAATCCGTTGCTTAGAACTAGAAATTATTTAATTTTTGTCTAAAATTACTTATTTTTGTCATAATTTTAGTTCAAGAATTGGAACTGATTTTTATTCTAATATTTTCTATTATTATAAGCCCTTGGCAGTTTTATGTACTAAAACATTTTTTACAAAAGTACCTATATTATTTTACTCTTTTAATATAAATTCGTATAATTCTATCTAAATGTTACAGATATAAAATTTATATCAATAAGGATCATTCATTTTAGTTCCTAAAATGCCCCTGAAGAGAAATGAAATAAGTTTTTTTTTTAAGTATTTTTATCTTTCTTCAAGCCAAGTCTCTTTAGGGGTAGGCAAATGATCATCCTTATTTTTATTTTACTCTATAATTTGGAAGTAAGTAAACTACTGTCCAAAAAAATTCGTTGACAACCATTTTTGTAATAAATCGCTGTTAATAAAAATTTCTCTTGACTCTTTTTAAAATTTTGGACCATTGAGTACAATTGTACATTGTGTTTGTAAATTTCAAATCACAAACGAATCTCATAATTTCCTCACATGTATAAGTAATCAAAATGGCTATTCGTTGTACATTTCCACGTTATTAATGTCCATAAAGGAATTTTCTTTATTAAAAATGTAAGTAACTTTTTTGACTTTGCAATCTATAGTCGTTTTTTTAAGTGGCTATTAATGGTCACATTGCGATGCTCAAGCTTATATCAAAATTTACAGATCAAATCTGTCAATTTTCATCAAGATTGAATTATCTATACCCGAGTATCGTTGTGTAATAGACCTATATAATGGCAAAAATCCCTAATCGTCCAATGAACCGTTTAGAAACTTTGCTATCTATAGCCGTTTTGCTCCCCAAACCCTTAAAACAGTAGTATCTGATTTATCCAGTCCCTGAATTCGGAGATCCTCGTGTAAACTCCGGGCTGGTTCGGTTCAGCACAGCCGATGCCCCATGAGATG
This sequence comes from Antitype chi, assembly GCA_947359405.1. NCBI lineage: Eukaryota > Metazoa > Arthropoda > Insecta > Lepidoptera > Noctuidae > Antitype > Antitype chi. The sequence goes on along the minus strand of OX375835.1, from coordinate 6,785,669 downwards.
ATGCCGCCGAGCACGAACCGGTCGTCTCGCTCGCGACGTACTACCATTGGACCGCCGCTGTCACCTGTGAATGAAAAAAAAGTTGTTGTAAACGACAACTACACGTTGTAATATAAACGTTTTTACAGTTGAACAGGGATGGTATTATATCAGTCTCTATGGGCCTCATAAGAAGGCTTAAACTCACCCAAAGGGCAATGGAGAGGGCTATGCTTGAAAATCCCTACGTAATCGAATCAGGAATGAAGAGATCCGTAGGAGAACCAAGGTAACCGACATAGCCCGAAGAATTGCCAAACTTAAAGAGGCAGTGGGCATATTGCTCGCAGAACAGATGGCCGATGAGGCCGAAAACTTCTGGAGTAGCGACCGCGTACCGGAAGACGTAAAGTTGGAAGGCCTCCCACAAGGTGGACCGATGACCTTGTGGGAGCTGCAGGAGTCCGCTGGATGCGGGAAGCATAGAACCGGTCGAAATGGTGGAGCTTAGGGGAGGCCTATGTCCAGCAGTGGACGTCTTCCGGCTGAAATGATGATGATGATGTATTATATGGTATTGTAACTAAGCCTGTCTTTGTAAACTATAGCCTAATAAGTATTACCGTCACAAGAGTCGCCTCTGCTACGTCAGGCGCAAAAGAAATAGTTCAGCATTCAATCGTGAATTGGCAACCGTTACTATCTCAATTTTGACAACTTTACAGGATGAGGAAAATTAAATGCTCGCATTCACTGCGCGTCGAAGTTAGTACAAGTTGAATGAAGTCGATTCTGGCGCCAAATGTATCTGAGACAGTGGCGTAACTACAGGGTGGCAAGTCGGCAAAATGCCACGGGCCCCCAGCCGGAATTTCCTCCGGAATTTCCCCCGGTCAGAGGAGAATCCCAACTCCCAACATTTATTATTAAACTCTTTCAAGTAAAAGTGTATAAATAAGTAAACGTAAAAGAGAAATGTTATGGCAATACAGGCGAGCCCCTACTTCTAAAAATAAACTTTTATTAAAGCAATATACTGCTCGGTTAAAGAAAATTATAACATTGACCCAAAAATCTCAGAATGACTTTCACATAAATTCAGCCAGGAATAAATCAAAGGCGACTTGGAGGATTATCAATAAAAATAAGATCAACTACCCTAGAGAAAATATACCTGATTATCTATCAATAAGTGACAAGAAAATACATGAGCCTCGACAAATTGCACAAGCTTTTAATGACTATTTTATAGAAGACACTCAACCGTATAATTCTACTCCGTCCTATAAAAATATTGAAACTAATTGTAACTCCATATTTATTCCTCCTACAGTACCAGCAGACATAGTGGCAATAATTCGCTCTTTAAATAATACCAATAGCCATGGATATGATGGCATCATTACAAAAGTAGTTAAACATGTAGCACCATTAATAGGACCTGCTATGAGCTATATCATCAATCTTTGCATCGAATGTGGCCATTTCCCGGACAAATTAAAAATTACTGTTATTAAACCTATTCATAAAAAAGATGATAAAAGTATCATGGGTAATTATAGGCCAATAGCACTTATTCCTATTTTTTCCAAAATAATAGAAAAGGTGATATATAACAGCCTTTCGTCGTTTTTTGAAAAACATGATCTCATTTGCAGGGAACAATTCGGATTCAGGAAAGGTAAATCCATTAATATGGCGATTTATGACGTGATAAAGAGAATTGTTTCTAGTGTTGATACTAGAACTCCAGTCGCGGCTTTGTTTATGGATATGTCTAAAGCATTCGACCATGTAGATCATGGTATACTGCTAAACAAGTTAGAGCGTTATGGGATTAGAGGAACTGTATTAAACTTATTAAAATCTTATCTCTCTAATCGCACTCAAATCACATCGCTTGATAGGCTATGTGCGAGCTCGAAAGTTATAAGAACATACTTGTCACGTCCTAGAAAGACCACTTATGGTGTTCCCCAAGGTAGCATTCTTGGCCCTCCATTATTTAACATCTATATAAATGATATGCCTAAGGTCAGTAAGCATCAGATGGTCTTATTTGCTGATGACAGCACTATTTTATTTTCTAGTAATGACATAAGTATTCTTGAAAATGACATAAATGACGATCTCAAAAATATAATAAATTGGTTAGTTAATAACAATCTAAAAATAAATCTTGACAAAACTAAAATAATGACATTTAATCAAAGAACAAATAAACCAAAACTGAATATAAGATATGGTAACGTAGCAATCGCTGAAAGTGACATCACAAAATTTCTGGGCCTATACATAGACAGTCATCTGAATTGGAAAAATCATATTGACGCTTTGTCAAAGAAGCTTAGTCAATTTGCGTATGCTCTGTACAAACTATCAAAAACGGTTAACCGCATTACAGTACAAATAGCTTATAATGCTTATGTGGCTTCTAGCATTAGGTACGGAATCATCTTCTGGGGAAACTCTACTGACAGAGACATTGCCTTTAAAGCTCAAAAGAAATGCTTGCGGTCGTTTACGAAATTACAATCGATTGATAGTTGTAAACCATTATTTAAGGAACTTAGTTTACTCACTCTACCGTCTATGTACATTTATGAAATGGGAGTGTTTGTGCGCTGTAACCTGCATTTGTTTGGAAAACTGCGCTCTCGTCGTTATCAGAATACTATTAATGTTACCTCTCATAAAACCGCATTTTTCGGCAAAAGTGTCCTAGGTATGGCCCCAAAAATATATAATAGTATACCAGTAGTTATTAGAAATAAAGAGTGTCTGGGATCCTTTAAAAGGTCCTTGTTTAAATTTCTTCTAGATAGATGTTACTACTCCATCATTGAGTTTACTACTGATAAACAGAGGTATGACGATTCCGACTTGCTAATTAACTCATATGATTTTTAATTATTGATAAGTACTAATGTGTTTACCTATTTATTTAAAAATTGTAATGACCTGTGTACCTACTGACATATTTTTTAAATTGATTTTTTTGTTATGTATTGGCATGCCACCTACTAATTATAATTGTTTGTTTCTGTAAATTTTGTACGCCATTTAATGGCAAAACATAGTGCACATTTTTTAAAATACTAACTGTAACCATACCTATGTTTAACAAAATAAATGATTGATTGATTGATTGATTGAAGTCTTATAAAATAAAAAATACTCTTATTGTTGGTTCTGCTTCTTTACATTGAAGGGGGGGAGGATCCGATAAATTTGCCACGGGCCTCGAACGGTATAGTTACGCTACTGATCTAAGATAGGATTTCTTGCAACGCTGCGTAGTATGAAATAGTATAAAATGGTATTAAAAAGTGAAATCTTCCAAAAATTTAGATAGGACCGGTTGCCAGTTCACAGTCGATATGCTTTGTGAACTGCCTATGAAGACCTTCACATGAGTCAACACCACCTCTGATCCGTCCAGCACATATAAAAATGTTCGGTATGTGTTCATTATAGCCTGTCTTTATGAACTGTAGCGTATGAAGTCTTACCTTCACAAGAGTCAGCGCCGCCTCTGCTCCGTCCAGCACATATGAATATGTTCGGTATGTGCTCATTGTAACCTGCGGCTTGGTACATAGCCTCGCAAGCTGTGTTGTTGATCACCGGGACTTTTACTTCTTGTAACACGCTGGGAAGGGGGCCCTCTGTGGATTTAGAAATTGGGTTAAATTAGTTACTTGTTTTAAATGATTGAAATGGGTCACAGTTTTTTGTGTCCTATTTAAAATATGTTTAAGAGATTTATTGTTATTTATTTGTTGATACCGGTTTCGAATGAATATAATTTATTATCACTTATAAAAATGTCCTACAAAATGTTAACACATCTACTTGATGGATATCATTAATTATTATTTATTATGGATTGGCGCTAATAACCGAAATACAGGCGTTTGCCTAGGGCTCCAGATGTTTAATATTTTATTTTCAAAGAAAATATAACAAATACCTAAGATGTGTACAATTGTAAATCATTATTAAAATTATTTTTTATTTTTATGAATGAATGTTAGAATGATGAATCTGAACTATCTCTAACAGACGTGTTGACCCAAATTATTAATTTAAATACATGATACAGTGTATCAGTCACTCCTTTTTCGTTCACATCACACAATCCATCTTTTCTTTAGTTTTCCTCTCCTCAAATAAATTAGTGGTTGGCAGGATAAAGACTAAAATGTGTAGTTAGAAGTTACATACCATCAAACAGTCTCCCCCAGCCCGTTACGTAGGCAGTCTTGCCAACAAAGTCCTCGTCGTTATCTGGCACACACACCGGTAGGATGTTTGGCTGGAACGTCACTGGCTCGTAGAATCTGGAAATAGAAGATTGTATGCCTTAGCTAGATGCAAGAAGCACGGGATTGGTTTATGCGACAACGCTTGGAGGAGGCGTCTCTTCGATGGATAACAGATAGAAAATGATAGACAAAGGCATGTTGCTAAGGAGCTTTTTGTGCACTTTAAATTTTTCAGTCAAACCACGGTCTGTGCCACGGTAAAACATGTCCATTCCTCAAAGAGGGGACTTATCGCCGCAATTGTGGCGTGGCACTAGGTTGCGACAATCGCGCTCTACATGCCGCCATGAGATCCCGCCGGAGCTCTATCCGCTGCCGCGATTTCTCGCGGCAACGGAATTAGGCCCCGACGTTTTGCCTCCTCGCGCTTCTCCGTGAGCGCGAGGACCTTTGCTTCCAGATCCCATGGCGGCAATCCGGCAAGGGGGCCCGCCGCCTTACTGGAGATTGTGTAGTATCCCCGGATCAGCTGAATGGCCATGACCCTATGGGACGCGGTCAGCCGGCGGGTTGGGCGGCGTCTAAATGAAGGCGCCTACACCGGTACCCCGTATAAGGCCATGAAGCGCATGACTCCCGCGTAGGGCAGGAGGCGTTTGACCCCCCTAGATTGGGCAGGAGCCGCTTCAAGGCAGCCCCGGCCCGCTCCAGTCTGGGCGCCAAACTTTGGAAATGCTCCACGAAGACCTACCAGCTATCGAGAACGAGTACCATCGTTGACTCGACGCTGATGTGAACCCCTCCTACTGTTATTTGGAAACCCGTCGGTGGCGCGTTTCGAGGACCATGAAAACACATGGCCTCGGACTTGTGCAAGGCTACCTCGAGTCCCAATTGCCGGATCCTCGCGACGATCGTCGTAACCCCGTGTGTCACTAGTTCGGGCGCCGCCTGGTGCGACCTCCCTTGCGCCAGGACCAGCGTGTCGTTAGCGTAGCAAACTACACTGACGCCGCTAAGGAGGTCGATATGGTAAGGGTGCTTACAATATGTATTTAAACACGAAATAAAACCCGATTGTCTTAGGTCCAACAGGACATGACAAAATTAAAGTTAGAAGAATATTAAATAATTAAAAGTAGGTACGTTTTTCCTTGTATAACTGACACATGAAAGCAACTCCGCTGACACCTAATTTTACTTCAATGAATACTTATAATACAATAAAATGTAAAAACATCGCATTATAACAAAATTGTGGGAACTTTATGTAAAATAGTTATATACGTGATTCAAATATTTCGCATACGATTAGCATAGAGTTGAAAAAACTATAATTATCTAACTGAGTATGAACTAACGTTGATAAAAGAACGAAGGAGGTTAGTATAAAATAGTTTTTAGTGGGTCTGGGTAATTTTTTTTTTGGGTGGGACTTCATCAAATAACTTCTCCCACTCTGGGTGGAGCAGGAGGGCGTGTCAGACTTTTACTGACTGGCAAACTATTTTGTACTCCTCGCCACTTGTCCCTAAAGTTTATTAGAAAACCAGCGTCAGACAGCATCTGTCTGGCATTAATGCTGAAATAAATCTTTTTGGCGCAGCCGTGAGGCACTCACTGTTGTACCTACCTAGTTATTTATATTCACTTTTTTTTGTTATTTATTTTGTGTTTCACGAACTGTCCAAATAAACGGTATTCTTTCTTTCAAACAAGCCAGTTTCCCATATGATGGTAAGAGGTCATCACCGCCTATGGAGCTCTGCAATACTAGATGTATGGCAGAATGAGTTAGAAATACCATCCCAGGGACGAAGCTGAAATTTTTCATGTTTTTGTAATTTCATCGACAGCTCTGCTTGCGCGATGCAGGATTTTTGTGACGTCAAGTCTTTGATGCGTAATTCTCATGTGGCGTTGTAGATGCCGCCACATAACTTTTGGTGACTGTACTTAAAGCGCTTTACTATGAAAAAGCTGTTTTTTTTTATAACGTACGAAAAAAATCTACACTAGGTATAGAGGGTCTACAATCATGTACTAAATTCCTGGTTATAGTTTGCGCGTCGATGTACGCCACCCATTATAGACAGAATACCAAACAAGATCGACGGGAGAATATTATGCATATGAAAGTACGAGGTTGATAAACTCATATTTATTACTATTTAAATGAATTATTGATACGTAGGTATTAACCTATCAATAAGTCAATAGCTCATATAAACACAGGAGACATTTATCTGTTATTAATTTTGAAACGTCTAGAATTTCGCACATAACGATTAGTGAATCTAGACTCATTAGGTAAATAATATATTGGCAAAATGTCTAATAATATGCAATAACGGGGAACGATTATTTGCCAAAAAGTGTGACTAAAGTTTTAAGAAAAATACCAACGATATAACAGATATTAGTGGTTTTAGGATATTATAGCTTTTTCCGTTAAACTTTAGACCGTAGCTTTGTATACCATTTTCCATTTTATCAAGTACCTGGTACTTCTTAACAGGTCTACACGGTCCTTACAAACTATTACCACTGTAATTTGAAAACATTGCAAAAGCTAATTATTTTTTAAAGAGTACCCGTGGAGTTTCTTGCCGGTTCTTCTCCATAGGAAGCGACAAATTGGTACCGTGCACCTAGCTTCTCACGTTTCATAAGTGGAAGTGGATGTGAAATAAAATATTTTGATTTTGAAAAATTATTTGGTTGTTCCGTGTGGTGTCGGACGTAAAAGAATAACACCATCCCATCTCTTCCCGTGGGTGTCGTAGAAGGCGACTAAGGGACTTACTAGAGAATGGGCAGCAGCGTTCTCTATGCATTTTACCATTTTACGCCTGCCAAGCGTGGCGATTATGGCAAAACACCCCTTTTTTGGGGGAGGCCTATGTTCAGCAGTGGACGTCTTTCGGCTGAAATGATGATGGTGATGATGAAATTATTTAGAACTTTGTTGAACATAACAAGGGCAGGGTTAGGCAAGTGTTGAAGTACACGCACATTTCACCAGTTATATTTAAGTATATTATATTTGCCACAATGAGCGATACCTACTATTCACCTTCAACCGGGCAAAAATCCAGTCGAACTCAGCTCGCTTCGACATTTATTATGCGCTTAGCTAAAGTGTGGAACTCTCTGCTAGCCTCTGTGTTCCCTTCCACATTTAACCCGTCTACCTTCAAAGCAAGAGTGAACAGGCATCTTCTGGGCACGCTCGTTCCATCATAGACCACTACAATCGCTTTCCATCAGACGTGATCGAGGTCAAGAGCTGGCTCAATCAATCTGCCTTGCCTGCAGGCTTAGCACGAGCACCGATTTGTCGACGGAAGAATAGACATGACTATTGACTAAATGATGTACTTACAATAGGAGAAGATAGCTGTGTTTTCTATTAATTATCACAGTTATGCGTTCTATTCGAATTATGATTTTGTAGATAATCGTATATACTTTGTGGCCGTCGAGTAGAATGTTTGTTGTCAGTGTGATTTTGACAGTTTGGGAAGAAATATTCTTCTGAAATAGTCTTCATTTATAAGGACCTAGACAAAGATCGTTAGAAACGAAAGACAAAATAATAGATTGTAGAAGGATATCTACGGTTTTTTTTTTTGGCTGGGAAATCATCAAATAACTTCTCCCGCTCTGGGTGGAGCGGGAGGGCGTGTCAGACTTTTACTGACTAAAACCCACCCGTGTTCCCTCAGTTGCCTGTGTGCCAGGGGTCGCGGTATCTCTTTCGAACAACCCGCACATGATATCTACGGTGCGATGTCAAAAATGGAGAGCTAAATGTCACGTATTGAAAAAGCACTGTCTATTCTTCGTAGAAATAGAAAGCGTCATGCTAAGCCTGCTGGTCTTTTCCGAGCTATGTTAGGACTTCGATAACGTGTCTTTAGTTTTTAACCGACTTCAAAAAGGAGGAGGTTCTCAATTTGTCGGAACCTTTTTTTTATGTATGTTCCCCGATTACTCGAAGATGGCTGGACTGATTTGGTTTTTTTTTTGGTTTGAAAGGGTATATATACTTCCCAGGTGGTCCCATGATCATCAATTCAGGATCTGATGATGGGATCCTGGAGAAATAGAGAGAACTCTTCAAATTTTATAGGCACAAATGAAGCGATTTGGGTATTTTTTGGAAGAGTACTTTCTTGGAGTGGTCCCATTTCAATTTGGTGAAGATCTGATGATGAACTTCGGAGATAGGCAACGGAACTCCTCAATAAATGATAGCACATGGACTGGGATTGCTGAAATCTCATGTTTGTCCATTGTTTACACCAGTTCATAACATAACAACACGTCGGTACGCTGTGAAGGGGTAAGCATTTATGTGAACCACTAAAAAGTGAAAAATAAAACTTTTTCCAAAAAAAAAAACAACCGACTTCCAAAAATACACTACAAAGTGAAAAATAACTTTAATTTCGGAAGGCGGTGACAAAAAATTAAAATACAGCTCCAAAGACACCGACTTCCGAAATTAAAGTTATTTTTCACTTTGTAGTGTTTTTTTGGAAGTCGGTTGTTTTTTTTTGTGTATTTTAGTTTTTTTTTCTCATCAGAAAAAATCAATCTCAGCAGTCAATTTCATCATCTACCTAGCTTTTTCACAACTAAGTTGAGGTCAGCTTCCAGTCTAACTGGTTGCAGCTGAATACCAGTATTTTACATGGAGCGACTGCCTATCTGACCTCCACAACCCAGTTACTGGGTAACACGATACCGCTTCGTAAGTCTGGTTGTCAGACTTTCCGGCTTCTGACGATCCGTAACGATTGTCAAAGTTCCACAAATGACAGCCGGGACCAACGTACCTAGAGACACGGAAGGGTCCAACCTATTAATTCATAGGTATAATAAACTTACTAACCAAATTGTAAAACCACAGAAATCTAGTTTGAAATAACATGGTACAAGAGTGGTAGTGAACCTTGTAAGGTCAAGTGCATCGACGAGTGACCGACCGGTGTCTATCTATAATATTAAACTTACAACAATGTATTAAGTACAGTGGGTTCTGTAGGTTTACTAAATGTTTGTTGTTTGACTATTTTCTCTTCAGACAAACGTTTGGCGCAAAACGAATAGGTAAAAATGTATTTTTCATCTCACAACCTCGGGAAGATTCTGTTTGTCATTCAGAATCTGCTTGCAAAAGTGCATTTTATCCGCTAGCGTCGAAAGAGTTTTTGAAATTCGAACCTTTCTATTCAATAATTTTATATTCCGCCAGTCCACTGAAAATACATTAAATACTTATTTCATATCAATGCGCCAACCACATTTTTAGAATAATCGCACTGGCCAGCACCACGACTGCATGAAAAAAAGAACTTTGGAATTTTTCATTTCTATTCCATAATTTGGATTGTTTTTTTTTTAATAAAATCATAAAATATGAGCGAGTCCAGCAGCGACGAAGATATAAATTTTACAACTGGAGAGTTAGTACAAGCGGCACATAGTGCCAAATTGAGTTAACTTCCGGAAAAATCGCGCGAAAATTACACAAAAGCGTACAATTACGCGTGAAAACGTTTTCGAAGACTACAATGCAGTGTTATCAACTTATCATACTTTATTGAACTACAATAATTTAATATATTATTTAGGCTGTTTTTCTTGCGCCTAGATTTTCCTTGCTGTAGTGAGGTGAAAAATTGTGTGTTTCGCTCAACTTGAACTTTTGAAACCCTCGCTACGCTCAGTATTCTATTTGGCCCACTTGCGAATCCTTCGCTTGCTCAGCTTTCAATACAAGTACTCGTGCCAAAAAACAATTTTGCAGCCTTGCATAACAAATAACAATTTTATGCGGCGACTAGAATCAATTCTATTTTAATGTAAATGTTGACGTTCAAAAGTGCTTTTTAAGTGCCTATTTGAAATAAATGCTTTGACTTTGACTTTGATGCAATAAAGTTTAGAAAAAAGTAAACTTTTCAATCATGCGTGTCGCTTACTAAAAAAATATATTATTACTTATATAAAACATGTCGATTCATCCATTTCGTGAGTATATCGTGCGAATCGGCTAATAAGCAACGCGAATGAGCCGCCCATTTATAGATGGATCTGATGATAAATGGGCTAAGTTTTGACAGTAGGTATCTACCTATTTTGCAGATACTAAAATGGTTTCTTGATTTCTTGGAATCATAATTTGGCAATAAATCACCACGATATCTAGAAAATTACAAAAGGTTTTCTATCAGTCCCACGGATCCCTAAAAATAACCCAGCGCGAAGTTCACTGATGTGCTAACTGTTTTTTATAACGACGCCAATCTGTTCCTAGATCAGCAGATTAGTAGACATAAATAATATTATGGCAGACTGCTAATTATGTCATTAATATAGCGTTTGATAAGCAGGTATGTGTGGAATGCGGTTGTTGCTAATAAATTATTGTGTGACAGTTGCAATTTTATTGTTTTGCACGTTTTTTGCAGACAAAAAAAACTAGAGACACAGTAATTTTTTAACAATGTTTTTTTTTTTAATTGCTAGTATTCTTACGTAGGTCTAAATTGTAGTCTTATTTAATACAAAAATAGCTTGTTATGGATCTATTTATAAACCACAGTTGAGAAAAAGATTATCACAAATTGGCAGCATAAAGAAAATGTATTGCTATGTATTTTCATTTTCCGTGTGGCAGAATCTATTTTCTTTTTATAATGAAAGCAGGAACTGTCGAAACTTAAAGTAACATGGTACCTAGTTACTCTATGAGTTCATCGTTAAAGTCATACAGTATGTCATTATCTGCCAAGCCATTTTCCAACATGTTGCGGTCGGCTTCCAGTCTGACCGGATGCAGCTGAATACCAGTATTTTACAAGGAGCGACTGCCTTCCTATCTGACCTCCACAACCCAGTTAAGCAGTATCACGATACTCCTTGGTAAGACTGGTTGTCTGACGACCCGTAACGACTGTCAAAGATCCACAAATGACAGCCGGGACCAACGGGTTAACGTGCTTTCCGAGGCACGGAGGGGTCTTGGTTTGTAAAGATGGTCACCCACCCACGGACCGAAGCACCCCTACTCACCATAGAGTAACTAGGTACCAGATACGGCTTCAACTTTATATGAATAACCGATCAAGGTTTTTTTCGTGGTACTTAAGTACCATCGGATTAATCCATAAAAATTTACATTACTCTAAGGTTGATCCAATTATTCCAGGGTAGACACAATCTCGTCAGATGGAAATCGATAGTCTAGTGACGAGCTCACCCAGAATTTCTTAATTCTTAATTTTTATCTTCTTTCATGATATCATGTTTAAATGTAGTCCTAAAATACTTGTGGGAACTTACCTAAGCAATGCCAGATCATACTCGAACGTGGCAGGATCGAAGTGTGGATGGCTGGCGACGATTTGGACTCTTCGCTCCACGAACCCGTATGGCTCATCGCTTTGGGCCAGGTCATGTTCACCCAGTCTTACTAGCAGTTCTGATGGGGGGACGCTGTGGGAGAAAAAATATTATTTGTAGGTGGGGAAACCTGCGCCCTAATAGGGCATTACACCCATTTTTTTAAAGTGTCATTAGATTCTAAAATGCTAATAAACCACCAAAAACACAAAATTTTATTGAATCGATTAGTGCCATAAAATGCATTTAAATTTTACATTTTCCTATTTCGCGCGTAATTTGACGAAAACGCTGGACGCAGTGGACGCCATATTGCTCTGTGGGTATGACGTTAGTTTGCTGAGTAAACAAATGCGCTGATATTTGCTATGATAATAGTTTATAATTAAAAAAAATGAGTTATTATTCTACTTATCGTTGGTTTGCTGTCCCTGAATGTAAATTATTATTTCAATAAAAATTACTTTGATTACGAAAGTAATAAAAGTACAAAGTTGATCAGTTGATTAGTTTAAACAGCGGTATGACGTAATAACATGGCGGCTACTATTTCATGGTGTTCACAAACAGATAAAAAAAAACTGAAATCTTTCAATGGTTTTTTAAATTGGTTTTGTTATTTCATGAGCCAAAACCAACATTTTCCGATTGCTTTTTGCCTAATCTATCTCAATAATATATTTTTGATCTTTTCTCATAAAGAGTAAAATACCCTATTGTGTCACATACTATTAGTCTGAATTTGAATCATTTTGAAGCCCATTGCTAATCCATTGCCTCGTCTCATAATCTTCCTGCTGTTACCCCAATTTATTTGTGGTCAGCGCAACACGTCTTTTTCTTCTACTAGCTTTTATTTTTTTTATTTTATATTATTGTTTGGGTGGCTTACAGCTATCAGTACAAAAGTGCAAATAAGGTAATTTACGACAAGCCTCTACAGATAGGAATGGATTGTTTGTTATACGAGTTATAAACTATGTTTAGACTAAATTAGCCCACTTTAACCAATTCACACAAAACCTTAAACAAATTATAAGTACACGTAAACTTTCCTCATGAATAATTCGGAGGTCCTAGTGTGAGTTTCATTTAACCACCTCGATCTAACGCATCAATTGCGTTCGGCACCCCGATTGGCCCTGAATTGGTGAAGGACCAATCGGAGCGCCAAACGCGCTCAATGCATTTGATCGAGGTGGTTAAATGAAACACTAGGGCATATTAGTGAAAACCGCATGAAAATCCGTTCAGTACTTTTTGAGTTTATCGCGAACAGACAGACGACAACTAGAGAGACGCGGCGGGGGACTTTGTTAATTTTTTTCGCGTTTTCGTCAATTATTATTAATCAGATGGTCTCAGGAATTACTGAGCTGAAAACAGTTTCAAAATACGTCACCTGAATGCAAAGATATGACGATTGTATGAAAACTTGGTTTGGTTAGGATGTAGTGATACTTCTTTATTCGTCGTCATCTCGGTAGGCACCTCTTCCGAGGCATGAGGTGGTCATGGTAGGTATGTAAAGATGGCCCATCCACGGACCACCCGTGGCAAGGCTATTACTATTTAGCCAGAAGCCCCTCATTCTACAGACGCCAGCACATCAATCTACCCCAAACTGTCAAATTTTCCCAATTAAATATGAACCTTACGCTTATGTTATAAGGTTGAAAATATATCAAAGAAATTTGACAGATTGGGGTAGCTTGATGTGCTGGCGCGTCTGTACTATTGTACTATAACTACACGAAATAGGAAACGGTCACCGTTCAGTTCCGTACTCGCTAGAAACTCAAAACATTCATTTGTTTCTTAGCTTATTGACTGCAAACTATGGAATTAGTATGTACTATATTTCCTTGCCACAACATTTTTCCTATATTTTGATGTCCTCTTGGATCGTGTTAATCGGTACCTACTTATCGGAGGATGGTGCAACTCTTGTTTTTTTGCGTGATCAAATGTATGTTGCACGCTTACCGATAAAGCTTGGAAAAACCCGAACTAAGTAGGTAACAAATAAATTGATTATGCTGGTAGACATGTTTTTCAATAGAGCTTGCAATGGTTTGATATAACAAAATCAAAAGAGGATTTTGTAGATGCAAAAAAATTACGAACGATGTTATCGGCAAGTAACAAAATTAATGGATAAGGTAGGTACCAAAGAAACGATGGATGGACTGTGTGAATAATGATATGGTTAGAAAGGGTGTGACTACGGAGATGACGACTAAAAGAGAAGTGAACTAAAAGTGAAGAAAAAAAAGTTTTGCGCCGACCCCAAATAAATGGGTATAAGGGCGGGAAAATGATGATGTAGGTACGCACGGCTACACATCAAGCTATACATTCCAGTTTACGCTGATCTCGCAGTGTACGGAAATCCTATACAATGCGAGATCAGCTTATACTGGAAATGTATAGCTTGATGTGTAGCCGTGTGTACCTACACTGTGTTGATCTCATTTATTTATGTACAACATCTTATACCTGTACCTACATTCATAGCAAATAAAGTTCTGATTCTGATTCTGATTCTGAATCCGCAAGTGAACTGCCTTTTTAACACGCTTTTATTAGCTTCACCTGTTTGTTTGTAAGCATGTTTGTAACCGACTCCTTTGGACTTGATTTTGACCCACTTCAAACGGTCAGATTTCATTTAAAACTTTGTAGGCTTATCGAGGACCGATGACAATTCAATAATTTTATAAATTTGTTCCATAATGTATAAAAAACACGCTTTTGTAGTTAGCAGAACTAAAAAATAGAGAATAAAAATTATAGTTTAAAAAACTAAAAATCACACTTTAAAAACCAAACTAAAAAAGCAGAAAATAATTTCAAAAAAGCGTGGGGTGTTTAATATTAATTGATTATTTATAAAAATACATCAAAAGCACCGCACGCTTTTTTGAAATTATTTTCTGCTTTTTTAGTTTGGTTTTTACAGCGTGTTTTGTTAGATTTTTTAATCTATTATTTGAGTCAAACCCGTCATGAAATCCCTAACCTTAATTCCTTACTAATATTATAAATGCGAAAGTAACTCTTGTCTGTCTCTGTTACGCATTCACGCCTAAACCGCTGAACCGATCGTCATGAAATTTGGCAGAGATATAGCCTGGGATATGGAGAAGGACATAGGCCACTTTTTTTTTACGAAATAACTTACATCCACGTGGGCGGAACCGGGGACAAAAGCTAGTCCCTCCATACAAAGTGCAATCTTACAAGGAAATTCACAAAATAACATTGAATGCTTCTGATACCTACTGATTATCCAGTAGGTCATCTTGAGGAAAATGCTCATACGATGCAGCTCACAGATCTAATTCCACTTATAAGATAATGAGTCGAGTTATGAGCGTATGTGATATTATGTGCATATTTTGCTGTGTTGATGGAGAATGTGGAAAATTATTGTTACTTATTTATTTTGTTGTGCAATGTGAATGTAAATGGTTTTAGTTGTGGTCATCTTTGATTAAATCTGTCTTATGAACAGAGGTCGGAATTAGGTAGAGTTATTTATGTACTTACACTGATTTCATACAACGAAAGAATAAAGTGGATATGCCCCAAATCCCGGGATTAATTTTGAAGAGTAGAAAAATCCCGTGATCTATTAAATAAAAAGTTATTTACTTTTACACAATTTAAACCACTGCACGCGCGACGTTGCCAAATTTCTATCTCTGATGTTTTTATTATTATTTATTTGTAATATTGTTGGTCACACGGGATTGTCTATTAGAAATCCCGGGAAGATCCATATTAATATCAACATTTCGATGCAAGTTCATAAATAAAAAAAAACAACCTAATTCCGACCTGTGCTTATGAGTCCCCGAAAAGACAATTGCAATTGCAACGTATACTACAAATATATAAAACAAATTGAAGTGTCTGTTTGAATTGTCAAAATAAATGTTTTCTACTAAATGGCTATGAAAGTATATAGGTACGGTACGTATAACGAAAAAACTTTAAAAAAAAAATTTGTTTCTTTGATCCGGCTCATCTTCGAAACGGCTGGACCGATTTTGACGAGGAACATAGGCTTTTTGTTTCAGTAGCAAGTTCCCGTAGGATAACTTCCGACATCCACGTGGTCAAAGCCGCGCGTAGTATCTAGTTGTAAATGTAATTTACGTAATTGATACTCAGTCGTGCGCAAATTAATCGATACCAAATGCAATTGAAGTGATTGACAATATTACTACAATAGCAATTGATTGCAATTGATCGTTTCGGGGACCCTTTAAGTATAACCCAGGCGTTTCAAACCGATGAGAAGTCATTTAAGTTAGCGGTGCAAGAACTCACCTTTATGGAATTCCCCATGCACATCTACATAAGAAACTTTATCAATCTGCCTAGACTTATCCCCAACTATATTAGGGTAAGCTTCCAGTCTAACCGAATGCAGCTGAATACCAGTATTTAACATGGAGCGACTGCCTATCTGACCTCCACAGAGCAGTTACTGGGAAATACGGATACCCTTAATTTAGTAAGACTGGGTGTAGAGTTTCGGGCTTCTGACAACCCGTAACGACTGTCAAAGATCCACGAATGACAGCCGGGACCAACGGCTTAACTTGCTTTCCGAGGCACGAGATAAATTAAAATTACTTTTTTGCTATCAAATATTAAACTAACACAAATAAAAAAATAAAAAAAAATACTCACTGTTCAACGCAATGTGCAGCAGTAATCGCCCAGTTCTCATTCAGCAGCGCAGCACCACATTTGTGAAGATACGTCGAAGTCCTGTACTGCCTCAGGGAGATCTGCCACGGCCACTGCCCGAAGCCAGACTTCGTTCCACCCACGATCCTGCCTTGCGGGGCCTGCCAGAGTCTTCGCCCACATACTGCGAGCACCAATAGGGTTGAATTTAGAATCATTGTCGGGTTTTTATTGCATTTATTGGGTCGGGAATAAATTTATTGGGGAGGATGAGATTTATTGGTTGAGGGACTTGTTTATTGGGTTTGTTTAGCGTTGTGTTTACGTGTATTTTTTTTTGTCTTATCTGCTATTTGAATTAGTTATATATATTTTAATTTTAATTAATATCACTTTATTTTAAGCAAACAAGTAACAGCTTTATCATATATTTCTATTTAGGAGATTATAAGGCATTAATTACATTTTAATTAACGGTCGTCGCTTCTATGTATTGGGATTTGGGATCCACAAATTATAAACAAAAAGGTTTTCCTTATCCTTCGCTGTAGGTATCCAATGCGTTTTAAAAACAAAACAAAACTTATTAAAAAAATACGAAAAGTTCAACAAACTCCGTTTCTCAGATTCTTATCTATTCGCACCGTAAAAACTCTTTTACATTCTTATTAATATTTGAAATTAGAACACTACTGATTTTTTTAAAATATACATTCGTTTAAAGTGACGTACGTATTTAATTTAAATTAATTCGAATTCGAAATATTTTAAGCTTAAAATCTTTGCGCAATCTTTGGTAGGTTACTGACAAAAAGAGTTCACTTTTTTTGCCAAAACTGGATTGGATTGGTCTTGTTTTTGTCCAATAAAACTTTGGAAGTCCTAATTAAACTTTTTGCTCAATAAATTGCCATTTAAAAACCGTAGCGCTACTGCTGAATATTTCTTAGCGTATGCTAATGCCTAATACAATGTTATTGGCATAGAACTTAGATGTATAATTTTATAATTAAGTATATTCTTTTATAAAAAAAAACACTGAAAAGATCTTTTCATAAGTTCTAAAATCCACATTTAAATGTTCATGAAACACTTTCCGCATTCGAAAATCGAAATTGAATTCGTAACACGAATGTTTAAATCCAGTTCACGAATGCACTTCATCCTCGTACTCCCATGACATCTTTATTTTTACATTCTTACTCTTTAACAACCTCTTTGGCATTCTGCCTAGCCCACTTTTTAACATAACTTTCTAAACAATTGCAGTTTAAAATTCGATTTTATTTTCCAACTTTTAAATTGAGGCACGTCAGTATATTAAACACTTTATTTTTCGAATAAGACCAAGGAATTAAGTTGTACTGCCAATAACGTCACTTGCACATGCACTTTTTCCAGAAGACGTAGTTCTCAGTAAAAAAAGTTCACTTTTTTTTTAAATGTCAATGCAAAAGCCACAACATTCGTCCTTGCAAACGCCTTGGCCGTGGCGTGCGGTCGCCTCGCGATCTCACTACTCTTTGTTTGAAAACCGAACAGTTTTTTATTTTTTTATTATTGTTTATGCACGGGCTGTAGAACATTTCAAACATTGTCTTTAACCTGGCTGTAGCTATTTTTATATTGGTTTTATTAAAATAAAAATAAAAGTAGTGCTGTAAAATTTGTTGGGTTTTCGGCAATGTCATCGGGTAACTTTAGTGACAGTTGTTTGCTTCGTTTTTTTCTAATTAAGGCGTCCGGTAAAGCACACAAATAAACATTTGCATTTGCAAGAAGCTAGATGCCATTGAGAAATTCAACAATCAGAAGTTTTTATGGCAAAATTAATATCTGCGGATGCAAGAAGCTTGACCAGACATTAATTTTGACAATTCTACAACAAGTATTCATTGCGTTATTTACGTCATCGGGTAGGCGAATCTTTCAAACATATAAAGCAATGGGCAATGAATTCCCTTAAAATCCCTCGGATTGTGATATATCGAAACTGTGTTACGCGATTGGGGTAGCATAATCAGCCTATAACGTTCCTCCTGCTGGAACACAGGTGTCCTCTCTGTGAGAGGTAGTGGGCCGTAATCTACCACGCAGGCCCAGTGCGGGTTGGTTCATGATAGATAGATAAAACCTTTATTTGGTCCACACAAAAGACATAACACTACACACAAAAAAACAATTAGGAGATGACAAAAAAAAACAAATTGTAATACAACAGCAACTCGTTCGGGACTTGTTCTGAATTCAAATTGTAATATACAACAGTACCTCGTTCGGCACTCATTCCTAATTCAAATTGTATTTTTCACCAGTAACTCGGTTTACACGCCCCATGGTTCAATCAGCCTCTAATCTCAGTTTTAACTAAACAAGGATTAACAATCAGCTGTTAGTTGATTAGCCAATAATAAGTATGGACATGAATTTGAATTAATCTGTAATTATAAACCCTAATCCATCCGTCCGTGACTGTGGGGACATTTTCATTAATTATCACGCGTGTAAGGTAAGGTGTTCACTTGTGGAAAGTCTGTCTGTATTAGAAAATTTATGGGTATTTATTTATAGTTAACTTCTGCACGAGACTTCGTCCCCGTGAAGTCCTATGACACTCGGCAATACTGTAGCTTCCGATTTATAAGTGAAGGAATTTTCAGAATCGGATCCCTATTTTCGAATATTACCCTTTAGCTTACATACAAACCCAGAAATTTTACTTCTTTATAATACTTACTAGCTGACCCGACATACGTTGTCCTGTCTTAACTATGGATATTGAATTCGCATTGGTATTAATTAATAAAACAGCGCACTTTCTATCGCTGACAGTTATGTTAAACAACTGATAGTTAAACATTTAAAAACTGACAGTTACGTCAAACGCCATAAGGTTACAAACGGTTCAAATGCCAAACGGTTACATTAGAAAAGTTCATGCGGACGTTAAGTTTTCTTAAATTTTCTAATGTTACGCGCAACTTTCTTATTTTTTCCTTTCATAAGAATCTTCTCCTGACAATAACAAGCACAACAAAAAAAGAATTAGCAAAATTGGTCCAGCCGTTCACGTGTAATGCCGTGACCAAGGGAAAAAGGTATTGATTTTATTTATATAGGTTATATTATCAGTATAGATATCCATGTTCTGCACTGGATCGCATGTTGTGGTGGTCTCTGAGGGTGGCCTTTGTCCAACAGTGGACTTCTTTTGTCTGAGTTATATTATTATTTTTAAGCCAAGCACATTTTTCTTTAACTGTGCTTCTTCAGCACGGTGTGCTTTTCTACTCTACAAAGAATAGACATATCTCTTCCTTATTTTTTGACATCTTTCCACAATATGTCTTTTTTTTCTACAGTACTCATGCGCGTGCGGTACGCCCCGTATATTTTATAATTTTCTGTGGTCATTAACATTATAACTTTGTTATTTACACACTATATACCGAGCTTAAAGTTATCCATTTTTACTTTAAGACAAAGATGCCTAAACTAAACGTTGTCAGCCTGTCACGCACAAACCTCTCAACCGTGTAAACGACAGCCATCTTTTTTTGGCTGTCAAACCTCCTCCCGCCATTGAACACCGAGCCTAACAGTCAAAACAATCAGTTTACCCAACAATGGCGTTGCATAATTAAACTGTAGTTAATAATCTAACAATTAGTTAGCGTCATGGCATGAGTATACTTCCTTATTCTGTGGTCGGTTGAGGCAGAACAGATATTATGTGAATTTGTTACATAACGTAATATCACGCTTGTATTTCCTAAAGGGGTAGGTAGAATTGTATGAGTAGTCGGTACTACATTTGGCCAGTATTTGGAAGTTCCGTGTAATAGTCTAATTTGACAGGTGTAATGTGTCATGTCAAACTTCTATAATAAAAATCAAACAGCTATGACTTGAAATGCCAGGTCTGGGATTAAAAAAATTAACGAACTAAGAAAAAAAATCTTATCAGCGAACAGCCTGAATTTGTGTCCCCTTGATAGCAATCACCTATTTACATGGGACTTGAACATAACCGGCGAAATGAGGGCGTTAAGTAACACCTTTAACCCTTCTGGATTACAGGCGTGATGTTATGGAAATCCTAGTTCTACTAATAAATGTGAAGGTTTGTATGTTTGACTGTTTGTTACTATATGAATTTCGATGTAATTTGACACACAGGGGCCATTCAAGTATTACGTAAGCACTACAGGGGGGCGGGGGGTCTTTGCTTTGCTTATTTTTGATGACATGGGGGATGGGGTGTCTGGATGGTGATTACGTCAGCAGAATTTATTTATTAACTTTTGGATTTTCTATAAAATTTAGTCGATTTTGGTTTGAACACATATGGCAACCCTACTTGTCTATGAATGGCTCGAAGAAAACGATGACAATATTCCAAAATCACAAGAAAGTGAGACAGACACGTTGGGTGTCTGCTACCAATGTTTACGTGAGCATTGAAGGGGGGAGTAAGTGCTTTGCTTACTTATGCTGACGAGGGGGAGGGGGGGTCAATAATTGCTAAAAAACTGCTTACGTAATACTTGAATGGCCCCACAGATATTTTACACGATAGTTTATAACCTGGATAAACACATAGGATACTTATTAACCCGGTAGTACGCTTCTGTGCGATAATTTCCGTCCTCAACACGAGCGAAGCCGCAGGCAAAAGTTAAACTAAATATTCTTAGCCTTAGAAGAGAGATCGGATATACGGATGCATATTCACCTAAAGTTGAGATATTGGCTAATATGGAATGCGCTTTTGTATCGAAAACGTCTTAATTAAGGAAAGTAATTTGTTTATTACACGCTTTATATTAGCTTCACTTGTATGTTTGTTTGTATGTTTGTATGTAACCGACTCCTTTGAGCGCGATTTTGACCCACTTTAAACGGTCAGATTTCATTGAAACTTTGTAAACTTGTCGAGGACCGATGACAATTCAATAATTTAAAAAAAAAAATAGAAAAAAAATCACGTTTTTGTAGTTAGCAGAACTAAAAAATAGAAAATAAATAATAGTTTAAAAAACTAAAAAACACGGTTTAAAAACCAAACTAAAAAAGGAGAAAATAATTTAATTCAATTAAAAAGCGTGGGGTGCTTGACATTAAGTGATTATAAAAATACCTCAAAAAGCACCCCACGCTTTTTAATTGAATTAAATTATTTTCTCCTTTTTTAGTTTGGTTTTTAAAGCGTGTTTTTTAGTTTTGAAACTATTATTTTTTTACTAATACAAACCACCCCTCCTCCAGTACACACACATATTTGTATCGAGTTACACATTAATTTTAAATTAATACACATCCGAATAGTTATGCAATCCAAGAATCCCGGGGTTTTTAATAAATATTACAAATAATTTATAAAGCCGCTTCCATACTTTCATAGCTAAAAATTATCTTTAGGTAAATATGCATCCGAATATCCGAGATCTGCTTATGAGACACCTCTGACTACCCGTTTCCGGACTACAGTCGTGAAAATATATTACGTCAATCAAATTATAGTCAATCTTATTACGGAAACCGCTGAACATAATTATAGAAGATCGAGGCCAATTTATCAATTCCAATTAATTGGATAAGTATCATTCATTTGTTTGTAGTTGATTTATTGGTTTTAACAATGGCAGGAAAATTAGGTAGCAGTGACATTTTTATGGTGACCATTTTTACACAATTCGTTGATAATAACTAAAACCGGCAAAGTGCAAGTTGGACTCGCACACGAAGGGTTCCCTGCCACAAGCCAAAAAACTCCGAAAAAAACACAACACTTGTATAGAGACCCCTTAAATTTTCAACTTTGTTTTTATGTTTATTATTTGTTGTAATAGCGGCAACAGAATGCCAGTGGGTGCCTGAGGATGGACGGCGCCATAGACGCGTATTGCAAGGGTCCAACCCTTGCAATACGCGTCTATGGCGCCTGATTTGATTTGAGGCGGCCCTGGAAAAGTACACCTGGATGGATTTGGGGGACGCCTTTGCTCAGCAGTGGGACAATGTAGCTAATAACAAATAGGTATGTAAGTTGAACAAAACTAACTATGAAGAACAAATTACTATTTCATGAAAAAGTCATCCAATGAGGTTAAATGAACATATACTCCATTTGAAATAAGTTTTGACATTTAACAAAACCTTTTTTACAGTCCGATCAACCGATTTTGACTTCTATAAAGTTAGAATTAGTTGAACGGACTGTTAAAAAGGTTTGTTTAAATGTCTAATCTTATTTCAAATGGAGTATAGAGTGTTATAAGTTGTATTTATGATTTTAAAGATAATATTTTTTTTAATACATTAATTGTTATTGTCGCGAATCATATTTTAATGAACATAATAATTACAGCCGGACCCTGACTTGCAAATTGCAAAATCTTAAGAATATTTGAATTTCGCGAGCTACCCTGGTCAACCGAGAACCGTAGAGAAGCGTTTTGTCGACGGAAGAGTAGACAAAAATTACGTATCCGTGTAGACAGTGGAGTGGAGGTCACGTATACACAGTGTGGGACGCCCCCCAGCTAGATGGACCGACGAGGGACAGACTGTATGCGGAAGGCGGAGGATAGAGTGTTGTGGCGCAGTTTGCAGGCTTAGCATGACGCTTTCTATTTCTACTCTACTGTAGAGTAGAAATCGCGAATAGTTATCGTCAACATTTC